>CM062295.1:602801233-604121612 GCA_031216915.1 Pictodentalium vernedei | reverse complement strand
GCTATATGAACAAAATATTATGCGCATTTGATTGAATATGAAACATGAGCAAGGAAAATGTTGGCTTTTGCTCTGGTACACTCATTTTTTGAAAGCCTAGATTGTGGCTTCTAGCACTCAAGCAGTGAAAAACAGTCCTTTTGTTCAAATGGCTATATTCTCACTCTGAATCACTGACTATCATAGAAGCTTGTTCGACTGGCCTTGTTTTAACATACAGTACGTGGAGAGTGTATAGTCACTAAAATCACTTGCAGAGTGGAAATTTCACCCAGGCAATAATTGCAAATTTGTTGCAAAGTATAACAAGTGCAAGCAAAGTTCCAGCCAATGGACCTCCGGGTTATACCCGGAGGTCCATTGGCTGAAACATTGCTTGTGTTCTTTGTCCACATATACAGAATTTGAAAGTGATACTTTGGGTGATAACTCCACTCCCTGGGTGATTCCGTTACATTCCACTCTCCACGTACTGTATTGTCCCGTGGATGCAAGGTGGCGCTGTGTACTAACCTGTAGTTTACGTCGACGATGTACCTGCCTTCAACCACTGCACACACTGTACCGAGTTAGAAAGTTGGCGAGTCTTACAGGTACTTGCCTCTGCTCGTGGGTTCACTCTAGGTTCCTCCACCTGTAAAACTACCCGACACGATATGACGAGGGCTGTTGAAAGTGCCGCTAAACCCCCATAAAACAAACATAAACAAACATATTGTCCAAGCTGGTTTCCAATTCCAAATGTGAATGTATCTCCACATTCTGTAGCTTCCGTTGTGCCTTGTTTCACAGCTCGCCGCTATTTACACCAGTTATTAAGATGAATGATTTGCTCGGGTTACAATGGATTTCTGATGATTGAAACATCTGACCAATGCCTCATCCAGTTCCGTTAGTTTAGAAACGTTCTAACTTGTATTTATCGTCTTCTTTTTGCTTTTATTTATCCGATAAGCCCATATGTCCCACATATGTTGACCAAGAAGATAAAATTTTATTTTCTATATATTTTCATTAAATGGTCTATTTGTAGACCATTTTCATGTAAATGTATAGATGTAAAATGTCTGTCACTTGATAACTCAGCTATATGCCCTTTGATTTATGGGGAAGCCGCACCCCCCCCCCCCCCCCCCCATAATTTATTGGACATTTTTTTGTGTTGAAATATGAGATTTTCAGCTCATTTAGTTGCATTTCACTCTCATCCCTGTATATAGATTATGTAATCAATTCATCTCTTATATAGTATTATATCTTACCTCCTACAAGTATCTGGGAATTTCATTGGTTCAAAGACGTCAGATGCAGACTGCATATAAAACCATATACTGTCTGTCAACATCAATATACGCTGACAGCTATGGGTAATCTCCCCCTTGTTCATTGATTATTCAAAATGGCGGCAGCAGATACACGCTTCAACTTGAAAGATTGAGTGTTGGAAGCCCATATTTGGTCTGAAGTGCAGGTTAGGCAACTTAAAATCCTTCATATTCTGTGGATGTGAGTCATGTTGCCTTCGAAATGAAACTGTTTGGTATGTATGAGTTTGCCTTGTTACAATTTATGGGAGAGTGCCTGTAGGCACTCTCCCATAAATTGTACCAAGGCAAGGACACGTGAACACATTGTTTGAATTCTCTCATTTAATTTTGATCGCTGTTGTTATTAGTTCTGTGCATCGGTGCAGCAGTCGGTAAGATATATTCGTTACACAGTTTGTTGGTGGCCTAATATGGTATATATGGTGTCAGTTAATTCCATATTGGACTCGAGCTTCTCTCTCGTCCGATATGAAATTAACTGACACCATATTCGCTCTCCTCCAATATGAAATTAACTGACACCATATATCCCACATTAGGCCACCAACAAACTGTGTAACTAATAATGTCGTGTGCTTATTTCATAATTCTATTTTTGTATATTTGTAATATAATGTTATACTGTCCATTTGACCGACATGGTGTAGAGTACAATAAACTGAATTTGAATTTATAATTTATAATAATGATATCTATTCGTTCTCTGATAGAATTAAACAAAAAATCAAAATTCATATTTGGATATTTAAAAATAGACATAGCTTCGTTTAGGCACTGCTACAACCAACTGTCACATAGTTATGACGTCACGCCTTTGTTAAAAGTGTGTGATATATTTCGAAGAGTTGGTTAGAGCATGTGTGATATTCAACATATATCGCCACACTTTTACCAATCAAGGAACAATAGACAGTGATTGTGTAACCTGTCAGTTCTAATACAAACACAGCCGAGAGGAAAGATTAAGGGCACCTGTGCTAAAATGTTTTGAACAGAGAAACGAGAATTTACCTGACTTTTGATTTTATTGAAAGAGTTAAAGAAAGAAATCCACACCCGGGTGTAAATGATAAATGGAACGTTTAATTTCTCGCTCAACCTTTTGAGCGCAATGACGAAACGGAAAAAATGAAGTAATATCACTTGCTTTCCATCAATCTTCATGTGTCTTGCAAGTTTGGCTTAAGAAATTAACTAATTAAACGGGAATTGACACGTGTCAGACAAGGGTTCAGTGGAGTGTTTGATTGTTCGTGTTTTGATTGTTTGTGCAAACATCAATGTGACAAGTCGGTTACAGCACAAAAACTCGTGATATTGAACATACACTCGCTCGAGCTAGTTACTCGGACAAGTCCTCGTTAACTAACTCTCGCGATTGTATATTCAATATCACTCGTTTTCTATGCTGTAACCTATACGAAGCTGTTATTGGTCACATATATAACGCAGGCGATATCATAAGTTATCTCCGCCAACATGTATGGTATATGGAGATTTAATACCTGGATGTCGGTTTTGGAACACCGAACCGCAGTCGAGGTGTTTAAATGAGACATCCAGGTATTAAATCTCCATATACCATACATTTTTGCGGAGATAACGTTTTTGTCCCGATTGAAACACAATACAGCTTAGTGGAAATAAATTTGTGGATGCATTTCACAGCTCCACAATCATTTGGACCAAATTCGTGATAATAATTTATTTTTATAATCGCAGAAGACAACAGATAGAGTTACATCACTTGGGTCGTTTAGGGAACGAGTAAACATTATTTTGTTGATATATCGTCCCCTGAGTTCCAATGTGTTCTATGTGCCTACTGGCACATAGAACACATTGGTACTCATGGGACGAATTATTTGCTCTTATTTTATTTTTATGATTGTATTGTCGGAAATCTGATGATATTTGTGACTATATTCGGTGTTTTTGGTTCGAGTTTTATAATGAGGCGAGCGGAAGCGAAAAGCTTTCATTGAAACCATATACCCCCGATGTTTCGCGTGCGCTTATACCCTGGATATTGCCCGCTCTCATTTTGCTTGGATGTTGGGCGCACCCTTTGACATGGCTATTTGTTCAAGGCATTCTGACCAATCAAAACACAGAATTTATCGGGATATAGGGACAATAAAATTTATTATTTTAAGTTTTATTTTTTCAAAGTTTTCAAAACATTTTGAGAAAACCATATCATATGGCTTCTCATTGGAACAAGCTGGGCAAGCTCGTTCGAATGAACGAGCTCGACAAGCTCCATCCAATGAAATGTCACATGATTTGGTTTTGTTGAAATTTTTTTGAAAGATATTTTTTTCATCTGCTGAATTTATATATTACGCTGGGTGCGACCGATTCGATTGGATGAAGGGTAAAAAAGATTGATATGGAATAACGATAACATGAATGTCGCAGGAATGCGTTCAATGTTTACGATTCTAATTGGTTTTATCCTGGACTCCGTTTTGCCTTATGAGACTTTTGATATATTAGTGAGATGTTACTGAGGCTTTCGACAGAGTATGTCACACCGGTGTGATTGATAATGTTATGTTACAATAATAATGGCCTAATGTTTATCCCTCTACTGATTATCATCTTAGTGCACGAAGTCTGGCAATGGAAGCTTATTGACTAAATTCAATAAACAAACATATCCAAACTTATGTTGAATATTTATATAAACGACATTATTATAAAAACATAAACATTCAGTCGAAAAGTCGCTTATACATAAAATAAACGTATGGTGTTTTCAAGTAAAAAAAAATATTCTATGAGAAGGATTAAGAATGAAACCGACGAGCCTCTGGCGAGTCGGTTTCATTCTTAATTCTACGAGTAGAATAATCTTTTTACTTGAAAACACTATACGTTTATTTTGTTTATCCCATAAATTTTCTACAGGGTAGTCGCGGCAAAACCGTGCTATAATTCGCTACAAAACACAGCGAGTAGCGAGGAGCACGTTGGTCCAATTCGATCGACCAACAAAATTGGAAAAAATAAACAAGGCGCAGTAATACGTTTCTGTCTAAAAATAATTCCCCTACAAACTTGAGCTAAACAGACAAAAATACTTTATTATATAAACAGTGGGTGGTGTTTCTACTGGCATTGTGTAATACTTTCAAAAAGATTTAAAGAAATCAACAATCGAACTATTAATTATGCTAGACAAATTTGGTAGAGGCCAGAGGTCAACAAGTCCGTCGGTACTTGGGGAATAAATTTTTTCTGTGTTAATCCTATGGGGAAAATTTATCACTCTACTAGGTGAATAAAGCAAAAATTTATCCAAGGCCTTTATTGTTCAAATAAACGACCAGTTATGGGATAAACCCCGATAACACATTGTCTTTAATACTAAAAGATACGTAGGTGGGAAACATGATTATGAACTCGGTTGTTAGAGAAACTCGCGTACGGAACACAAAAATGGCAGGTAAATTTTAGTCTTCAAATCACCTTAAGTATTTCATATAACAGTTCCAAACCAAAAGTACCACTTATATTTCCCTGCTAAAGCCATTAATGAAGTCAATCGTCACAATGACATGTGGGAATTACTTTCCAAAATACAAATTCTTAGAATAGGATATTCATATTTATTATACGCTAAACGATTGATTATCGAAGAAATTGCGGAAAGATAGAAATCGTATCCCCCACTGTGAAGATATAGAAATTTCCACTTTCACGGTATCAGTCAAAATGGCGGCTTTCAAAGCATCACTTCAAGGTGAATGCGAGTCAAATTATCACTGGAAATGATCAATTTGTTCTAAAAACGTATAATGAAATGTAAATCTAGTGTTTTTGAGTGGATACCGATCATTTCCAGCAATAATTCAAAACGTATTCACCTTGAATTGATGCATGAAACCCGCTAGTCCAAAAATGGCCTGAAAGTCCGTAATATAGGTTTTTGGTTTGGTACGTCCTTTCAAAGGACGAATCAAACCCAAAACTCATATTACGGACTTTCAAGCCATGTTTGGACTAGAAACCCGTCAGCTGAATCAGACTGCAAGACGTTATCTGTTTCGAGTATTAATCAAAACACTTCCGCGTTTCAGTGATTCAATGCGCTGTTTACTTTCATGCATCAATTCAAGGTTGAAATGAGTGGAATCATATTCTTATAAAAAGCGTATAATAAAAAGAACATCTGGTGTTTTTGAGTGGATACCGAAAATTATCTCACTTGTGGCCGAGATGAATGATCATTTTCGCTCCCGCAAGGTCTCGCGAAAAATAAACATTTGTCTCGGTCACTTATGAGATAATTTTCGGTATCCACTCAAAAACACTAGGTATCCTCTATTTATTGTAAAGTAAATGGCGAAAGTCTAAGGATTAATTCTTTTCGTTATTTATGATATAGTGTATTGAAGGCACCACCAGCAACATTGTTTAACAGTTTTTATTATTCCTTCTTTAATTATGCTGATGTGATGTGGGAAACAAAAACGCAAACACTAAGACGGACCACAACGATGATGGAGAACGGGGGACTGGAAACCGAATTGGAGTTTTTCTGTATTTCACGAATGCAGAAGGCGCGCGTGAAATACTGGAGAATTTCTAACAAAAGTCTTTAATTCCTGTCTTTGGGACCGACCCGAGTTGTTTTCTGTAATTATACCACGATTAAACTTAAGTTAACCCTTTACCCAACGTAATGGCCAAAACCGGCCAGCGCTATTCTAAAAAATCGCCAATTAATTTTCATTATATTTTCATTTTTTTGTCTCAAAAACATAGGTTATGACCCCTCTTTGGAACGAGCTAGTCGAGCTCGTTCCAGTTCCAATGAGGGGTCATAACCTATGTTTTTGAAACAAAAAAAATGAAAAAAATTAGTTCTTCAAGAATTTTGTTTGCAAGTGTTGTCTGCTTTTCATGTTTGGTAAGCGTTAAGTGGACGAAGCAGATATTTTTGAAGAAACATGTGACACATGACGGTCTGTTTACTTTCTTTCATGACACTGTTTTGTGTCGAAACATTTCATTCACGTCATAACGTCACTCAGATTCTACCAGAAGTAATAAACAATTTGATATATTCTGGAAAACAACAAACAGCTTTTCAGAATTTTTTCCACCAATGATTAGACTTCGAATGGTGTCAAATCCCCCAAACCACTTCTATGTGCCTACTGGCACATAGAACACATTGGACCTCAGGGACGAAATGTCTTCATATTCTACCAGAAATAAGAAAACACTTGTTAATTTATTCTGAACAACAAACAGTATTTGGGACAAATTTTGCCATCAATGATTAGGTTGACTTTATTCTGAATAACGCATTTCTGTATAACCCTGAATATCACCAGTTTTGCTGAAACTAACTGAAGGAGTGAGGGAAGGGGGCACTAATTTTTGTTTTCAATTTTGCCTTAAAACATAGTTTATGCCACCCTCATATGAGAGATATCGTTGAGGTCGTTCTAATCAGAGGCCATAAACTATGTTTTGGGGGGGGCCACAGGAAACCGAAAGTGTTAATTATTCCAGAATTTATTTGGTAAGTGCTGCCTGCTATTCGTGTTAGGCAAAATGTTAAATAATAATAATAATTATTATTATAATAATAATAAATAAACAAACCTTCAAAATAGATGCTCTAAAGAGTGAAGTGGCCATACAGCCCCGGCCTCATGGCCCATTTTCCACCACCATTGAATATCACAAATTTGATAGGTTGATAGATTTCTCGTGGATAATCCACAGAGCATGTGTGATTTATGGAATAAAAAGCGCATCTTTAATTGTCAACAACATATTGCCTGAATAAATACCCTTGTGAAATAATTTGAATGACGTTAATATATCATTAAATACTCTTTAATTTTAATTCTCGAGCAACTAATTTTTCAAATCAGTTAAGAAGGCGGTAGGGACCTGCGAATCACCTATTTTCGATTCGAATCGAATCTCGAATCGAATCACGTCTATAATGCGAAATCGAATGGAACCTCGAATCGAATCAGTGGTGTCTTGGTGATGACCAATGGGGGTTTTGGGGTACGATAAACCTGATTTGTTCGGACTGTAATGGCTCAAGTCCCGACTGATAAAATAATCCACCTACATCATCAAGGCATGCCTTCGCCTTGATGGTGTAGTTGGAATATTATCCTGTTAGGATTATAGTTCATCGTCGACATTTCTTGGAAACAGTGGAGGGACCAGTGATATTGGAATTAGCACGTCTGGTGGAATGAATAAAAATACTATTTATGTTAATGGCAGTTACACTCGTTGTTTTATTTCAACACTATTTATGTACGATTTCCATCTGAAACATAATTAAGTTTCGTGAGACGATGAAGATGACTGATGCCACGCAGTATTTCTATGAAAAAGATTCGAGAGGAAACGAATCGGACAGCCGATTTCTAATCGAACCGAATATCTACTTAAGATTCGAAATCGAATAGAATCGAATCCCGAAGCTTCCTGGGGCCCCGAAAGTAGGGTTGAAACGGTTGGCTAATTTTCAGAACTGACTAACCGAGAGCCATAACCGGATAATATCCGGTTATCCGTGACCACTATTTCACCGAATATGGGATCAAAACTATAAGAATTGGAAAGCAGTATTCGCAGAAACTTGTAGACATAAAACGGAATAGTTTCCGCGATTACTCAGTACTCACGAAAATTGCCGATCATTAACGAAGACTTGAACGCCAAAATCAATTACTTCTCATCATATACAACGCGGTTTCGAGGTGTAATCTATTCCTAAGGAAAAGTGGCAGAGTTACTACGTTTTAACAGTGGAATGACGATCACTATCGATATTTCAGATAACCGGTTGACTGTTTTTCTAATCGGTTACGTAGGTAACTGGTTTCAAACCGGTTATCCGGTTAACCATTTCAGTACTACCTAGAAGGGGGCTTTTATTTATTGTTTTTTAGCTGCAGTGAGTGTTGGGTGCTTATATTTGGGCTTCATTCTTGAGTGCAGGTACCACATTTTAAAGGCTTCATTTTCTGTAGATGTTCATATTATCTTTGAGGTGAATTTATTTCATCCTTATGGATTTGCCTTGTTACAATTTAAGGGAGAGTGCCTTTAGGCACTCTCCCTTAAATTGTAACAAGGCAAAGACATTTGAACAAATTTTGGCGACCAAGAAAAAATTAGCTTATATTTGGGCTTCATTCTTGAGTGCAGGTACCACATTTTAAAGGCTTCATTTTCTGTAGATGTTCATATTATCTTTGAGGTGAATTTATTTCATCCTTATGGATTTGCCTTGTTACAATTTAAGGGAGAGTGCCTTTAGGCACTCTCCCTTAAATTGTAACAAGGCAAAGACATTTGAACAAATTTTGGCGACCAAGAAAAAATTAGCACTTAACAGGTTAATAAATAAAAATCAAATACATCTGTGTTCACTCCTATATTTATGCACTTCTTCAAAAAAAAATATTAATAGCGTCCACATATTATTTGACCTATTTTCTGCAAGACACAGAGAACTGGATTGTTTACAAAACAGTTATAATAAACACTGTTTTTAAATCATGCTTTGTTACAAACATGTGCAAAAATGTGGATCACTCAATAAACCTATATTTTGAAAGTCCCACGATCACTAATTTGGTAAATTGCAAGCTAATAAGAATCCTCAACGAGAGGTTTAATTTCAGTGAGGGATTGCCTGGAATCCAAAACATCTTTGCAAAAAGTATATTTTTTTTTAAATTATTGTCACCATCTCCGCTTTTCTTTCTTTCAAAATGAGAATGTGTAGCTTGGCTGAGGTTTTCATTGCAGATAGGGAGCTTTTCCGAGCAACTTGCATTCTTAGTTGCTGTCCTGGGATCAAAGCAATGTCACTCTTGTCGCTTACTAATTTAACGATGACGAAAGTACTTTTATGAAGTTTGTTGAGTTACCAGGAAGAAAACAGGATTAATTTATATTTTGCTTCGCTGTTGACAAAGGCTGTTAGTGTAATTGCAGGCAGAAACACGGCGATAACAAAATTACTTTCGTGTTCCCTTCATCAACGATTTTATTGATTCCCGGATTTCTACTTCAAATAACGTCCGTTTTTCCAGTACTGTGGGATTGTAATTATAAGAAGTATATCCACAAAGAGGTTAAGGGGTCTGAGGTGTGATGTGATCAGAATATTCGACTAAAACTATAAAAAAAAAACTCTTCTCTCGTGGCAAAGTAGTATATTTTGTTTTCTGCTTGCTGCTCTCATTTTCTTCCAACCCTTTACCCAACGTAACGGCCAAAACCGGCCAGCTATTCTCAAAAATCGGCAATTAATTTTGATTATTTTTTTCATTTTTTGTCTCGAAAACATAGGTTATGACCCCTCGTTGGAACGAGCTCATCGAGCTCGTTCCAACGAGGGGTCATAACCTGTTTTTAAAAAATGAAAAAAATTAGTTATTCAAGAATTTTTTTTGCAAGAGTAATCTGCTTTTCATGATAGGTAAAGGGTTAACTCTTTACCAAACAAAAGATGGCATCCGCCCGCGTAATTTTCAAATTAAGCAGTTTAAAAAATATATATATATATTTCAATAAATTGGAACAAAACTATATCATCTGACCCCCTCACTGAAACGAGCTCGTTCCAATGAGGGGTAACATGATAATGGGTTTTTTCACATTTTTTTTTTAAAAATTGAAAAAACAATAATTATTACCACTTTAGCAGGTGTTCTCTAGTACATTAACAAAGTTTCACAGGGCATTACAAGAACGTAACACTCAACTTAAAAAAGTCACTTGACGTGTCGGGCCGTTAATGAGTGAAAACTCTCATTAACAGCCCGACACATCACGTGATTTTTGTTCCTTGCTGTCGTTCACTCGGAAATGGAAATGGCTTCAACTTGTAAACAATATGATTTTATTTAAATTATTACATATGTAAAATGTCAAGTAAAGTTAGCCCCATAAGAACAAGCAGCTGTATCTATGTAAGTAAGACTGTATACATTGTAATCCTTTATTCCTGACTTAAAAGCGGTAAACATCGGGTCTGTTTTTAAGTTTTCTAACTTCGTTGCAATTGAAAGGGTACCAGTGCCGATCATGTGATAACCATGTGACACCAGTTTGTTTGACAACAGACGATATTATCATCTCGTCCCCGGAGTTCCAATGTGTTCTATGTGCCAGTAGGCACATAGAACACATTGGAACTCAGGGGACGATCTGTCGAATTTGAAAACTTGAAAAATGCCATGTAAGATACAGGGTCAAAACTTTCTCGGACTCCCAGTGGTAATACATGTAATAGTAATAACATGACTTTGTCAAGCCTTGTGGTTTATTAACGGCCCAACAGGTGTGAATAACAGCCCTTCAGCTTATTAACGGTTCTCAACTTCGTCTCGGGCCTTTTATAAGCTGTCGAGCTGTTATTCACACATGTTGGGCCGTTAATAAACCACAATGCCCTCCAAAGTCATGTTATTGTTATATTAAAATAATAAATTGTGATATCGTGTGCATCGGGTAAAGAATTAAAGGTCTTTCTCAACCGATGTCCTTCAAGGAAAATTTGTAATCTTATTAACATTATTGGCTTTCCCGAATAAAAATGATTGTATAAGTTACCATGGTACCAAAACTGAGCTTTTACGCCCGAGCTGCATTGATTGTCGCCTTTTCTTCTGAAAAATTTAACACTAGGATGTAACACTAGGATGGTAAACGGTGACTCTACATTGTCGTTCGTTGATTTGAGAGAGGGCAAAATTCTGCACTTTCAATTTTGTACCCGCAAAGAAAAAACGCATTTTGTCATGTGTGGTGTAGTGTTCATGGGGAAGGGGAAAGGTTATTACTGGGATTAAAAGTGGTTAGATGGGATTTGTCCCCCTGTTTTTTGCAGTAATTTGATAAGAGAAACGTACATATATTTGTTTGTTTTTTTTTGTTTTTGTTTAAAGCTTATTTGTTTTACAAGGATTGGCGAGCATGTTATCCCTTTGAGACTTTAATTATCCTGACGTTCAAACGTCACTGGGAATTCTGTTTCTTCAACGTTTTTCAAAATGCGACGTCAAATAACAAGATATTTTTCACATTAGTGATTATCTGGTTGAGGGCTATTTATTTTTGGTGGTTTGAATTTGCTATTCAATCTTGTTTTATTACAAATTCTTGGAGAGTGCCCACGGGCACTCTCCAATAATTTGTAATGAAATAAATTTATATAAACAATATATTATTTGTGTTTGACTGAATATGAAATATAAGCAAGAAAAGGGTTGCTTTTGCTCTGGTATGCTCATTTTTGGAAAGCCCTGATTCAACCAGTTAAGAATTAGTATTTTAAGCTGCGGTAACATTTGGTTCAACGGTTGTCACTGAACACTATTCGGG
Source organism: Pictodentalium vernedei (assembly GCA_031216915.1). Lineage (NCBI taxonomy): Eukaryota > Metazoa > Mollusca > Scaphopoda > Dentaliida > Dentaliidae > Pictodentalium > Pictodentalium vernedei. Next base: position 604,109,895 of record CM062295.1, on the reverse strand, counting down.
AGAAAATAGGAATTGAGGTTAAAATTTAAAAAAATCGAAAAATAATAACAAAACAAATGACCACAAATTATCAAAGCGCTGTTTGATTTCGTTCATGATAAGATGTACAAAAGTATCAACGCGGTGTTTGATTTCGTACGCGATAAGACGTACAAAAGTATCAACGCGCTGTTTGATTTGGAACGTGATAAGACGTACAAAAGTATCAACGCGCTGTTTGATTTCGTACGTGATAAGACGTACAAAAGTATCAAAGGGTTATACAACTTATATTAAAGCCGCCTCTCTGGTGAAGGTGGGTGGGATTACCTTCGAAGTGGCAACTTCGAGGCCTCACTCTTCTCGAATACTACGAAGAGGTTACAGCCATTTTACGTCCCCACTCGATAGGACGGTACGCTGCGACAGCATAATCCACACAATTGATGCTGACAGAGAGTGTTCGGTCACCTCGAGAAGTTTTCTCGACCGAGGGTCGATCCGGGGGCGTCTGGCACACTTATCCCCTCGGCCACCACTCTCGTAAAATGTTTAGATCGGATGACGAGCGGTGTAAAAGGAATGGAAGTCCGTAGGAACGTTAGTCCCTCTGGACTATTATTCCGCGGAATTATAGTCCTAGGTCTAACATTTCTAGGAATAGTAGTCCGGCGGACTACTATTCCTAGAAATGTTAGACCTAGGACTATAATTCCGCGGAATAATAGTCCAGAGGGACTAATTTTCCTACGGACTTCCATTCCTGTCACACCGGGTGATGATCCGGCGGTCGACATTATCTTTCTGTTTTTCTTCTCTCCACGTACTGTTATAGAAATGTACCCGTCGGAATGAGCAGGAAGAATATATTGAGTGTGAGATGCTATTTTCGTTTGCTTTATACAATTCACAATACTTTATTTTTGAAATCTCGACCTGCTAGTATTTAAGTGCGTCGCGACTCAATGGCAACCTGATCATGAAATTAACCTCTTTTGTGATCATAGTTCCGTTCGAGCGTTGGACAAGGTTGCCAAAGAGAAAGAGGTGTGGGGAGATGATTACACATCACCGATCTCTATATAATGGGATTGCTGGAACGCGCATTGATCACATATAGAAAAGTGTCCCCATAGTTGACATAAAAAGCAATGATCAACAAGAAATTTCTCGAAGATTTTCAATTATCCGACGCTCCGCATTCTTCCATCGCTTTTTAAAGAATGTACTTTTATGCCAGGAGTGGACTGGGCAAAAAGATGTTACCGGGAAATACACCGGGAAGGGGGGGGGGGGGGGGGGGGGTCGTGTGGAGAAAAGTTTGATTTTTCAAACTGAATGAACTCTGCTTCCCTGCATCTGAGCGATCGGTGGCAGACCACATGGAGGGCATTTGTGATGGCATTTTTGTATCATTTTCGTTGCTCATTCGACAAAAATCGTTGCCACAAGGGGTGTGAGGATTCATCGGCCCGACCACAGTTTGGACCAATGGGAGATCATTTTGATTTTTCGAACTGAAAGAATGCCATTTCCTTGCATCTGGGCGATCAATGGCAGAGTAGACTGTTGGTATATCAAAATGTCCTTCATGTGGAGTGCTATGGCAGTCCACAGAGAGGGTATTTCGATATAGGCTACAGCCAGTTTACTCAATCAGATCCATTTCACTTTTTGGTCAATTTTACGAAATTCCATGTACGAACAGGTGGTGTTGGACCGCATCAGTTTAGCCGCCCCCTCCCCCTCCCCCATGAAGGGACCCACCAGAAAAGTTCCTGGGGGACCATACGGACAGTTCCCCTCTGTTTTATGTATGCGAAAACATAAATACATTGATGATGTTAAGTAACGTCGAGTCCGGTTAGTCCATGGATGGGTGACCGTCTGAGCGATCAATTCGGACTCCCGCGTTGTGTCCTTGGGCAGGGCACTTAACCCCGATTGTCATCATGAGGGCACGATGACGCCGTGTACTAAGGCGTACTGCACGTCGATGGTACGCATGCCTTCAACCAATCTAACCCTGCCTGTGCTGCAGTGCATACTTACGATGTTGGGGAGCTGGCAGCTGCTCGTCGTTGCGCGGTGGTTCTCTCCCGGTACTCCGGCTTCCTCCACCCGTAAAACTGTCACTGTCATGATTAGCCATTGTGCATATGTGTGTGACCTTAAACACCACTAAATAAATAAATAAATAAATAAATAAATAAATAAATAAATAAATAAATATTCTTAATGGCTCGTTATCTGTGAACCAGTTGCTTCTAATTAGCTTGCCATATAAAGCCAAATTGTCTTTTTGTTGCTTTTAACAAACGAAAACAACAGACATCTCAGAGGTGTCTGTTGTTTTCGTTTATTAAAAGTAGCAAAAGGAAAGGAAACATGGCTTTATTTTCTTCTGATGCCACTGATGTTTCCTCTACAATTACTTGCTTTTTAACTGCACCTTCTTAATATTTTCATTTCAAGGGAGATAACTCTATCGTAGCTCGATTATCATGATATATGTCAGGGATTGCCATCATAGGCTGGGGATGGGGATCGTTTGAGAGGCGACTTTTCTCGCTAGCGCTCCAGCAATCCAGTTGTACAAGGATTAGTGTTACGCGTGCGCTGATCACAGCACCAGCGGCGTTACACAGCAGCAATTAACGAAAACACAGAACGGAACATAATTAACGCCAAGTACTCCGAAACCATTGAAATGGGTAGTTTCGCTATCTTCAATAATGACATACCCTATTAACGTACCACTTTTGCTCCACTGAACACTAATTTCGCTAATTAGATACTTCACCAAATAACTTTGAATGGGTCCAATGGAACCAGTTTGATTAGCGGAGGTATCACCGCAGGAATACACAAATGACTGTATTTCCACGATGTCTTGTTGTTGGCTTTGATCCGCTGTTATAGACTGAACAGAACATTTGAAAATCGTATAAGATTGCTAGCAAAGCCAAATTCATTTGCAGTTACTTCGGAAATACCAAGCCAATATCCAAGCGACGAAGGACAAACTTAACATTTTACCTTACGAATTGGACACATCCGTCCGCAAAATATACAATGTGAGCAGTTGAAAAAAAAAATCAAAATATATTTTCAAAATAAAATTCAACAAAACCATATCATGTGAACCCTCCTTGGAACGAGCTCATTTCAGATTGAGCTATGGGACCAACCGGACGACTACATGCTAAACGACTACATGCTAGTCGAAACAGTCAAATTGTTTAACCAAGTCCTCGAATCTAGTCAATATTCAATTGAATGGAGCAAATCCACCCTAACGCTACTGTACAAAAAGGGTATGCGGAACGACCCAAACAACTACAGAGCTACAGAGCTACAGAGCTCTGCTGTCGGGAAATTATTAAAGAAGGTTTTATATAACCGGATAAATGATTTCCTTGAAGATAACCGGCTTATACGCGACAACCAGTTTGGACCGTGGACACCGCAGCACGGTCGACAATGCATTTGTTCTCAAGAATATTGTCAATCAGTGCAAACAAGAAAAAAGGCCTCTATATGCAGCTTTTGTTGACTGCAGGAAAGCCTTTGACACAGTCCACCGACCATTGTTGTTTAACAAATTACAAGGGCTGAAACGGTTGGCTCATTTTCGTAACCGACTAACCGCGCGCTATAACCGGATAATATCCGGTTATCCGTGGTTATTATTTCATCGAATATAGGATCAAAACTATAGGAATTGGAAAGCAGTATTCTCATGCTATTCCGCAGTGTGCATACAAACGAACGTTGTCGAGTACTCGACAACGTTCTTTTGTGTACATTCTGCGGAAGAAACTGCCGATCGTCAAGGAAGTCTTGAACGCCGAAGTCGATTATTTCTCAATATACACACTGTGCAACTCCAGGTACATTACTCCGTGATTTACTGGAGGGGCATAAATTAACGACGGAATATAGCGGATTCCACCAAATGTTGGAAGGTTACAATTTACCATCGGCTGCAATGCACGATAATAAATCCAATAAATTACATGAAAATTTAACAAATGATTACACACTCTATTTTAATGAATGATATGACAATGATAATAAAATGAACGGTAAAAATAAATTGAGCCCCATTTAGCTTACTCAAAAGCAAAAGAAGCGAAAAATTTACGAGATTACGGATTAGTAATCATAATTTGGCAATTGAAAACGGGGAGACATGCACAACCGTTTTACCTTTAGACAATAGGATTTGCAATGCTTCTGATGTGTGTAAGGACGCCGATGAAGTTGAATCCGAGGTGCATTTTGTCATGGACTCAGTGGCGGCGCCAGAAATTTTTTGTGGGGGGGGGGGGGGGCAACTAGGGAGGCAGACTCCCATGAAGGGGGGCAAATACGTAAAGGATCATATCATTACTTTGTTATGAGGTAGTCCAAACTTGGACCCAAAGTCCGTAATATACTTTTTTGGTTTGGTACGTCCTGTGGACGTACCAAACCAAAAAATTATATTACGGACTTTGGGTCCAAGTTTCGACTAAATGTAATGGTAATTAGCGGTCCTCCTTTCAAAAAATCCTGGATCCGCGTCTGGTGGGTCTGTGCGTGAGAGAGAGAGAGAGAGAGAGATAGAGAGAGAGAGAGAGAAAGAGAGAGAGAGAGAGAGAGAGACTCATAATGCCCGTCTGTCATAATACGAAATCCATGAATTTTTTTAGACAAGGGATATGGATAGACATGCCTTTGTTGGCTCATAACTTAATTATAACTTATAAGTCTCTGCATCCGAGTCTTTAAATCTCTTCTGCCTGGATGTGTTCATCAGCTGGCCTGAGGCTTTGGGCTAAATGTGTATAGGAAATTATTGGGAATAAAAAAAGAGAGGGGGTGTGTGTGTGTGAGAGAGAGTGACTGAATGTGTTTGTGTGTGAGGGTGGATGGAAATGCATGCGAGATGGTGGGGGGGGGGGCGCAACTGGGGGGGGGGGTGGCAAAGCCTTCGTTTGGGGGGGGGGGGCAAATGCCCCCCCCCCCCCCCCCATGCCCCCCCCCCCCCTCCCCCCCCCCACACACACACACCCACCCGTAGCGCCGCCACTGCATGGACTGCCCGGCCTATACAAACATCAGGAGACAGTCGCTTGCAATAATTAATAGGAACAACGCAGACTTCTCAAATGCAAGCAAACGAGATCGGTTTGAATTTATTATGAAAAATAATACGGCCCCTTATGTCACGCCATCTGCATCATAATCCTGCTATTCTTCAGGAAAAGAGAAACAATAATTGCAAAATCGTAGGTCATTAAACTGACCCAGGGTTTTTACTTTATATACTTATATGTATGATATATTAGCCTCATTTACTATACAAAAATAGCTGTTTCGTTTATTATTTGTTTATTATAATCATATCACATCTCTGTTAACACTTTATGCAGTCTGCGTCTCTGTAGGTGTTATTTTGCTTGAATAAACTATTCTATTCCACTCTATTCTTTGGATGATATATCATGCTTTGTTGAAACTGTTTGAAAAAATTTGAAATAAAAAAAACTATATTAAATTAATAAATTTTGATTTCGTAGTAGGCGTTGGGTAATGGGGTTAACCCATTTTACAGATCTTCTGAGTAACCCCTCGGTCAACGGCGGACTACTATATACAGGAGCGTAACTATGGAGGACCCCTCCCCTTCAGATACTTTTTCCAGTCAAGATATTTTCGTCTGGATTGCCGCTCTTAAATATCGATTCGCTTTTGCTTGTAATTATGTACAGTAAAACCTCCGTGGACTGGTCACTTTCCACGACTGGCCAATATTTCCACGGACGCAATAATATTAGATTGCAAACACTATTTACAGGAATAATCATCAAAACTTTAATTACAGAAGCACCGAGTACAACCCGGTGCTTCATTAATTAAAACTTTGCTGATGACGAGTTGTATTACCTGGTAAATGCATGCGTGGATATCACTGACCACGCGTGGATTATAACCAGTCCACGTCAACTGTACTGTACTTTCGTACAAGACAAGGTTTCACACTTCCACCTACAGTACGTGGAGAGTGGATTGTAACTAAATCACCCGCAGGGTGGAGTTATCACCCAAACTATAACTTTCAAATGGTGTATATATCGACTAAAAACACAAGCAATGTTTCAGCCAATGGACCTCCGGGTTTAACCCGGAGGTCCATTGGCTGAAACTTTGCTTGTGCTTGTTATGCTTTGCAACAAATTTGCAATTATTGCTTGGGTGGAATCTCCACTCTGCGGGTGATTTAGTGATAATACACTCTCCACGTCCTGTATGTCACACATACAATCTGTAATATAAATCGTAGTCTATAGTCCCCGATTCGGGCTGCTGGGAGTTCAGCATGGCCAATTTGGAGTACGGCACTTGCCAATCGAACAAGATGTTGGAAGTCCATGCCTAACGATGTTAACCGTTTTTATTCTCAAATAAATTTCAAAGCACCCTTGACTAATATTCCAGCTTAACCCAAAATATGTCACATAACACTTCTTTTCCTTTCACTGACGACCTGGTGGGTTCTTGATCCCGCAAATTTATAAATCCAAGTCCCCTGAACCCCTGCCAACGGTATAACCTACAACAGAAACACGAAAATCAATAGATATTTATGAGGGGAGTGTAGTATAAATAAAATAAGATGGAATAAAGGTGAAAGCTAGTAGGTGTGAATCGGGCTATTATTCTGATTGTTCACAGAAGAGGTCGTGTATTTGCGATTGCTGTGAACAACGGTCCAAGTCGTGAGTTGGTTTGTAAATACCAAGGAAGGTCTTTTGATAACAATTATCAAGTCAATTCAATTAACCTTGGAAACCAAAAATAATGGAACTCTATTTATTCTGGATCGACAAATATGTAAAATTCATTATCACTTCGTGTTTTCATTTCTCTTATCCTATTTGGTCATACAAACTTCCTTTATGGAGCTCTGTAAAACATTCTGCCTAGAAAGTCCAACGACACTTGTAGAAAACAACGATGTGTCACTGGTGTTATGTTCCTTTTATCAAACCAGAGTACTCTCATCACCAAACTGCAGGATCCAGAAGTCTTACAGAGAAAATATTTTTCTCTTGTTCGCAATAAATGTTAATCTGAAAATTAAGATTGGCATGTACTGCGACGTAACATCTGCGGTACAGTTTTTTTAACATATATTTTCCATGTCTTTATATCTTATGATAACTTTTGTAACGAATTATAGTAAAATTGAATGTATCATATTCAGAAGTCAAGCGATCAGTTTTATAGCAATATAATCTCGGGGGAATTTTGACTTTGATTCTTTGTTACAAATTCATTGCCCGACCTCGGTAGGGCGATTTTGATTAGTATTCAATGCGATCAAAAACGTGTTTCGCCACCTCCAATAGTCACTGAATGAAAATTATGGCGGCCAAAGTAACGAACGCGATGACTTAAGATTTCATATTACGTATTCCGTATTACATGGATTTTTTTAAAAGTATTTTTGTCTTGACTTTTCCATCCTTGCTTAGATCAGAAGTCTGCATGAATATTTTCCCAAAATTCGCAATATGTCTACATAGAAACTTGATAGGAAAAGATGAAAATTTGAATTGGTCGCTTGGGGTTTTTACATTCTACATTCTTAGTCCGGTGGGAGCCGATGGCCTCACGCATTTATTAATCGTTTATTATAGTGCTATTATCTCTAACCCTTTCTCTGTATTTAAATCTTTTTTTTTATTATTGCCTGCAAATTGAACCCGTGATTGTCATCTGTTTCTGATCGCTATTTTTTCAATTGCAGAATTCTAGCCGACAACATTATTTGAACTGTTCTACCCTTGACGGTAAATTTAACTGTTCTTCTCATACCATATTTTGCTCACCTATTTCACCTGTACCTCGGTGTTCGTTCACTTGGCAAGATTTAGGGTCTATGTGTGAACATCTCTATTCATGAATATACATTTCAGACAATTCAAACCTTGTGCCACAAGTTTAGTCGTTCATCGGTGACAAATACTTGATTCATTGGCAATACTCTTTCACTGAAGTAAGAAACAGTACGTGGAGAGTGGATTGTAACTAAATCACCCGCGGAGTGGAGTTATCATCCAAGCTATAACTTTCAAATTTTGTACGTATCGACAAAAAACACAAGCAATGTTTCAGCCAATGAACCTCCGGGTTTAACCCGGAGGTCCATTGGCTGAAACTTTGCTGGTGCTGGTTTTGCTTTGCAACAAATTTGCAATTATTGCTCGGGTGGAATCTCCACTCTGTGGGTGATTTAGTGATAATACACTCTCTACGTACTGTATATCATCTGTTGTCCGTTGTTCGTCGACCCAACGTCCATCGCCCGCCCGTTATCTGTTGTATTCTACACGCTAAAATCAGTTGGATTAAAAACCCCCAAATTAACTGGGTTGAGGGAATATGAACCCAATTGGGTTCATATTCCCCCAACCCAGTTGATCTTTAACCCAATGGATTTTATAGTGCGGGCTACTTCAGAAACACTGGGCCGTATACAAACAGTTAAACATTTGTTATGGGTGCTATGGGCGGAGTACTCTTCCAAGGTTTTTTTGAAATTCCTTTAACAGAATTGCCCGTGATCACCAGTCACGGTGCTTTGGGGAGTTGTATTCAACTTCTTTTAGTGACCGAGCTTCAAGTTTGTTCCCATAATGCCCCTTTGTGATGCTCTGGTGCGAAGATATGATATATGCACAAAATAAAAATTTTTCCTTGCACAAAATTTCGTATTCTGTATTGCAGCGATGCATCATAAATCACGAACAGCTACATCGCCTCTGCTGTTATTCTTGAAGACCCAATCGGATGTTGATAATCACCTTTAATCGTTTGAATCCGAAAGTCCACTTTTAGGGTCCAGAATCGTGATACGACCTGATAGTTACTCAGATAATTTGGGTGGTAGACCAATCAAAATTGATTGGTCTTCCCCAAGTAACGAATATAGACTCTACAACTTGATGGGTCTAAACTGGCATGGAATATACCATCAGTGTCCAAAAGGTTTAACAACATACTGAACTTCATCGTTTTTGGCGTAATTCGCGTTGCAAATGTAAAAGACTTTATCTTACATCAAGAACGCATTTTCCCGAATACAAATAAAAACGGCTTGATCAAATACAAATCCGTATTGGGGATAGCAACCGGACGCGCGATCATTCGACCCAGAAAGAGAACGTGTTTTCCTACACTCCTTGGAAATTGATCACACATCGTTCCCTGAGTTCCAATGTGTTCTATGTGCCAGAAGGCACATAGAACACATTGGAACTCAAGGGACGACATGTCGAGGCCACCGTTTTTGATAACAGTAACTAAATGGTAAATAAATCACCAACTCAACGAGATAAATTAGACAAGATCATTTTTTGCCATAATATTTTTGTATAGGCTTATCGTGCGTTAAACGTGAAAAATAAATCAAGGAAACACACAGCGCAGGCACATCATGCATTAAACCTGAAAAATAGAACACGGAAACACACAGCGCAGACACTACTATAAATTTCAGCGGTAATGGGACAAATAGAACAATGAACGAGGATTGCGTTATGTACAGCTCAAGAACGCAATACATGACGTCATGATCTTCATTCATAAAAAAATAAATTCATAGACGCCGACTGATTGTCAAAATATATACGAACAGATCAAGAAAGGGGGGGGGGGATATTGTAAGATGAATTGGTTATTAAAACCATGTAGAGTTCCGAGATGGTGTGCAGAAGTCTCCACCTCGTCCCTGGGTCATAAGTTGACTCATCCTTACGGACTCGTCGATATATGCCCAAAGTCGAGGTCTCGACTTCAAAACATCATCTCGGAAACCCACTTGGTGGAATAACCTGTGTGTACTTTCGAATTTTTCATATGGAACGGCCTGGTTTAAATCACATACCTTGAGGCGTTGTATTCAACTTCTTTTAGTGACCGAGATTGTATTCAATGGTTATTCTCTAACTGAATATTACAGGCCAATTTATATGAACACAGAGAGGTTTTATATTTCAACCAGGAATTTGGCACGGTCATCAACTTGATTACAGTCAGATTATGTACTGCATACAAAAAGGAATCCGAATTAACGTAAAATGAATTCCACAAGATGAACTCGTAATACTGGTATTATTTTTGTTTCTCGCCTGAAATCGTCCGACAGATATTTATTGCATTGCTGGCTGATTTTGAGACAAGTATAGAGGTCACGAAGTTGTCGCTTTAACAACATGCAAATAGTAACTCACGCATTGTCGTTCGGTACCACAGGGCGAGATCGCCTGGAACAGTTTCTCATGTCACGACGAAATCACAATCGCAGGAAACCTACTGATTTCAGATGAACAAATGATTCGGCGTTAAAGAAAATATCTTTCAACACTAATTGCAGACGACAGTAGCATTATTTCTGAAAAAAACTTACATGGTTTTGCGCAGATAAATACATTTATATCCGTGTCGACAACAGCTGAATGGATTTGTGTATGCTGTAAAAAAATCAGCCGTGTAGTTTGTTGGCCATAACATCACAAGTACAACTGATAGCTTACTATTTGGAACACGAGCATGTTAACCTTGATGGTAAGCAATTGATCCTTCTGTTTTTCTCGGTATTTTTTATGGTATGGCGTTTGAATATTAGATCGAACAGGTGACAACGAGTAGGATATAAATCACAATCTGTAACTTTTACCCCTTACAACCCTGATGCACCGGGTGGTATCGTCCCATACACTAATATCAACGGGAAAATGAGCGAGTGTTTTTGTATTTTGAAAGGAGGTACAGTAATAATTTAAATTATTCCTGACCCTCCTTTCCAATTTGATATTTTATTTGTTTCCTGCTCATTGACAGCCGACATTTTCTTTCGCAAATATGTATACATAAAGTGCTGAATGGGTTAACCCTTTACCTAACATGAAAAGCAGACGACACTTGCAAAAAAAATTCTTGAATAACTAATTTTTTTCATTTTTTGTCTCAAAAACATAGGTTATGACCCCTCGTTGGAACGAGCTCGACGAGCTCGTTCCAACGAGGGGTCATAACCTATGTTTTTGAGACAAAAAATGAAAAAATAATAAAAATTCATTGGCGATTTTTGAGAATCGCGCTGGCCGGTTTTGGCCGTTACGTTGGGTAAAGGGTTAAAGGAACTTGTACTTGGCACTTCTGATGAGCTAATCGGACATAATGTAAACGAACTGGAGGGGGAATTACCCTTCAAGATTTACAAAATTTACTTTGCGGGGTTTTCTTAACTCTTTTGGTGCGACAGGCGACTAAAGTCGGCAGACCGCTGAAAGGTACTGCAGTAGTCATTTTTCACATTTCCAGGTGCTTTTAACCCTTTACCCAACGCAGACGATATCAAAATTTATTATTTTAAATACCATTTTTTTCAAATATTTCAAAAAATTTCAACAAAACTATATCATGTGACCCCTCGTAGGAACGAGCTCGTCAGAGCTGTCAAAACTGTCAATAAGATCATAAGAACATATTTTAAAGTAACGCTTTAGTCTAACAATCTATACTTTCTGTAAAATTCCTGATGAATATTAGGCGCTAACAATTCTGTTTCTCAGATTATTCCGCGCCAAAAGAGCTAAGGGACAGAAACGAACTGCAAAACATCTCCATCTCTTATCCACAGAATGGTCGATTCACACTAAAACCAAATTCTTGGGGCGTGGCGACAAGGAGTGGTTAGTGGGGTGCCTCATCCATTAACCACGACCAACATTTTCAACAGGTAGAAATTTTAGCTTCAAACCACCTACAGTTGGACATTCCGTCCCCTATGGTGGGAGATTTCGTGGCATTTTGTCTGTGGCTCAGGGGCCTTTCTTTCAGATATACACAGAACGACACGCGCGTGTGAATGGGTTAATCGATATGGCACGAGTGCCAGTGCGGAAGGATAGAACGAGAGGCTTCAGGCCTCGAGCTTTATCCTTCTGCGATGACACATGCGTCATATCGATTAACCCATTCACACACGCGTGTCGTTCTGTGTTTATTACACGCCTTCACGCCCTTAAAAACAATTATGAGAAGGTCATTCAGCAATTCTTTTGACAACAGTCAACAAAAAACACATCTTATCGCCAACCACATTTGCGAGGGGAACCCGTGTTGAGGGTTTAATATATTCCCGGTTTTCTGTAGTAACGGGAACGGGGATGATATTACACTTAGAACCGGGACATTTCCTGGAAAATATCAAGTAAATTTACGAAAGTAACGAAACGCATTTATTTTCGCGAAAAAAGAACATATTTTATTGGCAATCAGCCATCTCCATACGGAAAAGTTATCTTCCAAAGAGTAGTGTGAAAACCCAAACCCGCTTCCAACTCGACTTCAGTTTCAGAATCGCTAGTTTTGCCACCACTTCCTCCTGGCTTCTACTCCCTCTTCACTTCCGCCAACTGTCTCCTCTGCTTAAGGCAGATGCCACTGGTGACAGCAGTGAAGAAGGAGTTGATGCTGAAGGAGGTAGTGAATAGTGAGTGATTGTGAAGGCGATAGCTTAAATTTAAATTTGCGATTTTCTTTTTTAAAAGTGTATATATTTTTGATAAACTTTCTTACTCGGGCTAGAGATAAGAATATGATTCACCCCGAAAATCGAATTATCACTTAAACAGACCAGCAATAATCCATGCGCTGCTAATTAAGCATGGAATTTTATGTCCATTATCGTGCGTCTGGAAAACCCATTGATGAGCTGGCTAATAACAGATTAAAGGAGCAAGAAAGACCAGTGTTCTCCTGTAGTCATTATCCGTGTAATTATGGCCAGTTAATAGGTAATTATTGTAAAAACAGTACATCCCCCATGTTCTAGACACACACCCATATTACGCATCTGGTCTGTCACGAGTGTCAACATATACCAAAATTGCGATGCTTTCAAGGGAACTTAAAAGCGAATTTTAAATTAAGATATATCTAAGCGGCCAAATTCAAGAGAAGCAATTAAAATGAGAATTAATGTTCTGGCTATCGGAATAAAAATCGGGGGATTTCTCGAAAAATTCATTCCAGTCTGAAGGCGTATAAGATGGGGGATGTCCCATATTGTAGGCTAGAGGAGGTGCCGCATCCGTGCGAAAGTACAGACACGTTGTAACGTAAGGGGAGCCACAGAGCTCATATTTAGAATAGGAACAGTCGCAGGCCAAGCTGATGGCCATATCCGAGTGTAGGATCTGAAATAGGAAGTACGAGCTCAGGGAGCTATTTGCATTTAGGTAGTAGGTATTACCTGTTGTAGAAGACAAGCCATATGTACGCAGAGTAGGCTTTGCCTGTATGAACATTATTCTGAGATAAACAGAGGGGAGCGTTTAACCCCATTTTGTGGCGACTGCTTGAGTGAAAAGCGTCCAGTAAAGTGACAATGAGCTAGTGGTCGTACGACGGCGGTGGTAGAGTGACATTTCGTCACATGTTAGAGCGAAGGCGTCCGATAAAGTGACAAAACGTTAGTGGCCGTGCAATAGTAGTGAAAGAGTGAAGTTAAAAGGCGACCAAAGTCCAAACACCAGCGACAAGGAAGGGAAATCAGCGACAACTGAGAATGCGGGCCCGCAAGTGAATGGGTGGGGTGTGATTAACTTTTTTTCTGATTCATTGGATTTTATGAAAATCACAAATTACCATATTTATTTTTATATATATGTATTAAACTTGTTGTTTCCAGTGAACCCATGTTGATTTATGCTTTTCGATGAAAAGTCATTCACCCCTTCAGAATAAGACCCACCCCAAGAAAAATGAAGCGGGTGGGTTCGTCTCGATGAGACATACGTTCAAGTGCGGATCACTCCTTGAGTTTTGGGCTGAATACGCGGCGTGAATCTATTTCCCCCAACGACGACAAAGCCCGGTTTCCGATAGTGATTCTACTGATTCTGAAAATGAAGACGAGTTTGAACTTTGAAGCGATCTTGCTGCTGAAGAGAGTCTTCGATTTCCCTGGAACTGATTGATAGCAACAGTGATTTGGAGAAAAAAGTTCTTCAGGAAGCAGGATTGTAAAAACGTCAGTCATGGGGGGGGGGGGGGGGGGGGGGGGGGGGGGGCTTTCGAAATCTTACAAAATTTTGTTGGGCAGTTTTTCAATTTTTGAACATACTGAACTTCATCGTTTTTGGCGTAATTCGCGTTTATGATTTGCAAATGTAAAAGACTTTATCTTCCCTTCAAGATTTACAAAATTTACTTTGCGGGGGTTTCTAAACTCTTTTGGTGCGACAGGGGACTAAAATCGACAGACGGCAGACCGCTGAAAGGTACTGCAGTAGTCATTTTTGCCAACTGTGTGTGTCCATTTCCAGGTACTTTTAACCCTTTACCCAACGCAGACGATATCAAAAGTTATTATTTTAAATATCATTTTTTTTAAATATTTCAAAAAATTTCAACAAAACTATATCATGTGACCCCTCGTAGGAACGAGCTCGTCAGAGCTCGTTCCAACGAGATGTCACATGATATGGTTTTGTTGACATTTTTTGAAAAATAGTATTTTTTCAACTGCTGAAGTTGCATAGTTCACGGGCGGATGCGGACGATTCGTTGGGTAAAGGGTTAAACAAAGATACCTATTCCTATGTTTCATGCACCATTTATGTCCTATCCATACTGGAGTATACTCCAGGACAAAAGAACATGGCCGGGTAGACGAAAACTATTGCATAGATAGACAGAAGTGGAGAATTATGAAAGAATTCGAAATTGTACTTGCCGGGTTGTTTGTGGTAATTCAGTGAAATGGGAAATTACTCTTATACAAAGGAACACACCCTCTGAACATACCCCTATCCTATAAGAATGTTTTAGGTCACATAGCAACCACGTATTACCGTAGAAACCAAGATGGGGGCCTCTACCGGGGTCATCCAAATATTGCCCCATACATTCGAGCTATACTACTAACGTGAAAATACACTTTTCAAGAACGCTGGTACGGTATGTGCCCGGTCTGTAAATACGTTGTCCACGTCTCTGTCGAGGATAGTAGCAAAATGCCCTATAATAATTAGAGGTTACTTGGTTGGTTTCATATCAGCCGTGATATCAGCCCTCGGTGACTTTACATCAGCCTTCGACCGGTCGTCAGCTACTTATTGGGCGATATATCAGCCCTCGGTGACGTTACATCAGCCTTCGACCGGCCATCAGCTTCATATCGGCCGAGAAATCAACCCTAGGTGACTTTACATCAACCTTCGACCGGTCGTCAGCTACTTATCGGGCGATATATCAGCCCTCGGTGACGTTACATCAGCCTTCGACCAGCCATCAGCTTCATGTCGGCCGAGATATCAACCCGAGGTGACTTTACACCAGCCTTCGACCGGTCGAAGGCTGATGTAAAGTCACCGAGGGTGGATATCTCGACCGACAAGAATCTACCAAAGTAATAACCTCTTTATTACACCAAAAGAAATAATTACAAAATGTTCCCAAATGTGTTACAGTTTTCTGACACTGCTATTCTTTCTCATTCTTTTCATAAAGTCTGAAGTTTCCTCTTCGCCTAGTTCTGCTATACGAACGAAAGGAGTTGTACAGAAAATTCAAAGGAACCCAAAAATTCGGAGTCGTGAGCGTAGATTCGCCATATTGGGAGAAAAGACGGTTTAGCTATCTGAACATCTCGACGTGCCGATAGCTAAGCTATCTCTTCTCCCACTTCGACGAATCTCTGCTTACGATCCTGAATCATAGTTTGCGTTGAATTTTGTGCACAATTCACTTCTTTTTTTCTCTTCATCAGCTTAATCGTCACTCATTGCCACCGTTAATTCCTCATCGCACAAAAATTACTCCGCCAATTTTACTGATTGATTGCTTTCGATGAATAGCGATGAGCGATTTCCCTGTAAAGAAATTGACTGCGACAGTAACGCATCGGGGGGGGGGGGGGGGGGGGCATCTCTATCTTGGTTCATATCGGCCGAGATCGACATCATATCAGCCGAGTTTGAAGTTATATCAGCCGGGCTTGATAATGGGAAATTCTGGGAAAGAAAATCATATCTAATAAATTAGGGAGGGAAGCGTTAATGTAACTGCAAACTCTCCAATATTACTTCCCCGGAGCATGTTACCATGAACACCTGTTCCTACGAACTGTTATAACTTCACAAAGGCTGTTAAATGTCAAATATGAAAATATGTATTTTCCGATGGGCAATCAATGAAGATGTTCCTCTAACTTATAGATCGTCATCGTGAAAGAAAAAAGGGGGAAAAAAACAATTACCGGTTTTATCATAGAAAGCATATTGACGATCTATCGCAAGGCTGATGATCACTAGTTTAAAGGAATTGGTAATCAAGTGCTATCAATTTAAATGTGGGAATGTGGGGAATGTTACGTGTAATGCTAATGCCGTAAAATATTTTTCACGATTATTGTCATGAAATTGAAAGTGACAACTTACTGAAACTGTGGAACACGGGGAGGTGGGTGAGTACGGGGGGGGGGGGGGGGTGCCATACGCCAGCACTTCCTCCCACCGATTCGTTACATGGCTAAACAATGAGCTGGAAACATTGAATTTTCTCTCATGTGATAACATCATGGCTATGTAATTTATTATCTGAAAACGTAAAAAAAGCAACCGTCAGACTCCCCATCATTCTAACTCTGCACAAGCAGGATTAGCATTCGTTGAAGACAAGTGCGCTATCGGCGTGCATTATGCCTTAGTACACAGCGTCACCATGCACCCACACTGCCAATCATCATTAAGTGCATTGCCGAATGACATAACGCAGTTACCCCTCGCGGGGATCGAAGCGTGGACCTTTCGGTTTGATGTCCAATGCCGTAACCACATTGTCAAGGTGATAGCCAAAAGTGGCGATTTTTTTGTTTAAAAGTGTAAATATTTTCTTTAATCTTTCTTAATAGGTTAAACATAAAACTTAAAGATAGGTATGTGGCGGACCCGAAGACAGATCGGCAATAATTCAGACGCTGCTAAATTAAGTATGAAATTTAATGCCCATTATGTCGCACGTGTTCAACGCCATATGGGCTTCTGATAACAGATCAATAGTAAGAGAGACAATATTCTCGTCTGTAATCGTTATCTGGGTAATTAAGGCCAGTAAAATTGTAATTGTTGAAAACCAGTGCATCACATATGGTCTGGCCACACGCCCACATTATGCATCTATCCTGTCTCCGAAATGTCAAAAGATACCAAAATGCGAGTCCTTCAAAGGAGCTTTAAAGCGAGCGTTAAATTAAGATAGATCTAAGCGGCCAAGTTCAAGAGAAGCGATTAACTGAGAATAAATGTTCTGGCTATCTAAAAATCGGGGGATTCCTCGAAAAATTCATTCCAGCCATTTCCAGTCGGAAGGTGTGTAAGGCTGTGGGTCGTTGCGAGTAGATGGGGAGGTCCCATGCTATAGGTTAGAGGAGGTGCCGCATCGGTGCGAAAGTAAAGGCACGTTGTGATGTAGGGGGAGCCACAGAGCTCATATGTAGAATAGGAGCAGTCGCGGGCCAAGTCGGTGGCCATATATGAGAATAGTGAAGTAGAATTCTAAGAGGCAGTTGGCATGAGGGCACTCGGAGAAGGTCCGAATTTAGCCTTGGCCGTCGAGGGTCATAGGCACCGATATTGAAAGTCCGCGCATTGTCGTAACCCTGTGAGGGTTGTAAGGAACCGATTGTAGTTTGTTAACGGTTGCGAACCGTGGTGGCATAGTAGCCAAAGAAGTAAAAGCTGTAACGTTGAGGTCTAGAAACCGTATTAAGAGCTTGAGAAAGCGCTGGAGTAGCTCTCGAGATAAGATAGTTTTAGGTGATGCGAGAATTGGTGATGTTGAGAACACTTTGCAGAATATTATTATGTAAGCTTTGTTAAGTATTATCCGAAGGCGAAGAATAACTTAACCCCGTGAGAGCCAGACAAGGCGTAAAGTGATCGTGAACTGTAGTAGACGCCGATTGAATTGTAGTTGAACTGCGAGAACGCTGATAGAGTCGCACAAGCAGAACATTATATGTGTTAAGCCCGACTGACGGTGAAGCTAACCCTGCGAGGAGGAAGCAACGAGAAGTGAACTGACACTTTGTATTTATCACAAACCGTGAGAAGATGAAGGTGATGTGAGGTCGATCCAGCGGACACAGCTAGCTGTGGGAGACGTCGAGGGCCCTAAAGAATAAACTTTCATCCGCGTAATTAGTGTATTCTTGTGGATAATTTTGTGAGTAATTTGTTTCATATTATATTTCTTCGTACATGTAAATAAATGATCTTTTCAGTGAATTATCGTTGATCACCCTTTGGCGTTGTAAGCCACAGGCACCTTCAGGAATCCTAAGAGTGCCAAGCGGATAGGGCATTGATAAGGTGACAAGGTTTACGTTCGAACTGGGGTTCAGACGACAGTCACTGGCAGTCGACTGAGCACCGATAAGAACATAATTTTTCCTCCATCACTCAACCCCGTAATCTTGCGACACTGGCGAGGTGTACACAGGATGTTCTAAAAGGTAACATTTTTAAAGGTAAAGATCAACGATCCACTCAAAGATAATTTATTTCATGGAGCATGCTTTTTGAAGTTTACATATGAGTTTTTTGCAAATTGTTATCAACATGCTCTGGGGAAATAGTGGAGAGCCGCAGAGCACTGATAAGAACATAAATTTTCCTCCATCAATTTAACCCCATAATACTGCGACACACATTCAGCAAGTGGACGCGATGTATTAATTCGGGCAGTTTCATTCATTTCTTCTTCAGTTATCTTCCACTAAGAATCCTGTAGGTTGGAAAAGAGTTTAACTACCATAAAAAACCCGAACCATTGCCATGCTGCAGCGTGCATAGTAAGAGAGGCACCGGTGACCATTGCCAGGCCGGAAGCGCGGTGGCTTAGTTGTTACGGCATTGAACTTCAAACCGAAAGGTCAACGGTTCAATCACTACCAGGGGCAACTGCGTTGTGTCCATGGGCAAGGCAATTCGTCCCGATTGCCCACGTGAGGGCACGGTGGCGCTGTTTACTGAGCCGTACTGCACGTCGATCGTGCACTTGTCTCCAACCAATGCTAATCCTGCTTGCGCTGAGTTAGTACGTTGGGGAGTCTGACAGTTGCTCGCTGATGCTCTGTGGTTTTCTCCGTGTAATCCGGCTTTCTTCATCCGTAAAACTACCCGACACGATGTGACATTGGCGGTCGAACATGCCGTTAAACCTCAACAAATAAATCAATTGCCATGCCGCTGCTTGAATAGTATAAGAGGTAGAATCATATCGCAGATCGAATCGGGCAGATGAATTCGAATCTAGTGGAAGCTCGAATCGAATCGCCACAGCTCTTGCAATTATAGCCAGTGAGTCGTCGGCAACTCGTCTGTTTGTGCAAATGAAATAAAAAGCGGAATATTCCAGAAATGGAATCAAATGAGTTTCGGAAGCGGAATACCCTTGAACTCTTCTTCTATTACCAGGTCTCCTGTATTACAGGAGATCTTATGATTGAAGAATACTTCAAGAGGAGATTGTGGGAACATATCGACGATTAACCCTTTACCTAACATGAAAAGCAGACGTCACTTGCAAACAAAATTCTTGAATAACTATTTTTTTTTTATTTTTTGTCGAGCTCGTTCCAATGAGGGGTCATATCCTATGTTTTTGAGACAAAACAAATGAAAAAATAATGAAAATTAATTGGCGATTTTCGTGAATAGCGCCGGCCGGGTTTGGCGGTACGATCGGTAAAGGGTTAAAAAATGTCCGAATCAGCGCAACTCACATCGAATCGAATCATCTGGACGACTTCGGATCGAATTTCGAAGATTCGCAGGACCCTGTTAGTGAGTAGGTATCAGGTCCAAGGGGCCAGGGTCTCAATATTTTCTGACATGATGAGTTTAGAATAAAATTTTCACAGTGTTCTAGAATCGTTGAATGTCAGTACAAACTTTAACCTAACTCAAGATACTTCTTTAACCCATTGCCTAACGAACTGGCTGCATCCTTCTACGTATTAGTTTTCGGTGATACACCCTTCCACGTTCAGCGCAGTCGTTTTTCGGCGACACACCATTCCACGGCAGGGTAATTTTTTTTCGGCGATACACCCTTGCGCGTGCCGCGTAATTTTTTCGTCGTTACACCCTTTCGCGTTTCACGTTTCGTGTGCGAGAAAACTCGACCGTTGATGGACAAACAATATAATGAACAATGAATACTTAACCCTTTATACAACGCACACGATATCAAAATTTATATATTTTTTTTCTTCAAATTTTTCAAACATGTTCCAACAAAACCATCATGTGACACTTCACTGGAACGAGCTTGACGAGCTCGTTCCATTGAGTGGTCACATAATATGTGCTTTTATACTTTTTTTGAAAAAAAAATTGAAAAAAATATTAAAATAACACATTTTGATATCGCGTACGTTGGGTGAAGATGTAAGAGAGTTAACTGCTTTCAAATTAGACGGACAACAAAATTGTCCAACATACATGGTAATGGGGAGTGGGGCAAACCGACCCCACCCGTCATCCCCGCTGGCTTCTTACACATGCTGATTAACGATTTCAGTACTTGGTGTAACAGGAAAGTACTCATCATCTGTTGTCAAAAATATGAATACTTATCGGTACCTTCCTCCTCACACACCATGTACAGAACGTGGAGAGTGGATTGTAACTATATCACCCGTAGAGTGGAGTTATCACCTAAGCTATAACTTTCAAAGTTTGTATATATCGACACAAAAACACAAGCAATGTTTCAGCCAATGGTCCTCCGGGTTTAACCCAGAGGTCCATTGGCTGAAACTTTGCTTGTGCTGGTTATGCTTTGCAACAAATTTGCAATTATTGCTTGGGTGGAATCTCCACTCTGCGAGTGATTTAGTGATAATCCATTCTCCACGTACTGTACTGACACAAATTTAACACTTTACAGTATTTGAGGAATACTTGGATAGCATATTTTGTTGTTGTTGTTTTTTTTTTTTAGCGGGGTGGGGGGTGGGGGTGGGGGCATTACCGATAGCTTGGTGGAAGTTAGAAAAGACTGTGACAAGTTTGTTTGTGTCTTTGTTTATTGCGGTTTAACACTTTCAACAGCCTGGGTAAAATCGTATCGGACGAGTGGGGAAGCCGGAGTACTCGGAGAGTACCACTGAGCAGCGACGAGCAACTGTCGCACTTTCCTAAGTCTAACTCTGGACAAGCAGGGCTAGCAGCTGTTGAAGTCAAATGCGCCATCGATGTGGTGTATGCTCTAGTGCACAGCGGAATAGTTTCCCCACATGAGCAACAAGGAGTAAGCGTCGTTAGTGTAGTGAACTTTCAGTTTAAAGCCGCTGCTCTCACCTAGTAGGAGACAAGGAGTGCCGAATGTATAATATGACTGTAAGGAATACACTGGAGTACTTTCTCTCAGGATGTTCAAAATACCAGTCTGACAGAGCAGGATTCACTAGGAGTATAATGAGGGAGGAAGACGGGGGGGGGGGGGGGATGACGGACGGGTAATTATTGGGTAAGACAAATATGCTGATAAGTGGGTGTGGTAAGAACGAAATGCGGGGGTGAGGGAGAAGGGCGAGTGAGGGAGTCGGACTTGTGGGGAAGGGATGATCAAGGCCTTTAGTACAAGAGCCGCGACAGTCCAGAAGATGGTGAAAGGGTTAATAAAATATAAAACAACCAAGATAAGAGAATGAAAGAAATGACGTGTCGGTGGAGAAAATTTAAAATTTATCTCTCCAGGCCTATCAATGGTGGTTCAGACGCGTCTTGGACATTAGTGACATGTACCTTTTCATTTGTCTGTTTTGTTGTATTGGGATTTAACAAGACCCTCGACAGAAAGATTCACCTCGTGTCGGACAGTTTTACAGGTGGAGGAAGCCGGAGTACCCTGGGAGAACTACCGAGGCAGCGGCGAGCAACTGCAGTCTCCCCAACTTACTAACTCCACACAAGAAGGGTTAGCATTGGTTGAAGACAAGTGTACCATCGACGTGCAGTACGTCTTAGTACACATCGCCACCAGGCCCCCACATGGGCAATCGGGATTAAGTGCCTTATGCAAGGAGACAACGCAGTTACCCCTGGTGGGGATAGAAGCGTGGACCTTTCGGTTTGAAACCCAATGCCGTAACCACTGAGCAACCGTGATCCGTGCCGTTTCTGATAATTAATTACCAACAGTTTTACATGCTAAAATAACAAAATAATGTCACTTTCCCTAAAGTTCAAGGTTCGACCAAAGCAGGTCAGTCGAAAGTTTGAAGTTTAACAGTTCGGATTCGTCCGTGCAAATGCGCTAAAGAAACAAAAGGTCCGTTTAGTCACTCCCGTACGGTCTATAAAATCCTGCCTGATACCACAATACTGTGAAATCAAAACAAAAGAAACGACCGCCGATAGCATCCTAAATGTTTTTGCGTTTCTTTTTTTTCGCCACTTAAGATTCTGCGGTGGGCGCTAACACCAAAATGGACAGAGAATTTTCCAGATCGCGACTAGGTCGTGATCTGGTCGAAATACTCTGTCTGGTTTTGCATTCACAGTACTGTGACATCAGGGTGCATTTACCATCTGTATGGACTTTGACGTGGAAATTAAAGAACTGGACCAACTGATCGTTTTAACTATATGTTGTACTGATATAAAATGAGTCGTGAAATTTTTGTCTGAATAAATATCGTTTATCAACAATGAATTCGCAGTTAAATGTTTTAATTGACAAACAGAACCCCATAAGTCGTATGTTCGTGTTATCTCTGGTTATCTTGCTATTTCGGTCATTATCGTACCAACATACATGATTGTAATGTTTTCGATGACAAAAGGGAGAAACCCTTTCATCCTTTTTCCCCCAAGTACGCCAATGGTGGCATGTCGAGCTTTTCTGCAAATATAGTGACCTACCACTTCATTTTTGTTTATTTCCCACCCCCTCGAGTACTATCCCCCACTATATCTATGTCAGGGCAAAGCCAGTCTAAAAGGGAGGAGCCTCTCCCTCCCCCCCCCCCCTCTACTTTCAAGTTCAGATATTTCTTTATATATTTCTACTCTCTGTGTTGTAAGCACACATGTTTTAATAGAAAATTAGCCTTTGGCGATTCACAGTGGGATACTTCTCTGGCATATTACTAGTCAGCATAAAATGTGTCCATGCTGTCTAAAGTCAATTAATATCGAAGTGACCGACACTTACAATCGTCACGGCTATCAAGTATATCATTTCTCGGGATACGCTTGACAGCATATGCATTGGTGCGAGGTGATTTTATTTTCAGAAATGCCTTGTGCCAGGTTTAGGCATCTTGACATACTGCTTTCTGACCATCACAAGACGGGATATAAAGTGTGGGGAACAAGCTAGTTCAGAGAGTCTTGGGTTCCGACCGTTTAGGAGGGAGACTTGGGTTCCAACCGTTTAGGAGTGAGACGCCACATAGGGTCTCGTGCCAGTGGAATTGTTGGGCAATCCACGAAGCTCCGTTGTTCGCCGCTATTATCAGATTAGGTGGACGTAGTAGGGCTACAAGCCCTAATTTAGAGAGTAGATTACGAACCCAAGTAACGTCTAAGTTTAGATGTCATTAGCGAGGATCAACTCGCACCTGTCTCAAAGTATAGGCTATTTTATTGTGGTATTAACCCTTGAGTTTGGCCCGTGCCCGGATTCCGACCCTCCTAGTTTGCTCGTCCCCCAATATTTTTAATGGCGAGGCTAAACAACCCCATGTCACCCCTCCCGCGTGGATAGAGGTGTTCTGACAATACATTTATCCCTGCCTGCGTCTAAATAGCTGATTTAAGTAAAGCAGTTTACAGTTGCTGGTCCTTTTAAAAACATATTGTAAAATACACAGCTTAATGGTGATACTAAAACGGTAGACAGCTGGTTTCGTATTTACCACAAAGAAATGATTGAATGACTCAGATGTTCTTTTTGTGAAATAAATTCTCCAGTTAAATCCAATCAGGGTTGATGACCTGAATGCAAGACAACCCACCAACTGCAATTAAGTACTTGCATTATAACGATTTTTACCTGGTGATGTAAATTATGTAAAATGATAAAACCCGAGCACCGAAAAGGGTTTGCATTGATTGCATAAAGAGACGTGATTATTGACAGTCAATTGAGAACTGAATTATGACTGTTCGATATCCATTGTCTGATGTGACAAATTGATCACCCACAAATTCACCATCAACCGCGAAGTGTGGTTCATGTTGAGGTAATGCATGATCAATTTGTTAGCTAACCCCAGGGAATTCCGAAACAATCATTTCTTTTTGAGGGTGGTTGGGGGGGGGGGGGGTCCTCAACACTTTCGACAGCCAGTCACCTTGTGTGGAACAGTTTTAGGGCAGGGGAAGCCTGAGTACATAGAGAGAACCACCGAGCAACTGTTAAACTCCTCAATGAACTAACTCTGCACAAGCAGGGTTAGCATTGGTAGAAGACAAATGCACCAACGACGTGCAGTACGCCCTTAGTGCACATCCCTGTGCCGTGCCTACGCGTGGGCAATCGGGATTAAGCATCTTGCCCAAAGAAACAACGTAGTTACTCCTGGCGAAATCGAACCACAGACCTTTCAGTTTGAAGTCCAATGCCGTAACCACTGAGCCATCGCGCTCCCTAGCAACCATCATTAAATAGGTATCTTTACGCCCTTGAGAAAAAAACAGAAATAATTTAGTCCCGGATATGCAATCTAGTCTATATGCAGGCCTGAAAATAAGCAGTCTGGCATTTGTTGAATGAGGTCCCGAGAGGGAGAGTTTGATGATGCTCTCCCATACAGTGGGCCAATTCATCCTCTGGGTACCTTTTTCTGTTTAGTTTTGAAATTAGTAATCACTAAATTCACCCTCCGGGGACCTCATTTGCAGATGACTGTCTGCTTATTTTCTGGCTTGTCTATATGATCATAACGTACACTTGTCCTCCCAAGTAAATTGTCTTGGCCAACTAACAGCAGCGTCGCTCGATTCACTTCACGGAGACAATTCGGCTTGGGACTTTGAAAAGACGGTAAAAAATAAATTTGTTGTTCAAAACTGCATTTGTTTTTAAAGGAAACACATCTGCTAGTGGGTGATCGCTGATGAGATATGATTCCGAAGGCCACATGCAATCGGGAAGGAACCGTCTCCTTACAGAACGAGAAGAGAATGTAAAATATATTCTGTGGAAAATCGAGTGTGGTGGGTTATTTGGCAAATGTGAGATGTTCGAACATCACATGATCACCCGGTATATTATTACTTCTCTGTCTATCAGCACAAAATATCTGTGTATTCAGGGACGTAGCAAAAGATGGACGTAGATTGCGACACCCCTCTCCTCAATAATGTTTCCAGTCAGGACATTTTCATCTGGATTGAGGTTTAGAAATTAAAAATGTAGTTTTTATGTCCTCGAAGGGATATCACTTCGGGAAAACAATTTTTTTGTTGAAGCAGGCCTGAAAATAAGCAGTCTGACATTTGCAGAATGAGGTCCCCCAGAGGGTGAATTTAATGATGCTATCCCATACAGTGGGCCAATTTATCCTCTGGGTACCTCTTTCTGTTCAGTTTTGAGACCCTGATTCTGATTGAGGTTCACAGAGGGTAAATTTAGTGATGCTACCCTTCTATGCAGGGTAGCATCACTAAATTCACCCTCTAGGAACCTCATTTTGCAGATGACAGTCTGCTTATTTTCTGGCTTGTGTTGAAGTAGCGTTTGATGTGAAAAGAATAATTCTGACCCATGAGTGGTGGGAATTTACCCTTCTGGTACAGTTAATTGTTTTGTTTTTTTTTGTTTCAAACATTGGGAAATGGATTGTAGGAATCTCCATAATCCGCACGCCTCACCGCCTAACCCTTTACCTGAGAAATTGACTGCAACTGCATACATAATTCATGAATTTAGTAGGTAAAAACGTTTTTTAAAAAGTTTTATACAAACTACATCATGTGATCTGTCACCGGAACAAGATTGTTCCCCCGAGGGTCACGTGATTTGACTTGCTTGAAGCTTTTTGTGTTAGTCTGAAAAATTTAAATTGAAAATTCCAGTTTTAATGCTGTCTGGGTAAATGTTTAAGTAGTAAAGTACGAAATGTACTGTACTGCCTTCTTGTGATCAGAGTACTTATATTACTGCAATTGTAGATTATTTCAGCAAGTCAAAATTTGTTATTTTAAATTTGTTTTATATAATCACGAAATATTGAATGGCTATGGCTACAGTCCAACTTAAGTTTTAAAAGAACTAATCTGTAAATGGATAATTATTTGCTTAACCCTTTACCCAACGTAACGGCCAAAACCGGCCAGCGCTATTCTCAAAAATCGCATATTAATTTTCAAAATATTTTTATTTTTTGTCTCAAAAACATAGGTTATGACCCCTCGTTGGAACGAGCTCGTCGAGCTCGTTCCAATGAGGGGTCATAACCTATGTTTTTGAGACAAAAAATGAAAAAAATTAGTTATTCAAGAATTTTTTTTGCAAGTGTCGTCTGCTTTTCATGTTAGGTAAAGGGTTAATAGCTAAGTCTGAAGTGTCTGGAAAAACCCATATAAATGCATGGTACAAGGTAGAAGCATATGGTCAAGTCTACAAATACTGTATGAATCAAAATAAGTTGTAGCATAACCGCAATAAACAAACTACCCCCACTGCCATTACACCAATAACACAAGAACCCGACATCATTTTCTGGAAGGCTCTGGTGTAGTTGAAGATGCATAGTTTATAGTGGTTATTTACAACTTATTTCCACTCGTAGTGATATCTGAATTCCAATCGGAGGTCCGCTGGCTGAAAGTTTACTTATGCAAAACAACGCACATGGGCATCAACCGCTGACCACACCTGGCAGCCAGTAAAAGACTCAACAAGCAATTCTGCAGTTTAAGGACCACTGAGTAATTAGTTATCTGGGGATCCATAAACTGTAGATTAGCTTGTTGAGACTCCAAGTTTCTACAAGGCTGGCATGAATATGTTAGATAAATATGTATATTCACCTACTTAGAGGACAAGTACAAAATCACCCTATGTAATACAGTATCCATGTATGCACATTTTGATCGTGCATCCAGAGCCGGGGAGAAGGTGGGGCGGTGCAGTAACTCTGGAGCCCGGAAATTTGGGGGCCGAGTTTGGCCCAGGAGTCAGGAATTCTTGGTTAGGCCTGCCCACCCCACCCCTAGTCCAAACATGGCCTTAAAGACTTTATTTTATTTTTTTTTGTTTGGTACGTCCTTTGAAAAGACGTACCAACACCCCCCCCCCCCCCCCCCAAAAAAAAAAAACAAACATAAAATACGGGTTTTAGGGCATGGTTGGCCTAGCCCCACTCAAGGTTCTGACTCCTGTGTCAACTGCTGAGAAGGGGCTGTGTCGTGAATGAAGCTATGCACTTAAAACTTGTAAAACTTGTAATACGAATGCACGGTTGTAATTTTGTACTGCGTGATTCTTG
Organism: Pictodentalium vernedei; assembly: GCA_031216915.1. Classification (NCBI taxonomy): domain Eukaryota; kingdom Metazoa; phylum Mollusca; class Scaphopoda; order Dentaliida; family Dentaliidae; genus Pictodentalium; species Pictodentalium vernedei. The sequence continues at coordinate 604,082,339 of CM062295.1, read as the reverse complement.
AAGTAATAACTTTATTAAATCAATTTCACGTAATAAAGTTATCACTTCAAGAATCCAAGAATTGTGCAGTTAATAGATATATACAGATTATCACCACACTGTGTGTCTCCGGGAATTCAGATCAAGTCGAGTTGTAGGCACAGAATCGCATTTCGACTCGCCCTAACGGGCTCGTCGAAATACTATTCTGTTTCTACAACTCGACTTGATCTGAATTCCCGGAGACACACACTGTGGTGATGATAAATTTATCTCACAATATTCACCACAAAATGTGCTTTAAAACTATTTTAAGAGGAACTTTTTCATTTGCCTTATCGACGGAAAGACGCAAATTGAAAAAATAGAATAGCGTTCATGGAACTCCATATTGAGGTCAGTGAAGACGTTACGCTTCAGAGAAAATTACGTAACTGGGATTCACTTTAGTGAATACTGCTTGAGAATTGGAGCAACTATGTGTTTCGTCAACGTGAATTTGGTTGTAACTTTTGCAACAATTACTGGTGAATTAAATATCCCTCTTGGTGTAAAGGTTTATTATATTTTAAAATATGCTGTTCATCGTTTATTGAGGTGGAAATTTCCACATTTCATAGCGAAAGCTAATCCTTTAACTTCAAGAGAGAAGCCTCGACTCGAGCGTTCAGGAAAATCCCAATAATAGGCCACAAACCAGCCCGAGATGCCGAAAAGTGTGCATAATTTAACTATTCGCTGAGTTAACTTCCCCCGTGACATTTTAGCATGCCGTGCATAATAAATACATTACCGGGCGTTTAGTTGACAGATACACTGTCATATACGGCTCAGAGAAAACAATATTAGGTTCGGCTTCGTCTCACCTAATATTGTTTTCTCTGAAGGGAAAAACGCGAAGCGATCGAACAACGATTTTAACGCCGTTGTTTTGGCAACAGCAGAATCACGCGCTTGTATCAGGGGCCCTTGATACGGATTCGGAACAAGGGCCCAGATACATTAAACTTTAGTTGCGTAACAGTGCAAAAACGCCCCGATTGTAAGATAAAACTCTAGGTCATTGGATACCCACTGATGAACTTGGAAGTTTGAAACATCGTCGACTGAGTGCTAGAATGTTCTATGTCCTCTATGGGACATAGAACATTCTAGCACTCAGGTAACGACATGCTGCTAAAACGTCATTTTGACGGCCAAAAAATAACGTGATTTTTTATCCCAAAAGCCGCTAAAAGACTCCATTTAATAACACTTACTGATTTCAAAATTTTCTTGTGAGGAGAAAACCCCTCAAATCACCCTGTGATCGATCCCGCCTTTGACACTCGCTGCAGATGCCTTTAACATCTGCATCAATATCCCGACATTCTTCCACTTTGTGGGTGTCTTTTGTAATAAGACAGCTTCCACTGTGTGACATGTAAGTTTGAGTTGAAGGAAAAACGGTCAAAAGAAGAATGTTTATATTATTATGTCCTTTTTTGTGCTATTAATATAGGAATCAGTAATCTCTAGTTTATACCTGTAGTGGTTATTATTCATCTCATTTTGACTTGTACTGTATATGGACAAAATATTATTAGACGCGCGGTAATGCTGCTAGTAGACGATTTTCATTTTTTAATGACTACGCCCTCTCCCCAAGCTCTTCCAGCTGGAACATCTGTGTGTTATGCTTGAAAATATTTGTATTGCTTGGTTGTTTAGATACGTAGGGTTTGAATTTTGAATCACGCAGTCATCTTTGTGTCGTATGAGTGATCTATCTGCCTTTTGGCACTCGTTAACAAAAAATAACATGATGCCGAGTCTACCTTCATTCATGGGAAGGGGTCTATTGCGGTATTCATTTGACGAAAAAATCAATATTGTTTTGTCAGTTAAATGAAGTGTTGAAAGTATGCTATTTTTCTATCTTTATTAGTATTAAATCGAAAAAACACATTTTCTCGTTTCAAATGAAACATTTTATTTGTTGCTATCGCATGTATGACAGTCTTGACAGACTGGCTGATCGAAATGTTTACCCGAAGCGATCTCTGATTCTGCATATTATTAACGTTAAACACGGCGAATGGGCAATGGGCTTATAATCGTCTTTTGGACATTTGTTTGTCTCAATACAAAATCTTCAAGTAAATGCGCGGACACGGCCTCCTAATATCGATGGCGGTAGAGAGTAATTACCGCAGAAATAAGCGATGCAAATAATCGTCCCGTGCCATTTGTAGCAAGGGACTTTATAGCTCGCCGTTCCCCACCAGTGAAGGCCATCTACGGCTTACTGACTCAAACAGGAAAACAAACATTTTCACAGGGCGACCACTCATAAGAAAAGAGACGGGTTCATCCAATGCCCCACTTGTGCCACTTCCAAAGTAGTAGCACATAACGGCATCTCACTGTCAGAAGCCTGGGTGTATTGTCTTCCCTCTTTCGCAGTCCACCATAACAGATAAGATCAAAACAGTATTAGCACTTTCCTCTGTTCACGAGTTCAAGAACCACCCTCTTTCATAGTATGTTGACGGGCTAAAAAACTATACATATTTCAAATTTCTAATATATAGTTGCTCTGATTTATTTATTTATTTATTTATTTACTTATTGGTGTTTAAGATCACATAGTTATGCACAATGGCTAATCGTGACCGTGACGGGTGGAGGAAGCCGGAGTACCCGGAGATAACCACCGAGCATCGACGAGCAACTGTCGGCTCGATGCATTCTAACTCTGTTCAAGCTCCGCTCAAGCAGGGTTACAGCGGTTGAAGACATGTGCACCATCAGTGTGCAGTACGCCTTCTTACATTGCATCATCGCGCCCCCGTGTAGGCAACCGGGATAAAGTGCCTTGCCCAAGGACACAACGCGGGTCATCCCGGACGGGGATCGAACTCGGGACCTCTAGCGCAGAAGTCCAACGGTCTACCACTGAGCCACTGCGCTCCCAGTTGCTTTGATGGCAACACGGAGGGTCGACAGTGTAATTTGGGAGTAATGGAGGTCCTGGAGTACTTTCTCTTTGAATGTCAACATATTAGCCGGACAGAAGAGGACCCAATGGGATTATGACAGGAAAACGGGATGAGGGAACGGCAGACAGGTTGTTATTGGACGATACAAAGCAGAGGGTAAGTATGCTGATTAGTGATACTGAGAATGAAGTACGGGATAACATTAACCCCTTACTAACACGAAAAGCAGACGACACATACAAATAAAATTCTTGACATACTTTTTTCAGTTTTTGCGTCAAAAGAATAGGTTATGACCCCTCATTGGAACGAGCTCAATGAGCTCGTTCCAAGAAGGGGTCATAAACTATTTTTTTGCGACAAAAATGAAAGAAATGAAGAAAACTGAATGGTGATTTTGTGAATAACTCTGGCCTATTTTGGACGTTACGTTGGGTAAAGGGTTAAACAGTTCGTTTCTGAGTGTTGGGAGAAGAGAAAGAGCGGGGATGGAGCTGCATTTGAGAGCACGGGTAATCAAGGCCTTTTCGTGTGAGAACCGCGATAAGCCAGCGGCTGGCTAGAGTTATTATCTCGGTGCAGATGTGGAAACATCGAAATCAAGTCTTAAGTACGTGTGTTCTCATTGTTCAATCAAATGCATGTTTTTTTTGTAAGACACGATAATTGGAGTCGATAATTTGTTACTAACAGATAATTAACGTGATTCGCGAATATCAACAACTGAAATATAAGCAATAATGCTGCGTGGAGGGACAACTATGGTAAACACGCTGAAGTGAATGGAATTTGCTGAAGCATAAATGTTAAGAAGAAATATTAGCCCAAGAACATTAGGTTTCACTAGGGAAAAAAATCGGAGAAAGCTGATTTTTTCAGGGAATGTCGAGTACATGTCACTGAACGATTAGACAAAAGTCCCCTAAAATCCCGGTTGAGCTTTTTTTTCTACAGCCTTTTTGCGAAAACGCGTTTGAAAAAAATCAAAAAAAAATCGCACGAACTTTGTAACCTCGAATTGATCCAACTGTATTTTTTGTTTACGCGTATTTTGAGCTACATAATGTCTAATATACATTTACCTAGAGGAAAATGTGCATTCTGTGACAATTTCTCGAAAAATTATTGAAAATTCACAAAAAAGTATCGGATTTACGCAAAAAATGACGATTTTCCTAACGGATTTGCCCAAAGTGTCGTAGTACAGAACGGGATGTTAGTTGGACAGACGATAAAAAATCCACCACCATTTGAAGACTTTTATCATTGCTTACAAAATAGACATTATGGAAGACCCCCTCTGCTTCTGACCGAGTTCCCCTTTTGGCATAAAATTCGTCAGCATGAGAACTCAACTATTTTCGGGCTTGGGACCGAACAGACACGTCTGTGTCTGGCAGCATTAGATCAATAAATAATATTTACAGAATGTACAAATCAATCAACATGGATTAAGTTACATTGACTATTATTAACGCTAGATACAGAAATGACATGACCTATATACATATTATTCATCGAACTCAGAAATTTCCGACAGGACAGTGTTTCTGTGGTTGTTACAAGAATCCGAACTGCAATTACACAAACCTGAGCAAGAGAGTCCTTCCTTCTTACACCCACACCTTTTTGTACAAGCACTCTTGCAACCACAACTGATCAGATTCAGTAGGTTATCGGGGGCTCATGGCTTTGTGGCTGCAGTCGGTACAAGAAGTCCATTGTCTAGCGACCACCCCCAATCCGTCGGAGGAAGCGAAGTGCCCAGCCATTGTTGGACCTGGAGATAACATCTGTAGACATGTTGTTGTGCAGCATCGCTGCTTGGTGGGAGTGAGGCTAGGTCGATGGGTTTATTCAGTTTAGATTTTGCTACATAACGCTTGTAAGTGACATATCTATATTGGTCGAGAGAGGAAACAGTTTTACTCCCGTATAAGATCAGGAGAAGTTGTTCCCCGGCAGCGGCTACTGCACTTGGTGTACTGTCATCCGCCAAAATTGTGTTGACATACTGTTGTGAGTCGCTAGTAACATCGGAGACAATTGTACTGAATACTTTCTTCTTACCAACTCGAAAGAGTGCAGAAGTGTCACAACCACTTATAGAATGTGCTACAAGGATGTTGCTTCTATGGTCACCCATTTTGGTTGCTATTTCACTAACTGAAACTAGTAAGTTTGGGGTAATGGAGTACATCATGTGAATATTACATCCCGGTTGAACTCGAGAGGTAAGAATGACTAACAAGTCTGTGTCTGTTCCCACAACGACAACATTGTTGTCATCTTGAGCGATGTCAAGTGCAGTTTCGGCTATCAGTACATCAGCATCAGCCTCGGCCTGTTTGGACTGAATATTGATAGCAGATAGCTCCTGCATTAGAAGATCGATCAGTTGGGTTTTGTTCTTGGCATTTGCAAGGAAATCGGATTGGGGTGTGGTGGCTGGTAACTCGGGTGAGATATTGATATCAATGGAATACCTGTCTTTAGATCTACGGGCTTGTTCCATGCCCTTTGTCGACATTGTACAAGCATAACCATCAAAAACAACCACGACGTTCGCCCCAAAATGTCTCACTAGATAATTGGAATATGATGTACATATGTCCTTATATGACGACTGTTTAGGCCATACAACTGCCCTCAATAAAAATCCACCATCTACAACAAACAGAGAATGTTCTGGGATTTTAGTTTGCTCGGAACCGTATGTTTTGAGGATCTTACCGAGCGTGCTTTTCTGTGTCTTCCTCATTCCAGCAGAATCAAACAATGCTGGTGGTTTCGGGGCGAGTTCATATTTGAGATACTCTTCCATCTCTGCTTGTGACTGAATAACACATGTGATGCGGTTGAAAGAATTGTGGGGTCAATCACTACCTTACTTCCACGGACTTTGATGCTATTTGCCATCGATGCGAAAGACTTCACAGTGTCAACACGTCGTAGTTTGATGCTGTTGAACGTTTTGCTTACAACATTCGATACGCAACATTCACCAATTTTGTGAACTTGGTCACAGTTCACAGTTTCGTCGGCCACAAGCCCGGTCGCTATAGAGACTAATTGTAGTGGATCTCTATTCTGAAAGGGGGAATGCACTCTGAGCCAGTTCAATAATTTGGTGATATCATTGGCATCAGTCAATTGTGAACTTTGACGTTCATCACTTTCATTGGTACATTTGTCTGAGTACCACGAATCATATAGTATTTTGTCTGATGAATCTCTGAATGTGACAACATTTTTTAGGGACCTCAGTGTTGTAATAGAGATTCTACTACAGAAATGCTCAAGCAGTTTGGTTTTAAGATGTTTAATTGTGTAACCGACTTCGTCACCAAGATACGATTCAAACGTCTCTGCCAATTCGCTCAAGGAAAACTGACACTCATCGCTGTTCTCCATAAAGGTACACAATTCATGGAATGCAAGTGCTTTCTTGTCTGCGACAGGCCTACCCCGTGAAAGAGTTCGCTCAGGCTTATCTCTGACAAATCCTGTCCAGCAATCATGGTGATACCGACCTTCCTCGGCCACTAGATCGATAGCACGACCGATCCGAGTAAGTACAGACTCACCCCATTCATCACTACGTTTCAAACAACGGGTTCTGATACTATCAACAAAAGTCAATGTTTCAACGGTGTGGACTTCTCTTCTACGTTGAACGGGTATATGAGTTTGTTTGTCGGCGGATTCTCCACAGAACAGACAATGGAGTTTAAAATTGAAAGCATCTTGATCAGAGCGCAATTTTTTTGTCATAGATGGACCAGCTTCGTCAGATTCAGCTGCATCTAGAGACATTCTCTTACTTTTTCTTACAGAACTTTCCCGTGTATAATTCTTGTAGCAGAATTTGTGAATTTTCTCACCAACTGTGGGTTTCTTCGAACCGGCAAAAAGATTATCGCCAAGCTCGACGCTTACAGCAACCAACTTTTCTATACCCCGCTCACCAAGTGTAGTTATTCCGGACGAGCCGGTCAACTCATCGTTACATTTGATACATTTATCCATTGCCAAAGACACAACAGAAAAAAGATGATAGACACAATAAACTCAAGTACAATACCACAGAACAGATATCAATGTGCGGACCTGCTTCGTTGTCACCGTAAGGTATCAACAGGTAACGCTAAGTGATATGCCAACAACATAACTGATCAGTTCTACAAATAACACAAGACTCTAATAATCAACAACAGGCAAAATTAGATATATATCTATCAAGGGATCATTGGTTTCAATATCTAGGCATCAAATGCGGAGCGTCCAATACTGAACAGAGCAAATTGTGCAATGGACAGACCTGGAATGCGGAATTAAACAGCGTTTCCTGATGAAAGTCGTTCAAGGCTATTTTGCATCAAATTAAAGAGCGTTGTCTGTACATAAAGACCTGGAATGCGGAATTAAACAGCGTTTCCTGATGAAAGTCGTTCAAGGCTATTTTGCATCAAATTAAAGAGCGTACAATACAAATTTGTTTATGAGTACACATCAAGGGCGTGCACACATTACATGCCAATGCATCTTGAGTGTAGGCGAACACCACATTATGTGATTTAATCGAACATGGAAATTGAAACAATGATGCTATAATACGGTATTTGAATGAGAAAAGTCGATGCCGTTTGAATTTGAGTTTAGGGGGTATGGTTAATATTTCACACGTTTCACCAGTTCATTATGGAATAAATGACTATTGTTATATATCATTATAAAGCCACTACTTTTCTGCAATTTTTGATATATAATTTAACTCCCAAAGTAGTCGTAGATTTGATTTAATGGACGTTGTGTACCGTTGTATGTATGAAAACAATAAAAAAATTTTCGTAATTTTGTACATTTTCGTGAATATTTCACCATTGAGTGTGAGGATTGGTACAAAGTTGGCATTTTCTGTTGGGGATATGTATTCTCAATATAATTCAGCACGATATTTATGATTCTCACCCTACTAAGGCGAATAAGAATGAGAAATATGGAGCTGGGTCGAATTTTTTTTTAATTTTTTTTTTTCATCAAAAAAACGCTATAACTAAAAAAGCTCAACTCGGATTCGCGGGGACTTTTCACACTTTATCCGCAATGTGTGTCCCGGAAACATATAAAAAAATCAGCTTTCTCCGATTTTTTTCCTTACTTTCTCATTTTTATGTCTAATGTGCCTGGACTATACGACAATCCACGGCATACAGTTCCGCGGTGTTTTATTCTGTTCAACCGCGTTGTGCATTCCCGACATCAAGGCACTTAATCCCAATTTCCCACATGAAGGCACGGTGGTGCTGTGTAGTAAAGCGTACTCTACGCCGATGGTGCACTTGTTTTCAAGCCATGTTAACCCTGCATGTGCGAATTTGGTACACTGGGGAGTCTGACAGTTAATCGCCACTGCTCTGTGGTTCTCTCCGGGTACTCCTGCTCTGTACACCCGTCGAAAGTGTCGCTAAAACCCAATAAAAAATGAACTTTTTTATTCAACCTGTCGACATAAAACCTACTTTTTATATGCCTCAGTAAATTGAAAAAATGGGCTAGGTATAGCATACGTCGAATCACGCCTAGGCGTAAGAACATAATGTAAGAAAGCATTGTATTGGTCTTTGCGCATCTGAATGACATTATGAAGTGAATGTAATGTGTCGACACAAATCGATGTCAAGCAATAATGTAATCAGACTGTCGAAGGTCATATTTTTCTTCAAAAATGTCTGCCTCAATTAATTCAAGTAGAATCGTGGTATAAATACAGAACACAACTTCGTAAGAGTACGGGTACCAGGAGTCAACGGCCTCTGTTGAAATTGTTCCTGTATTTCACGCACAATTTCCGCGCGTCTGAAACACAAAAAAAACTTCAACTTGGGGGTGATTTGACCTCCTTTCGCATTCTTTCTCTGATATGTTCATACTAAATGACCAGAAGGTTTAAATCGTATTGATCCAAAAAGCTTCACGTTGTTTTTTTTCTAAATCCACCCGTTTCTTCTAATGTGTCTTTAATCGGTGTTTATTCAATAGGATGAATTTCGAAATCGTCCAAAGAATGACCAGGAAGGTAAAAAGTTGTGCTATTGGGGCATCAGCATTATGTTTTATATCCTGGTTGTGTCTAGTAGCACGTTTTCGGAAAGGATTTTGACTTTGACCAACATACTGTTTCCGACAGCGTTTACAAGTGATAAGGTAAATAATATTCAGTGAATCACAGTGTAGGGAGTTATTGATCTGATAATGATTTTTCGTCTGTTCGGAGGAGAATTCCTCTTTCTGATCAGGCATAAAAGTATGCAAACTACAACGAGGCTTTTGGCAATTCAATACCACGCCACTACAATTCTGCAACGGTCTGTTGTGTTCAATTTTCAGTGGTTCGAAATCAGTAATTTCTGCTTGACTTCCGATCTTTTTCAGAGTTTGAGATTTCAAGCTACGCAAAAGCGCAGTCAATACCCCCTCGACCTGAGGGCGCCAAATAGAGTAAAACAAGCCTCGTTAAAATTTACCTTATCACTTGAATTGCGGTGAAAACGAATGACCTATGATTTGATGATACCTTTAAATGTGTGCTGAGAATGAAATGATTTTGTGTGCAGCAACTGATTTGAATCAGTTGTTTTAAAATATACTTTATAATCTAAATGACCGGATGCCTGGAATTGCTTGCCTTTATACACGGTCACATCGCGAAAATCAACAGAATTTTCACAGATAGTAGATTTTATATTAATGTTTGGATCATGATTGTTTAAAATACAGTACTTGGAGAGTGGATCGTAACGAAATCACCTGGGGAGTGGAGTTATCACCCAAAGCATCACTATCAAATTATGTACATGTGGACAAAGAACACAAGCAATGTTTCAACCAATGGACCTCCGGGTATAACCCGGAGGTCCATTGGCTGGAACTTTGCTTGTACTTGTTATGCTTGGCAATAAATTTGCAATTATTGCTCGGGTGGAATCTATACTCCGCGGGTGATTTAGTGATAATACACTCTCCACGTACTGTATCTAAAAATTCATCAAAATCTTGTTCCCAAATAAACAAATGTCATCTGAATATCTGAGATATACGAGAGGATGCTTTGCATATTTGCTTAAGACATTTTCCTCCCATTCTGCTACATAAATACTTGCAAAATTAGGACTGAATCTTTTGCTCACAGGACAACTAACTCATTATTTGTAAAAAAAATATTCTTCATTGAATTGAAAGTCATTACCTTTTAAGCTCGGCTCAAAAAGATCCAAAATTTGTTTATTCGGACGTTTTGCATCCGGATATTTTTCAAATGCATTTTTAACCAATTTAACCCTTTACCCAACGCAGACGATTTCAAAATTTATTATTTTAAATACCATTTTTTAAAGTTTTTCAAAAAATTTCACAAAACCATATCATGTGGCCCCTCTTTGGAACGAGTTCGACGAGCTCGTTCCAAAGAGGGGTCACATGATATGGTTTTGTGGAAAGTTTTTTTAAAAATAATATTTTTTCAGCTGCTGAATTTGCATATTACGCGGGAGGATGCGGGCGATTCGTTGGGTAAAGGGTTAACATCTTTATCAATATCAATGTTCGTATGCATGCTGTCGATATCCAAAGCAGGATTGCGTTTTTCAATATTTTCAATTTCGAAATTTTTGACAGGAAGTCCTGTGTATTTTTTTTAGAAAGTTTGGATGTTTGTTTGCTATAGGTTTCAGATGATAATCAAATAGTTCCGAGATCGCATAAGATTCTGAGTTATAATCTAATACAATTTGCCTCCCGGGTGGAGTTAAGTCATCCGTCCATGAAGAACGATTCTTGTGGATCTTTGGTAGGATGTAAAACTGTCTTGTTTGAGCAAGCTTAGCTGTTAAATATTTCAATTGTGTTCAGCTCACCTGACTGCACGTCAGTGTGAGGTATTGCCATCACTTGGTGTCCGTCGTCCGTTAACTTTTGCAAATCTAGCTTCTTCTCCACAGCCATTCAGCCAAATTCAAACATATATTGCACAAACCATTTCTGGGGTATACCCTTTCTATTTTGTACAAATGGAGCGGCTGCCTTCTTCGGGCTCTGGGCAATGATGCCAAAACCTAAAAATATTTTAAATCTTCTTCTCATGAACCACAAGAGAGATTGCCTTGATATATGGTATGTAACACTCTTTGGTGTTGAAGATTACAGTTTGTTCAAGAAAAGTTGGTAGATCGATATTTGGGCTCTCTGTGGGCACATACCCAAAATAGAAAAAAAATTCAAATGCCCATATTTTCCAAACTACACGGAACAGAGAACGGTTATTTGGTATGAAACATCCTTTTGACCGGTAGAATGTGCTAGGTCAAAAACACATCGGTTGTGTCAGGGTGTTCTGTAGGGGGGGGGGGGCGGGGGGGGGTTGAAAAAATGCTGAGTCAGCATATTTGCAAAAATTGAAAAAAAAATATTTCTTCAGAACCGCTGATCAGATGCTTTTGATATTTGGTATACAGCATCCATAGGATGGTCAAATACAAGCGTTTTCAACTCAACCCCCTCGGTTCATATTTGGGCTCAACAGAGGAGTCCAAATAATTAAATTAGGGCGCTATGGGGAATGAGCTTTAAAAATCTTCTTCTTCAGATCAAACAGTCAGATTCTTTTGATACTTGGTATACAACATCTCTACAGAGGTCAATATGTTCAAATTGAGTCCCTGGGTTAATAATTGGGCTATGGAAGCCCGAATATTAACTTGGTGCAATATGAGGAATAATCTTTAAAAATCTTTTTCTTCAGATCCACCAGTCAGAATCTTCTGATATTTGGTATGCAGCATCTCCAGGGGGGGGGGGGGGGGGGGGAGGGGGGGGGGTAGATTCCAGTTTGTAGATTCCAGTTTGTTCAAATGGGATCCCTGGATGAATATTTGGGTTTTTTATTGGAGCTCAAATTTTAACTTGGTGCATTATGAGAAAATTTCTTTCAAAATCTTCTTTTTCAGACCCACTAGTGAGAATCCTTTCATATTTGGTATGTGACATTTCTAGAGGTGTAAGATTTGAATTTGTTCAAATCGAGTCCTTGGGTTAATATTTGGACTTCCGGTGGGAGCCTGAATATTAACTTTGTGCAATATGGGTAATACTCTTTAAAAATCTTCTTCTTCAGATCCACGAGTCAGATTCTTTTGATATTTAGTATGCAGCGTCTCAAAGGGGGGTGGGGGGGGGGGGGGTAGATTCAAGTTTGTTCGAACGGGATCCCTGGATGAATATTTGGGATGTTTTTATTGGAGCCCAAATTTTAACTCAGTGCAATATGAGAAAATTTCTTTAAAAATCTTTTTCAGACCCACTTGTGAGAATCCTTTCATATTTAGTATGTGACATCTCTAGAGGTGTAAGGTTCAAATTTGTTCAAATCGAGTTCCTGGGTTAATATTTGGGTTCCCTAAGGGAGCCCAAATATTTACTTAGTGCAATATGGGGAATTATCGTTTAAAATCATCTCCTTCAGATCCAGCAGTCAGATTCTTTTGATATTTGGTGTACAACACCACTGGGAGGTTTAAATTGACGGTTGTTCAAATCAGGTCCCTGGATTAATATTTGGGCTGTTTATTGAAGCCCAAACTTTAACTTCGAGCAATATGAGAAAATTTCTTGAAAATTCTTCTCCTTCAGATCCGCCAGTGAGAATCCTTTCATATTTGTTATGCAACATTTCTAGGGGTGTCGAATTCAAGTTTGTTCAAATCGATTCGCTTGTTTGTTTTGTTTTTTTTTGGGGGGGGGGGGGGGGGGGGCACTAGAGAGAACCACAGTAGTTTAAAACAAAACAAAAATTTCGTTCGGTTGTTGTCTTTCAATACTGCATAGAACAGAGTTTGCTAGGAAGCTTTCCTAGGACCAGCAGAAATGAATGGCCAAAAAAAGTTACCTTTGGTTGTGTCATAGCAAATAAAAAAAATTGCTCTTGCTGCTGATCACATGCTGAAACACTCATCTTTTTTGACAATTTGGGCCAGGTGAGCGTTTTAGGCTCACTTGAGCCTCTGGTTTGGTTATGATCTTATTGCGTTTTTCAGCATTACTAGGCCAAATAAGTGTATTTAATTTCTTATAATGTTTGGTATTGCCGAGTTGTCTCATGGCTTCCTTTATATAATTATCCCGAGATAGAACGACTACCGACCCACCTTTGTGGGCTGGTTTAATAACTAATTTCTTATTTTGTCGAAGTTTCGCGAGGGTGCTGTACATAGAGAGAGAGAGCTGTCCCCATGAAACACCTGTGAGTGGATGTTTTTGTGGGTACTATCATTTCGAGCCGGGGATTGTCGCCTGGTATTACCGGTACCAGTGGTACACGAACTAAAATATCACCTGACTTCACCTTTCTCTCTTCTCTGCTGAAATCCCTTGCGTTCCGAATAACTTTATTTGCTTTATAGCCTTATTTACTTATAAACGAGGACTTTCCTTGGAGGCCCTCGCAGAGCAGAGTCTGCTCTGCGATGGCCTCCAAGGAAAGTCCACGTTTAAGCATTGAAAGTGGGACTACATTTGTATGGGTGGTGCGCTCTGATGTTAAGCACATGGAACACACACACACTTCTTATGATAAGAATGGGTTAGTGACAGCCGGTTGTATCTAAAGTGTTAGGGAAATAAGTGCGGGTGCGTTTCCACACGTTGTATCATGGGTGTGAGTTTCATCGTTTATACATGCTCTAGAAGCTCTGGTCATTGGACAATCTAGTCTGTATGTGTATGTATGTATTTGCGTGTGTGTGTGTGTCTGTAAGTATAGGTGTGCGTATCTTAGTGTGTATATGTATGTATACATGCATCTTTGTTATATTATTGTGCATATGTATATGGGTATCTTAGGTGTATATGTGTATAGGCGTACACATATTGTGGGTGTCGTTCTGTTGGCTGATGAAGATGAGCTAAGGCCACATGTCTTGTTATGTGTTTGTTATGTATTTTGTGTATCACCTTTTTTCATGTATTATTATTATTATTATTATTATTATTAGTCGGTAATCACCCTCCGAATTTTGCATCTTCAACGAAGTGAGTGGACACCAGTAACAATAATAAATCTTTTTGTTGAACACACGCAAATGGCGACAGCTGTGTACCAGCCTTTCTTAACGGTGACGCAAACAACCCACGCTCTAGGATTATATGTATCAGTAATTTGATATTGATTACCAATATTAATTATCACATAATTCTGCCTTTCTGTTGATAGTTGTGCACTTCAGCCACAGTGCAGTTTCTGAAACGAATTCCTTATTACAATTGTACGATCCTTGTCAAATTGCTAAGTCTTGAATTCCAGATTGAGATGGGCACCATTATATGAACACTGACCGTATAATCCGGACGTAACATGTTTAAAAAAACACTTACATCGTTCAAACATCTGCATTCCAAAATCTACAAATACACTTTTACTTATCTGTGGAAATATTAACCCTTTGAACCCTATCTCATGCTGTCAGGCGCGTAGCCAAGATTCTATAATAGGCGGTGTCTAAACCATTTTGGGGGGTTAGAGGGGAGCAAAGTTGATATTTGAAAGGCCGTTCTTGTGGTTTCGGGGGCTTGGACTTGCACCCCCCCCCCCCCCCCCCCCCGTCCCCAAGCAAATTTTATAAGAGCGAACCTGAGGCTTTTGTTGCTTGTGCACCCTCTATATTAGAGACCATTTTGGGGCTCTCTGTTGTGTGAAAGTTGCATTTTGCCAATGCTTTCTGAGAGCAGTGAAAACTAAAGGGGTGGCAAGCCCCCTCCCCTCCTGTGGCTACGCCACTGCATGCTGTCAACAAATTATTTCCCGAAATATACTGTATTGATAACTAACATCTTGTAAATCAAAAAAGTGGAAACTTTAACGGTGATCCCCCGATTCATTACAATACTAGTATAAAATATAAAAGAACAATAGGCTGATTCTCGTTTTTAACTTCAACCGTTCCGCGGTAACTCACAGGTTAGAGCATTGGATTTCAACTGGCTACTGCATTGTGGCCTTGGCAAGACACTTAACCCTTTTCCCAACGCAGACAGACGACATCAAAATTTGATTTTAAATATTATTTTTTCAAAATTTTCAAAATATTTCAACAAAACCATATCATGTGACCCCTCCTTGGAACGATCTCGACGAATCGTTCCAATGAGGGGGTCACATGATATAGTTTTGTCCTGATCAGTTCCACTCCACTTTAAAGCACGGTGTTTAAGGTATCACTGAACTAAATATTTGAATTGAAGTTATCCGCCTTGAAATGTTGCACTCGGAAATGATGCAATCTCTAAAAATAAAGAGCCTTTGGAAAATATATTGTTTCAATAAACGTTTGAAACATTCTATTGGCACTTGCATTATTGTTGAATATTCCTGATAAAAAAAGAGAATGATTTGATAACTTTTGGACCTAAAAAATACAACTTCTTGTGTCGTATTCCAGTAGTGTAGGGTTATACAGTACGGCCGCCGTGGTCTAGTTACTTTCTACGGGGTGGGCAGTATTTCCACGGATGCAATGATATTAGATTGCAAACACTAATTATTGGAATAAAGAGACAATAGTTCACTGCTTGGAGTAACGTACGATGTTTATGCTCGAGTGGGATGCGGAAGATTATTTTCACGAGGCGCTAGCCGAGTGAAAATAATCCCCGCATCCCACGAGAGAATAAACATCGTATGTTACTCCAAGCAGTGAACTATTGTGTTTATTATATTTCCCTGATAATATATGCAACACAAATACCCCTCTTGCGTTATCCAAGAGCAGTTTCCCAAGGTCGCTCAATTTGTTTTGACGGTTAGAAAAATCGGCGCGTGAACACAAAAACATGAATGAATGAACTGATAACATGACGTCATCAGAAAGGAATGCAATGACGCTCGTTTTCAAATGGAAATGCAAGTGACGAGAGATATCAACTTATGAAGGAAATCAAAACATTTTAAAGAAATAATTCAATCAATCACCATGAATGAGTAGTCATGTTCAACTTCTTATAACTTTGTGTGGATGTGTACATAGTTATTGTTCGCTGTCCGTTCGAATATCAAGAGGAATATTTGTCGAAGTGGATTGGGTGTTATCGCTGGATTTCGAGGCGGAACAACTGCACTGGTAAAAGTAGTCCGTCATGACTGGGAGAAGGATATCGCCGTGGGAGTTGAATAACACTTTCGAGGTCGTGGGAGTAGGATATGGTTTTTATTTACAAAGGAAAAAGCTGTAGAAATATAATAACCATCAAAAATTTAATCAATGAAGCACCGGGTACAACCCGGTGCTTCATTAATTAAAATTTTGCTGATGGTGATTTTTATTACTTGGCAAACGCATGCGTAGACATCACTGCCCACACGTGGATTATAACCAATACACGGCGACTGTACTGTAGGTCAGCCGATTTTATACTGTTTATTACACGCCTTCACGACTATAAAACAATTATTAGAAGGACATTCAGCATCATCGTCCAAAAATAGTCTGTCAACGATTTCCGTTCGACACATTTATGCGGAACGGATTTTTATTTTCCGCGTGGTTTAGTGTTTCTGTAGATGGGAAGCGGGAGGGTAATAAAAAAATACAGAAGTGCAGCGTCACTATATCGAACATAATTTGAGTTGTCGTTTCTTCATTCACCTCCACTATCTTTTCCTGGTATCATTTATGCAGAACCATGTCATCAAACGAATAACAAACAACATCTTCAACTGTGTGCTAGCGATGCCGAATTGTTTTTCCCTGAAACAAATTCAGTTAAGGAAAATACACTCTTCCATGCCTTTTAGCACACAAAGTAAAGACTATGAAAGTGATTCGAAAGCTGCAATTAAGATCACGGCATTAAATTGATTTTTATCCTCTCATAACAGAAATGTAACAATTACAAGAGTCGCCTCAAGAAATGTTCATAAAAGAGTATTTTATCGACACGGTATGGTATTAAATTGGTTTGTGAGGAAGTCGTGTGCAAAGTGGAAACAAGCTAGGCTGCATTTAAACAAGCCAGATGAATGTTACATCCAGCCCACAGAGTACGACATAAAATCCAAAGTACAGTAACAGCCAGTTTTTGCCAATTAAAAACTTGCCTGAGATATCTCATCAGCAGCCAATGCTATAAAACTTTTCAATTGTATTTTCTAGAATTGTATTTTCTGTCTATTAATACAACTGACTAAAAGTAATCATTAGCATTTTAAATCGGAAAATTGACACATCTTTGAAAATGCTGATGGCCCTTTTCAACCTATTTGAAGTCAAAACTAGAGAATACAACTCTAGAAAATACAACTGCAAAAGTTCTATAATATTGGCCCCTGGATACGACATTGTTTGTCATCCTCAGTCGACACAATCCGGAAAGGGAAGCAACTCTGTGGTTTTAATACTTATACGTCCTCTCTTTTTCTAATAGCTTTATCCTTTTGCCAAAAAAATCGCTATTCAAATTTTATTTTTTTTCAATATTTGTCTCAACTACGTAGCTTATGTCCCCATTGGTATGAGCTTGTTGGGCGTTTTTGTTTTGTTTTTTTTTTTTTTTGTTTTTTTTTTTGGCAAATGTCCCAGTGTCTGACGTCAGTAGCGAATGTATCCACCACGTGCCCGGATGACAGCCTGAACCCTCCTCCTAATGCTACCAGTGAGCCTTCTTATATGTCGTATCGCGTGACATGGCCAAAACAACAATCGTATCGCGAATTGTCAAAGTGACTTCTTAGTAAATGCGTTATACAAAAGCCAGCTGATTTAACCCTCTGCACTCTGATGTCTAAATATAAAAATTTCAATTTACAAATATTTCCCATAATGCACTTCATAATTTAACCCATTCAGTCTTGTTTGACAGAGCTCATTGAGCTCTGTCAAACAAGACTGAATTGGTTAAATTCCTAGGTGCATTATAAAAAAATTTGCGGTCAGAAATATTGGTATTTTTGACATCAGAGTGCAGAGGGTTAAATTCTTAGCGTGATTCTGAAATGGAAACAAAAATAGCCGAGAGCAATGCAGATACTTTAGTCGTTCAGACCGCATTTGAGCTTGCATCGAAATCAGACTCGGACATTGCAGTTGTTGTAACTGACACATACCTGCTTGTAATGCCATTAACATCGGAGGGTACTGACACGAAACTGCACATGTTTACGTCTATGAATCCAATTAAAATCTTTAATATAAACGGAATTCAAGAATCGCTTGGTCTTATTAAGTAATGTTTGCCTGTGATACATGCAATTAGTAGCTGCGACACAACATCGTCCTTGTTCAGAATTGGGAAGAAAACGGCATTTAAACACTAAGTGTCGAGTACTGATCCTTGTCCTTTATGTAGGGTGTACCACAGATACCCTTGATGATTTTAGACACACTGCTTACAGACGTTCAGTAACAAACAATCAATCCCTACCACCAGCGCTGCTGCTCACGGGCACTCTTTCAGAATTTACCTTCAAGTGCAAAACTAGCTTTTCAACCCTATCCCTCCTTTTTTGTGGGGATGGAGGGTGTGATGTGGATGTCTTCATCCACTCATTTTACAAGAAGCTGGTGTGCGCGCCGACTTCGCTGTTAAATTACATAAATTGTGGGTGTAAAGTTGGCTGTCCAAGTCTTTTTGGGTGTCAGAGAGCAGGGACGTTCTGTTCTAACGTATGTAAACTGTTAATGGGAACAGACTGCATCAATGTTCACAGCATGAAAAAATAAATTTTAACTGTATTTGTCGCTGGGTGATAGTACCACACTCTGGTATCATTTCTAGCAAAGTCTTCAAAGAAAGCTTTCCAGAAGTAATGCTTGAGGTTGGTGCTGTCAGTGTATTTCCGAATACTTAACTCCATTCACTCTAATGCCAAAAATCATTCATGTTTTCAAACATGGTTATCCTGCTTCTCAGTATCAAAAATTCAGCCATTCATTTTCTGTTAGACACAGCTCATGGTACTCTGTCAAACAAAAACTAAACCGTTGATTCTTTACATCAACAGGGGATATAATCTTGGATAAAAAAAACTGGAGCGTTTGACATCAGCGTGAAGAGGATTAAAAACTTTGTGTTTATACTGTAACTTATCTCCAGTTACCCCGGAGACACTTTCAAATGAAATGGCAAAGTCATCAGAACAGTTTAATTATGGGTGGGAAAGTGTTTTAGCCACTATGATAGTATGACGTTCTGGTACCACTGCTTGTGCCATGTAACTTTTTGGGTGCTAGAGGCCACACTAGTGACCTTTTGCATACAAAGTAGTTCAAGAGATGATTTACCAGTGTCAAGTGAATGTTGTTGATAAATATTAAATTGTTTTATTTTATTGGAAAATGCATCTAGGCATTCTCCAGTAAACTGAAATAATTTAGTATTCATGGACAACAAGCCTCATAAATTACAGAGCTTATCATATGCGAGGTATGGAGTAAAAATGATGAATTGAACATGTCACATTGCGAAAAACAACAAAAGCCCCAAGATGCATTTCAATCAAATCTGCACCGAAAGTGCGCAATCGGGAAAACAGCCTAGAAAAAAATGCACCACTGGGATATTTTGCGACTTTTGATATGATGTCTGGTATACATTATGCTTTTATTACACATCCTTTAAACTTTAAACCCTTGTATTTAACATCATGGCCGCTATGACATAAATGATTCTGTATTCAATGGGTGATGTACAAGCCGGATCTTTTTCCCAGCACCGTTCATACTAGTTCATCTCCCATCGAGTCGTTAGTTACGCTTCGAAAAGTTTCCAAATTTCGTTATACAATTATCGACCATCTGTCGCATTGTGTGAAAATGAAAACGTCCAAAGCAAAATAAAGTCGGTTCACAAAAAATTAGTTAACCCAAAATGAGATAATATTTTATAAAAACCCAATGATTTTCAACAAGAACATTAACCCAGTCCGTGGCCGTCTCGTTTTGTGGATCCCGTTATATCTAAACTGGTCAACTTTATTTCGGTAAATCTTCGTACATCTTGACATGCTTCGAACTTCTTTTAAAAATGTTTCTCCCAGCTATTTTTGCAAATCTGCACAAGTCTGTACTTATAATTTTACTAACAGTAATATCCACCAAATGGTTAGGCGTGAATGGGCAACAGCCGAAGAGAAACAGCGATACGAATTTCAGAAAACACTGGTTCCGAAAAGGTTGTTTTGATTTTTTATCGATCCATTTGATCAGTAAAGCTTCAGTCAAAACAAACGGTCTCTCACCTCTGGGTTTAAACATCGGAATTAAAATGTGTTTATTTAAATGAATTTTAATGCATGGGCTGTATGATAAACATAGTTCGCGGTGTGCGTTTGAATCGGTGGGTCCTTTACATAACTCATTGGAATGGCGTAATAATATGCCTACGTCATTCCAACTCGTCATGTAAAACACCCACCGATTCAAATCACATCGCATTCTGTCTATTTATATGCCAGAATCAGCTTTGTATCATATTTTTCCTTGATTTACTCTAATGTTCCTAGATATATATGTATTGGTGTTTAAGGTCACATATTTATGCACAATGGCTAATCATGACCGTGACAGTTTTACGGGTGGAGGAAGCCGGAGTACCTGGAGAGAACCACCGAGCAACGACGAGCAGCTGCCAGCTCCCCAACATCGTAACTCCGCACTGCAGCACAGGTAGGGTTAGATTGGTTGAAGACATGCGCACCATCGACGTGCAGTACGCCTTAGTACACGGCGTCATCGTGCCCCCATGTGGACAATCGGGGTTAAGTGCCTTGCCCAAGGACACAACGCGGGAGTCCGAATCGATCGCTCAGACGGTCATCCCTCCGAGGACTAACCGGGCTCGACGTTGCTTAACTTCGGTGATCTGACAAGAACCGGTTACCGAAATGCCACCGCGCCCCCTAATGTTCCTAGACTATTGTGCGGAGTTAGTGCGCTGTGGAATCTGACAGTTGCTCGCCGCTACTCGGTGGTTCTCTCCAGGTACTCCTGTTTCCTCCACCCGTAAAACTATCGCACACGAGGTGACCCTGGCTATCGAAAGTGTTGTTAAACTCCAATAAAAAGGCTTTCATTTTTGATCGAGTGAACTTAATGATTGGGATGTCTTTATTTCAGTGCTCGTTTTGTGTGCATTGATAAAACGAGGATTAGGGCTATACGAATCTCAAATTTCAATCCGAGTCGAATCGGGCTGAGAATTTCTAATCGGATCGAACTTGGAATCGAATCCCATCGCTCTACAAGTTGGAGATATTGCAACTTCCCTTTTACAACAGCAAATAATTTAATAATTTGCCCCGCCTCTGCGTTTGATTGGTTAAAAGCAATACAGAGTGAAAGTTGTCAAAATCGTATAGACCAAATCACGCAATGATTTGGAATGTATACACGTTCGCACACATCCGATCCAACTTTGAATAATCGAGTTTTCATCGCCTCCATTCAGCGAGAATATAATGATAATTTCTCGGGAACAATTGAATTTAATAAAATACACCGAAGTGGGAGACGAATAAAAAGATCATAATCCAAACATGATTTTGGGGGAACTTAAAAAAAATGTTTTAATGCTATTGTTACGTGACTTGCTAAATATCTGTCGTCTGCGATCGAAAATCAAAACAACAAACAATTTGACAATGATTGACGTGACCTGTTTGTGACACACTTTCCTGAGTTTGACTGTTGTCTTTTGCGAAAATTAAAAGTTTTTCGTTCACGTACACATTGTTTTTATATTTTAATATTACAGCCGGATTAAATTATAAGAAATAACTGTTGTTTTCCTTCGGTTTATGCGATATAAACCGAACATTTTCAGCACAAGCTTAATCATAACTCGCTACGCGAGTTATGAAGCTTGTGCTGAAAATTTTCGGTTTATATCGCATAACCGAAGGAAAACAACAGTTATTTCTGAAATATTTTCTCCATTCAAGTACCATATTCAGTGGTGAATCGTCTGTTCAAAAGGCGTAATATTCCAGAAACGGAAACTATGAAGATGGAAGAGAAACATTCTTGTATTCTTCTATCACCGGGTCTCCTGTACAGGCGTCCAGGTGATAGAAGAAGAGTTCAAGGGGAGACACTTGGCAGGATATTGAAAACATTCCGATGATTCGAAATATTCGAATCAGCGTGACCCAAATCGAATCGGGTCATTTCGAATAGAATCGAATTTCGGAGAGCTATAACGAGGATGTTCGTTTTGACACCCTGGTGAAGATTTCCACCTGGAACTAAATTAAACACCCACTGATATGTTCCATGACAGTGAAGTTACTGTTACTAGTTATTATGTTTTAATGATTGCTGTCTTGCGGTACATTTCATCTAGTGAAACATGATGTTTCTGGTTGATAGCGTACCCCAAACACATCCCACGTCCACGTGAAGCATGCTTCCCACGAATGTCACAAACAAAACTCTTATCATCCACATGCAATATCTGGGTATAAAACAACAAGAAAATTTGCCACTTCCTTTACCAATAATGTTGACATGGCAAAGAGGAGACTGTCGGAGGCAATAAGAAAGCAAATCGTTAGCGTGCATGCAACAGGCATGTCATTCAAAACTACTGGAAGGTAACTTGGCTATAGTCATTCTGCCATCAGCAGACTTGTCCGAAAACATCAACAAACCAACGATGTTAAGGACCGATCAAGGCCTGAACAACCCCAAAAGACCTCTCCTCGGGAAGATCGGAGTCTGGCATGCCCCATTAGACGTGAACTCTTTGCTTCAAGTGGGGTTTTGAAACGCTTTTGGCTCCCCAGCAGGCGTTTGTGCAACAGAACTGTAAGAAACCGTCTCAAAGCACTGGGTATGAGGTCCAGAAGGGTCATCTGATCATCATCAAAGACGACTTTTGGAGTGGTGTATGGCACGACAACATTGGAATCTCAGGACGTGGAGGAGAGTCCATTGGTCAAACGAGAGTCGGTTCCTGCTTCACGCCACAGATCGTCGCATCAGAGTGTGGAGGCATAGAAAAATTTGCCCAGGAACATCAGACTTATTGTTCCTTATGGTGGAGGATCAGTAATGATCTGGGAATGCCTCCCCCATGATTGTAAACTTGATATGGTGACTAGACGTGGGAATCTCTATGGTCATCAGTACATCCGGGATATTCTCAATGCGGTTGTCGTGCCTCATTTTGACAACCATCCGTTGGATATTCGCCCTGTATTCATGGACGACAATGCAACGCCACACCATTCCCATGCAGTGAGAACATTCCTTCAGAACAACGCTATTACAACACTGCCTTGGCCTGCAATGAGCCCCGATTTGCACCCCTTAGAGCACATCTGGGAGTTTGTTGGACGTCATGTGCACATAAGGGATCCGCCTGTTCAGAATTTGGTTCGATTTGGAAGCTGCATTGCATGAGGAGTGGCAGCAGTTGCCTCTGGACCGTTTCAGAAGGCTGACTGGTAACATTAGGAGGGGTCGGGCTGTCATCCAGGCACGTGGTGGTTACACTCTCTACTGATGTCAGACACTGCTATTGTGTTCAGTAGATTACAATTTACATTTTTTTGTCAGTAATTACCGCCATTGTTTAATCATGGACCGTTCCAGCATCATACTTGTCGAGAGAACATTTTTCCATCAAAAACATCAGTAGCAGATATGTGTAATTAGCGCCATTAAAATACTGCATATTTTCATCATTGTGTTGTCTCTCATTTGTCAGTAGATCATTCTTTCCGCAAACAATCACTTTGGTCACCTGAAAGATAGCATTAAAGTAATGACAGTTTCTTTTAACACCGCTTCGAGAAAACAGGGTGCTTAATAAAGTTCCATGTGTATACATGAATACATATCATTGAGTGTTTTTTTTATCGAAGAGAAGATGCAGAGGGAGACAGAGCGGAGAACAGATAGAGAGAAAGGAGGAAAAGCACATATGCCTTGTCCTGCAGCTACAGATCACACGTATTGTAAATCGCTCAACCCTTTACCTAACATGAAAAGCAGTCGACAGTTGCAAACAAAATTCTTGAATAACTAATTTTTTTCATTTTTTGTCTCAAAAACATAGGTTATGACCCCCTCATTGGAACGAGCTCAATAAGCTCGTTCCAAAGAGGGCTCATAACCTATGTTTTTGAGACAAAAAATGAAAGTATAATGAAAATTAACTGGCGATTTTTGAGAATAGCGATGGCCGGCTTTGGCCGTTACGTTAGTGAAAGGGTTAACACTCTAGACGCCGATGTCAAAATACAGAAATTTCAAGCAGCATTTTTCCCATCATGCAACTGGGAATGTAACCAATTTAATCTTGTTTGACAGTGATCTGCAGGATTTAGTGTATGCTGTATAGTCATCCAATGCTACTATTTCTTTCCCTGTGAAATAATCATATTGAACAGAATTTCTACTTCTGTAGTAAGGGCTAGAATTCCGAGTTCTCTCCGGTGATTTTTCACGCATCAAAGCGCAGGCGATCATATTTGACATATAATTGTCCCCGCAGCGTCAGAGACCCAAATCGTCCTCCACAGAAGTTCCCTGTTAAATTGTTCATCTTCATATTAGATGTTTTTCTCAATTTTGTTCCTACGTAATAACATATACTATTATGTGGGAACAAAATAAATAAAAATGTCTGATAAATATACAAATTAACCCTTTATCCAACGCAGACGATATCAAAATTTATTATTTTAAATATCATTTTTTAATTTTTTTCAAAAGATTTCAACAAAACTATATCATGTGACCCCTCTTTGGAACCAGCTCGACGAGCTCGTTCCACAGAGGGGTCACACGATATGGTTTTGTTGAAATTTTTCGAAAAATAATATTTTTTCAGCTGCTGAATTTGCATCATGATTAACGCGGGCGGATGCGGGCGATTCGTTGGTAAAGGGTTAATAAGATTTGAATAAGCAAGTAACTCACTTTTTTCCCTTCTTTCTGGACAAAAGTCTTTCAGCTTTGTAAGTTGTGTCCAAAGCTAATCTCTTTGAAATTGTGCATTCAGGTCGAGCCGAGGACGTTGGTCTTTTTCGGATACTTTCTTCCAGTCAATTTCTCTATGAAGCCGACTTAACTGTTCTCCAATCCAAATGGTTTTTGTGGGCCGAAGGCAAGCGGGGACGGTGTGGGGCAAGCCCCTTTCGACCCTCTTTAACTGTTTATGAGTTTGTACTTGTCATGGCGTGGCAAAGGAGGAGAGTGTCCGATTACTCAGCGGTGGTTATGTCGTTTCTGCTTCTTTTTTTTTAGAGGAGGTGGTTTTGATGGAGAGACTGTGATAGTGGCAGTAGGTGTTGTTTGTGGGCTGCTTGCCGGCTGACCTGGTTGGAATGGTCTAGTCCTTGCTGCGTTATTTGGATGTTTCTGGTGATGGCTGTTGTTGTGTTAGTGCCGGTTGTATTGCCTGTTGTGCTGCTAGATGTTTTTCGATTTGACGGTTTATTTCTTCAAATTTCAACCTTATTTCTTCGTCCGGCCGTCCACTTGTGATTCTGTGCTGTTCGGCATCTTCCCGTATAGTGTCCAGGTCCAGGTCCAGGCTTTCTGGTGCTGAAGAGAGAGGTGAGTGGGGATCGGCAAGTGGTGAGAGGGCAACTTCCAATTCCATCTCAGTCTTCACAGGACTGTCCGCATCCAACAGTTCCGGCTGGGGAGCCGGAAGTTGGTTGGATATGTCTGTGGGAGTGGGAGGGGAAGTGGCGGCCGCCTCTTGCTCTGTCCTTTCCTCACTCTTCTCTCTCTTATTTTCCAAAAAGGCCTCCAGGCGTCGGGTGTTCCTCCGCTTGGTAGATGTTTTTTTTTTCTCTCCTGTCTCTTCTCAGGGTTTCCAAACTCCTTCGGGTGAGGAGTTCCTCTCACGAAAGATACTACCTCTTCCCGAGGGAGGAGGTGTGGTGTCTTCTACTATGAACTCCAAGGTCAAATGGAAATATTAAAACAATAACATATCCAAAATATATTTATAAAACAAAGAAAATTATTTTTTGCTTTAATCAAATCTATGAACGTCTAAATTTTTTCATCAGGATTTGGTACATTTTTTAGGACTTTGAAGTTACTCCCATCAGGCTTTTATAACAAACTAATAAGGCAATGTACAGGGATAAGAATCGAAAATTTTAAACAAAAATGGAAATATTAAAAACTAATTTTAACAAAAAGTATTTGATACCATTTTAAAGAGCGTGTTCTGAAATATTTGATCATATGTCCGTCTATTTTGTAAAAAAATGAAATTTGTGGCAAATGGAATTTTTTCGTTCTTCTCCCATAGACCGCTTCAGAAAAATAGATTGTCATCCTCACTATCGTTTACACACATGCGCATTCGGATGAGTAGAAATAGTTCAATATGTATGTTTTCTGGAATACAAAAGAACTTCCTATCGCTTTATCAGAGTATGAATGTGGAATAGGCGTGTTTAGTTTACGCACTTTATACAAAACTTAACACGCCCATCCCCCATCCGTACTAGGGTTGAAACAGTTGGCTCATTTTCAGAACCGACTAACCGAGAGCCATAACCGGATAATATCCGGTTATCCGTGATCACTATTTCACCGAATATGGGATCAAAACTATAAGAATTGGAAAGCAGTATTCGCAGAAACTATTCCGTAATATGTCTACAAACGAACGCTGTCGAGTAGTCGACAACATTCGTTTGCAGACATAACACGGAATAGTTTCTGCGATTACTCAGTACTCACGGAAATTTCCGATCACTAACGAAAACTTGAACGCCAAAGTCGATTACTTCTCAACATATATAACGCGGTTTCGAGGTGTAATCTATTCCAAAGGAAAAGTGGCAGATTTACTATGTTTTAACCGTGGAATGACGATCATTATCGATATTCCGGATAACCGGTTGACTGTTTTTTCTAATCGGATAGGTAGGTAACTGGTTTCAAACCGGTTATCCATTTCAGTACTCCGAACATGTGACAGATAATTCATTTCTGTCGTTAGAATTTCGTTCAGAATGCTTTGCTTGTATTATAACGTACCATTATGAGGTAGAAGTCTCAGTCATTTATACGATGACAGTCATGTCAGTTTTAGATCATAGAATAATACACGAGATCACGAATGCCGAAGAGAAAAAAAACTAGTGTGAGCATCTCACGTGAATGAATTTTTATTGACGTTTTAACGACATCTTCGGCAGCCAGGATCACGTCGTGTCGGGTATTTTTAAGGATGGAGGAAGCCGGAGTACCCGTGGAGACCCACCGAGCAGCGGCGAGCAACCGTCAGCATCCCAACGTGCTAACTCTGTACATGCAGGGTTAGCAGTGATTGAAGGCAAAGTACTTAGCGCCACCTTTCCCCTCACGATCCCACGAAAATACGGTTCTAACATTTTGCATGAATTCGGTGCTAATTTACAGCCCAACTACAGAAATTAGTTTAATTTGCACCGTTGAACACGCCCACATCTTTTTATTTCATAAATGGGCAGTACAAAGCTAAAACATTCATACGGTAGGAAAATTATTCGTCGAGTTTTGAAAAACTCACCTCGACCAATCATATGGATGGAAATCGGATATCGATGAAAATTAAAATAAAAATAGAGTTAAAGCAGTGTAAATGTCCATACCCCTTGGAATAAACTCAAATAAATAATAATATTCTATTTAACCATTTCAGTACGTTGTGCATAAACTTTTTCGTGAAGAAAAAAAAATAGTAGTGGACGAGTAGACGATAAAAAGAGCAAAAAATCTGAAGCGAGACGGTTCAGTCCCAGTTATATTAGTCTAATTTCTCACCTCTACCCCATAGCTATAATCCGATTGTAGGTAATTATAGGTAATTAACGTTGTTCCCAGATAGTCTAATTTACATGCCCACTGGACCGCTTAGTTTGACTGCGTTACTCTACTTTGTTTTCCTGGGAGTGTTTTGTGTTTACACTTTAAGTGCTGTTCATTTCTTTCTGTTTTTTTTTCTGTTTATTTTGCAAGGTAAAAGCAAATAAATTTGTCCAAGATAACAACTCAATTTTCAAAGAACCCTACCTCGACCAAAAACCCGATAGCGATAGCTAAAAATCGTCCCCTGATTTTCAATGTGTTCTATGTGCCAGTAGGCACATAGAAAAATTGGAACTCAGGGACGAAATAGTAACACGGGTTCCCCTTTCAAATTTGGTTGGCGATAAAATGTATTCTCTTTGTCAATAAACTCCTAAACTGCTGTCTCTTCTGTGGAACAGTGGCCACACGAATCATGATACATAAACCCGACAAAGACCTTACCATCCCTTCTAACTACCGCTCAATTAGCTTGCGTAGCAGTATTGGAAAAATGTTGGAGGGGATTCTCTCTATGAGACTCCGCAGCTATCACGTGTCAATCGACTTTTTTCAACAAATATTGCGCATGTACTCGGGGAATGAGAGTAAAATTCATTCATAAAATGAAGTAGCTGATTAAAGTTTTCAACTATTACTTTTTTATCATTATTTTCTCCACCTCCCCCCCCCCCCCCCCAACAGCTAAATGATGGACTCATCCAAATTTCTCCCCAGTAAATCCCGTAATCGGTCATCCTTGAAAATCCCACATGATCTAACTTTCTTACGGGATTCCAGTTTTGAAAATTAGATCATCTGGCAAGACACAAGTGAGGCTCAGTAAAAATGTTATCCAACAGCTCATTAGAGCTGTTGGATTACATTATTACTGACTTCCCAACAAACCAAGATGGTTTCGGCCATTTCGCTGTTGACAGTATTGACTAAAATGATACCTTCCAGGTGGTCAGTGTTATTAGGGTTAAAAGCAACCAGAATTATGCTTTCATTTCGATGATACTCGTGTTACTGACACATTTAACCGGGCAGGCTGTGTACATTATTGTCTGTGTACACTAAAAAAACCACCTGCTACTCAATGCACCGCATGAAACTGCCCTATCTCTCGTGAAACATACACAGTCCTCTCAACATCAATACAACGTTGCAAAGTAACATATTGGCACAGTATGAAGCTATTTGATAAAATAACAACAATTACACAGCATGAGAACATACAGCGTTACATCATTCATGAGTTTAAGCAACAAAAAATCATTAAATACGTGGAAATTTGCAACCTTTTAAAAAGTTGGTGTCGATTAGCAGTTGGCAGTTAAAAATACCTCACAGAACACACGAAGATGCATCATGCCGAAGGTAGTAATTGACTACACTCTAAACCTAGTCAGGGACGTGGCGACAATGGGGGGTGGGGGGGGGGACCCCCCCAATACTGGCCAAAATTTCCCATAGTTGGAAATTTGGAGAGCAAGTCATGAGTAGTTGGAAATTCCATCCATATGGATTTTAGAGCTCCGTTGATGATGCTGATGTCTCCTTTACTTCCCCAAATACCAACTCGGTTTCAAATCGGCAAATATACTAACTGTTACTATTTACAACTACAATGTACGCAATATCGGAGCTTCATAAGTATGTATGATGACAGTCGGTACGAGATTTTTATAGTACGTTTACTTATCGTGATAAAACAAAATCCTCGAAATGCACCTAAGAAAATCACATCGTGTAAAATCGTTATCCTGAGTTCATTCCATCATTCACAGTTACAAAATGACGAAACATCGAAAATTGATCATTCCTGCATAAGATCTGATTTAACGTTAGGACAGCGTGAATTGCTCAAAGTTCTAAGCTTGAGCATTTGTTTAGCACATATTCAGTTCCCAGAAGAATACCAAATAATAATAACCTGATAATTCTATCATAAATGTGTTGGCATTTCAGTTACTAGAATCACTTTTTATGCTCCCTTTCATGGCTTCATTTTCAAACGCTTTATCGGTAGTGAATTTCCAACAAGAGGGAGGGACCGGGAAAGAGTTTTTCCCCCTCCCGGTCCCTCCCCTAGTTGGAAATTCACTACCCTACCTTCCCTTCCCAATCGGAAACCTCTAGCCACGTCCCTGTACCTAGTTGGGTTAAAAATCACTCCACATCATCTGGATCAAGCCAGAAAATAAGCAGACTGTCCTCTGCAAAATGAGGTCGAAGAGGGTGAATTTATTGATGCTACCCTGCACAGGGTAGCATCACTAAATTTACCCTCTGAGAACCTCAATCTGAATCAGGGTCTCAAAACTAAACAGAAAGCGGTACCCAGAGGATAAATTGACCCACTGTGTGGGATAGCATCATCAAATTCACCCTCTGGGGACCTCATTATGCAAATGTCAGATTGCTTATTTTCAGGCCTGATCTGGGTTGAGTGAATGTTTAATCCAACTGATTTTAGAGTGTAAACTTACTTGCGATTTCTACTCGGCTGTAACTGAATAAAGATGTACGTATTTTATGCAACTTCTGTTATATAGTCCAAGAGAGCTTCATACGTTATTTTAACCATTTACCGAGACAGCGGCGTAACAATGGGTGATTGGTTGGATGACACGCCCCCCCCCCTCCACCTTCCCCTCCCCCTCCCCAGCCCCAGCACATTGCCGTTTTTTAACAACACTTCCGACATCCACGGTCACATCGTGTCGGACAGTTTTACGGGTGGAGGAAGCCGGAGAACCTATTTAGAACAACCGGTCAGCGGTCAGCAACTGTCAGACTACACAACGTACTAACTACACACAGGCGTGCAGGATTAGCATTGGTTGAAGACAAGTGCACCGTCGACGTGCAGTACGCCTTAGTACACATCGCCACCCTGCCCTCACGTGGACAGTCGGAATTAAATGTCTTGCCCAAGGACACAATGCAGTTACACCTGGCAGGGATCTAACCGCGCACCTTTCGGTTTGAAGTCCAATGCGTAACCACTGCGTCATCCGTTTGTGTTACAAATCAACCTAAATCAATTGGGTTGATTGAATATGCTATGATATGATAATATTCACTCAACCCAGTCGATTTGGGTTAATATTGAACCCAACTGATTTTAGAGTGTACAGTTACCTGGGATTTCTTCTGGGGTGCAACTGATCCAAGGTCCACGTATTTTATAGAAATTCTGTTATTTAGTCAACGTGCGCTTCAAAGGTTATTTTAACAATTTACCCAATCAGCGGCGTGGCGATGAGGGGATGGTGGGATGACTCCCAAACACATTGGGGTTTTAACGCCCCCCCCCCCCCTCCACCCACTTTTTTCTAGAAAATGCAGGAAAATGTCAACCTTATTTATAATATGCCTGAAATACCCAAACTGGTTCTATCACCCTGATACTTCTTGGGTTATTTTGCAGAATTTATGCCTTCATTCTTTGGGTAGTGAAGCCTTTAAAAATAGTTCCTGGGGGGACTACTGCAATTTTCATCAGTATACGTTCTTGATTTGATTCCGTTTCGAATCTTTTCACCAATTCGATTCAATTTGAAACCATCTCGGCTATTTAAAAATACGAATCTTGGAGAGTTACGGATTTCATTCACTTCTTTATCGTCTACTTTCTAAAGATGACAACCCATCTTGTGATTTTCTGATGTACGCGATGACACAAATGGAGTCACAAAACTGCTCAAAAATTCATTTCAAGAGATTGGGGAGGTCGCATTACGTCTAGTTCGCTCACCACGTGGCCCTTTGGGTGGCACAAGCAGCCATCTACAATGCTAAAGCATTATAGATGGCGGCTTATTCCACTGAAGGGGAAATGTGTGGCCTTTTCTTCGTCCAACTTGGTGATACTTGTTCAATTCTCGTTTGAATTTAGTCTTGTTACTAAAATAAGTGTGGAGTGAGTTGTCACCACTGGAATATTAAGAACACAAACTGGTCCCCTGAGTTCCATTTATTTATTTATTTATTTCAGGTGGAGGAAGCCGGAGTACCCGGAAAGAACCACCGAGCAGCGGCGAGCAACTGTCAGCTCCCCAACATACCAACTCCACACAAGAAGGGTTAGCATTTGTTGAAGACAGGTGCACCATCGACGCGCAGTACGCATTAGTACGAAGCGTCACCGTGCCCCCACGTGGGCAATGGGGGTGAAGTGTCTTGTCCAAGGACACAACGCGGATGCCGCAGGTGGGATTCGAACCGAGGACCTCTCGGCTTGCAGCCTGCACCTCTACCAACTGAGCCACCGCCCCCCCCCCCCCCCCCCCCCCCATGAGTTCCAATGTATTCTATGTGCCAGTAGGCACATAGAATACATTGGAACTCAGGGGACGAACTGTCAAAACTCATTTTCGGAGTAATACATTCAAAGCGATAGTTTGAATGTTAGTGCGTCAGAACTCCGTCCTAAAAATAAAGCACTGGCCCATGCCGAAATTAGAGCCCAGAATGCGTTCGGTTATCATGTGAATAAATGGCTCAATCTTTCGTGAACATCGGCTTGTGCTTGCGGCTGGATGTTACGCAATAGTCTTGTACGCATATTTTTTACTGAGAGATTGACAGAACCAGTAAGGTTGACATACTATTGTAACAATTGGAATGAAGATTCCATTCGATATTCGGTTCGGTTTCGAACCTTTTGCCCGATTCGATTCGAGATTCGACTCGAGTGAAAAGTCGCGATTCAGCGAAAACCCTAAGACCCGGGACATCCCCTGTAGAGAATACCCACACTTGACCCATCACGAGATGAAATGAAGTGGAAAAAAGAACTGTTTAATTGTTTCCATTGAAATGATGTGAAGCGAACAAAATATATTTATGCAGCACATGGCAGAAGTAAAATATCTTGCCCCTCCACTTCATTTAGCCTGTTTATGCCCATGTTCCTAATCCAGATAGTAGACTAACTTTGCATAACCAATTCTTGAATAACTGAAAATTTTAATTTTTTTCTCAAAAATAGCTCCATAGTCAGTGAAGGGTCCTAAGCTATGCTTTTGAGAACAAAATGAAAATGTAATAAAATTTGATAGCCGACACTTGTGAATGGCGTTGGACGTTTTTTTCCGTTTCGTTATGTAAAGGGTTAACATCAACTCTGCGGTACATTCCATTCACCACGATCTTCTTTTGTGGGTTATCTTACAGCCCACCATCTCACACAGTCCAACCGCGTTGTGGTTTGGGCAAGACACTTCACCCCCATTGCCCACATGGGGGCACGGTGACGTTGTGTACTAAGGCGTAGTGAAAGTCGATGGTGCACTGTCTTTAACCAATGCTAACCCTGCTTCTGTGGAGTTGGTAAGTTGGGGAGCTGACAGTTGCTCGCCGTTGCTCGGTGGTTCTCTCCGGGTACTCCGGCTTCCTCCACCCGTAAAACTGTCGAGGTCATGATTAGCCATTGTGCAGAAATATGTGACCTTAAACACCAATAAATAAATAAATATCTCACACAATCGCAAACTTGGTGAAATTCGTCTACAGGTAAACCAAAGGAATTGGTATTTTCTGAGAAACCCAAACCTTGATTGAATGATCATACACAGTTCAAACTCAATTCCATACTCTCAAGTCACCAGTCAACTTCTAAAACGAATTTGAAGCTGTTATAGCCCGGAACCAGTCTAGCCCCTATATTGCCCATCGCCTATTTCTATATTCAATCCGATGTCAAATTTCAGTTGATCGGAAACGAGACCTTGAACGATTCACTTTTCCGACCAACTGAAATATTCCATACAATTGAATCTGAAAATACGAACATCAGTCATTTTATTAGAGTCAGTGCCAGAAATGTTTCCCATTTGTCCGAATTTTTGCCAGCAGTAACACATTATACCATTAGAAATGTTTGTTTACTAGTAATACGAAGACTCATCGCGGCTGTAGTTGTATGATTACGCCCGGCAGCTCTACTAATTGCGTTCATATTAGGGCCTTGTGAAGCTTCGGAATTCGATTCGATTCGAAATAGTCCCCACGATGCGATTCGATTCGATTTCAATCGCGCCAATTCGAAAATTTTCAAATCGTCTAGATGTTCTCAAAATCCTACAAAGTGTCTGCTGTTGAACTCTTCTCCTATCATCAGGTCTCCTCTACAGGAGACCTGGTGATAGGAGAAGAGTTCAAGTAGGCTCCGCTTCCGATATTACATTGATTCCGTTCTCGTATATTCCGCTTTTTGCATGATGTTCACGAGTCTCTATTGCACACAATACTTGGGTGGAGACTGACAATATTTACGGTTGTAATTTAGAACATGCGATATCCACAACTTGAAAAGCGATTAGATTCGATTCGAGATTCGATTCGATTCGAAATCCGGTCCCTGATTCGATTCGAGATTTAATTCGATTGGACCCGAAATTTGAGTTTCGCAGGGCCCCAGTTGATATATATCTGATGTTTTCAAGATGAATTAATTGCTTACTGATTGGAATATCTAAAAGTGAAGCATGAAATAATATGTCTATAGTTTGTTAGCAAAGGGACATGACCTTACACCAACGGTAGTCTGCGCGCAAACTCAACGACAATTGAGTGGGCAAATAAATAGCCGATAACAGCGAGTTCCTAGTGCATTAACGGATTCGTACGCGAACGTTTTAAAAACAAAAAACTCAAGAAATCACGTCACTTGTTGAAAAGTTAACGGTTCAATAACAGTCCAAATAGTCACCTTATTATAGCCTGAATCAGCGAACCTATGGTTCGTTTGCCGACCAATTGAAATATTCCATCCGATTGCATATAAAATACACCATAAACATCCGTGTCCTGTGAATCAATGCAAGAAATCTTCCCTGGCACGCCTTGATTTGACCGTATCTTTAATGACATTGCAGATTTATTAGGCATCTTTGGCTGTTAAATAAGTATGAATGAAAACTCACCACAGCTGTAGTTTTATGATTACGCCACGCAGTGCCACTAAATATGTTAATTTATTATACGCTAAACGATAGATTATCGAAAAAATTGCAGAAAGATAGAAATCGTATCCCCCACTGTAAAGATATAGAAATTTTCACTTTCACGATATCAATAAAAGTGGCGGCTTTCAGCGCATCACTTCAATGTGAATACGAGACAAATTATCACTGGAAATGACCAATTTGCTCTAAAAACGTATAATGAAAAGAAAATCTTTCTGAGTGGATACCGATCTTTTTGAGTGGATAACGATCGTTTCCAGCAATAATTCAACACGTTTTCATCTTGAATTGATGCATGAAACCCGCCAGCTGAATCAGATTGCAAGACGCTACCTGTTCCGAATATCGATCAACTCACTTTCGAGTATCGTTGCGCATCAGCTGTTTACTTTCATCAATTCAAGGTTGAAACGAGTGAAATTATCGATACGAATGATCAGATTCCTATAAAGATCGAATAATAAAAAGAAAATCTAATATTTTTGAGTGGATACAAGCAAGCGCCCGCGAAAAATAAACATTTGTCTCGGTCACTCATGAGATAATTTTCGGTATCCACACAAAAACACTAGACCACCACTATATCTTGATGTTTTCAATGTGAATTAAATACTTATTAATTGGAATATCTATAACTAGAACACTGAAGAATATCTGACCATTTTTGTAATTAAAGGGGCACCATTAAATCAACGGTAGTCTGTGCGGAAACTCCGCGAAAAAATGGGCAAAAAAACAACCCATAACAGCGTTAGAATTTGACTTGTGGCCGCAGGGCTTAACTTTTTGATTTTCAGTTAACCCTTTACCCAACGTAACGGAAAAACCGTCTAGCACTATTCACAAAAATTGCCATCAATTTTCATTATTTTTTAATTGTTTGCGTCAAAAACATAGCTTATGACCTTTCATTGGAACGTGCTCGTTGAACTCGTTCCAGTGGGAGGTCATAAGCTATGTTTTTGGCGCAAGAAATGAAAACAAACCCAGTTATTCAGTAATTTTATTTGCAAGTGTCGTCTTCTTTTCATAGTAGGTAACGGGTTAACTGTATGTTCGGGAACGCGGTGTCTCAGTGGTAGACTGTTGAACTTCTATGCTAGAGGTTCCGAGTTCGATCCCCGTCCGGGACGACCCGCGTTGTTTCCTTGTTCAAGGCACTTTATCCCGGTTGCCTACATGGGGGCACAATGACGCAGTGTACTAAGTCGTACTGCACGTCAATGGTGCACATGTCTTCAACTGCTGTAACCCTGCTTGAATGGAGCTTGAACAGAGTTAGAATGTTGAGGAGCTGACAGTTGCTTGTAAATGCTCGGTTGTTCTCTTCGGGTACTCCGGCTTCCTCCAGCCGTAAAAATGTCACGGTCACGATTAGCCATCGTGCATAAGTATGTGCCCTTAAACACCAATAAATAAATAACTGTATGGTCTGATGTTTTCATATCAGAGAACGTTCGATGATATTTTTCTCTGGCTACCACAGCTGAATACAATTAACTTGAACACCTCTATTTTAGATTCCACCAGTTCACACACACTTCAGCAATAGTTTATTCGACAGATTTTGTAGCAAGCATGGTAAGACATTTCCCCGACAGAAGAGCTGAAATCGGCAATATCAATCGATCTGCCTATCAGAAAATAACAAGTGTTTTATCACTGGACATTTATCCACTTAATTTGAAGTGTTTCATACAATTTTGACGAGATATCACAACTGACAGATTAAGTTAGAAGTGTTTCTCGTTGATAGGAGAAAAAGCGTTGAGTCTAAGTAAAAGTGCTTAGACCTAATCCAAGAATAACACGGGATGTTTTAATTACATATTTTTTCTTTTAAAAGTGAAATACGTTATTTGGATGTCGAGCAATTAGGATAAATTGTTTAAAGATTTCAGAGTATTATCGACATGAAATCAATATTTCACCAGTACTTATTCCAACACAATTTGCGTTCATCAAAGTGTGCACATTATAATTTTAATTTCAGGTTGCAAGCATAATTTTATATTCACTTCAGTGTTTTAACCTTTTACGAAATAAGCGAAGCATTTTACGTCACGCGTAATGATAATTGCTGAACCCTTTAGAACATGGAAATGGAATTTGTGTATGTTAATTCACTCTAAAATCGGTCGGGTTAAAAATCAACCCAAATCGACTGGGTTGAGTGAATATGAACCCAAATTCAGTTATTAATACTGAATCTTCTCACCAAAGAGTTTACCGTTTACAGAAAAATACACTTTAAAATCAGTTAGGTAAAAGATCAACTCAAAATCAACTCAAATCAACTGAGATGAGTGAATATGAGCCCATTTGGGATCATATTCACCCACCCCAGTTGATTCGGGTTCATTTTTAACCCAATTGATTTCAGGGTGCTGGTGAATGCATTTCGTGTTTAACCCTTTACCCAACGAATCGACCGCATCCGCCCGCGTAATATGCAAATTCAGTAGCTGAAAAAATAGTATTTTTCAAAAAATTTCAACAAAACCATATCATGTGACCCCTCGTTGGAACGAGCTCGTTCCAACGAGGGGTCACAAACCATATCATGTGACCCCTCGTTGGAACGAGCTCGTCCCAACGAGGGGTCACATGATATGGTTTTGTTGGAATTTTTTGAACAATTTGAAAAAATTAAAATTTAAAATAATGAATTTTGATATCGTCTGCGTTGGGTAAAGGGTTAAGAGGATTCAGCAATAAGTGAATCCTACACCCCTCCGAGGCCGTCTGTTTCGCATTAAATGTTCATCCGCACTCATCACTGAAAAACTGTTCCCTTCATTAATTTGTACTCTGCAGTACGTGGTGAGTGTATTATCACTAAATCACCCACAGAGTGGAGATTCCACCCAAGCAATAATTGAAAATTTCTTGCAAAGCATAACAAGCACAAGCAAAGTTAAAAGGTTAAACCCGGAGGTTCCATTGACTGAAACATTGCCCGTGTTTTTGTCCACAGGTACAGAATTTGAAAGTAATGCTTTGGTTGATAAATCCACTCCACGGGTGATTTAGTTACTATCCACTCTCCACGTACTGTACCTTACTTTCGTAAAGCTAAATTGTTTACATAAACAATTTAATCAACACGCCAATTCGCCATTGTAATACAGCATTAATCAATAATTGATCGAGAGTATTTCCTAGTGCTTTTCAAGCCCTTTTTGGCGTAGCTTTCCATAGCTTCCAATTAAAACAAATTACAAGTGTCCCATCCTCCACCCGGCGGTCCTTATTTCTACTCAAACCGCTTGTGGATACATACTTCTACTGTCACAGTGGGAATCTTTCACGGTTCTTTGACGCTCGATGGAAGGTATATATTGCTAGTATAGTAGTATTCGTCCTGAATATATATATAAATTAATCGACGATAAGTGAAAAGTAGTGCCATTTTTGCATTTATACACACCCTGGCTGAGGAATTAGTTTTTAATTTTTTTTTTTTTTTGTTGATCGGCTTTTTTAGAGCTTTAAAGTGTTTGCAACACACTCAAACTGGTAAAACAGCTTGAGTGTGTTGCAAATTTAAACTGTGTGTATAGTTTACAACAAAAAGGTGAACTGGCCTTTTAATGTGTCGTTATTTATTTATTTATTTATTTATTTATTTATTTTAGAGCTGAAACGGTTAACCGATTAATCGATTAATCAATGATCAACATCTTGATCCAAAAAGTAATTGATCGATTAACTGTTACTTTTGAACTACTGTATTATATGGGTTAACAAAATAACAACCTTGCTCCAAAACGGGCAAACATTGTCACACTGACTCACATCAGTTATATAAGACAGAGTAAAGCATGCAAATTACTTGCTGACATACTTGTTTTCTTGCATGGTCACTATATTGTATCAGTAGCGGGAAATGGTCATTCTTAACCCTTTACGCATTGCGGGTAGCAAACGATACATGCAAAATAAATTCAGGAATTACTAAAAATTTACAATTTTTGTCTCAAAAACATAGCTTATGACCCCTCATTGGAACGAGTTCGTTCCAATGAGGGGTCAAAAGCTATGTTTTTGAGCCACAAATTGAAAACATAATAAATTTGGAAATTTTTGTATATAGGCCAAGTCGGTTTTGTTTGTTACGTTGGGTAAAGGGTTCATGCTGAAAATCATCAACGGTATGGCAGTTATTCAGATATATATTTGGACAAGTGATGAAGCGGTTTACCAAGGTTAATTCACCTGATTGATCGATCAAGAAAACCACTTAACCGTTTCAGCTCTATTTTTAAGGTCACATATTTCGGCGCAATGACTAATCATGACCACGGCAGATTTACGGGTGGAGGAAGCCGGAGTACCCAGAGAGAACCACCGAGCAACTGTCAGCTCCCCAACATACTAACTCCACACATGCAGGGTTAGCATTGGTTGAAGACAGGTGCACCATCGACGTGCAGTACGCATTAGTACACAACGTCACCGTGCCCCCACGTAGGCAATGTGGCGAGGTGTCTTGCCCAAGGACACAACGCGGTTGCGCAGGTGGGATTCGAACCGAGGATCTCTCGGCTTGCAGCCTGCACCACTGCCTACTGGGCCACCGCGCCCCCTTAACGACACTTTCGACAGCCTAGGTCACCTCGTGTCGGTAATGGGTCGATATGGATCTGATGTTCTGCATTAATTCAAATTCACCTACTTCGTATGGCAAGAAGACCAGACCACCCATCGTGACAAACAAACCGTAGATAGATCGGTGTTACTGGATGGTTTTTAATTATGGTAATGATTATAACTCGAATACGTAAGATTCCTATGTCTTTCCAGATATTGTCGTCAACTGCACGTGAACTCATGCAGGCATAGAGATTTACAAAGAGGCTCTCATCTTACCCCGAGACGGATCCCTTGCACGGAAATCGTTCTTCTATCAGTAGCGTCGCGAAGATGACCGATTGGGATGGGGAGGTATAAACCTGATTTGTCCCGACTGTGAAGGTTCAAGTCCCGACTGACTAATTTCCCAACTGCATCATCAAAACATGTCTTCATTGATAATGTAGCTGGATTATTAGTCGTGGGGATTACAGTTAGGTGAACTCAAGACTTCTTTGAAATGTTTTAGCGAATGAATGAAATACAAATGTAGTAGTTGTGACGCAACTTCTTATTCTATTAACCCTTTACCTAACACGAAAAGAAGACGACACTTGCAAAAAAAAAATGCTTGAATCACTAATTTTTTTCATTTTTTGTCTCAAAAACATAGGTTATGACCCCTCATTGGAACGAGCTCTACGAGAGCATTCCAAAGAGGGGTCATAACCTATGTTTTTGAGACATAAAACATAACAATAATGAAACTTAATCGGCCATTTTTGTGAATAGCGCTGGCTGGTTTTGGCCGTTACGTTGGGTAAAGGATGAACACGCACCGTACCGATACTACAAGTTGAGTGACTCGTCGATATGTAGTCTTAGAAACAAGAACTCGTCTCTAATACAACATTTTGTACAGAACATAATTGTGATAATAAATAGCTGCAGAGAGATTGATATGTTTAATCCTTTACCCAACGTAACAGCCAAAACCGGCTAGCACAATTCACAAAAATCGCCAGTTAATTTTCATTATTTTTTCATTTTCTGTCTCAAAAACATAGGTTGTGACCCGTCTTTGGAACGAGCTCGTTCCAATGAGGGGTCATATCTTATGTTTTTGCGACAAAAAATGAAAACATTTAGTTATTCAAGAATTTTTGTGGCAGGTGTCATCTGCTTTTCATGTTATGTAAAGGGTTAAAGCTGGAACTATAGACCAATATGCTATAATGCTGATAATATACAGGACAGTCGCCCTGGACTGATCGCAAGCCACGCGTGGGCAGTGATATCCACGCATGCGTTTTCCAGGATAATAAAATCATCATCAGCAAAACTTTAATTAATGAAGCACCGGGTTAAACCCGGTGTTTCGTTAATTAAAATTTTGATGATTATTCCTATAATTAGTGTTTGGAATTTACTATTATCATTTGACTCGTCCGCTTTGTTCACTTTAAAACATTTGATATTTGGTTTTCATATTAATCAGTGATAAATAAAGCCTTCCGTCAATTTCATTGGTCAATTTGAAAACTAGACAATTTGATTGGCTGAATAAAATACAACTGGGCCACATTTTCATAATTTGCATAATTAGAGTTGGGAGCTTTCATTGGTCAATTTCAAAACTGGACAATTTGATTGGCTAAACAAAATACAACTGAGTCATATTTGCATAATTTCAGTGGGGAGAATTTACGTTATCTGTCCTATTTAGGGTGGGTTATATTGTATTAATCTTTTACCTAACGTAACGGTAAAAACCCTCTCTCGCAATACAAGAAAAACGCCATTCATTTTTTTTTATATTTTCACTTTTTGCTTCCAAAACATAGGTTATGACCCCTCATTGGAACTAGCGTGTCGCGCTCGTTCCAATGAGGGGTCATAACCGATGTTTTGGAAGCAAACAATGAAAATTTTTAGTTATCCAAGGATGTTTTTTCCAAGTGCCGTCTGCAAGTTAGGTGATGGGTTAAAAAGTCATACTAAGAGGCTAATTTGTGCGTGTGTGTGTCATATGATAAATAGAATATGAAATGAGTGTTTTTCTCATATAATATTTATGAAACTCGTCCGAATTTTCCGTTTGGGCTCGCCAGAGGCTCGCCCAGACGGAAAATTCTTAGACTCGTTTCATAAATATTATATGAGAAAAACACTCATTCCATATTCTCTATTTATTGCGTCCGTGGAAATATTGCTCTCCCGTGGAAAGTTACCAGTCCACGGCGATCGTACTGTGCATGTACCAAACATCCTTTCGAAGAGATATACATACCTGCTAACCTAAAATAGGTATTTTGTGACATTGAATGTACACTGTTGATCAGCGTCTACATATTTCAATCACATATATCCCCTATCAGTCAAATC
This sequence comes from Pictodentalium vernedei, assembly GCA_031216915.1. NCBI lineage: Eukaryota > Metazoa > Mollusca > Scaphopoda > Dentaliida > Dentaliidae > Pictodentalium > Pictodentalium vernedei. The sequence goes on along the minus strand of CM062295.1, from coordinate 604,040,588 downwards.
CCACTGGAGTATATTATTTATTCACTTGTTGATTTAACTCTTTACCTAACATAGTACTTTTATAAACTAAATTAAATTTCACATTTATAAACTAAATTAAATTTCACAAATATGAGCTGGTTTTAATGATATCCTTATTTGTATGGTTTTATTGGGAGAATACCGAGATATTTAGGGTAGTCTTAAAATTGTTAATTTTTTGGCCGTTTGTGGCCGCTATGTTGGGTAAAGGGTTAATACAAAGCTATTTCGACATAGTGCCAGATGCAGATTTACTGATTTTCGTTCATCCTATGAATCGTTATGCAAGGTGAGCGATTCCAAAAGGTGCATCTGGGGTACAGTGCACCGACATATTGCAATCCATTTAACCCTTTTCCCAACGCAAACGATTTCAAAATGTATTATTTTAAATATCATTTTTTCAAATTTTTCAATTTCAACAAAACCATAGCATGTGGCCCCTTTTGGAACGAGTCGATGAGCTCGTTCTAAAGAGGGGTCACATGATATGGTTTTGTTGAAATTTTTCGAAAAATAATATTTTTTCAGCTGCTGCATTTGCATATTACGCGGATGGATGCGGTCGATTCGCTAGGTAAAGGGTTAATAATATGATGCTGATAAATTATTGATTTGTGTCAATTGAGTTAGCTTTTATCGACGAATTACTTCATAAAAATGATGCCAACAAAATCGACGTTTCAGTTCGGAGGAGTGACCAGCATATCAACGTTTTTCCTTTGGAAAATGTATGTGAGTCCTTCAAAAAATAGAAATCGTGAAGTGACCGATGCAGTTTGTTTACTGCGCTAACCTCCAACCGTGCATGAAATTGAGTATTAGCCTCTTATGCAATCGGAAAGCTAAGATGCACGCGAGATTGAAGGTAAAATCTGAAAGGTCATACTGATTTTTCTGAAAAGGGCTTTCGAAGTAAAAGAATAAATATTGGTGCTTGCCATTTGATAGCCGGAGAAATAGCAACCGACAAAACATTTGGAACAATTTGCCAGACCTGCTTTCGATAAAAGCGGTTATTTTCTCTATAAAAAGAACTTTAGCAACGAGATAATTTTCCAGCATTTGTGTGACATTTCTGCTTAAAGTCATTCCATAATTAGGATCTTCTATCAGTGTGGGCGAAATCTCATTATCTACTTACATAGAACACCAGGATTCAACTTCAATAATAGAAATGACGAACAATAGCCCAATCTAACTGTATTCAGCAAGGTGACGTCTTTGAACCAATGAAATTCCCCGATACTTGTAGGAGGTAAGATCTTGGGTAATTCTGGAAAAGAAAATCGCATCTAATGAATAAACTATTTTTTCATCTATTAGAAATATGCATTCACAAAGCCTATATTATTCGTAAATCGTAAAATGAAATATTTAGGAATTTCGGACACACCGTTTACTATGTTTTAGATTCCAGAGCATCAGATTTATGCGGGCACATTACTCGCACTGTGGTATTCCCAGTGTGTTTTATAATTGATATGTTTTTTTTTATATCTATTTCTTGTTTTAAATGCTATTTACAATTTACATCATCTCTGTCCCTAAAGATAATCAATCAAAACATCCCGCAATCTATTTCCACGCATGTGATGGTCCACAGCTGCAAAAAAAGTTATCAATGAATTTATCGTGAAGACTCGTCTTTCAAGAATATACGTACGATCAATAATAAATGGTCCGTGGAGATATCGCCACAGTTAAATTCTTCACTCCTTGCTGCTACCGAAACGCGCACCATTGCCAATTTCTGTTGTGTTTGGCAAAAGATAACCACTTAATTTAGCGGATCAGAGTTGAAAAGGATCTTAAGAAATATATTCAACCGTCCTGGAACAAAATATGTAAGTATAGTGATACTCAAGGGTGTAGTCAGCAATTTTTTTTTTTGGGGGGGGGGGGGGGCGGGGAGTCGCCCACGATGCAACTCAAGAATGAGAATGTCTGGCAACTAAATAGACTGAAAACTTGGCCAGAGGCCAAGCTTTGTCCAAAGGTCAAGTTGGAGGTGATTATGGGTGGGGGTCACCCCCCCCCCCCCTCCACAATCTCTCCATCTTGACCTTTGGCCATCGCTGGTGGTCCAGTGGAGGGGAGGGGGCAGGGCTCCACCGGAACAAATCTTCAATATTTGATATCAGCAGTGATAAAAGATTTCACGTTGAGTGAAAGTGAACCAAATTCAATGTACATGTAGGCATGTATTACACACTAAAAACTAAAGTGTTAAAACTGACACTTTCAAGGTGTTAAACCCATTCTAACTCTTAGGGTTTGATTTTAACACCCAAAGTGCAATGCTTTAAGCACTTAGACATTACAATCGTCAGACATCTGAAACTTGAATGGATGGCACTTCCCATGTGTCTAGCATTGGTGGTTCTTCCAGAATCGTCCATAATTTGATTTGCGCTTGGTGGATACATAATTAAAAAGGACACAACGCAGATGACGCGGATCAGGCTCGAGAGTTCGAGCCTGATCCGCGTCATCTGCGTTGTTTCCTTTTAAGTGTCGCGACATTACACTTGTCAAGTGGTATTATTGTAACACCTGTCAAGTTCTGGGATATCTACACTTGAACAAAGTGCTAGTTCAGCACTTAGTAAGTGTTAAATATAGCACTTCAAGTGTAGTTTTTAACACTTTAGTTTTTTAGCGTGTAGATTGCTATCGACGCGGAGCTTTTGGGATGGGGTGGGGGGGGGTGGTACGACCCTCATGAGCCTCCTAGGCTACACCCTTGATTCTGAATAATTTATGATATTCTTATTAATCTGTTTTTATTTAGGCTAAAGAAAATTAATTTCACAGGCAGCGGCGCATTCGTTTCTTCATCCCGCGTTCGTCATATTTATTTCGGAGGCAAAATTCAAAATGTATAAAACTATCATAGTTTGTGATTTTAGCGGTATCACATCGTGATTTGAAATGTAATATGTCGTATACATGGATATATTTTTATTCTCTTTGCGAAATGCGACACGATTCTCATATGTATGTACAAAATAAATATTTATTCAACTGGTTGACAGCTAGATTAGTTTTGGTGGTCTAAATTTCTTCATCAAAAATTATTTTGTTACAAATTATTGGAGAGTGCCAACAGTCACTCTGCAATAATTTGTAATAGAACAAATTGTATAAACAAACTCTTATTTACGTTTGACTGAATACGAAACATGGGTAAGGAAAATGTTGGCTTTTGCAATGGCACCATCATTTTTCTGGAAGCTCCAATTGTGGCTTCTAGCACTCAACCAGTTAAAAAACTCCTTATTATTTTGTATCTCCGTTTTAGTTGTACTATAACGATTTTGGGTTGTATGATCACTGTTACAAAAACAAACCATCAGTGAAATCAACATGGAAGCTCTAGTATTTAATTTTAGGCTCTCACAACTGGATTTTAGGCATCTGCGCCTATTCCATCAGGAATAAAATATAAAAATAAAAATCGCCCTCCTCATTCGTTTAAAAAAAATTGCATGAGAATCAATTATTTAATTTTGTTTGGCCTTATTTTATCTTTTTGTCACGTATATACGATGTACTTTAGCGTTGCTCGGTCGGCTCATGGATACCTACACGAAAGTTTTCCGATGTTTTATAGAATACACTATTTGGGATGTGAAGGAGGTAATCACAAATAAAAGTTTACTAAATCTACTGTTAAAATGTATCCTATTTTCTTGGGGGGCGCGGTGGCTCAGTTGGTAGAGATGCAGGCTGCAAGCCGAGAGGTTCTCGGTTCGAATCCCACCTGCGGCAACCGCGTTGTGTCCTTGGGCAAGACACTTCACCCCCATTGCCCACGTGGGGGCACGGCGACGTTGTGTACTAAGGCGTACTGCACGTCGATGGTGCACCTGTCTTCAACCAATGCTAACCCTGCTTGTGTGGGGTTCGTATGTTGGGGAGCTGACAGTTGCTCGCCGTTGCTCGGTGGTTCTCTCCAGGTACTCCGGCTTCCTCCACCCGTAAAACTGTCATGGTGATGGTTAGCCATTGTGCAGAAATATGTGACCTTAAACAGCAATAAATAATAAATAAATATCCTATTTTCTTCGAATAATTCAACAGTTATATATATTACATGGAACGAAAGGAAACGACATTTGGAATACCGTGATCGTTTTGTTCATGTTAAGGTATCATGTTAACCAGATATTAAACCCAGTAAGCCATTTTCTCTGACGCAATAATGTGCGCGGTAACTGCATGCATAAGGAGGCATCCCCCGGGTTGTGGGGTGTGCTGGGGCGAGCGAGGGGCAGAGAATTGTGATATGAAAATGATCGATTTCTCCGTATTGGGACCCGATCAAATAGACAACTGCTAAGAAAAAAACGGAGAAAAGAAAACTGCCGTGCATATGTATTGTATCCATTTGAACATTCCGTTTCTGATTTATTCATTTATTTTGGGGTTTTTTTTGTTAGGATATTTAACGCCACTTTGAACATCCAGGGTCGTCTCGTGTTGGACAGTTTTACGGGTGGATGAATCCGGGGTGCACAGAGAAAACTCCCGAGCAGCGGCGAGTAAGTGTCGGACTCTCCAACTTACTTACCCCGCACGCACAAGTAGGATTCACATCGGTTGAAGACGTGTCCACTGTCGACCTGCAGTACGCATTAGCATACTGTGTCGCCGTGCTCCGCCTTGGGCTATTGGGATTAACTCCTTGAACCTGGTGGTATCGTCCATGTCAGTTCAACGGTAGCAATTGAAAGAGTCCATATTCATTATTTGGGAGTAGCCCAATTAATATTTTCAACGGGCAGCCTTGGGGCTGCACGTTGAAAATATTGATTGTTTTATCCCATAAATTTATTTAGCAGCCATCCCACGTAATGAAATTATGACTCGTGTCCCTGGTGCGGAAACGCGGCCTCTCGGATTCAAGATGTTAAGTGCCTTGCACAAGGACTCAACGCAGACGCCGCGGGCAGTACTGAACCTAGTCTCTTCCTATCTAAAGTCCAGTGATCTATTCAATGAGCGTCTTCGCTACCATTTAGTTCCTGATTAAGATCGCTGGATATGCTATGGGCTGTAGTAAAGTAAGTAGGTTGTGGGGTTGTACTTAGGTTCAGTTTTAGTTTAATCCTATAATCCAACAGGGCTGTAGGATAAAATTGTTACGCAATTTCATTAACTATTCCTTGTTCATGATGTTGTTTGCTCATTGACTGCCAAGTGTCCCTTTGCGCAAAAGTTCATACATACCGAGCATAAAGGGTTAGCCCTTTACCCAACGCAGACGATATCAAAATTTATTATTTTAAATACCATTTTATCAAATATTTCAAAATATTTCAACAAAACCATATCACGTGACCTCTCGTTGGAACGAGCTCGACGAGCTCGTTCCAACGAGGGGGTCACATGATATGGTTTTGTTGAAATCGTTTGAAAAATAATATTTTTTCAACTGCTGAATTTGCATATTACGCGGGTGGATGCGGCCGATTCGTTGGGTAAAGGGTTAAACACGAGGCAAGTCGCAAATGAATTCAGAGAAGACACGAGATATTCTTTGCTTGTTTGTCTGTTTGTTGATTGGGAATTATCTACTCTTTCAACAGCCTGGGTCATATCGTATGTGGTAATTTTACCGGTGGATGAAGCCGGAGTACCCGGAGAGAACCTGCTAGCAGCGATGAGTAACGGTCGGAATCTCCAAATTACTAAGCCGGCACGAGCAGGGTTAGTATCAGTTGAAGGTAAGCGTGTCATCGCCTTTGTGTCAGTGTGCCTTAGTGCATAGAAGAGCCACCATGCTCCCACATAGGCAATCGGGATAAAAGTGTGTGGCCCCAAGACTCGCCGCAGATGACGCTGGTCAGGGTCAAACCCTGAACCATTCATTCTTAAGATGAATACCCTAACCATTGAGACACCCTACTACCAAGTCATGAGATATAGCGTCCATTTAAGACTCAGCCAGAATCAAACTTCCAGGAAAGGTTCTGAGCATGTTTGAGGATTCTCTAAGTTTGAACAGGTGTCATTTTATATATTACGTGCCCTCGCTGACAAATTTGTATCCAGCGCGTCTGACGCGATCGATTGTTATAATCATCCCCGGATTATCTCGGGATGAAAATCGATTTTCGTTAAAGTTGTCGCCCCTGAAAATATTAGACGGACGAGGAAGGTCCAATTAACAAGCGTGTAATTGTTATGACATCAGTAGAAAATAAAGCGAAGTTTCCTTTTGTTACCTTTAATCGGAGCTGTCTTTTGTTTTCTTTATTAAAAGTTACAAAGGGAAACTTGGCTTTTTATTGCAGTCTAATTAGAAGTAAGTAAGTGAATGTCTATTCTGGATCGTTGATTAGCAAATGTGTTTTTACAGTAATTCGCAAGATTTTATTTTTTAGCAAATACATTCAGTACCTCCTAGACTTTTAAAGTAATGGAAATGATGGTGCCCGTACTATATGACGCGATGCGCACACTGTTGAAAAACTGAAAAGGAACAAGTTTCAGAACATCAAAAATGATAGTGAAAATGCCATTTTCGTATTTTTAAGTGTGTTTAAGCAGAGAATGATAAAAGTTTAAAATGGTTGGGGGAAATTGTAAAAAATACTTGAAGTTTGTGAAATAAGGCGCACATCGATGATGAAACGTCACGAACATTTCGAAATTTCAATTTTTATATGAAATTCCAGTACCCTTAGTGTTAAATTTACTGACAACTTTAGGAAATTAAGGAGAACAAACTTTAATGTAAAGCTTTTCCAGTGACTAAAATTGTCAGCTATACGATACCCCATCCCTCCCCGACGGTACATTTGACCATTTATGGTTAACCCTTTACCTAACATGAAAAGCAGACGACACTTGCAAAAAAAGACTTGAATAACTATTTTTTCCATTTTTTGTCTCGCAAGCATAGGTTATGACCCCTGTTGGAACGAGCTCGACGAGCTCGTTCCAACGAAGGGTCATAACATATGTTTTTGAGACAAAAAATGAAAATATATTGAAAATTGAGGGGTCATAACCTATGTTTTTGAGACAAAAAATGAAAATATATTGAAAATTAATTGGCGATTTTTGATAATAGCGCTGGCGGGTTTTGGTCGTTACGTTGTGTAAAGGGTTAACCTAGCAGTTTTTGTCGGAAGTAGTTTGTACAACTTGTTCAACAAGAACCAGAATATTATAGTATGGTGCGCGGGTATACAACGCATGTTACGTGAGTCGGGATCGAAATCACACTCCTACAATCAGATTTCCGACGCTTTAACCCTTTACCCAACGTAACGGCCAAAACCGGCCAGCGTTATTCTCAAAAATCGCCTATTAATTTTAATTATATTTTCATTTTTTGTCTCAAAAACATAGGTTATGACCCCTCATTGGAACGAGCTCGTCGAGCTCGTTCCAACGAGGGGTCATAACCTATGTTTTTGAGGCAAAAAATGAAAAAAATTAGTTATTCAAGAATTTTTTTTGCAAGTGTCGTCTGCTTTTCATGTTAGGTAAAGGGTTAACCGGTGATCCAATGCAATCAGACACGCATACCGAGTTATAAACAACAACTCTTCATCGGAGGACAATTTTACGGCAAACTGTGCGTGATAAAAAATCTCAAAGATACATTCTCAGCTGGAAGTACCCATAAATACATTATGGAAACCCGTAATATTACGAACATCAATTACTATTTGTTTCCTAGCTGAGTCTGTAGTGTCCGAAGATCTTCTTTACGACTATGTGTCATTAGTTACGGGTGGATCTATTTCTGAGGTTTAATTCCCACTGGTGTCGGAGTGTTTTGTTCAGTCTTCCAGTCTCAACGTTCTGTGTTTTTACTACAGATAATAATACACGTATTAAACTGCTTTTATTATCATCCCAGCAAGGACAAAATGAACGAATGATGATATTCTACAGCGTTGAGAGGACATTATGCTGCGATCAAGACGTCGCGGAAGGGGTACACTGAAAGCAGGAAGGTAGGAACCTGGTGGGGAGGGGGTGAGCGGCACGTGCAGCCAATTTTTATTACACAGAGAGAGAAAGATAGATAGAGAAAGAGAGAGAGAGAAAGGGGAGAGAGATCAGGCCAAACTTTATTTTTATAATATATTTTACACCATAATGCCAGCATCTGAGAGGAAGGGCCTCGCGTCTGAAATGCAGTCACCTGAAACTTGAATTTCTTTTGGGGTTCCTGTTACTGCAATTTTGGGGGGGAATTAGCAGTAAGTGGTAAAGACTCGTTATTTTTAACCCTTTACCTAACGCAAACGATATCAAAATTTATCATTTTAAATATTATTTTTTCAAATTTTCCAAATAATTTCAACAAAACCATATCATGTCACAGAATATGGTTTTGTTTAAATTTGTTGAAAACTATATTTTTTTCAACCGATGAATTTGTATATTACTCGGGCGTTTCAGCCGATTCGTCAGATAAAGGGTTAAGATGGATGTGGCCGTAGATTCCCACGTTTGAATTTTCTCTTCTACGGCCTCTAAAGTCGCGAAAAACGTTCATATTTAGCTCCATATTTAATAAATATGTCTTCAATATGGAGCCAAAGGGGGTGTGATAATCGTTATTTATTCCCAGTTCCTTATTTGTCATTCGTTATCAACCGATAAATCGGTTGATAACGAATGTCGAATAATGAACTGGAAATAAGTAACGATTGTCACGCTCGTTGAGCCAAACAAGTGCACTTTTCTAAACTGTAGAGGTGCGGTAGTTCACAAAAACTGCAATTCAGTTTTCATTATTTTGTCATTTATTGTCTCAAAACATAGCTTATGACCCCATTTCTGGAATGGGCTCGTTAAGCTCGTTCCAATGAGGAGTCATAAGCTGTGTTTTTGATGCAAAAAATGTAAAAGATTGGTTATTCAGTAATTTTGTTTGCAAGTGTCGACTGCTTTTCATGTTAGGTAAAGTGTTAACTTTGTATGTCGTATCCGTACTGTGCCACTAAGGTACATGTACCACCACGAATATATGTCAATGTGTGGGCGCCCTTCTAATATGGTGACACGCATCCCCACCACAAATTCTAGATGCTTTCTCCGCCCGTGTCTTTAATATATTACAGTGTAATGCAGATGCCCAACTAACATCACAACTCATTTCTTAATTGAAAATTGTTGCCTGTTCACTTCATGGTTGAATTACGCGTTCTTGCGTTGATAAAGGTGTCTGTGTCTGACTACACTCTAAACCACGTAAGTCTCAAGATAGAACCTAATTGGATTCTTCAACTTGTCTTGGCGAACCAGTCAAGAACCAAAGTAGAACCAACCGGAGAACCAAATGGTTCTATATCTATCCCAAACAGGGCCCCAGGAAGAACTAAGATAAGAAGCCAATGGCTCAAATTTGGAACCAAGCAATAACCAACATTGAACGAAAGTACCAATTTGATAACTTAACTTCTATTTGGAACCCGCGTGATTTTAGGTGATGGACCAAACTGGCTCTGTGTTGACCTCAACAATAACCCAGTTTGGTTCTAGATGGAAACAATCAAGAACACAACTTACAAAATAAAAGAATCAAAATGTTAACAGTATCGTCCATCCGTCCTACCGTCCGTCCGGCCTTCCCTCTCATCAAATTTATTGCCATCACCATTTGACGCATTTGACATTTGGTACTGCCGACTCACAGCGAACGTTTGTTAATGCTAAACGTTTTCCACAATTCTGAACGAACAAACTGACCAGAAATAAATTCTATTCATTTTGTTATCCCATAAGTCCCCATACAGCCACAAAATGCCCCTTTTATATTGATATGAAAAAGTTGTTCCAATTGTATTTTTCTTTGAGAACTCTACTGGTAGGATGGATTCATCTTGGCATCGTTTTTACATCATTGTTGACTGTCTGTTCAGGCATTCAGCAATTATGTAGAAACAACGTTAAGTCATCTGCTACCGTGTACTTGTGTATACGGTAGTTATTAACATAGAATTAATATGAGGACTTGAGGGTTATATAGAGGATCTCAAACGAGGGATGTTTGGATATAAGATTTTTTGAAACGAGTTTGATGAATTTGATTCACAACGAGCCTTTAGGCGAGTTGTGAATCGAATTCATCAAACGAGTTTCAAAAAATCTTATATCCAAACATCACGAGTTAAAGATTCTGTATATCACATGAATTTTCGAATGTTTTTTACACTTTTTATTTAATTCATTGTCGCTAAATTCTCCCAAAACAACCGACAATCAGTTCGTTGGCTCAGACGCTTCACACCATGACGTCATGAATGCGCATTACTTGCACCTGTTGTCGTAATTGACGTCATGTGAACTACGCACAAGAATACAATTCTGCTTCTATGGGACCACGCGCCGATTAGACACTAGTTGATAATTAGGAAATAAGACATGGGTTGTTACGTCGAAATTAACGACGTTTCATGTGATATACATAGAATATACCCATAGTAGCTTGGGGTGTAGAATATACCCATAGTAGCTTGGGGTGCCAAATGTTCACCACGAGTGGTGAAGTGGTGTTAACGCATTTAACACCACTTCACCACGAGCGGTGAACATTTGGTACACCAAGCTACTTTGGGTATATTTTGTTTATACTATGCTCGTCAGACTATTAAGAGGCGCGATTATGTTTTCTCGATTTTACTGGGCAGCAACCGTATATACGTGCGAATTTGTTTCTATTTACATGAACATCGGTGGGCGGTACTTCCGCTGTCAATTTTATCACCGAAACGAAATAGAAAAAGAAACAGGGCCCTTTTCATTTTAATAACATAATAACATGCAAGTATAAGAGAATGGTTTTAGCGCGCCGAAGAAGCGCTGGGACGTTATGGGAAAAGCCCCTTTCGACCCTCAATTACAGTATGTTATAATTTCGATAATTTTGAGACAGCGTCTTCAGCATCATGTCTAGTCGGTGTAAAGGAGGAAGAGGATTGGAGTTGATGTTTCTAGCTGTTATTCTTCAGGCAGATGTGGTCTGCCGCTTGTGATTTTGTGGTGGAGATAGGCCTTCATCGGCAAGTATAGTCTGCCTTGGGCTCTTAGCTGGCATGTATGGTTTCGGTGATTGACAATTGAAAGAACCAAAACGGACCTTAACAAGGTGCCACCCAACCTGAACATTCCTGGTTCAGGTAACAGGCCTGCTATTATCATTGGGTTGGGACATGCTGTGCGCTAGAGGAGCGCTTTACAAAAAGAGGCCAAGAAGATCGGGACGCAGGACCAACGCTCGCCTCTCTGGTGGTGGATGCCCACCTCCTAGGATGGAGTGAAGGATGTGCTGAAGCCATAACGGTTATTGCGTTGCCATAGCGGTTATTGATATCCATAGCGGTTATTGTTATCCATAGCGGTTATTGGGGAAAAAGGTAGAGTCTGAAAGATAGTAAAAAAAAATTTAGACTAAAAGCGGCAAAAGGTAGAGTACAGTGAAGAAGTGCGTGCATTTGTAAGGTCTTTTCTGGATTTAGTTCTGTTGAGTGTGATTTTCAGGCAAGTATAGTCTGCCACTTAAACGAGTGTTGGAGCTATCACTGGCAAGTATAGTCTGCTTCAAGCTCTTCTGTTGTTGTTTGATCTGGCTGTTGTGATGTTGCTTTGTTGGCTGTCGGGGAGTCTTTCTTACAGCGGTGTCTGGGCTGGTGCGTTTGTGTTGCTAGGTTCTATGTCTCTGCCGTGGCTGAAATTAAAAAGTATAGGATGATTAAAGTCCCCCCACCCCCTCCCCCGTCTTCTGTTCCCGTGTCGTGTGGCTTGTCTGTGTGGCTGTTCTGTTGGATGTTTAATTACATGCTATTTCGAGTTATGGGTGCTTTATTAATTTATTAACATGAGACAATGCAAGTTTGTGGTGTTTTATGGGGTAAACTCATTTAAAAACGTAATAAATACATGCCACTTTCATTTCACTCTTGGCGAGGCGACGTGCGATAAATTTAGACAAGTCCGCATTCAGGTCGACGTCACCAAAGGTCAACTTGGATGTAGTTCCACTGAAGGTGTAAAATTTAACTATTGAAATCCCATTGCTGGCGTGTTGACACCGGTTGGTGTAGAAAGCTAAAATTTATGTCATTGGCTTTTCATATATAGTAGAATAGGTAACCATGGTATAAAAATGTTTTACTTCCTCTGGAAATAAAATAGTTTATACGATATTGTGAACGCTGAAGGACATGTACTTGTAGTTGGGTGGACATCTCTTGCAAAAATGATGAAATATGTTGTTAGACAAATGCGAGTAATATTGCATTACCAACTTCGCTGCTTGAAATGTTCAGTGTTAATAATCATTTTTCAAATGACATTGTCAAAACTATTGATTCATAAGCTGCCCGAATACTATACTCGCCCAAAAAAGAAAGTGTACATTGCAGAAATTGATCAAACTCCAAAAAAAATAATTTCGTAGGTGTAAAGAGTGTTAACCTGTTCATGAATAAGTTATATTGAACACAAAAACAGCTTTCCCCGTTAAAATTGCATTAACGTTAAATGATGTGCTGCACGTTTGTGAAAAGGCATGTTTTGCACGTGGAGAGTCTGAAAATGAATGCAGAAGTGTGAATCCTTGGGTATTTAAACACTAAAGTAAGGCCTTCCTATCGTTCACATTCAAACTTGCGCTGCTGTTAAAACGACTCCACATTAGCATGCCAAGATTGACAATGAATCAACGTCTCCTTGCCCTGGGTATGATTAGAGCTGGCAGAACACACAGACAGGTTGCCCAGCATTTGAACTGCCACCGAAACACTGCAGACAGGCTAGTCCATCGACATGCACAACAAGATGACGTTCGAGACCGACCCCGCTCCGGGAGACCCCGATTTACCACCCCTGCACAAGATCGTTATATCCGTGTCGTCCATCTCCGGAACCGGCAATAAACGGCAACGGCGACAGCCAGGAACATCCCTAACCTGAGACGGATACATCCCCAAACAGTAATCAACCGGCTGAGAGAATACGGCTTACGTCCTCGAAGACCTGCATTTCGTCCGATTTTGACGTTACGTCATCGTCGTACTCGACTGCAGTGGTGCAGACAACATCTCGGGCATCCCTTACACTGATGGCGACGTGTTTTATTCACAAATGAATGTCGTTTCCATCTTTCATCATCAGATGGCCGCCAGAGAGTGTACAGACGTCGAAACGAACGCTACGCAGATCCATGTGTCGTGGAGCGAAACCGTTATGGGGGAGGGTCTCTCATGGTGTGGGGTGGCATCACTGCCCGTAACAGAACTGAGCTGGTCATTATTGATGGCAATCTCAATGCAGCCAGATATCGTGATGAAGTGCTTACACCTGTTGTTGTCCCATTTCTGCAACGTCACGGCCCCGGCGTCATTCTACAGCAGGACAACGCCCGACCCCACGCAGCTCGTGTTGTTCAACAGTATCTGCAGCAACAACAAGTGGATGTTCTTCCCTGGCCCGCACATTCGCCCGATATCTCACCCATTGAGCACGTATGGGTCGAAATGAAACGTCAGCTACGCCGGCTTCCCCATGCACCGTCAACGCTTGTGGAACTCCAAAGACAGCTTATCAGAATATGGAACAACATCCCACAACACTTCCATGCTAACTTGTTCGCTTCCATGAGGCGTAGATGCACAGCAGTAGTCGATGCAGACGGAGGTCATACCAGATATTGAGTGTGTGACTTTTGTGTTTGACCCTAAGTGTCTTTACTCTCCATGGCACCAAGAGTATTCGTCGTAGCGTAATGACATTTCTTGTGTTGATCACAAATTGATTCATCTGTGATTGAATAAAATTTCCATGAATGAAAATGATATAAATCTTTTTTTAGTGTTATTTTTTAGCATGCACACTTTCTTTTTTGGGAGAGTATATTTCTTTTCCCACCTTCAGAAGTGTGTATTCCTCTTGTAAATAGGCATATTTCACAACTCTGCAAAAACCAAAACATGGAATTAGTTAATACAGAAAAATATTAAGGTAAACAATTAATTTATATGTACAAACTATTGTAGATGTAGGTTTTCTTTTTACCTCTTGTCGTTCTAGAGTATTTTACACGTGGCACTTTCGTCCGTACAAAATAACTTCCATTGCGCCGAATATGCAAAACAATTCCTTGCCAACTTTCTAATTCTGAAAGGCCATTAATTTCAATAACCAACTTGTTTCGACAAGAACCATATGCCAACGATAGCCTCCTTGTCAGCACATTGGGGTGGAGATGAGAGATTTATTACACGCCTGTTCTATGAATTTCCCATCTACAGCAACACTAAATTATGCGGGCAATGAAAACTGTTCCGCACATCTGTGCGGAACGGAAATCGTTGACGGACTATTTCTAAATATACTACTCAAAGTTTGCTAAGCACCAGGTATATCCAACTACCTGTTTTACGTTTTAGTTGAAATATTGTAATGAAAAGTGTATATATTTTTTATTTAATTATATCTTTAAAGATTTAAGTACAGAAATGAAGATTTTATTTGTGTTTGACTTTATTTTTTAGCTTTTGAATACGATAACCATGGAAAATGGATATTACTGGTAAAAGAGGAAATTTTTCTATTTGCCAAAAAGTTGACGGAGCGAACTGGTATGGGTTCAATATCGAGTATGAGACCAATTACTGTTAATTACAGATTGACAACGCCTTCTCATGCTCCCAACCAGGTTCCTGGTGGTCCTTTGTGGGATGTTGTTCCATTCTTGGACCAGCATGGCACCAAGCTCCTGAACACTTCTTGGCTGGACTGGACGGATTGAAATTGCAAGCTGCAACTTATTCCAGACATGTTCGATTGGATTGAGGTGAGGGGATCTTACTGGCCAGTCCATACGCTCGATCCCCTCCCTCTGTCGGTACTCCCCGACAGCATGGGCAACATGAGGACCGACATTATCGTCCATCAGAATGAATCTATCACCCACTGCACCTGCATAAATGCTCGCCAATATTCTCTGGTCCATCCAACGTCGTCCATGGACCATTCATATCGGGTCTGGCGGTGGTTCTGGGATAGCAGACTGCGAATACATGGTCTTCTCGATCGGAGACCACCTTCGTGCAACGTTGCCCGGATAGTCTGCGTCGAAACATTTACCCCGGATGCATTCTGAAGTTCACTTCGAAGCTGGGTTGCTGTGGAAAAGCGGTTCCTGCGATCAAAAACCGGTCTTCCGCTGCAGATGTTGCCCTGTCTCTGCCATCACCATGCCGTCTTACTTTTGTGCCATACTGCTGAAATCTTGCCCAGGCTCTGGTGATCACCGTACGGTGCACACAAAGGGCTTCACCAACCTGACGATGGGTAGCCCCTTGCTCTACCATCCCTACAGCCCGCCACGTTTCTGCTTCAGACAAATGTATTCTTACATTTGCATTTGCCATATTCAATCATTAAATCACAAGGGTTTGTGTTGAAATGAAGATTGAATACCCTACACATGTCATGTACATGTAGACAGTACACGAAAACATTATGAAAATCAAGGGGTACATGCTTCCATGACTGTCACGAAAAGTCTGCATGTCAAGAGAGCTAATGTAAACACTGGGGATCATCTCAATACATTCCTCAATTATATCCACCAAAAATATCGCAAATATGTCACAAGCAAATTTCACAATGATGTGTCAAATATTTGGTGCTTAGCAAACTTTGAGTAGTATAGAAGCGAAATTTCACTGGAATTTTTTTACAAATCGTGCAACGCAGTTATAATTTGAATCGCTAGCGATAGCTTAAAATCGTCCACGAGTTCCAATCTGAACACATTGGAACTCAGGGGACGAAATATTAACACGGGTTCCTCTCGCAAATTTGGTTGGCGATAAAATGTGTTGTTTTTGTGAACACATGTACATTGATACCCGTATTTTTTCAGAGTGCCACCTTTTATGCACATATGGTAATTATGTTTAAATGTTTCAGAAATAACTAATAGCCATCTTGGCATGAGTTTCGGTAGACCACATACTACATGGGAACAAAGCTCAATTTCTTGCTGGTCGTTTTGCACTAAATTTGTGTTTCCTCTTTTCGTAATTGTTTTAAGTTTGAGTCTGTTTGCATATCGAACTTATGAAAAATGCTGGGCCGCGAAGACTGACAGTTCTTTTATACATATAACAAACCATTAGGCACACAAATATTCTTACTTTTAAATCCTTTTCCGAAGTCTGTCGAGTCACGAAAATGTGCATTTCGGCCTGTTGTTTGTCTTTATTGAAACGTTGTCTTTAAAAACAACATGGCAGTGAAAATCAAACAACTGGTAATGTATGCTGAGAAAGTAGCACTAAGCGGACAGAAAACATTCGTAGAAACTGAGACGTACCGTCTTAATCGCACCTTTACATCCGAGTATCCATATTTTCACGCTAATTTTCGCCGTACAGAGTTAAGATTTTTTGTTCAGAATGTATCTTCTGAAAAGGAAAAACACGACATTTTTTTACTCTAAAATCAGTTCGATTAAACTTTAACCCTTTACCTAACGTAACGGTCAAAAGCGGCCAGCGGTATTCTCAAAAACTGTCAATTAAATTTCATTATATTTTCATTTTTTGTCTCAAAAACATAGGTTATGACCCCTCATTGGGACGAGCTCGTCTAATTCTGTTCGGAATTCGACGGTGTTATGGGCTGATTTACTCTCTTTTCGTGGCAATTGCGCCAGGCAACCATTGATATGATGTGATGTCATTTTACCCAAAACGAAATACAAATACTTTTTCATGCTTCAGCTATACATATTCCAATCACTAAGTATTTAATTCGTTCTGAAAACTGCAAGATATTAACACAATTATGGGAACTAAGTGATGTAATCATAAAACTACAACTGTGACAAGTAAAACCACGGTCTAATCTAATTAAGGGGTATGGATTAACTTTCCTGATAATGGATTTCAAATGACGAATATTGTTCGACATGGCTGAATTGATTAATTACAATCGTTAAATAAAACAGGATGAAACAAAGACGAAATCGTTTGGATCGACTATGAAATATGTGATGTCATAAATGCGGAAAGAAAACATCATCAAGTGAGGTGCAGCCGAACCAAATACTGTTTTTTAGGTACGATGACGCGGTGTACTAAGGCGTACTGCACGTCGATGGTGTGTATGTCTTCAACCAATCTAACCCTACCTGTGCTGCAGTGCGGAGTTACGATGTTGGAGAGCTGCCAGCTGCTCGTCGTTGCTCGGTGGTTCTCTCCGGGTACTCCGACTTCCTCCACCCGTAAAACTCTTATCGACACGATATGACCTTGGCTGCTAAAGTGTCGATAAACCTTAATAAATAAATATATATCATCAAGACATTCAACGTCTTTTAACTTTCCTAATTTCGCGGTAAGAAAAAGGGTGGTTCTGAATTTTAACGTGAAAGGAGCAAAAATAAGAATCTCTTTCAGATTTTGGAGCCAAAATGGGATGAGTGTTTGATTGTGGTGATTTGGGATCAATTGTGTGGCATACTGTGTGTTTATTAATCGTGTTTACCCACTTCCGCTTGCTGTTTCTAAATACATAAAATGACTCGAAATTGATAAAAGTTTTTGTTTCTAATGATAATGGCAAATCAAGTCTCGACCGAGCAACATTTCTAGACTTGATCCAAAGAAATGAAGCTTAGTGGTGCTGTTTTAGATTCAGTCGTCTGGAATATGCCAGTTGGTCGGAAAAGCGAACCATAGGTTCGCTTTTCCGACCAAATGAAATATTCCAGACCAATGATTATATTAAAACCCTTTGAACCCTAGCGGTCGTTTTTCCGACCAGGAACATGATACGTCATAATTTCATCAAACAGGATGGATGCTAAGTGCATGTGTGTGATAGACCAATCAATGTTTTCAACGTGCAGCCTTGGTTGAAAATATTAATTCGTCTACCCCTAAATAATGAACATGGACTCCTCCAGTTGCTGTCATTGAACTAATATGGAAGATACCACCAGAGCTCAAGGGGTTAATAGACGATGTGCTATTTAAGGAATAGACTGGTTACAGGCCATAACAGCGTCTAATTCCTTACAGATTTAGACTGAAGGTTTGAGAGTTTGATTCATAATTTTATCCATTGGATCGGGCCGAAGCGTTAATATGAGTTGTAGAACTAACTTCCTCTATATACCTTGTAGAATAGTAAGCCTCTGCTAATTAGTTCTTGAGCATCCGTTCATTCCGAAAATAGAATCCTTTCATCATGTGCTGAGGATGAACCACATTAATCAATCACCGATTCTTTAAATCCACAGATCTGTAAAATAGTGTTGAAAGGTAAAAATGAATATTCTCAAAACGAAAAACACATTATGGGCAGATGAGGTGAAGAGCTAGTACATTAAATGGGGTGGACAGAAAAAAAATCTAACCACACATTCATCCCACACTCTGTGGAAGATGAAATTATAACGGATGAAAATTCGTGTAGTGATTGATTAATCCTTTGAAATTGAGAGACAAACATTTTTGCGCGGAGAAAAGAAATTTGCATTGGGTGGGTAGTAGGGCTGAAACGGTTGGCTCATTTTCGTAACCGACTAACCGAGAGCTTTATCCGTGGCCATTATTTCACAGAATATTGGATCAAAACTATAGGAATTGGAAAGCAGTATTCTCAAATTATTCCGTAGTGTGTATACAAAGGAACGTTGTCGAGTACTCGACAACGTTCGGTTGTATACATACTACGGAATAGTTTCTGTGATTACTCAGTACTCACGGAAACTGCCGATCATTAATGAAGTCTTCAACGCCAAACTCGATTATTTCTCAATACAACGTAGCTTCGAGGTGTAGTGTATCACAAAGGAGAAGCGGCAGATTTACTACGTTTTAAACGTGGAATAACGATGACCATCGATATTTCGTATAACCGGTTGACGGTTTTTCTAATCGGTTAGGTAGCTAACCGGCTTCAAACCGTCTATCCGGTCAACCATTCCAGTACTAGTGGGTAGACGACACAAAAAAATACAGCAGATCGGTTGTGAGGAGCAGCAAAAAAGTAATGCAGAATGGATTCACACTTCGCGCTCACACTTTTCAATACCTTGCACACATACAAGACCGGAGAATCAAAGAAATAAAGATAATGTTTTACCAACTGTCCCCGCCATGGGTGGCCCGAGAGCCTTGGACATTTTTTGGACATTCGACCCCCCCCCCCCCCCCCCCAGATCATCGGTAGACTGTAGAATTAAATTATAACTGAACCTCCCAACAAAATTAATGCAGAATGGATTCACACGTCGCGCTCACGCTTTTCAACACCTTGCACACATTCAAGAACGGAGAATCATAGAAATAAAGATGTTTTACTATTTGTCCAGCCATGGGCGGCCCGAGAGCCTTGGACATTTTTTGGACATTCGACCCCCCCCCCCCCCCCCCCCCCCCCCCCCCCGTCGAAGACATGCCTTGATGAGGTGGTTGAAATATTACAGTTAGTCAGGGTTATAGGTAAAAAAAAACTCAAAACGTGTTTGAAATTTATTAGTGAACTAGCAGGGTTATCCGGCGTTGCTCGGGCTGAGAGTATTAAAATTACCCCTAGTAGACCCCTTTGAAGACCTATATCGGTGAGAAAAAAATTTGTATCGTTGAGAAATATTTTGGTCACCACCCCCACCCCCACCCCACCCCGGCGCTTTTTTAAACCTCATCATTAGATTCCTGGTAAAAAAATTACCCATAGTAGACCCCTTTGAAGACCTATATCGGTGAGAAAAATTTTGGTCATAACTTTTGGTGCCCCTCTATACCCCCACCCCGGCACTTTTTTAAACCTCACCATTAGATTCCTGATAAAAACGTACCCCTAGTAGACCCCTTTGAAGACATATATCGGTAAAAAAAAATTTTGTCATAACTTTTGGTGCCCCCCTACACCCCCACCCCACCCCCACACCTTTTTAAACCTGACGATGACCTCCGCCATAAAAAAGTACTCCTAGTAGACCCATTTCAGACACTCGGGGTGGCCCCATATTCATTTCTATAGCGGCCAGACAGACAGAGAGACATTCTAAAATATAGTACAGAAGAAAAAGATAAGTGAATACAGAAGAGATAGTCGTGACGTAACGTCTAATTTAATTAATACGTACCGCACGCAACTCCAAACTGGCATTGCAGAGCCCGAATAGTCTGAATCGGGGGATACTGACCTCTATTTGTATGACTGGCTGTATGTGTGACATAAGTCCCAGTATTACATGAAGATCTGGTCTTATACGAAATAACATCAATATTTCAGCAAATTCTGAGCACTGTTCAGTCTTAATTCTTCTTGATAGTGACCATTAATCCAGCTACAATTTATCAAGTGAACTATATAATGCTAAGGCCGTGTTATGTTCTTGCGGTAAGGTCTTGCCATCAGTATGATATGGAGCATGGGATGACATGAAGTGTTTACGCCCTCAGATTAACTTGACTCATACTTCTAAAGCGGTAGAGCACTATTAATCAATAACACCTCAGAATTGGTCCTAGCAAGACAGTCGCAAAGATGGCCGATTGGGGCGGGGGTGTAAACCAGATTTGCCCCGACAGTGATGACTCAAATCCAAACTGACTGAAGTCATGCCTTGATGATGTGGTAAGAATATTATAGTTGGGGTTAGAGTTGAAATTTATTGGTGAATAAATAAATACACATGGACTAGACGAGACTCAACTTCTGGTTTAATTAACACGCACCGTACTGCAACTACAAATTGGTATTGCAGAGCCCCAACTGTCTGAATTGGGTGATACATACTTCCATTTGTAGGTGTGACTATGTGTTATAAGAAAGAACATGACTACTAGCAACAGCGAGTCGATGTCCAAGACTCCAATCCTAACGAAAATGTTCCGACTGGAAAAATTATTGGGACGGGTGGAAGTTATACCCCATTATTAAGTCCCTGCCCATTGGTATATACAGTACCAACGGAAATAACTCGAACTGTCATTTTTTATGCACGGGTCGATTTGGGCGGAGGGATAATATTGAACGAGAAATGAAAATGTGCAGTTATTTAACCCTTTACCTAACATGAAAAGCACTCGACACTTGAAAAAACAAGTCTTGAATAACTATTTTTTTTTCATTTTTTGTCTCGAAAACATAGGTTATGACCCTCATTGGAGCGAGCT
Source organism: Pictodentalium vernedei (assembly GCA_031216915.1). NCBI lineage: Eukaryota > Metazoa > Mollusca > Scaphopoda > Dentaliida > Dentaliidae > Pictodentalium > Pictodentalium vernedei. Next base: position 604,019,385 of record CM062295.1, on the reverse strand, counting down.
CGACGAGCTCGTTCCAATGAGGGGTCATAACCTATGTTTTTGAGACAAAAAATGAAAAAAATAATGAAAATTAATTGGAGATTCTTGAGAATAGCGCTGGCCGGTTTTTGCCGTTATGTTGGGTAACGGGTTAAAAATTATTTCTGCATACATATTCCGCCTTATGTTTCATCTTGTGTTGTTGTTGGTTAGAGGGGCAACGGCAAAAGTAATACAGCGCTACATCTGTTCTTGGTGTTCACCTCCCACACCCCAAAACAGATGGCAGCATGGCTGCTGGGTATTGCTCGTGGCTGGAGCCTGTCTGGACCGACTCATACGAATCACACTGCAAAATCTCAATACGCTCCACTTCGACAAAATCGACTCTAGGACAGTTACATATAGAATATACCCATAGTAGCTTGGTGTACCCAATGTTCACCACGAGTGGTGAAATGGAGTTAATACCATGATCGTCAGATTATTAAGAGACGCTATTATTTTTTCTCGATTTTACTGAACAGCAGACGTACATACGAGCGAATCTGTTTTTGTTTACACGAGCATCGGCGGGCGGTACTTCCGCTGTCAATTTTATCGCCGAAACGAAATGAAAAAAAGAAACTGTGCCTTTTTCGTTTTAATAACATAATAACATACTATTTCGAGTTATGCATGCTTTATTAACATGAGTCAATGCATGTTTGTTAATTTTTGGCATCTTATGAGGAAAACTCATTTAAAAACGTAATAAATAAGTGCCACTTCCATTTCACTCTTCGCGAGGCGACGTGCGATAAATTTAGACAAGTTTGCATTCACGTCGACTTCACCAAAGGTCAACGGGGATGTAGTTCTATTGTAGGTGTAAATTTTTACTACTGAAATCCCATTGCTGACGTGTTCATCACGGTTGGTGTGTAAAGCTAAAATTTATGTCATAGGCTTTTCATATGTAGTAGAATAGGTAATTATGGTATAAAAATGCATAAGCAATAACTACGGGCAGTATAAACTCTGTTCATCCCCTCTGCCTTAGAACAGATGGTAGGATGACAGCTGGGTTCTTTTCGTTGCTTGACCCTGCATCGACCCTCTCACAAGAGATTTATAATTATAACAACAAACTCTAATTCTTTTTGGCTTTCCTTTCCATTAGGCATTTTGCTATTTCATACAACATAGGGTACCATTTGCGTATTTTAGACTTTAACCCTTTACCTAACACGAAAGGCAGACGACACTTGCAAATAAAATTTGTTCTCATATTTTGCGTCAAAAGCATAGCTTATGCCCCCTGATAGAACATGCTCAACGAACTCGTTCCATAAGTTATGCTTTTGAGACAAGAAAAAAATGAAATAAATGATGAAAATTGAATGGTGATTTTTGTGAATAGCTATGGCCGGTTTTTGGTTAAAATTATTATTTTTATTTTTCTTATCTACTTTGAATGAGCTGCTTGAAAGGCTAACTTTATGAATCCGACTGACCTTTCGATCGCATCTAAAAACGCGATTATGGTGAACGTATATTTCTTCGTGGAGGGGGGGGGGGGCTGCTTATCTTTCGGTTGCAGCTAAACCAAAATTAGGAGGCTCTACAGAACTACGGTTACAAAAACGGAATTTTGATCGGACTGCATCGCGATTTGGGATAACTCTCTGTTCGCTCTTCTCCGCTCAATAACACAGATTCCAACCCTTCGAAAAAGAGAACCGAAAAACATAACATTGCATCTCGGGTGCTATTTTAAAATGTTTTGTTTCATTTACAGGTTTTTTTTATATTTCCGTTATGAAGTTGCGAGCCTTCGGCTAAAATATGTTACAGCCAAAGTGGGGCAATCCGATCGAGAAAGTGGCTACCTTTACGGTCATTGTGCTGGGCGACGACAACGCGCGTGGCTACAACCCATATGCAGTTTGTCATTGATTTGTTAAAAAGGGAGAACACTTTTTGGAACTTCTGATTAGCAGGGGCGGCGGAACGATTTTCAAAGAGTGGGGGGGGGGGGCGGCGGGAGGGGGGGCTGGATCGGTTGATGGATGGTCGTTGGTATGACGGGCCGACCATGGTTCGGCCCGTGGTACGAAAATTTTAAATTCCAGGGTCCCAAAACTCCCATTTCCATGCATCTGAGAGGATATTTCGAGATTTTTTAGGACATGTATTTGAAAGATTTCACACTTTGAGAGTCGTTAAAAAACGTCGGTAAAGCATACAGGTGAGGTCTGATAAATAGACCTCACCTGTATGCTTTACCAGACGTTAACAGCAATTATACTGTCTGTAGATTATCTTGTCTGGGGTGGATTTGGAACTTGTATGCCTGTAAGATTACGATCTATTTCAGTTAACCGATTTTTTAACAAACTGTATACATTTTAGCGTTTGCTGCCACTTACTGCAAAAAATTATCCGAAATCCATCGAAACTGAACCAGTACGAGAGAAACATAGCTGGCGAAAATATGGGGGAGGCTCTGGATCCGCCCGTTCTTTCACGAGTCATTGGTTGTGTTAAAATATATGCATACAAAAAAACATGGCCCGGCAAAAAAGTGGGGGGCTGAAACCCCCCAGCCCCCCCCCCCCTCCGGTTCCGCCGCCCCTGATTAGGAACAAAGGAACCAAGTAACATGTTTGCTCGCAAATATTTGATCAAGTAAAAAACCTGCCGTAGGACCTATCGGTTCCTGCTACAAAAATTTTCTACGGTGTTATGTATAAGTTAGCGAATCGTCAATTCTATTGTCAGAAAAAGAACAGAATTACTGATCTGTTATATGAATAGGAAGTCTGTGATTTCGTCCAGCTACAAATTTCAGCTTTGATTATCGCCCTTGGTATGCAAAGTAAGGCAATATTTCGACGCGCTGTCAGGTGCTTCTCGTTCTAGGATGGGTGGACCCACCAGTTTAAACATAATTGCATGGCCGGGGAGAGGGTACGGTCCCCGGGATAGTAACCCCAGGGCCCGGAACTGTGGAGGCCCCGGGCTTGGTCCAGGAATCTTGAAGCAGGCCTGGGTCTCCGAAAGTTCTGACTCCTGTGTCAAGACTTTGCCCCCCCCCCCCCGCCCCGATCACTGAGCGGGAATCAGCAAGATAAGTTGCCCGTCGTATTGAAATACTAGTTGTCACTCATGTAAAGAAGGAATGGGAGAGCCCGGTGGAGATTTTCAACCTGTTAACCCTTTACTTACTTTGAAAAGCAGACGGCACTTGCAAACAAAATTAATGAGTATCTATTTTTTTTATTTTTTGCGCAAAGAAACATACTTTATGACCCCCTCATTGGAACGGGCTGTACGAGCTCTTTCCACTGAGGGGTCATATGCTATGTTTTAGGGGCAAAAAATGAAAATCGAACGGTAATTCTCGTAAATAGCGCAGACCGGTTTTGGCTGTTGGTTTGGGTAATGGATTAATAAACTGTTGTCCATATACATATGCACCAGTCTGTGTGTTATCACGTCACGAATTCTTCACTTCAAGCACGTCGGCATCTGCATCAGTATCCTGACACTCTCGAAAGGGGACCCGTCACAGAATTAACCCCGAACCCGAATTTCCCCTCTCCGGTCCTGCATAATTGGTTAACGTTTAGACAGACGTCCATCCGAAATGAAGTTCACACAAACAACCATGGTAGTGTGTAGAACATGCATGTCGATTAACCCTTTACCCAACGAATCGGCCGCATCCGCCCGCGTAATATGAAAATTCAGCAGTTGAATTTTTTTTATTTTTCCAAAAATTTCAACAAAACCAAATCATGTGACCCCTTGTTGGAACGAGCTCGACGAGCTCGTTCCAACGAGGGGTCACATGATATGGTTTTGTTGAAATTTTTTGAAAAATTTGAAAAAATGATATTTAAAATAATAAAGTTTGATATCGTCTGCGTTGGGTAAAGGGTCAAAAAGGCAAATGGTGCTGGAATTTTAAAGATTACCCCATACAGTCAAGTACACACATTCACCCTGAATTTTACTCCATCACATAATCGCCACCTAATAGTTCATTACGGAAAATATCGTTCACAAAACGTCTAATACGAGAATGACGTAGGCAGTCAACGTCGACGTCGTTGCGATATAAGTGAGTAGGTTTCAGAATTGAATTAATTTTCTGTTTTATTTCATTAACTTTTTACCTAATACACATGCAGAACCGCACATACGTTTGAATGGGTTCAGAATTATCGTACGAGATTGCTTTGACCCAGGATGTCACGAGAGTCGAAGGCTCGTGTGATATTCTGGGACAAAGCAATCGAGTGTGGTAATTCTTAACGCATTCAAATGTATGTGCGGTTTTGTATTTATCACACACCTCCCATGCAACAATCAGCCTACACGAAAATTAAACTAAAAGCACTCTTTAACAGGCAATTGCTGCGTTACCTTCGTTGCCAACAAAACATCACAGTCAATTGGTGGGGTACCAACCTTAATTTGCTTTTTAATTTTTACGGTATTCAATTGGTCGAAACCAATGGACGCCGATCAGTGTCACCGTCACGATGATCGAACTTCAAATATCGACTAAACTTCCGGGAATAACACAACAAAAACTGTTTAAATAGCTAATAAGTTTAGCACACTCCATCATCACATGACCAGTTGTGGAAAGTATTTGTCAAGGAACAAGCAGTCAGAATGTTATTTTTATTTTGTAGATTTTTTACTCGAATCTGATTGTTTAAATATCCCGGGTAAACAAATCTGAAGGAGTAACTTGGAATTTCCAAGCGATCTCGACTCTGGTGCATTCGACCAACGATAATGTGATTTATTTAGACGGATTCCTTCTCTGTTTACGTTGAAGACGAAATCGAACGTGTTTATTATCACCACATGTGCGATACCACTTTATTTTTATCGTACAGACAGAAGAGAGGAAATCCCGTGTTTTACATTAATAGGTGTGTGATAAAAATGGCAATCGACAGTGGTAATAAACATTTCCTGAATAACTAGAAACTTTCATTTTTTGTAAAGGAAAGATAGCTTATGGCCCCTCATTTAACCCTTTACCCTACGTAACGACCAAAACCGGCCAGTGCTATTCACAAAAATCACTATTCCATTTTCATTATTTTTTCATGCTTTTGTCTCCAAAACATAGCTTGCGACCTTCAGTGGAATGAGCTCGTTCCAGGAATTTTGTTTGCAAGTGTCGTCTGCCTTTCGTATCAGGTAAAGGGTTAAACGAGCTAGACACTATGTTTTCAAGCAAAATGTGAAAAAGTAATAAAATTTGTTTGAGGATATTTAGCTCAACTTTGGCGAAGCCAAATTTGAGCTTATGCCATGGCCAGTTGTCCGTCTGTCCGTCAACAATTCAATACGGCTCAGGCTAGAGGCCGTATTTATGAACCGATCTATACGAAACTTCTTGGGTACCTTTGTTATGACTGTGGGACGAGAACGAGTGTTTTTGGGTCCGATCCGAAATTCAAGTTGGCCGCCAGCCGCCATTTTGTACCGACGATGCAGAAATCTGTTTTTTGTACAGAACTTCCATATGAAAGCACTGATTTGAAGAATTTTTTGTATGAATGTTTAGTACCATGGGATACATCACATATAATACGGGTTTTTTTTCTCGTACGTAAATTATGCAAATTAGACTAACTTTGATGTATTTAGTGTTACTTTCAGCACTGTAAGTGCAAATGCCAATACGGCTCGGGCTAGAGGCCGTATTTATAAACCGATCTTTACGAAACTTCTTGGGTACCTTTCGTATCACCGTGGGACGAGAACGAGTGTTTCTGGGTGCGGTCCGAAATTCAAGATGGCCGATGGCAGCCATTTTGTACAAAATTAGGTGCAATCAGATTTTTGCACAGAACTTCCATATGAAAGTGCTGACTTGAATAATTTTTTTGTGTGAATGTTTAGTACCATGGACTACATCACATATAATACGGGTTTTTTTCTCGTGCAGAAATAATGCAAATTAGATGAACTTTGATTTTTTCAGTGCTACTTACACACAGTAAGTGCACATGTCAATACGGCTCGGGCTAGAGGCTGTATTTATCAACCGATCTTCACGAAACTTCTTGGGTACCTCTGTTATCACCTTGGGATGAGAAAGAGTGTTTCTGAGTGTAGTCCAAAATTCAATAAGGCTGCCAGTGGCCATTTCGTACCGAAATTAGGTCTAATCAGTTTTTTGTACACAACTTCTATACGGCTCAGGCTAGAGGCCGTATTTATGAACCGATCTTTACGAAACGTCTTGGGTACCTTCGTTATCACCGTGGGATGAGAACGAGTGTTTTTGGGTGTGGACCAAAATTCATGATGGCCACCAGCAACCATTGTGTACCAAAATTAGTGCAATCAGTCTTTTGTACAGAACTTCTGTATGAAAGTTCTGATTTGAATAAATTTTTGTATGAATGTTTAGTAAAATGGAATACATCACATATAGTACGGGTTTTTTTCTCGTGCATAAATTATGCAAATTATATTAATTTTGATTTATTTAGTGCTTCTTATACACTGTAAGTGCACATGTCAATACGGCTCGGGCTAGAGGCTGTATTTATCAACCGATCTTCACGAAACTTCTTGGGTACCTTTGTTATCACCTTGGGACGAGAACGAGTGTTTCTGGGTGCGGTCCAAAGATGGCTGCCAGTGGCCATTTTGTTCCGAAATTAGGTCCAATCAGTTTTTTGTCACAACTTCTATACAGCTCGTATTTATGAACTGATCTTCACGAAACTTCTTGGGTACCTTTGTTTTCACCTTGGGACAGGAATGAGTGTGTTTTGGGGTCCTTTGTTATCACTATGCTATGAGAACAAATATTTTGGGGTTCAGTCAGACCCACTCTGGGACTCAAAGATTTCTTTTCTATTTAGCATCTGACTGTCACCCACCTTTACAGTACTTTACCTATACATTTGTTACAGGCTACGGCCAGTATTTATGTACAGACCGTTACAATACTTTATATGTACATTTGTTATCAGGTCATTACCTAGATGTTTGTCATTGCTGTGTCACATACTATACATGTACATGTCTTGAAAAGTTGAGCTACAGTGTCATCGACACTTTCATTGACAATAGCGCTGGCCAGTTTAGTCGTTACGTTGGGTAAAAGGTTAAATTACGCATTGTATGATAAAAAGAATCTCAACTTCGTCACGATTTGACATGACATTTCTTAACCAAGTTCACTAAAATTTAACTGAGCCTCGTAAACTCCAGCTCAGGTCGATTTTAGTAAACTCGGTACAGAAATCTCTACGCATTTGAGATCCTCCATATTCTTGGAAAGACCACAGTGAAAGCGTTCCAAGAGTCATTGTTAGAAACTCCTGACCTCAGTTGAAAATAAACTAAAGAGAGGTGTCTTGCTGCACTCCTAAATTTTACACTATTTAAGGAATAGTGCATGGCTTGGAGTTGACTACTCCCATATAGTGCCCAGTGAGGTGGTGTAGTTCCCGGCGCGACGCAGGGGGAACTACACCACCTCACTGGGCACTATATGGGCGTAGTCAACGACAAGCCACGCACAAGTCCTTTTATTATATCGAACAATATATCGAACAACACGAAAATGCAAATTAACCAAATAATCTACAATCCAAATTGTAAACATGTAATGATGTTTTTATTTTAAACAATAAAGGAGAAATGAGAATAATGTGTGGATATTGATAATTGTTCGACACAATGATACTATTCCTCGCCTCTGCCAATGTCTCACTCCGGGTTCTAAGGGTAGAACACGACTCGTCTTCGACTCGTCGTGATCTGCCCTTAGAACCAGGAGCTCGACTCGGATACATATTTTGTACATCCACATTATGGTAATAATCTCTATTTATCGGAAAGTATCACCTCGGAAAACTTTGCGGCTATTCGTGCGACACTAAAAAAACGAAGTGTGTATTATTTTATGTAAATCGAATTGTCTAATTGGTAGCCGGGATTTTCTCCCACCATTTTGGATAAATCGTTGCTTTGTGCGTTTTTATTACCAGAAAATGCTTTTAGTGCCCGTACTAAAAATAGAAAACATATAGTGCCCGCATGTAGTGACCCTTTAGCTCTGTGCTGGACAACTACACGAAATAGGGTATCACCTTTCAGCCAATCAGAATGCAAGGAAGTTACGTGAGGTAAAATATTTGCCAATTTGGACTGCAGGCGATAGCCATGATAATACGCTCAACTACGAATTATCCGGAAGACTGTTAAGTTGTAAACCTCGACATCTCTCGCGCATGTGATATAAAGAACCCTCTTCACGTAAGGAAACTACACCATTCCAATCGAAAATGTTTATGGTCGTTTTCCTTGTTAAATTCGTATTCTGAAACAATTGCTCCCGTCTTTGAACGCTGAGCAAAGATACCAGTACAGATGGTGAAACGGATGGACAACGAACAGAAGATTTGTATTTTGGCATACACCGAAAATATTGTATCATTTCCTTAGAGCGCAAAAAGAGTGAGAATGCATTGATAATTATATTGATTACTGGTGAGTGTGTCAATTGTGAACGTAAACACACTGGGACTGGATACCTTCTAACAATGACTAAAACAGGATATGTGTGTTAGAGAGGTAAAAATGACTGTATTCAAGCCACGAATCATTCAGATGATTTTGCCAACCACGCATATTGTAGTAAAAACATCTCATTATTTGCGAAAGTTTTAACTGGTGGGGTGATAAAATATTTTTGGTCCTCAAAATGCGTTGACATGTCTTTGCACTTTTACAACGTATGAGAGAGTACCAATAACACTCTCTCGTAATTTCTAACAAGACAACGGGTGGGGTACATCGATGGATATACTATGCCCCTGAAGCAGCTGACGACGTACTCTCCTACCACACTATAATTATAATTGTTCGTTATGGTTCGGTCTGTTTCTTCTACCTCGTGCTGGGTGGTTGAAGTATGAGAAGTAGACCGGCCAGATCGAAGATGGAATATCATTAATCGAATGCAAGTAAATTGATTTATCTTACAAGAACGTATATCCCTAACACAAGCAAAAACGTCTAGACAAAATACAAATCTGTACTGAGGGAAACATCCTCACGTGCGATCATTTGATTCAGTAAGAGAACTTGTTTGACCTGCACTCAATTGCTATCGAGTTTGTAAATAAACGATAAATACCTCACCAGCTCAACGAAATAAATTGGACTAGAACATTTTTGCTATCATGATATTTTTATATAAGCTTACCATGCGTTAAAATGCAAAATAAAACAAAGAAACACACGACTGGAACACCGCAAAACACTTCAGCGGTTAAAGTACAAGTAGAACAATGAATTGGGATCACGACATGCACAGTACAAGAACGCAATTTCACGACGTCATGATCTTCTTTCCTAAAAAAATCAAATCATAGACGCTGAATGATTGCCAAAACAGACGCCGTCAAAACTGCACCCAATCCCTTCAATATGCGAACAAGTCAACAAAGGGATGAATATTGTAAGATAGATTCGTTATTATCACCATGCGGGTTTCCGGGATGGTGCATTGAAGTCTCGTCCTAACGAACTCGTCGATATATTCCCAGAGACGAGGTCTCGTCTTCAGTACACTATCTCGCAAACCCACATGGTGGTAATAACCTTTATTTCCAGAAGGACTGTAATCTATCAGTTTGATTGGCTGGCGATGTAAATAATACCGTCACCAGCTTGAAATATTTACACATTGGTTTAGCCCGGTGTAAAAACATGGATATGCAGGCAATGTGATTTTTTCAAAATGAATAAAAATAGTTTATGGCATGTGTATTAAAACTAACATAGCAGTTCATTGAAAAAATAATCAAAATAATACCCTTAATTTTGTGTTGTTCATGACAGAAAATCAGAACACTGATGGAACTATATTTTAATGTGGAGTTGTCACTTTTCTTTTTTCTCTTTCAAAATGCCATTTGGACAGTATTTGTTGGATTTCTTCTGATGTTTTGTCACTCTGTATAAAGTCTGAGCATCTATTTATATCTCATCAGTGTCAAGGTGCTCACTGATTATTACAAAGAGCATATTATTAACCGATTCATTTATCTTTGATTCATCTCATCATGAAAATATAACTAGAGATATAACCCATTACATTTTGTTTGTCAGAGCTCGTAGAACTCTGTCATACAAAATATACAGAGGATATGGAATGAGTGTTTTTCTCATATAATATTTATGAAACGAGTCTAAGAATTTTCCGTTTTGGCGAGCCTCTGGCAAGCCCAAACGGGAAATTCGGACGAGTTTCATTAATATTATATGAGAAAAACACTCATTTCATATTCTATTTATCATATGACACACACACGCACAAATTATCCACTTAGTATGACTTTTTAATCCATCACCTAACTTGAGATGCAGACGGCACTTGGAAAAAACATCGCCGTATAACTAAAAAATTTCATTTTTTGCTTCCAAAACATAGGTTATGACCCCTCATTGGAACGAGCTCGTCGAGCTCATTCCAATGAGGGGTCATAACCTATGTTTTGGAGGCAAAAAGTGAAAATATAAAAAAAAAATGAATGTCGTTTTTCTTGTAGGTAAAAGATTAATACAATATAACCCACCCTGAATAGGACAGATAACGTAAAGTCTCCCTACTAAAATTATGCAAATGTGACCCAGTTGTATTTTGTTTAGCCAATACAATTGTCCAGTTTTGAAATTGACCAATGAAGGCTCCCAACTCTAATTATGCAAATTATGAAAATGTGGCCCAGTTGTATTTTGTTCAGCCAATCAAATTGCCTAGTTTTGAATTTGACCAATGAAATTGGCGGAAGGCTTTATTTATCACTGATTAATATGAAAACAAAATATTAATTGTTTTAAAGTGAACAAAACGGACGAGTCATATGATAAAATAGGTTATTTTCCTTTTCTACAGAATTATATTTTTTCTTCAATGTGACGCAACTGAGTTAGAAAATAAATCCGTTATCCCATGTATATTCCAGCGTGTATGGAAATTTACACTGGTTTAAAATCTGATGCCATTAGAGGGTTTCGCCGGAAACCTTTCTCTAACGAAAAAGGGAGCCGAATAAAAAATCTGAAACATTTATGCACATCTGGAGACCCTATCTGAACATATGAACACACTTTCAGCGTCTCGAATTAAAACCCCACGGAGCCTTTCGGCGGAAACTGATTTTCTAACAATAACAATAAAGGTGGTTCTACTGAAACCACTTGGGCCAAATCAAATTTCCGAAACCTTTATGAACATCTACAGATGCTACCTGAACACATCAGCATAGTTTAACTGTTTCTAATTACATACTCTTGGTAATATGAAGTTCGGACGTATACGGACGGGACGGGTCGGACGGGATGGACGGAGATCACCACAATTTTCCCGCTTTTTTAAAAATAAATGCGGGGATAATGAAGTCACGTCATGTATTTAAAGAGATTCTTTTCCATCCCTTGGGTGAATTCATAAACTGAATTGAATTTGGTTCGAAATATCATTGCCCGACGAAAAGAAAAAAAATACAATTGGGCCGAGTGTGCTAATTGTTTGTCACCATGTGCAATTTTATTCATGTTGAAGGAATTTCCTCACTCGGTTGAGAGAATTGAAAATGGAGTCCCATTATTTTGATCAGTTTGGTGTGGTTTTTGGTTGTAAAGATTATTTTTGAGAAGTCATGGTTATGGATTTTATTGACTGAAGGGTAGATAAAAGTGTTATGTGCTAATTGTGCTTATATATAATCTTTTTTTTTGGGGGGGGGGGGGGGGGGGGGGGGGAGGGGGAGGTATAGCTTCTTGTCGCGCAAGCGCGACTCACAGCTACACCGTCTACACGCCCCTCCCCCCAAAACCTTGTCGTGATAAAAGATTCTGCATTAGCACAATGTGCACAATTTTTCCATTATATATCTTAGAAATCATGTAAATTATCAATTACATATGGACGAATGTATATGAACATTATTTCCAAATGAACCAAAATACTGCGTTTTGATTGGCTGAGAGGTACGATGTAACTTGCAATCCACACTAGCGTTTTTTTTACACCGTGGTTAACCACGGTGTAAAAACAAGAATACACAATAGCAGGCTATATGGCTAAAAAAGTACCCATTTTTAATTAACTCATACCTTCTGCTCAGTTATGTTGGAACAAAACTAAAAATACAGGAAATTTCATATTTATGTTTAATAAAATATTACAGATATGGATGTCATTGGAACTGGCTCATTGAGCCAGTTTCAATGACATCCATATTTGCCTGGTTTTATTAAGAAACTTGCAAAGTACAAATTTTCTGTCAGTTTTTTCCCACAATTTTGGTTAAAGTATCAAGTACACCAAAATTCTTGGAAATAAATCCGTCATCCTTGTGTTTTCCAGGGTGCATGGGAGTTTACAAAAAACTGGAAACTCATACACCCTTCGGCATCGCCTCAGGGTGTATGAGTTCCCAAACCGGTGTAAATTCCCATACACCCAGCAAAACACAAGAATAACTAATAATATTTTCATTCGCAGATAAGGTAGTATAAAACGACCTGTTTTTAGCAACTTTTTACACTCTCAAATTTGTAAATTTTTTATCATGTAGTCATGAAGAATGCCTTTGGAAAAAGTGGGGACTGTGTCCCCTGTCACCCCATATCCGCCGACCCTGGAATTTTAATCTCAAACTGTTGATCCACTGGTGTAACACGCTTGTGTTTCTTACCCTTTTTACAGAATTTGAGAGTGTCGGAAGAGGTGTTGTGAAGGCGCCCGATGTTTTCTTTTTGTTAGTTTTTTTATGGGATTTGATGCGTTCGATACATTTCCATATACCCACCCAACACAGCTTTCTCCTTGGTGTCTCAATAATCCATAGTGTTATTGGCGTATCTTGTAATAAAAATAGTTTTTTGTCCAACACCCAGCCTACAACCTGATATGCCAACGATATAAAATAACTCTATGTATAATTAAGCCCAACTTTAATTGTCTCGTTTCAGGAACAAAGCTGTTGAAAATCGTGCCATTTCCGAGGTAAGTACTTGAAATTTCTCTGTTCATAATTTGAATATTCATATTTTTCTCACAAATGCCGAGATGTCAATCGAAGGTAAATGCAGAGCAAGCTGACGGTTGATGTACACACGACGAATAGAGGTGTCACAATTATTGAGTTTCCTGTTCGATTAATCGGCCGAGATAATCGATTGCAATCCACTAATCGTACCCAGATGATCCCTTAAGAGTAAATGAGAAAGCAAACATAACCTTAACCCTTTACCTAACGTAACGGCCAAAACCGGCCAGCGCTATTCTCAAAAATCGCAAATTAATTTTCATTATTTTTTTCATTTTTTGTCTCAAAACATAGGTTATGACCCCTCGTTGGAACGAGCTCGTCGAGCTCGTTCCAACGAGGGGTCATAACCTATGTTTTTGAGACAAAAAATGAAAAAAATTAGTTATTCAAGAATTATTTTTGCAAGTGTCGTCTGCTTTTCAGGTTAGGTAAAGGGTTAACAAAGGCGATCATGACGAATGATCCGCGGGGCTTTGGGAAAGTTTGCTTGTTGAAATGACAACCTGTGTCGTTCGCACCGTATTTCTGATTGTTTATCTGTTACATACATGGGCACAGAAAGGACCCCCTCCCCCACACACTTTTTCAGGAAATAGGTGAGATGGGGAGAAAGAGGGAGTGAGAGTTTAAGGCAGCATTATATTTACCAGCCCGTCATAGCAATGTTATTGAGAATCAGCAGGAAGTGGGTGCACAGTCTCTTTACTCATAGTTATATTACATGACTGGATATTCCTTCGTTTTGGTTCGTCTCTACCTCAGCCTTTAACCCTTTGTACACTGATGTCTACATATCAAAGTTTCAACCTGCAGATTTTTTCCAGCATCCAACTAGGAATTTAACAAATCAAAGAGCTCTGTCAAACAAGATTAAATAGGTTGAACTCTAGTTGCATTGCTGGAAAAAATTGCAGAATGAAATTTTAGTACTTTGACATCAGAGTACAAAGGGTTGAAGTTGAGTGAAATGATCATTTTTGGATAGTAAGATGTCAAGCCAAATTGTGCATTTTTCTTGATGTAGTTCAATTTCAAAGCATTTAAGTGGTAGAGTGCTGAATTATTTCCGGGCATCGAATTTTGCTCACTCGTCTTTGCCTTGTTACAGTTTATGGGAGAGTGCCCCAAGGCACTCTCTCATAGATTGTGACAAGGTAAATCCATGCATTTGGATAATTTTACTTCAAAGTGAATATGAAGCAAATCCACAGAATATGAAGGCGTTGAGCTCTGGCACCTGTAACTCTGAATAAATCCCAAATGTGGTCCAAAAGTATAAGAAGAGATTTCTTCGCATAAAAAAATGTGAAGTCCGCTCTCAAATACAGGACATGTGGAGTTTGCTAGCATAATAACACCCACGAAAGAGATTTAGCCAATGCACGCACCTCTTTGTGGAACGCTGTGGTTCATCAACATATCATGACATATCACGGGACTCGAGAACATTTGACAAGGCTGGAAAGAGAAATTTTCGAGCACCGGTGTTAATTTTGTTTCAGGGGACGACTGCTCTGAGAGTCTCCAGCGTTTGATGTCCAATAAACAGTCCGAGTCTCCAAAGACGAGACGAAGATCACGGGAGGGAGTATCCGGGAACATGACGGACATCCTTGACTTTTACAGTCCATATTCGGAAAATCTCAAAGAGTGTGACACATCGAGACATTTTCTGTATTTGGACCGCAAAAACTAATCATTTCCTCGAATTCATGCACGAAATTTAAAACTAAAATATAAGCCCGGTAATTATTAACATATAGAACTTAATTTTAAGAATATATAGTGAATTTAAAATATAACTAAAATATATTTAGGGGTGATTTCTTCACCTTTGTCACATGTTTGTGTTGTTAGTTTTTATTGGGTCGTCGGTCAATACATTTTCTGTTTGTTTCTAGCGTTTTTGTGCTACAGTCTTTAACATCAATAGGCGAAGACCTCTTTGGAAAAGCTAAGTGATCACGCTTGTGCGTCTCATTTTCATGACCCAAATATGGTACGACTCGTTTTCACTCATGTAAGATTTTAGTGCATAATTTCTACTGAATTACCTCCCTTATCTGGTAATTCCACTGATCTCAATACAACAGGATAACTGGAATATTCATTGGTCACAAACACAAAAGTGTCAAGCTACTGCATCTTAACCCTTTGAACCCTAGTATTCCATGCACGTGCAGTGTCATTAATTGGAAGAACCTGTATTATATTAAACTAGACATGTAGGCTAATATATGGGGAAAATCCGAACTCGATATGTCAAGCCGTTCCGGAGGAGTATCGACAATAAGGAGTTTAGATAAAGAGCGTTGGTGGCGAAGGTCAAGGTCGGACGAAATTTGCAATAGATTAAGTCAGGTCTTACCACCCCTGAAAATATCACGGTTGAAGGCCTAGCAGTTCTTGAGATCTCAATGGTGATTAATAATAATAATAATAATAATGGAAAGTATAACAAAAGGGGGAAAAAGCAATTACAATACACTTCCACGCGAAGACATGGAAGTAAAATTATTTATCATATGACTCGTCCGTTTTGTTCTCTTTAAAACATTTGATATTTTGTTTTCATATTAATCAGTGATAAATAAAGCCTTCCGTCAATTTTATTGGTCAATTTCAAACGAGACAATTTGATTGGCTGAACAAAATACAACTGGACCACATTTTGATAATTTGCATAATTAGAGTTGGGAGCTTTCATTGGTCAATTTCAAAACTGGACCATTTGGTTGGCTAAACAAAATACAACTGGGTCACATTTGCATAATTTCAGTAGGGAGAATTTACGTTATCTGTCTCTTTTAGGGTGGGTTATATTATATTAATCTTTAACCTACAAGAAAAACGCCATTCATTTTTTTTATATTTTCACTTTTTGCTTCCAAAACATAGGTTACGACCCATCAGTGGAACGAGCTAGACGAGCTCGTTCCAATGAGGGGTCATAACCTATGTTTTGGAAGCAAAAAATGAAATTGTTTAGTTATACGAGGATATTTTTTCCAAGTGCCGTCTGCAACTCAAGTTAGGTGATGGGTTAAAAAGTCATACTAAGTGGCTAATTTGTGCGTGTGTGTGTCATATGATAAATAGAATATGAAGTAGGTGTTTTTCTCATATAATATTTATGAAACTGGTCCGCATTTCCCGTTTGGGCTCGCCAGAGGCTCGCCAAAACGGAAAATTCTTAGACTCGTTTCATAAATATTATATGAGAAAAACACTCATTCCATATCCTTTATATCGATAACAAATTGAACTTCGCCATGGTGAAATACATTTTCGTCTGCACGAATGCTGGTTTTTGCTCCAATTCTAAAGACAACCTTTGTTACCTGTTCTGGGCCAATCTCTGCGGCCACCTGTCTAATTCCGTAAGGAATCCGACGCTGCTATTGACTGTTTGTTTACCTACCCACTTTCTTGAAGTTAGCGCACAGACCACCGTGGATGTAAACTTGACTTTCCTTCGCTAACACAGATATCTACATTCCCTCGTGCTCCAGTTATACATTTTCCGATCAATAAGTATTTAATTCACCTTGAAACCACTAAGATATTAACACAATTAACTGCGCAGCGTAATCATACGTCTGTGGTTAGTCTTCATTCCTAATGGTAATGCCATCATAGTATCAGTCAAGTCTCGACATTTCTGGCGGCGATTCAAAGACAATAAATGTTTACGGTATTTCTAGATTTAATTGTCTGGAATATTTCAGTTGATCGGAAAAGCGAACCGTAGATAGGCTGCACGGTATATCGATAAACCGATATATACCGGTATTCAAACCAATATCGGTTGAATACCGGTGTAATTACAAAATATCGGTTTATCGTCATTATTTATTTAGCCACAATTTAATTTTCAAGATGTCTTGAGTTTTTTAACTGTAGCCCCGAATGAATAATATTATCCTTTATCCAAGGAATCGTCTGTTTGTGCCCTCGTAATATACAAATTCAGCAGCTGAAAAAATATTTTTTCAAAAATTTCAACAAAACTATATCATGTGACCCCTCATTGGAACGAGCTCGTTGAGCTCGTTCCAATGAGGGGTCACATGATATAGTTTTGTTGAAATTTTGAAAATAATAAATTTTGATATCGTCGGCGTTGGAAAAAGGTTTTTCGAACCGCATCATCAATGTATGCTAGTTCGTTCCGACTCTGATACCTCGAATCTCGATTGTGGTACTTGTGTTCATATATCTGAACAGTTTTCGATATACCGGTATATCGCGGTATTTTTTTGAATACCGATACCGGCATTCCGTTTTGAATATCGTGCTGCCCTAACCGAAGAGTCGCTTTTCTGACCAAATGAAATATTCCAGACGATTGAATTTAAACATTGGCGAGCACTATTTCAGGACTAAACCGGTTTCAGGTTCTAACACCGTCAAATTCCTCACAGAATTAGAATGCTGGTTTGAAATCTTAGTTTTGGGCCGGGCCCCTCGAATACCCGAGCGGCGGGTTAACACCAAGACTCACCCGCCATCTCTACGGCCGTGTTTATTATTTCAGTGGAAAGACCACTCCATTAGGGTTCGGTTGAAAGTCTACCATCCATACACTATATTGGAATGGAAATCTGAAAATTCTGATCGATTTGTTCCAATTCCTCTCATAGTCACAGTTTGAAACTTTTCTTGTCGATTATTTCTTTATCTTTGGGTATGGAGCTTTGTGCTATATTCGCACGAGTACCATTTACCTGCTTTTTCTGTAGCATCATTATTAGAGAAAAGAGGAAGTGCAGTGCCGACTGCTGCGGATAAAAACAATCCAAACCGAGATTCGTTTACAGATCTGCCAACGTAAACAGTATAAGGGGCACGGTCACGGTATTGATTAGAGCGTTGGACTTAAGATCGAACGGTCATAGGTTCGAACCTAACCGCGTTGTGCCCCTGTTCAAAACACTTAATTTCAAGTGCCCAACACGGGAGCGCGGTGGCTCAGTAGGTAGAGGTGCAGGCTGCAAGCCGAGAGGTCCTCGGTTCGAATCCCACCTGCGGCAACCGCGTTGTGTCCTTGGGCAAGACACTTCATCTCCATTGCCCGCGTGGGGGCACGATGACGCCGTGTACTAAGGCGTACTGCACGTCGATGGTACACATGTCTTCAACCAATCTAACCCTGCCTGTGCTACAGTACGGGGTTACGATGTTGGGGAGCTGGCAGCTGCTCGTCGTTGCTCGGTGGTTCTCTCCGGGTACTCCGGCTTCCTCCACCCGTAAAACTGTCACGGTCATGATTAGCCATTGTGCATAAATATGTGACCTTAAAACATCAATAAATAAATAAATAAATAAGTGTCCAACTAGGATCACGGTGTCGCGGTGTGTTATCCCTTTACCTAACAAAAAGTAAACGACAATTGTAAACAGAATGCTTGAATAACTATTTTTTTCTTTTTGGCATCACAAGCATACCTTATGACCCCTCATTGGAACGAGCTCGATGAACTCGTTCCAATGGGGGTCATAAGCTATGTTTTTGAGACACAAAAATGAAAAATTAATGGTGATTTGTGTGAATAGCGCTGGCCGGTTTTGGTCGTTACACTGGATAAAGGACTAAAGCGTACTGTACATCTGTGGTTCAATTCCCTTCAACCGATCTCAACCTTGTGAGAGGGGCGGTAAGTTGGAGAGTTTGACATTTACTTGTCACTGCTCTCTGGTTCTATCTGGGTACTATGACTTACTTCACACATAAAACTGCCCGCCACGATGTTACCTGTGCTGTTCGAAGTTTCGTTAAACTCCAGTAAATGAATAAATAAATATGACGAAGGTATAATCTTCACTCCACAAGCATATGAATACTCATGTCTCTCCACACATACACACATACCCTTAGGTGGCACAAACACAGATGTTTTGCAACGCAAGCACACATACAATTCCCGAACTTTTCAGCAAGAAGCAATATTTACAAAAGACTATATCGGAATAACCGGAAACAGATAATATTACAACTGTAATATTGTAGGTACACATATATTATCAACATTATGTTTATATATAAAAATATTGTATCAGAGTCGATCTCGTGATTGACCATATCTCGGCGGGCCGACAAATAGCCTTAGAAACAAGATCAAAACTTTGGTACCACATTTTGTAGATAAATATAAATGCGATGATAGATTTATCTTACAATTTCAAGCATTAGTGTCAATAATTTGAGTAACTAGCCTTTCAGTTTATGATTTTATTTTTACTGAAAAAATTCATTTCGTATGAATACTCTGCTATATGGATGCCTTGAACGTTGCCGGTCCCCGAATAGACTTAATGGGCGCGTTTCTCTAACATTTCGAAAAGACGATTTGCCACCAGAACCACCTTCTGAATAAGAAGAATCAAGCTTGTTTCCGGAAAGGATACTCAACAATGCATCATATATTTGCTATATATACGCTTAGTGAATTGACTAAGAAATGTAAACAACAGAGTCTGTTTTGTGCCTTTAGAGATTTGTCAAAGGTTTTCGACCAGTTGTGGCGATATGGGACGTGGGCAAGGTCAAAACTTCTGTCATATAATATAAATGGAAGAGTTCTTGAGATCATAAGAAACATGATAAAATTACAGAAAGCTTTGTTAGTTTAACAGAAAGAAATCAAAATATTTTTCAAACACTTGGGGTGCTCGCAAAGGGTGATAACCTGTCCCCTGTATTATTCGTAGTCTATTTGAATAACCTTAAAAGTTTTTTTATGAATAGTCAATGCCGCGGGACCAAGTTGACTGACGATAGTGACCATGAATTGTATTCATGCGTTAAATTACTGGCGCTTCTATATGCTGATGATACTTAATCATGTCTCACTTATCAGAAGATCTGCAATACAGAAGAGACCACTTAATTGGATATCTCTTAATTGTATATCCCTGTTAATTGAATATAATTTCCCAACACAAAACCATTTACCATACCTCCAGTACAAATTTGACCTGTTAATTGAATATAGGTTATAGAGTAAACTCCTGTTAATTGAATAAAAAATCTTGTAGCATGTCGAGAAATTACCCTGACTCTCCCCAGTTTTCCTTTGGTTATAGACCTATTTGGCCTCAGGACATCCAATACAGGCATTTGATCTATTATATCTTGTTTGACAGAGCTGATGGAGCTCTGTCAAACAAGATATAATAGAATAAATGCTAAGTTTATCTCTTTGAATACAGGATAGTGACACCATCCCTGTTAATTGAATACTCCTGTTAATTGAATAATTTCCATTGGCAAAGTGGCTATTCAATTAACAGGGTTCCACTGTACTAACTTAACGCATTTTTGGAGTGATGTGATATGTGGAAATTAAAAGTTTATCAGTCTAAAAGTAAAATATTAGCGTTTGGAAATAAACGTACTATAAATGGCCTAAAATTTAGCCTAAATAGTATTGAAGGTGTGAAAGAGGTTCTATACCCTGGGGTGATATTTGCGAAAACTTGGTGATTTATAACAAAAAAATAAAAGATGTCAGGAAGGACAAAAGCCATTTTGGGGTTATCCACAATATGAGGAAAAACACTGTCTTACTTTAGGCACCATCCTAGATATTTATGAAAAGTCTATTGTTCCAGTTCTGATCTATCGGTGTGAATTATGGGTTTTTGGAAACCACAAGGTTACAGATAGGTTAGAACTATATATTTTTAAGTTTATCCTCCATCTCATAAAATCAACAACGACTGCATTTGTATAGGGAGAACATGGAATCATTTCCGTCACTATAAAAATCAAAACTAGTTGTCTAGATTTGTGGTCAAAACCTGTTACTGTTAAAGCTGAAAAACATTCAAAAATGCTCTATAGCGTCCTTTATGACGTTTACAGCGTACTGACCCTTTGGTATATAACATATACTCATTAATAATAGACTGTAGGCTATGCCCCAAAATGGTACGTACACTGGAAAAATTCTGAACACGAAACCACCGCTTACCTGTTGAACATGGAAATTGGTTTTACACTGATTATTTCATCAGAACATGCCAATCCGGTGATTCAGGTATTGGTAACGAATATCGCGAAGTTGTGGAATTTCGCCAATTAAGTGGTTTTAGGCGCCTGAATCTGAACATCTACTACACTCAAAACTCCGACATTTACAAGATGTGTGCTTTATTCAGTCGAAATGTTACGGTACAAATACAATTGCATGAGTTTCTGGAAAAACTTTCGGTAATTCTAAAAGAAAAAAAAAACACTTAAACCCCTCCATCCCTGATCCAAACTGATCCCAAACAGCGTGCATTATACAATCAAATCGTTCATCTGTCTTTGAAGTCGAGAAATCTAATAACCTATTGCCCGTCGGAGGTATTGGAGGGGTGGGGGAAGTTGTGCTGTATAATATATGTCGTCCCCGAGGGCGCGCATCATCCTTGATTTGTGCTCTCGGGGACAATATACAATGTAAATTGTCACAAGGTGACATGGCACTAACAAGTCCGTAGTTGGTGTCGCGGCGCACTCGGGAACGATTTGAAAATAATGCAAATTCAAAACGCGGTTCAAAATATAGGATAACAATGTGGGTGTATGATAGCTCAAAATTATGCCTTTTATGCCAATGTATATTTAATATTTTCGTATCGGGAGATGACAGTTGGTATAACAGTAACACTATTTTTTTATTTTAGATTTGTTTTATAATTGTAATCATAGTTTCATAAGCATGAAGGAAAGGACAAAGAAAATTTTTTTAGGATAAATAATTTAATAGTAGCGGGCAACCCAATGGCCACTTACTGCTCCACCCTACACTTCTCTTCTGCAGTTCTCGCTACTTTCGAGAAGAGGGATAGTAAGTGGGTAGGCCCCCTGTCTGGATAAAGATAAGTAAACAAAATGAAGATATATCGAATTTATAAACTGGTTTGATAATCTTAGGCTAACGGATGTTATAACCGCATTCTCCATTCGCCTCGCTTAATAGCTTAACATAATATTTCCTTGAATTTGTTTGTGTTTATGTATACATGTCTGCGCAAGCCCACGTGGACATCGATAAAACAACTTCATGAGATAGCAAAAATAGACACCATAGCAATGCGCTTAAAAGATCTTCAAAGCAAAACTCTAAATAGACTTCAAGACAGCGAATTAATAATAGAACTCAATGCGCATCGCGTCCTCAGTAGGAAAACTAAATAATCTGTGTCGTGTCCATCGAAAGGTTTAACGATTACATCATTGCGACATAAATTCAGAACTGGCTGCGGGTGACACGATACGCACGAAAGCTTGCCTCTGTTCCCAGTGGGAGTTGTAAACAGCGAGGAAAATCTTCACCTGCTGTCGGGTCTCCCCTCCCTGAGATATAAATTTCGGGGAAAAATGCTGTCTTCCCCATTCACATGTCACTGTTCGTCACGGACGGAACAGTTGTAAATTAAAAACCGAATTGCTCTAATTTCCAGCTCTCTATCTTTTCTACCTCCTCTATCTCATCCGACATACGACTAAACTGAGTGACAAACTATGAGGGATTGAAAAAATCCTCATGAAAAGATGTGCAGAAAACCTAACAAGACCAAGGAAAGAATTGAAACAATCTTGCCAGCAAACAGCCCTTTTAAGGAAGGATAACCAGATACCTCATAATCACATACGGCATCCTATCTCTCAGAAGGCTTGATGGATGACTCCCGGTTTTTCAAAACTAAGCTGTTGGAGCTTTCTCCACCCCTTTTTGTAACCGTTATGGTCATATACCGGGTCCGCTACCAAACGCGCGTTACTGTTTGGTTTTCTTTTCTCTTCTTCCCTTAAATTTGCCATCGCGCAACATTATATTCTGGATCGCCACCATGTTGGGACTCAAACCTCTACCATCGCCAAGCTACAACCGAATAGAGCCCACTCTCTAATAGTTTTAATGGCGTTGAGGGATTGATTATTGACAATCTATCACTCCACCGTAAACTGCCGGGAATTCTAACCGCGTGCATACCCCCCTCAGACCCAATTTGAGGCAATAGGAAAGCTACGCCTGTGTGATCCAAGAGAAATAAAATAAGGTTAACCGAGTCGGAAGGGATTTGTAAATCCCACATCGTCCCAGCGCGCCTTCGGCGCGCTAAAACTTTTCATTCATTCATTCATGTTAATTCACTTTGTGTTGGGAATCTCCGCGAAATTCACCATTATACGTTCCAGTCTGAGGCTCGATTGTTCGTAGTTTATTCCAAAACATATCGATGTTCATTTTTGTCATAAATTTGAAAATAAACCGCGAATTCTCCAAGAGGTATTTATTTGAACATTTAAACACAGAAACTGGTCTACTATAGTACCTTGGAAATATGTTGGGTACTTAAATTCTCCTATTTTGTTTTAATTCAAATTTTTAAAATTCGTATGGAGTGGAAATGCATCAAAATAGAAATGGCGGCTACACACCGTGTTTTAAAGTGACACCCACCGTGAACGGGATTTTCTGCCGGTATGCACGTGGCATTCTTAGCCAATACAATTCGAGGATATATCAACAAATTTGTCAGAGGTGGGGTAATATTAGTTATCCTTACGTTTTCCAGGGTGTGTGGGAATTTACACAGGTTTGGGAACTCATACACCCTGAGGCAAAGCCGAAGGGTGTATGAGTTCCCAGGCCGGTGTAATTTCCCATACACCCTGGAAAACACAAGGATTACGGAATTATTTCCAAGAATTTTGGTGTACTAAATACTTTAACCAACATTGTGGGAAAAACTGACAGAAAATTTGTACTTTGTAAGTTTCTTAATAAAACCAGACAAATATAGATGTCATTGGAACTGGCTCAATGAGCCAGTTCCAATGACATCCATATCTGTAATATTTTATTACACATAAATATTAAATTTGATGAATTTTTCTTTTTTTTCTAACATAACAGAGCAGAGGGTATGAATTAATAATTAAAAATGGGTACTTTTTAGCCATATAGCCTGCTATTGTGTATTCTTGTTTTTACACCTTGGTTAACCACGGTGTGAAAAAAAGCTACTATGGATTGCAAGTTACACCATACCTCTCAGCCAATCAAAATGCAGTATTTTGTTACATTTGGAAATAAATAGATTTACTGATTATAGATTTAACATCAGATGTTTTTACGTTTATTACCATTCACCGGCAAGAAGTATTTGCTTTTGTATCTGACACCGCGAATGTGGAATTGAATTGAATTGCGCTGTAACCGGCGTGTTGTTTTAACTGAACTCGAATACGTCCACCGATTCGGATACAGACACATTCTGTACTTTTGAGAAGAATGTTTCCCTATTCCTGTACAGAAACATACGGTCTCGTGTAAAGGCTTCTCGAATGAGTGTGCTGTTCTATAAATAGTAACCTAAACAAATCGCAACTAAACACGCACTTGTATTATTCGGCTGCAAGATACAGATTTTGTATCAGAGGCCCCTTACACACGATGTATTCATGTAATTATGGACTCAGTTCATACTTATTGTAAGATAAAGTAATTGTATAGATACGGAAATATCATTCCAAGTAGCCCACATATCGTTTTAGATGTTGCAGGTCGACTTTCCTTCATTTTACACATACGCAAAATGATAAAAGGAGCTCGAACAAGATTGAATAGGTTAAATTCATAATTGTTTATTTGTTTATATTCCACGACCGTAGTCAAGCCGTGGCGGACAGTTTTACGGGTGAGGGAAGCCGGAGAGAACCACCTGGCATGGCGTGCAACTAGACTCTCTATTTACTAATATATTCGTAACTGCATTACAGAAAAATATTTTGCAGCCTAAAATTTTCATATTTCGGCAGCAGGATGCAGACGGCAAACCACTTAGTCTATCCAGCGTCTCTTTTGCTGCAACTGATAAAGAGATGCGTTTAATTTTATCGCAATATCCCCAACTGATGCCGCATGATTTATTTTCTGATTGGAGGAGAATCAGCTGTCGACAGTCAGGCGTCACCAGAATCCACCTCGTTTCCTTTGTGATCACAATGTTTCCATGATACTGATGGAGTGGAGTAATTAACTGCTCATTTTTTATAATAGTCAGAGGATTGCAATTCTAGAACAAATATTGAAAGGGGGATAATAGAAACAATAACTTAAGCTTATTATGTAACTTACCACGTTACTAACTTGTGTAATCGTTTCTCAGGACTACAAATACAGTCATGTGACCTGGACTCTAACATCCCGTTATGTATGACGTTTTGCGTGAAAAAATAGTAGCATTAGTCGATGGCAACATTCACAACAAATTGGAAGGGTTGAACAGTTCTTTGGGCTGTCGATTAAATTGTTAGGAATCTCCACCTGAAAGCAAAAGAGATTCACACACTTTGTTGTTCATTATTGACAAGATGACCACAGTACACATCAAACTGGGAAGGTGGACTGGACCAGCAATACTTTAATCATACTGCCGTGTGGGACTGTAGGATTAAATTATTAAGTGGACAACCCTATGAACACAAAACAGCTTGGCTGCGCACGTCAGAACCGTTACCTATTCCAAGTTCATTATTCGACCGTCGTTATCAACCGATTTTATCGGTTGATAACGAAAGTCGAATAAGGAACTGGAAACAAGAAACGGTTGTCACGTCCCCGGATTTGCAAACTTTTCTGTAGTTATATCTCTCTGTGCTGAATGAGTTCATGTATAAAAGCTGCTGTGCGCTGAATGAGTTACAGTACAGGAAGCATGGACTGCTACTAAACTGGGAACACTGAGAAGAGGAACAGCTCTTGTTTATTGTGTTATTTTACTTTGCTGGTAAAATAGAACCCGATAACCAGCGCCTGGGGTGGAAGTCCTCTATGGTGGCATTGTAGGAATAAACGAAACTAATTGGATCAACTTAACTTCATACCTATACTGTGCTCTTGTCTTGATTCAGCCATAGATGCTGAAGTGATTTTAAATAAATAAATAAATAAATAAATAAATAAATAAATAAATAAATAAATAAATAAATAAATAAACCACGGTGGGATAGTTTTTCCACCCAACGAATGTGTTTAATTTTCTGAGAAGAAAAGAATACGAAGTACTTGCGAAATTTCAGCTCATGGACCGACAGATTCCATCTGATGTTT
The DNA here is from genome assembly GCA_031216915.1 of Pictodentalium vernedei. Lineage (NCBI taxonomy): Eukaryota > Metazoa > Mollusca > Scaphopoda > Dentaliida > Dentaliidae > Pictodentalium > Pictodentalium vernedei. The sequence goes on along the minus strand of CM062295.1, from coordinate 603,993,188 downwards.
GATGAGCTGAAAATTCACTTGCGCCTCATCTTCCTCTTAAAACGGTGTGAATAAATCTTGATAATTTAGCGATGATCCATCAGACGGGTATATTATATAATCACACTTAATTTCTTGGTTCTAAATGAGTTTAGTTTTTGGGGTTTTTTTGGTGACGCGCGTGTTTTGATACCCCCAAACAACTTCGGTTGTTCGCCGATTTTTACACAAAGACATGAATAAAATTTCGTTTTCATCATGAAGTTTGTCATAAGTGGTTCTCTTGAGAAGAAAATTAATTAATTGCGAACAGTCATTTGCGATCTGTGTTCACGCTATCGGGTGCCAATTTAACGAATTGCACTAAACATTTTGATTTGGCACCAAAATATCTTGGTTGGCTAAACGTTTGCCACCACACAGTTCCTTCCACTTGTCAAGGAAAGGCAGTGCAGCAGAGAAGAGCGCGATCGATGACGGAACAAACTCCCCCAAAAAGTATTACCCACAGTACAAAGAAATTGTCAACTGACAATAAAGGCGGAAACAAATCCCGATTCTCACGAATCACAAAGAAACCCGGTGAGTTTGCCAATATGGTGTCAGAAGTAATGTTGTGACAAACTTTCACCATTAATTGAAATTGAGAGCTTATAAAGCGTTCTTTTTGTCTTCAATGATACATTGTAGGTCATCAATCTTACACGAGTAAGCATTTAAGTAGATAAATACTTCATGCCGTCGCGAGTGACTCGCGACGGTATGAAGTATTCATCGAATTCGTTATTCCGCTTTCCAGTGAAACTGACAGAACAGCATACGCGTTCGAACTGTCATGTCTTACCGCTCCAGATCGATTTGGGTCGAGGGATAATATTGGACGAGAAGCGCAAGGCTTCGAGTTCAATATTATCCCTCCGCCAAAATCGATCGAGTCCAGTAAATATGAGAGTTCGAACGCGTATGCTGGTTTGTATTTATTGCACGCCTACAGTTAACTAAAAAATTATTAAAAACACAAATTATGCCAAAAATAACCCAAACCGAAAAAAGAAATAGTTAAATGATTCGCGCATGTGATCCGTATTATTCAAGGACAATACAAAAAGATCTACTGTTCGCTTCGGGTTTTGCAGATAAAATGTGTATTTCATGAACATAAAAGCATAGGCGTGCAATAATTAACAGTCATTAATGGATTAACATGTTATTATCTCAGTATAATAACAGAATGAACGCAGCTGTATCACTGAGGCAGGCCATTAATTGACTCAGTCGCATAGATATAAACTTGGATGACCGAACTTTTCGCCTACCGAGAATTCAGTCAGAACTTCCAAGTTCTGTGGGATATTTTTCGTGTCCAATTGTTTGTTCACTCTTGAAAAAATTGCAACATCATTTTTTAAAATTTGATCAATTTATTTGGATCAGGCAGCGCAAAGACCATCCCTCCTCTACCATTAGCATTTTGGCACCAAAACACTTAGTCGGACGGGGGTGCGGTGGCGTTGCGGTAACCGGTTCTTGTCAGATCAGCGAAGTTAAGCAACGTCGAGCCCGATTTGTCCTTGGATGGGTGACCGTCTGGGCGATAGATTCGGACTCCAGCGTTTTGTCCTTGGGCAAGAAACTTCACCCCGATTGACCACATGGGGCACGATGACGCCGTGTACTAAGGCGTGCTGCACGTCGATGGTGCGCATGTCTTCAACCAATCTAAACCTGCCTGTGCTGCAGTGCGGAGTGCCGATGTTGGGGAGCTGGCAGCTGCTCGTTGTTGCTCGTTGGTTTTGTCCGTTTACTCCGGCTTCCCCCACCCGTAAAACTGTCACCGACACGATATGACCTTGACTGTTAAAGTGTCGTTAAACCCTAATAAATAAATAAATAAATAAATAAATAAATGAAGAAATAAATAAATAAATAAATAAATAAATAAATACCTCGCCTGGCACTAAAATATCCAGAATGGCTAATAATTTGGCATCAGACAGTTTCGAACCATTGTGAACACTTCTGATGATTGGGAAAAAATCGAATTAAAGAAGCTATTCATTCAAAAACAAACAACAGCACACAAAGAGAGCACGTTAACACGGTTCATCTTTTTTGTCTCTTCACCAAACACTGTTTATGCTATTCTTCTGTTCAACTATTGAATACTGAAAACTATGCATTTTTATGATAAAGCACGCCGTATCGAGGCCTCAGTACAACTAGTAGAGGTTGAACAAAATGGTTTGGGTTTTCAGGCAATCCCTCATTAAAATTAAACCTCTTCATTGATCGTTTTTATTGGCTTGCAGTGTCGTCCAAAATTAATATAAAATCGTGATATTTTAAAAGTTGAACTTTTTTGATTGAATCTATATCTATTTGCACATGTTTGCAACAAAGCATGATTACAACACAGTGTATGTTTGTTAACCCTTTGAACTCCAGTGGTATCTTCCATGCCAGTTCAATGGCAGCAATTAGAAGAGTCCATATTCATTATTTGGGGTAGACCAATCAATATTTTCAACGTGCAGCCTCGGGGCTGCACGTTGGAAATATTGATTGGTCCTCCCCAAGCATTTACCGAACAGCCATCCTATTTAATGTCGTATTGGTCGGAAAAGCGGTCAGTCGGGTTCAAAGGGTTAACATTGATTTCTAAACATCCCGTTTGCTATGTCCAACAAATAACCCAAATGTTATGCGGATGGTATTTATTTGTCGATAAAGGTACACACATGTGACTGAATACAAAAACAAATCATATTACTTTATTAACTGGTAGTAGGCGCGGTGGCGTTGCGGTCCCGGTTCTCGTCAGATCACCGAAGTTAAGCAACGTCGAGCCCGGTTAATCATTGGATGGATGACCGTCTGAGCGACCAATTCGGACTCCCGCGTTGTGTCACTGGGCAAGGCACTTAACCCCGATTGTCCACATGGGAGCACGATGACGCCGTGTACTAAGGCGTACTGCACGTCGATGGTGCGCATGCCTTCAACCAATCTAACCCTGCCTGTGCTACAGTGCGGAGTTACGATGTTGGGGAGCTGGCAGCTGCTCGCCGTTGCTCGGTGGTTCTCTCCGGGTACTCCGGCTTCCTCAACCCGTAAAACTGACACGGTCATGATTAGGCATTGTGCATAAGTATGTTACCTTAAACACCAATAAATAAATAAATAAATTAACTGGTAGAATGTTATTTTTTTGTTGGTTTCCAAACTTTCGTCACATGTCTTTGCCTTGTTACAATTTATGTGAGAGTGCCAAAATGCACTCTCCCACAAATTGAAACAAGGCAAATACATAAGATAAAATAAATTCACTTCAAAGATAATGTGAACCACGCCCACACCATATGAAAACTTCAAGTTGTGACACCTGCACTTAAGAATGAAGCCCAAATATGGGTTTCCAGCACTCCAAATAATAAAAAGTACAAATAAAAACTTATCTCCCTCATTGATTTGAAAAATTAATTGCTCGAGAACAAAATGTATTGCTTATTTCGTCTAAATATCAGTAAATTCAAAATGCTCAGCAATGTGTAGACAGAAGCTTTGTGATTTGTCTCGGAAAAGCCTCATTGATAATGAGTTCTAACTGTTATCAAGCGATTTCCGAATTTGTTAACACTCTATATCACATGAAACGTCGTTAATTTCGACGTAACAACCCATGTCTTATTTCCTGATTATCAACTAGTGTCTAATCGGCGCGTCGTCCCATAGCAGCAGCATTGTATTCTTGTGCGTAGTTCACATGACGTCAATTACTACAACAGGAGCAAGTAAAGCGTATTCATGACGTCATGGTGAGAAGCGCCTGAGCCAACGAACTGATTGTCGGTTGTTTTGGGAGAATTTAGCGACAATGAATTAAATAAAAAGTGTAACAAACATTCGAAAATTCATGTGATATACAGAATCTTTAACTCCTGATGTTTGAAGGCGAGTTGTGAATCGAATTCATCAAACTCGTTTCAAAAAATCTTATATCCAAACATCACTCGTTTGAGATCCTCTATTCATCATTATAGGCTTAGATGATTGTTAATTCATCCTTGATTTTTATGGTCGAGACCAACGATTTTTGATAAAGTTATCTCCTTGAAATTATTCGACCTGCGAGATAAAATCCAGTTGAGAGGCTGGTGTATACATGTATAACTTGTATGCGGCAATCCATGACAAAATCAATTCACAAACAAACTGACAATATAAGTTATCTCCGCCAACATGTATGGTATATGGAGATTTAATACCTGGATGTCGGTTTTTAAACACCGAGCCGCAGGGGAGGTGTTTAAATGAGACATCCAGGTATTAAATCTCCATATACCAAACATGTTGGCGGAGATAAGGTTTTTGTCCAGTTTGAAACACAATACAAACATAGCGGAACGGACGCATTTCTCAGCTCCACAATCACTTGGACCAAATTCGTGATAATTAGTTTGTTTTTATAATCGCAGAAGACAACAGATATAGTTACATCCCTTGGGTCGTTAAGGAAACGAGTAAACAGTATTTTGTTGACATATCGTCCCCTGGCACAAAGGACACATTGGTACTCAGGGGACGAATTATTTGCTCTTATTTTATTTTTATGATTGAATTGCCGGAAATCTGATGATATTTGTGACTATTTTCGAATTATTTGGTTCGATTTTTATTTCGAGGCGAGCAAAAGCGGAAAGCTTTCCTTTAAATCATATACCCCCGATGTTTCGCGTGCGCTTAAACCCTGGATATTGCACGTTCGAATATACCTTGGGTGTTGGGTGCATCCTTTGCCATGGATATTTGTCCAAGGCATTCTGACCAATCAAAAGACCGAATTTATCAGGATATAGGGACAAGACTATTTATCTTTCATATGAGGCGATAATGTTTCAAGATTTTTCTCGATAAAAATGATAGTCTCCTTCAACCCAATGTTCGCGTCTCCAGGAAACAATGGATAAAATGCTTTTGGTGTTCCGAGAGAGAGAGAGAGTGAGAGAGAGAGAGAGAGAGAGAGAGAGGGGGGGAGAGATAGAGAAAGAGCATGTATGTGAGGGTATTGTTGATCCGAAACTTTTCTCTGTATTTATTTTTTGGTGTTGAAAGACACATCTTTATGCACCATGACTAATCGTTACCAGTTCACTTTAACTGGTGCACATCGTAAATGGCAGGCATGTTACAACCGATAATGTTACAACGCCGCATAATGTTACACCAACGCATAATGTTACAAAAAATGTAGTAAACAACCGATAATGTTATAAACTCCACATAATGTTATAACTTTTTTCAACCCGTTATGTTACAAAAATCAACGCATAATGTTATAACTTTTTTCAACCCGTTACGTTACAACAAATTAACCGATAATGTTATAACTTCTGTATACTAATTCCAGTTACAGCTATTGCAGATGGACTTTACCACTTACCATTTATTGCCGCATAAAGGTATGTAATATTAATACTAAAGGTTTCTGCTCTGGTTAAGGCGAGGAGACACCCCCCCCCCCAACTCCTGGGGATTTATCATAGAATGACCTAGTCACATTACATAGACGCGGATTATCCTGGTAACTCAATCGTGTGACGTCATTACCATGATAATCCAGTGCCCAACATGGTGAAGGCGGGGGTGGTGGAGGAGGGGTACTATTTTATCCGGTTGGTACGTTTACCAACATGCGTAATCTCCGCTTCCAGAAATGTAGTGTACCATTGTCCCCTAGCGCCTTTGGGGATGGGCAAATGCCTCTGTTTCTGCTTGTTTTGGGCATCTAAAACTCATTTGTCGCATATTTCTTAGTCATAAGAATATCTTATTGTTCATTAATTTGACATTTTAACAACTAACAGTGAACAAAAATGAGGTGGAGTTAAAAGAGGTCAAAAAGTTGGATGGAGCGAGGTACATATGGTGGATGTGGCGAGTTGGTAGTGTCGCACTGAAGCCGAAGAATAAGATGCGAGACTGGGTAGGAAGAGGAATGGGGTTTAGGAGGATTGAAAGGGGTGGGCAGGGATTAGGCTGAGAAAGAGAGGAGGCCATGGATTAGTACATCAGGGTGATTGTGCAGAGAAAGCTATCTGAGAATACTATAAGAGAGTAGTGCTAGACGTATGATAATATAGATGGTGGAGATGTTGGAAGAAGTGGAAGTTATGAATTTGGGATTACAGGTTCTGGAAAAGGCGGAATCACTAGAACAGGCAGTATAGGGAGAAGGAGGAGATTGTGGAGGAGGAGTTGTGTTGATGTTGGTGTTGTGGCGGTGTTGGTGATGGTGTTGAGTAGTTTTGTATGTTGAAAATGAGCCATTTTGTAGGACCCCGGGGCAGGACCCCGGAAGTGACGTCGTGTCACATGACTGGGCGGTCATGTTGGGCTGTCATGATAGTGCACGTGGGTGGCCATGTTGTGATGTCATTATTATGAAAAAAAGGTGGTAAGAGTGCGTATGCGCAGCGCGTGTTGTTATAGGGACACGTGCTCCCTCTCACCCTTAACAACCCGACAATAGATATCGAATTAATCCAAACAACCCGACAATCTTCAGGAAACTGTCCAAAACATTCCCGAAAACACTCCCGAATCCTGCCAGTACCGATTTAGTAACTCGCCAGAAACTCGAGGGACCGGGGCTTCAGGAGCTCCAGGGGCAAGGGGCAGTAGGGCTCCGGGGGCAAGGACGGCGCCTCCCCCTTCCAGTTTATCTCTCAGTTAAAACAACTCTGTTGTAATAAACCAACCATTATTGTAATAAACCCATTTCTGTGATAAATTACGCGTCCATTATATGATCGGACATTAGGTAACGATATATATTTCCTATATTTTAAGGATACTATGGAAGCTATGAAAATTAGCACGATGCGCGCAAAATCATACGTCTCAAAATGAAAGCTATGAAAATGAGCGCAATGAGTACCTCTTCATACGTCTCATACCCTCATTAGGATACTATCCTACCTTTATTTGGGAGTGTTTTCGGGAGTGTTTGGTAAGTTTTCTGAAGATTGTCGGGTTGGTTGGATTAATTCGATATCTGTTGTCGGGTTGTTAGAGGTGAGACGGAGCACGTGTCCCCATAACAACACGCGCTGCGCATACGCACTCCTACCACCTATTATCATGATAATGACATCACAACATGGCCACCCACGTGCACTATCATAACAGCCCAACATGACCGCCCAATCACGTGACATGACGTCACTTCCGCGGTCCTGCCCCGGGGTCCTACAAAATGGCTCATTTTCAACATACACACCTACTCAACACCATCACCAACACCGCCACAACACCAACATCAACACAACTCCTCCTCCACAATCTCCTCCTTCTCCCTATACTGCATGTTCTAGTGAGTCCGCCTTTTCGAGAACCTGTAATCCCAAATTCATCACTTCCACTTCTTCCAACATCTCCACCATCTATATTATCATACCGTCTAGCACTACTCTCTTATAGTATTTTCAGATAGCTTTCTCTGCACAATCACCCTGATGTACTACTCCATGACCTCCTCTCTTTCTCAGCCTAACCCCTGCCCACCCCCTTTCAATCCTCCTAAACCCCATTCCTCTTCCTACCCAGTCTCGCATCTTATTCTTCGGCTTCCGTGCGACACTACCAACCTGCCACATCCACCGTATGTACCTCGCTCCATCCAACTTTTTGACCTCTTTTAACTCCACCCCATTTTTGTTCACTGTTAGTTGTTAAAATGTCAAATTAATGAACAATAAGCTATTCTTATGACAACGAAATAGGCGACAAATGAGTTTTAGATGCCCAAAACAAGCAGAAACAGAGGCATCTGCCCATCCCCAAAGGCGCTAGGGGACTATGGTACACTACATTTCTGGAAGCGGAGACTACGCATGTTGGTAAACGTTCCAACCGGATAAAATAGAACCCCTCCCTCACCATCCCCGCCTTCACCATATTGGGCACTGCACGATCATGGTAATGACGTCACACGATTGAGTTACCAGGATAATCCGCGTCTATGTAACATGACTAGGTTATTCTATGATAAATCCCCGGGAGTTGGGGGGGGGGTGTCTCCTCGCCTTAACCAGAGCAGAAACGTTTAGTATAAATTTTACATACCTTTATGCGGCAATAAATGGTAAGTGGTAAAGTCCATCTACAATAGCTGTAACTGGAATTAGTATACAGAAGTTATAACATTATCGGTTCATTTGTTGTAACATAACGGGTTGAAAAAAGTTATAACATTATGCGTCGATTTTTAAAACATAACGGGTTGAAAAAAGTTATAACATTATGCGGAGTTTATAACATTATCGGTTGTTTACTACATTTTTTGTAACATTATGCGTTGGTGTAACATTATGCGGCGTTGTAACATTATCGGTTGTAACAAGGCATTTGAGAAATGGATTTGCGGAAAACTGGAGTGACGGAAACGCTAAATTGTTGGATGGTATAGAGTATTCCAGATCAAACCTAGGGTTTCTTCAATTTAGCTGATGAAACTTTGTTATGTGAAAGGAGTTCTCGATGCAGTGTGCTGCCGAGTGGATAAGTCTGTCGGTCTAGCGATCGATCCCATTTGGGGAATGTTCCAGTTGTGTCCCAACACTCTCTGGCATCCTAAATTGTGGAGTTGGTGAAGTCCCGGCGTACCGTCCTATCGAGTGGAGACGGAAAATGGATGTACTATGTGCGAAGATAGACACACAGAGTTTCTTTATATTGGAAGCCATGTTCATTGCTGCGTCCAGATTGTTGGCGGGGGGGGATAATTTGTTACTCTCATATCCCAAGATCTAGAGATTTTGAGTGACCACTAGTGAAACGCGATGACAATGCGGTCATGCTCGAATGATTCAATTCGTTTCCCAATCCTCACAGTGTTTATTTTTGGTGCAGCTAAATATGGAGCATGTTTGCTAAGTCACAAAAGATATCGAACAGCTCTGTTTTGAATCTTGTATAACTTGTTTTAATTTTAAGCTTTTTTGTTTTACAAGAATTCGTGAGCAAGTTATGCAACTTATATTAACGGCCCTCCTTGGCCCAGCGGCGCAGGTCGGAGGGATGACCTTCGTAGAGGCAACTTCGTGGCCTCGCTCTTCTCGAATACTATGAAGGGGTCTTTAGCCTGGACGGAGTGTGTTTCTCTCCTCACAGAGGATAGCTATTTTTCGTCCGCATCCGATAGCACGGTGCATTGTGACAGCATCAACCCTCACAACTGATGCTGACAGAGAGTGTTCAAACACCTCGAACATTCCTCGACCGAAGATCGATCCGGGACCTCTAGCACGAGAGACACGCGCACTTATCCACTCGAGCACCACTCTCGCTGAGAGTGGTGGTCGAGTGGATAAGTGCGCGTGCCAATTTTTGTAAAATAAATAATAATAAACAAAACAAAACAGGGGTAAAATTACCCTTCTACACCTTTACATGGTATATTTTTCTGTTCCTAACAAACGCCCAGCCCTGTTTCGGAATGCTCCATATCGGGATGTAAAGGACTGGAATTCGCCGTTCTCCCATCTTGCCCTCCCCTCCATAGACATTTGCTATTTCTGTTTTCATTTCCTGTAAAACCTGTCACCGTGTCAGTGTAATTTTTTTTTTAAACAAATTCTGACACAAAATCAATCGTTGCTTTGGAAGGTGCTTTAATAATTCATTCGGAAATAGAAACCGTATAATGAGAACATTTACAAGCGTGTATATCTCCGGCGTTTTCTCATCATTAATACAAACTTTTGTATATAGAAGAGTTAGAGGCATATAATGATCGCGAACAAGAGTCGGAGGACATATCGACAGGAAGCGATTTAAAAAAAAAAATACACGTTGCTGCTAAATGAGAAAAAAAAACACAATTGTGGCTGTTCGCTTGTTTTGAAATAATAACAAAACATTCTCCTGGAACGTTAAAATACTGAAAAGCACCCCTTTGGCGTTCAGTGAATGAGCTGTTGCTTTTGCAAGCCAGTGTTTTTGAAGACAAAGGTTTCTTGAAAGTAGAAAAATGTCTTTGCGGATTTGCCGACACATTTCACATAAATAAAAGTTTAAACCTCTCAATATAATGGGGCTTTTTTGTTATTATTTCTCTGAATTGCCTGGGCACCAATCATGCCCATCCCCGTAATTATAGTTACTGGTGTGAGAAATGAATTACAACATTGTCATTTCAAAGCCCGACAAAGTATTTCGACCGGATCAAGACTGCGTCGCGGTCAGGAACCAATACTTTTACAATGGCATTTTCTAGAATTGTAATATTTTCTATCTATTAATATAACTGACAAAAATGAATCATTAGTATTTTAAAAGATATGGCAATTTGCCAACTGCCAAATTGCCACATCTTTTAAAATGCAAATGGTTCATTTCAACCCTTTTAAAGTCATAACTAGAAAATACAATTCTAGAAAATACAATTGTAAAAGTTTTATGGAATTGGCCCCTCAGTGGTAGAAATACTCTATCCGCCTTTATGCCAACAACAATGTTGATCTCCATGGCGATAGATAAGCTGAAAAAACATTAAACTCAGATGCTATTTTCGGTTCTTTTTTCTGGATTCAGTCTCATTTACATTTTATTTATAAAATCTCGATCTGCCGGTGCATATTTTATTTATAAAATCTCGATCCTACCAGTTCGCAAACTCATCGCGATCCGGTCGTAAAAGAGACGGAGTTTGAGATCAAGGTACTATATTTAACAGTTCCTGACAGATAATCACTGACTTTCTGTCTATAAGACATAATTTGTGTTTTTAAGGTGCCAAAAAGAAGGATAAAAAACAAATAAGTTTGAAATTCACAAGTCTGAAATTCCATAAATTTCATGTAAGATACACAAAACTAGACAGAAATTATACATCCAAATGAAGGTTGCAATTTATAGAACATGACAAATATCCCACGAGTTCGTTCCAATAAGGGGGTTGCACGATATGGTTTTGTTGAATTGTTTTAATTTTGTTCTGCTACAAAATTTGTATTTTACGCATTGGACACAGGCGATTCTTTAGGTATGGGTTAATCGCGCGCTAGTAGGAACTGAGGCGCGCTGTAGTCTGCTCGCGAAAAGGTAAAAATTGCAGGTGCTGTGGCGCCCAAATCCAAATCGAAAGACTGCTTATACAAAGAGAATCATCACCCCCTCCTGCAAATATGCAATATATACATCACATCTGATTGCTCGAGGTGACATATATACGTCCATTGGACTCCAACCGGCACAGGTACTGTAGCTTTTGTCACGCCGGCACCGGGACAAAATTATTTTATGGGAAAATTCCTAACTGAACGAGGGTAAATGGGCTAATAATTCGTCCCCTGAGTTCCAGTGTGTTCTATGTGCCTACTGGTACATAGGACACATTGGAACTCAGGGGACGAATTGTGTATGGCACACTTACACGACATACTTTCAGCTTATTTGTGAATGAACATATCAAAACACTGTGAAGGGGCATGTGCTGCCGGCACCACCACCTCGTTAAGGCCGATCATTTGAACTTTCCAAACATGGTATCAAAGACAATGAAAGCATCGTCATCTGTTACTTCAAAGAAATTATTCTCTGGCGAAATGAAAGTAATCATAAAGCACGATTTTCGTGCTTTATGATTACTTTGATGTCACCGCAGAATAATTGGTACGATGTCATGTTTGTCTTTGCGATCTTGGGGACTGGGTCGGTTTAAAAACGAACTTCTCCCATCTGATTGTGAGTCACCCAATTGTTGACTTGTCCCGGTACCGGGCAGGCTCTGTACCGTCCTGGTACCGGTTATATTGGTACCGTAGGTACTTTGACATGCCTGGTCCGAGTGCAACTGTTAATTTTATTATTATAACATTGTTAATATGAAGCATATGCCATAACAATAAACATATTATTACTCCCCATACTGCAACAAAAAGAGAACACCACCTTACACAACGAATTATTAGATATCAAGCCCTGATATTTCATGCAATAGATCGACCGCTCGCCATGTTCGATTTAAGGCGAGCAGCAGGCGCGAGTGACCTGCACAAGGTTTACCCATCTTTTGTCCGTCTAGTTTACATCAATGCACGTCAAAATAAGCTCTGGGTTCAAAATGTTCTTAAACTTTATACTAAACACTGGTAGAATCTGGATATGACATTTTCGTGCGAGTTGTCCCCCCCCCCCCCCCCCCCAAAAAAAAAAAGAAAGATAATAACCAGACCACACATTCGCGTATAATGCAAATGTCTGGAAGACATCCATTCGAACAACTATCGAGAAAAGAGACAAATAGATAACAGGCAAATTCATTGGTTTTGCTCAAATGGGATGTCAGATAATTTTACCCCGGCAGGCCTGCAAATAACGAAATTTTATACCACGATTACCTATTCTACTATATATGAAAAATCTAAGACATAAATTTGAGCTTTATACACCAGCCGTGGTGAACATGCCAGCAATGGGATTTCAGTAGTTAAAATTTACACCAACAGTGGAACAACATCCAAGTTGACATTTGGTGACGTCAACCTGAATGCGAACTAAAACACCAAAAATTAACAAACATGCATTGTCTCATGTTAATAAAGCACCCATAACTCGAAATAGTATGTTATTATGTTATTAAAATGAAAAAGGCCCTGTTTCTTTTTCTATTTTGCTTTGGTGTTAAAATTGACAGCGGAAGTACCGCCCCCCGATGTTCATGTAAACAAAAACAAATTCGCACGTATGTACGGCTGCTGCTCAGTAAAATCGAGAAAAAAATAATAGTGACTCTTAATAATCTGACGATCATGGTATAAATAAAATATGCCCAAAGTAGCTTGGTGGTCCAAATGTTTACCACTCGTGGTGAACATTTGGTTCACCAAGCTGCTATGGGTATATTCTTTATATATCGTAACCCATTGGCAGGTCACGCTATTTTGCATGGTGGTAACCCACAAAAAATAGCGTTGTGATGTTTCTCACCCTTCTCTGTTTTTACTACGCCAGTCGTGCTATTTTACGTCTAAACGGGAATTCAGCCTAAATAAATATTAACAACTAACGCGCGATCTCGCAGAAGCGATATCACTCGCCAGTTGTTGTTATTTATTTTGACGGAAAATCTTTACAATGGAAAGAAGCTTGCCATTCTATATATATATATCCATTTGTGGATGCAATACTCGACATTTTAGTTGAGATAGTTCGAAAAGAATATCAAGTCTTTCAGTTAAAACGAGAGATTTTTAATTTGATAAAGTTACGTTGTATTACTGTGTCGTAACCTGTAGTTCGTTCGTGAATTTTATAATTGACGTAATCCACATGTAACCTAAATGATCGTTCGTGTGTTTTATCTTACAATCAACATGTATTTTGTCTGTATTAACTCCGCAACTGTCGTGTATCCGCCCCTCTGATACAGATGTTTGTATCAGGGGGTCGGATACAAGCACGTTCATTTCGCGTGAGTTCCATTTTTTTTCTTTTTGTTCATCCGTACGAATAAATAGTTCGTTATATATTCGTCTACATTCTTGACTTATCCCCAATATATTGTAAGATATAATGATTATTACCATTATGTGGATGTACAAAATATGTATCCGAGTCTCGCTCCGGGTTGTAAGGGTAGATCACGACTCGTCTTCGACTCGTCGTGATCGGCCCTTAGAACCCGGAGCTCGACTCGGATACGTATTTTGTACATCCACATAATGGTAATAATCTCCATATATCCTGGGCTGCTCGATTAGGGGAGTGTATAGGAATCACTCCTGTTGTGTACATCACGCCATGTCGCGTCATGTTACGTCACGTCAAATGCTAAATAGTTTATTACTGGGCCAAATTTAACCAAAGTTGGAACATGTGTTACCTTTTGCCTAGCAATACACGATTACATGGTTTGCTTTTTATATTAACGCAACGTCATCCCCTCGACAATCCCATGAGTACACAAAATATCACAGGCCTCACAGGGATGCAGACAACATCGAACATTCACCAATACTGCACTAAATGTGGTCATCATTAGCCATGGTGCAGAAATATGTGGCCTTAAACACCAATAAATGAGTAAATAATATTGCATTAAATAAAAAAAAATAAAAGAAACCGATTTGTAAGATCAATTGCGTTGCTTAGGTTTGTATGAAAAATTGCAGGGTGTAAATTGATGTAGCTTGGTTAGTAACACTGCAGCAAATGTTGCTGCATCAAATATGTGTACCATGCCTGATTCCAGCATTCTAGTATTCCAGGGGGTATCATTTGGAAAAAAAAACTTGCACTTCTTTTGTGAAATTCATGCAATTTGTTATCTACAGAAACTGTTAATGTTTAGCATACAGCATGTTTCAGCCATATACATTCAAGTGTTCAAGTTTCTTTGTCCATATTTGGGCTCGAATTTGGAGCCCTGAAGTTGCCTTTGGGCTGCGAAATGCACTTATAGTTTTTTGCTATTTTTTTCTTATTCTGATGTAACTTAGTTATTTACGCTACACCAAATGTCAGTGCATCAAGAATGTGTGCCATGCCTCATGTCATGCTCCCAAAAAGGAGATAACTTGCAAACACTTGCATCTTTTGGTAAAATTCATACAATTTGTTTGTTGATCAAATTTAATCAAATGTGGTAGAAACGTAGGAATATGGTAGGAATGATAGGAATGATCCAAGTTTGTTGAAATCATTATTACTGTACAGTGTTTGCCATTTCCTTCTAGCTGCCGTTAAAAGGTCCGGAACTCTGTCCTGGGTCCAGCACTGCATCTGGGGTTTGAACGGCGCTCAACAATAGCTCTATCTTTTCATCACGTGAGAGAATAGCTGCCGAACCCACATGAAAGCCTATATTTTAATCCCTTTTCAGGAGCATGTGAGCGACAATAAATGAGCGATCTGATTGTACTGAGCGTGATTCAAGCCAAAGGTATGAAGTCCGTGTTACACAATCAGAAGGTGATTACCATTACCGTTACGTCATACTACTACTTTGAACGTACCCTTTTCCAAAATATTACACAGTCAATATCAAGAGCGAGTCGAGCTCTGGGTTAAAACAGGGTCTGTGAGGTATTATATAAATATTTGTTTATTATATGCATTCCAATGAAATACCATAAAAATCTAAATCGTATTTCTACATGGCTGACAATTTGAAGAGATTTGCAGGAACGTAAGCTTCCCATATTTTTTTCTTTTATAACTTTTAATAAACTAAAACAACAGACAGCGCGGAGCTGTCTGTTGTTTTAGTTTGTCAAAAGTAACAAAAGGAAACTTCGCTTTATTTTCTGCTGATGTCGTGTGTGTTTGCTCAACAATTACATGCTTCTAAATTAGGCCTTCCTTGCCCGCCTAATAATTTCAAGGAGATAACTTTATCGAAGGTTGATTTTCATGACGAGATTGGTCAGGGATACCCTTGAAATATAATGCTATTTCTTAACTAGTGAAGGGCTTACATAACACACGGAATTACTTTTTGACTTATTTTAATATATCGTCCCTGAAGTGAAAAAAGGCGTCATGTCAATGCTGAAACAGCATTGCAGATGACGGCTTATTGCAATCAAGGGGCGGTATTGTGCTGCAATATTTCATCTTATTTTGCAAATGATATCGTCTAGAGAATGTGCTTAACACGAAAGTGGCCGAATCTATTTTGCATTCATATGGAGGTTCAGTAATAATTCTATACTACCACCCTCTAGGGCTGTATAGTTTAATGCATTGTTGATTCTTCTTTCCGATTGATTGTGTATTGTATCATCGGGGAATGTGATCCCTTTGACTCGGCTGCAGGTTGAAAATAATGGTTGGTCCACCCCCAAAATAACGAATGTGGGCTCTTCCAACTGCTGTCATTGAACTGATATGGAGCAGGGTTCAAAGGGTTGAGAGTGAAGAATTTTGCTTCTGTTGGCATCGGTTTTCAAACTTTTCTCCCACCATGGTCGAGCCGATGTGTAAAGTGTCCTACGGCACTGTGCATGTTCTGACCGCCACAAGAATGTTATTATTTTCTTTATACAAAAATTGTATGTATGACGGTTGAAGGAGTTAAACGAGGAAGTAAGTCATTACCTTCTCAAAATAGTGTCGGTAATCGATGTGCCATAATAGTAAGTTTTGCTGTCTTCCGTCTAGATGTAGTTTGGTCAAGTTTTCTCGATGTGCGCAATATTTATGGGACTCGCTTGTCGATTCAAGAAATGCAACGGACAAACAAGTTTAAAATACCACAGAGCTCGCGATTGAAAAATAAGCTGTAAATTGCTTTCCACTGGCGAACGCTGTATGAGCATGCACTCAAAGCTGGAGATCAAACGCATGCGTAATTTACATTTAAAGAGGATTTTAGTTTTGTTTGACACGGAAAAGCAAAGAAACATTCTCGACCAAACGGAGAAGACCTGTAATGAGGAGCTGTAAACTAATTTTCAAGGGAAATATCTGAATTGTTAATGGAAAATACCGGCGCTTTTCTATCCTAGCAGGCACGATACAGTTGATCGGTATTTGCAGTCGTATCTAATTTAGACAAATTTAACCCCTTGAGCAGGGCACTTAACCCTTTACTTAACCTGAAAAGCAGACGACACTTGCAAAAATAATTCTTGAATAACTAATGTTTTTCATTTTTTGTCTCAAAAACATAGGTTATGACCCCTCGTTGGAACGAGCTCGACGAGCTCGTTCCAACGAGGTATCGTAACCTATGTTTTTGAGACAAAAAATGAAAAAAATAATGAAAATTAATTGGCGATTTTTTAGAATAGCTCTGGCCGGTTTTGGCTGTTACGTTAGGTAAAGGGTTAATCCCGATTTCCCACGTGGGGGTACGGTGGTGCTGTGTACTCAGGCGTACTGCACGTCGATGGTGCACTTGTCGTCAACCAATACTAACACTGTTGTGTGGAGTTAGTACGTTTGGGAGTCAAACAATTGCTCGGTAGTTCTCTCCGGGTACTCCGGCCTCCTCCACCCGTTAAACTGTCCGACGCGACATGACCCTGACTGTCGAAAGTGTCGTTAATTTCCAATAAATAAGTAAATACATAACCCATTGGACCCGAGAGGCCGCTTTTCGAGTCCAAGAGCATGATGCGCCTTAATTTCATTAAGTAGGATGGCCGCTAAGTGAATGTGTGGGATGGACTAATTAATATTTTCAGTGTGCAGCTTGGGGGCTGCACGTTGAAAATATTAATCGGTCTGCCCCCAACTAATGAATATGGATTGTTCCAATCGCTGCCGTTGAACTGATATGGAAAATAACACCGGGGTTTCAAGGGTTAAAGGCTTGGGAGGGAGATATTATTTAATTTCCTAACATTGGACCTATATGTTATCATCTGATTCCTAAATATTCTTCCAAGCAGTTTGTAAATACGGGACAACCACACACTATGTTCAAACTGCAATATCAGACTCACGAACAGGGGTATTTCTTCCAGATAATCTCGATATCAGCAGGTTGCACAGTCATATCAGAAAAAACGCCCAACTGTTTGATTGTAAACAAAAAAATAACCTATGACCTGCACAGAAACGCTCCTCTTAGAAAGGTGATGACTGTTTGTAAAATCATCACGAATTATATGCTCAAACATTTGGAAGTCTCTAAAAGTTTTGTTTTCCTTTTTAAACTTCGGGAACAGAAATGAACCAACAATAATATAATCTATCATGACCTGATGTATGAGATGGAAAAATCGCACGCGAGGGGCAGATTTGCGGGCCGGACACAAGGCTGGTCGAGCGTCCGTCCCAAAAATTTGGTACGATGAATGAATTATTTTCCTCCCACTCCCAGAGCTTCGTTTTCATCCTCCGATCAAGCAAGGCTATATACGACAGTTTTATAGCTTATAAATCATCGGACTGAAAAATAATGCGCTAATCCGATTTGGGGATGATGGTTCCGTCTATTCTGAAAGTATATACCAACCAAATCAAAACCATGGCCTATACTCATAGGGTTATGTGTTTATCGCTGTCGAAAAAGTTCACGTCTGTCATCAAGAGTGCAGGTGCCCTAGAATGTGCGGAGTGATCGTGGATACGTCAAAATGTATGCTTATTGGGCAAATAGACCCGCTGTTTTCCTCGGTGTGTTTTTATTTTACTTGCTTCGACGAATTCGGCCGAATGTACAGACACGAAAAGAGAAGTGACAGCCACTCCTTTGTTGACATCTGCAGACGATATTAAGCAGGTCAGTAATCAAGTATGCAAATTTGTTATGTGGAGAAAATGAGAGAGTAGTAACGTGGGTAATATGAAATGGGGAAATCTTTCCTGACTTTCTCACATAGGCTGTGTGCAAAAGATGGGGTAGGGGTGTGTGAAATTACTTTTTCAATGCAAAAAACCTTCACTCTCAACAAAACAAGTCTGAGATAAACATCCTAACTTCTGACGTTCGTCGGTGATTGTTCAGAAATATGCTTTACGTGAACCCTTTGAACGTTGGTGTTATCTTCCATATCAGTTCAGTTCAGAATGGAAGAGTCCATATTTATTTTTTGAGGTTAGACCAATCAATATATTCAACGTGCAGCCTTAGGGCTGCACGTTGAAAATATTGATTGGTCTAGCCCACACTTTAACTTAGCAGCCTCCTTACTAAATGAAAGTATGACATATCATGTTCCTGGACCAGAAAAGCGACCTCTAGTGTTCAAAGAGTTGAAGGAACAATAAGCCGCTAATTTTAAAAAAAAAATGTCTACTCTCCAATATTGCTCGTATGTGAATAAGATTGCAAAAGTAAAAACATTATAACAAAGTGTAAGATATTAGAAGCAACGGCAAGTAACTTAAATCTCTAATTAAAAATATTTAATGCAGACGACATTTCAGAAGACACGACACTGCGAAGATACAGTATAAACGAAGTTAACCGAAAGTTATCGGAAGTATGCAACTCCCTGTGACATCATTTCTGAATACATTCGGTTTCTAATTTTAACATTCTGCAGTTCGACTAAATGACCACCTGAAATAGATTGCAATTATTATATTAGCCCTCGGCATGTTTACTGACGACGGCAATCAGAAATAAATTTCATTGGAGTGGACGTCATTAAAAGACCCGGGTGAATACAACCTTCACATTTGCAGTTCCAAGGAATCTAATTTCAACGAAAATGACCTTGTGCGGAATTTTCCGTGAGTAATCGGCCAACAAGTTCGGGTTGAAAAACCACACGCTGCAGTTTTTCCAAATGCCCGATATATTCTTGCCTTCGAGTAAATTTATTTAATCGAATCTGACGCGTTCATACGAAAGATATGTAAAACATAAGGGTACCTTTACATAACGGATATTGTGGATTTGTTAAATGGTCGACAGTTTTCACAATCGCGGCTTATAGTCCTTTTAAAATGTTAATTCTGCGCTTGTGTGAAACGGATACTGCAACTTATTCTTAAATGTAAACCATGTTCTTAATACAAATTATTGCATCATAAAGAATACTTTCTGCAGGTCAAGCTGAGAGTCGTGGAGCGCAGCACTGCGAATGTGCCATATATTTTCCAGTTTGCTGCAGGCAATCTTGTTTCTGCGAAACAGAAATTGCAAATACACCGGAATAACATTATGAGTGCCCACCAACAATGTTTTTACCACAAAAGTTCAGTAATAAGAACCAACTAGTTTGGTCAGACCAACTGAAGGAAAATAAATAATTATTGGCTGAAATCTCTCTCTCTCTCTCTTTCTCTCTCTCTCTCTCTCTCTCTCTCTCTCTCTCTCTCTCTCTCTCTCTTCTAGGTCTAGGACAAAAAGAAATAAAACAAAAAATATTCAATGTCAGTAATTCAACAATCTGCATTGTGGGTTTACAATGCAGCGCTCTCATTCAATGCAGAGCGGGTACGTGCGCATGTGTAGAGGTCACGGATTCGATTGTCCGTCGGGCAGAATGATCTCTAACACCATCAGCTTTGAAGTTCAACGTGTCTGTTGAAGGTGTAAAATATCCACCATGAGGAAAGACACAATCTGAGCGGATTCTCTTTTTTGTATCCGAGAAGAGCGAGATCACGCAATTGCCGCCACGCTTCTCTCCCTAACATAACCCGCATCATGCGACCATAAATAGGCGCTGATCAAAGCTGCGCAACATGCTCAGTAATCATAAGAAAAGCTGAACAAACTTGAAAATGGAGCGTTGCATCATCGCCTGAAAACATTTCACTGTTTAAGTGTGAAAAGAAAAGTCAATAATCGTCACACTCCGACTTTATAAGTTATTGTGATGAATTGACGGTAACATGGTCTGAGATTTGCGAAGCGTCGAAGTTGAACATACGCTCCGAGCCGCAAACCTCAGCTCATGTTACCGTCAACTAATCACAATAACGTATATGTTCAAATAAGACACTACCTATAGCCCAAAACCTACATCGTGAAACACGAGAGGCTTATTTACTAAACTTGTGATCGGTAAAAGTTGTCTTGTTCAAGACGGCACTGGATAAATAATCAATAAACGAGATAAACTCATTCCATCTCTGTTCAAATCGTAAATCGGTTTGTAATTTAAATAACACTTCACCCGAAGCAATGTTTGTTGCACGTGTGAAAAATCCAGAAAAATGAAGCGGCGTGCTAGTCACTCGGTTGAGGAAGCCATTACGAAACGGGAGACGTCGTTTAAAATGTTTAGCGTTGTGACGTCAGACGGTAACATTTGCTACTGGAGCCGTAAACATAAAAAAACTACGCCAGCATTCATCCATTCATACTCATCTCATCCATTCAGTTTTACTCTTATTGGGACATATGTTTTTAATTTGTCACCTAACGTAACAGTATCCGATTTGCGAGAATCCCCAAAACGCCATCCAGACGCAATCATATTTTTTTTGCCTCCAAAATAGCTAATATGATAGCTCGTTCCAAAAATGGGATCATTCGCTTTGTTTTGAAAGTAAAAACTTAAAATGTTTGGTTATTTAGTCAACTGTTTATGACAGGATGCCCCCTTCTCCACTCCACCCAGTTACGCCAGATAATTTAAATTCTACCAGCGACCATCGATTGGAGAGGAAGAAGACAGAAGAAAGGAAAGCGTCATTTTTTTCGTTCCTCTGCACTGCCAATAACCGATATCTTACGTTCTGCTCTTTCCTGACCATCGCCTCTACTTCAGGGCCCTGCGAATCACACATGTCCGATTCGAATCGAATCTCGAATCGAATCGGGTCTATTATTCGATATCGAATCACGAATCGAAACCTGGGCGTCTTGAAGATGACCGATAAGGGGAGAGGGTACTGTAAACCTGATTGTTCCGACTGTGACGGCTCAACTCCCGACTGATAAAATATTCCAGCTACATCATAAAGGCATGCAATTCTGGAGGGCATGCCTTGATGATGTAGTTGGAACAATACCCCGGAAAAGGCGGGAGACCTACCAGCACTAAGCACTGCATTGGACTAGTCGCTAGCAACAGCTCATCGTCAGCATTGTTTGGAAACTTTAACTTTGTTGTCGGGGCGCAGTGGCTCAGTTGTAGACTGTTGGACTTCTGTGCTAATAGTCCTGAGTTCAATCCCCGTCCGGGACGATCCGCGGTTGCCTACATGGGGGCACGATGACGCCGTGTACTAAGGCGTACTGCACGTCGATGGTGCACATGTCTTCAGCCGCTGTAACCCTGCTTGAGTGGAGCTTGAACAGATTTACAATGTTGAGGAGTTGACTGTTCCTCGTCGATGCTCGGTGATTCTTTCCGGGTACTCCGGCTTCCTCCACCCATAAAACTGTCACGGTCACAATTAGCCATTGTGCATAAGTATGTGACCTTAAACGCCAATAAATAAATAACTTTGTCGTCAACGGCGGTAGAGACTAGTGAGACTGCAATTAGCCAGGGAGGTGGCATGGTCAGATGCTATTTATATTAATATAGATGAAATTACACTGTGTCTTTATTTTCAGCATTATTTACGTAGAAATTCCATCTGAACTGTACGTTTTTTGAGATAACAACAATGACTAATACCAAGCGATATTCGCGTGTGAAGATTCAGAGGGGGCGGAACGATTTTCAAAGTGTGTGTGTGGGGGGGGGGGGGGGAACTCCCATTTCCATGCATCTGAGCGGATATTTTAAGATTTCTCAGGAGATGTATTTGAAAGATTTCACACTTTGAGAGCCGTTAAAAAACGCCGGTAAAGCATACAGGTGAGGTCTATTTATCAGCTTTGGTCGTAACGACCAAAGCTGATAAATAGACCTCACCTGCATGCTTTACCAGATGTTAACAGCAATTATACTGTCCGTGGATTATCTTGTCTGGGGTGGAGTTGGTACTTGTATGTCTGTAAGATTACGATCTACTTCAGTTAACCGATTTTTTAAGAGACTGTATACAGGTTAGCATTTGCTGCCACTAACTCCAAAAAATGATCCGAAATCCATCGAAACTGAACCAGTACGAGAGAAAAATAGTTGGCGAAAATATGGGGAGGCTCTGGATGCGCCCCTTGTTTCACCAGTCATTGGTTGTGTTAAAATACACGCATACAAAAAAACATGGCCCGGCAAAAAAGTGGAGGGGCTGAAGACCCCCCCCCCCCTCCCCTCCCCGGTTCCGCCGCCCCTGAGATTCGAAAGGAAACAAATCGGGCAGCTGATTTCGAATCGAATCAAATATCAACTTAAGATTCGAAATCGAAGCGAATTGAATCTCGAAGCTTTGCAGGGTACTACTATGCGTATCGGCATCTGATATAAATCGTTGGAATGGCTGATACCTCGGCTTTGTTTTCTGCATCAACAATTCGGAATGAATGACATAAAATATGGATTAGTGAAGCTAAAAATGTAGAATAATAGAGATCGAGATGTGTGATAGGCAGGTAGCTCAATGGTAATTTCAGGGATATAATAATAAAAGGTAGTCGTTCTTGCATGCCATTGCATTTAATCTCATCGGTTTCAAAGCTCCATTTGCTTCTGTCACGATCGAATTTACATCGCGCAATAAACTGGACTCAAGGGAAGGTAGGTAATGAATGATTATCGGTATTATAATTATTACGTATGGTCATTATTTTTCGTGGACAGTACGGCCGACGTGGACTGCACATTTTCCACGAGTGGGTAATATTTCTACAGTCGTAATAATATTAGATTCCAACACTAATGAAAGGAATAATCATCAAAAATTTAATTAATGAAGCACCGGGTTCAATCCGGTGCTTCATGAATTAAAATTTTGCTGGTGGTGATTTCTATTACCTTGTATACGCATGCGTGGACATCACTACCCACGCGTGGATTACGACCTGTCCTCTGTGGCTGTACTGTATGCAGTTGGCAAATATATAATAGCGGAGAAAAAAAACGCAACTTTTTTTCTGTGGTAAATATTTCAAATGTGTTATAGATGATTATTTCATAGTTTGGATTTTGATGTTATTTCTTCATTACTGATTAATTTTGACGAGTTTTGTTGTCTTAACACAGACGGCGTTTGCATGGATAACATTCAAACGTGGGTTCCCTACGCCATTTTCCGATTAAAATCAATAGCGGGTGTGACCACCCCGGCCTTCAGCCGCTGCTGTAACTCTCGTTATCATTAACTCCATAGAGCTGTTTATGAGATGTTTTTTTGTGAGATGTTATTCCACTCCTGGAGAAGGGCCTGCGTGAGCTGAGCGACGTTGTTTGGGGCGTTGATGCGCTTCCCGGCCCTCCTGTCCAGCTCGTCCCACAAATGCTCGATCGGGGACAAATCTGGAATGTAGGGTGGCCAATCGAGAACTGGGACATTGTTTTAGTTGAGGAGATCACGACATTTTGCTTTTCAATCGAGTTGAAACGAAATGTTGTGCAATCGACGTGTACTGTTCAAAACTTTGATTTGGTATGGTTTTCAACCCCATAGCACATGGGAGTGCCCCGGATGCACGCTTTGTTAAGAAAGCTGTCGAAAGCATGAAGCAAATGCACGTAGACATGGTTGTATGAATTTTAACCAAAGACTCTTTAGACAGTACACTGGGGTAGCTAGCTTTGTGTCAAATTTTACTAAATTTGGTCTACAGATAAAAAAAAAATATATTACCAAAACTGAATTTGCGTTTCTTTTTTTCGTCAGTATATTTAATATTTTTCTCAAATTCACCACAGCTACTGGAAGTTGTGGCTGCAACCACTTTTCCACCGATAACAATGAATGCTCCACTTCAGTCCTGACCCGCGTTATACATACAGTAGTCTATATAATATAGAAAAGTAATGAAAGCCTATTTTGCCCTGACTGGTACCCCCTTCCCAGTTCATTTGTGAATTCGTCAGTTGAACCAAGATTCATCAACACAGTTTTCTTGTGCAGCTATCCACAAGGTATTTAACTTCATGTTTGTCAAAAATTAATAATCAAATCATCACACTACGGCTTCTTTATTTGATAAAAACAACTCTCCGTTCGACTTTTTTGCCCGCGACTCGACGCCATTGGAACAACAATGATGGTGTGACATTTCGTTGCTAGGTTGTACAAAAGTTAACCCGGAAAGCGAAACTAAAACTGCGTTGTTCTTGTGCTGCAGACGACAGAACAGAAGAAAGGATGTGGGTTATACCTAATATAAGAGTCTTCCCTACAAAACAATTGTTGCACCTCTGTCCTCGAGTTCTATTTATTGTCAAGGCACAACCAACTTGTCCGAACTTTAATAAAAAAAACTGGTGGTTAATTTAAGACAGCGCTACCTTCAGAAGTTGAAAATGCAGGAAGCTTTGAAAGGAATGTGTATTAGCGGGCGGAAAGGGTATTAGATCTAGGCTATAGGCCTATATGACAGACAGGGAGGGGTGAGAGTGATCTCATAGTCTGTATAAAAAAGAAAATTCTATTGCATCTCTCTTTTACAATGCCAGCTAGGAATCGTGACATTGACAACATTTAAATTTAAGGCTGAACAACATTAATCATAATAGTGTATTATAGGCCCACTACACGCTGGTTGAAACGTGGAGCGGGGGTGGGGATGGGGGGGGGTGGTTGGGAGCGGCGAGGCTTGTTGTGGCAAATATTATTCAGACGAAGGACTTGGCCGATTAAGATATCTCGGGATCTCGACAAAAATCTTTCCCGGAGAAATTTTTTTGAAAAAAAGAAAAACCTTTCTAGAAAACCCACTGCGGGCATTTGTGCGGGCGTTTGGGAGTCGGTGGGGAGGCAAGGCCAGTCATGCTTTTGGGGGAACGCCGTTCCCCTTGACCCCTTCTACTTGCTGCTGCAAACGTTCTTCCTCCTCAGTTGCCAAACTTGAACTGGCTACATCAAAAATTACCTGTTACTTGCTTGATGAGTGAAACGTAAAATTAGAAGCTGGTGAATGGGAGGGGAGGGGTGGGGGGCTTGTAGGCACAGACTTTCAGATGCGGCGCTTGGTGGATGAAGATCAACAACCCTCTGCCTTATTAACGGTCCTCGACTCTCAGGCCGGTAATAAACCCGCGGGTTTTTATTCATTCCTCTCGCGCCGGTAATAAACCGCAAGACCCTCCAAACTCATGGTATTGTTATATTATTGGAAGATATCTTCAGAATCTGTAGTTTATGTTAACTTGTCTGCTCGCAGTTACTGGCTTTCTTGCCTCTGGATTCATGGATAAGCATTTTCCCAATTAAAACAAAAATTATACACATCTGGCCAAACCATGGTCGGCCCGGGGGTTTCCAGACCTCTGTCCACGGGAACCCCGGGAAGTGAAGCAGTGCCTGTTCACTGCGGTAAACGGGCTCTGTTTTACTGGTAAAATAGGACCCAGACACCAACGCTTGGGAGGTGCAAACCCTCTCTAAAATGGGCAACATGGCTTATTCACGCTCACCCATGGTGTTGAGTTGATACTCATGTTGTGAGCATGATTAGCCGTTGTGCAAAAATATGTGACCTTAAACACCAATAAATAAATAAATTGTATAGACCCCCCCCCCCATCCAGGGTGGGAGGGGTCATACGCCTACATCGGGGGAATGTTGGGCGCCACGCCTAGATTGCGGGGCATTTCCAAAGTCAAATAACCTGAGAGAACGAAATAAGCAACACTATAATGAGGTGTATAAATGGGGTTAGACTTTATTTATTTATTTAATTTTTTCCGTTGAACTAACCGTAACATCAGCTGCACATTTTCTGCACACGCAGATACTGCTGCAGACATATCCAACTTCTAAGTACTTCCTTTTTCTTATCATAAATAGCATAAAACATACGACTGCAGTCTAAAAAAATCACCGACTAGCACTGTAAAGCAGATGACAAGAATTTGATCCGTTTCAGTATTCCGCAATCATTTTTAGACGGTATTGTTAGACATTAGAAACGTTACGTCATCATTGTTGTTCCAATGGCGTCGAGTGGGGGGGGGGGGGGGGGCAAAAAAGTCCAACGGAGAGTTTTTTTTAATCAAATAAAGAAGCCGCAGTATGGTGATTTGATTATTAATTTAAGACAAACATGAAGTTAAATACCTTGTGGATAGCTGTACAAGAAAACTGTGTTGATGAATCTTGGTTCAATGAACGAATTCACAAATGAACTGGGAAGGGGGTATCGGTCAGGGCAAAATAGACTTTCGTTTCTTGTCTATATTATATAGACTACTGTATGAGTAGCACGGGTCAGGACTGACGTGGTGCATCCATTGTTATCGGTGAAAAAAGTGGTTGCAGCCACAACTTCCAGTAACTGTGATTCCACCCACACTTTGGAGTTTTGCGTCATATTTTCATATTTGTCCGGCTCCGAAAAAATAGTTGACACAGCTATTATTATTATTATTATTATTATTATTATTATTTTTTTTGATTTATCGTCACTTTTGACAGCTTTTATCGTCATTGATATTGACTCTTGAGAAAGTTATCTCCTCTTGTAAATACTGGAGTTGAGCTGTAATCCAATTAACATTGAACCTCTGAAAGGTATAAATGAAATCTTGATCGCCAGAGAATAGTTTTCGAAAGCGGTAAATCAGCTGAATATGAATCGGCCAGCGCTATACACGAAAATCGGCATTCAATTTTTTTATATTTTCATTTTTTGCTTCCAAAACATAGGTTATGACCCCTCATTGGAACGAGCGCGTCGTGCTCGTTCCAATGAGGGGTCATAACCTATGTTTTGGAAGCCAAAAAAATGAATTTTTAGTTATACGAGGATTTTTTTACTGGTTGACCAGAAATTAATTAAGACGCTTAGAGGTTATCGAACCTTTTCATTTGTACTCACGCGGAAACCTATCTGATATTGTGGACTGCGTTTTAACTGTTTTTACTACAATACAATTTTTCTTGGTTTTAACATCCGAGGGGAAAAAATGGGCAAACGTCAGCTTGTATATTTTTACGTGGTTAGATAGGACAATATCTATATTATATGCCGGTATGCGCAGAGCATTGCTAATATGAAGCAAAAAAATATGTTAATCGCTAAAAGTTGACGAAAATGCAAGTTTCTATCGTTTTGCATGGAATTATACAGGAAATAACAGTAGCATTTTAAATCAACGTGGGGAAAAAATTGGTCGACTGAAATCGTTCGATAAGATCACCAACTGAGAGCATATATATTGTTTTTAAAGGAATGATGCGCACAGCGAATATAACTTTCACAGATTTTGTATAATATTTTGAGAAATATAAAAATTCCCCATTAAATTAGTGTTCATTTTTGCCAACCAATTCTTAGCAATCGGGGGAGATAACTTTTCGTAAGTCGATGTGAATGAGGAGAAAAGTTGTCCATGTTTTGTGCCATTTTTGGCAATCGTCATCAAACACGATGCTTTTGATTCCGCACAAGACCTTATTTAGCAAAGACAGTCCATGAAATGTCATATAATGTTTTCTGGTCAGTTGATACACACATGTGGTTTTATTTATAGTGCATTAATCCTTCCGACGCTGCAACGCCAAAACGTTTATTTCTAATTTTTCAATATTTTATAACAATTAGGCGCATTTTATGAAATTTTGAAAATATATTCTCATTGAAAACAATGTCTAAATACCTCTCGCCGATCCACTACTGTACCGCCACTGTGGACTGGTCATAATCCACGCGTGGACAGTGATTTCCACGCATGCATTTACCAGGAATAAAAATCATCAGCAGCAAAATTTTAATTAATGAAGCACCGGGTTGTACCCGGTTCTTCATTAATTAAATTTTTGATGATTATAGTGTTTGCAATCTAATATTAGTCATCCGTGGAAATGTGCCCACCTGTGGAAAATGACCAGTCCATGGCGGCCGTACTGTTAATACCGAATGGAGAGGTCCGAACTGTCTCGTGATGTCAAAAAAACATCATTGTACAAAAAGTTAAAAGGCGTCCTATTCTGCTGAAAAAAAATTGTTTTGCCGACCCCCAAAAATATAGAAACACGATATTATTTATTTTTTAGATTTATCTTTATTTTTGACTTTTCTACGCAACTTCAGTTTTTAGGCCACTCTTGACATTTTTCATTGAAAACGCTTATCATGTTCCCCGAAAAGAGTAGAGTTGTTGAACTAATTAAGACACATGTATGAAACTTCGCGCACAGAATCCTCTGCATGGAACACTCATATGTTTTTTTTATTTGTAATGCTTTCAAATTTCTGAATTTTTAACACCAAAAACGTTTACATTTCATTCTCCTGTATGTTAGGACTAATGGGATGCAATATTCTGAAATTTTATAAGTAAACTCTTCTTGAAAAGACATAAAATGATCTATTGTCGTCCTTAAATTCCAAACGGGTAGAGCGAAATGTGTGATGTCATTATACGTCAGATCTACTTTTTATTTTTTCGATTTACAACTATATTTGACGTTCTTCCCTCACTTGAATTTTTATACGTTTTTACGCTTTTCGACCCACGGAACCAGTTTAGAAAATTAACAATTCTTCGGCCTTCTGATGATTTACTGCGATTCTCTAACACGCACAGCTCCGCATTTAGAGAATATACTACAATAAATCTCCGCACACTGTCATTTTAGTGACTGATTTAGTGCATGGTAATGTTTCCTTGTTAATAACCTGGCGCCAAAACAAAGTTGTTTTAAAACGTGTTGATTTCTCACACATTGAAACTTAGGGGGACCGAGAGAGCTGTCTCGACACAAAGAGGTTTTTTCGAAAATGTAAGATTATTTTGCTAACACGTCGAACCTTTGAAGCTAAAAACAATTGATAACTGTCTGAATCAAAGAGACTGCGTCGTTTAGGCGTATATTGTTCGAACATGTTTTATATCACGCGAGAAGACAGCCGCCTCTTCCCCAGCATGGAAAATAAAAGTGGACGTACCGAATATAAGATTACGAAGACACGTGGTGTGGCAGGTGTCTTTAGTCAAGTGTCGTCTGCCTATTCTGGCAGACGACACTTGACTAGAAACAACTGCTTAAGTCATACACCTTTTTTGTTTATTATAATCCCAGTTGTTTGTGTCGGGGGTCTTGCTGTACAAAATCAGAGCAGAGAGTATTCGTCGCTAGGATTCTCTATCTTAATACGAGAGACAAAACAATGAAATGTCCGACAGAAATTAGTAATACAATTCCCCGGCGCATCTCATCTGTGGTGTCGCTTTGCATCACAAGCTTCTTCTGGAAATTTAATGTTATGGCTCCAGTACCGGACAAACAATCCATGTTCTCCGTTGCGGCATACATTGTCGACACCACTGAGACTGGTGGCGATAAAGAGGATGATGCGGGGGTGGAGAATGAAGAACAGAAGCAGAAGGAACGTGGGTGAACGATGGCTGGATTTTTAACTTGCTCAACAATCGTTAGTATGTTACGATCCGCGTGTAAATAAGAGAAAGTGTGCTCAATCTTCAAAGTCAAAGTTGATTGAATTAAGTAGTGCCCCACTCAGCTGCGTAGTACAAAAAGACAACTTGTATGTTTTAAGTATTTTTCTGGAGCTTGTCCTTTTAGGTGGCTTGGTTTTGACAATACCGGAATACCGTAGAGTATGGCTAATCCCTCTCACCAAAAACATTGGAACACATTTACTTCATCTGAAGAAAAATAGCTTTGCTGTTGTTGATCACATTTTTCGCTCGTCAACTTTAGTTGTGTGAGCTTATGGCATGGCTCGATCGATCGGCGTCGGCGTCAGCATACGTGTCCAATAATATTAAAGTTTCTGTTTAGGTCACTTATTCGCCCTATTTTCATATCATGGCTTTTATAATGCTGCTATATGATGATTATTATCATTTTACCATGATTTAACCCCTCATACCCTACATTTTAAACATTTTTCTTGACATTTTTAGTTGCGTTTAGTTTTCTGTTTAGCTCGGAATTTCATGTTTAACTTAGTGTTTAGGTCAGCTGCTGTGCTCCTTCTCTTCCCATGGCACTTATATTCATCATACATGTTCCTCAGTATCATTGTTCCATGATTAACCCCTCATACCCTGCATTTTAAACATTTTTCTTGACAATTTTAGTTGCGTTTAGTTTTCTGTTTAGCTGGGAATTTCGTGTTTAACTTAGTGTTTAGGTCAGCTGCTGTGCTCCTTCTCTTCCCATGGCACTTATTTTCATCATACATGTTCCTCGGTATCATTGTTCCATGATTAACCCCTCATACCCTGCATTTTAGACATTTTTCTTGACATTTGTAGCTGCGTTTAGTTTTCTGTTCATCTCGGAATTTCATGTTTAACTTAGTTTTTAGGTCAGCTGCTGTGCTCCTTCTCTTCCTATGGCACTTATATTCATCATACATGTTCCTCAGTATCATTGTTCCATGATTAACCCCTCACACCCTGCATTTTAAACATTTTTCTTGAAATTTTTAGTTGCGTTTAGTTTTCTGTTTAGCTCGGAATTTCATGTTTAACTTAGTGTTTAGGTCAGCTGCTGTGCTCCTTCTCTTCCCATGACACTTATATTCATCATACATGTCCCTCAGTATCATTGTGCCATGATTAACCCCTCATACCCTGCGTTTTAAACATTTTTCTTGACATTTTTAGTTGCGTTTAGTTTTCTGTTTAGCTCGGAATTTCATGTTTAACTTAGTGGTTTGGTCAGCTGCTGTGCTCCTTCTCTTCCCATGGCACTTATATTCATTATACATGTTCCTCAGTATCATTGTTCCACGATTAACCCCTCATACCCTGCATTTTAAACGTTTTTCTTCACATTTTTAGTTGCGTTTAGTTTCTGTTTAGCTCAGAATTTCATGTTTAACTAAGTGTTTAGGTCAGCTGCTGTGCTCCGTACCTTCCCATGGCACTTATATTCATCATACATGTTCCTCAGTATCATTGTTCCATGATTAACCCCTCATACCCTGCATTTTAAACATTTTTCTTGACATTTTTAGTTGCGCTTAGTTTTCTGTTTAGCTCGGAATTTCATGTTTGACTTAGTGTTGAGGTCCGCTGCTGTGTTTCTTCTCTTCCCATGGCACTTATATTCATCATACATGTTCCTCAGTATCATTGTTCCATGATTAACCCTCATACCCTGCATTTTAAACATTTTTCTTGACAGTTTTATTTGCGTTTAGTTTTCTGTTTAGCTCAGAATTTCATGTTTAACTTAGTGTTTATGTCAGTTTCTGTGTTTTACTTTTAAGAGGTTGTGTTTTGGTAAGCTTTGTCGCATGTTATGAGCCTGTTTGATACAGTTCTTGTGTTTGCCAAAGTTACTACCAAAGAGGAATGTTGGTGAGCAATAGGGCGTTTGCGTCCTTCTTGTTATTAAATGCCTTCCCGAAAAATCTGATCCTTAAGTTAAATAAAACACCAGGGAGAGAAAAATCCTAGCTTCGCTTAAATCGATTCTTCACACATGAGAGATACAATGTTATAACCTCACCAGAGAAGAATATACGCTATTTCTCGAACTATGTTTCTTTGGAAAGGCCTCATAGCCTGTATCAATTCAGTGGCAAAATCGGATTCCGGATCATATAGACGACTCATTCTGATTATGTATCAAATAGACGACTCATTTCTGGCAGCGCTATACGAGCTATCATCACAGGCGCATGGATACATTCTATGTGCGTTTCAGTGATCGCCGGAACATTATGTCCCAAAAATGTTTAAAAATAATTTAACCCTTTAACTAACATGAAAAGCAGACGACACTTGCAAAAAAAATTCAAGAATAACTCATTTTGTCTCATTTTTTGTCTCAAAAACATAGGTGGCCACTCATTGGAACGAGCTCGACGAACTCGTTCCAACGAGGGGTCATAACCTATGTTTTTGAGACAAAAAATGAAAAAATAATGAAAATGAACTGGCGAAATTTTTTGAGAATAGCGTTGGCCGGTTTTGGTCGTTAAGATTTAATCTGTTTATGTGGCAGAATTGTTAGATAAATGAATTATCACGATAATGTGCATGTCCTGTGATTTCCATCAGATTCTCGGCGGTGTCCAAAAATGGGATCACAACTCGCCGGCAAAGCCGGCTCGTTGAAATCCCATTCTGGACACCACCTCGAATCTGATACAAACCACAAGACATGAACATTATCATGATAATCTGTATATACCAGGGAGTTTCGGGCCAATTCTTGAGGACTCCGCCGAGGACCCCGAAAGTGACCTCATATTCGCGTGACCCAGTTACGTCTTGTATGTTTGTCATGGAAGCACGCGTGAGCCGTAATGTCATCGCTTCATTGTCATACCGATATTTGGTGTTGGTTCTTATATGCAGCTCGTGTTGTAAGGGCGACACGTATTTCCTTTGTCTTTCTGGTAACTGGAGACACCGTAGCTCTCCATCCATTTATTTACTGGGGACCCTCTCGTACCTGACATACTTCTGTTATTTTAAAATGGTTTCTAATAATAGTATGCAAAAACAAACTGATGCTACTACCACCCTGGTTACCGGTGTATTTATTTCAATTTTCAGGACTAAATAAAAACTTTACAAACTATTATTATTCCTTTCAACAATTATACTCGGGATGGTATCATCTTGCACCTCTGTCACCGGGTAAATGGGCGAGTTGTTGTTATATTTGTAAGTAGTTTCAGTAATAATTTAACGCTACAGTCCTACAGGTATGCTTGAATTGCTCCTCCTTACCAATTTGGAGTTCATTTTGTTACCTGTTCGTGACAACTTTTTTCATTGCACAGGAGTTTGAAAGTGTCAAGTCTCGAGTTTAAACAGACCCGAAGCCAAGAACTTTGTGGGGCCAGAGTTACATTTTTCCGACAGTATTCTCGGATCGTTGACCGTCGATACGAACTTGAAACCTAACTCAATATACTATTTTAACCCGTTATCTAACATGAAAAGCAGACGACACTTGCAAAAAAAATTCTTGAATAACTAATTTTTTTCATTTTTGTGTCTCTAAAATATAGGTTATGACCCCTCGTTGGAACGAGCTCGACGATCTCGTTCCATCGTGGGGTTATAACCTATGTTTTTGAGACAAAAAAATGAAAATTAATTCGCGATTTTTGAGAATATTGCTGGCCGATGTTTGTCGTTACGTTGGGTAAAGGGTTAACCATTTACCAAGCGAAGTATCCCGTGTAATTTACAAATTTAGCAGCTGAAAAAAATATTTCGACAAAATTATATCATGTGGCCCCCTCATTGGAACGAGGCTCGTCTAGCTTGTTCCAATGAGGATCACATGATATGTTTTTATGAAACAACAAATTATAATATTGCGTACGCTGGATAAAGGCCTAAAATGATCAACGTTTTTTTTTAAATTAGCGGTGTTCCGAGAAAATGTTGTATACAAACGACCAGCATTTTCCCGGTGTACAACAGAATTTTCGGACAGACATGGTTATGGAGGGTGAACACAGCGCACCCCCACTAGCTTCGGGCCTGATAGTTTGATGCATGAAGTGTACAACTAATGTTTTAACTCATTTTTTCACAAAAATGTGCCCCAAAGAACTTCATCCCAACGTGAACCTCTATTATTTTTGTGATATCACGGTTTTTGTTTTAAGCGATACTATCCGAATACGTATAGAAGGGGGTGGCTATACTCCATCAGCTGATTTTCTATATATTTTTTAATTTCTGCAATTGCGCGGTGGGCATGGTGTTTTTAAAATATTAATTTCTAGCTTACGGGCTGTTGTTTTATTTTACTTTCAAAATTTTTTCAAGCTAAGCAGATCGTTCCCATGTGCCAGTTGGCACCATAGAACACATTGGAACTCAGGGAGCGAGATGTCAAATGCGTATAATGAAAAGAAAACCTGTTCCTGTTGAGTGGATACTCAGGATCACGAATAATAAATATATTCAAGTCCGACTCCGCCACTTAGTTTTTTCTAACTTATATAATTTCAGTATCTGCTCAAAAATTTAAGAAATTTAAGTTCATTTATGTTTTCGGTCTTTATACATAATTACTGGGTATTTCTAACATTCCATTAGTCTAATAGCAAATATCCCCCGACCAAATAAAGTTTCGCGTGGGATTTAGAAGTCGGCCTGGTCACATCCGCCCGTCCGTCCGTCCGTGAGTTGAGCCGCACAATTTGCGAACGTGATGATAATTTCACCGAATGTAATCGTGTATTCGTGCAACTCGCCAAAAGCATACATTGTGAGAAGATTGCCCTAACTTCAATATGCATGAAATTTCGTTGATTTTATAGGAGTAACGTCCCATCTTTTCTTGGAAATTCGGCGTTAGTTGGATAATGACTTTGCGAAACTGATAGCTTAAACAAATGTGGTCGGATTTTCGTGACTCTCGCTTTTGGCATATCCATCATGAGGCGATCTCGCGCTTGTTTGATATTTAGTAACTTTTATAGTTTTTTGTACGAGTTGTGTCCCTTCGTGTTGAACATTCGGTGTTTGATTGATAACGACTTCCTGAACGTGATAACTTGCACAAATCTATTCGGAGCGTCATGAAACTTGCTACAGTACAGCGCCGTGGACTGGTCGTAATCCACCGTGGAAGTGATTTTCCACACATTCGTTTACCAGGTAATAAAAATCATCAGCAGCAAAATTTGTAACAGGTGCTTCATTAATTAATTTTCTGATGATTATTCCTACAGTACGTGGAGAGTGGATTGTAACTAAATCACCCGCGGAGTGGAATTATCACCCAAACTATAACTTTCAAATTTTGTGCATATCGACAAAAAACATAAGCAATGTTTCAGCCAATGGACCTCCGGGTTTAACACGGAGGTCCATTGGCTGAAACTTTTCTTGCGCCGGTTATGCTTTGCAACAAAGTCGCAATTATTGCTTGGGTGGAATCTCCACTCTGCGAGTGATTTAGTGACAATACACTCTCCACGTACTGTATAATTAATGTTTAGAATCTAATATTATTGCGTCCATGGAAATATTGCCCCCCGTGGAAAGTGTCCAATCCACGGCAACCGTACTTTTTTGTACTGTAAGGGTACAAAATCGTCAGAAAAAGGAACATGGAGGATGGTAACTTTAATTGGCGAGAGGGGATCAACCCAAAGAGGTCTTTGGGTGGCCTGCGTGAGAAAGAGAAGCCTGGTTTTGAAGAGTACCTTGATGGCACCTTTGTGGGTGGGGGGTCACTGTTGTTCAAGCTGAGGTCGCGGTCCCTGGAGCTAAGGAGAAAATTGGGAAAACAGTGAAAAGGAGTGCCAGATGTGTAATTTAGGCGTGGTGGAGACCCTGGAACACTTTCTTCTAGAATACCCAAACTACTAGATTAAAAGAATAATATTCACTGAGAGTATAATGGGGAAGTTGGATGGGAGAATGAAGGACATGTGGTTAGTGACTCAAAGGAGAGGGTTAATGTGCTAATCGGAGAGATTGGGAAGAATGGGGTAGGGGATGTCATCAAACAGTTCGTCTCCGAGTGTTGGGAGGAGAGAAGAAACGTGGGAATAGGGAGGCAGTTTGGAACTCAGAGGTAACCAGGGCCTTCTCGCCCGAGAACCACGGCAAATCAGCGACCGGCCAAAGTGTTATTATTATTATTATATGCATGCATCATGTAAGGATCTCGATTGGGTTCGATGTCACCCAATTTTGTCGATTTGAAAAAAAGTGATAGGTCTGTTTGTTGTAAATTTGGTGTTCGCCTAAATACAGAAGTTCTGAAAAAGTTACTCTTAATTTTAAATAATCTTTTTGACCCACTTCTTTCTTTGCCATCTCATTGCCATTGCTTGTTTCTGTGGGAGTCTTTTCCCCATGATACTCCTGAGCTCAGTCATCGGCATTCTTCGGCACTCGTTTGCCCACATCCCAGCCTTACACTCACGCATTTAAACCGTTTCGTAAAGAAGTAACTAATGGGTTAAATCTGATTGGAAAGGTTCAGCATTTTTTAATAGTTTGACTTTACTTTTTTGTACATCCAATGGCATGTTTCTTCCAACCCCTCGCACAAACCCATTCAGATTGCTTCCTATTGCCTTGGCACATCTATGATTTTTATTGGAACATTCTTCTCCTGCACAGAAAATAAAACATTTTGTAAAGAAATATCAGGACGTTTTTAGTTATAAACTTACCTGGTTCGGTCAATTATGTGTGCAGGTCACCATGAACGTTCTGTCAATCCTTGAATGGTTCGAATCCCTTCATACTGAACCGTTAATACATAATCGAACATTAACCCTTTCATCCCTAGCGGCCGCTTTTCCGATCAGGACCATGATACGTCATAACGTCATTATATAGGATGGCTGTTCAATACATCTGTGGTAGACCAATCAATATTTTCAACGTGCAGCCCTGAGGCTGCACGTTGAAAATATTGATTGGTCTACCCCGAATAATGAATATGTACTCTTCTAATTGCTGGCATTGAACTGGCGTGGAATATACCACTAGAGTTCAAAGGGTTAAATTAAGTGAGTAAGTACACTCGTGGAACAAGCCGAAAGCTTCTTTGTAATTTTTATGCATATTGGCCAATGTATTACTCGGCTGATTTACACCCAATTTTCTTCGATACATTCCAAATAGTAGAGCTGTAGGTTTTTAAATTTCTTGTTCGGTTTCGGTTTTGGTTTTTGCAGGTGGAGTAAAACCTCGGTTCGGTTCGGTTTTCGGCTTGTTCATGAGGCCAAGTAAAATTCAATAAAACTCATTCTTATGTCCGGAGTCATAACTGAATGGTAGTGAAATTGAGTGAAACTCAATGAATGCCCGACATAAGCTATAATACATGAAGAATCAGGAAGGACAATATAATAATTACCTAAATATACAGAACTTTTATTGTGCTTGGCCATTTTTCGAGGACTGACACCTACACGCAACTTGAGGAAAGCTGCAAACGCAACTGAAATGTCGGAAATTCACAGAATGTAGCCTTCCCAGAGTAGTGAGAGTACCCAGACATGCCATTGTCAGTGTCTGGGTACTCTCACTTCTCTGGGATGGCTACATTCTGTGAATTTCTGCAGCAAGAGAGTATTTAAAAAAAACAAAAAAACCTTAGATTACGGGATGTCGACGGTTTCGGTTTCCAACCTGTGTCTGGTCGATCAATAAAACATTTTTTTCCGAAGAATTTCAAGTTGGTTACTACTTACTAACCACTAATCTCTGTAACATTGGATTGCTGGTTACATATAGAAAAGTGTCTCCACAGCAGCCATATTGGGATGGAAGTTGCTATAAATAGAATATACCCATAGTAGCTTGGGGTACCAAATGTTCACCACGAGTACTGAAGTGGTGTTAACCGCGAAACTTTGGCGGGCGGTTAACACCACTTCACCACGAGTGGTGAACATTTGGTACACCAAGCTACTTTGGGTATATTTTATTTATACCATGATCGTCAGATTATTAAGAGTTGTTATTTTTTCTCCATTTTACTGAGCAGGAGCCGTACATACGTGAGAATTTGCTTTTGTTTACATGAGCATCGGTGGGCGGTACTTCCGCTGTCAATTGTATCACCAAAACAAGATAGAAAAAGAAGCAGGGCCTTTTTCATTTTAATAACATAATAACATACTGTTTCGAGTTATGGGTGCTTTATTAACACGAGACAATGCATGTTTGTTACTTTTTGGCGTTTTATGGGGTAAACACATTTAAAAACGTAATAAATAATTGCCACTTTCATTTCACTCTTCGCGAGGCGACGTGCGATAAATTTAGACAAGTTCGCATTCAGGTCGACGTTACCAAAGGTCAACTTGTATGTAGGTCCACTGTAGGTGTAAATTTTAACTATTGAAATCCCATTGCTGGCGTGTTCACCACGGTTGGTGTATAAAGTAAACATTTATGTCATAGGCTTTTCATATACAGTAGAATAGGTAACCATGGTATAAAAACTGTTCAACAACAAACAATACTCGGGAGTTTTTTTCAGTTTTCCGACGCCTCGCATTCACCGATCAATATTTAAAGGTATACTTTGATGTCTGTGAAAAATGGATATGTTGATGGTCTGCACATTTTTCACAGACATCAATGCAAATTGAATATTTTCAGTATATTTTAGTTATTATTAACAAAAAACAAGTACCGAGATTTAAAAGTTGATATAGTGTTATTACATGCCGTTTGATGAAGTAAAAGCTGTTACGCCGTGACTTCGTCACGGCGTAACAGCTTTCACATCATCAAACGCCATGAATTGTGTGCGTGTGTGGGGATGGGGTTAGGGGGTGGAGCGCAGTTTGCATGACGACGCTCTTCACCAATCCGGTTGTATAGACATCAGTCGGTGTAAACAACATACCATATTTATTTATTTATGTATTTATTCATTTATGTATTTATTTATTAAGGTTTAACGACACTTTAACAGCCAAGGGCATATCGCGTCGGTGACAGTTTTACGGGTGGATGAAGCCGGAGTACCCGGAGAGAACCACCGAGCAACGATGAGCAGCTGCCAGCTCCCCAACATCGTAAGTCCGCACTGTAGCACAGACGGGGTTAGATTTGTTGAAGACATGCGCACCATCGGCGTGCAGTACGCCTTAGTACACGGCGTCATCGTGGACAATCGGAGGTTAAGTGCCTTGCCCAAGGACACAAAACGGGAGTCCGAATCGATCGATCAGACGGTCACCCATCAGAGGACTAACTGGGCTCGACGTTGCTTAATTTCGACGAGAGCCGGTTACCGAAACACCACCGCGCCCCATCATAGCATATTATTGGTGGGGAGTAAACAGAACTGCATGTACCTGACTTTGGCAATGTACAAATAAACGGAAATACCCGTCGAATACAAAAAAAAATCGCGAAAACCCCCACCACGAAGACGTGATCAGGATTTATTGAAAAACAAACCATGTTACTTCTGTGACAAATTATCCTCCGAGTGCCGTATTTGAGCTCCATATCTCGAAGGTCGTAGAGATACATACCGGACATAGGTAGAGAGAATGGAGACACAATCACGTTTATATATAAGATGTTGAAAGACTGAATACTGGCAAATGATATCCTTTCTTCTAGTTTGGATAGAGCAAAGCGATTTTAAGTGACGTTACGTTACTGTGTTAGTAGACTTTTCGACACCTGGTACCCGTATTTAAAACAAACGTGATTTGAAAGTAGAAACTGAATTAGACTCTTTAATATCACAGGGAAGTTGATTCCACATTTTAGGACAAGATATGGAAAATGCCCTATCACCAGCAGTTCGCAGCTTGCCAATAGCCTGTTTCAAGTTTAGCGTGCCGGTTGACCAAAGTGTTCTAGAGGGCCAATAGTATTCGAGCAGGTCTGACAGATAATTTGGGGGCCAACCCGTTCAGGCATTTATAAACCAACAAAGGCACTTTAAAATCAATTCTTTGTTTGATAGGGAGCCAATGCAATCTAAAAGAACTTGAGCGATATGGTCTGATTTTACAGTTTTTTGTTATGAGGCGGCAGCGCACTTCTGCACTCGTTGGAGCTTGTGAATGTTACATTGCTTAGATCCATAAAACAAAGAATTGCAGTAGTCAAGACGAGTGGTCACAAATGCATGAACGAGTTGGTCCGACAACTGTTTATCAATAAAGCATCATATTTTGCTAATATTTCGAAGATGGAAGAATGGGGATCGACAGATTTGGTTGACATGGTTGTCGAATGTAAGACTGTTGTCAAAGAGACAGCCCAAATTTCGAACTTGAGGTGTGGGGCTTATTTCGGCTTCCCCTATGCGAATGTTAGAACAAGATGATTTATGGAGCTGTTTGGACGCTGCTTCGATGTAGATTACCTCGGTTTTCTCATCATTAAGCGTAAGGAAATTACTTGACATCCATACCCTTATCTCTTCAACAACACCAGGAGCACTATTTTCAGTGTCGGAACCGAGGTGAATATACAGCTGTGTATCATCAGCGTAGAAATGACATTTAAGACATTACCGACGAATAATGTCTTCCAAGGGAAGAACATAAATCAGTTATAAAATTGTCCCTAGCGCCTTGAGAAACGCTATAATGGTAATACGAATTTTTCAGACATATCGCCGTGGATACAAACATTCTGCGTTCTGTTCTGGAGGTACGATGTGAACCAATCAAGCGCTTTATCAGTACGTCCTTCTCTGAATTTTAATCGGTCTAGCAAAACAGAGTGGGCAATATGATCAAATGCCGCACTGAGGTCAAGTAAAACCAGGCATGGAACTTTTCCCTCATCCATGGATAGCAATAGATCATTCTGAGCACGAATGGGTGCGGTTTCCGTACTCTGGTTCGGCTTGTATGTGGACTGATACACTTCTGGGAGGCCGTTTTTGGCTAAATGTGAATTCAGCTGATAAGCCACAGCCCTTTCAATAACCTTTGATAGACACGAGAGGTTAGGTTCCGCTCTACAGTTTCTCACTATTGCACAGAGGTGAAATTCTAAACATAGGGCATATGTTGAAACTAAGGCCATGTAAAATAGAGATATATTTTTAGTATCAGATATATGATTACATTAGGTTTTTTGTTGGACAAGAGAATTTGATGTTTTGGTCCCAAAGTTGGATTCTGATACATAGGGGTAAATTATCAGACGAATTATGAGAAACAGTGGCTTCGATAAATTGGCTATTTTTTTAAATGTAATTTTTACACGGGTTTGTTACCAGACAAGTAACTAAAAAATGAAACCGAAACATTTTTAAAAAATATTGCATTTTAGAAACAGGGGATGCTCTACTCTTGGGGTAGGTAGTTGGGGTGGTAGGGAAAATTCTGCTTTTGAGGCTGCTGGGTGGCTGAAAATGACTGGTTGCTGCATTTTGTCGTGCAATTTTTCAGGTTGAAGTCTTGCCTTTGACAATACATTCTTCCACCCACATTCAGATTGTTTATTTCTACTTAGTCAGATAGTGTAACATGTTTTTTGTGGATTTGGGAAATGTAATACATGTTATTGGTTAGATAACTAGGTTACAGAATATTTGATTTGAAGAGAGTGTATGGCATGTCATTTTTAGAAATGCCTGGAAAACAGTGGAGCGGAACCTTAGCGACAGGGCAGTAGTATTTCAGTATTTCGGGGTCAAGTGATGACTTTTTGAGTAGCGACGTATAGTGTTCAACCGATTGCCAAAATTGGTCGCTGGCCGATTACCGGTTATTTGAGCCCACAATCGGCCCATTCTGATGCCGATTCCGATTGTAATACCGTGCACTACTAGACAAATGGAGGCTCGAAAGAATTACATTAAACTGAACATTTTTCGAAGTATTAAACTTCGTTGACTGGGGTCCCAGTAAAATTACCAGTCGCGCACACTTGGGCGGTAAACGTGGCTCTCAGACCGCCCAAGTGCGTGGGACTGGTAATTTTGCAGCGACCTGAGTCAAAGGCATGCAAGCTTCACTTTTCCGATATATGGCCTGGCGATTGCCGCAAGTACGCTTAGTTGTGGGCTTTACGTGTCGTTTAACTTGTATATCCCGTATCCCGTAAAGGGGCGTCTAGAGAGATTAAAAATACACATTGTGGTTGTTTCTCAACTTTATTGAATGGTATCATCGACATCATTTTACATTAACAATTGAACAATTGCAGAAGATAATAAAATGCGATTCAGAAAAATCACAAATTGCTTGGCAACAATCGGTTGAACCGATGTTCCAGGAGCCGTTGTCGTTGTTATCCGTTTGCCCATAACCGGCCTTTTGTGGTGGCCGGTTCTGATCATCGGTTGACCACTAGCGGCGTAACAACAGCATGTTTCATTTTATCCGGGAAGACTCCTGTTTGAAGTGACGTATTGACGATTTTAACTAACGGTAGCATAAGTTCAGGGAGGTAAGACTTTAACGGCCAAGTTGGAATAGTGTCGAGGCTGCACTGCTTCAATAGCGCTCGTTTTATGATCCGCATTATCTCCAGAGCGTCGACATACACGAATCTTTCCAAAGCAACGATCTGACTTGGAACAGGGGAGTCTAATTCAAGGCTAGGCATGCTTAGATCGACATTGGATGCTTTTCTTATGGTTTTAATCTTATCAGAAAAGTAAGCTAAAAAAGTGTTAATAAGATCAACAGCCGAAGATTGATCGGGGAGAGCAGACAGCTTTCTGGGACTGTAGATTAGACCTGTGGGCGGTGTATGTGGTCAGAAATGAGGCCAGTGATAAAATTACTCTTTGTGGAAGTCATTAAATTATTGAAGTTGTTACGCTGATTGAGAAACATTTCTCTGTGGACACACAGTCTCGTCTGTCGACATTGCTTTTCCAGTTTCGGCCTAAAAATTCTGGCGGCTCTTATTTCGTCTGTATAGCAAGTATTGGGGCGGATAACAATCGACTTGCATTTAAGTTGATTTTTACTTTCTCAAATGGTAGAGTACGTGGAGAGTGTATTATCACTAAATCACCCGCAGAGTGGAGATTCCACCCGAGC
The DNA here is from genome assembly GCA_031216915.1 of Pictodentalium vernedei. NCBI lineage: Eukaryota > Metazoa > Mollusca > Scaphopoda > Dentaliida > Dentaliidae > Pictodentalium > Pictodentalium vernedei. The sequence goes on along the minus strand of CM062295.1, from coordinate 603,950,320 downwards.
AATAATTGCAAATCTGTTGCAAAGCATAACCAGCACCAGCAAAGTTTCAGCCAATGGACTTGCCGGTTAAACCCGGAGGTCCATTGGCTGAAACATTGCTTGTGTTTTTGTCGATATGTACAAAATTTGAAAGTTATGGCTTGGGAAATAACTCCACACCGCGGGTGAATTTGACGTTCAGAAAATTCATCGGTTATTTCGAGAACATCATCCACAGTGGGTACCCCGGGAAGTGAAACAGTGCTTGTATACTGTGGTAAACTAGCTCTGTTTCACAGGTAAAATAGGACCCAGTTACCAATGATTGGGGTGGAAGTCCTCTAAAGTGGGCAACATGGGTATAAACGATTGCCTAAACTTGACATTATCTCCATTTTGTTTTGCGGTCACGATTATATGTGATCTTAAACACCCAATAAATAAATAAATAAATGTATAAATAAATAAATACGAACATCATAATAAACAACAAATTGCATAAGAGGGTCAGTAAAATATAATCCTGTAGTATTTTGAACCTCCCCACAAATGCAAAATTCTCCACATTGTTATCACTGGTATTTTATTTGATGTCTCAAAATCTTGAGAAGTGTTCTCGCTGTCGCATGCCATGCAATAATACCAAAGTTTATCACAAAAAATAGATTCTTTTCGTGGGCCCCAAAGACTTGTTGGTTTATTATTCCCTTGCGCCGTCTTTGATAAAATCGCTATATGATAATAATAACACTTTGGCCGCCCGCTGATTTGTCTCGGTTCTCGGGTGAGAAGGCCTTGTTTACCCCTGTACTCCCAACTGCCTCCCTATTCCCTATTCCCACGTTTCTTCTCTCCTCCCAACACTCGGAGACGAACTGCTTGAGGACATCCCTTGCCCCATTTTTCCCAATCTCTCCGATTAGCATATTAACCCACTCTTTTGAGACATGTCCTTCATTCTCCCACCCCACTTCCCCATTATACTCAAAGTGAATCTTATTCTTTTAGACAGGTATTTTGGGCATTCTAGAAGAAAGTGTTCCAGGGTCATCACCACGCCCAAATTACACATCTGGCACTCCTTTTCACTGTTTTTCCCAATTTTTCCCATCATTTCCATGGACCGATTTTGTTTTTGTATGATGACGCAGGTGCGACAAAATTCACGCCTGTCAAGTACGTGTAATTTATAGGCAGTAGGTATATTGTGGATATCTAACATTTTTGAGTGGATACCGAAAATTATCTCATGAGTGACCGAGACAAATGTTTATTTTTCGCGAGCGAAGCGTGAGCGAAATTATACATATATCTCCGGCTCGACTGAGATAATTTTTGGTATCCATTCAAAAACACTAGATTTTCTTTTTATTATACGCTTTTTATACGAATTGGATCATTCCTATCGAAATCGAAAATTCCATTCGTTGCAACCTTGAATTGATGCATGGAAGTAAAAAGCTGATGGGCATTGATACGCGGAAGTGATTTGATGGATACTCGGAACAGGCAGCACTTTGCGATCCGATTCAGCTGGCGGGTTTCATTCATCAATTCAAGGTGAATTCGTGTTGAATTATTGCTGAAAATGATCGGCATCCACTCAAAAAACTAGATTTTCTTTTCATTATACGTTTTTAGAACAAATTGATCATTTCCAGTGATAATTTGACTCGTATTCACTTTGAAGTCATGCTTTGAAAGCCGCCATTTTGATTGATATCGTGAAAGTGAAAATTTCTATATCTTCACAGTGGGGGATACGATTTCTACCTTTCCGCAATTTTTTCGATAATCTATCGTGTAGTGTATAATAAACTTTGTCCCTTTGTTATGGTTAAACTAAATGAATTAACAGTTTGTCTATTTAATCTCATCCTTATCAAACCATTTCGTTGTTACTTTATCTCCCTTAATCTTATAATCCTCTTGGAAGATAATAAATTATTTGCTTCATTTTTATTTAGAGTGAATAAACAATGAGTAAATAATAATCATAAAAATAATTTTGTAAACGTTAACAATAGCTTTCCTTTTTTAATGTCTATATTTTTGTTTTTTGCGGCTTTTTTGACAAAAATACGTAAAATACTAATTAAAATATCGTACCTGGAGTGCAACAAGGCGCTAACTGCAATGCTTTAGCATTGGAGAAGGCGCCTTGTTGCACCTCAAAGGATGATGCATGGTTAATGTCTTTTCTAGTGTTCAACCGATTACCATAAATGGTCTCTGACCTATTACCGGTTATTTGAGCCCACAATCGGCCCATTCTGATGCCGATTCCGATTGTAATACCGTGCCTTACAAGACAAGTCAAGTTCTCGAAAGAACTACATTAAACTGAACATTTTTCAAAGTGTTAGACTTCGTTGACTGGGGTCCCAGTAAAATTACCAGTCGGGCACACTTGGGCCGTAAACGTGGCTCTCAGAGCCACGTTTACCGCCCAAGTGCGTGCAACTGGTAATTTTACAGCGACCTGAGTCAATGGAGTGCAAGCTTCACTTTTTCGATATATGACCTGGCGATTGCCGCAAGTACGCTCAGTTGTAGGCTTTACGTGTCGTTTAACTTGTATATCCGTAAAGGGGCGTCTAGAGAGATTAAGAATGCACATTGTGGTTGTTTCTCAACTTTATTGAATGGTATCATCGACATCATTTTACATTAACAATTGAACAATTGCAGAAGATAATAAAATGCGATTCAGCAAAAAATCACAAATTGCTTGGCAACAATCGGTTGAATCGATGTTCCAGGAGCCGTTGCCGTTCTCATCTGATTGCCCATAATCGGCCGATTGTGGTGGCCGGTTCCGATCATCGGTTGACCACTAGTCTTTTCATTTACTGTCAGATTCCATTTAAACCTAAAATCTTTGATTTGGCATAAAAAATCATTTGGCCCTGAACAAAAGTTCCATTTGACTCCAAACAAAATCGGGTGTGCGTGAACACAGGTCTTGGGTAAAGGCTTGTGTCTGAGTTCAATTTTGAACCTAGGTTTTTTCAAAATACCTAATTGTGTAAAACTTAGACTTGAAATATCTTTAAAATCACCCAAAAGACACCTCCTTTCACCCACCCATGTGGTCAGTTGTGTGCGGACAATATAACTCATTGCTTGTTTGAGGGAGCATGTCGTGCTAAACATTGATGTATAATATTCCAGAAATAACAGTAAGCCATTTTATATTGTAGCAGGAACAATCTGGCATGGTTGTACAAGACCGACCTATGTGGCTCTACGTACTGAAATAAATGATATTAAAGAAGTGAACTACCTGTTTTAAAAATCAATTGAGTGGAACAAAAACAGCTGAAAGGTTTTTCATATTGATTCCATGTGAGTAACCACTTCGCGTATAACAACTCTTGTAGATCAAGAGTACAAACATTTTTCAGCGGTAAATCATTTTGTTGAATCGGGCGATCGTGATTTTTGTTACATCTTTTTTTCAAATTTGTTAGGTTCACATTTTTTAATCACCTCCAACAGTCTTAAGTCTTGAGTTCGTTACTGACACGGATTTCATGTAGGGCTGTCACGATTTTTTAATTCAGGAATCGATTAATCGTCGCAAATAATCGATAATAATCGATTAATGGTACCCAGATGACCGCCTCTCCCTCTCTATGAAGTCGATAAAAAATAAAGTTCAAGTAAGTTGACCTACCTCCGGTAAACAACGAAAGCGATCCTCTTTTAGGTACATTCAAAGCTTTAATGTTCTGAACTTTTGAACCGTCAGTGTAATAATCAAGACCGGTCGGCAGTTGCGAACTTCGCAACTGCCGATCGGTCTTGATTATTACACTGACGGTTCAAAAGTTCAGAACATCAAAGCTTTGATGAATGTACCTGAATGACAAATGCTTCCAATGGCTTCTTGGGGTTTAACATCGATGTTCTTAACTCTTTACCTTTAGAAACAATAGTTTTTTTCATCAAATTGTCTGTTAATTATTAAACGTCTAAAGCGGGATACAGTTTACCGATTATTCGACAACGAAAAATACTAATCGATTTCGCCCTGACTGATCAACAATCGATTTAATCGATTAATCATGACAGTCCTAATTTCATGCACATTTTGCGTTTATTAGCTCACCAACTTTAGTTGTGTGAGCTTATGGCATGGCTCGATCGGTCGGCGTCGGCGTCAGCGTCAGCGTACGTGTCCAATAATGTTAAAGCTTCTGTTTAGGCCACTTACTCGCCCTATTTCCATATCATGGCCTTTATAATGCTGCTATATGATGATTATTATCATTATACCATGATTTAACCCCTCATACCCTGCATTTTAAACATTTTTCTTGACATTTTTAGTTGCGTTTAGTTTTCTGTTTAGCTCAGAATTTCATGTTTAACTAAGTGTTTAGGTCAGCTGCTGTGCTCCTTCTCTTCCAATGGCACTTATATTCATCATACATGTTCCTCAGTATCATTGTTCCATGATTAACCCCTCATACCCTGCATTTTAATCATTTTTCTTGACATTTTTAGTTGCGTTTAGTTTTCTGTTTAGCTCGGAACTTCATGTTTAACTTAGAGTTTAGGTCAGCTGCTGTGCTCTTTCTCTTCCCATGGCAATTATTTTCATCATACATGTTCCTCTGTATCATTGTTCCATGATTAACCCCTCATACCCTGCATTTTAAACATTTTTTTTTAAATTTTTAGTTGCGTTTAGTTTTCTGTTTAGCACGGAATTTCATGTTTAACTTAGTGTTTAGGTCAGCTGCTGTGCTCCTTCTCTTCCCATGGCACTTATATTCATCATACATGTTCTTCAGTATCATTGTTCCATGATTAACCCCTCATACCCTGCATTTTAAACATTTTTCTTGACATTTTTAGTTGCGTTTAGTTTTCTGTTTAGCTCGGAATTTCATGTTTAACTTAGTGTTTAGGTCAGCTGCTGTGCTCCTTCTCTTCCCATGGCAATTATTTTCATCATACATGTTCCTCAGTATCATTGTTCCATGATTAACCCCTCATACCCTGCATTTTAAACATTTTTTTGACATTTTTAGTTGCGTTTAGTTTTCTGTTTAGCTCGGACTTTCATGTTTAACTTAGTGTTTAGGTTAGCTGCTGTGCTCCTTCTCTTCCCATGACACTTATATTCATCATACATGTTCCTCATTATCATTGTTCCATGATTAACCCCCATACCCTGCATTTTAAACATTTTTCTTGAAATTTTTAGTTGCGTTTAATTTTCTGTTTAGCTCGGAAATTCATGTTTAACTTGATGTTTAGGTCAGCTGCTGTGCTCCTTCTCTTTCCATGGCACTTGTATTCATCATACATGTTCTTCAGTATCATTGTTCCATGATTAACCCCTCATACCCTGCATTTTAAACATTTTTCTTGACATTTTTAGTTGCGTTTAGTTTTCTGTTTAGCTCGGAATTTCATGTTTAACTTAGTGTTTAGGTCAACTGCTGCGCTCCTTCTCTTCCCATGTCACTTATATTCATCATACATGTTCCTCAGTATCATTGTTCCATGATTAACCCCTCATACCCTGCATTTTAAACATTTTTCTTGACATTTTTAGTTGCGTTTAGTTTTCTGTTTAGCTCGGAATTTCATGTTTAACTTAGTGTTTAGGTCAGCTGCTGTGTTCCTTCTCTTCCAATGGCACTTATATTCATCATACATGTTCCTCAGTATCATTGTTCCATGATTAAACCCTCATACCCTGCATTTTAAACATTTTTCTTGACATTTTTAGTTGCGTTTAGTTTTCTGTTTAGCTCGGAATTTCATGCTTAACTAAGTGTTTATGTCAGTTCCAGTGTTTTACTTTTAAGAGGTTGTGTTTAGGGAAGCTTTGTCGCATGTTATGAGCCTGTTTGATACAGTTCTTGTGTTTGCCAAAGTTACTATCAAAGAGGAATGTTGGTGAGCTATAGGGCGTTGGCGTCCTTCTTGTTATGTTGGGTGTCATGTTGGGAGAGTCTTAACGTCTTAGTTACTTCCACTCATTTAACTTTTAAATATTTTATGTATTTTTTTTTCATATGAAATCTAAAGGTCCAAAAGATTTTACGCACCATTAAATGTATATGTTATGTATTGGTGAGGTATATACATAGACATACGCCTGTTTACCAAAACCTTTCACGACGAATAAATTATTGTTTATAAAAAGAGAAAGCAGAAGGCCATGAATTTTGATAACAGTGACTGATTATTTACAATAAATTTGGATCGTGAAATCGCGAGAACATAAGAAAGGAATATATTTATATCCAGTTCCGTCATCACAGAAACGAAGAGTTTCGCGATCTGCCAGGGGCCAATACTAGAGTACATGGAGAGTGGATTGTAACTAAATCACCCGCGGAGTTGAGTTATCACCCAATCTATAACTTTCAAATTTTGTACATATCGACAAAAAACACAAGCAATGTTTCAACCAATGGACCTCCGGGTTTAACCCGGAGGTCCATTAGCTGAAACTTTGTTGGTTCTGGTTATGCTTTGCAACAAATTTGCAATTATATCTCGGTGGAATCTCCTCTCTGCGAGTGATTTGGTGATAATACACTCTCCACGTACTGTATAAAACTTTTACAATTGTATTTTCTAGAATTGTATTTTCCAGTTATGACCTTGAATGGGTAGAACCAATAGCATTTTCAACGATCTGGCAATTTGTCAGTTGGCACATTGCCATATCTTTTAAAATGCTAATGATTCATTTTAGTCAGTTATATTAATAGGTAGAAAGTACAATTCTAAAAAATACGATTATAAGTGTTATAGTATTGGCTCATGGTCGAAATCCCCTGTCCACTTTACAATACAGAACTCTAGAATCTCATCCGTAGAAAAATAAAACGGGGACAATGCGAATCCAGGACAAAATGTCTGTGGATAAAATACCCACGGACTAAATACTCATGGACAAAATTACCCTCAGACAAAATCCCAATTCGACAAAATCCCCATCGATTCTTATAACGAAATACAAATAACAGTAACATAAAGTGAAATACAATTTTATTTTCCAATGGTAATATAAGTTTTCTCATACATGGTACATGGAGATTTAATATCTGGATGTCGGTTTTCAACAATGAGGCGCAAGCCGAATGGTTGAAAAGGAGACATCCAGGAAGTAAATCTCCATGTACCCTGGATGTTGCCCGAGATAACGAGTTAGTCCCGCCTCCTAACACAGAAATAATGCCGAGATGTAAAATATGATCCCACATTAAGACTCAAGCGACGAAGTTTAAACCCAACACTGAGCCTCAGGTTTTGAACCAAACAGCAAAACTATAAATAGACCGAGTCTATTTCTGAATAGAAGTGGGTCAGAGTTGCGTTCAGGTGAGCATGTCATACAATTCAAATTCAGTATCAAAGTCTTTCTCTGACAAATACTCTCTAAAAAGCCGTGCAGCAGTATTATTTGATTTGACAGTGGATTGAGGCGTGAGTTCAATCCGTTTGCGAACGATGTCTCCATCGGAGTGACAAGCGAAGCGAGAGATTGACATTTTGTATTCTGCTCAAGCGATATCGAAGATAAGCAGATGAGTTGCTCCCCTTGATGTTCTCACCACGCAAAGCGCAAAAGTATATTTGCGAACCCGATTCAATCTGTTCAGTTCTCATCGAATACGACAGCCAACAAGCGCTTCTACTCATAAGGCTACAACGATGTGTTTTAATTTGTATTAGTATTCACTACAATACGACAATAAGTTGGATATAACTTAACAGTTCTAATAGGAGTTTCTGCAATCGATGTGACCCAGTCGGGGTCAAAGGTTATTTTTATCACCTGGATGTTTCTCGAGTGACAAACGGGGAACAACGGCGCGCGCTCTTATCACCCGCATGTTTTAAGATAGCCAATACCATGGTTATTTGTTTCGGTCACGTTGACCAATCAGAAGATGCGATGCATACTGATACAAGGACAATAGCATTTATTTTTACACAACATTTTTTCTACCTTTTGTCTACATTTATTACCCATATCTTCGGCTTCCAAACAATTGCAAAAAAATTATTTAGTTTATAAAAATTAAATTTTCTTACAATTTACTGAATGGTACTGACTCATACCTTCCAATCAGTTGCAAAAAAAACAATTTTATTTAGTTATAAAAATTGTTTTCTTACAATTTACCGGACTGTACTGGCTCATACATTCCAATCAATTGCAAGAGATCAATTTTATTTAAACGAACTCTTTTAAAAAAAAATTAAATTTTACGTTCTCCTGTAACTGAATTCATAACATGATTGTCTAATTACACTTATAATTATATGGCAACAGAGACTGACAAACTAACAAATAAAGTAAAAAAGAGTTGGGGTTCAGAAAAAGTCAATTTAAAAAAGGTAATTATAATGACAAAAATTGTCATGGGGATTTTATCTATTTTATATTTTCTGGATGGGCATTTTGTCTGATGGGCATCATGACTGCGCACCGAACAATGCATCCGAGATGCTATTTCCTTTGTCCTTCGTGATTCGGTGGCGTCCTGAAAGCAACTCTACCTCGACCCGATCGAGAAAGAGAACGCTCTTGTGATCACAGTTGTAGGAATTGATATTTCAACTTTTACATTTCGTCCCCTGAGTTTCAATGTATTATATGTGCCAGTAGGCACATAGAACACCAGTGGAACTCAGGGGATGATTTGTTACTTTATTCTTTTTTGGAACGATCGTCCTTGTTTTCTTGTTTTCAAATTATTTGTTTTAAATACCACGCTAGTAAAATATGCAAATGAAAAAACACCACCAGCAGTGTTTATGCTGGCCCGATATTTTGTGCCAAGTTGAATTTTTGTTCGGTACCAAATGAATTATTTTAGTGCCAAGTGACAAAACGTTAGTGCCAGGTGTAACCTGACGGTAAATGAGAACAAATTAACCACGTATCGCCATTTCATCGCAACAAGACACTCAAGGTACGATATTTTAATTTTGTATTACCCCTTTAAACATTTTAGTTGTAAAAAACCCACAAATAATAAAAGTATAGATTATTGAAAACTACAATAAATGGGGGCGCGGTGGCGTCGCGGTAACCGGTTCACGTCAGATCACCGAAGTTAAGCAACGTCGAGCGCGGTTAGTAGTTGGATGGGTGACCATTTCAGCGACTGATTCGTGCCCCCGCGTTGTGTCCTTGGGCAAGGCACTTCACCCCAATTGCCTACGTGGGGGCACGATGACGCTGTGTACTAAGGCGTACTGCGCGTCGATGGTGCGCATGTCTTCAACCAATCTAACCCTGTCTGTGCCGCGGTGCAGAGTTCAGAGTTACGATGTTGGAGAGCTGACAGCTGCTCGTCGTTGCTCGGTGGTTATCTCCAGGTACTCCGGCTTCCTCCCCCCGTAAAACTGTCACCGACATAATATGACCCTGGCTGTTCATGTGTCGTTAAACCCTAATAAAAAAATTTAAAAAAAAACTACAATAAATAAAGTAAAAGACTATTATTAACGTTCACAAAATAATTTCATGATTATTATTTACTCACTGTTTATTCACAGCAAATAAAGTAAACTAAAAGTAAATAATTTTAAAGATTAACCCTTTACTCAACGAATAATATGCAAATTCAGCAACTGAAAAAAATATTATTTTTAAAAAAATTTCAACAAAACCATATCATGTGACCCCTCATTGGAACGAGCTCGTCGAGCTCGTTCCAATGAGGGGGTCACATGATATGGTTTTGTTGAAATTTTTTGAAAAAATTTTAAAAATGATATTTAAAATAATAAATTTTGATATAGCCTGCGTTGGCTAAAGAGTTGAGCAGCATATAAGAAAAGATAAGTAACAAAGAAATGTTTTGATAAGAATGAGATTAAATGGATAAACGGTTAATTTAATTGACCTGTAGCATAAAGAGCCATGGTTAAATGTGGTACATTTTGATTACTTGACATGCGAAACTTCTGTCTCGCCGGCATCGCCAGACAGCGCTTTTTTTCGAAAACGACGCACAGAAATAATAGACCACAAAGCCTTTGAAACCTACCAAAACTTAAATTTGGTGCCAAAGTTTGGTGCAAAATTCTATATTTTTGTGACAAACGAATGTTTTCGTGCAGATGGCGCGTATACGGTCACCCAGAGAGAAACCGCTGTTGGGGTTTAGGAGTAACATTGTGTTACAGTCTGGGTAGGGGTGTCTGGAAAATCTTTGCAGACACTGGACTGAAAATTATTTTTCCACCATTAGAGTATACACCACCCCTGGGTGATAAACAAATATCCTTTCCCCCATTCAATTGGGGATTTATCCCTTTCTCTCACCTTTTACTGTTTTTTCCACGTTTCTTCCACTTTTTAGTACAGTATCGAATGATGAAGCTTTAACGGAGCAATGCGACTAAGGACGTGGCTTTGGGCTTAGGTATCAGCGATTTGCATTACCAGCATGCATGGAAATAAGCAATCTGTCACTTGCAGAATGAGGTCCCCAGAGAGGGAATATGCTAGTGCTATCCTATACAGTGGGTTGGAGTCTTCCGATTTAATCAGCTGAGTACCTGTGTAGGGATGCATCACCAAATTCGCCCTCTGGAAACCTCATCATGCAGATGACAGTCTGCATATTTCCAGGCTTGATTACCAGTAGCCTGAAAACTCCTGTCAACTATCGCTAATGTACATCTTGGTGGGAACCCACTATTCCATTGTGATAGTTGTGTAGTTCTGCTGGGATCACTGAAGGGGCTAAAAGTTTATTCAACAGAACTCTAAGTGAGAAATAGATAAGGGTCAAATTTGGAAATTGTAGTTTGGCGAACAATCACTTGTCCGCCTTGACTATTTCAATATGAGCTTACCGGGAGACAGACATGAGTGTTGGGCACCAAGAGTCCCAGTTTATAATGACCCACGATTGCGCATATGGATAGCGATATGGTGTTCAGTTTTCTACCATTTCTCTCTTAAACAACATTTTTATTTCCTTTAAGTCATTGAAATGGGATTTGTCGAACAAGCAATGTCTATATTAACGCCGTACCATACAGAAAATCCCATTACAATGGTGCAAGTGCAGCTGTACGTGAAAAAGAAACTAATCTTGATGAATCTTGATGAAATATACATCTGGAACTTAATTATCCCTTTGAACTCTAGTGGTATCTTCCATGCCAGTTCAATGGCAGCAACTAGAAGAGTCCATATTCATTATTAGGGGTAGACCAATCAGTATTTTCAGCGTGCAGCCTCGGGCTGCACGTTGAAAATACTGATTTGTCTACCCCACAATATTTACTGAACAGCTATCCTACATAATGATTTTATGACGTATCATGTTCCTGACCGGAAAAGCGGCCGCTGGGGTTCAAAGGGTTAAGCAGCCCCTGAAATGTTTCATGACAGTGAAGTTGCTGTTACTGAATATTATGTTTTAATGATTGCTATGTCTTGCAGTACATTTCAACTCGTGAAACATGATGTTTCTAGTTTATAGTGTACCCCAAAAACATTCCCTCGTCCACGTGAAGCATGCTACCCAACACTATCATCCACATGCAATAACTGAGTATAAAACAAGAAAATTTGTCACTTCTTTTATCAATAAACGTTGACATGGCAAGTTGGAGAATGTCAGAGGCACTAAGATGCAACAGGCATGTGGTTCAAAGCTATTGGAATGCAATTTGGCTATAGGCATTCTGTAATCAACAGACTTGTTCGACAAAATCAAACCAACGATGTTAAGGAGGACCAAAGCCTGGACAACCCGGAAATACGTTTCTTCGGGAAAATCGGAGTCTGGCACGCCTCGTTAGGCGTGAACCCTTTGCTTCAAGTGGGGTTTTGTTGGCTCCCCAACAGGTGTTTGTGCATCAGAACTGCCCGAAACTGTCTCAAAGCACTGGGTATGAGGTTCGGAAGGGTCATCAAGCGTCCAGTTCTGTCTGATCAGCATCAAAGACGACGTTTGGAGTGGTGTTTGGCACGACAGTGTTGGAATCTCGGGACAAGGAGGAGAGCCCATTGGTCAGACGAGAGTATGTTCCTGCTTCACGTCACAGAAGGCATAGAAATACTGCTTACGTGCCCAGGATCATCAGGCCATCTGTTCCTTATGATGGAAGATCAGTAATGATCTTGGGATGCCTCTCTAAAGATTGTAAACTTGACATGGTGACTGTACGTCGGAATCTCAATGGTCATCAGTACATCTGGGACATTCTCAATCCGGTTGTCGTGCCTCATTTTGACAACCATCTGTTGATTACTCGCCCTGTAGTCATGGACGACAATGCAGGTCCACATCTCCCCCGTGCTGTGAGAGCATTCCTTCAGAACAACGCTATTACAACACTACTTTGGCCTGCAATGAGCCCCAATTTGAACCCCCGAGAACACATCTGGGACGTTCTTGGTCGTCGTGTGCAAACAGGGGATCCGCCTGTTCAGAATTTGGTCGATTTGGAGGCTGTATTGCATGACGAGTGGCAGCAGTAGCCTCTGTACCGTGTCTGAATGCTCACTGGTAGCATTAGGAGGAGGGTTCAGGCTGTCATCCGGGCACGTGGTGGATACACTCGCTTGCTACTGACGTCAGACACTGCTATTGTGTTCAAGAGATCACAAGATACATTTTGTGCCGTTACTTACCGGCATTGTTTCATCATGGATCGTTGCAGCACCATGCGTGTCGAGAGAACATTTTTCCATCAAAAACATTAGTGACAGATATGTGTAATTATCGCCTTTAAAATACTGCATATTTTCATCATTGTGTTGTCTTTCGTTTTCCAATAGACCGTTCTTTCCGTAAACAATCACTTTGGCCATCTTAAAGGTAGCATGAAAGTAATGACAGTTACTATTAACACCACTGCGAAAAAAACAAGGGGTGCTTATTTAAATTCTAGGTGTTTAGAAAGAAAGGACAGTACTACATCTCGTCAACTTTTGTATATCTCTTATCTAACGGGCATGTAGGAATTTTTGTATACATAGTAACCTACGATAGGCCCACAGTACGCGGGTGGCGCTATCAAGTCAAGAGTATACCTTTTGACAGAAGCATAAAAGTTCACGAGTTCAAAACATAGTACTCATCCGTAGGTCCATAGACCATTGCCTTACACTCAGTAGTCAATAAGCCGAAGAAACCGTAAGCGCCCTTCCAGCTCACTTAGAAATTGTAAGAGAAATACCATTCAAAGTTCAACCCCAAGCGACACAGCAAAAACCACTCCACCGTCCTGCACGGCAAGGGTGAATGCTGGATTAATTTCCATTTCATTCCAATCCCATTGTTTCCCCAATATATTAGTGTACCACTCAGAATATTGTGTCATTTTCCAAAGCAGTTTTCTCTGGATCACCATATAACATAAAAGTAATTAGAGATTAACTAATAAGGATTTGCGGCCGTCATCTGCTTGCCGATTAAATGAGCGCACAGTCGGCCGATTGTAAGTGCCGGTGTCTGATAGTCACAACCAAAAGGAGTAGTATGCTCGAGAATGCATAGAATATGGTTACTTTTACAGTACAGTCGGGTTGATTGGCTCGTTGACCTCAAGAGCATGTCACTGTGTGTATTAAAATAAAAATACATCATCGGAAAACAATTAACAGCGCAGCGTCTTTGATCAATGACCAAAGACGCCATGATGTTATCCCTCTACCTAATACGAAAAGCAGACGACACCTACAAATAAAATTCGTGAATAACTAAACATTTTCATTTTTTGTCTTAAAAACATAGCTTATGACCCTCGTTGGAACGAGCTCATCGAGCTTGTTTCAATGAGGGGTCATAAGCTGCGTTTTTTGAGACAAACTTTTTTTAAAAAAAATGAAAATTGAATGGTGATTTTTGTAAATAGCGCTGGCCGGTTTTGGTCGTTACTTTGGGTAAAGGGTTAGCTTGTTTATGCTGATGTCGTATTTGATAGAGGCACCACATGACACGTGGCATCTGTGTCTTGAGCAGCTATCAAGGGGAAGATCAAACAAATCAAAGAGATAAGACCAATCATGATTCCTGCCAATCATTGTGGCAACTTATTAAGCTTGATACCAACCAACGATATTCAAACACTTCTACAGATGGTCAACCGATGACTTAAAATCGGCCGATGCCAGATGCGATTGCCAAACATCGGTTAATCACTAAGAGTAATGTTAGTGGTGTGACCCAATTTTGTGAAAAGCAAATTTCTTTGTTCTGTATATAGATGACACATTAATAGCTAGTGTTCAGTATCTTCATATAAATGACCATTGCTGCAAGAAAGATTGTCTCTTATTGATCTATCGAATTTATGTTCGTTTAAATCACTACAATTTAAACGTAGCTTAGTGTGAAAGATTTGTTCGGAAGTCCATAAGCGCACATGTGGAAATATTTTAGGGAAATATTATTGCGTTATTACGAGATAATATTGCGTTATAACGAGATAGTATTGCATTATTACCAGATATTATTGCGTTATAACGAGATCGTACTGCGTTATTACGAGATCTTATTGCGTTATAACGAGATAGTATTGCGTTATTACGAGATCTTATTGCGTTATAACGAGATAGTATTGCGTTATTACGAGATATTATTGCGTTATAACGAGATAGTATTGCGTTATTACGAGGTATTATTGCGTTAGATAGTATTGCGTTATTACGAGATAATATTGCGTTATAACGAGATAATTTTTATTGCGTTATTACGAGATATCATTGCGTTCCTGAGTTTTATTATGTGGTGGCGACAGAAGAGAACAAATCTACGTTAGCCTGCTGGCGCACGGTTGAAAATACTTTTGAGAAATATTACTGCGTTATTACGAGATCTTATTGCGTTATAACGAGACAGTATTGCGTTATTACCAGATTTTATTGCGTTATAACGAGATAGTATTGCGTTATTACCAGGTATTTTTGCGTTATAACGAGATAATATTGGGTTATAACGAGACCTTATTGCGTTATAACGCAATGTTATCTCGTAATAACGCAATAATATTTCCCAAAAGTATTTTCTATTGTGCACCAGTAGGCTAACGTGGATTTGTTCTCTTCTGCCACCACATAATAAAACTCAGGAACGACATTGCCTTTGTTGTAAGTTTCTTCTTATATAGATTTACGATCATACAGGTCTTCAGATCTACACTTAGGCTATACAAATGTTTACCATTGGTGGCAGAAACGAGTTTGTAAACCTATTCGTATTACATTGAATTTCCCTTAACAAGACAGTTTGAAGATCTTAGCGGGCAGTAAGTCATTTCTGATACAGGTCACGGAATAAGCAGCCAAATGTAGTTTGGCACGCTTGTGAACATGATTTTAGTTTAAACATTATTTATTTCAAGAGTACAAAAACATATGAAAAATGTGTTACGTTCATTAATGTGGATTCGGCAGGAAGCTATAAGCTTATACAAGGCCGTCTCCACCAAGAACAAGATTACAAAGAGTTACCAATTACAATGGCAGGTATGAGTGATTTTAGTATTTAGTTTAAACAGTATTTGTATACATAACACAAGCGTCTGGCATAAGGCAGTAGTAGAGCTCACTCATCGTCGCCCGGAGGGTCCCGCCACTCGTCTACCAGGTTATCCCAGTGCCAAACGCGGAAAGAATACGGTAGTTGCACAGAAAACTTCTTGAATAACTAGACATTCTTAATTTCAGCTCCCAAACACAGTTCTTGACTTCCCACTGGAACGAGCTCACTCCAGCGGAGGTACACGAGCCACATTTCGGAGTCCAAAGTTGGAAAGATAATAAGATTTGAATGAGAGCGTTGTTTTAATATGACTGACCGGTGCTGGTCATCACGGGAGGCAGAGGCGGGGACCCCCGGGAAACGACGTGTAAGAATATTTAGACTACAAAGTGAACAAGATAAGAACGATTTAAACAAAAACAAAACCAAAAAAAGACAAAACAAAACAAATCTCGGTTAGCTTGAATACATGATGCATTAAATACACACAAAAAAGGCTTAAGTTGGTATACCAACTTAAGCCTTTTGTGTGTGTATTTAATGCATCATGCATTCAAGCTGACCGAGATTTGTTCGCTTAGTAAAAGATTATGAGTACAGTCTATGGATACAGACCACGTAGTGTTGGGCTGCATGGAAAGTTGAATGGTGTGGAGGGTATATTCGTTATGTTGAGCTAATTTGGTAATAACATTATAATAATATTAAGTTATATTAAATGGGTTACTACTGTATTAGAAATTAATCATTGGAATCGCTTCCTGGGTAATATAAAGTTATGTACCACTTCAACGATGAGGCGGTGGTCTTCCTTATTCAAGAATTCTGAACCGAAAAGAAGTGTAGATGTGTCTGTTCCAAAAGGGAGTAGGTTAATGGTATAATTACGAGCATCTGTGAAAATTGGACAATGCAAGAGAAAATGATCAGGAGTCTCTTGCTCGCCACACTGTCATAAGGGGTTTGGTGATAAATGATTATCATATAAGTGTGAATTGAGGTTACTACACTCCAGTCGTAACCTGAAATGATATATTTGAGCTGTGCGAGATTTCGTCTTACTATAGAACCTTGGAGGTCGTTGATTACCACCGTTTAGGAAAGTCTTAAAATTAATCAATGACGAGTTCTCGCGGACAGACAGGGGCAGGTTATTCCATTGGTCAGTAACGCTGGGGATGAAGGAAGGCTTGTACAATTCAGTCAGACAAAAAGGAACACGGTGGTTTTGACTTGATCGGAGACTGAGTGATCGATTGACTGAAGAAGCAAGTGGCGGAAGTTTACTGGAGATGTGTGGAGGTACCATACGATGACACATTTTGAAAAACCGGGTTAACTTCTGTTTGCGACGTCTTTCTTGCAATGGGTCCCATCGCGTTTATAAATAAAGTAAGGACTTACTAGCACTAATGGTTGCCCCCGTAATGATCCTTGCCGCTGCAATCTGTACTTTTTTCCAGTTCCGCCACTTTGTTTTCAGAACAGTATCCCAAACAGTATCCGCGTGTTCAAGAAGAGGCCTAATAAATGCAAACAATATTTTTTTCTAGGACACTACGATCTAAATTAAATTTGTGCCTCCTCAGTAAGTCTAAGCGAGGCCAGGCTTTAGAGCAAATATGGTCGATATGGTCGTTCCATGTACAAGTACTATTTAGTATGACTCCTAAGTGTTTATGGTTAGAGACTCCGGATATCTGAGAACCACCTAAGAATAAGGGTGGGTGGATGGGGCTGCTTTTACGTGATATTAGTATACTCTGTTTTGTTTGGATTAAACTCCACCAACCATGTTTTAGCCCAATGTTCGATTGTAACCAGATCATGATAGATTAAAGTCGACGCTTGTTCAGGGTTCTCTATAATTAGATATAAGCAGGCATCGTCTGCAAAGAGGCATATACTGCTCAATACATGTTTGGTTATGTCGTTAATGTATATGAGGGGCAACAAGGGCCCGAGGATCGATCCTTGTGGAACACCGGCATTGACGGTTCTCTATGAAGATGTCTCAGACGATATCACAACTCATTGTATCACAACTCATTGTACCTATCTGCAAGATACGATTTTAAGAACAGCAGAAGTTCTCCCAAAACGCCTATACTCTCCAGCTTGTAGATGAGACCAGCATGCCTTACTGACTTCACAGAAGACAACCCTAACTTCTTTGCCTTCATCAAGGGTGCGACAGAATTCATCATATATGTCAATCAGTTGGAGGACAGTTGAGTCACCGGGTGTAAAACCTGACTGAAAATGACCGAGAACGTCATTGTCAATTAGGAACTCCCACAAACGTTTGAAAACACATTTTTCAAATATTTTTCCAACGCTGGTGATTAGAGATATTGGGCGATAATTAATAAAAGAATTGGAGGGCTGTTTTTTCCAGATTGGGGAGACGTTTGCTTTTTTCCACAGTGACGGAAAGTATGAGTTATTCATTAGTATATTAAATAAGATCGAGAGTGGCTCACATAACGAGGATTTACATTCTTTGAGGCGACGCGGGCTTATTAGATTTGGACCAGACGCCTTGGACACTTTTATCGACTTCATTGCAGAATATACTTCGCTACAATGTAGAGAAATCATTCCATACTTTCAGCAACATGGGGTGTTGCGTCTGGCAGGGAAGCATTCAAGTCATCCACTGTTGAGATAGAACTGAAATATTCATTGAACACGTCAGCTTTCTCAGTACTTGAGAAATATATTTTGTTTGAGTGGTTGAGAGGAGGAATTCCTACTGCGTTACTACTGCCGATGAATGTTTTCAGGGTCTTCCACCACCTTGATAGTGATGTTTCGCTACTTCTTAGAGTGGACTGGACTTTTGGCAAGTATAACGCTTTGGCCTTCCTAATAGCCGATACAACTTTGTTCCCTTTCACTTTATATTTTGCCTAGGCATGTGGAATATCGGTCCCTTTAGCAATGCGATTCAAACGTTTCCTCTGTCTGATCAGTAATCGTATTTCATTATGCATCCATTTCGGCTGGTCTTTACGCGTGGTAATAAATTTGTTGGGGATGTGGATTGATGCAGAATCGAGTATTTTGTCGTTAAATTTAGAAACTATAGTATCGAGAGATGGATTATCAAAGAGAGAGTTCCAGTCGACGTTGGAGAAAGCCTCATTCAATTACCCTGGGAGTAGAGCCATATTCTCCTCTTAAATGAGAGAGGCTGTGATTTTTAAAATTCGTGAACATGATTTTATACAAAGCGACTAATTTGTGACGTCTTCTGCATTCTTTGAGCGGTAAGAATCCAGACTCCCTGTAAATAAGTTGTTGATGCGTCCCCCTAGTTACGCCTATTATAGTTCATTGAGCATCCAAGTGGAAATGTTCTTAGAATATTGATACTCTTTTCGTGCAATCATCCCATATAATAGCCGCATAATCAAACAGAGTTTCCAAAGCGTGTCTAGACGGTTTTCTACCATGATTAAACTTTTAGCCCTTTACCCAACGTAATGCCCAAAACCGGCCAGCGCTATGCACAAAAGTGACCAATTAATTATCATTATTTTTTTCATTTTTTGTCTCAAAAACATAGGTTATGACCCCTCATTGGAACGAGTTCGTCGAGCTCGTTCCAATGAGGGTCATAACCTATGTTTTTGAGACAAAAAATGAAAAACATTAGTTATTCAAGAATTGTTGTTGCAAGAGTCGACTGCTTTTCATGTTAGGTAAAGGGTTAATGTTGATGGAGTTGCGTCCAAAATGACAACACCCTTCCTTGATTTGGTTAGTCATAAATAACTACGCAATTCCCAGTATGAGCAAACGCAACAGTCCAATTATCGTTTCCATTGTAATGGTTGACCAGAAGCATCTGGAACTCATAATTTGTCTCCACAATTTTGTTCTGTTCATTATATCAACAGTATGAGCATCGTGACATTTAATACGTACATTGTCATTTCCATTAATATGAAAGTCGAGGAGGTGAGATTTGCTAATTTTTTCCCCAGGAAGAATAAAAAAAAATTACTGTAAAAACACATTCGCTAAACAAAGAGCCAAGATGAATACCTTAGTGCTGGTAGGTGTAATACTGATAGATATTCGTAATGGTGAATTATTTGTGGACAAGTTGCTTCTGATAAGCTTTGGATTTTTCTCGCATGTCCAATGCTTCCAATGGAGATAGCTTTATCGAAAGCCGATTTTCCTGTCTACAGTACGTGGAGAGTGTATTATCACTAAATCACCCGCAGAGTGGAGATTCCACCCAAGCAATAATTGCAAATTTGTTGCAAAGCATAACCAGCACCAGCATAGTTTCAGCCAGTGGACCTCCGGGTTAAACCCGGAGGTCCATTGGCTGAAACATTGCTTGTGTTTTTTGTCGATATGTACAAAATTTGAAAGTCATAGCTTGGGTGATAAGTCCACTCCGCGGGTGATTTGGTTACAACCCACTCTCCACGTACTGTATATAAGTCACAAGTGTGAGTTTAATGACTCGTTAATGTCTGTAAAACAGTGGAAAAAACGGAATGAAAGAATAGACCCAAATTGTACTAAACCCCAATAGGACCTGAGCTGAGACAATCAAAACGACCCCATGTAACGAATGTAGGAAAGAATGGCACAGGAAAAATGGCACAGGGATATATGGCACACTTTTTGACACCCTAGGAAAAAATGGCTGAATGATTGAAACGGGGGAGGCAGAAACAAAGGCATTCTTACAGGCAGTTGTGGGAGTCCGTTACATGACTTTTTGCGAAGAGAGAGTTAGGATGTCTCAAGAGCTAGTCTTGTGGCTGCATGTTTACCACTGCACGTTTAGTGCGAGACATTCGGTGGGTCCGACATAGTGTGTATGTGGGGAGGGTGGTACCCCTCCAATACTCTTAGAGTATGCGGTCACGGCTCTCAGCACGCTGAGTTTTTGGACAGAGAATTGTTATGATTTGTGGTCCATGTTTTGGACACTCATATGGGTGGACTTCCACCCGTGGAGTTATATAACTTTTCACTGCTTATGAAAATGGATTGCGCTCCATCAGCTGTAGGCTGAGCTTAGGTACGGATTACTTATTTAGCGCATGATACAGCGTGTTGTTTGTGGTTTTTGAGTAACTGCTGCGTGTGAGAATACGTGTTTCACTAATTGGGTGCAGTTCGAATATACTACGTGTACACTGTTTTATTCGTGAGATCGTATCAGTATTTGGTATGCGTGAAGGTCGATGGCACTGGTGGAGGACCAAAGGTGGATGGCTTAGCTACCCGTTTCCTCCATTCACCCCTAGACCTCGCTCTAAGGCTCATCTATAATTGCATGCTATACTGTTGAATGCATGTGCTTTACATAATACGACGCCGAGGCCGTCAGTGTTTCCAATAAGATGATCTGGCCCTATTTTTAGCGTGTAAGGCCGTATCAGTGTCGGCGCGCAGTATTAAATATGGCCGTACCAAAAGGCTCATCAGCATGTGTGTGCTGTAGTGTTGGAGGTAATGTGCTTTCCAACTATTAGGCTGAGTACACTGCCTGAGTAATTAATTGTCGACATTTCAAAGGATATTGTCGATAGATTGAGAGCAAGTGTGCAGTGTACGCTATTATTTGTCAGTTCGTGCCCTTTATTTGCACTTAATTTGTGCTGAAAAATCATGTGGGTGGATTTCCACTCATTGGGATTATATAACCCTTTATTGCCATTAAGAACAGATCAGGCTGTATCAGATGTCAGCACCCATATTTAAGGGTTATTTATTTGACTATTGGCTGCTTTATCGAGGAGCTTGGCTGCTTTGTCGACGAGCTTGATTGCGTAAGCGTAGCGTTTGGCTGTTTTATAGAAGAGCTTCGCTTATTCATAATTTGAACAGCTCACCTATCATATTTGGAAGAGTTTGATAGGTACCGGTATGAAGTCTATCATTCATACTATTTTATCGTTGTCAGAATATTTGACAAGATAGGCTTGTGTATGTACAGTTGTGTTTTGCTAACCGACCACTATATTTTGTATTTTCTCATTCAGTTGGTTCCGTAGAAGTCACTTGGAATCAACATGGAGATGTTGCCTTTCTCATAGTCAGTCGGATGGTTTTTGACCTAGCTCCCCTTCATAACGGCCGTGATATCAGACCTCGGTAACGTCACATCGGCCTCAGGCTGATTTTGAAGGATACCTCGGACTGATATCTTGGCCGATATGAAACCAACTAAGTAATAACCTACAGTTATCGGTATATATAGAAACTTGGGTACAGATTTGATAAAACACGGCGCGTTTGTGTAGGTGATCTCATCGATAAACTTTACACATATTAAGTGGAGTGAGAATGTGCACCCTTCACCAACAATTCACAGAATAATTAATTAACTTAATTAAGCTAATTAACGCAAGAAATCGGCTGCTCTCAATTAACACTCTGCACATTAATGTCAAAGTATTGGTATTTCAAGGCGCAATTTTTTCGCATAATTTTTCGCATAATACAGATTGGAATCTAACTAATTGAATCGTGTTTGACAGAGCTCACTGAGATCTGTCAAACAAGATTGAATTGGTTAAATTTTCAGTTGCATTATGGAAAAATTTAAAAATTGAAATTGGCAGTTTAAAATTTTGATATTTAGACATCATTGTGCAGAGGATTAAGTTATTACAAATTAATATTTAATAAATAATATGATGTGTTTTATTACATATCCATTAAACTTTAAACCCTTGTATTTAACGGAATCACTGCCGTGACATAAATGTTTCTGTATTGAACATTTTGTAATTATTTGTTTTGGTTTAAAAATAAAGAAGTTTTTACTTGGTTAGTTTCATATGTGTCGAGATTGCAGCCCTTGATATTGGCCTTCGGCTGATATCTCGGCCAATATGAAACTAACTAAGTAATAAGCTCTAAATATTGGCCAGTCATTTGCAATGACATATACTATCCGCAATAAACTTAAATCTGCGATATAAATGGGAAGTGTTAACCCTTTACCCAACACAAACAATATCAAAATTTATTATTTTAAATATCATTTTTTTTTAGTTTTTCAAAACAATTCCACAAAACCATATCATGTGACCCCTCGTTGGAACGAGCTCGTTCCAACGAGGGGTCACATGATATGGTTTTGTGGACATTTTTTGAAAAATAATATTTTTTCAAATGCTAAATTTGCATATTACGCGGTCGGTTGCGGGCGATTCGTTGGGTAAAGGGTTAACAGAGATGTAGTCATTATCGATGGTGGTTCATGTTATTCTTAGCTTCAAGTGCTATTACGATCCCAATCAGTATTTGTGCTGCAAACCGAGTGTGCTCAATGCCGTGCTGATTGCAACAGCAACACTCAGTTAATATTCTATCAGGTTGGTTTCCGCTGTTAACAGAATACAAAAAGGTCGATGTTGTTCACAGTTATTAGGTGGGATCCTCTTCGATCTAATGCAACAGCCAGCATTGCAAGTTTATTCACCTCAATTGAAATTCTGCGTTTGTCAGGAAATATGTGGTTTCGTGCTTCAGCTTGATAGAACAGTCGCCATCTCAAGAAAATGGTGATAGATCTCACCTGTCCTTATTGTAACGCTATTCTTGTGTCAACTGCGTGCTACCCAAGAACGAACAAATAAGCCTATAATCCTGTCAACCCCATATGCTTCAGTTTTTGCATGGAAGTGGGCACAAGGGGGCAAGGCTGGGGCGAGTACTAGTTACAAATAAATAATTGTTTTATAACCATTTATTGGAGAGTGCCTGTTGGCACTCTCCAATAAATGGTAATAAAACAGTTTTAAATAAAAAACAGTTTTTCTTCAGTTGAGCAATCAACAAGCTGGCATGACAGGGGCGAGTACTAGACTTCAGAACTCGAGTACGAGTACTCTGAAAATGTGTGAATAAAGTACGAGTACAGGGGAAATGTATGAGTACGAGTACAGAGCACTTTGTAGATTTCTCAAGTACGAGTACGAGTGCTCTGAAAATGTGTGAATGAAGTACGAGTACAGGAGAAATGTATGATGACGAGTACAGAGCACTTTGTAGAGTCCTCAAGTACGAGTACGAGTACTCTGAAAATGTGTGAATAAAGTACGAGTACAGGGGAAATGTATGAGTACGAGTACAGAGCACTTTGTAGAGTCCTCAAGTATGAGTACGAGTACTCTGAAAATGTGTGAATAAAGTACGAGTACAGGGGAAATGTATGAGTACGAGTACAGAGCACTTTGTAGAGTCCTCAAGTACGAGTACGAGTACTCTGAAAATGTGTGAATAAAGTACGAGTACAGGGGAAATGTACGAGTACGAGTACAGAACACATTTTAGATTTCTCAAGTACGAGTACTCTGAAAATGTGTGAATAAAGTATGAGTACAGCTGAAATGTATGAGTACAGAGCACTTTGTAGAGTCCTCAAGTACGAGTACGAATACTCTGAAATGTGTGAATAAAGTACGAGTACAGTAGAAATGTATGAGTACGAGTACAGAGCACTTTGTAGAGTCCTCAAGTACGGGCACGAGTACTTTGAAAATGTGTGAATAAAGTACGAGTACAAGGGAAATGTATGAGTACGAGTACAGAGCACTTTGTAGAGTCCTCATGTACGAGTACTCTGAAAATGTGTGAATAAAGTACGAGTACAGGGGAAACGTATCAGTACGAGTAGAGTCCTCAAGTACGAGTACATACCCTTACATGCTAAATCAATAACACTTAATATACCATATATCTTTTATTGATATGAAATACTTAATACGACCAGTACATTGTGTATCAGTATTTACTTCGGTATAAAAATAGTCACTTTTCCAAAATATTTCACTGTAAAAATAAGTTACTCTGTCTCTGAAAACCCATAAATGGTTTTAAACGATAAATCACAACTGAAATAATTAAGTTAATGTACAGTTCCAATCGAATAAGTGCGACCCATTTTGCGATTGAGCTCATGGTCTGTTTTTAAATCATAACTAAATCATAATTCAAAACTGATGACATCTTGGCACAAATTCAAATATAACTGACACTTTCAAGTCACCTAATTATTAGCTCAATGCATGTGAAGTGTCAGTTGGCAAGTAATAAATCAAGGCTTGAGTTGTTTTCATAATAATGTTGTCATAATTACATGAATTTACATCAAATAAAAATTATGTTGTCTGCTCAATAGTATCAAGGAATAATAATAAAAAAAAATCTCATTATGTCTTACTTGCCTTCTACAAACACTTTTACAAGCTCGTTCATCAAATACAAGTTATAAACCAGATCGCTGGTCAATTCATTGTTGACAGACCTGAATTAAGTTTTAAATACTGGCTAATTAGTCAGAACTAAACAGGATAATTAGTCCGTACTAAACAGGATAAATCAAAACAAGACTTGAGATTAACACCTCACAGTTTTTTTAACTATAAAATTGATAAACATTGCTGCTCTGTGCAAATAAAGGAACTAGGGGACATCCCTCTGTTGAACTGAAACAGGTATATATAGCTGGTAGAACATACTCATCAAGTACTCATAAAACACTCGGGAGTACTGTCCCTTTTTAATGTAATGAGTACGAGTATTTGAAATTATATTAGTAAAGTACGAGTATTGAGTACTTTGTCAAAAAAGTGGTACTCGAGTATGAGTACTGAGTACTTTGGACCTAGCCCTGCAAGAGATGTGGACATGATTCGTCAAAATTTACAATAGTTGGAAATTCGACAGGGTGTGCACATCCTTGAAAAGTCCTTGAATTTCAGTCTTACTCCTTGAATTTTGAAAATTCAGAAAATGTACTTGAAAAGTATTTGAAAATCCATCAGACTCCTTGAAAGTCCTTGAATTTTGCCCTATATCATTTTTAACTGTGTAATAATGGACAATTGAAACATCTCCTTTGCACTTGTTTTAGTTTAAAAACAAACAAAAAACGGACATAAATAATGGATAATCGATAAATGAGGAATTAAAGTCCAGGCATTATTTAACTGGGTGTCATTCTGTAAGTACCATAATTTTGTTGCAGGGCATTTTAGAAGCACCGTTTTCCTGGAATTTAGACGGATGAAGTAGAAGACCTTTTTAACCCTTTACCCAGTGTGACAGCCAAAACCGGCCACCGCTATTCTCAAAAATGGCCAATTAATTTCAATTATTTTCAGTTTTTTTCTCAAAAACATCGGTTATGACTCATCGTTGGAACGATCTCATCGAGCTCGTTCCAATGAGGGGTCATAACCTATGTTTTTGAGACAAAAAATTAGTTATTCAAGAATGTCTTTGCAAGTGTCGTCTGCTTTTTGTGTAACGTAAAGGGTTAAGGTAGGTAAGGCTTCTAAAAATGGTTATATTCCAAATTTAAATTTTAAAAAAACATCCTTGGAAAATGATGATATGTCCTTGAAAAGTCCTTGAATTTTTTTGGTCCTTGACTGTAAGAACCCCGTTCGAAAAGTTGGAAATTTCACACAGGGTGCCAGTAGAATCTTTAAAAATGTGTCTAGAATATCGTCAAAATATGGAGTTTTAGACTGAAAAAAAACGTGAAAGTCCCCAAAATAAAATATTGTTCAAAAAAGTAGTTTGATTGGTATTTGGAATTTGTGACACCCCAAAGCCTCAATTGGATAATTTACAGTAAAGAGGGTGTACAAATGGAACTTAGCATCTTCAAACCTATAGTTGGAAATTATGACTCATGAGAGGAGGAGGGTACTAGTGGAATTCCCCATTTGTTGGAAATTATTTAGTGGCAGTCGGCATTTTTGTGAGTTACAGGGTTACTCGACGCTGCTCGGTGGTTCTCGCTTACCTCTCCGGCTTCATTCACCCTTAAATTGTCAGACATGATATGACCCAGCTATTGGACGTGTCGTTACACTACCATAAGCAAAGGAACAACTTCTGAAGAAAGAAGAAGAACCATTCACTTGAGTGGTTGACAATTTGTGTCATTGGAAGAGATTACTGGAAAGTTTACTCCCCTTAATTTCCTAAAGCTGTCAGAAAAGTTAACACCAAGAGTTTAAGAATTCCATAGGAAAATTGAAATGTCGAAATGTTAGCAAATTTGCATCATCCACTCGCGCATCATTCTACAAACTTCAGTCATTTTCCTGTAGAGTAGTATCAAAATACATAAGCTGTTTTTTTTACAATTTTCCTCCAATGAATTTGAAAGTTTGGCTATTATTCTCTCTTGAAATCCATTTTAAAAATAAGAAAAGAACATTTTCACAGTCTTTTGATGTTCATACTTTTTTATTGTCATTATATCAACAGTGCGTGCATCGTGACATATAATACAGACACTACCCTTTTCATTAACCCTTTACATAACGTAACGGTCAAAAACGGCCAGCGCCATTCTCAAAACTCGCCAATTAATTTTCATTGTTTTTTCATTTTTTGTCTCTAAAACATAGGTTATGACCCCTCATTGGAACGAGCTCGTCGGATTGGGGTGGTTTAATATCTTTCGGAAGGAGAGAGATCCATCTTTCCTCAAACGGAACCATCGACACCCAGAGATTGTCGTCCGGACGTCTTCGAATGTCTTTCCACCTTATCAACGCCCTATCTGTTTGGGACTGTTCATGCTCCTGAAGGGGTCAATGACTTTAAATATTTAAAGGTGATCGACAATAAAGCACTGAAAAGATAATTTATTTACATATATAGAGGAATATATGGTACATTTTACTTACAGATTGATCAGCTAGAATGTACAAAGCAGCTTCGTTCTCCGTCTACACACGGTTTTGGTCCTAAGATTTCACACACGTTTTATTTTACTACCACATTTTATATTCACTGGTCTTGCCCCCGTAGGGTTGACTTGGTCTCCACCTGCCAAGAATTACAAATTCAGATTTTACGAATAATGTTCCCCCAATCTATTAGCAACAATGCGTGCACTCTCTCTAAAACGAATGTTTCTTTCTCGCGAGTTTAACTAGGTCTCCATAGCTCTTAGCTATTTATCACTTATGGCTAGCGCTCATGATTCATCGGCGGTTCATTGACACGACTGTGTTGACCTCCACAGTGAGTTCCCCTGGAGCATGAGAGACAACCTACCCTGTGACTATTTCACAAATGTATACTGTTCAGAAGCAGTTTGGAAGCAATTAGTTTAGTCATAATTGTTCCCTTTGAAATGTAACTGTACGACCAATATACATATTTTTATTACGAAGTTTACTCTTTTCGAAGATGCATCGCTAGAATCTCAACATTTTAAAGATGACCCTGCAGTACAATTTTGTTTTCTGGTATTAACTTGCATCAGGTGATTTATATGTTATTCGAATCTTCTGGATTTTACTCTATTCTGGATTTTAACTATTTACAGAAAGTATGAGAGCTTTCTTTTGATTTGAATGACGCAGATCGGTTATAAATGGCTCTTAGCTGTTTCCATGACCGCAACACTCCCAACACTATCTGAACTAATGTCTTTAACTAAGTGTCTGTCGAACGCTAAATTATTCTACCTAGGTACTGCCCTGTTTGCAAAAGAAAAAAAAAACGCCGCACCTTTTGAAGACAAACGGACATAATCTGATTTAGCCTTCATGTATCTAGTCGTTTATAAACTTCACAATATTGGCTAGTTTATACCACTTTTTCTTTAAGACATGATATTATATGCAAATTTATCCCAAGATATTTACACAAACGAAAACATTTTGTATTGACATCTCTTAAGTCATCGATAGCCACATTGACAGGAACACATTAAATTGTGTCGCCTTTCGATGACATTCCAGCAACCCAGATGTACAGAGATCAGTTTCCTAAACCACTAATGATGCTCAGAAGATATCGCTAAGAAAACACCGCGTCCGCTTCGCACAAAAGTCCCCAAAGATGGTGGACGGACGTTTCGGCCACCGACGTTTCGGCCCCGACGTTTCGGCCTATGACGTGTCGGCCACGGATGTTTCGCTAATATGCATATATTTTTTAATTTTTTTTTATTTTGAATATATCTTTTGTATATATATTGAAACTTTTTTGTGAAAAAACTTACTTGCAAAAATACGGCAGCGTATTAGGGTCAGGACCTTTTCATTTAATAAACTGTTTATACAGTTTAATAAACTGTATTTACAGTTTAGTAAACTGTATTTACAGTTTATTACGAGACTGTTTTTACAGTTTATTACGAGACTGTTTTTACAGCTTAATAAACTGTATTTACAGTTTAGTAAACTGTATTTACAGTTTATTAATCTGTATTTACAGTTTATTACGAGACTGTTTTTTTACAGATTATTACGAGACTGTTTTTACAGATTATTACGAGACTGTTTTACAGATTAATAAACTGTTTTTACAGATTAGTAAACTGTATTTACAGATTATTAGGAGACTGTTTTTACAGTTTAGTAGAAGACTGTTTTTACAAATTAATTAGCCATTCGATTATTGGTTAGTAGTATAGCATGGACCCGATCGTGCGCCGGACTTTTGGGGAAGCTGCTATTGTTAAATTCACATAGGAACCGGACTTTTTGGGTTGCAACCTGACCAGATTCTGCACGTGATGTACGTACTGCATATATAGTATGCTATGGTATGTGCAGTGATATATATACACACAGGGCTATGGATATATAGTGTGGGGTGTGATGGAAATTAATGGTGGAGGTGGGGTTTCTCGAGAAAAAAAATTTCCGCGAAATGGTTGACGTTGCTATGGACGTCGTGACGTCATTATGCGCACCATGGCGTCAGAAAACGTTGACTGCTGTTGTTGAACCATATACAGTGTGGTATGATATCTTTCGGGTCAGGGTGTGTCGGGGTTCTTCTACTGGACTGATATCGTAGTATTGTAAGGGTGGTATATACCCCTTTTGGTATACTATTAGCCCTTGGTACTACTAATCAACCTTCATATTATCCTACAACTGGTATAGATAGCACGTAATGCCAGGTTAACCAGTATTGTCGGGTGGGGTAATGCATGGTCATCGTCTCGTGCCATATTGCGAAATAGTCCTTGGTGATTTGGATTTGCGGTATAGTATAGGCGTTATATATCATTGTAGATCCCATCTTAATCCTTGTTGTATCAGCCTGCCGATTGCTTTGTACTATCCTTTGACTGACATAGGCAGTACGTAATGCTAGGTTAACCAATATTGTGGGTTGGGGTAATGCATGGTCGTCGACTCGTGCGGTATTGCGAAATAGTCCTTGGTGGTTTGGATTTGCAGTATAGTATGAGCGTTTTTGATCCCATCTTAATCCTTGTTGTATCAACCTGCCGATTGCTTTGTACTGTCCTATGACTGATATAGGGAGTATGTAATGCTGGGCCAGGCAGTATTGTAGGGTGGGTGGTGGTAATGCATGGTCGCCTAGTATGGCAGTATGGGATGTTCGCTCCTCACCGTAGGGATCCCATGTTTGCCCTCAGTACTATTAATCCACCTAATGCTTCAAATTATCATCTGACTGGTATAGATAGCACGTATCGCTAGGACAACCAGAATTGTGGGTAGGGGTAAGGTCTGGTAGTTTAGAACGGTAGCAGCACCATTATCCACCTAGGACGGTGTGCTGACCCACAGATGGTACAGGTATTGCGTAATGATAGGCCAAGCAGTATTGTTGAGTAGGGGTAATCCATTGTTGTCTAGTTAGGAAGTATAGGACGTGTTTTTTATATCCCTGTTGGTTCAACTTTTCCCTTGGTAATAGTAATCGACCTAATGCTTCATGTTAACCTATGGCTGGTATAGGTGGAACGTAATGATAGGGGAAGATCTATTGTGGGCGGGGGGGGGGGGGGTAATGTCTTCTGTAGTGCAGTAGAATAGTATGGGCGGTATATACCGACTTGGGTCCCATCTTAACCATTGGAACAACAATCCACCTGGGCTGGTGTGCTATCCCGTATATGGTATAGGTTGTATGAAATGTACCGCTATGTGGTATATGCTTGGTTTCCATTCTCCTAGCAGGGTATGGATGGTTCTTTGACATTCTAAGACTTGGCCTAGGGTAGAGGTAATATGTGGCAGTTAGAAAGCCTAGAGTAGTGCTTCAAATCAGAAGTAATAGTAGATGGGGAGAAGAAGATTATAGGATACGGTACTACAGTACAAGCTAGTCATAGGACGGAAGGCTGAAACCGATGGTAAGACCAACTTATAGGAGCTATATAGGGCTTGGAATCCCACTTATGGAATCCCGCTTATAGAATACTTTTTATTGAATCCCTGCGGAATCCATTTTTGAAAAAGTCTAGCCTTCGGCTCCACTTTTTCCCGAGCTGAAGATAAGAGCCGTATGTGGAGTCACTCGTTCGACCCATTACTCTATGGCTTATTTGTTCGATGGGATTTTAGTCGTTCGATCAATCGGAGATAGTTAGCAAACCTGCAGTAGTGCTACAAGTCAAATAGTAATAGTACAAAAAACTAATGGTACAAAGCTGCGAGGGTGGTAGAAGATTATAGTATTGGATGACTACGAACGAGGCAAGTTAAAGAACAGAAAGTTGAAGACAAGGTGGGAACAGATGGCAAGGCTATCTGTTTAGGAACTGTGTTCGAGCTTCAGCACGTAAAGGTTAAATGAGGTGATCGACTCTTCTCGGGGGTGGGTCTGAGGGTCATCGAAAACTCATATTTTAGAAAGGTTTCGTGTGATACATCATTTTAAGGTCTCGATGCGTGTAGTCCGAATATTTGTTATTTGTCCCTCCCCGAGAGGGTGGGGCTGAGCGGCTTAAAGAAACTCAAGTTTTAGAAAGGTTGATAAGCGATACATCATTTTAAAGGTCTAAACGCTTGGTATTTGTCCCTCCCCGAGAGGGGGGGAGGGTTGCTGGGGGCATATAAAATTCAAGTTATAGAAAGGTTGGCATGTGATACATCATTTTAAAGGTCTTGACGCATGTAGTCCGAATCTTTGGTATTTGCGTCTACCCGGGGTGGGGGGGGGGGGGGGGGGGTGAGAGGTTTGGCCTCAAAACTTAAGTTTTAGAAAGGTTGTCGGGTGATTCATCATTTTAAAGGTCTCGACTTGAATATTTTGAATATAAAGTATCCGACCCTCTCCGATAAAGGTGGGGTTGAGGGGTGGGGGTCTCAAACCCCATGTTTTAGAAAGGTAGTCATGTGATACATCATTTTCACGACTTGAATATTTCGCATTTGAAGTATCCGACCATCCCTGAGTGAGTGGGGACGAAGGTGCGGCCTCAAAACTCAAGTTTTAGGAAGGTAGGCGTGTGATACATCATCATTTTAAACGTCTCGGCTTGAATACTTCGAATGTGAAGTATCCAGCATTCCCGATGGGATGGAGCCGTGGGGTGGGTTTCAAAACTTAAGGTTTAGAAAGGTAGTCGTGCAAATGCGAACGACACACTCTTCAGCATGTTACAATATGTAAAACCGTGTTCTGTTTTAGCTGTTTTTTAAGTGTTTCATCAAAGGATTTCATTGATTTGGAGGTGATGTCTCGTATGTGAAACAGTCCAAATTGACAGAAGATGCAAAAACCATGTATTTTTCACTCTGTGTTTTCCGGTATCTCTTCGTCGGATGCGATTGGTTTGGTGGAGATCTCTGAGATCAGAAACATTTTCAACCGCATGATATCTTGGTTTATTCCAATCAGTATGTGGCAGACAAATACAGCTTTATGTGGTGTGCTTGTTCGACGGGTGTCGGTCATTCGACAGATTCCAAGGAGATCTGTCAAATGAGAGAGAGAGAGAGAGGAGATTTTCAACTGCGTGGCATGCGGAAGTGTAGCTTGATATCACGCTAAACGAGAGAGAGTCCAAATGAAATTAGTGAAAGTATTATGATACATTAAAGTGTCTGATGAAACCTCTCGAGAAGGAAACCCAAAACACTAACACGGCGTCTTCACGAATACATCTTGAGGAAGCTGCACGTACCCTCTAAAAACAAAGGCACACAACTAATTTACTCGTTGATCAGAAGCTCGACACTACTCGAAGAACTCATCAACGTTTTTGAATGTAATAATAAGTTTACGAGTCGATTAAAGAGGAATATTTTTTGACGAGAGAGATTCGAGAAGGTATTGTGACACAATACAGATCTGACTACTTCCACATTTCAATGGAGTGGAATAAGACAAACATTCAGCAAGTGAATGTACTGCGATAGAGAGATCCTACTGTTATCGCCTCGACATGTGGAAATCCTTTCGCAGAAGTGATTCATAAACACACTGTGATAGAGAGATCCAAGTGCTGTCACCTCAACATGTCAGGGGATTGGAATATGACAAAATTTCGAACAAGTGATTCGTGAACATACTGGGATAGAGATATTACTGCTATCACCTCGACATTACGGAAGAACGAAATATGACAGTACTTTCCAGCAAGTGATTCGTGAACATTCTGTGATCGAGTGATCCAACTGCTATCACTTCAACATTGCAGGGGGGGGGGGGGGGGGGGGTGGGATATGACAAAACTTTCGAGCAAGTGATTCGTGAACGTACTGAGATAGAGAGAGATCTTGCAGCTATTACTACAATATTTAGAGAGAGTGAAACAAGTCAAACGTTTGAGCAAACGTTTGGGCAAGTGATTCGTAAACACTTTATGATAGAGACATCTCACCGATATCGCCTCGACATTGCAGGGGAGTGGAATATGAATCAAGGAATGTTGACTGAATCCGTGCGTGAACGTATGTCTCACCGTGAGGAACCCGACCGTTTCACTTTTGATGGGGCGGTCCTTATCCCGAAAGGGTATGTGACTTTTCGTCAAAAAGCATGAATCAATTGTGGTTCACAAGAAGCAAAAATTTTAATACATATACATAAATAAATGTGGTAATTTGTGACTTACATGGAATCCAACGAATAAACGTTAATCACCCCTACCCACACAGTTTTGGAGTCACTTGCGGGCCCGCATTCTCTCTTCTCGCTGGTTTTCCTTCCTTCTCGTTGGTGCTTGTTCTTTGGTCGCATCTTTACTTCACTCTTTCACTGCTGTCGCACGGCCACTAACTTATTGTCACTTTAACGGACGTTCTTACTCAACGTATGACAGAATGTCACTCTACAACTGCAGTCGCACGGCCGCTAACGTATTGTCACTTTGGTATGTCGCCTTCCCTCTAACAAGTGACGGAATGTCACTCTTACACTGTCGTCGCACGGCCAGTAGCTTTTTGTCACTTTACTGGACGCTTTTCACTCAAGCAGTCGCCATCAATGGGGCTAAACTCTCCGTCGCTGCAAAGTCAGTGGCTATTTCTGAATGTAAGATCAGAAATAGGAAGTACGAAGCACAGGGAACTATTAGTATTTAGGAAGACGACATATCTGTTGTAGAAGGCAAGACGTACGTAGGCAGAGTAGGCTTGCCTGTATGGACATTATTCTGAGATAAACATAGGTGCTCCTATTCTAAATATGAGCTCCGTGACTCGCCTTCATCACGTGTCTATACTTTCGCCCCGATGCGGCACCTCCTCTAAGCATGGGGCATCCCCATCTACTCTCAACGACCCACAGCCTTACACACTTTCAGAATGGAATGGCTGGAATGGATTTCCCCGATCGATTTTTATTTCGATAGCCAGAACATTAATTCTCATTTTAATTGCTTCTCGTGAACTTGGCCGCTTAGATCTATCTTAATTTAATATTCGCTTCTAAGTTCCTTTAAGTCTTGCATTTCGGTATATCCTGACATTCGTGACAGACCAGATGCATAATATGGGTGTGTGTCTAGAACATGTGCGATGTACTGTATTTACAATAATTACCTATTAACTGGTCATAATTACACAGATAACGACTGCAGAATGACACTGGATTTACTACCTTTAATGTTTTATCCAGACCGCCCATGTAGCGTTCAATACATGCGTCATAATGGACATTAAATTGCATGCCTCATTACCAGCGCTTGAATTTCTGCGGGTCTGTTTAAGTGACAAATCGGTTTTCGGGGTCCGTCATGTCCTTATCCTTATGCTTTATATTTAGCCCAGTGAGAATGATTATTGAAAATATATACACTTTTAAACAACAAAATCGAAAATTCAGGCTATCACCTGTAGGCCCCCTTGTTAGTGCTTGGTAATATTAACCAACCGATTGGTTTCTTTTATTATATGGCTCATTTGCTCGATGGGATTTGAGTCGCTCGAGCAGTATGTGCGAGTCACTCGGTCGATAGCTTAGTTGCTTTGGGAATGATATATGCTTTTGTTATACACAACGGAGACAACTTTGTATGAATAAGTATAAATTACGGAAAATGAAGCAATATGATTGGTTAATCAGCTTCCATAATGTGAACTGATTGGATGATCTGGATAAATGAAACAAGAACAAGTGAACTTGGAATAGGGTAGGAAGAATTTGGATTACGTACCACCTTACCGGTAATAGGATGGCACCAAATATTCGGTAGGTTAATTCTATCATCGGTTAAGATGGGCCTACAGGGCATATACCAACCATACTCTGCTAGCCTTCTGTACTACCAGGCATTAACCCCATCCCACAATACCGCTCGATAATATGAAGCATCTGGCGAATTAGTAGTACCAAAGACTAACAAGAGACCTGCAGGGGTATATACAACCTATGCTATACTACCGTTCTAAGCTACCAAGCATTACCCCAACCCCATAATACCACTTGACCTACTATCACGTACTACCTATACCAGCCATATAATAAAATAAACCAGTCGGTTGGTTAATAGTACCAAGCACTAACAGGGAGCCTACATGGTTATATACCGCCCATGCTATACTACCGTTCTAAACTACCAGGCATTAGCTGTGTACCATCGATACCGCTTGGCCTAGAATTACATAATATCTATACCAGTCATAGGATAACTCCAGGTGGATAATAGTACTAAGAACTAACATTGGCCCTGTAGTGGTACAACGCGTACATCCTATACTACTACACTCGGCGACCGCGCATTACACCCACCCACCCCAAAATAACGCCTGCCACCGCATTACATACTACCTAACCCACTCATGGATTGACACAAAGCATTAAGTCGATTTGTAGTACCAATGGCTTTCGGGGAGGGGCGGGGGCCACAGAGGTATATATCGCCCATACTGTACTGCCGTTCTATAATAATAATAAATAATAATAATAATAATAATATGAAGGCCCAAATGGGGTAATAGTATACCAACATTGATATATACCGCCACTTCCATATCACACAGCCCGCCCCATACGAGAAACCCGACACCCCCTGACCCGAATAACATTATGTCAGATTGTATAGTAGACAACAACAGAGGTCAACATCTCTGTGCCGTCGCGTGTGCATCATGACGTCACGACGTCAATAGCAACGTCAACCGTTTCGCGAAAAAGAACTTTCAAGAAAACCCAACTTTCCCATCATCTTCCCACCACTTACCCATAATATATACCCAAAGCCCCATGTGTACGTATATCACTATACACACCACAGTATTCTACATATGCTTTAAGTACACCATTTGCCGGATCTAGCTGGATGGAACCAACATTTTCCTCAGGAAAAAATGCTCCGGCAAAAGTCCGGTTTCTGTGGGAATTTTACACGAGCTTCTCCGGCAAAAGTTCGGGTTATCACGGTCGATCGGGTATACGCTATACTACTCACTTGCACACCAAATATGACACCATTTCGCCTAATTGTTGTCACCTAAAAACAAACACATTTGCGAAAAATATCAACTCTATAATAGGACATAACTCTGATAAGACTATGGCAAATAACACCGTCGATCAGAGGCAGGTTAACGGTAAGATACACTTGCATACTAAATGCCCCGCAGCATGCCACGCAACATGCCACGCAGTTGGAAATCTCCTCTTTCTCATTTGATAGATCTCCATCGAATCTGTCGAATCAATCACATCTGTTGAACAGGCGCACTCCCTTAAGCTGTTTTCGTCTGTGACAGACTGATTGGAATAAACCAAGATATCGTGCGGTTGAAAATGTTTCTCATCTGAGAAATCTTCACCAAACCAGTCGCATCCGACGAAGAGATACTGGAAAACACCGACGGAAAAATACATGTTTTTTTTGCACCTTCAGTCAGTTTGGACTATTTCACACACGAGACATCACCGCCAGTTCAATGAAATCCTTTGATAAAACACTAAAAAGTACACGTTTTCACACATTGTCACATGTTGGAGAGTGTGTCGTTCTCATCGCCTAATGTTTTACGACCTTGCCCCACCACACCCACACGAGGAGGGTCGGATACTTCATATTCGGAATATTCGACTCAAGGCCTTTAAAATGAATTGTGACATGACTACCTTTCTAAAACGTATTTTTAATTTCCCTCAGCCCCACCCCTCGGGAAGGGTCAGATACTTCATATTCGATATATTTAAGTCAAGACCTTTAAAATGATATATGACACGAATACCTTTCTAAAACTTAAATTTGTTATGCCCCTCAGCCCCACCCCCTCAGAGAGGGTTGGACACTTCATATTCGGAATATTCAAATCGAGACCTTTAAAATGATGTATCACCCGGCATCCTTTCTAAAATTAGGGGTTTGAGGTCCCAACCCTCAGTCCCACTCCCTTGAGGAGACATAAAAACCAAATATTCGGGCTAAAATGATGTATCACATGACAACAAACCTTTTTAAAAATTGAATTTTTTATGCCCCTAAGCCTCAGCCCCTAGGGACCTGGCAAATACCAAATAATCGGATTACACGTGTCGAGACCTTTAAAATGATGTATCACACGACAACCTTTCTAAAACATGAGTTTTTGGTGCTCATCAGACCCACTCCCCCCCCCCCCCCACCCCGCCACCCCGCGACGAGTCGATCATCTCACAGTTCCTACACAGATAGCCTTGCCATCTGTTTACATATTGTCTTCAACTTCCTGTCCTATAACCTCGTTCGTAGTCGACCAATACTAAAATTTCTACCACCCTCGAAGCTTTGTACCATTAATTCCTTGTACTATTACTATTTGACTTGTAGCACTACTGCAGGCTTGCCAACTATCTCCGATTGATTAACCGACTAGAATCCCATCGATCAAATAAGCCATAAAGTACTTGGTCGAACGAGTGGCTCCACATACCACTCTAATCCTCATCTTGCAAAAAAAAGTGGAGCTGAAGGCCAGACGTTTTCAAAAGGGGATTCCATAATGATTCTATAAAAGGTATTCTATAAGTGGGATTCCATAAGTGAGATTCCAAGGCCCTATATAGCTCCTATACAGGTGATCTTACCATCGGTTTCAGCTTTCTGTGCTATGACTAGCTTCCTCTGTAGTCCTCTGTCCTATAATCTTCTATCGTTGTGCCATTACTACCGACTTGAAGCACTATTGTAGGCTTGCTAACTGTCACATATCACGACCTCTAGGCCAAGTCTTAGAATGTCAAAGGACCATCCGTGCCCTGCTAGGAGACTGGAAACCAAGCATGCACCACACAACACTATATTACATACTACCTACACCAAATGTGGGATAGCACATTGTCCCTGGTGGACAATGGTTCCAAGGGTTAAGATGGGAACTAAAATGGGTATATGCCGTCCATACTATTCTACTGCACTACACAACAAGGCATTACCCTCGCCCACAAAAGCGCTTGGCCTAGCATTACGTTCTACCTATACCAGTCATAGGATAATATGAAGTATTAGACCGATTACTAGCACCAAGGGCAGCGATTCAACCAGCAGGGAAACAAACAACACATCCTACACAACCTGACTAGACAGCCATGGATTACCTCTACCCAACAATGCTGCTTGGCCTAGCATTACGTAATACCTATACCATCTGTGAGCCAGCACACCGTCCTGAGTGGATAATGGTACTACTACCTTTTTAAACTACCAGGCCCTACCCCTACCCACAATAACGCTTGTCCTAGCAATACGTACTATCGTTTCCAGTCATAAGATAACTTGAAGCATTAGATGGATTAATAGCACGAAGGGCTAACATGTTACCTGTAAGGGTGTGGAGCGTACACTCTATACTTCCACACTAGGCGACCATGTATTACCCCCACCCACCATACAATACTGCCTGTCCCAGAATTACATACTACCTATACCAGTCATGGGATAGTACGATGCAAAAGAGAGGCTGATACAACAAGGATTAAGATGGGATCTACAGTGACATACAACGGCCATACTCTACTGCAAATCCAAACCACCAAGTGCTATTTCTCAATACCACACAAGACGACGATCATGCATTAACCCTCCCCACAATACTGGTTTGCCTAGCATTATGTACTACCTGTACCAGTCGTAGGATAAAGTGAAGGTCGATTAGTAGTACCAAGGCCAAGGGCTAATAGTATACCTACAGAGGTATATACCACCCTTACTATACAACGATACCAGTCCAGTACGAGAACTCCGACACACCCCGGCCCGAATAACGTCATACCGGACGGCAAAGTAGACAACAACAGTGGTCAATGTTTCTCTGGCGTCACGGTGCGCATCATACCGTAATGACGTCCACTGTCAACCGTTTTGCGGGAAATTTATTTTTCGAGACACCCCACCTTCACCGTTAATTTTCCACCACATACCCATACAATAAACCCATAGCCCTGTGCTTACATATATCACAATACATATCATAGCATACGATATATGCAGTTCGTATACCACCTGCCGGATCTAGCCAGATGGCGCCGAAATTTCGCATAGAAAAATTGCTACAAAGCCCGGTTCCTATGTGGATCTAACACTAGCAGCTTCCCAAAGGTCCGGGTAATAGCGCGCGATCGGGTACATGCTATACTACTAACCAATAATCGAATAGCTAATTAATTTGTAAAAACAGTCTTCTAATAAACTGTAAAAACAGTCTCCTAATAATATGTAAATACAGTTTACTAATCTGTAAAAACAGTTTATTAATCTGTAATAACAGTCTCGTAATAAACTGTAAAAACAGTCTCGTAATAATCTGTAAAAACAGTCTCATAATAAACTGTAAATACAATTTACTAAATTGTAAATACAGTTTATTAATCTATAAAAACAGTCTCGTAATAAACTGTAAAAACAGTCTCGTAATAATCTGTAAAAACAGTCTCGTAATAAACTGTAAATACAGTTTACTAAACTGTAAATACAGTTTATTAATCTGTAAAAACAGTCTCGTAATAAACTGTAAAAACAGTCTCGTAATAATCTGTAAAAACAGTCTCGTAATAAACTGTAAATACTGTTTACTAAACTGTAGATACAGTTTATTAATCTGCAAAAACAGTCTCGTAATAAACTGTAAAAACAGTCTCGTAATAATCTGCAAAAACAGTCTCGTAATAAACTGTAAATACAGTTTACTAAACTGTAAATACAGTTTATTAATCTGTAAAAACAGTTTATTAAACTGTATAAACAGTTTATTAAATGAAAAGGTCCTGACCCAAATACGCTGCCGTATAAAATGGTGTGAGCTGTAGGCTTGTTCTATTGTTAATTATAGTTGGCTGAAACCTGAAATGTAGCTAGTATGTTGTGATAGTAATACTTTGACTTTCTGTCAGTGTACTCTATTGTTTCATTTGGTTTCAATCCTTCTGTTAACTAGGGGTTGTTTTTATAGTACTTTCGCTTCAATATATTTTTTTCTCATATGACTCGTCCGTTTTGTTCACTTTAAAACATTTGATATTTTGTTTTCATATTAATCAGTGATAAATAAAGCCTTCCGTCAATTTCATTGGTCAATTCCAAAACTAGACAATTTGACAGCAAATCTTTATCTCTTTCTTGTGTGGCTTCAAAAGTACATTGGCTTTTCTATATAAATAATAATAATAATAACACTTTGGCCGCAGATTTGTCGCGGTTCTCGCGTGAGAAGGCCTTGGTTACCCCTGTACCCCCAACTGCCTCCCTATCCCCACGCTTCGTCTCTCCTCCCAACACTCGGAGACGAAACTATGCCCTGCGTGTGGCACTATGCAAACCCAAATGGACACTGATGAAGGAACTTAACGAGCTAGCAAAAATAGAAAATATTGATACGCGATTAAAAGACCTACAAAACAAAACCCTCAACAGACTCGATGATAGTGAATTAATGGTTGAGCTGAACGAACACCGATCCCTGAACAGTAAAACAAAATAAGTTTTCAGAAAATAAAAATTATACAATATAATTAAATTACGTGGAGTCAGTGAGGATTGCCTCGCTACTCATTGAGAACCTAAGGATTGAGTCTGTGGGGATTGCCTCACAACTCTGCTGAAGCGCGATTAATACGCGTTTAATAAGACATAAAAAACAAAACCCTCCACAGACGCCAGGACAGTGAATCAGTGGAGGAGATAAACGAACACCGAACCCTTAACGGAAAAACAAAATGAGCCGCAGTAAATTAAAATTTCTCAATAGAATTAAACTGCGTGGAGTCAGTGAGGATTAAGGATTGCCTCGCTACTCATTGAGAACTTTAGGATTGAGTCTGTGAGGATTGCCTCGCAACTCTGCGTGCGGGGAGTGGACTCCGTAGAAACTCACCCCTCACTCCATCCATAGCAACAATCACACAACAGTAACAAAATACAGTAAGAGGACACCTATCTATCTCTCTAACTATAACTTTTCTAACTGAATATTCTCAAGTTTTCTTGCAATACCCTTATCAAGCAGACTCATGGAAATAGTAAACGAAGCGTAAGAGGAATTGGTACAACCTACCTTTCTGTTAACATACACAGGAAACCACCAAACACCAGACAAGGATTGAAACAAGCTTGCCTGACTGAGATGAGTGTACATTTTATATAAATAAACATTTGAATAAAGATTTAACAGCCCTTTTAAAGGTTTTCGGGTGTGTGTCTGTGAGAGGGTGTGTGTGGTTTTTTTTTTTTTTTTGTTTGTTTGTTTTTTGGGGGGGGGGGTGGTTGGGGGGTTCCCGTCCAATCGACCCGTCATCTGTTCCCCCTGAAGGCAGACCAAATGGCCAAGGCTCAGCATCCTCTCTCTCTCTCGTTGCTGATGGGTGACTTCAGCTTTCAAAAACACATATTGGTGGATTTGTTTTCCTTTTTATAACTGTTAAGGATAATATGCTGGGGCTGCTCCCAAACCAGCGACTGTTTGGGTTTCTTTTTCTTCTTTCGAAAATAACCACCAAACTGCGGTTTCAGCATTACCATAAATATGCCCAATTCTCTAAGCAAACACGAAGCAGAACTCTTGTAATTATACAAAATTCCTAGCCATCTTCCAGTTCGAGGTTCTCGGGGATCTCAACCCACTACTCTACTGCCAGTCGCACACTCAAACTTAATAAGATTATTGGCTCTCGCTTCCGACTATTGTGAATTTATAAGCAAATAAAGCTATAACGCAAATAAAGTTATTCGGGTCTCAAGGGATTTCAATCCCACATCGTCCCTGTGCGCCTTCGGCGCGCAGAAACTTTTCATTTCATCGCCCCAACCATCATTCACACTTCTGACTTCAGAGCGTGCACACCTAATTAGCCATGGATTACCTGCCGAAGAAAATTAAGGACACTTTGGTGGTGATGGACGCTAGCTCGCTTCTCAGCTGGGATGTCCATTTTCAGGGTGGCTGCGTTCAGTTCACCATTATGGACAAGATGAACCCCACCTCTGGGAGTTGTAGTACCTTTCGCGGGCCTGCTCTTACTGGTCCACACCAGAGGAATGGAAAGGAAAAGAGTACACCACCCACCACTGAAACAACAAAAGTCAGCAGAGCAGAGATAAAGAAACAGAGAAAGAAGAAATCGCCGTCAACCAGACGCCGGGACGCCAGGCAAATGGAGGCGTGACTCGAAAGGAAAAGGACGGTCTGAGACAGGGAATCAGGAGATGGAAAAGGCGACAACTGTCAATTCTCCTCCAAGACCTGCATCACCACTCCCAAGCCGTACCTCTACACCAAAGTGGTCGGAGAAGGGATGAGAAGCAG
This sequence comes from Pictodentalium vernedei, assembly GCA_031216915.1. Lineage (NCBI taxonomy): Eukaryota > Metazoa > Mollusca > Scaphopoda > Dentaliida > Dentaliidae > Pictodentalium > Pictodentalium vernedei. Next base: position 603,907,863 of record CM062295.1, on the reverse strand, counting down.
GAACTGGAGGCAGAGGAGATGGATGTCGCCCAATCCGTACCTGACTCCCCTATCAACCTCAACCAATCGGACCTCAAATCCAGTTCGACCTCGGAGTCCGAGCACGAAACTGCAGATGAAGAAGATATAAGCCTGGGAGCCTACATTGAAATCGTAGACGGACGTGGCATTGACCGCTTTGGCGAACTCAAACTGGAGTTTGGCGGAACTGGGGATGATTATTTGGACTACCTAAAATCAACCCAGAAGGAATGGGCTAAGGGAGCCTACGACTTCCTTAGCAACAAACCAGAACACTTGGAAGCAGTCAGGATCCGCGACCCGTTCTTCAACAGATGGCTGAAGCGCAAAAGCTTGGAAAACACAACTGCTGCCACGCCTTCTCCTTCCCAGCCACCTCATTCCAAGACGAAGAAGCGCAAACGGAACAAACACCACGTAACCCCGATCACTTTCCTCCTTTGACGCGCCCAGACATGTTGTCAAAATTCAATCTACAATTAAAGAGGGTCGAAAGGGGCTTGTCCCACACCGTCCCTGCGCGCCCTCGGCGCGCCAAAACCAGTTGATTTTGATTCTGATTTGCCTCAACATAACTGTTGTATATTGGGTGGTTAATATGGAGACAATTATAACAAAAAGAGGTGGAAAAAAACTTTGTTTTGAGGGTCGTATGTATACTGTTAAGTCTAAGTCACAGAGTCAGAATTCAATAACATGGCGCTGTGTGAAACGTGACTCTCCCGTCAACTGTGTAGCTGTGTTAAAAACCAATGACAACTTTGAATGCCCAGTATTGACCAAGGAACATTCTCATTTTGCTGATCAAATAGCAGTAGACATTTCCAAATGTAGGCAGGACATGAAAAAAGTGGCCACTACCACTAATGATAAACCAAACCTGATATTAACAACTATACTCTCAGCAGTATCTGATGAAGTGAAAGCCCGTCTTCCGAATTTAGATGTTACCAAACGTGTGCTGCGTAGAGCTAGGGCTGCACACAGACCCAAAGATCCACATACTCTGCAGGAACTTGAGATAACAGGTGATGAGCCTCAGGTCATTTTTGTTCAATGATAATGGTCCCAACGCTGAGCTTGTTCAAGTATAGAGTCATAAGGTATAATTTAGACAGAAAAATAATGAACAAGAAAAAAAAGATTTTTTTTAATTAGGTATATGAGAATTATTTTGCAAGTGTAAAGGGTTTAAAATGCGCTAAGGTATATCATGCGCTTTTCTGTTGCTACAAATACTTAAAAAAGTGCTAAAAATATACTTTGTGCTTAGTTGTTGTGTAAAAATGTGCTATGTGTTATATTTGTTATATTTTCATGAAAAAGTACAATAAATATAATAAAATAAAACTGTCACAAATAGAAATTTTGTTGTTACTTCTATCTTTGTAACCCCACCCTCCCCCCTTCAACCCCTTCCAAAAAAATCTATGTCCGAAATGTCCACCCTGTCCTATATATTTGTCCGAAACGTCCTAGGCCGAAACATCTGGGCCGAAACGTCCTAGGCCGAAACGTCCTACATTCCCCAAAGATGTACCTATTTTGAAGCATTCAGTGTTACAAAATTATGGAAGGAACGATTCAAAACGCATTACATCGTGTCACTGGATGTGTTTTAAGCAGGAAACTGCGTGGGGTTTCAAGTTACGCCCTATAAATACAACTGCCAACAGCTGGAACTGATTTCAAGTTATTATTATTAAAATTATTCTTATTATTATTATTATTATTATTATTGAATAATAGTGCTTTAATGTTTCAAAAGTGCGCGTTGTATTCGGTTGAGGCTGTTAACCTTTTACCCAACGTAACGGCCAAAACCGGCCAGTGCTATTCTCAAACATCGCCAATTAATTTTCTTCTTTTTTTCATTTTTTGTCTCAAAAACATAGGTTATGACAACTCATTGGAACGATCTCGTCGAGCTCTTTCCAATGAGGGGTCATAACCTATGCTTTTGAGACAAAAAATGAAAAACAAAATAGTTATTGAAGAATTTGTTTTACAAGTATCGTCTGCTTTCATGTTAGGTAAAGGATTAAGGCTTTATGTCAATGTTCATATCATGATACTGTTTAAAAGAGCTGACTTCAAAAACCATAACAAGGCCTCAGTATATAGAATTTACTTGATAATATTCAGCAGGAATGCATACGACTAATTAAGACTGAGCAGTGCACAAACTCTTCTTTCACTGTACAATTATAACTTTCGTTCTCTAACAATTGCAGTCACTGGTCGACAAAAAGACATTACTCAACGCATATGATACAAAAATTTGTATTTTTAATTATTTTTTTCCAGTGTCTCAAAAAGATTTAACAATCATATCGTATGACCCCTTCAGTGGAACGAGCTCGTTCCAATGATGGGTTACACGATATGGTCTTCAGGAAAGTTGTTGAAAAATTACCGTTTTTGAACTGCCCAATTTATAAATTACTCGACGGATACGGACGATTGGCTGGGTAAAATGTTAAAAACATCTGTATATGTTAAGTCCTTGTAAGTACCTAAACCATGATATCCAGAAAAGGATATAACCATTGCTAAATCTCATAAAAGGTGCTTCCTTATTTTAGTTAGAGTACAGTACGTGGAGAGTGGATTGTAACTAAATCACCCGCGGAGTGGAGTTATCACCCAAACTATAATTTTCAAATTTTGTACATATCGACAAAAAATACAAGCAATGTTTCAGCCAATGGACCTCCGGGTTTAACCCGGAGGTCCATTGACTGAAACTTTGCTTGTGCTTGTTATGCCTTGCAATAATTTGCAATTATTGCTTGGGTGGAATCTCCACTCTGTGGGTGATTTAGTGATAGTACACTCTCCACGTACTGTACTTCATTTACACTGTAAACAGCTTCGATATCAATCACATTACAATTATGCAGATACTGATGCTGAAAACACATTAGAGCCTCATATTGCGTTTATTTTAAAGTAAAGCGAAGCACTGCGCGATCTATTGGGTCATTGTGTACAAACAGAACTGCCATCCGATCAAATGATATTGCATTGTATTTTTGTTTCGTTCATATTGCCGGACCAATCATTTGATCTGCCTTAAATGTTACCGCCGACATCTTTTTCAATCGATTCTCCCTTATAATCTTGGGATTCAAGAGACTATTGATTGTGGGGTAAATCAGAACCTTATTGTTGTGCACTGGTAGGTTCAGCAGGTCGTTGCTCATTTCTTGGCGTAACAAATGAAGATTGTTACGTTGTTTTTTATCCGACGGGTAAATTCAGCAATAGCGAAGACGAGAGACGCGCCATTTCGTTTCGAGAGAGTGTAGTTCGGTAAAACACTTATTGAGACATGGCCTTAGGAACAAGAGCAAGACTCTGACACATCCTTTGGTAAATAAACACAACAATTATTATATAGAGATTTATCTCACAATTCCCATTTGTAGAGACACTATCTTGATCTAACTTGATTAACCAGGCTTTCGGGTTAACCCTTTGAACCCTGGTGGTATCTTCCATGTCAGTTCAATTGCAGCAATAGGAAGAGTTCATATTGATTATTTGGGGGTAGACCAATTGATATTGATATTTTTATTTACCAGTATACTAAAATATAACAATGTATATATATACAGTACGTGGAGAGGGTATTATCACTAAATCACCCGCAGAGTGGAGCTCCCACTCAAGCAATAATTTCAAATTTGTTGCAAAGCATAACAAACAAGCACAAGCAAAGTTTCAGCCAATAGACCTCCGGGTCAAACCCGGAGGTCCATTGGCTGAAACATTGCTTGGGTGGGTGTGTTTTCAATTTTAACTGCAAACAATGAATTTAAAAGAATCAGAAATATTAAAAAACTCACTCACGTGTTGTTCACCACTTCAGTGAATCCTGAATATGAGTCTCAGTTATGACTTCAATCAATTATATTTCCACAAGTTTAGTACTCCTCGATCGTACTGAGCCTCCGCCTCAAGTTCAAAATAAATTGTTTCACTCCGCTTAATTCTATCAACTGTTGTCGTCCGAGAAACATGAATTTATATTCCATTATTTCAAATCACTTTTCAGACAATCATTAACAATGAATTATAACATGAACAGCATGTTGCAGTTGTAAACATTGGCATTTGTTGATATAGAAACTCCCAAAGCGACGGCACTTGTGACAAGTCATTTTCGAAGAGACGTCATTCGTTCGAAATGACGTCATGTTTTTGGATTCGACTACATTGTTGTTACAAGATTGATGGTATGTTGCAGTTAACGCTTAACAATGAAAGTCCTATTTTGTTCGGCATAATAAAATAATTAGAACGTTTCTTTTCATGTTCTATCGGTCGATAGTACCTGAGTTTGTGTGATTTCTGAAATAAAACCTTCAGTAGCTTCGCTGCTTCAGGCTTTATTTCAGAAATCACACAGACTCAGGTACTATCGACCGATAGAACATGAAAAGGAACGTTCTAATATTATATTATTCGAAATCGAAGCGAACCTCGCGTCTAATCAGTGTTGTCTTGAAGACGGCCGATGGAGGTTGGGGTGCTATAAACCTGAATTGTTCCGACTACGATTGCTCAAATCCATACTGAAAAAATAATCTAGCTACATCATCATCAAGGCATGCTTTCCAGGAAGGCATGTCTTGGTCATGTATTTAGAATATCACCTTGTAAGGAATATAGTGCATCGTCGACATTGCTTGGAAACTTTAATTTTGCATTTAACAGTGGTAGGGGCTAGTAAGATAAATTAACATGGTCGGTGGCATGAGTGCAGATGTCATTTATCTTAACCCTTTGAGACTTTGTTTATCCTGACGTTCGCACGTCAGCGGGAATTCAGTTTCTTCAACGTTTTTCAAAATGCGACGTCAAACGTCGGCAAGTACAAATAACAAGATATTTTTCACATTAGTGATTATCTGGTTGAGGGCTAGATTATATTTTTGGTGGTCTGAAATTGTTAATCAAAACCTGTTTTATTACAAATTATTGGAGAGTGTCCACAGGCACTCTCCAATAATTTGTAATAAAACAAATTTATATAAACAAAAAATTATTTGTGTTTGACTGAATATGAAATATAAGCATGGGAAGTATTGATTTTTGGTCTGGTAACCTCATTTTTTGAAATCCCTGATAGTAGCTTCTTGCACTTAACCAGTTAAGAAGTCTTGACAGCAGGATTATATTAGTATTTTAAGCTGCGATAACATTTGGCTCAACGGTTGTCACTGAGCACTATTCAAGAGAAAATAGGAATTGAGATTAAAAACTTGAAAAAAATCAAAAAATAATAAAAGAAATGACCACAAAGTATCAAGGCGCTGTTTGATTTTTTACGTCATAACACGTACAAAAGTATCAAAGGGTTAATGTACCAGAAGTTACACTCGGTCGTTTATTTACGTTACGTTTTGTGAGATAATGAAGATGAGTGACACCAAGCTATATTCCTATGTCAAAGATTCCAGAGGAAACGAATCGGGCAGCCGATTCCGAAGCGAACTTCGATTTGCCAGAGGACACTTAAAAGCCTTCCTCCAGGGGCACGACGGCACCATTTCAACAAAGTTCAAATTCATGTGCGTCGTTTGTTATCAGCTCTTCCGGGTCAACTGCATTTAATAATATTTTAGTTCTTCAATAATCTTTATATTTAATATTTCCCTCCTTGGAGCAGTTCCGTATTAACCCATTCCTGGGCCCCTGGGCTTTTAGGTACTTCAGGACGGGGCCCCGTCCGGCACTTCAAACTTTCACTCCACTACAGCTGACAGCCTGACCCTGGTACGGTAGGCACTATGCCGCAATACATTGCCCAATATCCATTTTGCGGGTCTCCTGAAGAATTCTACTCACAACTTGACATATTATTTAAATAAGCATTAAAATAATGTACTGTATACAAATATATATATAGTATACTCATGGTAGTATATATATGGATAAATACATATGTACATGTATCGCTACGGTGCAGATTGCAAAGTGCCTTTAACAATTGGAGCCCTAAGGCGCTGGTAACAGTGCCTCAGCAAAACAAAATTGGCGGGCCCCTGTCCCTGCGGGACCCTAGGCTTCAACCTAGTCAGACGTATGAATAATACGGCCCTGGGTTGGAGTTGACAATGCCAAAATAGTCGTCCGCGTGGATGAATAGTCCACGCGTCTCCGGCGTGTGGACTATTCTTCCACGGCGACGACTATTTAGGCACAGTCAGCTCCAAGCCGTGAAATAATTATCATATTACATCGAGGAAACCGAGGAAGAATCTTGCTATCTCTCGGGATTCTAATCCTTAAAAATCTGCCTACCTTTTTGTTAAAACTAGGGTATAATTCCGGGAACTGGAATTCCCGGGTTTCCGGTTCCGAAAGCCGGTCCCGATACCAGGGAAATCTACATCAATGAACCGGGAATAAAGCGTGGCACTGTTTGTGTATTGAACTGAAGTTTTCTGAATTGAAACTTTGTAGGATTTCGTCAGTCCATCCACGCCTGAAATTTTGACAGTCCTGATTCCTGACGAACCATTTTCAACAAATCGCTATAGCTTTCGACCCGTCCTGGTTCCCTTTCAACAGCTAGATCTTACTCACCCGCTTCAAAGGTCAAACTCGTCTTCATTTTCAGAATTACTAGTATCACTGTTCACTATCTCCTCAAACATTAACATCCTCTTCACTGCCATCACCAGTCTCCTCTACTTAAAGTTAAAGCAGAGGAGACCGGAGATGGTAGTGAAGAGGAGGGTGTTGATGCGGGAGAAGGTGTAGAGGTGATAATGCGAGTTATTCTGAAAATAAAACCGAGATTGAAGCGGGTTTGGGTTAACATACTTATCTTAGGAAAAGAACTTTTCCGTGTGGAGATGGGAGATTGCTAATGAAATATGCTCATTATCATTAAAATAATGCGTCAAGTTACCCTCGTAAATTTGCTTGATATTACTCGGGAAATTTCCCGGCTCCCGGTTCTGAGAGTAATTTCATTCCCGTTCCCGGTTCCTAGAAAACCAGGGAATATATTAAACCCTAATTAAAACACGGCATTTTCATTTTTCAATTTCGAAATAACGAAACAGAATCCCCGAAAAAGTCTCTTTAAGGGTGCGTTGTGTTCCGTCACCCGAACATCCAAGGTATACCACGGCTATTTCTGGAAAGTGTACAGTGCAGAAGGCCAGTGCATGATTATTTATAGAACCCTCTATACATTCAACTACGGGAACTAGTTTAGTGCCACTCAACCAATCGTGGGAAGGAGAAAAATCACATGAGATATATCATAATTTGATTTAGAGGATCTCCAACCATTGTCCAAATTATAGTGAAATTTATGCATCGAGTTCATTAAACTACAGTACATGGAGAGTGTATGTTACTAAATCGCTCGCAGAGTGGAGATTCCACCCATTTGTTGCAAAGCATAACCAGCGCAAGCAAAGTTTCAGCCAATGGACTTCCGGGTTAAACCCGGAGGTCCATTGGCTGAAACATTGCTTATGTTTTTTGTCGATATGTACAAAATTTGAAAGTTATAGTTTGGGTGATAACTCCACTCCGCGGGTGATTTAGTTACAATCCACTCTCCACGTACTGTAGGTCTGGGTCTATCCGTTTGACCTGGGACGAGCTGAAGATTGAATTCGTCACTTGATCTCAAGCCGAAAAATGAGACGTAATGGAATCATGTGTCAAGCAGCGCTTCCTGTGATGTATCCAATTATATGTTTAAATAGAGGATATCTACGCTGTTTTAGTGAATATCGGGAATTATCTCATGAGTGTGGACCTGAAAAATAATACTTTCATGTCCACACTCGTGAGATAATTTCCGATATTCACTAAAACAGAGTAGATGTTCTTTTTATTATATGCTACGTGACATTTTACTGCACAATATTCAGCCCAATTCGACTGGAAACAGTTTCAAGACAATAACAAAAAGCTGATGATCGTTCCTTCAAGGCGACGTTCATGCGCCGAAGCGTAACGTCATTCAGGAAGCTACTGAAACATTCATCGTGTGGACCTGAAAATATTATTTTTCACTCGCGCAAGCGCTCGTAAAAAATAAAACTTTCATGTCCACACTCAGGAGATAATTCCAGATACTGACTAAAATAGAGTAGATTTTCTTTTTTATTATATGCTACGAGACATTTTATTGCACAATATTCAGCCCAATTCGATCCCAAATGCGTACGTTTCAAAACAATAACAGAGATCAGCTGATCGTTCCTTCAAGGCGACCTGATGCGGCGTAGCGTGACGTCATTTAGGAAGCTATTGAGGGATATTCCACGATATCCATAGAGTCGATTGATATCAAGAAATATCTTTTAGATAATTTGCGATAATTCACAGGTTAGCATTTAATAATAACCAGTATTCACGCTGGTCCGAAAGTCGAATTTTTATTTGGTGCCACATTAATTTTCTTGGGCCTAACTGAAAGATTTTAGTGCCAAATGGAATCTGATTGTAAATTTGAACAAATTAACCATGTATCGTTAATGGTTAATCTCAAATGGAATCTAATTATAAATTGGGACAAATTTACCATGTTCATACCATGCTCGCCGATGTTACTACCTGTGAAAAGCATGTATGTTCAATTTCAGCTTTTAACCCCACTTCCGGTGTAAAGTTTCCACTGCGGTTAAAAAAAATTACACCTATAGTCGGAAGTTCATCCAACTTGACCTTTGGCATGACACAATTTGCCAACTTCGATACTTTCACGCTTCGCGATGTTTCATTCAAACATACGACATTTTGCGGTACTGTCTACTATGTGTAAATGACTTAAGTTTAAAATACCTACAATTAAATATTTAAAATAAAATTTAAGAATTGTTAATAATAATTTGACTGAAACAGCAAGGTAAATTTAATCAATTTTGACGATATGTCTAGCTGTCAATCAAGCATTCACGTGCAGCCGGTAGTATTGCCCACCGGCGCAGTTGTAAACAAAACAAAACCGTGTGTTTGCGATAGAAAGTGTCGTTTTTCTCCATTTTAAGTGACAAAGTCGATTATTTATTAAGAGCATGGCATAAATAAAACAAAAAGGTACTTGGGCCGGTAATCAGATTTAAGCCACTCGTAGAATAAGGGTTTTAACCACTCGGTAAGCCGAGTGGTTAAAATCCGTATCCTACTCGTGGTTTAAATCTGATTTCCGGCCCTTGTACCTATTTATTCTATATATCGTCCTTTGAATTCTTCAAGGGCCTTGCAGATGACGGCTTGTTTTACTCTAAGTACTGTATTGTAACTTAGTATTACCTGGCTCGTTTAAATATTTTAGTTGCAAAAAAACCACAAATGATAAAAACTGTAGGTAATAAAATGGTAAAAGACTATTATTTCCACATTAAACAGAATACTGCGATTTGATTGGCTGAGAGGTACGGTGTAACTTGCAATCCACAGTGGCTTTTTTACACCGTGTTTAACCACGATGTAAAAACAAGAATATACAAGAGCAAGCTACATGGCTAAAAGTACCCATTTTAATTATTAATTCATACCTTCTGCTCGGTTATGTTAGAACAAAAATAAAAATATAGGAAATTTAATATTTATGTGCAATAAAATATTACAGATATGGATGTCATTGGAACTGGCTCATTGAGCCAGTTCCAGTGACATCCACATTTGTCTGGTTTTATTCAAAAAACTTGCAAAGTACAAATTTTCTGTAAGTTTTTGCCCACAGTGTATGTTAAAGTATAAAGTACACCAAAATTCTTGGAAATAAATCCGTTATCCTTGTGTTTCCAGGGTGTATGGGAATTTACAACGGTTTGGCGAAGCCTCAGGGTGTATGAGTTCCCAAACCGGTGTAAATTCCCATACACCCTGGAAAACACAAGGATAACTAATATTAACGTTTACAAAATACTTTCAAGATTATTATTTGCTCCAAATAAACACGTAGCAAATAAGTTATCACCTTCAGAAGGATCATAAAAAAACATTAAGTCAGAAAAAAAATTAAGTAAGAAAGAAATGTTTTGATAGCAATCAGATTAAAAAGATAAACTGTTGATTAAACATATTTTATTTGCAAACTAGTAAAAATGCAAAGGGATCAGAGAACAAGTGCTTTTCACTTAGAAGACTCTCTTTTCCCGACATTTTACAATTTAAACATGAGACAGCGAACAAAATAATCCAATCTAAAGTGAATAATAACAAAAAGGAAAAAAGTAATTAATGTGACAGTAAAGTATGCAACAACCTTGAAAGGATATAACTTGACTCAATCCGCATGAAGCTGTAATCAAAATTTAAATTTTATTATCTTTTCAATTTCCAATGCCTGGTTCGCAGGGTCAACGACCCCTCGATGCAAGGACCTCGTTGAGCTACTTACACCGGAAGGTCGTAATCCCTGGCATGAAAGCAAATCTTGATTTTTTGTTCTTATAAATATTTGCGGAGGTCATCCTCTGTTTATGTTTACTGAAGGGTCTGTAAGTTCAGTCAAATTCGAAGTATGAAGTATGGTGCTGAGTTCCGACTCACATATATGTGGGTAACATTTTCAATGTAACTGTTGCGCTGTTATGGTAGAAAGAAAAATAACTGCGTGTGATAGGGGAAATGTTGAGAAATGTAACAGGCAGGTGGAGGAAATCTGAGACAGCAACTTGTTCGGCATAATTATTATTTAATTTTTAAGATTTGCAGTTGCTTCAGTTGTAGAGGATGTTGAATATATTAATAGTTCGACTACTATTCAAAGCGTTTGGATTCGTGTATAAATTTTTGGACAGCTTGATAAACTGTTATACCTATAGATGAATTTACAGACGTGAATTCTGTCTTACCGGTGTCATAACACAGCGGTTTTATCGAAAACAACGCACTGAAATAATAAACCACAATGCTTTCCAGACCTACAATAGTATACTTTGGGTGCCAATTTCGGTGCCAAGTGCTTTATTGTTGTGCAAAACGAAGTTATTTGGTGCAACCGACACTACTGGCACCCGAACACTGTTCAAAACGATGCTGTGTTTGTCAGTACTTTGTTTCAAAGAAACGTACTCACTGATTGGGATATTTTGATGTATTCAGTGATAGAATATTATAGAAACAACGATCCAAAACTCATAAAATCATGTCAATGAAAGTATTTTTAAACACTTAGCCAGCTCAGCCCCCCCCCCCCCCCCCCCCCCCTTCAGTTCGAATATTTGTTTCCAGTCGGGACATTTCCGTCAAGATTGAAATCTAAGATTCATTTCTCTCTTGCTAGTAATAATGTACTTTTTTTTTTTAACCCTTTACCCAACGAATTGCCCGCATCCGCCCGCGTAATATGCAAATTCCCCAATTGAGATAATATTATTTTTCAAAAAATTTCAACAAAACCATATCATGTGACCCCTCGTTGGAACGAGCTCGTCGAGCTCGTACCAACGAGAGGTCACATGGTATGGTTTTCTCGAAATTTTTTGAAAAATTTGAAAAAATGATATTTAAAATAATAAATTTTGATATCGTCTGCGTTGGGGTAAAGGGTTAAAGACTCGTGTTGATATTTGGAGTTTTGTCTCACACACAAACGGTTATACAATTGGAGATTTGTAAAACCTATTTCGGGCTACTGGGACCTAGTATGGCCAATATTTGGAGTACCTGTGCAGTACGTGAGTAGTATAGCATGTACCCGAACGGGCCTGTTTGGGGGAGGGAATGGGGGAGGGGGAAGTGACGTCATAGTCACGTGACCCAGTTACGTCATGTTGTGTTGTCATGGTAACCCGCGTGGGCGGCCATCTTGTGACGTTATCTCCATAGTGATACGTGGTGTGAGTGCGCGTGCGCATCGCGTGTTGTTAGGGTGACACGTGTTTCCGTCGTCCATTTTGTATACTGGAGGCCGCCATCTTGGTTTCTATGGTACACGTGGTTGCTATGTGACCCAAAACCTTCTAACAAGACAGGGGTATGTTCGGTTCGGATGATGTGTTCCTATGTACAGGAGTAATTTCCCGATTCGTAGAATTACCACAAACAACCCGACAATCCCTCCAAATCACCAAAATTGACTTCGTTTCCCCATTTTATCGGCATAGCACGTAGTGCTATGGTACCAAGGGGGTACCGGGGTGTGTTCCTTTGTCCTGGAATATACTCCAGTAGCGTAGAAGAGCCTATCAACTGGAACAGCTTTACTTATTATTACTACATTTAGCCTTTTTGATCTATTCTTCTTAGTTCTGACCCTATTCCAAGTACTCTTGTAGTTTCCTTTATCTAGCTCCTTTATACAGATTATAACTAACCAATCAGATTGCTTGATTTCCCATAATCTGTATGCAGAGTTATCTCCCCTTACCACTACGAAGTCGTATCCGATTCTCATCACTTCTATATCCAATGGCCATGTCCCATGGAATACCATTTTTTGGGAAACACCCGTGGCTATGGAATCCCTTTTTTGTCGTATGGGGCCATGAGGGCTATGTAAAAGCCCCCAATGAGGCCTCATTTATTATCCCTCATAGCCTCATTGAATTTTAAGGTCATGAGGGCCATGAAAAATCCCTCAATGAGGTGTAATTTATTACGACTCTTAGCCTCATTTCGGTATTTAACAGGTATATCCTATTGAATCCCATTTTTGGAAACACCCGTGGCTAAGGAATCCCTTTTTGTCGTATGAGGCCATGAGGGCTATGTAAAAGCCCTCAATGAGGCCTCATTTATTATCCCTCATAACCTCATTGAATTTTGAGGTCATGAGGGCCATGAAATATCCCTCAATGAGGTATAATTTACTACGACTCTCAGCCTCATTTCGGTATTTAACAGGTATATCCTAAGGAATCCCATTTTGGGAAACACACGTGGCTGCGGAATCACTTTTTTGTCGTATGAGGCCATGAAGGCTATGTAAAAGCCCTCAATGGGGCCTCATTTATTATCCCTCATAGCCTCATTGAATTTTGAGGTCATGAGGACCATGAAAAATCCCTCAATGAGGTATAATTTACTACGACTCTTAGCCTCGTTTCGGTATTTAACAGGTATATCCTATGGTATCTCATTTTGGGAAACACCCGTGGCTATGGAATCCATTTTTTGTCGTATGAGGCCATGAGGCTATGTAAAAGCCCTCAATGAGGCCTCATTTATTATCCCTCATAGCCTCATTGGATTTTGAGATTATGAAGACCATGAAATATCCCTCAATGAGGTATAATTTACTACGACTCTTGGCCTCATTTCAGTATTTGAGGATACCTATGGCCTGGTATTGTATTATTCGAGGATACCTATCGAGGATACCTTTTGGAGAATCCCTTTTTTGTCGTATGAGGCCACAAGGACCATGAGTAATCCCTCAATGGGGTCCAATGTAGTCTTACCCACGGCTTCCATCTTGTCGCCAAAGCCCCAAGGCCACTACAGGTCTATGACCTATCTGTCATATCATTAGCTTCTACAGAAGGCTTGTTCCATTGCGGCCTTGTACCAGTACTATTGACTAAACTATCATCCATTAATATTGACTTGTATCACTACATCATAGCTTTACGCTTTCAAAATGTTCAATCAGATTTCCCCTGTATACATATAAGGCATTCCGTAATTGAGATTCCTAGCCGAGTCCGTAAAATTTCCCGAATCGGGAAATTATTCCCGTACAAAGGAACACATCCTCCGAACATACCCCTGTCTTGTTGTTGGGTCACATAGCAACCATGTGCTACCATAGAAACCAAGATGGCGGCCTCCAGTATACAAAATGGACGACGGAAACACGTGTCACCCTAAAAACACGCGCTGCGCATGCGCATTCACACCACGTATCACTATGGAGATGACGTCACAAGATGGCAGCCCACGCGAGTTACCATGACAACACAACATGACGTAACTGGGTCACGTGACTATGACGTCACTTCCCCCTCCCCCATTCCCTCCCCAAACAGGCCCTTTTGGGTACATGCTATACTACTTACGTGCTAACTGAATAAGAAATTTAGTAGTGAATAAAACATGTATATAGTACACAGCGCCACCGTACCCCCACGTGGACAATCGGGATTAAGTATCTTGCCGACGGACAAACGCAGTAACCCCTGGAGGGGATCGAACCGTGTCCGACACGAGGCGACCCTGGCTGTCGAATGTGCCGTCAAACCCCAATAAATAAATAAATGATCGAACCGTGGACCATTCGATTTCAAGTCCACTGCCTTGACCATTGAGCTACTGCGCTCCCGAGTTTTTTTTAACTAAAATCCTGATTGACTGATATTCTAACCACGTCACCAAGGCATGCTTTCGAAGAAGGCATGTCTTCATGATGTAGTTGGAATATTAGTCAGTCCGTATTCGAACCATCACAGTCGGGATAAATCAGGATTACACCCCATCCCCAACCAGTCTTCTTCGAGATGTTCCTGTTGTCGCAAATTCAGAAATACTATTGAATAGAAGTAATTTACAGCTTTAGAAGTATGAGTAATGGAAAACTGAGGCCATAAACACTTTTTTTCTTTTTCTTTTTTTTTAAACATAATTTTATTTCTCAAAATAGAAATAGGGTTTGACGAACAGGCATAGCCTATATCAACGTCTCTCCCAATACATTCAACAAATTACAAAAAATAATAAATGTGTGCAAGTGCGTGTGCAATGGAGGGCGTAATATAATTTTGATTTCATTAATCACATTTTACGAAGCCCTTAATTACGTTCTATGCGTGTTGCCTCCAAAAAAGGGAAATCCATTCTTCAGCAAATCTTGGGTGATTTTTCGCATGACAAACAGACATTTTCGAACATTGAAATACGTACTGGTCTATTAGATTTATGACAGCTTTCGTCCAGTTGTGGCCTCTGAAATATGCTGATACTCCCTCTACCCAGTCCCCTCCCTCTTCCTCCCCTCTCTCTCTCTCTCTCTCTCTCTCTCTCTCTCTCTCTCTCTCTCTCTCTCTGGAGAGAGAGAGAGAGAGTCAGAGAGAGAGAGAGAGAGAGAGGGGGGGAGAAAAGAGAGAGAGAGTTTGGGATTTATCATAGTTTACCCATTCCGTTAAAAACGTCCCGTATCTAAAATATAGTCGTGGAAGGCTTGAAAAATCCGAGATTATCCGAATTTAACAAAGATAAATCACCCAAAAGAATACTATCTAAAGTGATGTTAAACCTGCTTATTTTATTCTGCAATTCCTGTTTCTGTAGTGACCACAGAGGACACTCAAACACAAAGTGTTGCTCGGTTTCTTCAAAACACCCATAAACACTTCATGCCATTTGTTGCTTCATATCACGATGCTGGTGGCTAGACCTGACCACCGCAAGAACATAACAAAGTCTTAGAATATACAGTTCACTTGATAAAATGCAGCAGGATTGAAGGGTACTTTTAAGAAGAATTAAGACTGAACAGTGCTCAAAATTTGCTACAATGTACACTTTTTAACATTCGTTCTCTGGCAATTGCAGTCATTGGTTGATAGAAAAGCATTAAAGTTTTGAAATATATAATTTGATACACGTGGAAGCTGAGAGACTGGGAAATGGGGTCATTCAAAAAAAAAAACGAACGGAATATAGACTTATTATTAACCCTTTCGCCAACGCTCACGATATTAAAAGTTTTAATTTTTTTTTAATTTTTCAAAAAAGGTTCACCAAAAACATACCACGTAATCCATCGACAAGCTCGTTCCAATGAGGGGTCACATGATATGGTAAATACGTGAGTCAAGATATCCAATATGGAAACCAACCATCAATAAATCGCATGGAAGTTTCTTCCTCACTTACGTTGTGGAACTTGATTTCCAATGAAAACAACTTCAATATCAATCACATAACAATAGCGCCGAATACAGATGATGATGCTGAAAATACATTAGAACTTTGTATTAGGGTTATTTTAAAGTGAAGTGAACGCAACGTAATGTGTAAGGTCACCGGGTCAAAACTACATCGCCAGCTGATCAAATGACATTAGATGGTATTTTTGTGGAGATTGCGGAGCCACTTATTTGATCTTCCTTAAATGTTCCCGCAGACATTTTCAATCGTTTCCCCTCAATACATCTTTGATTTCAAGATGCTGTTTACTGAAGGGCAAATCGTAACCTTATTGTTGTGCATTGATAAGGTACGGAAGGTTGTTGGTTATTTCTTGGCGTAACAATGGTGTTTAGTCCAGGCACATTAGACATAAAAATGAGAAAGTAAGGAAAAAAATCGGAGAAAGCTGATTTTTTTTATATGTTTCCGGGACACACATTGCGGATAAAGTGTGAAAAGTCTCCGCGAATCCGAGTTGAGCTTTTTTAGTTATAGCGTTTTTTTGATGAAAAATTTTTTTTTTTTTTTTAAATTCGACCCAGCTCCATATTTATCATTCTTATTCGCCTTAGTAGGGTGAGAATCATAAATATCGTGCTGAATTATATTGAGAATACATATCCCCAACAGAAAATGCCAACTTTGTACCAATCCTCACACTCAATAGTGAAATATTCACGAAAATGTACAAAATTACGAAAAAAAAATTATTGTTTTCATACACACAACGTCCATTAAATCAAATCTACGACTACTTTCGGAGTTAAATTATATAGCAAAAATTGCAGAAAAGTAGTGGCTTTATAATGATATATAACAATAGTCATTTATTCCATAATGAACTGGTGAAACGTGTGAAATATTAACCATACCCCCTAAACTCAAATTCAAACGGCATCGACTTTTCTCATTCAAATACCGTATTATAGCATCATTGTTTCAATTTCCATGTTCGATTAAATCACATAATGTGGTGTTTGTCCAGTGACGTTTGACCAACCACTTTATATCAAAGCAGTGGAGATTGTGTCTTCGTCAGATAAGTTGACAAAAGTTTTCGTTAGACTCGGCGGCTTCCATATGATTATGTCATATTTAGGGGCAATTGGTTCGATCATGGCTGGTAGCGGCTTGGATGAACTTTGGGGGACTGTTTATGCTGGTGGGTCAATCCATCATTTGATCAGTGGTCATGCATATTCAAGAGCAGTTCGTGCCCATTTGCTAACACAAATTGCCATTACAAAACTTGTGTTTGAAGAAAGCCGAACACTAGATAACATTGACTGCACAGAAGTCAATGAAATATTCTGTGGACTTGCCAGAGGTGACTGTACAACAGCTGACGCTGTCAATCAAGAAAGTGTCAACCATCTACTGTCAAAATTACACGAACTGCTCCAGAATGCGTCCGTAGGACGCACAGGAAAGCTTTGGGTACAATACTACGAGCAAATAGGTCTTCTCCAGTTGTTCTTGAGAGCAGAGCGCACAGGCGACTGGGAACTCCACACATATTGTGTTCGCAATATGATTCCAGTATTTCACGCAGGTGGTCATTTTGCATACGCAAAAAGTTCTCATCTCTATTTGCAGCAGATGAATGAGCTAACAGAAATAATGCAACAGGATGATTTGAAGTTGTTCACTGAGAAAGGTTACTTTACCATAAGGCGCTCAGATAAATTCTGGGACGGGATATATTCTGATCAGACCATAGAGCAGTGTTTAATGAGAATGTTCAAGCTCCCTGGTGGTCTCACACATGGCAGGGGAATAACCGATAGCACTGTTGCGAAATGGGTACATGGACTACCTCTTTGCCTTCCGATATGTAATGCTCTCGAAAATTTTGTTCATGTTCACACTGGTCATGGCGAACAACATCGGGATCTCCGTCAAAGTTCACAATTGTCTGATGCCAATGATATCACCAAATTATTGAACTGGCTCAGAGTGCATTCCCCCTTTGAGAATAGAGATCCACTACAATTAGTCTCTATAGCGACCGGGCTTGTGGCCGACGAAACTGTGAACTGTGACCAAGTTCGCAAAATTGGTGAATGTTGCGTATCGAATGTTGTAAGCAAAACGTTCAACAGCATCAAACTACGACGTGTTGACACTGTGAAGTCTTTCGCATCGATGGCAAATAGCATCAAAGTCCGTGGAAGTAAGGTAGTGATTGACCCCACAATTCTGTTCAACCGCATCACATGTGTTATTCAGTCACAAGCAGAGATGGAAGAGTATCTCAAATATGAACTCGCCCCGAAACCACCAGCATTGTTTGATTCTGCTGGAATGAGGAAGACACAGAAAAGCACGCTCGGTAAGATCCTCAAAACATACGGTTCCGAGCAAACTAAAATCCCAGAACATTCTCTGTTTGTTGTAGATGGTGGATTTTTATTGAGGGCAGTTGTATGGCCTAAACAGTCGTCATATAAGGACATATGTACATCTTATTCCAATTATCTAGTGAGACATTTTGGGGCGAACGTCGTGGTTGTTTTTGATGGTTATGCTTGTACAATGTCGACAAAGGGCATGGAACAAGCCCGTAGATCTAAAGACAGGTATTCCATTGATATCAATATCTCACTCGAGTTACCAGCCACCACACCCCAATCCGATTTCCTTGCAAATGCCAAGAACAAAACCCAACTGATCGATCTTCTAATGCAGGAGCTATCTGCTATCAATATTCAGTCCAAGCAGGCCGAGGCTGATGCTGATGTACTGATAGCCGAAACTGCACTTGACATCGCTCAAGATGACAACAATGTTGTCGTTGTGGGAACAGACACAGACTTGTTAGTCATTCTTACCTCTCGAGTTCAACCGGGATGTAATATTCACATGATGTATTCCATTACCCCAAACTTACTAGTTTCAGTTAGTGAAATAGCAACCAAAATGGGTGACCATAGAAGCAACCTCCTTGTAGCACATTCTATAAGTGGTTGTGACACTACTTCTGCACTCTTTCGAGTTGGTAAGAAGAAAGTATTCAGTACAATTGTCTCCGATGTTACTAGCGACTCACAACAGTATGTCAACACAATTTTGGCGGATGACAGTACACCAAGTGCAGTAGCCGCTGCCGGGGAACAACTTCTCCTGATCTTATACGGGAGTAAAACTGTTTCCTCTCTCGACCAATATAGATATGTCACTTACAAGCGTTATGTAGCAAAATCTAAACTGAATAAACCCATCGACCTAGCCTCACTCCCACCAAGCAGCGATGCTGCACAACAACATGTCTACAGATGTTATCTCCAGGTCCAACAATGGCTGAGCACTTCGCTTCCTCCGACGGATTGGGGGTGGTCGCTAGACAATGGACTTCTTGTACCGACTGCAGCCACAAAGCCATGTGCCCCCGATAACCTACTGAATCTGATCAGTTGTGGTTGCAAGAGTGCTTGTACAAAAAGGTGTGGGTGTAAGAAGGCAGGACTCTCTTGCTCAGGTTTGTGTAATTGCAGTTCGGATTCTTGTAACAACCACAGAAACACTGTCCTGTCGGAAATTTCTGAGTTCGATGAATAATATGTATATAGGTCATGTCATTTCTGTATATAGCGTTGATAATAGTCAATGTAACTTAATCCATGTTGATTGATTTGTACATTCTGTAAATATTATTTATTGATTTTTGTACATTCTGTAAATATTATTTATTGATCTAATGCTGCAAGACACAGACGTGTCTGTTCGGTCCCAAGCCCGAAAATAGTTGAGTTCTCCTGCTGACGAATTTTATGCCAAAAGGGGAACTCGGCCAGAAGCAGAGGGGGTCTTCCATAATGTCTATTTTGTAAGCAATGATAAAAGTCTTCAAATGGTGGTGGATTTTTTATCGTCTGTCCAACTAACATCCCGTTCTGTACTACGACCCTTTGGGCAAATCCGTTAGGAAAATCGTCATTTTTTGCGTAAATCCGATACTTTTTTGTGAATTTTCAATAATTTTTCGCAGAAATTGTCACAGAATGCACATGTTCCTCTAGGTAAATGTATATTAGACATTATGTAGCTCGAAATACGCGTAAACAAAAAATACAGTTGGATCAATTCGAGGTTACAAAGTTCGTGCGATTTTTTTTTGATTTTTTTCAAACGCGTTTTCGAAAAAAGGCTGTAGAAAAAAGCTCAACTGGGATTTTAGGGGACTTTTGTCTAATCGTTCAGTGACATGTACTCGACATTCCCTGAAAAAATCAGCTTTCTCCGATTTATTTCCCTAGTGAAACCTAATGTTCTTGGGCTAGTTGCGTTGTTTGCTGTGCATTGCGTGAGCGTATACAAGAGACTGCTATTCCATTTTGGGAGAGTGTAGTCTAGTAAAAATGATGAACGGGTTGAACTAAATGTTAGCCGGTACCCCCTGAGTTTGAAGATAAACATGTATAAGAGAACAAAGTTTAAGCCTCATTTCGATTATTTGTAAAAGTCTCAAAGTCACTGACGGTCAGTGACTGACCTTGTAAAAATTCAATGAACCCCGAAAACAGCTCATGGACTTTCCACTTGGTATAGTACAATCGCTGTGGATTGGCCGTAATCCACGCGTGGGCAGTGTTGTTCACGCATACTTTTACCAGGTAATGAAAAAATATCATCAGCCAAATTTTAATTAATGAGTTAAATTAATTTTAATTAAATTTTTGATGCTTTTTCCTTTTAGTAGTGTTTGTAATCTAATATTATTAGTTACACAGTTTGTTGGTGGCCTAATATGGTATATATGGTGTCAGTTAATTTCATATTGAACGAGAGCGAAGCTCGTTCCAATCACATGATATGGTTTTGTTGAAATATTTTGAAAAATAATATTTTTTTCAACTGCTAAAGTTGCATAGTTCACTGGTGGACGCGGCCGATTCGTTGGGTGAAGGGTTAAACAAAGATACGTATTTCCATGTTTCATGCACCATTTATGTCCTATCGATGAACAACGATATCGTCCTTTGAAAGTATAAAGGTGCATTTTAAATATATACAGGAAATCATTTGAAAAAACTGTCAATGAGATCATTAGAACATCTTTTAAAATAATAACGCTTTAGTCTAACAACCTATACTTTCTGTAAAATTCCTGATGAATATTAGGCGCTAAGAATTCTGTTTCTCAGAATATTCCGCGCCAAAAGAGTTAATGGGCGCGTTTGTTTAACCCTTTACCCAACGTAACGGCCAAAACCGGCCAGCGCTATTCTCAAAAATCGCCAATTATTTTTCAAAATATTTTCATTTTTTGTCTCAAAAACATAGGTTATGACCCCTCGTTGGAACGAGCTCGTCGAGCTCGTTCCAACGAGGGGTCATAACCTATTTTTTGAGACAAAAAATGAAAAAATTTAGTTATTCAAGTATTTTTTTTGCAAGTGTCGTCTGCTTTTCATGTTAGGTAAAGGGTTAACATTCCGAAAAGACTGTGCTCTGTAAATGGTGTGTTGTGTCAACTCGAATGTGTCTACTAATTTAGATTCAGACACATTAAAATAATCTGTTTTAATAATTTAGAAGCTATACTTTTGAGAAGATGTTTCCCTTGTCCCTAAATAGAAACGTATACGGTCTATAGAAAACGCCGTTCGACAGCACTATTCTATAAATAGTATCGTAATAAAACCTAACTAAATACGCGCTTGTTTCAGGCAATTGCGTGACAAATATTTTGTATCATAGGCCTCCCTGATACACGGTGTTTTCAGGTAATTATAAACCCAATATGTGCCTATTGAAAGAAAAAATCCTTGAAACTGTTGTAAAGTTGCATTATAATGACATATTGTACTGTCATTATAAAAGCGAAAACAACATATTCGAGCGGGTCCCGACCGAGTTGCGATCCAGATTAATTGCTCTATCCGCTTTTCTGCACAACAGTGCCGAATTTCAACTCTCGAGAAAAGCAAACAAATTGAATTTCAGACGTTGTTTGATGTTTGTCTTTCTTGGTTCTGTAAAACAACTGGTTTGTTGGAAAGTCAGTGAAAAACGCTGCAGCTCACTCTGTCTCCCACACCACCCTCCCAGGATCGGCCATTGAGAGGCATCGGAAAATTGAAAACCTTCGAGAAAAAAGGATTTCTTTTGCATTGTTTATTTATAATAGCACCCGCCCCTGAGATGGTGGCGCTTAAGGCAGTTGTCTACATGTAGCCAGTATGCATTCCTGCAATCCAGCCGAAAAGAGATCTGCGGTCATGATTTTGCAACTTTTATTTATGAAAGGTTAATCCACCGGTGGAAATGTGTGACGGTCAGTACATTTATCATCCAGATAGTTGTAATATTACGTGTTTATCAGACGTGTCTCGAACGTCATCTCCGTAATGGGTTATTCAGTGATGATTTGTGGTAAAAAGTTTACCTATCTGCCCAACACTTCCATAACACTTTTCAGTGCCCTTCCCTCACAATTTATTTAGCTAACTTAGAAGATAGCTGTCTTTGAAATACCTTACTGAAAAGAGTACCAGACAAACAACCGATTAACAATAAATACTGTCTAGTTAAAGTCTGCGAAAACATCATTGGTCTGTGTACTTCAAATACAAACAATAAATATGCCAGGTGGAATTTCAAGTAACCATGAAATAAGTGTTACGCTTGCCGCTTGGAATCTATTAATCGTTGTCTGGCTCCAAGTTCGGTCACGGAAAATGATGATACGCAGGGAAAGAAACACGATGTTCCTGGTAAACAGAACAAATAATATTTTATATAAGAATTGAAATGAATTAATTATCTCTGGTGGTATCGGAGCCTGAATGTGGGATGGGCATGTTAGGTTTAGTTCATATGAATGTAGGACGGGAGAGTTAAGTTTAGTATGAAGCGAACTTCATACTGAATTTACCGCGCCCATCCCACATTCAACTTCATACCTCGACAAGGCGACAGATAATGCGTCTCATTTTTTATAATTTAAATTAGAATAGTTGATACCTGGTTTAGTTTTTTATTTCTGCAAATATGGGCAAATTGATAAGATAAGATAAGTTTATTCAGCAAAAACACCAAGGACAGGCAGATTGCATGATATACATAACAATAACAATAAATGTTAAGATAAAATACATAGATACATTTTGATACGAAATGATAGTATTAACTGTTGTTGTAGTATGTCATATATAGAATTAACCGTTACCGGCAACCACGTCACGACTGCTGATGGAGCTACAGCTCGCGTCGTTTAAAGAAAAGCAGGATCATATTACAGATGATGTTACCGAAGCACGCAATTAAAGCGTAAAATTACCACGATTTCGTCATTTAGTTCGTGCAAAACACACCCTTTTCTACAAAAATACTTACAGGGGCGGAAATGTATATCATGGTCCGAAGTGCATTTTTGTTAAAAACAAACAGTCCGAATGGCGGAATTTTCGACAGCATTAACGCTTTGAAACCAGAGCGGCCTTTTTCCTGTCCAGGAACATGTTACGTCATAATTTAATTAAGTTGGATACCTGATAAGTGAATGTGCAGGGTAGATCAATCAATATTTTCAACGCGCAGCCAGATGGCTGCACGTTGAAACTATTAATTGGTCTACCACCAAATGACGAAAATAGATTCTTCCAATTGATGTCATTGAACTGACATGGACGATTCCACCAGTGTTCAAAGGGTTAAGGTACATTGTCGTACATTATTGTGCACTTTTAAATACTTCGTGTATATTCCATAGCGTTGGACTGTTACAATTAAAGTTAACAAACAAATTAAAGAGGCATCATAATCCTTGCAGTGTCAAAGCACTTCGACCAGGGACGTAACTATAGGGGCCCTCCCCCACAGTCGGGACATTTTCATCTCGATTGGCATCTCAGATATCGTCCTATCACTATTGCTGGTAATCATGTGTTTTCTGGTGAGACTAGATTTCTTCTTGGACTTGTGCCACATATGCAGTCAGCCTCATGGATGGATGTCTTTGCCAGATTTGGGGATACTGCAGACCCGGCATAATCGATTTGAGTCCGGTACGTGTAATATAAACACGCAGTTGGGAAAAACGTGCGTCACGTTCATTACGTGTGTTTATCCACAAACAAATTTTAGTTTATTGTAACTGTAATCACCACAGACAAATATTCTAACTACATCTTCAAGGCATATAATTCATCAGTTGGTACTTGAGTCATAACAGTCGGGACAGATTGGGTACCCCCCCCCCCCCACGCCCATCCCCCACACACACTATCGGTCATCTTCGCGACGTCCTTGAGTTCGACAAATATTTGGCGTGTTCTGTGTTCGATTATCTAAAAGTTAGTCTTAAGTGTTGGCTGACCAACGAGTAGTGTGAGTTGTATGTAAGCCGTTAACCCTTTACCAAAGTAACGGCCAAAACCGGCCAGCGCTATTCACAGAAATCACGATTTATTTTTCATTATTTGTTCATTTTTTGTTTCAAAAACATAGCTTATGACCCCTCTTTGGAACGAGCTCGTCGAGCTCGTTCCAAAGAGGGGTCATAAGCTATATTTTTGTGGCAAAAAATAAAAAAAATAGTTATTCAAGAATTTCATTTGCAAGTGTCGTCTGTCTTTCGTAATAGGTAAAGGGTTAAGTATGACTAGGGCCGTTACTATAAAACATTTGCAGTTGTATTTTGCAGAATTGTATTTTCTTACTTTGGTCATAAGCCACTGGAATAAATCAATAGCATTTTAAAATACGTGGCAGTTTACCGGTACGTAAATGGCCACGTCTTTTAAAGTGCAACTGATTTATTTCAGTGGTTTATATACGCAGGTCGAGAATACAATTCAGGCAAATACAATTGTAAAAGTTTTATAGTAATGGCCCATGTAATTATAGAATTTGGCAGAATTCTTTACAAAGCATGATTTATTCAAAATGTGCTATAATGAACAAAAATATTTCATGAAGAGGTCGAAGTTGATGTACTTTGGAAATCTCAAATGATGGCGTATGTATTACGGTCGATAAATCACTGCGATTGGCTTTTAGCATTGGCTAATTTTGAACAAACTAAGGAATGGCTTTTGTGTACAGCTCACGTGAATACTACTTTATAAATATATTTCCACTATTATGGCGTTACTTTTTTTATTATTATTAGGGTTTAACGACACATTAACAGCCAGGGTCATATCATGTCGGTGACAGTTTTTCGGGTAGAGAAAGCCGGAGTACCCGAAGAGAACCACCGAGCAACGACGAGCAACTGTCAACTCGCCAACATCGTAACTCTGAACTCTGCACCGCGGCACAGGCAGGGTTAGATTGGTTGAAGACATTCGCACCATCGACGTGCAATACGCCTTAGTACACAGCGTCATCGTGCCCCCATTTAGGCAATCGGTGTTAAGTGCCTTGCCCAGGGACACAACGCGGGAGCACGCATGTTCAACTATTCTCGTTATTCGCATCTATATACCAAATAGTTATCTCCCCTGATTGCTAGGAATTGGCTTGCAAAAATTAGCACTAATTGAATGGGGAATTTTTATATTTCTCAAAATTATATAAAACCCGTGAAAGTTATATTTGCTCTGCGCATCAGACATTTAAGAACAATATATATGCTCTCACTTGGTGATATAATCGAACCATTTCATTCGACCAATTTTTTTCCCCTGTTCATTTAAAAAGGTACGGTTATTTCGTGTAGAGTGCCATGTAAAATAATGGAAAATTGCGTTTTCGTCAACTTTTAGAGATTAAAATATTTTTTAGTCTTCATATTAGCAATGCTCTGCGCATATGTGCATATAATATAGATATTGTCCTCTCTAATCATATAAAAATATATAATCTGACATTTGCCCATTTTTTTCCTTTTGATGTTAAAATCAAGACAAATTTGATTGTTGTAAAAACAGTTGAACCCACAGTCCACAATATGCAGAAGGTTTCGGTGTGAATAAAAGGAAAGGTGCGATAGCCCTATTAATTACTTTCAGTTCAGCCAGAAATGTGAAGCTTGTCGCTTTATTTAATTATTTATTTTATTCACACCTTTCAGTGGATCAATGCTAATTACATTACAGTCAGACTCCAGTATTCACAGGGGGAGATAACTTTTCGAATAATACATCCCTACGACGAATTAAGTTGAGTATGAATCAGTCGCTGAAATGGTCACCCATCCAACTACTAACCGCGCTCGACGTTGCTTAACTTCGCTGATCTGACGAGAACCGGTTATTATGGCGTTAATAAAAGAGGACTGGTAACAAACTCTTGGAGTGAAAGTCCTCTAAAATGGGCAACATGGGAAATAAGCGATTGGGTAAAATCAACTTGACACTTGTGTTGCGGTTATGATATAGCAATAGAAGCTGAAACTGACCATAAATACCAATAAATACATAATAATGGATATAGTCTCGCTCAGAATTAATCCTTTAAGCCTTTACCTAACCTGAAAAGCAGAAGACACTTGCAAAAATAATTCTTGAATAACTAATTTTTTTCATTTTTTTGTCTCAAAAACATAGGTTATGACCCCTCGTTGGAACGAGCTCGACGAGCTCGTTCCAACGAGGGGTCATAACCTATGTTTTTGAGACAAAAAATGAAAAAAATAATGAAAATTAATTGGCGATTTTTGAGAATAGCGCTGGCCGGTTTTGGCCGTTACGTTAGGTAAAGGGTTAACCCAACATGAAAAGCGGACGACATATACAAACAAAATGTTTGAATAACTAATGTTTTTTTTAATTTTTTTTTTTTTTTTGCATCTCACTGGAACGAGCTCAACGAGCGCGTTCCAATGAGGAGTCATAAGGTATGGTTTGGAGGCAAAAAAATGAAATAAATAATTAAAATTGAATGGTATTTTTTGTGAATACCCATGGCCGGATTTGACCGTTACGTTTGGTAAAGGAATAACACAGATTCATTTTTCAACAGGCAGAGTTACAGTGTTTGTTTTTGGTGTAACAGGTGCATGAAATTGAACGACTTCCTAGCCCACCTGGTGAAATAACCGTTCAGTTACACTGTTGTACATGTTTACTGGGTTTTTTTTCGACAGATGGGCGGGAAAAAGATGTTTAGAATAGAAAAACATTTATCAAGTTATGAAGATCTGATCTTGATCAATCATATACAAGTTTTATCATAAATTTGAATTATATCTTATTCATTCCAACATCTTCATGCACCATCCTACTTCATCTGAAGTTAACCCTTTACCTAACACGAAAAGGAGACGACAACAGACAGACATTTGTCAGTAAACGGGTTCCATGAATGCTTCATTTACGTTGATTGCAATTCGGATTTGCAGCGGCGGAAGATATCCACAAACGCCCTAGTTGTTTACAGAATCGCCGCCCAAAACTCCGTGACCAAGAAACGTACATTTTGGAGAGGAGTGATATTTAGAGGATATTACTTGGTGAGTTTCATATCCGCCGAGATATCGGCCAGAGGAAACTTCATATCAGCCTTATATCAACACAAATAATTACAAAATGTTCTCAGCTCTGTTGTAGTTTTCTAACAGTGTTGTTGTTTCTCACCTTATTCATCAGTTCATCAGATCCGAAGTTTCCTCTTCTCCCACTTCGACGACTCTCCACCTACGACTCTCAGTTTGCGTTCGAGCACAACTACAATGCTGAAGTTCTTTCTACTGCAAATACTATGAAAACCAAGTTTAGTTAGAATTGTAAGCGTCCTTAAAAACACCATCGACCTATTAGTCGATCCAATAACACACATTATAACCAACTCGTTCCTTCAGGGATAAGTACCTACACAAATGAAAATTGCCAAAGTAATCCCATTATTTAAATCCGGTGATAACCGCGACTTTAGTAATTATAGACCGGTTAGCATACTCCCTGTTGTCTCCAAAAGTTTGGAAAAAATAATGTACAAAAGACTTATTAGCTTCCTGGATAGAAATGACATTTTAAATCCTTATCAGTTTAGCTTCAGGAAGAAACACTCTACCATACAACGGCCATGGAAAACAATAAAAAGAGTAAATAAGTCAAACCATCTGTTTTTTCTTGACATGTCTAAAGCATTTGATACCATAAACCATGAAATCTTACTCAATAAACTTGGCATTAGAGGACTCTGTATCTATTGAATAGAACTCAGATTTGTGGTACGGCAGGGGTATATTTTCGGTCCAATTTTATATTTATTGTATGTTAAAGATCTGCCATATTCCACTTCCCTACACCTCCGGCCCTTTGCCGATGACATCACAGCATTCTCCCCGATAAAGATATTAATCACTTGACCAATTATGTAAATAGTGAACTAGCCCAAATATTTGAATGGTTCTCTATTAATGAACGCATGTTGAATGCAAAGAAAACGAAATATAATTTAATAAACCAACACAAAAGAATACTCTCATGAACCATAATATTTACATCAACGGACATTAAATAAACAGGGTGGGCAGAATGAAATTGAATCTTCTTTGAAATTCTTGAGAATTTTAATGGACGATCATCTATCTTATAAGTATCACATTAACATTGACCAAATATGTACACAATTATCCGCGTAAATTATTCCTGCAGAATGAAATTGAATCTTCTTTGAAATTCCTGAGAATTTTAATGGACGATCATCTATCTTATAAGTATCACATTAACATTGACCAAATATGTACACAATTATCCGCGTAAATTATTATTTGAATAAAGTGAAAAAATACTACCACACGAGGCAATGGTAACCATATTATGCGCTCATTCATTGTTATATACCTTATGGCATACACATATGGGGAAACTCAAAATCTGTCAGTAAGCTCTTTCTTTTATGAAAAGCGAAGTATTAGCATTATAAATAACAAATGGTATAATGCCCACAACGATCCCCTGTTCCTTGGAGATCGTATCCTAAAGGTAGAGGACCTATATATGATGCAATCATTGTTATTTGTTTATGATTGGCATAGCAATAGGCCATACGTCTCATTTAATAATTTCTTCTCGATGAGAAATACGAGATCTAGAATCACAAGGCAATCTTATCCATTGGAAATAAAGCGTACTAGGGCGAAATCTCTAGACCTATTTCCAATATTTACCTACCCAAAATTATGGAACGAATTAGATTATGAACTACGTAAGATCTGCAGTTGGACCTCCTTCAAGAAACAATGTTCAAACAAATTTATAAGTGAATACATGAATGATGTTCACTGTAATAATCCCTATTGTATGGATTGCAGCTGGTAGTTTTGTGAACCATAACAAAAAAAAATTAAAAATACAAAAAAATCTCTTTTATTACACGTCTGTTCTATGTAATTCCCATCTACACCAACACACATGCGCGGAAAGGAAATCGTTGACGGACTATTTTTAAATAGAAGCGAAATTTCACTGGAAGCTTCAACAAATCGTGCAAGGCAATTACAATTTGAATAGCTAGTGATATCTAAAAATCATCCCCTGAGTTTCAATGTGTTCTATGTGCCAGTAGGCACATAGAACACATTGGAACACAGGGAATGAAATAGTAACACTAGTTCCCCTCGCAAATTTGGTTGGCGATAAAATATGTTGTTTTTTGATGATAGTTGTCAAATGAATTGCTGAGTGTCCGTCAAATAATTTTAGACGCGAAGGCATGTAATAAACACAGAACGACAGGCGTGTGTGAATGAGTTAATCGATATGGCATTTGTGCTATCCCAGAGGCCTATGGCCTCTCATTCTATCCTTCCGCGCTGGCATTCGTGCCATATCGATTAACCCATCTGCACACGCGTGTCGCTGTGTATTTACTGCCAAGATAGGATCCGATAGCTAATGACTCACGTGGGAACCCTTTATGATAATAGGCGGTATAGGCATAAACTATTGACCAAACCTGACTTATACCTATATTGAGGTAATAATTGACCATAGGTACATAATAGTGACGATAAAGGTGACCCTATAAACCCATGAATAAAATAATAAATAAATTATTTCGTGCGATCCCCAACTGTCTTTTAAGCTAGTCATAGTATTTCTCCCTACCAAGTCCAGCCAAATAGTGTTCGAGACAGATTATACTGCCCTGGTAAATGGTGGAGGCTGTGGGTGTGGTGGGGAGTCTGAATTACATAACAGCCATCAATTATCCTATTAGTTACGTATTATTTGTATGTTTCAAACTGACCCAAGTACTATTCAGACCGAAACGTTTGATTCTGAGAGTTATGGTGACAGCATGCAATTGTGAGTGTTGGGGGCGTGCTGTTCGTATGGAATTAAGGATCTTCAACTGAGCAGTATCGCGCGAGTCGGCGTAGCCGACGAGTCCGATACGGTGGAGGTCCTCACCAGAAAACTTCCCTGTACTCAAAATCTTCTCATTATATACCTTAGGGCTCCGCGATCCTCAAATTTCGGCTCGAATCAGGCATCAGATTTCAAATCGAATCTCATCGCTTTTCGTGTATGGATATTGCACCTTCTTGCAACCGTAATATTATCAGTCTCCACTCAAGTGGTGTGTGCAATGGCGACTCGCGTAAATCAAGCAAAAGAGCGGAATATTCCGGAACGGATCAATGTAAGCGGGAACCTACTTGAACTCTTCTTCTATCAACCGGTCTCCTGTACAGGAGACCTGATGACAGAAGAAGAGTTCAAGAGAAGACACTTTGTAGCATTTTGTAGGATTTTGAGAACATCTCGACGAATTTTTCGAATCGGTGCAAATGAAATCGAATCGAATCGAACCATGGGGAATCTTTCGAATCGAATTTCGAAGCTTCACAGGGCCTTAATATACCTGACCTCGGGTAATAATTAAATCTTAATTTCGGAATCTGTCAAATCCATTTTGGACGAAAGCAGACGATAGACGTCTATTGCAGTTGTTGCTATGGTGTTGTTTCTCCAGTCCGAACTGGATGGGCTGGATCTACTTCACTATCTCGGTGTACCGGGCATAGATTTAATGTAGAGTCGACAACATTCGTTGAAAAATTAGATGTTGTGTTTGTATAACGACGAAGATAAAAAAATACCTAAACGTTATTGATGCCTTGTAGATTTACAGCACATTTTATGGAAGAAAAGGACATTATTTTCACCTAGTCTCGTTTTTTTATTTTGCCGTGCCACACTGTGTGCGTTTTGCCAGCATCAGGAGTATCCCACTCCACCTTATACCACAGGAGTGGGTTGGTGGCCAAAATCGTGTGTGTGACACGGATAGGTATATTATAAATTACCTTATTAACTCTTGGCGCGACAGGCGACTAAAGTCGACAGACGGCAGGCCGCGGAAAGGTACCGCAGTAGTCATTTTAGCCAACTGTGTGTGTCCGTTTCCAAGTGCTTTTAACCCTTTACCCCAAGGCAGTCGATATCAAAATTTATTATTTTAAATATCATTTTTTCAAATTTTTCAAAACATTTCAACAAAACCATATCATGTGACCCCTGGTTGGAACGAGCTCGTTCCAACGAGGGGTCACATGATATTGTTTTGTTGAACTTTTTTTAAAAATAATATTTTTTCAACTGCTGAAGTTGCATATTACGGCAGATTCGTTGGGTAAAGGGTTGAACAAACATACATATTCCTATGTTTCATGCACCATTTTTGTCCTATCCGGCATGGACAACGATATCGTCCTTGAAAGTTTTAAGGTGCCATTTAAATATATACAGGAAATCATTTGAAAAACTGTCAATGAGATCATTAGAACATCTTTTAAAATAATAACGCTTTAGTCTAACAACCTATACTTTTTGTAAAATTCCTGATGAATATTAGGCGCTAAGAATTCTGTTTCTCAGATTATTCCGCGCCAAAAGAGTTAATGATGGTGCTTCAGAAAGGATAAAATGTAACAATCCAGTGTTATTGTCGAATTGAGATCGATGAGAGGTAGAAAAGAACACAATTACCAATACAGTACTGGGATCACAAAAAGCGGTCCCTTTCTCTTTCAGATCGCGATCAGGGGCCAATACTATAAAAACTTTTTTACAATTGTATTTTCTAGAATTATATTTTCTAGTTTTGACTTTAAATGGTTTGAAATGAACCACTGGCATTTTCATAGATGTGGCAATTTGCCAGTTAGCAAATTGCCATATCTTTTAAAATGCTAATGATTCATTTTAGTCAGTTATATTAATAGCTAGCAAATACAATTCTAGAAAATACAATTGTAAATGTTTTATAGTAATGGTCCCTGGTTGCGACACGTTTACACCAGCGGGGAGAAAGTTCAGAAATTAATACTTCTATATCAAGATCGAATCAAGAAAAACGAATAAAAATAACACGGAATTGTGGAGAAGGAGAGATTCTACAATGTTGTAGGGAGAAAAACGAATACATAAATTCGAGCGGATGGCGATCGAAATTATATGTCGGTTATTGTAATCGCAGTATTGTATCTGTTTGTAGTTCAGAGCCCACGGAACTATTTCTTCGAAATCAATGTTGCGAAGTAGGGTTTAATCCCTAGAACGGGAATTCCCGTGTTCCCGATTCTGAAAGCCGGTCACGATACCCGGGAAATCAAAAGCACGAAACCGGGAATCACGCATGGCACTGTTTGTGTTATGTGATTTTCTCGAGGGCATTTCGAGTATTTTTTTATTATGATAAGTAAACGTACTACAGACATCTCGTACCGATTAACATCATGCATACTTATGAATCTCGATATTGCGTACACTATAGTTGTAAATAGTAACAGTTAGAATTTTTGCCGATTTGAAACCGAGTTGGGATTTTGGGAAGTAAAGGAGACATCACCAAAGAAGCTCTAAAATTCAGATAGATGGAATTTCCAACTACTCATGACTTGCCCTCCGAATTTCCAACTTTTGGATGTTTTGGCAAAAAAATGTTATAAGATGCTCTGTGGTAATCTACGTAAAGAACGTTTGGTTGGTTGGGGGTACGTCATTTTATCATTGTAAAGTACATGAAAAACCTGAAACGAGGCATCTCTCATGGGTCGTAATATGCGAGGGTTTGTAATATCAGAATCTTGTGCGTCCTCGCACAAAAAATACTCACTGTTCATTCAGATAGAAGATATAGCTTTTAATCTCAAAAGACCATTCTTATCACATAATTACACCCCTTTCCCACTATTAAGGTCACGCGTTAAGAGCAGCAATGCAAGATTGTTCAGTAATATTTCGGAAGTGGAACCAGGTGTACGCAGTATTGTTCTGAAGTGAAATTTGAACTCTGATCGCAGAGGCCAATACTATAGAAATTTTACAATTGTATTTTCTAGAATAATATTTTCCACTTATGACTTAAAATGGATTGAAATGACCAATTAGCATTTTCAAAGATGTGGTAAGTTGGCAAATTGCCATATCTTTAAAATGCTGATGATTTATTTTAGTCAATATATTAATAGATAACAAATACAGTTCTAGAAAATACAATTGTAAAAGTTTTATAGTATTGGCTCTTGGTAGCATGTTCATATTTTGTGAATTCCACTATAAACTGCGGACTTTTCGGAAAGCCTCCATATATTTCTGAATAAAAAAAAATGGTCTTCTGTCTTGTTATCTAATGAAAAACTTGTTGTCGATGTCGAAGAATTTAGAATGGACAAAATGGCAAATCATCATGTTTGGGGGTATGATATTGCTTCGAAATTAAACATTGATTGAAGAATGTCTGAGAGAAACTGTTAAACTCTCATAAATAACTATTTGGTCTCTCCGCTCTTCAAACCTCTCGGAAGCAAATTGAAGGCCAGACAATACAAGAAGAAGAACATCTTCCGTTACTGGACAAGTTATTTTTGCATGAACAGTCGCTTTCAGCTGTCAATTTTACAATTATCAGTGTAATTACGGTCGGTGGGAGAAGAAAATTACAGCACAAAATATCACGCTCTTCGCAAACCATGACTTAATGTAATGGCGTTTACCTTCATGTAGTACAAACGTCATTTGCGGGGCAGGAGGTGGTACATTTGTATTTGGCATTCACTTGTAAAATAGACATTACCACAGAGTAGTGATCGTGATTGTTCAGAAGTTAGAGCATCGAACTTTAAAGCAAAATGTCGACGAATAGATCCTGACCAGCGGTAACTGCATTGTATCCTTGCGCAAGTCAATTAACCCCTTGCTTGCTGATGGCTGATATTCCCGCACAAGATAGGATTTCTATTGCCACCGAAATAAGGATAATTTGGGCACCTTTAAACAACTTTTCTCCCAGTAATTTGAATGGATTTCCTTCCAAAGATTTCTTGTGTTAAATTTAGATAAATTTGTCACCAAGTCTAGTCATGGCTGCTTAACAGCAGCCATGACTAGATTTGATGAAAACTATCCTGAAAATACTCAGCGTTTTAAGAGTTAATTCCGATTGCACCATGTGGCCGTGGGTACTGCACCGTATTATACGTCGATGGTGGACTTGCCTTCCACTGTTGCTAACTCTGCTCATGCAGAGCAAGTGAGTTGTCGAGGTTGAAAGTTGCGAGCACTTGCGCGGTGGTTGTCTCCGCGTACGGCGGCTTCCTGACCGACACGATACGACCCTGGTTGTTGGGGGGTGTCATTAAACCCCAATAAACTGACAAAAAAACGAACGGAAGTAACTTTTTGTGTGGATGTTCTGCTGATTTTTTTCAGTGTTTCACCACGCGCTTTAAAATTCCGAAGTCATCTCAAATGTCTTTGAAATGGCGTTTTGGAACGAGCTCAATGAGCTGGTTCCAATACGTGAACAAATGCTATGTTTTTGAGACCAAAAATCAAAACGTAATAATATTTGAACGGTGATTTTCTGTAAATGGTGCTGGTCGTTAATTTGAGTAAAACGTTAAACATCTTTATAAGAAAATAAAATATATAAAATCAATAAAATAAAATTTCTACTGACCGACCGACCGACCGACCGACCGACCGACCGACCGACCAACTGATTGATACTTTTTCTACTGCATGAATTTGGAACCAAACCATTTTTTCTTGTCTGAACCTGAGCCAGTACAGTAGAACGTGTCTTGAGACACCACCTTTTGGACCACACAAAAGTGGTCTCTCAAGACAGGTGGTCTCTCATAACAGGTTTCAGGTTTTCTCAAGTCAGTGAATAACCAACCAACCACAAAATTCAGAAATGGAGAAGAATGGATTTTTATAATTACTTTGTAGTTGTTTTTTTTATGAAGTTTTTGTAACAAATTGAAATGGACTGTTATAAAAGTTATAAAAAATAAATTAGTGTTGAAAATCTTCTTTGAAGATTTTCAACACAAATTTATTTTTATAATCCTATCTGTCACATTTCAGGTATGTATGAAATTATTTATTCAGCAATAATCCTAATCTTTTCACATGGATCTTATAAAAACATCTCAATCTTTAATGAGTTATGAAACTGAATAGCAATTGAAACCTAATTAAGAGCTTTCAATACTTTTAATTATGTTAGTATAACCACAATGGATTTTCCAATTCCAGAACAGGTAAAAAGTTTTTGTCATGGTTTCAGTCTTCAAGGGGGCGGTCTCTCAAGACAGGTCCATTATGGCATAAAAATAGTTGGTACCAGGTCACAGTGGTCTCTCAAGACAGGTGGTCTCTCAAGACAGGTGGTCTCCCATAGCAGGTCCATTATAGAGTAAAACCAATCGGTGCCTGGCAGGTGTGGTCTCTCAAGACGGGTGGTCTCTCAAGACAGTTGTCTCTCAAGACAGGTTTTACTGTATAGAACAATCGCGGTATTTACGAGGTAGAGATAATTGTTTCTGATGCAAAATTTAAAAACTAAAATTTAAATTGCTATTTTTGATATTAAGGCTGGCACTGTTATGGCCAACACGGTTGGTAAAGGGTTGAAAACAAAAGAAGACATGCCCATAGTACCCACCTCAAAACTGTCCCCCCCCCCCTTATCTTACCGTCATCACCCTCCCCTTTCCTGCCCCTTTTCCTCAACTATACTGAGTCAGAAAAGAAAGTATAATAACCTTTGAGGAGCAATTGCTTTAGTATTATCGACTTTAATCCCAAGCAAATTATTGTAAATTCATATTTCGAGTCTAGCTGTATGAATTTGCATAATCTCATGTTATTACCGTTGCCAGCGTCACGTCAAGACGTCGCAATTCAGACATTGGGTGAAATGAAAAGTTCACAAATGCAGTCAATAGCGTGTATGTCCACCGCTTGCCTCTTGGGTGGCAAGACATCGACAGCGTATGGACCTGATAAGTCACTGGATGTCACCCTGTGGTATTGCGTTCCACTCTTGCCTCAGAACATTACGTAAATCGCCTAATGTCTGAAGATCATGAAGTCATACCCGACGGTCCACTTGATCCCAAAGATGCTCGACTGGCAACAAATCTGGCGAAAGTGGGGGCCAGGGAAGAAGTTCGATGCTCGGCTCCTCAAGAAAGTCACGACAGATACGTGCCACGTGACATCGGGCATTGTCTTGCTAGAATAACAGCAATCCGACGTTAGCGTTCAACAATGGGACAACAACAGCGTTAAAATTGCTGTCTATTCAGATAACCATCGATGAAGATCAACTGCTTTCGATGGTGCAAGGAAATTCCTGCCCAAACCATTACACTACCCCCACCGAAAGGTCGCATTCCCGTACGCAAGCATCAGAAAATCGTTCTCCTCGTCGACGATACACTATTGCCCTACCATCAGCGCGCTGTAGGCAAAATCGTGATTGATCACTAAAAAGAACTCTGCTCCAACGCTGCTGAGTCCAGCGAACACGGTGACGTACCCATTCTATTCTGACGGTACGATGACGTTGGATAAGGATTGGTCCGTGGTATGGATACCTACTTCGGATGCCGTGTTCAGCGAGCCTGCTGCGGACAGTTTGTGCACTGATTCTATTGTTAGTACTACCGGGAGTAATTGCTGCTGTCCTCGTCGCCGGAAGGAAGCGATCCTGCAAGTGAGACGTCCTGAAGTGTCGGTCTTGTGCAGGGGTCTTAACTCTTGGTCGACCTGAACACGGTCGGTGGGCAGTAGATCCAGTGGTTCTATACCTTCCAATAAGACGGAAAATAGTGGCCACAGTGACTCCGAACTCAGCAGAGAATTCATCTGGAGGTACCCCAGCCTCATGCATACAAGCTGCACGCAACCTCTGATTTTCGGTTCACCTTGGCATTTTTTAAGATGTCGAAAGACAAAAACTAGCGCGTTTTTTCTCAATAACCCAGGTTCTCGAGCACAACATAACCCAAAGAAATCGTCGGTCACCCATTCAATTTGGCATTCTCGGGTAGCACGTGCTATTTTGAAATCCGTAGCAAAATTGTATACAGTTGGGTGGACAACAAAACATGTCATTAAACTCTTTGCACGACTTCTTGTCCACAAACATGCAACATTATAACTGTTATATTTCATCCTGTAGGCTATCTTTCACATTTGTTTCTATTATACTTTCGTTTTTGTCTCGGTGTATTTACTTCTTGAAACTGGAATACCCATTTTCATATTCTCGTTTGTCCTTCTTATGTTCTGTTGCAATTTTGCTGATGATTGTATTTATTACCTGGTAAATGCATGCGTGAACATCACTTCCCACAAGTGGATTACGACCAGTTCACAACGACTGTACTGTATGCGCTGTGAGTCAAAAGGTACGGTTGGTTGAAATCGCCGTAAGTCCGCCGAGAGCCATAAACATTTAGCCGGTTTAGCTATATGATACGAATGGAAACCTATCATGAACTTGATTTAAACCACAGTTCGTTGATGAGATTGTTTATATCAACATTTAGCCTTTCACAGCGTGTGGTGAGGGCTGGTTAACCCTTTACCCAACGTAACGGCCAAAACCGGCCAGCGCTATTCTCAAAAATCGCCAATTAATTTTCATTATTTTTTCATTTTTTGTCTCAAAAACATAGGTTATGACCCCTCATTGGAATGAGCTCGTCGAGCTCGTTCCAATGAGGGGTCATAACCTTTGTTTTTGAGAAAAAAATGAAAAAAAATTAGTTAATCAAGAATTGTTTTTGCAAGTGTCGTCTGCTTTTCATGTTAGGTAAAGGGTAACTCACTGAGTGACAAATCAAGTGAAAGTGTAGATGAATTCTTATCATGGGATGATTATACACCGAGGACGGTATTAACTCCAGAGGCAGGGCGTCAACGTTAGACGCGTGGGAACTGTATTGTGAGTACGCTGTGAAAACTGTGTGTAGTGTTGTGAGGGACAATAAACGTAAATGAAACGGGAAGGAAATCCAAGTATGCACTGATAACCATTTTACCAATAGCCACGACGAAATGACAACGAAACTATGAACTATCAGCTAATGACTATACGAGCGTGCATTATGTTTGAATTTAGAGAATAAAATTGAGAAATGTTTAAATTCCTATAAAATACACATTTAATGCTTTGAAGGCATGAATACCCACAGAAAAGGGCCGATAACCCCAATAAAGAAGGATGACTGTGGTAAGGGTGTCTTATATCTGGGATCAGAGTGGCGGCTATGCATCTCGTTTTCGTGACTCTTCATCCACTAAAGATTAACTCATACCGTCTTTACAACCACAAGCAAAGATAGCATGTGAGGTTCAATATTCTCCCTTTCCGTCATCTGATAATATTCTATAACGTCATAGGGGTGGGCGGGCGCACAAATAATTTGGATCGGATCGCGCCTTAGTCGCAATCTTGTCGAAATTCTCTGTCCGCTTTTGTAATCACAGTACTGTATTGTGACGTATACAGAAAAGCCGCAGCGAATGGTCAAATAAATTTCGCTCGTGGGTAGTGTTGTCCGAGGACACCTTTCTAAATCAATAATACGTACTTTTCAGTAAATATTCAACACAAGAAGTACCGGGTCGTACCCGTGGGCAGTGCTTCATTCACTGAACATTTCGTGGCGCTTCAATGTTGTATGTCGCACATGTGAAATATTGCTCACGCGTGGATTTGTGGATTTTGACTTCCCACTACGACCGTATTGTACAGTACGTGGAGGGTGGATTGTAACTAAATCACCCTCAGAGTGGAGTTATCACCCAAGCTATAACTTTCAAATTGTGTACATATCGACAAAAACACAAGCAATGTTTCAGCCAATGGACCTCCGGGTTTAACCGGAGGTCCATTGGCTGAAACTTTGCTGGTGCTGGTTATGCTTTGCAACAAATTTGCAAATTATTGCTCGGGTGGAATCTCCACTTAGAGGGTGATTTAGTGATGATACACTCTCCACGTGCTGTAGAATGGTCGTTGAATAATTCATCTTGCAGTGTAATAGCAAGTCGACCGATTCGAACAAAAAGCGAAAACAAATGGAAGGGACAATCATGGAAGAAATAACCCGAAGAAGCTGATCTAGGAACTCATTCCAGATGTTATTACCGAGAATTTAGCAATGTATGAAACACGAAAACGATTTATTGAACTTTCTCCTTACAGGGCGATGACAAGACCAAAGCATAAATTGTTTGCGTTTTGGAAAATTAAAAAATGCAACACATCTGAAGGAAATAACCGACGATGTTAATTTCCAAACCCATTTTCGATATTGTCACCCAAAAAGTGCTGTGAATAAATGAATTGTTGAAGAATCTGTTGGGTTTGCAATTAACTCAGCTAGTTGGTTAGTTCATATTTACATCCCGTCCAGGGAATCGATATTCGTGCATCATGCGAAATGAAGATGTGCCGTTCACCCCAAACAATTGAGTGGGGGAGGAGGCAATTATCAATCTCTTAGTTATAGATAAGTACGAGTTAGCTTAAATGGTTTGTGAATGGTTCAGCTCGTTTCCTGGACTTTCCCGAGCTGTCAAACTCACTTGACACGATCTTTGTTTATCACTGCCGATACGATTCAATTGCATGTCCGTCATTTGGTTACGAATCGAATTGGGATGCCGATTCGAGATTCGATTCGAAATTCGGATAATCAAAGAGCCCCAGATTGTTGGATGTTTGTGACCATTATTAACTGGTAGAGCGCTAAATTATTTTGTGGCATAAAAATCTGTTCACATATCTCATCCTTGTTACAACTTATGGGGGGTTGCCTGTACGTCAAGTTACCCTCGTAAATTTGCTTGATATTACCCGGGAAATTTCCCGGTTCCCAGTTCTGAGAGTAATTTCATTCGCGTCCCCGTTTCCTAGAAAACCAGGGAATATATTATTAGTTATCCTTGTGTTTTCCGGGGTGTATGGGAATTTACACTGGTTGGGGAACTCATACAACCTGAGGCAAAGCCGAAGGGTGTATGAGTTCCCAAACCTGTGTAAATTCCCATACACCCTGGAAAACACAAGGATAACGGATTTATTTCCAAGAATTTTGGTGTACTTAATACTTTAACCTACATTATGGGCAAAAACTGACAGAAAATTTGTACTTTGTAAGTTTCTTAATAAATAAAACAGGACAAATATGGATATCATTGGAACTGGCTCAATGAGCCAGTTCCAATGACATCCATATCTGTAATATTTTATTGCACATAAATATTAAATTTCCTGTATTTTTATATTTGTTCTAACAAAACTGAGCAGAAGGTATGAATTAATAATTAAAAATTGGTACTTTTTTTTTTAGCCATATAGTCTGCTATTGAATATTCTTGTTTTTACACCGTGGTTAACCACGATGTAAAAAAAACCACGGTGGATTGCAAGTTACACCGTACCTCTCAGCCAATCAAACGCAGTATTTTGTTTCATTTGGAAATAATAAACCTCACTTAGGAGCTAACTTCCCTCTAAACCTCTTTCAATGACAAAAATTGGCAGCCATGGGACACCCACACACAACCAAGACCCCCAAGCTACGTCCCTCGCTTTTGGGTCTTTCATTCACTCATTGATTTTTTTTTATCTTTATGCGTGATGTAGTGTAGGCAGACAACTATTTGCAATGATTTATGGTATGTTTGGATTGATTTCCCTAATAAACGTAAATCTATATCATTGTGTTGTAAGCAATAAATATGATTTACATTATTCCTTGTTTTTGGAGGTTAATTTAATATGATTGATATCTACCAGCACGGCTTGGTACTGATTATTTTTTTTTTCGTTTCCTTTAATTAAATAACACGTTGCTGTGCCCGCTGGCCATGTAATGTAATATCGCCGCACAGCTTGTTAATTGAATTGGAATGGTCGCACTGGGAGAAACGAAAACTAATATTTGCGACGTATTGACCAGACAGTTTTTTTAATGCCTGGATCTATTTTATCTCAATAAGGCCTAAAAAGTTAAAAGTCTGTTTCTCAGTCTTTTTGGCTGCCGCGTGCTATCTTTTTATGACAAATGAAATCTTTAAAATAATAAAAAAATTAAATGGTTTATGTCTGATATTTTACCCAAGTTAATAAAATTTATCAATTTGTCCCTTGAGTGCAACAAGGCTTTGCGATGCTTTAGCACTGTGAAACCTTCGTGCACTTAAGGGACAAAATACACCACCATTCATGCTATTCTGTAGATGATGAGGCCTAAAACACAAAACAAACCAGAGCCATTGATGGCAAAGAATAACTACAAAAATCTATACTATATTTTAGAATGTCTGTATGTATGTATGTCTGTCTGTCCGCTATAGAAATGAATATGGGCCACCCCGAGTGTCCAAAATGGGTCTACTAGGAGTACTTTTTATGGTGGAGGTCATCGTCGGGTTTTAAAAAGTGTTTGGGTGGGGGTGGGGGTGTAGGGGGCAACAAAAGTTATGACCAATTTTTTTTACCGATAGATGTCTTCAAAGGGGTCTACTTGGGGTACGTTTTTATCAGGAATCTATTGGTGAGGTTTAAAAAGTATCGTGGTGGGGGTGTAGAGGGGCACCAAAAGTTATGACCAAAATTTTTCTCACCGATATAGGTTTTCAAAGGGGTCTACTAGGGGTAATTTTTTACCAGGAATATAATGGCGAGGTTTAAAAAAGTGCCGGGGTGGGGTGGGGTGGGGGTGTAGAGGGGCACCAACAGTTATGAACAGCAAAATATAGTACAGATTAAGGGAGAATACTCTCCTCAGTCCGAGTAACGCCGGGTAACCCTGCTAGTAAAATATATAATAAAAAAACCGCCCACATGCAATTTTAGATAAAATGGCCTGGAAAACAGACGATCTACTTTGTTGGGCCTAATGGGCACTTCGTGTATCATTGACAGCGCTGATAAAATGTTGTTAACCATTTCAAAACTGACCTGGCTGGCAAAACACGTGGGAGGCTCGAGATATGTTTCCCATCCCATCATCTTAACATATTTAGAAACAAACAGTTTTCAATAATATTTTTCGATGAATTTGATTCGAATTTCAGCATATCGTCGCCTGAGTGCTAGAATATTCTATGTCCCATAGGGGACATAGAACATTCTAGCACTCAGGCGACGATATGTTAGATAAGACATTCCCCTCTCAGATTTTATTATTGAAAATTGTAAGCCTTTCATGTGAGTTCGGAATTGTTCAATGGAATATTATTTACAACACTATATGTTGTCTGTGCAATCTCAAAATGTCATTCAGCGAAGTACAGGAAACGCCAACTCGCCAACCACGCCAAATATGTATATTTATATTTTGTCGATTCTAGAACACTGTATATTTATTTTTAGGCGATTCTAGAACACATTTTTTCAAAAAATAAGAAGCGAAGACCACTAATGAAAATTAATTGAGGATTGTTGAGAATATCGCGGTCCGGTTTTGGGCGCTACGTTTGCGTAAAGGGTTAATAATTTAACCCCACAACCCTATAGGGCTGTGGGATTAAATTTATACCGAATCTACTCACCACTTCATGCTTGTCTTATCTTATCAAACAGGAACGAATTTTCTTCAACGCAAAAATGTGTGTTCCGCGCTGAAACGCTTAATAAAAAACACAAAAAGCCTAAATGCCAACCAGGACCCCCTCCCCACATCGCATCACTTTTTTCTACATGCTCCATGATTACAGGATGAGTTTTACAGTTCGGGAATATGTAATTGTGTCAATTGGCATATTGCCATGTACTATTTTTTATGAAATGTAAACAAATCTTTATGCATTTTGCCATATTAGGTCCCTCTTCGGCCAGTGCGGTCAGTTTCTTCAGGTTGGAAAATGGCTGAAGTAGAAGAAATAGACCGCATCACGATAAGACTGTGATATGTACGCTAAAAAATAGAACTGATATTTGTACTTTCGTAAGCGCTTTCCTGTATTCTAAACAATAGAACTGATATTTGTACTTTCGTAAGCGCTTTCCTACATTTAGTATATATATATTTATCGGTACCCTCCTCCACCATAACCAACCCACCCAACACCGCCATACGTTCTGTGTGTCAATTTTCTTAATGTATTTGTTTACGGGGTCGACCACGGGAGGTTCGACGTGTCTTGGATCCACTCCTCCCCCACACCAGTACACACTTTCAATAAGACTTCACCGCCTCTGTATCGTAGTACGTTGTCAGTTGTAGACCCTGCTCTCTATACAACAGGGTTGTTGGAACACTCATTGCTCACATACAGAAAAGTATCCACCATCTTGTAGGGTATTTGTGACCATAAATTGACTCAACAACAACTTTTTCTCCGAAGTTTTCAATCTCACGACACATCGTGATCGCCGATCGCGTTTTAAACCTTTTTCTCGGCAATGCAGATAAAATATACCATAAGTATGCCACGACGTTTGATGAAGTGAAAGCTGTTGCGCGGTGACTACAGTCACAGCGTACCATCTTTCACGTCATCAAACGTCACCGACTGGAGGAGTTGTCGCATTAATTGACTTTACGCCATTTTTTGGTGAGGTGGGTGCAGATTGAGTTTTAACGTTTTTCTCTGAAGTTCCAACTATCCAGTTGTATAGAGATCATTGGTTTTAGACTACTGATGAATGCTTTGTAGAATACATATGTCATTTTCCCTACACTGTTAAAACTACCGTTGAATTTACGGTAATCTACCGACAACCAACTGAAGGTCCACTCACTGTAAATTTTGTGGAAGCTACAGTTTCTGCTCAAAGAATATTCACGGCCACAGACAAGTGCTCACGTTTTGTGGGAGGCTTGTTTTTCAGTACGAAGGCATTTAATTCTTTAATTGTTGCTTTTGCGAAACAGCGGCATCCAGGCCGACTTATCTAGGAAGAGTCCATTCTCAAGGTAGACCGATTAATATCTTTAACCTGCAGCCAATAGGCTGCATGTTAAAGATATCAATTGGTCTACTTTTGATGATGATTGCGCAAGCGTCTGGTGTTGTTAAGCTTTATATACATATCAGATCCGTAGTTCTGCTTCCTGATCGATCAAAATGTATTTATTGCAAAAATACGCATTTTACCGTTACATTTTACGGTAGTATACCGGCAGCTAGTTACAAGTACTTTACCGTATTTTCGAAAGTAATTTTTACATGTAAGCACACTTAAAAAATACCAGAAAAGAACGACAAATTTCTTTTGCACAGCGAACGTAATTTTTCTGTGCAAGATCCTTGTTTTTGCCAACCCATCCCTTCATTATATCACATCTGTTTCATACACCCGCTAATGCTATTAACGTTTCTTTTATAACACAAGCAGAAGTGTCAAAGTTCAGTCCAAAATTAATGTCTGGAACCGAGCACATCAAGTACCAGTGAAGGGTCATTGGTTCTGGATAAAGAATATGAGAACAACACAAGTAAATTGGCAAGAGTTGTGTGGAGAACTTAGTAGATTTGACAGAATCTCACTTGTCATTTTTATCAGTTCTGGTTTCCCGCCTTCCATAAAGCATTCCTCAAATTCCATGTCATGACATTTTGTAAATCACACAGAAAGCCGGGATATGATGTTTTGTGAAATGGTTGATGACAACTCACAAATAAATATCAGGATTTTTATCCAACAGAAGTCAAAATTGTGAGGAATTTGTTTGCATTGGTCCATGAACGGAACTGC
Source organism: Pictodentalium vernedei (assembly GCA_031216915.1). NCBI lineage: Eukaryota > Metazoa > Mollusca > Scaphopoda > Dentaliida > Dentaliidae > Pictodentalium > Pictodentalium vernedei. The sequence goes on along the minus strand of CM062295.1, from coordinate 603,863,076 downwards.
TCAACAGCACAAAGGGTCCCTACACTATTTATTACATTGTCGAACCCCTTTTCATTAGACACCTTAAAGGCGGTTGAGCCTGACCATACAATAACATTCCGAAAGTAGTTCCAGGTGTTCGCAGATGCATTCTTCCGTGACCTGAGAGACGCGGAATGGCCTAAAATCATATTTACTGACGTTATTTTATGACATTTTTACTAGGGGACCATTTCTTTGGCGCGGCTCTGCCAGATAACGAATTGTTTTAGCAACGTAATCGGGTGTCTTCACGGGAAGCGCTATGGGTTTGTCGATCAATCTTGGCATCCTTTTGTGTCGTTCTGTGTTTATTACACGCTTTCAGATCTATAAAAACAAAGATTATTAGAAGGACTCTCAGCAATTCATTTGCCAACTATCAACAAAAAAACAATACATTTTATCGCCACCTAAATCTACGAGGGGAACCCGTGTTACTATTTCGTCCCCTGGGTTCCAATGTGTCCTGTGTGCGTACTGGCACACGGAACACATTGGAACTCAGGGGACGATTTTCAGATATCGCTAGCGATTCAAACTGTGACTGCGTTGCACGATTTGTAGAAAATTCCAGTGAAATTTCGCTTCTATTTAAAAATAGTCCATCAAGGATTTCCGTTCCATACACATGTGCTGAACAGATTTTCATTTTCCGCGTGGTTTAGTGTTACAGTAGATGGGGATTACATAGAACAGGCATGTAATAAATGTCACTATAGACTGAGTACTTGTTTAAGATCCTCTATATACTCATATCTGGTTATTTTGGGTAGCAGGTGAGTTACCATTTCACAGATGCTGTATACATCATTAACTGGTGGGGTGCTAAATTAGGTTTGTTCATCAAAATGTGTATACGTGTCCTTTTCTTAATAATAACACTTTGACCGGCCGCTGATTTGTCGCGGTTTTCGGGTGAGAAGGCCTTGGTTACCCCTGTGCTCCTAACTGACTCCCTATTCCCAAGCTTCTTCTCTCCTCCCAACACTCGGAGATGAACTGCTTGATTACATCCCTTGCCTCATTCTTCCCAATATCTCCGATTAGCATATTAACCCTCTCCTTTGAGTCACTCACTAACCGCATGCCCTTCATTCTTCCATCCCACTTCCCCATTATACTCCAAGTGAATCTTATTCTTTTAGACTGGTATTTTTGGGCATTCTAAAAGAAATTGTTCCAGGATTTCCACCACCCACCGCACCTAAATTACATATCTGGTACTCCTTTTCACAGTTTTCCCCAATTTTTTCCCTCAGCTCCAGGGACCGCGACCTCATCTTTAACAACAGTGACCCCCCCCCCCCCCAAAGGTGCCATCAAGGTACTCTTCAAAACAAGGCTTCTTTATCACGCAAGCCACCCAAAGACCTTGTTACAATAAATGGGGGAGTGCCTGCTATTGTTACAAGACAAATTCATACAGCTAAGTGCTGTCACTTCAATGAAAATATCATCGGAAGTACATTCACATAATATGCCGCCTTTGAGTTATGGTGCCTTCACTTCAGAACAAAGCTCAAGCTTATATCGCTCTACCAGGTAATCCTTTCAACGAGGCACGCGAAACATTGTGCGTAAAAGTGAACTTGTTCTTGAATGATAACAGGACAAGACAAATACGAAATGGTGAGGGAGTTTCAGTAATAATTTAATCCCCTGCCTCATATGTCTGTAGAATTAAATTATTACTGAAACGTCCATGTAATAGAAATAGATCCGCTGATTTTGTTCTGAATAATATTATGTCGAACAATTCTGCAACTTAGCTAAAAGAGTAACAAACATTAATAATTCATCGATAACTCCGACAGAGTAATGCTTTGTATGGGTTGACATTCTAAACAAATTCATGGAAAGGTATCATACTACTCACATTTTGTTAAGGACCACCCCCTATTCATCGACATAGTATGTACATGGACGGAAATTGTGTACATATAGAATATACCCATAGAAGCTTGGTGTACCAAATGTTCACCACGAGTGGTGAACATTTGGTACACCGAGCTACTTTGGGTATATTTTACTTATACCATGATCGTCAGATTATTAAGAGTTTAAATGTTAAATAATACGATTTTACTGAGTAACTGACGTAAACACGTGCGAATCTGTTTTTGTTTGCTTGAGCACCGGTGGGCGGTACTTCCGCTGTCAATTTTATCGCAGAAAAGAAATGGAAAAACAAACGCGCAAATCACGGGGACTTTTTCATTTTAATAACGTAACATACTATTTAGAGTTATGGATGCTTCATTAACATGAGACAACGCACGTTTGTTAATTTTTGGTATCTTATGAGGTAAACTCATAAAACGTAATAAATAATTGCCGCTTTCATTTCACTCTTCGCGAGGCGACGAGCGATAAATCTAGACAAGTTTGCAATCGGGTCGAGGTCACCAAAGGTCAACTTGGATGAAGTTCCACTGTAGGTGTAAATTGTAACTATTGAAATCCCATTGCTGACGTGTTCACCACAGATTCGACGTGTTCACCACTGTTGGTGTGTAAAGCTAAACTTTATGTCATAGTTTTTTTATATACAGTAGAATAGGTAATCATGGTATAAATAATTTGTTTGTTTATATTGGGAAGCAATGACACTTATTACAATCTAGTTCATATCACGTTGTACATATTTACGGGTAGAGAAAACCAGAGTACCCATAGGAAAGCACTAAGCAATGCTAAGTAACTTTCACACTCTCTAATTTACCATCCGGGCACATTGATTGAAGGCAAGTGAACCCTGGGCATACAGCGCGTCGACCATAGATGTACAGCATGTCAACGCATCACGTACTGTCAACCAGTGCTAACTGTGTTTGTCAGGATGGTAAATTAGTGAGCCCGGAGGTACACACAGTTGCACAGTGTTCTCTTCGGGTACTCAGACTCTCCCCAGACGTAAAATTGTCCGACGTGATTTGATCTAAGCTGTTTAAAGTTCCGTTAAACCTCAATGAACAAACTTAAAACTGTATATACACATTTGACCTTATATATATCAAATATGTAGATTGGTAGGAGTGATCCATAGCAAAATGTGCGTAGTTTATGTTGAAAAATATTTAATTACCAAAAGTTTAATTTTGTTGGGGTATCAACTCGGCTTAATCTGGCCGCTCCGTCTGGAAAAGGTTAAACGAGATTGTTAACCCTTTCAACACAGAGTTCTTCACTGGGATTTATGCTGGGTAAAGAGAGTGGATGAACATATTTTGTATCTGTAAGATGGTTCGGTAATAATTTAATCCAACAGCCCGCGAGTGTTGTTAGACTGAATTAATACTGACCTTTCTTGACTATACTATTCAAAAAAGTAGGGGATATCCAAACTGACGTTGATATTTTCGGAAAATGGTATTGGATACGCGTGATTGGATACATCAATGTGTTACCAAGTTTAGTGTGGATCATGAATGTCACCAGTCCACGAAAATTTCGTGCAGGTTTTTCGCACGAGCGCCGCATTAATGTCTGTGAGGTACGTTTTGATATTTTCATTTGTTCTGGACGGGCCTTTTCGGAGGTCTCATCGTTCTTTTCTTGGTATAAACTCGTTCATTGATAGTTTTTTATCGAAACGTAACTTTTGAGGAATGCGAAGACTGACACGTGACGAACGTTTACCTGCCGTTGGCATGTTAGAAACTGGCAACAGACAGATAGCAGTGGCCCACATTCCCAAAGGTACTCAATCGGTGATTAGCAGGTTGTGGTCACGCTACCGTCAGACGTGCAATGTTGATGACAGACGTCCGCCAGGTCGTTCAAGGGTCACAACTGCTAACCAGGATCGTTTCATCCGAACCACTGCATTACGTAACCGCCATCAAAGAGCCTCAGAAATTGGACTGCAGCTGCACCGAGCGACAGATGTGCGAGTCAGTGGTCAGACTATCCGAAATCGCCACACAGCTAGAATTTGTACGCTCGACGTCCTCGAATAATTCCACGTTTGACTGAACGTCACATCGTAGCAAGGCGTAATTGGTGTGGAGCACGGCAGCGCTGGGACAAACGTCGGTGGAGTAACGTCATGTTTTCCGATGAATCGAGGTCCACTCTCGACTTCCACGACAGGCGAAATAGAGTGTGGCGGCGGCGGAACGAACGATACCATGACGTAACCGTTAGGCAGCAAGATCGTTTTGGTGGTGGATCAGTTATGGTGTGGGGTGGCATAATCATGACAAGCAGAACACCATTACATGTCATCCATGTCACAGGGCAGTACTACCGTGACAACATGTTAGCAGCTCATGTGGTGCCATTTGCGCGGCGTCACGGCCGTCGATTCATTTTCCAAGATGACAATGCAACAGCGCACAGGGACCGTGTCGCTACAGATTTCCTCCAGAAGCAGAACATCACTACACTACCTTGGCCAGCACTAAGTCCAGACCTTTCACCAATCGAGCACGTCTGGGATATGCTTGGCTGGCGCCAACGACAACGCCAACAGCCCCTACCAATGTCCTTAGCAAATGAACTCGCCGCTGCACTGCAGGAAGAATGGAATAACATCAGTCAAGCTGATATTGGACGTTTGGTGAGGGGTATGCTACGTCGGATCCGTGCTTGTCTCGCGAATCGAGTAGGATTTACAAGGTATTGAGGTCTTGGACTGAATGTTGTAAATTCGCTGACTGACCGTCCATGTCTTCTGCAGCTCAGTGCGTGGAATGTGTGCTTGTCAGACACCCAACTATCGCTGAAATCATTCACCAGATGTCACAGTGCAATGCCTCAAATGTTTTTTTTAAGAAAAATATAAATATATTTCTTCATATATCTCACTTTTATCAAATATCCTCTACTTTTTTGAATAGTATATTAGCTACTCATTAAGTTGTTTCCCAGACAACCATCGATTTTGTTGGCAAACATTTGTTGGTACCATGTTCACTATGTTACAGTACGGTTTCGGCCGCCGTCGACTGGTCACTTTCCACGGGTGGAGAATATTTCCACGGACGCAATGGTATTAGATTCCTAACACTAATTATAGGAATAATCCTCAAAAATTCAATTAATGAAGCACCGGGTTTAACCCAGTGCTTCATTAATTAAAATTTTGCTAATGATGGTTTTTATGACCTGGTAAGCACATGCATGGACATCACTGCCCAAGTGTAGATTACGACCAGTCGACGGGGCGGCTGTACTATAAGCTCTACCAAGCGTCTGTATAAAGAATGGTGATCACTACACTAAATGCTTGAAATTACCACATTGTTAAACTTGATAGTCTACTATTTAAAGATAAAACCTACTACGTTTCAGCGCTTGTTCATAATTGTGTAAATGAGGATAACAAATCTCGGCCTGTGTTCACGCAGCCTGGTGCCACTTCAGCCAGTTGCATTAAAAACTTATGATATGGCACAAAAAGCTCTTCGTTGGCTAAAATTTTGGCGCCAAAACATTTATTTCTTTTCACTTGTTAAAGAAAGATATTCCAGCAATGAGGAGCGCGATCATCGCGAAACAAACAAGACAATCTAGTGCAGTACGCCTTTTGGCAATAAAGATGGAAAAAAATAACCGATTTTCACGAAACACACCCCAAACCCAGTGATTTTGTCAATAAGGGGTTAGAAAAAAGTGTTTGGAACGTTCAACGTTAATTTTCAGCGAGTGGTAAAGGGGCATTGATTTTTTTCTTCAATGAAACATTGTAGGTAGGTTATTAACTTTACAAAAGGCAGCAACTGATAAGATAATTAGTTCATACCACCATGAGACATTTGTCTAATTAAATACAGCATTTTGTAAAGACTCCTGAGCTGCTAAGCAAAGTGGATTACCAGTAATTAGTTGATTAATCCTTTACCCAACGTAGAGAATGTCAAAATTTGTTATTTTAAATACTATTTTTTTTTTTAATTTTTGCAAAAATCTTTCAATAAAACCATATCATGTGACCCATCATTGGAACGAGCTCGGTGAGCTCGTTCCAATGTGGGGTCACATGATATGGTTTTGTTAGTTAATTGGGTCAGTGACATGGATGTAACTAAGGTAACCGCACTTATCTCCTCCCGTCGATTTCATGAGATATAATTACCAGTTTATTTTTAAAAACTCGATCGATTTATTTGGATATGACAGCGACCTCCCACCCCCACTCCCACTCTTCCATTAGGGTGTTGGCACCAAAGTATTTTATTTGCCACTAAACTATCCAGAATGGCTAACAAAAATTGGCACCTGACAGTTTCGGTCAGTGTAAACACTGAATCTCGTCTACTTCCCGAAAGGTAAAAAGCGAAAACTATGAAGATCGTTTCCTGAACATTTTTGTGTAGCTTCACAACAAAATCAATGCATTTCAGTGTTTTAGTAATTCAAAACAATGCCGTTATTCCAGATTATCCGATGAAAATTGGTTTCTGTCTGTTTGCAACGACATTATCAATATTGTATGGGGATTCATTTGTAGAAGCAATTAGACTAACCAATAATTTAATTTGGACGTCCTCTGTGTTAACCCTTCATGGACTGTGTTTTTGCCGCGTATTTTGTTATGGTGTTCTTCAAGTTCTGGCACGTGCAGAGTAATACTGTCACCTGATTATTTGTTAAAAAGTGCTCAGATAGATCTTTACAACAATTAATCAGAAGTTGGGTATACCACTGTGAGGTAACTTTTATTAAATGTCCTTCATAAAAGCATTGTTGCAACGCACTTTGCAATAAAAGTTGAAAAGGTAATAATTATTACAAAATGCAACTACTTGGACGGGAAAAACGTTGCAAAATTTAATAAACTTTTTTTCAAACAGGCAATCAGAAACAATTCATGTTATTATACAAATATTAAAATACATTTATATCTCTATGATTCTACGACTGTCTTGGGGTATATTATGTGCACGTCTAGACGTATTTGAGCGAGGTTCGTAGATGTTTGAAGTTTTAATACAAAATGCAACAACTGCATGGACTGGAAAAACGTTGCAAATGTAATAATTATTACAAAATGCAACTACATGGACTGGAAAAACGTTGCAGCGTGTAATAAAATATTTTCAAACAGCGCAATCAAACTAATTCATCTTATTATACAATTATTAGCAGAAAATTGTATCAGTATTTCATAACCAAATGCTGTCAATGTGTGTGTTTTGGGAGGATTTCCTTACACGTGTCAGTGTTTGTTCGTGGCGTTTTGTATTGTCTTATGGACCCACTCCATTAAATAAAAAAATAAATAAATAAAATAAATAAATAAATAAATTGGGGGCATCATTAGCAAGAACCTGACCCACAAAAAGTCTTGCGAGCAATAGACCGCATGCGCCTGCTCGAAGCCCTCAATGGTTCTAACTGGGAAGGTGAGGCAAATGATAGAGGGTCTATTCTGGGGCTCTTCGCGACCATCGTCCGGCCCCTTTTCGGTTATTCTGCCATAGTCACACACACACACACTGTGTCAGTCGGATTAAAGCACAGTAAGTCAATCGGGTATAAGCCCTAAACCAGGCGCTATGGAAGCCCAGGACACCCGCATCACTCACCGTAGCCCGCTTCGCGAGTAGAGGACGCCTGTGGTTCGCCTCGGTTACTCCAAAGGGCGGCTGGGAGCTGTGGCCTTCTCCCTCTTTATTTCTCCGTCTCCTGGACGGGTGGCTCTTTGTGTCTTTGCGACCTTCTCGGTTCTCTTGTTCCCATCTGTCCTGGCCTACGTTTTTGCATGAAAAACATATAAGAAATTTGGGATGTGAGTGGGGCTCGCGCCCATATAGACGGCCATGTGCGAATTCAGTGCGCGTAACCACACCCTCCCCCACCAAGCACACACACACCTTCTTTCCCAAGAAGCACACATGCTGGCGATTACCAAGAATATTTCAAGGACTTTATTCATACACACTCACTGACGTTGTGTCCTTGAGCAAGACAATTAATCCCGATTGCTTATGTGGGAACACGGTTGTAAAGTGAGCTAATTCATATGACACGTCTATGGTACACACGCCTTCTACCAATGCTAACTCAGGTTAGTACGTTAGAGAGTCTGACTTTTACTCGCCACTGTTCAGTGGTTCTATCCCGGTATTCCGCCTTCCTTCACCCGTTAAACTGCCCGATACGATATGACCCTGGCTGCTGACAGTGCCGGAAAACCCCAATAAATCAATAAATAATAGTGAGTTGAAGCCTGGAAAACGCAATATACCTGTAGCAAACCACTAAGTCCACCAGACGTCGTACATGTTGGTCCGCGATTAAAACGCCCTATATCTTAAAGAGTGACACTTCTATAAATCGAAGGCCGACGATGTCTGGTGATGATTAATTAGTGTTCAACCGATGATCGAAATCGGCCACCACAATCGGCATTCAGCTTCAGGAAATACGGATCGCAGAAGGGTAGTTCAGTCCCGTACACCATGTTGAAACACAGTGTAACTAATAATAAGCTCGGTTTAGTATTAGAATTAAGGTAAATTACCAACTGCGCGTTAATTAAACACTCCTGTTCCTTTTTTTCACTGAAAGGATTGCTATTCCGATAACAGTAGTACCATCTTGGTAACGGTACGGATTAACCTGGGTCGACCAGATTTGCACTGGCAGTAATGATAGTTTCTTCTGCTACTTAATAAGCTTCAGTTGCCAATAATTAACAGTTCAGTTACACTTATTATGTTACCTTCTTTGGCTTAACCCTCTTATTGCCACTCCCAATTTATCCATATATGGAGGACCTCTATTTATGTAGCATTATAGCATTGTTTGAAAGCAAATTTACAAAACTGACCGATAAGAAGACGAAGTGGCGATATGGGAAGTGCAAATTAAAGGATGGTTCACTTATGAAAAGAAAGGTTGTACTTTCGTTGTACCTATGTTGACGATGAACGCTTTTTTTAGAAAGTGGTGTTCATCCTTTCTATCTGTCATGCATAATTAGGGTTTAATCCCGGGAGCGTAAATCCTTGGGTTCCTCGTTCCGAAAGCCAGTCACGATATCCGGGAATCTATAGCATGGGACCGGCAATCACGAATGCCACTATTTGTGTTAAACAGAAGTTTTTAAAACTGAAAAACTGCCCCAACGTAACTTTGTAAGATTTCGTCAACCCCTCCACGCCTGAACGTTTTACAATCCCTCTTCCTGAAGAACCTTTTTCACCAATTCACTGGAGCTCTCATTTAGTTCCGGAGGACTCCAGTCTCCAATAGCAGGAACTTCACTCGCTTCAAAGTTCAAATTCGTCTTCATTTTCAGAATCACAAGTATCACTCACTATTCACTACCTCCTTCAGCATCAATTCCTTCTTTACTGCCGTCACCAGTCACCTCTGCTTGAAGCAGATGAGACCGATGACGGCAGTGAAGAGGGAGTTGAAGCCATGATGAAGTGGTGATAAAATTCCGAAAATGAAGACGGGGTGGAAGCGGGTTTTGGTTTTCACACTTCCCTTAGGTAAAGAATTTTTCCGTATGGAGATGGCAGATTACCCATACAATATGTTCATTTTCATGCAAATAGACGTGCCTTGTTACTCTCGTAAATTTACTTGATATTATCCGGGGCATTTCCCGGCTTCCGGTTCTGAGTGTAATTTCATTCCCGTTCCGGGTACTATAGAAAACCTGGAATATATGTAACCCTATGCATAATTTTTGTGTCAAGAAAATAGTAACATTCGAGGATAAGATCATACAATACACATCGAATCGGTAAATGAGGACCAGAAATAGTTTACCACAACGACCATGTACAGTACGTGGAGAGTGGATTGTAACTAAATCACCCGCGGAGTGGATTTATCACCCAAGCTATAACTTTCAAATTCTGTACATATGTACAAAAAAACACAAGCAATGTTTCAGCTAATGGACCTCCTGGTTTAACCCGGAGGTCCATTGGCTGAAACTTTGCTGGTGCTGGTTATGCTTTGCAGTAAATTTGCAATTATTGCCCGGGTGGAATCTGCGGGTGATTTATTGATAATACACTCTCCAGGTATTGTAGCAATAATTTATTACTGAACCATCCAATGAATAATAATAGACTCGCCCACCTTGCTGTAAACTATATATGATGACCGATACCGTTCAGATACATAGTGCTGAAAGGGCCCACATTTTCCGTTGTACTTTTTCGTGGATGGAGAAAATATGAAGAAGTTTTTTTCTTCTTTGTCAGTTACGTCCTTTGAGTTGAACAAGGCGCCATCTGTAATGATAAATCATTGAAGATGTTGCCTTTTCCCACACCAGAGACATACTCTTTCGAAATTCGCCATCTCTGTTGAACTACAGTAATCAATCTCCTTTACTGAATATTGTTTTTAAAGGCGGTTGGAGCTTTTAAACGTATTGATTATTATCAAAAACAACATTAAAAACACTTTCGGGGATTACAAATGTGTTTTTAATTTTAAAAACTTATATTGATGGAGAATCTGATGCGTAAAAACGCTGTTTCCAAATAGCATGGGCCCATTTCTGAAATTGCGTTTTCCCTGCAAAAACCGAGGGGTCGATAACATTATACATGATAACGTTTTTGATCTGTTCTGTAGAATCTATCAAAAATGTTTTCAAATGCATTTTTTTTTTACTTCCCGCCGTGTTCCCAGATCCAGTGGTAAAGCAGTTGCATCACATCACGTCGCGGTACTGGAGCAGGTGAAACACATTTTGAAACTTTTAGAATATGCTTTGCAAAAGTTTTTGGTGGGTGAATTTCGCGTTGTGTTAAAACTACAGGACTCACTGTTGATACACAGTACGTGGAGAGTGTATTATCACTAAATTACCCACAGAGTGGAGATTCCACCCGCGCAATAATTGCAAATTTGTTGCAAAGCATAGCCAGTAACCATAAACCCGGCGGTCCATTGGCTGAAACATTGTTGTGTTTTTTGTCGATATATATAAAATTTGAAAGTTATAGCTTGGGTGATAACTCCACTCCGCGGGTGATTTAGTTACAATCCACTCTCCACGTACTGTAATGTAAGGTTACCAAATAAAAGAATTTGGTGTCATTTTTTTTGTATGTGATTATAATATCACCACTTCTCTATATATATACTGAGTCAAAAAAGAAAGTATAATACAAACAAATGTGAAAAAAATAGCATAATGGATGACATATAATAGTTCTAATGTTGCATGTTTGTTGACAAGAAGTCGTGCAAAGAGTTAACAGACATGTTGTTGTTGTCCACCCAACCGTATACAATTTTGCTACGGATTTCAAAATAGCACGTCCTATCCGAGAATGTCAAACTGAATGGGTGACTGACGATTTTCTTTGTGTTATATTGTGCTCGAGAGTCTGGGTTATTGAGAAAACACGCTAGTTTTTGTCTTCCGACATTTTAAAAAATGTTACGGTTAACCGAAAATCAGAGGTTGCGTGCCATTGGTATGCATGAGGCTGGGGTACCTCCAGATGAGCTCTCTGCTGAGTTCGGAGTAACTGTGGCCACTATTTACCGTCTTATTGGAAGGTATAGAATCACTGGATCTACTACCACCGACCGCGTTCAGGTCGTTCGAGAGTTACGACCCCTGCACAAGACCGACACTTTAGGACGTCTCTCTTGCGGGATCGCTTCCTTCCGGCGACGGGGACAGCAGCAATTAATCCTGGTAGAACTAACAATAGAATCAGTGCACAAACTGTCCACAACAGACTCGCTGAACACGGCATCCGCAGTAGTCGTCCATACCACTGACCAATCCTTACCCAACGTCATCGTACCGTCAGAATGGAATGGGTACGTCAGCGTGTTCGCTGGACTCATCAGCGTTGGAGCCCAGTTCTTTTCAGTAATCAATCATGATTTTGTCTGCTGCGCGCTGATGGTAGGGCAAGAGTGTATCGCCGACGAGGAGAACGGTTTTCTAATGCGACCGTTTCGGCGGGGGTAGTGTAATGGTTTGGGTAGGAATTTCCTTGCACCATCGAACGCAGTTGATCTTCATCGATGGTAATCTGAATGGACAGCGAAATAGGGACGAAATTATTAACGCTCTTGTTGTCCCGTTGTTCAACGCTAACGTCGGATTGCAGTTATTCCAACAAGACAATGCCCGATGTCACGTGGCGCGTATCTGTCGTGACTTTCTTGAGGAGCAGAGCATCGAACTTCTTCTCTAGCCCCAACTTTCACCAGATTTGTCGCCAATCGAACATCTTTGGGATCAACTGGACCATCGGGTACGACTTCATGATCTACAGACGTTAGTCGATTTACGTAATGTTGTGAGGTAGGAGTGGAACGCAATACCACAGGGTGATATCCAGAGACTTATCACGTCCATACGTCGTCGACGTCGCGCCATTCAAGAGGCAAACGGTGGACCATAACGCTATTGACTGCATGTGCGAACTTTTCATGTCAGCCCATGTTTGAATTGCGACGTCCTAACGTGACGCTGGCAACAGTAAGAACCTGAAATTATGCCAATTTATACATTTAGTCTCGAAATATGAATTTACAATAATTGTACGGAATTAAAGCTGATAATACTAACAAAATTGCTCATCAACGTTTATTATACTTTCTTTGTTGACTCAGTATACATAGTATGCTGACATCAACATATTTTGGAAACAACTATACGTCAATTAATAAAGGTACTTTTAATATGAAAACGGATTCGCATTATCAGGTATTCTGACAAAATATTATGTGATAACAAAAAAAAATGATAACATCCTAAAATATTAAAATATGATGAACTTAAAAGCATTGGAAACAATACGTAGTTGCGAAATATAGAGCCAAGTCAAATTCTTCTGCGAATCTGACGCTATGTTAGCATGGAACTTATCTAGCCCTTAAATAGTCTATCGTCTATTTTTAGATTCAGTCGGTGATGGGTACGCTGTTTCGCCCAACTGAAAGAGTCCAGCCAGTTGAATCTAAAATTACCATGCACTAGCACTTTAAATCAACTCAAAAATGTTTCTTAACCCTTTACCCAGCGTAACGGCCAAAACCGGCCAGCGCTGTTCTCAAAAATCGCCAATTAATTTTCATTATTTTTTTCATTTGTTTCTCAAAAACATAGGTTATAACACCTCATGGGAACGAGCTCGTCGAGCTCGTTCCCACGAGGGGTCATAAACTATGTTTTTGAGACAAAAAATGAAAAAAATTAGTTATTCAAGAATTCTTTTTACAAGTGTCGTCTGCTTTTCATGTTAGGTAAAGCGTTAAACACTCTTGATTTGACCGAATCTTTGATGACATGACCATTATTATTTGATATGTTTGTTTACTAAATATTATCAATGAAGACACATCATAACTATAGTTTCATGATTACACTGCGAGGAGTAGGAACTGAGATGATGGCCTCCACAGTAAACCAAGATAGCGGCCTCCTTTAAACAAAATGGACGACTGAAACACGTGGCACTTAAACAACAAGCTCCACTAATACCTGCACGTGATGTAACTGGTCTACGTGATTATGACGTCACTTCCCTCCAATTTTTCCTCCATCTGAATTGGCATCCTCCAGACATCACCAATTACTGCCGCGAACTTCCACTAATTTTATAGATATCTTTATGTTTCCAATGTGAATTAAATACTTGTTTACTGGAAAGTCTATAACTTGAGCGCCTTTCGAAAGGATAGATATATCTTTTATGAGTAAATGGACATCGTATTACTTCAGCGGTAGTCCGTGAACAAACTCTACGAAAAGTGGGCCAACATACAACCCATAAAGATAACTTGAAAGCTTGAGACGGAGTATGAAAAATTTAATTTCTAGAGCAGCTTCGTAGACCCAATTTACGAATCTGTTTTACAAAATATTGGGATTATTGGTCAGTACTAATTTTTTTATCACATGCCTCGTCCGTTTTGTTCACTTTAAAACATTTGATATTTTGTTTTCATATTAATCAGTGATAAATAAAGCCTTCCGTCAATTTCATTGATCAATTTCAAATCTAGACAATTTGATGGGCTGAACAAAATACAACTGGGCCACATTTTCATAATTTGCATAATTAGAGTTGAGAGCTTTCATTGGTCAATTTCAAAACTGGACAATTTGATTGGCTAAACAAAATACAACTGGGTCACATTTGCATAATTTCAGTAGGGAGAATTTACGTTATCTGTCCTATTTAGGGTGGGTTATATTGTATTAATCTTTTACCTACAAGAAAAACACCATTCATTTTTTTTATATTTTTACTTTTTGCTTCCAAAACATAGGTTATGACTCCTCATTGGAACGAGCTCGACGAGCTCGTTCCAATGAGGGGTCATAACCTATGTTTTGGAAGCAAAAAATGAAAATTTTTAGTTATACGAGGATGATTTTAACAAGTGCCGTCTACAACTCAAGTTAGGTGATGGGTTAAAAAGTCATACTAAGTGGCTAATTTGTGCGTGTGTGTGTCATATGATAAATAGAATATGAAATGAGTGTTTTTCTCATATAATATTTATGAAACTCGTCCGAATTTTCCGTTTGGGCTCGCCAGAGGCTCGCCAAAACGGAAAATTCTTAGACTCGTTTCATAAATATTATATGAGAAACATATCCTCTATATATGAACATAAATAACGAGTTAAGAAGTGATCATACTCATAAATTATGGAAGTAATTTTCCGTGCTATCGCTTTCTGTTTCCTATCAGTATTATGTGGAAGTAATTATACTATATATTCTTATTCCTTCAACATTATTGGTTTACTTTCTCGTTCTATTATAAATATTTTATGGCGTAGGTTGTCTTCTTCATAACACCCATTAACCCTCTGCTAAACGCACACGATAACGAATTTGTTATTTTAATTATTGTATTTTTTAAAAATATTTTCAAAAAATTTCAACAAAACCATATCATGTGACCCGTAATTGGAACGAGCTCGATATATTTTTATCAACAGCTAAATTTGAAAAATACGCAGGCGGATGTGGCCGATTCATCGGGTAAAGATTTAATTTCCGAACTGAACCATGAAGAGAAGTACAAGAGAGGCAACCTCGCAGTTCTTATGGTAACTTTCTCAAAAATAGCAGCGCAGTTTTGTGCAAAGTGAGAATGTTTAATGTTAGTTTTTCGCCTTTTTGTGTGTGTGTGTGTATGTAGGGGGGGGGGGGTGTAATTTCTTGTGTTGACTCTAAATCCTACACAATTAAAACTCCGAAGCCCAACAATTTTAATTATCTAATAGCTTTCAAAGATGGCCGCCGAATTGCAAAATTCTTACCTGAATGGAAAACGTCAGTTTGGATTGGTGAATGTAATAGTTTTTTTAGTAATTGTTTTGGTGAACCTCATTCTGAACTGTAACATTAAAATTGCCATTATTGAGAATCGTCCGACCTTTTCAAGATGCCGCATGACAAAAAATACCAATTCTTTTGTTTCGCCAGTTTCTCCGTGCTCGTCGAAAAAACAATTGAGAACAAGCAAGCCTTTGCTGAAAAAAATCCACTTAAGAGGATTTTCTCACATCCAAATTTTATTTTCAATCCAAACATGCAAAAATACTGAAATACCATCCTGAATCTGCGGTGGGTTGTTTTGTTGGTTTTTTTTTTTTTTTCGTTTTTTTTTCTTTTAATTTCGATTTGCTTAAAAACAAGGTTTCGCTTTGACATGGACTTTACCTGGACTTGCAAGTGACCGATAGTTTTATCTTTAATATGTGTTAAAACTCTCCCAAAGTTCATCTCTATCCAACACAGTGTTATAAACGCCAGCGGGGAGGGGGGGGGGGGTGGTAATAATTGGGCATGAAAAATGCCATTTGTAGAATTTCAGTTTTCTCAGAAAACAAGTTGTGATGTCCAAATACCGCGAAACCAAGACAGCATAAAAATAAACGAAAACAGCAACTCAGATTCAGGGTGTCGAATTTATCTTTCGACAGGTGGGATTCTATTGTGTTGCGGTGAAGAAAACTGACAGAGAATGTCGAGCGGATCGCTACGCAGTCGAGATCCAATCAAAATTCCCTGTCCGCTTTCGTGATCACAATATTATCCAAACTGTTAACTATCGGGATTATCTAATTGATTAACACAAACTCGTTCTCTTCTTTCTTTGTTATTCTTTGTTTGACTTGCTACTTTTTCAGATCGCAGAACTGGAAAAACTGCGAACATCTTCCGTAATCGTACATGGCACGAGGGCAAGAGATCAGCGAAGTCGTACAGACCGTGTTTCCGAGTGTTCTCCCACCACCGTAGTTTTCTACATGAACACACATGCATAGCACCAATCTGGCACACTTCTCACGCCATTTTTCCACACGCCCTGCGAACTACTCAGCAAAAGCGCAACTCATAGCACAATTCTTTAACCCTTTACCTAACGAATCGCCCGCATCCGCCCGCGTGATATGCAAATTCAGCAGTTGAAAAAATTTTATTTTTCAAAAAATTTCAACAAAACCATATCATGTGACCCCTCGTTGGAACGAGCTCGTCGAGCTCGTTCCAACGAGGGGTCACATGATATGGTTTTGTTGAAATTTTTTGAAAAATTTGAAAAAATGGTATTTAAAATAATAAATTTTGATATCGTCTGCGTTGGGTAAAGGGTTAACTAAACTGTTATGATCTTGTCTGTTTAGGAAAAGGCGTGGATTCGACGAATTTTTACACCATGAGTTACCTCGTGGGTGTCAACTAAAATTCCATCGAAGGGAATGTTGACTTCTGTTCAAAATGATATCCCGACATGCCACCACCACTTGCCAGGTCCTCCACATGTCTAATAATATTCAAATTAGTCTGTACCACTACACGAACACTGTATGAGGATTCCATATTTTTTTTCATATTGTCAGCCAGATTTGTTCAGCAGGACCTTAGGGAGCTGGGGACATCGGAATGTCCCCGGTCGGTCATTACCAAAAGATCTTTATCAGATCATGTTGTCTATATATATGTATCAGGAAGAAACGGTTCGTGCGACGCTGGCTTCTCGCAAGCTTTGCTGGAGAAGGAAGTGTGATTGTATAAATATTCACATCTGTTCATCGCAGGATGAAAATATTTTCTTGCAGTTGGATCTGTGACCTGTAAATGATCCCAGATAGACCATTCAGATTTCCAACTCAATATGACCGTCGAGGGGAAGATAATCAAAGACAAGCAAACAAAAAAGATACACTTGTATTATGAACGTTAACACTGGTGTTCGAAGTATTACAGCCGAATTGTGTCTAAATTTACCCAAATAATCCAGCGATTCGGTTTGCTAAATCCCCGCATGTTTGTGGTATTCAGTTATTGCATTCCACAAGTGCGCTTGGGATAAATCAAGAGAAAAAACATAATTCGGATATGGCGATGGTATTAAACAATGTTTCATTGAAGAATAAAAGATTGTAATTAATATCTAATTGTGGAACTAATGATTACGGCAGCCATACAATCGTCCTTTATGGTTAGAGGAGGCTCGCGGTACAATTTATATTACAGAATTACGGTGAATGAGTTAACCCTTTACCCAACGCAGACGATTTCAAAATTTATTATTTTAAATATCATTTTTTTATTTTTTTTAAAAAAAAACAACAAAACCATATCATGTGTCCCCCTCTTTGGAACGAGCTCGACGAGCTCGTTCCAAAGAGGGGTCGCATGATATGGTTTTGTTGAAATTGTTTGAAAAATAATATTTTTTCAGCTGCTGAATTTGCATATTACATGGAGGATGCGGGCGATTCGTTGGGTAAAGGGTTAAACTGCAGAAATCTGTGAACTCGGCATTTTTTTATATTTACATTCTACAGTTGATCTATTTCACCCACACATTATGTACAAAACAAACCTGGGAGAGCATACCTCCTCCGTATCGGGCTCTAAAAATTAACCCATCCAACACTAATATTTAGTTATTTATTTATTTATTGGTGTTTAAGGTCACACATTTCTGCACAATGGCTAATCATGACCACGACAGTTTACGGGTGGAGAAAGCTGGAGTACCCGGAGGGAACCATCTAGCAACGCCGAGCAACTGGCAGCTCCGCAACATACTAACTCCACACAAGCAGGGTTAGCATTGGTTGAAGACAGGTGCACCATCGAGATGCAGTACGCCTTAGTACACAGCGTCACCGTTCCCCCACGTGGGCAATGGGGGCGAAGTGTCTTCCCGAAGGACACAACGAGGTTGACGCAGGTGGGATTCGGACTGAGGACCTGTCGGCTTGCAACCTGCACCTCTACCTGCTGAGCCACCGCGCCCGCTTCCAACACTAATTCTACATACAGCCATTGAACGAATTGATTTTGTATTTAAAGGGAGGTTCAGTAATGATTTAATCCAACAGCCCTACGGGGATGTTGGATTAAATCAGTACTAACCCTTTTTAACCACTGGCTGTTCATTATATCGCTTGCTAACCGATCATTCAATTTTTTGACATAAAAACATAATATTATTCGTATGACGTTGATAGGGGTAAATGTTAAAACACGTCACTGGTACAATAGCATGATTTTGTACGACGCCACTGTTTATTAACTTCTCTTTAGGAATGATTAACAATCCAGGGGACTATTAGCGACACGAGACATAGCCGAGGATCGCTAATTGGGCAACGGATTACTCATTCATACAGGGCCGTTAATAAATAGTAAAGCTCGACCAAATCGTGCTATTTCTATTGTTACCTTCAACTCCATCATCACATATACAGGAAAACAATTACCCAATAATAATAAATTTACTTTAAAAATATTTATTTCCAATTATCAAAGACAAAAAACATACAACAATGAAATATTTGTTGATTCGACAGTAAGCTGAAAGCTTATAAGTTTCCACTAAAGATACATTTGCATCTGTAATGACACGAGATGGCAGTTATATGAATATTACAACGCAGACGCTTATGATACATAGCCTCTGTTATGTCAAGCGTCTTCTGTTCGATATTTTATCAATAGGTAGCTAATACCTTGAAATCAAAGCTTACCAGATTGGTTTTCAATTTGGATAGAGAAAATATAGTACTGATGACCTACAATTTAATGAGGTGTCAACTATTCCCCGTTTCAAAGACGAGCAAGGAAAGGCCAGGACAGTTTCTATCAGGATATATGACTAGTCGGCAGGGGTGGGCCAATTGTAGGTAATTGTTATCGGTGTCGGCCAAGAAGTTTGATGCTTGTATGTAACGATAACGACATAAGTAATGGCCGTCAACCGAGAACAGCAGTTCAAGTTCAGGACCATAGTTGTATGCAATTTATATTGCAAATTAACTCTGCAGTCGACGGAGAAAATACTACAGGTTAATGCCGAATTGCCTCTTGATAGCATGACGGTGCCAACTGCAATGTTAGTGCTTTGCAGTTGGGATCGTCATGCCCCCAAGAGTCGTGGCGGTGCTATTATTCTTTAGAGGTTCCATATGGGCTTACAAATAGACAAGGCTGCTCGGTATTTATCTTTAAATATCGGTGGCAGTATCAAGGTATATCAAGATATATTTGAAGATGTTACGCTAAATGCCATACAAGGGAGAGACAGATAAGTAGGGCCTGATCGAATGCCCGCAACATATAGCGCCAACAATTCGGTGAAGACTAGTATGACCTCATTAACGCCAATTGTATGAACAGTCTTGTGCTACTGAGCATAGAAAACTTGCAATTTTGGGGTAGAAGATAACAGTACTTTAGACAAGAAGAGAGGAGTAGTATGTATCGCACGTTTGGGGCCTTATTAGCAGGACCCCGGTGCAGGACCCCGGAAGTGACGTCATGTCACGTGGCGTAGTGGCGCCATGTTGTGTTGTCATGGCAACCCGCGTGAGCGGCCATGTTGTGGCGTCATCTCCATAGTGATGCGTGTTGTTAGTGCGCATGCGCAGGGCGTGTTGTTAGGGTGATACGTGTTTCCGTCGTCCATTTTGTATACTGGAGGCCGCCATTTTGGTTTCTATGGTAGCACGTGATTACTATGTGACCCAATTTTTCTGCAATAGGACGGGGTATGTTCGGAGGGTGTGTTCCTTTGTAGAAGAGTAAATCTAATTACCACAAACAACCCGACAATCCTTCCAAATCACCAAAATCCACCCCAACTTTTACTATTTCGAATTCTTTCAGAATTCTCTGCTTCTATCTATATATGCAATAGTTTTCGTCTATCTGGCCATGTTCCTTTGTTCTGGAGTATACACCAGTAGCGTAGAAGAGCCTATTAGTTGGAACAGTTTATCTTATTACGACTATATTTAGCTTTTCTGATCTATTCTTGTTAGTTCTGACCCTATTCCGTGTACTCTTGTTGTTTCATTTATCTAGATCATTTATAACCAATCAGATTGCTTGATTTCCCATAATCTGTATGCAAAGTTATCTCCCTTCTGTAAAATAAAAGCCTACATCCAATGGCCATATCCCATGGAATCCCATTTTTGGGAAACACCCGTGGCTATGGAATCCCTTTATTGTCGTATGATGCCATGAGGGCTATGTAAAAGCCCTCAATGAGTCCTCATTTATTATCCCTCATACCCTCATTGAATTTTGAGGTTATGAGGACCATTAAAAATCCCTCAATGAGGTATAATTTACGACGACTCTTAGCCTCATTTCAGTATTTAACAGGTATATCTTATGGAATCCCATTTTGGAAAACGCCTGTGACTGTGGAATCCCTTTTTTGTCGCATGGGGCCATGAGGGCTATGTAAAAGCCCTCAATGAGTCCTCATTTATTATCCCTCATAGCCTCATTGAATTTTGAGGTTATGAGGACCATTAAAAATCCCTCAATGAGGTATAATTTACTACGACTCTTAGCCTCATCTCAGTATTTGAGGATACCCATGGCCTGGTATTGTATTATTCGAGGATACCTATCGAGGATACCTTTTGGAGAATCCCTTTTTGGTCGTGTGAGGCCATGAGGGCTATGTAAAAGCCCTCAATGAGTCCGCATTTATTATCCCTCATAGCCTCATTGAATTTTGAGGTTATGAGGACCATTAAAAAATCCCTCAATGAGGCATAAGTTACTACGACTCTTAGCCTCATCTCGGTATTCGAGAATACCTGACATTATATTATTTGAGGATACTAGTTGGAATTTACATCCGGGTACTTCATGCTACATCCGGGTACTTCTGTTGGGTAGTTGATAACAAAAACCGCAATATATAATATTTCTTATATTTTTAAAAAATGACTCACGTGGGTGGCCCTCTGACTTACTGGCTGGGGACAGGTTAAGTTTGTTTGCTATTTGTCAAGAAGATAAACATCAAATAACTTAAGCGTCATTACCACCTTTTTTTCTTGTTTCTTCATTTTATACTTTTTTTCTTCTTTTTTTCCTTTTTTTTATAAAAAACATCTATTTATAACATCTATTTACATCTTCAATTAGAATCCAGTTGTAACAGGTTTACTCTTCGCCATTTCAACCACTAAATCCATAATACAACGTCTCTGTTCATTTGTGAGAGGTTTCTCGAACGTATCTTCATACTCTTTCTGTACTGGTGGTGGATTCATTCCAGAAGTATTATGGTGCCACAGTAGATGGACATCATTCTTGTTAACTCTTTCAAGTGCTTCACTAAAACAGGCAATGATTCTTTCGGTAGCTGTCACAAGAAGACCGTTATGTGTTTTACCACTCTCGTCCACATGAACACTATAACCTCTCTCTCTGGCGATAGAAAATATTCTCTTCGACATAATGAGCATATGCCAAGCAAAGTTCATGTTGCAAGCGAACTTGCCTGAGTTCACTATCAATTTCATCAACGATCAATGGTCGTGGTTGGGTTATTCTCACTGTGATCTTCTTTTTCTTCTTCAAAGGTGGTTCTTGAATTGGTTTTTTGAAGTCTTCATGGTTAGTAGGTTTAGTGTCTTCAGGAACTTCAGTTAAAGTTGTTTGTTGGGTTTTGATGGCTGCATCTACTTCTTCTATTTGAGATTTCAAGGCATTCCATTCTTCTAAAGATAATACAATCCCAGTCTTGATTGGATAAAGCTTTTTGTCTTTTCCTTCAAAGTATCTTCTAAGATGTATCTTCAGTTCACCCTGGTACGGGGTGACCTTAGCATAAGTCTGCTTGGTGCCAAGTCAGAACATTTTCTTTGGTCAATGGTTCGATCGTGAATGATGTCAAGTCCATGCTTTGCCTAATCTTACATATCTTTGACGGACGTGATTGAAAACATCACCCCAGTTCAACAAATTTTGAATGAGTTTTTGATTCTTGGTTGGGGTTTGTGTTTGTTTCCTATAGGATTATAGGTTAAAGTTGGAAAATTTAGAAAATTAGTATAGAAAGTAATGGAAAAGAAACACAATGAGAATACAGAAATCGGATTGGTGGATTAACTTCGATCTGATTGGTCAGTTTGGCGATCAAACTGCAGTCTTGATCCTTAAATTGTAGAGTCATTTTTTAAAAATATAAGAAATATTATATATTGCGGTTTTTGTTATCAAATACCCAACAGAAGTACCCGGATGTAGCATGAAGTACCCGGATGTAAATTCCAACTAGTATCCTCAAATAATATAATGTCAGGTATTCTCGAATACCGAGATGAGGCTAAGAGTCGTAGTAAATTATGCCTCATTGAGAGATTTTTAATGGTCCTCATAACCTCAAAATTCAATGAGGCTATGAGGGATAATAAATGAGGACTCATTGAGGGCTTTTACATAGCCCTCATGGCCTCATATGATCAAAAAGGGATTCTCCAAAAGGTATCCTCGATAGGTATCCTCGAATAATGCAATACCAGGCCATGTGTATCCTCAAATACCGAGATGAGGCTAAGAGTCGTAGTAAATTATACCTCATTGAGGGATTTTTAATGGTCCTCATAACCTCAAAATTCAATGAGGCTGTGAGGGATAATAAATAAGGACTCAATGAGGGCTTTTACATAGCCCCCATGGCCTCATACGACAAAAAGGGATTCCACAGTCACAGGCGTTTTCCAAAATGGGATTCCATTGGATATACCTGTTAAATACTTAAATGAGGCTAAGAGTCGTAGTAAATTATGCCTCATTGAGGGATTTTTAATGGTCCTCATAACCTCAAAATTCAATGAGGGTATGAAGGATAATAAATGAGGACTCATTGAGGGCTTTTACATAGCCCTTATGGCCTCATACGACAAAAAAGGGATTCCACAGTCACAGGCGTTTTCCAAAATGGGATTCCATAGGATATACCTATTAAATACTGAAATGAGGCTAAGATTCGTAGTAAATTATACCTCATTGAGGGATTTTTAATGGTCCTCATAACCTCAAAATTCAATGAGGGTATGAGGGATAATAAATGAGGACTCATTGAGGGCTTTTACATAGCCCTCATGGCCTCATACGACAATAAAGGGATTCCATAGACACGGGTGTTTCCCAAAAATGGGATTCCATGGGATATGGCCATTGGATGTAGGCTTTTATTTTACAGAAGGGAGATAACTCTGCATACAGATTATGGAAAATCAAGTAATCTGATTGGTTATAAATGATCTAGATAAATGAAACAACAAGAGTACACGGAATAGGGTCAGAACTAACAAGA
This sequence comes from Pictodentalium vernedei, assembly GCA_031216915.1. Taxonomy (NCBI): domain Eukaryota; kingdom Metazoa; phylum Mollusca; class Scaphopoda; order Dentaliida; family Dentaliidae; genus Pictodentalium; species Pictodentalium vernedei. The sequence continues at coordinate 603,839,494 of CM062295.1, read as the reverse complement.
ATAGACCAGAAAAGCTAAATATAGTCGTAATAAGATAAACTGTTCCAACTAATAGGCTCTTCTACGCTACTGGAGTATACTCCAGAACAAAGGAACATGGCCAGATAGATGAAAACTATTGCTTATATAGATAGAAGCAGAGAATTCTGAAAGAATTCGAAATAGTAAAAGTTGGGGTGGATTTTGGTGATTTGGAAGGATTGTCGGGTTGTTTGTGGTAATTAGATTTACTCTTCTACAAAGGAACACACCCTCCGAACATACCCCGTCCTATTGCAGAAAAATTGGGTCACATAGCAATCACGTGCTACCATAGAAACCAAGATGGCGGCCTACAGTATACAAAATGGACGACAGAAACACGTCACCCTAACAACACGCTCTGCGCATGCACACTAACAACACGTATCACTATGGAGATGACGTCACAACATGGCCGCTCACGCGGATTACCATGACAACACAACATGGCGCCACTACGTCACGTGACATGACGTCACTTCCGGGGTCCTGCACCGGGGTCCTGCTAATAAGGCCCCAAACGTGCGAGACATACTACTGAGAGGTAAGGAAGCCCGAAAATTTGTTCTACAGTATGTTTATAGTTTTGTTTTGTTTTATCCTGTTAGTACTGGCCTGGTCCTCGGCGCCCGCGTTGTTCATTCTCACGTGCAATGTGGAGGTGTACAGTTTTTTCAGTGGAATGTCCCAGTAGTTTTCTTGTCAAGCTCTGAATCTATAACATACCCGTCGAGGTTAAAATGAAGTGACTCCTGTAGAATCAAGAATGGATTTTTAGACTGTTTCAAAAATAGTTTAATTATCCACTTCGCAATAAAATTCCGAACCAAACAACAACGTATTGCAGTCAGCTGGATATGGAAGTTGTCCAAGTGTCCCTCTACGTATCTGAGCGGAATGGGGCAACTCAGTAATAAGTGTTCAGGGGTCTCGCGCTCTCCACACGAGCAGAAAGGGGAATCGACAAGATGGTTATCTTAGAGATGCTTTTTAAATTACAACATCGTAGACGAAACCTGCAATGATATGTATGTGTGCTATACGAGAAGACGAAATACTGTGGTGACCGATTCACGTTCCGCTTAACTAATAGAGTTCTGGAAGCCCATATATGGGCATTACTCTGAAGTGAAGGTACCGTAACGTAAATGCTTCTTATTCAGCGAATATATACATCATATCATCTTTGAAGTGAAATTGTTTAGTCTGTATAGATTTGCCTTGTACAATTGATGTCCGAGTGTCTACAGGCACGCACTCATAAATAAATAAATAAATAAATAAATAAATAAATAAATAAATAAATAAATCAAAGACATGTGAACAAATTTGGGTGTCCAAGATTTAACGCTCAACCACTTAAGATATTTTTTAAACTCTACCAAAAAAAGGAATTGTCCCTGGTGTGTGAAGGTAACTCGTTCCATAATGTTGTTGTTGATGGAATGAACGATGTTTGGTAGCCTTTGGTTCGATTGTTAGCTTTACGGAGATCATGGGTTTGTCTGATTGAAATAGGTTCGATGTATAAGTGGGGACCAAATTGTGAAACAGTTTGAAGTACTGGGTCAATTTATGTTTCTCCTATCTTGTATTGAGAGAAACCAATCTAGTTTCCACATATAATAAATATTTTCTGGCGCTTACAGTAGCACCCGGCACGATACGTGCAACGGCTATTTGAATACATTCAAACTTCGTTGAGTCAAGTCCAGTGAAATTGTCCCAGACCGCGTCTGCTTAATCAAGCAAGGGTCGAATGAAAGCGAAATATATTTTCTTAAGAGTTTTACGACCTAATAAAAATTTATTCTTCTTAATTTGATTGAGATGTGACCAGGCCTTTGCACAGATATTGGCAATGTGATGTTCCCACACACATCGCTGGTTTAGGTTAACACCCAAGTGTTATTCGTGAATGCCTGCACCTCCCATTACTGGTGGGGTGCATAACGTTTTTCGAGATATGATCATCAGTCGCATAGAAGTTTCCAGGCTGGCCTTATTACCCAGAGCTTTGCCGGTGCAGCTAGTGTTAAATTCCCATAGGCACCGGAGCTTTGCCGGTACAACTTTTTCCGGTGCAAAATTTCGGCACCATTCAGAACTGCATCCAACGAGTGGTACACGTACTGCATAATAGTATGCTATGGTGTGTATAGTGGTATATGTACACCCAGGGCTCTGGATATATAGTATGGGTATGTGATGGAATATTGATGGGGAAGTTGGATTTTCTTGAAAGTTTTTTCCCGCGAAATGGTTGACGTTGCTATTGACATCGTGACGTCACGATGCGCATGCGACGTCATAGAAACGTTGACCGTTGTTGTTGTCCATTGTAAATCTCATAGGACGTTATTCGAGTCAGGGTGTATTCGGGACAGTGTGTGTCGGGCTGGCATGGTAGTATATTATGGGCGGTATATTGGTAATACTAATCGACCTAATGATTCATATTATCCTATGACTAAAATAGGTAGCACGTAATGCTAGGCCAAGCGGTATTGTGAAGTGAGGATGGGGGTAATGCAAGCTTGTCTAATTCGGTAGTACAGGATGCACGATATATACACTTGTAGGTCCCGTCTTATCCCTTGGCACTGTTGACCCACTTAAGGCTTTGTATTACTCCATGACTTGTATAGGTAGACTTTAATGCTAGGTCAAGCAGTATTATTGGGTAATACATGGTTGCCTAGTGCGGGAGTGTGGCGTGTACTGTCTTTACCCCATTGGTCTTTTGTTAGCCCTTGGAACTATCAGTCCACGTTTTGCATCACACAGTCCTATAGTTGTTATAGGTAGTACGTAATGCTAGGTCAGGTGGTATAATGGGCTGGGTGGTGGCAATGCTTGGTTGTCTAGTGTGGTAGTATAGTATGGGCGGTATATAAACCGTTGGTCTAATTTTGGCCCTTAGTACTACTGATACTACTGATCCACCTAATGCTTTATATTGTTCTATAACTGGTATATGCTATGCCAGGCAGTGATATATTTGGTTGTTTAGAACGACAGCATAGGATGTACAGTCTATACCCCTGGTGGTTCAATGTTAGCCCTTAATACTATCAATACACCTAAGGCGAAAAACTGTCCCACAGTTGGTGTGGGTAGTACGTAATGCTGGATCATGCAGTGTTGTGCATGATTGTCTGATACAGTAGTATTGAATGAATTGTCTGTACTTCGTAGATCTATTGTTAGCCCTTAGTACCTCTATCCACTTAAGGCGTTGTGCTGGCCCGCAGTCGGTACTGGTAGTGTGTAATTCTTGGCCGGGTGGAATTGTGGGGATGGGGGTAATGCTTGGTTTCTGGAATCGTAGTAGAGAATGGGTGGTTTTTTATGAACATTCTAATACTTGACCGAGAGCAGGGGTCACAATCTGAGACAGTCAGTATTAATCGTACAAGGCTATAAGCCTGGTAGACAACAGTTTTGGTGACTAGAGTAGGAGCTATTCATACGGTAGATGACTATAGGTAAGTCAACAGTAATTGCTTTACACCTATGAAGGGCATGGGGTGCTCTAGATTCCAGGAATCGAACAGATACTGGTGACCATACCTATTCTCCAAAAGGTATCCCCCAAAAGGTATCCTTCAATAGTACATGACCATGTCATATGTATCCTCCCAATACCAGATGAGCACAAGAGTCGTGGGTGAAGTCACTCGTTCGATAAGATTCGAGCCGTTCGAGCAATCTCAGATTAGAGCGGAAACGGTTAACCGATTAATCGATTAATCAATGATCAACATTTTGATCGATCCCAAAAGTAATTGATCGATTAACCGTTATTGTATTATATGCGTTAACAAAGGAACAAACTTGCTCCAAAACAGGCACATATTGTCACATTGACTCATATCAATTATATGAGACAGAGTAAAGCATGCAAGTGACATGCTGACATACTTGTTTACTTGCATGATCATTATACTGTATCAGTAGCTGGAAATGGTCATTCTTAACCCTTTACGCATTGCGGGTTGCAGACGATACGTGCAAAGTAAATTCATGAATGACTAAAAAAAGTTTCAGTTTTTGTCTCAAAAACATAGCTTATGGCCCCTCATTGGAACGAGCTCATGTATGTTTTGGGGAGAAAATTGAAAACCTAATAAATTTGAATGGATATTTTTGTATATAGACCTAGTCGGTTTTGTTTGTTACGTTGGGTAAAGGGTTCATGCTGTAAATCATCAACGGCATGGCACTTATTCTATTTGGACAAGTGATTAATCGGTTAACCAAGGTCAATCCACGTGATTAATCGATCAAGAAAACCCCTTAACCGTTTCAGTTATATCTGAGACAGCTAACAAACCTGAAGTAGTGCTACGAGTTAATAGTAATCGTAGAAGACTGTAAACCTGGTAGTCAATAGTATTGGGTGACTACAGTAGAATCTAATCGTGTGTCGCATGACGATGGTATACACTAAAAACTAAAGTGTTAAAACTGACACTTTCAAGGTGTTAAACCCATTCTAACTCTTAGGGTTTGATTTTAACACTCAAAGTGCAATGCTTTAAGCACTTAGACATTACAATCGTCAGACATCTGAAACTTGAATGGATGGCACTTCCCATGTGTCTAGCATTGGTGGTTCTTCCAGAATCGTCCATAATTTGATTTGCGCTTGGTGGGTACATAATTAAACGGATACAACGCAGATGACGCGGATCAGGCTCGAGAGTTTGAGCCTGATCCGCGTCATCTGCGTTGTTTCCTTTTAAGTGTCGCGACATTACACTTGTCAAGTGGTATTATTGTAAACACCTGTCAAGATCTGGGATATCTACACTTGAACAAATTGCTAGTTCAGCACTTAGTAAGTGTTAAATACAGCACTTCAAGTGTAGTTTTTAACACTTTAGTTTTTAGCGTGTAATGTGTAAGTCAACAGTAATGGTCTTAGACCTATGAAGGGCATGGGGTGGACTTCATGCTAGGAACTGAACAGACACTTGGTGACCATAACTATCCCCCAAAAGATGTCCTCCGAGAGATATCCTTTAAAAGCATCCACCAACAGTACATGACCATGTCATAGATACCCAGATGGACATAAGAGTCGTATGTGGAGTAACTCGTTCGAGTAATTACTCGATCGCATATTTGCTTGAGAGGCTCGAATCTTATCTACGTTAGCTCCCCTTAATTTTCTAAAGCTGTGAGTTGGGCTGCACGGTATATCGATAAACCGATATATACCGGTATTCAAACCAATATCGATTGAATACCGGTGTAATTACAAAAATATCGGTTTATCCTCATTATTTATTTACCCACAATTTAATTTTCAAGATGTATAGAGTTTTTTTAACTGTAGCCCCGAATGAATAATATTATCCCTTTATCCAAGGAATCGTCTGCTTGTTCCCTCGTAATATACAAATTCAGCAGTTGAAAAAATAATTTTCAAAAATGTCAACAAAAATATATCATGTGACCTCTCATTGGAACGAGCTCGTTGAGCTCGTTCCAATGAGGGATCACATGATATAGTTTTATTGAAATCTCTGGGGAAAATCTGCTAAACTAATTTTGAAAATAAAAAATTTTGACATCGTTTGCGTTGGGTAAAGGTTTTTCGAACCACATCATCAAGGAATGCTAATTCGTTCCGATTGTGGTGCCTCAAGTCTCGATTGTGGTACTTGTGTTCATATATCTGAACAGTTTTCGATATACCGGTATACTGCCGTATTTTTTTGAATACCGATACCGGTATTCAGTTTTGAATATCGTGCAGCCCTAGCTGTGAGTAAATTTTACACTAAAGGTATGGGAATTTCATATAAAATTTGAAATTTCGAAATGTCAGCAAAGCTATATCATCGAAATGGACATCATTTAGCAAACTTGAGGCGTTGTCCTGAAGAGTACTATAAAAATGCAGACGTTGGCGTTTTACAATTTTTTACAAATCACTTTGAACGTTTGACTATTATACTCTGATTTAACCCATTTAGAAATAAGAAAACGACGCTTCAATCATATTTTGATGTTCTGTATCTTTTTTGTGTCCATTGTATAAACAGTGTGTGCATCGTGACATATAACACAGACACCATCCTTTCCATTAATATATGAGGATATGGAATGAGTGTTTTTCTCATATAATATTTATGAAACGAGTCTAAGAACTAAGAGGCTCGCCCAAGCGGAAAATTCGGACGAGTTTCATAAATATTATATGAGAAAAACACTCATTTCATATTCTATTTATCATATGACACACACACGCACAAATTAGCCACTTAGTATGACTTTTTAACCCATCACCTAACTTGAGTTGCAGACGGCACATGGAAAAAACATCCTCTAATAACTAAAAATTTTCATTTTTTGCTTCCAAAACATAGGTTATGACCCCTCATTGGAACGAGCTCGTTGAGCTCGTTCCAATGAGGGGTCATAACCTATGTTTTGGAAGCAAAAAGTGAAAATATAAAATAAAAAAAATTAATGACGTTTTTCTTGTAGGTAAAAGATTAATACAATATAACCCACCCTAAATAGGACAGATAACGTAAATTCTCCCTACTGAAATTATGCAAATGTGACCCAGTTGTATTTTGTTTAGCCAATCAAATTGTCCAGTTTTGAAATTGACCAATGAAATTAACGGAAGGGTTTATTTATCACTGATTAATATGAAAACAAAATATCAAATGTTTTAAAGTGAACACAACGGACGAGTTATATGATAAAAAAGATTTACTAATTTTATTCCTCGGAAGAATAAAAACTTGTAAATTACTGTAAAGGCATATTCGATAAACAAAGAGACAAAGTGGACAGTTACTTCGTAGTTTCTGATTAGCTTATCATAAAAAGCAAAGTTGCCCTTTGTAACTTTTACAAGACGAAAACAACAGACAGCTCCGTGTATTAAAAGTAACAAAAGGAAACTTCGCTTTATTTTCTATTGATGACATAGGTGGTTTCTAAACAAATACATGCTTCTTAATTGGACTTTCCTCGCCAGTCTAATAAATGCAGGGGAGATAACTTCATCGAAGTCGATTTTCATGACGAGATAACTCTGAGATGTCACAAATAGCCGAGTTCTTTCATGAAAGCTTCTGACTTTTGTCGACGATTTGAGCGGAATCAGCTATGATAGGAAAAGGGTTAAATTCACACTAAAAAACGATTAATGGAAAACTTGCTTGCAGTAGGGGAAATGCCTTTGGAACACTGTTTGTCGCTTTTGTTGCTTCATTTTACCCTATAAATGTGTGGGAAGTATGAGGTGTAAATGACTTAAAATGCCCGATAATTTCGATAAAAAGTTCAATTTTCGCTATACTTGGTCTCGGTATTGACAGTAAAAAGAGTTTATGTTGAGATGGCCACAGAAAGAGAATTAACTTCAGGTTGAGAACTATCGGTCTGCAAACTTACAGAAACCTTTGTTTGAAGTTTAGGATATTCCATGGATATCCAATCGAGGTGGAAAATAGGCAAGTGAAAAGGGAAGTGTAAAAACAATAAATGCCACAACTGAATAGATAAACGATAAACCCCAATAATGCTGATATTGATCTGATCTCAGTACAGCTCGATTGTTGGGACGCGTGAACGAAAAACGTCCAAACTTACATGCTCTTCTTGAGATGGCGTCACGTCAGTCGAATTGAATAAACGAGTCTAACTCCTCCCATTGGTGACGTTTGTTTTAGGCAGCATTGTGAACGTGGCTTTCTCGGTATGCCTATCACAGAAAATAGCACCATTATATTAACATCCCAATGTCAATTGTCGAGTTGTTACTAAATTTTTCAGCAAGTCTTTAATTTGCATTTTCATGGAAGATGTGTTCAGCTATGACATATTTTTTTCTCACAAACTATATAAGGACTGATCATTTGTTTCTGTCTATTTCTCGAGTTATGAAGCCCAAAAAACAAAGGCCAAACTGTATAAATGGGCATCTGTTTTTTTGGTGTTCAAAACTCAAGAAAGAGACAGAAACAAACGATCATTCCTTATAATTAAACTTGAAGGGCAATAAATTTAAACACTCACTACTTTGCGGAGTTAAAATAAAAACCAGGTCGCATCATGCTTCCTGGAGATAACTGAATAAAAAGGCAAAGCTTTCTAAAATTCTGTTTGAAATAACGATACATTTCACTGAAACATGTTCTTGTGTCAGTAAAAAGTTTATTGACCAACGAATTGAGTAAGTTAAAAGGAACGTCATAGGCCACGCCCACACAAAACTTCAATCTCCTTTTCCACTTGACGGGAGGGTGCTGTCATTCAAAGCAACTCTGAACTAAACTTAATTCTGATTCTGACCATTTCCTGAAAAACTGAAAACACAGTTGGTAAATGTGGCGTTCGATATAAACCCAGATGACATGAAGTTGGTTGAACTTTGTCTCAGAAAGAGTTCATTCAGGCTATTTGGAAATTGGAAACTTTTGCTCGCGTGAGTTTCGTTTGTGGATTATTATGACCGGCCATTGTTTACATTTGATTTGGGTGAAAGGATGAACGCAGACGATCACCTTTTGCATATAAAGAGATTGAACATGGAATAAAAAACATGATAAGGATTTCATTGTTTATTTGAAAGTCTTTTTAACATGATGAGATAAATTTTAATTATTTTTCATGTTGAAAAAATATGAGGGTGTAGGTGTTCTCTTCCATTCTCATTGTGCATCGTAATTTTAAGAGAGATAGGGGGGGGGGGGGTTAGAGCGGGCCTGTTATGAAAAGAAAAAAGAAAGAAATACTTTAGCCAACCATTTTGCCTGAAAATGCATGAACAGAAAAAAAGTTTAATTATATTCTTTTAAATTCAATCTTTGATCCTGAGCCGTCGCTGAACTGAACATTGGTGAACTAGAAACTATTTCGTTGCGCTTTGTTCATTTTAGCGATATCCTTTCCATCCACACATGATGGCGAAAGTCTTCGAGACTTGAGCCGTCACAGTTGGAATAAATCAGGTTTACACCCCATCCCCAATCGATCATCTTTGCAACTCCCCTGATAGTGATAAATGGTTTGTACTGTACATAATTGTGGGTTGATTGAAGCTATCCAGTTGCAAGGGATTGCGTACGATATTTATCGAAACAAATAGTTAACGATGCATCCTAATTTTGGTTTATAAACTTAGTCAAGTAAATCATAAAAGACGTATTGAACAACTTCAAGATCGTTTGCAGAAAATTGCTTTTTTGCTGTTTCCAGTCAATAAACGAATAAAATAGACCGAAGTTCAACTTGAGGGATAGCTAAGACCATCTGATTAGGGTTTAATCCCAGGAACTGGAATTTCCGGGTTCCCGCTTCCGAAAGCCGGTCACGATACCCGGGAAATCTATAGCACGGAACCGGGAATCACGCATGGCACTGTTTGTGTTGAACTGAAGTTTTCGAAATTGAAAAATTGCCATAACGTAACTTTGTAAGATTTCGTCAGCTCTTCCATGCGTCGAAGTTTTTACAAAACTCAGTCAGTTCCGAAGGATTCTTCTCTTCAATAACAAGATCTTCATTGGCTTCAAAGTTCAAACTCGTCTTCATTTTCAGAACCATTGGTATCACCCACTATTCACTACCTCCTTCAATATAAACTCCTTCTTCACTACTGTCACCAGTCTCCTTAGCTTGGAGCAGAAGAGACTGGTGACGGCAGTGAAGAGGGAGTTGAAGCCAAGAGGAAGTGGTGATAAAAGAAGCGATTCTGAAAATGAAGACGAGTTGGAAGTGGATTTGGGTTTCCCACTTCTCATAGGAACATAACTTTTACGTTTGGAGATAGCAGATTGCCAATAAAATATGGCCATTTTCATGCAAATAAATGCGTCTCGTTACTCTCCTAAATGTACTTGATATTATCCTGGACATTTCCTGGTTCCCGATTCTCAGTGTAATTTCATTCCCGTTCTCGTAACTACAGAAAGCCGGGATTATATTAAACTCTACATCTGATATTTTAAAGGTCTCCAATCCCAAGACCAATTCATGCAAAACAACCTGACATGCCTCAAGCTCTCAGGCCTCTCTCTGTAAAGAATTCGACACTGTTCCACTTTAAAATCAGTTGGGTTAAAAATTAACCCAAATCCACTGGGTTGAGTGAATATGAACCCAACCCAGTTGTATTAGGTTAATTTTTAACCCAATTGAATTTACAGTTTTTGGCTACTTGTTTACCCACTTATCTATGACGCAATGTGATGCCACATTACTACCAAAGCTATGCAGACATTCTTTCAAGCTCAATCAATAAGTATTTAATTCGCCTTTCAAACATCAAGTTAGTAACACAATAGTGCAGCTACACGACGTAATCAAAAAACTAATAATATGACGACTCTAAATTCATAATTATTGAATAACCAAACTTGTCTGATGGTGTTGGTAAAGTGATTAAAGGTTCTGTTAAATCAAGTCTCGATGCGTAGATTTAAAGAAAATGAATGTTTATGGTATTTTTCTAGACAAAAGTCTGGATTATTTCAGTTATTCGTAGGTTCGATTATCGACCGCTTGGAATATTCCAGAGGAGTGAATCTAAACATAAACGATGGACTTAGGGACGTGGCGACAGGGCGGGTGTGGGGTGTTACCCCCAAACCTGGCCAAAATTTCCTATAATTGGAAATTCGGAGGGCAAGTCATGAGTAGTTGGACAGTCCATCTATCTGGATTTTAGAGCTTCTTTGGTTATGCTGATGTCTCTTTTACTTCCCGAAATTCCAAATCGATGTCAAATCGGCAAAAAATTCAACTGTTACTATTTACAACTACAGTGGACGCAATATCGAGCTTCATAAGTATGCATGATGTCAATCGGTACGAGATTTCTATAGTATGTTCACTTATTGTAATAAAAAAATCCTCGAAATGTACTTCAAGAAAATCGCATCATGTAAATCCTTATCCTGAGTTAATTGCATCATTCACAGTTACAAAATGATGAAACATCAAATATTGATCATTTCTGCATAAGATCTTATTTAATGTTAGGACAGTGTAAATTGCTCAAAGTTCTCTGCATGAGCATTTCTTCAGCACATATTCAAATCACAGAATAATACCAAATACTAATAACCTGATAATTCTATCATAAATGTGTTGTGATTTCAGTAACTAAAATCAATTTTATGCTCCCTTTCATTGCTTCAGTTTCAACATTTTTCTCGGTAGTAAATTTCCTACTAGGGGGAGGGACCGGGAGGGGGATTCCCCCTCCTGGACCCCCCCCCCCCCCTAGTTGGAAATTCACCACCCTACTCCCCCCCCCCCCCCAATTGGAAACCTCTTGCCATTGGATGAACTATGTAAAGGCTAGACTGGACCAGGTTCTAGGCCATAACAGAGACGAACTCCTTACAGAATTAGAGCTTGGGCATATCCAAGATATTTAAAAAAAACACGTGGAACGAAGAATACTGCTCACAACTTTGTAGGTCAACTACCTTTACACAACTTCAACAAAATATTCACAGAATATGGCATGGCCTGACGGTGAACAGTAGCTTGAAAAGTTGAATAAACTATTTATTTTCCTTGAACGAAATTGGATGTTGAAATAGACGGAACTCAGAAAATAGGCAGGTTGAAGTTGGCTGGTTTCCCACCCTCACACCAACAACAGACGCGTTTGCAACATTCGCCCACATGTGTAAACTGCCCTGTTAATTGAACAGAGTTCTAAAATTCGAGACATTCGAGGGATCAGATTGGCGTGTTAAAAAAAATCTCCTCCAGTAAAGTTGGCCTGGACCTCTCAGGGAGATGACTCACATAAGCTCCAAGCTTCCTGTCAAATCCCTCCTTTAATTAGCAATTTGTTCAGTGTCAAATATATGTTATATTGTGAGCGGTGGTGCCTTGTGCTGTTACATTTTTGTTGTTGTTCATTTGTGTAACATATAGAATATTCTTTGAATAAATATTGTTTGAACTAAAACGCTCGATATTCTATCAAAATCTTTCATTTGGCATCCCAAAATATTCATTTCGCATCAAACAAAATTTCCACTTGCTCCCAATACATTTTAGGCCAGCGTTAATACTATTGTCTGCCCAATGTGTTCCACCTTCCGACAACTCGTGGACGTTTCACCTTATGAGAATTTAGTGATCTGTTTTGGACTCTTGACACACTCGTCCTCCACTTTTCCAAAAATCTAACCTGAAAAGCAGACGACACTTGCAAAAATAATTCTTGAATAACTAATTTTTTTCATTTTTTGTCTCAAAAACATAGGTTATGACCCCTCGTTGGAACGACCTCGACGAGCTCGTTCCAACGAGGGGTCATAACCTATGTTTTTGAGACAAAAAATGAAAAAAATAGTGAAAATTAATTGGAGATTTTTGAGAATAGCGCTGGCCGGTTTTGGCCGTTACGTTGGGTAAAGACATTCATGCCTGCAATCTCTGAAACTGGTTCATGTACAATACAACTGCCGAGGACTGGAACTTTCCACGGATGGGCAATATTTCCACGGACGCAATAATAGTAGATTCCAAACACTAATTATAGGAACAGCCATCAAAAATTTAATTAATGAAGCACCGGGTACAACCCGGTGCTTCATTAATTTAAATTTTGCTGATGATGATTTTTATTACCTAGTAAACGCATGCGTGGTCATCACTGCCGACTGGTGTATTACGACCAGTCCACGGCGACTGTACTGCACTCTGACCCTGATATGTCATGGGCCATTTTGCTATGATATGATTATTTCTCCACTTACTGACCACTTGAGCTTTCAAAAGGTAGTCAGGGTTCTCTAATTAGCATGAGACGTTAATTTTGTTATCTCGGGGAGACCCTCGACCTTCATCTAGGGGAAATACACGAACTTAACTAACCCAGCACGAGGTGAAAGTGAGGCAGGAGTAAACTATTTTAGGCTGCCAGAAAAAAATAATTTGTCCCTTCTCCCAATTCATTTAGCCCGACCACGCCCCTTTCTAAATACAAATCAAAAACGTTGAAGATGTGACTCTCAACCACGCGAACAGCCTCCTGGTCAAGTTCCATCCGAGAACATAGATCCACCCCAACTTGTTCGCTAATTTTAATCTAAACTGGGGACTCGTTTAAGATCTCATTCTCACGCGTTTCGATTTTCCGTGTCTCAAAAAAAAAATGCGTGTTGGATGCCTCTGTGGGGAATAATTGCCTTATGGCGATTTATAACGTAAAGCGATATAATTTATTTCCTTCTGGTGATATATTGTCGTGTAATTTCCTGTCTAAAAGAGAGCGTACATCCGTTCTGTATATAAATGGAGTGATATATCTCAATTGTGTTCTATACGTGACCAATTAGTTTATTCTCTATTGGCCTTTTACGAATTTTAACGTGATCTTAATTACTAAGCAAGAAGCTTGTGAACGTTACGACATCACCGATACAACGTAGTGATCCACTGAACTTCCCCGCACTTTGGAGTGTGTTTACAGCATTTCCTTCCTTGAGGCGCAACACTAAACCTTTACCAAACAGTGATGAATTAAGACCAAGTAAGGGCTAGTGTACATACCAGGTGTTTGTACCATAGAACAACTCGTTTAACAGAAATAACAGTGAAAACGTGATTTAAGATTTCATGTTTTAACCCTTTACCCAACGCAAATGATATCAAAATTTATTATTTTAAATATAATTTTTTGAAATTTTTCCAAATATTTCAACAAAACCATATCATGTGACCCCTCGTTGGAACGAGCTCGTTGAGCTCGTTCCAACGAGGGGTCACATGATATGGTTTTGTTGAAATTTTTTTGAAAAATAATATTTTTTCAACTGCTGAATTTGCATATTACGCGGGCGGATGCGGGCGATTCGTTGGGTAAAGGGTTAAAGCGAATTAAACTAGTTTTAACCAACTGTTACAATATTCTGATAATACCTTCATTAGCATTTGTAACGTTTTAAGCAATTACAGAACTGTGATCACAAAGCGGTCTTTCTAGCGACCACGAGCCAATACTATAAAACTTTTACAATTGTATTTTCTAGAATTGTATATTCTACCTTTTAATATAACTGACTGAAATGAATCATTAGCGTTTTAAAAGATATGGTAATTTTCCAACTGGCAAATTGCCAAATCTTTGAAAATGCTAATGGCTCAATTCAACCCATTTAAAGTCATAACTAGAAAATACAATTCTAGAAAATACAATTGTAAAAGTTTTATAGTGTTAGCCCCAGATCACGATTTCATCTCAACACACTTTCACCAGTGGGTCACGATATTATAAATAAAGTATTGCGAATTCAAGACAACAAAACATAACCCCAAAAAGCGTCCCAAATTCAATGTTCTAGCATTTCTACAGGGTTGGTTCTACAAGGTCCCGCGGTGGAAGGTGGACATAGAATGTTGATGGGATCGCGACTGAGTGGCGACCCCATCGAAATTGCCTGGCCTTTTTTAGACCACGGTACTGCACATGCTTACTGCGCAAGGGTGATTTTCTCCAACCTTGTTCCTTTGTTCTGTTTTGATTTAATGTAATTGTTTACTTGTTTCAAAGACCAGGGTCATGTCGTGTAGGATAGTTTTAGTCTGAACAGTATTTTTATTGAAGATACTTCATGAATACATTTAACAGGTGCAGTTTATAAGACTAAAATCAGCCATATACGTTACATGTACGTGAAATCTCTGAATGTCAGAAGTGTGTAAAAATTCCTCATGAGTGAAATGGTAATTTTGAGAGGATCGCGACATCGTCGCTGTCTAATCGAAATGCTCTGTCTACTTTCCTCCCTGCAACGTTGTAGAATATCGCCTGGAGAAAAGGAAATGCAGCTACATTAAATATTAAATATCGATGCTATTTTCGTTTGTTTTCCCTCCTCTATGGGGCGGGGGGGGGGGGTGAATTCGAAATATGTTTTTCATGAACCCTCAACTACTGATGTAACAGTATCGCTATCCGATCGCAATCTGATCTTGAAAAAGCCCAGTTTTATGATCACCGTACTGTATGTATATGTCGTAAATACACGTGCCGTTCTGTGTTTATTACACGCCTTCACGTCTATAAAAACAATTATTAACAAAAAGAACACATGTTATTGCCAACCAAATTTACGTACTCATACTCTTCTTCTTCTTCTGGATATTCATTATCCCCTTCATATATCGATTCTATTTCTTCTTCGCTATTTTCGTACACATTAAACTCTCCATAACCAGTTGCCATAACCTTCAATTTTATACATTTTATTTAGTTATTACGCAATCGGTTCAGTTTCGGATGATCAATCGTCTGCTCAGTGATTTCCGTTCAGTGCATGTATGCAGAACGGATTTTCATTTTCCGCAGATATGTCCAGCAAGGGTTTTGCGGATGTTAGACTCTCAGAAGACAGCAGATAACTTCGATAAACCTATAGCTCTTATCAGTTGAAGAACTGTAAAAGTCTCTAATGTTTTTAACCCTTTGAACTCTAGTGGTATCTTCCATGCCAGTTCACTGGCAGCAATTAGAAGAGTCCATATTCATCATTTGGGGTAGACCAATCAATATTTTCAACGTGCAGCCCCGAGGCTGCACGTTGAAAATATTGATTGGTCTACCCCACACATTTACTGAACAGCCGTCCTATTTAATGACGTTATGACGTATCATGTTGCTGGCCGGAAAAACGGCCGTTAGGGTTCGAAGGGTTAAGACAGCAAAGGCCTGATTTGGTAACATGTTGAATAAAAACCCGTTTCACGCGAGATAATCGGTACAAATTGAAAGACCGTATTGTGACCCAGTTTGCTGGTCAATATCTTATTGATAGACGTTTATGGACAATGTCACTGAAACACTGTTATTAGAAACTCTCGATGTCTTCAAAAGAAATCTTAAAACTTTCCTGTTTACTGAAGCATTCTCCTGGACCTCTCTTAGAGGCGATCAAAACAGACTGACTCTTTATTTAAGAAAAGTGTATTTATTTCTGTCAAGCGTTTTAGAGCACTATTTCTGATTTTAGGCTCTAGAAAATCAATTATTATTATTATTATTATTATTATTATTATTATCGACGTGTCGCAAATCAAAAATGGTACACGTAGTTGTTTTGCGTACAAAAATTTAGAATTCCTTCCGCTTCCAAGAATTATGGCTACACGGATCATTTGTGCTTGTCCTTGGTGTCTCTTCTTCTTCTTCGTTTCGTGAAATATTAGTCCCCTGATCGTTGAAGGGAGATTTCAACGTATCGATAAAGATATTACGATGATTTGTGGATAAAGTTACGGTAGTAAACACAGGATAAGGCAGATGTAATGTGCAGGAAGTAATTTGTGGTGATAAACTATCTGGTCAGTTTTGAAACAATTAACCGCCGGTTTGTCTGCAGGGGTTTAACATGTTGTGAGCTTAAAACAATATGGTGCTAAAATCATTTAATCAGTATTGCTAAAACTGTTATAAATTTTCACATATCGGTTCTGAATGACAATGATACAGCTTGCATGGGAATAACTACCCATTGGTATGCGTGCTTTAGTACAGTTTCGCAAGGTGAATGGCGCTAAAGGGAGCTTATTAGGCAGGGGTTCATACCGCAGCTATGCTATTGAGACATTGCTCATTCATGAGCTCCCGAAAGGTATCGCTATGCATATACAGTTGGTCTCGTGTTCTATTGGGTGAGAAAATCCCACAGCACCATTCTTGCCCATGATGATTCGGCCATTCTATATATTCCGGAAACCAACGTAAAGTCGTAATTTTAACAAACAATTAACACCTTATTCCCCTGCACACTGATGTCAAAAACAAAATTTATCTTAGGCTTCTTCCCCATAACACAACTAGGAATTTACCTAATACAGTCTTGCTTGACAGAGGTCACGGGGTCACGGTAATGGAGCGTACATTGGTCACATACAGAAACGTGACTCACCTGCAGTTATCTTAAGGGAGGGGCAATCAGGGACGGCTGAGCCGGGAGGCACAGGAGCACGTCCCCCCCCCCCCCCCCCCACTTTTTCACCAATTATATGTACCCGAACGGCATTTTCGGACATAACATACACAACTCCAATGGTCGCTACACATCACCTATACATATATGACCACATTGATTTTCAAGATTTTTTGAATAAAAATAGAAAGCTCCAAATGGAGCGTAATATTTCAAAGGACGGTTTCAAAGTTATGATTAGCCCTTTGAACGCGAGAGGCCGCTTTTGCGGCCCATGAACATGATACTTTATAAATTCATTAAGTATGATAGCTGGTAAGTGAATGTGTGGGGAAGACCAATCAATATTTTCAACGTGCAGACCTGTGGCTGCACGTTGAAAATATTAATTGATCTGCCTACAAATAACGAATATGGCCTCTTCCAATTGCTGCCACTGAATTGATATGGAAGATACCACCCGAGTTCTAAGGGTTAAGTAAAAACAAAACAAAATAAATACTCTGTGCTGGGGTTAGTGTCTTTACCCAACGAATCGCCCGCACCCGCCCGCGTAATATGCAAATTCAGCAGTTGAAAAAATGTTATTTTTCAAAAAATTTCAACAAAACCATATCATGTGAACCCTCGTTGGAACGAGCTCGTCGAGCTCATTCCAACTAGGGGTCACATGATATGATTTTGTTGAAATTTTTTGAAAAATTTAAAAAATGATATTTAAAATAATAAATTTTGATATCGTCTGCGTTGGGTAAATGGTTAATGAAGTAGTTTAAGGGTGATGGGTAGCATATATAAATTTGTATATTTTGCATGAATACACCGCATCACCACCATTGACAGAAAGGAGGAAAATTATTTTCCATCACACATCAGAAAGATGTGAGCACCCCCCCCCCCCCCCCCACCCACCCACACACACATACACTTTTTTGCAGCTTCCGCCGCCTCGGGGGGCAACTATATAAATAAACAATGCTCAATACCAAATATTTTCTCGGAGGCTTCTCATTTTTCGATACCTCGTCAATAGCCGACCTCTCTTTTTAACTCTCAGAAGCCGGGATTCGAGTTTTCTGGCCTGTGATGTAATACGGCAGGTTTAATCTGGCTGTGACGGCTCGGCTATCTTTGGGCTGGGGGGTGGGGGGGGGATTAAACACTGAACAGGTGCTTCTAGTCAAGTGTCGTCTGCGTATTCAGGAAGACGGCACTTGATTAGAAGCACCTGCTTTACGGTAAGTTTTTCTCGTCATGTTCAATAAATTCATTCTGATTCCCCGGCTTCTGAGAGTTAAATAGCATACTTTGATGTGTGTATAAAATGAAGACGTTGATGGTATACACATGTTTTGTGGTGATACAAATTGAATATTTACAACATCTTTTCGTTATTATTGAAAAAAACGAGTGCTGAGTTCAGAAAGGTGATGTCGTGTTTCTAGCTCCCGTGCTTGGCTTTATTTATTTATTTATTTATTTATTTATTTATTTATTTATTTATTTATTTATTTATTTATTTATTTTATTGTATTTATTTGACTTTAACGACACTTTCGACAGCCAGGGTCAACTCGTTGCGGACAGTTTTACAGATAGAGGAAGCCGGAGTACCTGAAGAGAAACAACGAGCAACGGAAAGCAACTGTCAGACTCCCCAATGTACTAATTCCACACAAGCAGGGTTAGCATTGGTTGAAGACAAGTGCACCATCAACGTGCAGTGCGTCTTAGTACACAACGCCAGTAGTATGTCTCGTATGTTTCAGTCCTCATTGGCAGGACCCCGGTGCAGGACCCTGGAAGTGACGTCATGTCACGTGACCTAGTGACGCCATGTTGTGTTGTCATGGTAACCCGCGTGAGCTGCCATGTTGTGACGTCATCTCCATAGTGATACGTGGTGTGAGTGCGCATGCGCAGCGCGTGTTGTTAGGGTGATACGTGTTTCCGTCGTCCATTTTGTATACTGGAGGCTGCCATCTTGGCTTCTATGGTAGCACGTGATTGCTATGTTACCCAATGTTTCTGCAATGGGACGGGGTATGTTCAGAAGGTATGCTCGATTGAATCGGAGTAAATCTAATTACCACAAACAACCCGACAATCCTTCCAAATCACCAAAATCACCCCAACTTTTACTATTTCGAATTCTTTCAGAATTCTCTGCTTCTATCTATATATGCAATATATAGATAGAAGCAGAGAATTCTGAAAGATGCAATAGTTTTGGAACAGTTTATCTTATTATTACTATATTTAGCAATTTCTGGTCTATTCTTGTTAGTTCTGACCCTATTCCAAGTACTCTTGTTGTTTCATTTATCTAGATCCTATTTATAGATCATAACTAACCAATCAGATTGCTTGATTTCTCATAATCTGTATGCAGAGTTATCTCCCTTCTGTATAATGAAATACTATATCCAATGGCCATATCCCATGAAATCCCATTTTTGGGAAACACCCGTGGCTATGGGATCCCTTTTTGTCGTATGAGGCCATGAGGGCTATGTAAAAGCCCTCAATGAGTCCTCATTTATTACCCCTCATACCCTCATTGAATTTTGAGGTTATGAGGACCTTGAAAAATCCCTCAATGAGGAAGAATTTACTACGACTCTTAGCCTCATTTCAGTATTTAACAGATATATCCTATGGAATCCCATTTTGGAAAACGCCTGTGACTGTGGAATCCCTTTTTTTTGGCGTATGAGGCCATGAGGGCTATGTAAAAGCCCTCAATGAGTCCTCATTTATTATCCCTCATAGCCTCATTGAATTTTGAAGTTATCAGGACCATTAAAAATCCCTCAATGAGGCATAATTTACTACGACTCTTAGCCTCATCTCGGTATTTAACAGATATATCCTATGGAATCCCATTTTGAAAAACATATGGCCTTCGGCACCCCTTTTTGTCGTATGAGGCCATGAGGGCTATGTAAAAGCCCTCAATGAGTCCTCATTTATTATCCCTCATAGCCTCATTGAATTTTGAGGTTATGAGGACCATTAAAAATCCCTCAATGAGGCATAATTTACTACGACTCTTAGCCTCATCTCGGTATTCGAGAATACCTGACATTATATTATTTGAGGATACTAGTTGGAATTTACATCCGGGTACTTCATACTACATCCGGGTACTTCTGTTGGGGTAGTAGATAAAAAAACAAACAACAATATATATAACATTTCATTTTTATTCAAGTATACAATTCAATGTCTCAAGTCATTTCTCTTTGTAGTTCTTCTTGCATGGGCTAACCATTTCATCTTCTTGTGGGTTGGAGCTTCTTCCCATCGCATGGCTAGGTTCTTGATAAAACACATTCTCTCATTTGATAACTTGGCTTTGTTGGTTGCTTTAATTTCCTGTCTGGCATCTTTGGGTTCCTCTTTCTCTAGCTGTTTCATAGTAGTGACTTCAGTCTTCTTAGTAGTAACTTCATTTGTGGTTTGAGTGGAAACATCTTTCTTAGCTTCAGTAGTAACTTCATTCGTAGTGGTAACTTCATTCTTTATGGGAGCTGGCATCTTTTTCTTGACTTCAGTAGAAACTTCATTCTTAGTGGTAACCTCATTCTTATGGGAGCTGGCATCTTTTTCTTGACTTCACTAGAAACTTCGTTCTTAGTGGAAACTTCTTTCTTTGTGGGAGCTGGCATCTTTTTCTTGTCTTCAGTAGAAACTTCGTTCTTAATGGAAACATCTTTCTTTGTTTCTGTAGAAACTTTGTTCGCAGTAGTAACTTCGTTCCTGTTTGTATTGGGAGTCAGTTCCGTCTTTATTCTTTTGTTTACTGATCGGCCAGTATCCACACATCTTTGTTTCTTTCCACCAGCATCCATGTCTAGATTTTTTCTCTTGGCTGCATTTACCACGATTCACTTGGGTCAGTTCCTGGGAAGTCAGCTTTAATCCAGCATCATTCTTGAAGATCTGTATATGTAAGTCATCTTTGAATCTGAGCACTGTTGTCGACACAGACATCTTCACTCTTCGACGTTCAAAACGGAAATGAATTTATTTTTATACCAACGCTCCTTTTATACTTTTTTTTCTAATCGTCTTCTTCTTCTTCTTCTTCTTCTTCTTCTTCATCTACTCGGAATAAGTAGTTTGTCATAAAGTTGTCGAACAGAAATCTTCGCTTTTCCAAGGCATATTTCTGGGATTCTTCAAAGTCAAAATCCTCTTCTTCACGAAGACGCTTGGCAGTTTCTTGAATTTTCTTGTGAATTGGGTCGTTGCAAAAATTTCGAATGTACACAAGTGTATGAATGTATTTCTCACTAATGGCGTCTCTAACATTCTTTTGAAGTGCTCTATATGCTGTTTCAACTGCATCTTCACTATCCATTCCATCTTCGATATATTTGTTCATGAGGTTGTCAAAATCGTTTTGGTATTTGTCAAAGGCACTTTGAACGATACCTCCCATCATACAAACTTCTTCTTCCTCTTCTTCTTCTTCATATTCCATATCTTCTGATAGTTCCGACGATTCATCAGAGTCCGAATCTCTTGTCCAGTGTTTTGGTGCACAGCTGGATTGCATTGTGTCCGCTCTCTTCGAAGGTCAGATTACAAATAACAAATTTCTTATGAGCACGACCATTTTATAGGATATCGGACAGAGCATTGATGACGGGTTTTATCAACTTTCCTAAAAATCCTCCTTTCTGTATGATCCGTCTTCTTTTCCGATAAGATTGTTCGGTCTTTGGTGAGGCAATTCTCCTTATTTCGTACTTGTGTGGAATCAGCTTAGCTCTCTCAGATTTGGTTATAGGTACTGCGCCCGTCAAGATGTTTGAAGCACAATCACATATACATTGTATCAAATCATCACTAGCCATCTTCAGCATAGTCTTGGCTTCATATCGATCCGCATCAGAGAGGATTCGCAGTGTATCTAAATTTCCCTCTAATCGTGTAGTGTTGCTCGATGTTTGCGATTTCCTCATAGGGCAGTAAGCATTCTCGTGTCTGTGCATGTTGTCTGATCTGGAAAAGGCCTTTTCGCAATATCTGCAGCAATGGACTTTCATGACTTCACTCTTTCATGGTCGTAGAACAAATGAATTTATTTTCACACCAACACTCCTTTTATACTTTTTTCAGAGCTAGGACTGGGTTGATAAGTGCCGAGAGAAAGCACCTCTTTCGCAATATACATCTTTTCATATCTGGAGAAATTCCATCATCTGTTAGCAGCTTCAATACATGTTCGTATTTTCGCAGGTCATCAAATTCAGCCAAATTCAGTGGTATCTTATCTACGAGAATGTTGGTAGCACATTTACATAAACAGGTAATCAAATCTTCATCAGGAGCGCGTATAACGGCATCGATTTCCATCTTGTCAGCATCACGTAAAAATTCTGAAAGTGCTTTATGTTGGTCAGCCAGTCCAGTATCTCTCTCCTCTTCTGTTCTTCTTGGACAGTTATGTTCTTCATGCCTACGAGCACTGAATGATCTGGTAAACGTCTTCGTACAATATCTGCAGTGGAGCCGATGATGGTTCTTCCGGCGTCTTCTGGCAATATCCGATCTTGAAAATAACTTGGAACAGTATCTGCATCGAACTGGTAACATGTCTTCACTCGACGACGGTCAGGACGCAAATGAATTTATTTTCGTGCCAATACCCTTTTTATACCTTTCCCAACAGAAGTACCCGGATGTAAATTCCAACTAGTATCCTCAAATAATATAATGTCAGGTATTCTCGAATACCGAGATGAGGCTAAGAGTCGTAGTAAATTATGCCTCATTGAGGGATTTTTAATGGTCCTCATAACCTCAAAATTCAATGAGGCTATGAGGGATAATAAATGAGGACTCATTGAGGGCTTTTACATAGCCCTCCTGGCCTCATACGACAAAAAGGGGTGCCGAAGGCCATATGTTTTCCAAAATGGGAGTCCATAGGATATGTCTGTTAAATACCGAGATGAGGCTAAGATTCGTAGTAAATTATGCCTCATTGAGGGATTTTTAATGGTCCTCATAACCTCAAAATTCAATGAGGCTATGAGGGATAATAAATGAGGACTCATTGAGGGCTTTTACATAGCCCTCATGGCCTCATACGACAAAAAAAGGGATTCCACAGTCACAGGCGTTTTCCAAAATGGGATTCCATAGGATATATCTGTTAAATAATGAAATGAGGCTAAGAGTCGTAGTAAATTCTTCCTCATTGAGGGATTTTTCAAGGTCCTCATAACCTCAAAATTCAATGAGGGTATGAGGGATAATAAATGAGGACTCATTGATGGATTTTACATAGCCCTCATGGCCTTATACGACAAAAAGGGATCCCATAGCCACGGGTGTTTCCCAAAAATGGGATTCCATGGGATACGGCCATTGGATATAGTCTTTCATTATACGGAAGGGAGATAACTCCGCATACAGATTATGGGAAATCAAGCAATCTGATTGGTTAGTTATGATCTATAAATAGGATCTAGATAAATGAAACAACAAGAGTACTTGGAATAGGGTCAGAACTAACAAGAATAGACCAGAAATTGCTAAATATAGTAATAATAGGATAAACTGTTCCAAATAATAGGCTCTTCTACGCTACTGGAGTATACTCCACAATAAAGGAACGTGCCTAGGTAGACATAAACTATTGCATATATCGATAGAAGCAGAGAATTCTGAAAGAATTCGAAATAGTAAAAGTTGGGGTGATTTTGGTGATTTGGAAGGATTGTCGGGTTGTTTGTGGTAATTAGATTTACTCCGATTCAATCGAACATACCCTCTGAACATACCCCGTCCCATTGCAGAAAAATTGGGTAACATAGCAACCACGTGCTACCATAGAAACCAAGATGGCGGCCTCCAGTATACAAAATGGACGACGGAAACACGTATCACCCTAACAACACGCGCTGCGCATGCGCACTAACACCACGTATCACTATGGGGATGACGTCACAACATGGCCGCTCACGCGGGTTACCATGACAATACAACATGGCGTCACTAGGTCACGTGACATGACGTCACATTCGGGGTCCTGCACCGGGGTCCTGCCAATGAGGACTCAAACATACGAGATATACTACTAACGCCCCCGTGCCCCCACGTAGGCAACTGGGATTAAGTGTCGTTTGATGATGTGAAAGATGGTACGCGCAAAAGCATTCACGTCAACAAACATCGATAGAAGGGGTTATAGCATTGATTTACCTGGCGCCATCTTGGTGGGGGGGGGGGGGGTAGACAGTTATTAACGGGCGTTCTAGCAAACCTGTAATGTAAAGATCTGTGATCGCGATGATAGAGTTACGCGAGAAACATTTACGCCAGCGAATTGAGACTTCATTAATGAACTTTTACAAAATGAAGACGTAATAAAAACATCAGCGAAAACAGCATCTCAGATCCAGTATTGTAGCTTTTCTTTGGGCCTGTGACATTCTACTGTGTTGTGTCAGAAACTCGGAGAGAGAATTGTGACGCAGTAATGTCAAAGCTGTAAAGTGTTTATTTTATAACAACTAATCTTGCACAACAAAGGAACGCTCAGTGGTCACATATCTCAACTGCTGACATTCCGACATCTTAGGGTGGAGGAAGAGGCAATTGTTGCTACAAGTAAAGATTTCTAAAAAATCCCCAAACACTTTTGAAAGAGGATACTGTGATGTCTGTGAAACTAGAGCTGAAACGGTTAACCGATTAATCGATTAATTAATGATTAACATCTTAATCGATCCAAAAAGTAATTGAGAGATTAAGAGTTACTTTTGAACTACTGTATTTTATGGGTTAACAAAAGAACAAACCTGCTTAAAGACAGGTAAACATTGTCACACTGACTCACATCAACTATATGAGACGGAGTAAAGCATGCAAGGTACTTGCTGACATACTTGTTTACTTGCATGATCATCATACTGTATCAGTAGCTGGAAATGATCATTCTTAACCCTTTACGCATTGCGGGTAGCAGACGATACTCGCAAAATAAATTCATGAATTACTTAACAATTTCAATTTTTGTCTCAGAAACATAAGCTATGTTTTTGAGACAAAATTTAAAACATAATAAATTTGAATGGAGATTTTTGTATATAGGCCTAGACGATTTTGTTTGTTACGTTGGGTAATGGGTTCATGCTGTAAATCATCAATGGTATGGTAGTTATTCTGATATCTATTTGGACAAGTGATTAATCGGTTAACCAAGGTTAATCCACAGGATTAATCGATCAAGAAATCCCCTTAACCGTTTCATCTCTGTGAAACATGAATATGTTGATGTTTTACACATATTTCAAGGCAATACAAATTGAATACAATACAACTTGAATACAATACAAATTGAATATTTACAAAATATTTTAAGTATTATTATTGAAAAATAACAAGTGCGGAGATAAAATTTGATACCGTGTTTTTAGTGTTCGCGTTTGGTAAACATCGCATTTGAAGAAGTGAAAGCTGTTACGCTGAGACTACAGTCACAGCGTAACAGCTTTCATGTCATCAAACGTCATCTATGGGTGGAGTTACCGCGTTGATTAACTTCTCGCCATCTTGCCAAAAAAGTTTTGAAATTTTGATATTTCGAAATCTGTGTGCCGAGGGTTATTTGAAAAGTTTGTAGGGTAACTTCGAAAATTTTTTTTTGTTTTTTTGTTTTTCAATAGGAGAAGCTGACTTACCCTAGATTCACAAACAATTTTCTCAGAAAGGTTCCTTAGAATTAAAATTAATATCATAGTTTTATTTATTATTCACGGAAGAACAAGAACATTTTTTTCCGGTTACCCTCAAACTCATTTCGAATGGTTGTATATGCTGAACAAACTCCAGTTCGGTTTCAGAATGTAGATGTATTATTTTCAGTGGCTTTTAAACATCTAAGGCTTCTTGTTCACTTGGCCTTTTTGTATGATTGTGCTTTGTTTGCAATTCAAAATATTTCGAATGGTTGTATTCAGCGCATAAACTCCAGTTCGGTTTTAAAATGCAGATGTTTTATTTTCATTGGCGTTTAAATATCTGAAGCTTCTTGTTCAAAGGGTATTTATCACATGATGGTGTAAAACTCGCCCCGTTCGGTGTTTTTTTTTTTTTTTCTCTGATCTGAGTATTCCGACTCCCTTCACCCATAAAACTGTCTGACGGGAGATGATCCTCAGTTAACCCTTTACTTAACATGAAAAGCAGACCACACTTGCAAAATAAATTCTGGAATAACTAATGTTTTTCATTTTTTGCCTCAAAAACATAGGTGATGAACCCTCTTTGAAACTTGCTCGTCGAGCTCGTTCCAAAGAGAGGTCATAACCTATGTTTTTGAGACAAAAAATGAAAGAAAATTATGAAAATTAATTGGCGACTTTTGTGAATAGCTGTGCCCGTTTTTTGCCGTTACGTTAGGTAAAGGGTTAACAATTTTTCGAACACGGCTTCGAATAACTGCATGGTTGCACTGGTAGTCAAGGAGCTAAGGATTTTATAACTCATAACAAGATATGTGAAATATTGCGATCTCTTGGGAAGGCGATTGAACGCCTGTGCGTACCTCATTTTCCTCCACAAGACGCAAGAACTATGGCCAACTAGCCACCGACCCTATACTACTGGATTGCCGCAACGCCCATTGGCCACATGTAGAAAAAGTGTCTCCACCGCTGCCTTTCCGGGGGAGGCGTAAATTGCTTTAAGGTTGTTTCAGCAATACGGAAGGCCAAAATGTTCCATTTAACTAAAATCCAAAACGTGCCGAAAAAGCTCAGAGACTTCACCAGCACAATGGTGGAAGACCCTTAAATCTTTCAAAGGAAATAATACTTCATCAAGGATCCCAACTATAATTCACCAAAACAGAACGTATTTGTCGAACACCGAGAAAGCCGAGGTGCTCAACTATTATTTTTGTACTATTTCTTGCGTAGATGATTGTAAAGCCTCGTTGTCAGCGTCTGTTCCACCATCCGATGAAATACTTGATTACATAACGCCCCACTGCCGCGATGTTCATGAAGCACTGAAAGCAATAAATGCGTCCAAAGCCTCTAGTCCGGATCTGGCCAGCCCTTTTCTACTCAAAGAGTGTAAAACGTCCCTGTGTGAACCACTATCGATCCTGTTTAATGTCCTATTGAATAACTGTTATTTCCCAACCGCATGGAAAAAAGCTAATGTATCTCCAATTCTGAAGAAACCTCCCTCTAACGAAGTCACGAATTATCGTCCTATATCAAAGTATTTGAGAAATGCATCTTTAAGCGTCTATGAAAATTCCCGAGTGATAATAATACCCTCAGTCCGGTTCAATCTGGTTTTACACCTCGAGACTCCACAGTTCTCCAACTAACAGATATATACGACGAGTTCTGTCATGCACTGGATGATGGCAAGTAGGTCAGAGTGGTCTTCTGTGATGTTAGTAAAGCGTTTGATAAAGTATGGCACGCCGGATTGCTTTACAAGTTGGAGAAGGTCGGAATTAGGGAAGAATTGCTGGATTTTCTTAGATCTTATCTCTCTGATAGATCCCAGCGGGCTGTCATAGCAAATGAGTGCTCCTCTTGGAGAGCTGTCTGCCCTGGAGTTCCACAAGGTTCGATTCTTGTTCCCCTCTTATTCCTCATCTATATTTATGATATAATGGAAAGTTTGATCAGCAGCCTGCGTCTCTTTGCAGACGACACATGTCTTTATCTTACTGTTGAAAATCCTGCCTAAACAGCTAATGTAATCAGTCGCGATCTGGCTACAATAGGGAATTTGGCTAGATCATGGCTGGTCGAATTCAATCCACAAAAAACTGAAAGTATGCTCATATCTCTGAAAACTAAACCCCGTTCTCATTCACCCCTGTTGTTTTTTAATACACAAATTGCTGAAGTTAATAGTCACAAACATTTAGGTGTTATATTGAATACTACTTGTACCTGGACTAATCACATTGATTATATCTGCGCTAAAGTCAGGATACGTATAGACTTAATGCGAAAGAACAAAATCATACTTGATAGATGTGTTCTGGAAAACATTTACTACGCCTCCATACATTGCTAGTAAGGTCCGACCTCTGGTGTCGGCGAGCAATAAGACACATAATCTTCGTTCAAGCGGTAACCTCAGGGATTCCATTTATACCTATCTTCTTTCATCCCGGAAGTAACTAAATTATGGAATAGAATACCACTACCTATTAGAAAGAATAGTTCTTACAGTAATTTTAAGACTTATTTAAATCATAATAATTTACGGCCACCATCGTTCTTCAGTGATGCAAAATGTCATTTAGCGCAGATATACCATTGTCGGTCGCGCTTGGGATGTAGTAATCTCAATTTACATCTGTATGCCAATCATATATCACCGTCACCCTACTGCCAGTGTGATAAGATCGAGTCGACTGAGCATTTTATGTTAATGTGCCCACTTTACTTTAATTTTCGTAACCGTACCATCGGTCAACTATCATTTACACCAAATGTTTCAATCTTACTCTATGGCTCCGAATTTTCGAGTAACGAGGAAAATCGTTCAGTCTTTGACCTTGTCCAAGATTATATCATAGCTTCATCAAAGCGCTTTTAGTAAGTGTGTAAGTGTATATAGATACGTGCGTGCGTGCGTGCGTGCGTGCGTGCGTGCGTGCGTGCGTGCGTGCGTGCGTAGGCGGCTTCCCTGAACACAGTCCATATCCAATTTATACATATGTTGTGATTATATAGTTATGAGTTACCGGATCAGTTTGCACCCAGGTTGGCTTCTTGATTTCTCTTTTCATTCAATATTCTCTTTTTTTCTACAGCATCTCTCACTTTAATGTCCATGGTTCAAACAATATATACGCAACTGTATGAGTGTCAATAATCTTATTATATCGTTATATTGTAAATGTCATATGTGGAAACGACCTTGTATAAGCTTTCCAGCTCTCTGTCGGATCCACCATCAACTATGTTGTACTTTGAATGTCGTGAAAATGTTCAATAAATGTTGTTTAAACCAAATTGCTAAAAATATACAAAGCTCAATAAAACCCGAGTTTCGACGTGTGTCGTCACACTTGAACGAGTAGGTCAAGATTTCTTTAACTTGTTGAGTGAGAGCTACATTTTTGGGGATGGTCTGACTTTATTCATCAAAATTTGTTTTATTACAAATTATTGAAGAGCGCCCGTGGGCGCTCATCAATAATTTGTGATAAAACACATTCATTTAAACAAAATATTATTTGCATTTGACTGAATATGAAAAATGAGCAAGGAAAATGTTGACTTTTCATCTGGTACCTTCATTTTGTTGAAAGCCCTGATGGAGGCTTCCATCACCCAA
Source organism: Pictodentalium vernedei (assembly GCA_031216915.1). Classification (NCBI taxonomy): domain Eukaryota; kingdom Metazoa; phylum Mollusca; class Scaphopoda; order Dentaliida; family Dentaliidae; genus Pictodentalium; species Pictodentalium vernedei. Next base: position 603,810,179 of record CM062295.1, on the reverse strand, counting down.
ATGGTTAATACAATACTGCGAAATAAAGACAAATCAAGAAAACCAAAGGGAATACATCTCAGATTCAACGTTTTCGCTTTTCTATTTCAGTAGATGATAATAATAACACCTTGGCCGGCCGCTGATTTGTCGCGGTCCTCAGGTGAGAAGCAGTGGCTGCGCCAGGGTTACAGAAGTGAGGGGGTACAGTTGGGTGTTGCCCGCCGCACGTAAGTTTTAAGAATTTTCTCAACTTCGGGAGGGGACAGCCCTCCCGAAGTTGAGAAAATTTTTAAAACTTACGTTGTAAATGGTGTTCTCTGGAGCATTCTCACATAATTGAATTAAAACAGTTTTATCCTTTTGAAACTTACCGGTTAGGTCTGTCAGTTATAGAAAACGTCGTACGTGGTGACATTTTAGCGGAAGAACGCTGTTGTAAAGTGCGAGCACAAAGCACCAAAGTACACTCAAATCGAAAATGAAAGTAGGCTGCATTCCAAACGGATGCGTTGCAAGCTCTCGATTCTAGCATTCCTCGAATACTCTTAAGCGATATGTTTCAGACCGTTTGAACGCGGCACGCCTTGTTGCAATTTGGGCCCTCGACTCTTGTTTATTGGTTGCAGCTAATGTGTGTGTGGGAAGGGGGGGGGGGGGTAGGCACACACAAACATAATTTTAAAACTTCTCTGATTTAGTGCACTTGGGAATATGGAATTAAGCATACCCACCATTACACCGCAACGTTCAATACAAAAATTAAAATGATGGTATTTTTTTACTACGTTTGACGAAAAAAGTGGAGGGGTAAGTACCCCCCCCCCACATACCCCCCACATACCCCCCACATACCCCCACATACCCCCCACATACCGCCCCCACATACCCCTCCCCACATACCCCTCCCCCCCTGGCGAGAAGAACTTGATTAACCCTGTTTTCCCAAATGTCTCCTTCTACCCACACACCTCCCCTATTCCCAACATCCGGAGACGAACTGTTTGATGACATCCCGTACCTCATTCGTCCCAATCTCTCCGATAAGCATACTAACTCTACCCTTTGTGTCACCCAATAACCACATATCCTTCATTCTCCCATCCCATTTCCTCATTATACTGCCAGTGAATCTTCTTCTGTCAAACTCATATTTTGAACATGCGAAAATAAAGCTTCTCCTAGGCTCCAACAACCACACCCTCAGCCAAATGTGCTGTCAGGAGTGCCAGAACCCTCACTGTTACTGGAAGCGGGCAGAGAATTTCGACCACATCGCGACTCCGTTACAATCTGGTCAAAATATTCTGTCCGCCTTTGTTTTCACTGTATTGTAGATTGCTTATGTTCAATTGGTTTATGGGAGAGCACGTTGAACATTTGTCAGGTAGGCGCCATAGTGAGACCTTATTCTGTCCTTCGGCTTCACATTACTATCAAAGACACCTTTGTCGCAAGAAGTCTGTGTACACTTTCACATATGAATTTCATTTAGTGAAGCCATTCCTTACTGCTAGTAAACAATGCAGGAGTAAAACAGCATTGAACGTCAAAAAATATTTGCTCACTGTAATTATCACATTTAAATGTCTATCACAAGAAAAAATGAAGGTATTCATGGTTGTGTTTGGTACATCGATTTTTATATTAGTTCACCAGCTGCTGATTGCTACCAAACATCCCTCTGCACACATAAGTGGATTTAGCGAGAAACATGTTTCGTTGTATCGACAGATATGTAATAACCTTTGCTTTATCAACGACTCTCGAGTGATGTTTGTGATTTTGCAATACAATTGCTTGTGAAAGGCTGCCACGTTTTCCTGAAAAGATGTCACGTTAAAATCTATACTAGTTTGAATATCTGAAACAGTCATATCAAGAAATCAACATTACGGGGCTGGGAAAATATAAAAGCTCTTTAGTAGGCAGCAGTATGCACTGCTAAGAAAGTTGAGTGCAAATATTGAAGTATTATTGCTTTTTATAGTCTCTATTTCAAGATGCCGAACATATAACCTGAATTTTGAGGCGGGGAGACAAGGGTTTAATCCCGTTCCCGTTCCGGGTTTCCGGTTTCAAAAGCCGGCCCCGATACCCGGGAAATCTACAGCACGGTGCTGGGAATGAAGCGTGGTACTGTTTGTGTACTGAACTGAAGTTTTCTGAATTGAAACTTTGTAGGATTTCGTCAGCCCTTCCACGCCTGAATTTTTTGCAGTCCTCATTCCTGACGAACCATTTTCAACAAATCACTGTAGCTCTCAACCAGTTCCGGAGGACACCCGCTCCCTTTCAACAGCAAGATCGTATTCACCCGCTTCAAAGTTCAAACTCGTCTTCATTTTCAGAATTACTAGTATCACTGTTCACTACCTCCTCCAACATCAAACCCCCTCTTCACTACCGTCACCAGTCTCCTCTGCTTTAAGCAGAGGAGACTGGTGACGGCAGTGAAGAGGAGGGTGTTGATGCTGGAGAAGGTAAAGGTGATAATGTGAGTTATTCTGAAAATAAAGACGAGATTGAAGCGGGTTTGGGTTTTCATACTTATCTTAGGAAAAGAACTTTTCCGTTTGCAGATGGGAGATTGCCAATGAAATATGCTCATTATCATTAAAATAAAATGCGTCATGTTACCCTCGTAAATTTGCTTGATATTACCAGGGAAATTTCCCGGTTCCCGGCAGTGGCGTAGCCAGCCCAAACGCAAGTGGGGTGTGGGGGGGGGGACAAACTCGCAGGGCTTGGCTCAGAGCCGTTTTAATAGGGGGGGGGGAGGTGTTGAGGGTGGTGTGTGCGGGAAAAGCTTTCCATGCCTTCACATTTCAGAATTTTGCGTCCTCTTAAGTTTGAGCTAGGTAACCAAGGTAACACTAATCAAGTTTTCCACCAGAGGGAAATAAATGTGTCCGATATAGGGCGGCCAAGGCTTGTCGGTACCACGGGTCGACCATGGTTCGGCCCGTGATAGAAAACTTTTGAATTCCAGGGTTCAAAAACCTCCATCTCCTTGCATCTGAGCGGATATTTTGAGGCTTTTCATGTACTGATGACTGTCGACCTTTTCACCGACACAGATATTAGGAAGGCAGTCTACAAATCTACAACCTAACCTCCATGGACCTAACGACCCTACGATTTTTATGCCATTTTTTGACAAATTTTGAGGACCATCTTTGGGGAAAAGTTGGGGGACGCGTTCCCCTACCCCCCCCCCCCCCACCCCCGTGGCCACGCCACTGGTTCCCGGTTCTGAGAATAATTTCATTCCTATTCCCGGTTCCTAGAAAACCAGGGAATATAGTAATCCCTAGGGGAGAGATACAAAGAGAATATGATGGGGGCAACCGTAGAATGATGGACATCCACAAGCGACTCGTAGTCCAAATTCAGAATTTTTACGGGATGTCACATATTAAAAAATGCCCGAATTTGGCCACCAAATGTCAAAAAATGTTACAGACCCACCGCCTGAAATGCAGGAGCGTAGAAGATAACGGATTGGGGGTGTAAACCCCATTTGTTCCGACTGGCATACCTTAAGTGTCAGAAAGCGGGGCTTTGTCGTTGCTGGTGGAAATATATTCACGCTGCGCATTCAGCAAAAGTTCAAGGAGTTTTGCCTGAATCCGTGCGTAAACGTATGTCTCGCCGTAACGAACCCGCACGTTTCAATTTGTTGGGGTGGTTCTTATCTTGAAGGGGTTAATGAGTTTTCCTCGAATAGCATAAATCAACAGGGGTCAGTGGAAACAACAATTTTAATACATATATATAAAAATAAATATGGTAATTCGTGACTTTCATGAAATCCAAAATGAATAAGAAAAACAGTACGTCAATCACCCCCTACCCACACAGTTTTAGATTCAGTTGCGGGCCCGCATACTCTGTTGTGACTGGTTTTTCCTCCTTCTCGCTGGTGTTTGTTCTTTGGTCCCCTCATCACTTCACTCCTTCACTGCCGTCGCACGGTCACTAACGTATTGTCAGTTCACCGGACACCACTGCTCTAACATGTGACGGAAGGTCACTGTACCATTGCCGTCGCACGACCACTAACGAACGCACTGTCACTTTACTCTATCGCCTCCCCCAACAAGTGACGGAATATCACTCTACCACCGCCGTCGCACGGCCACTAACGTATTGTCACTTTACTATATCGCCTTCCCTCTAACAAGTGGCGGAATGTCACTCTTCCACTGCCGCCACACGGCCACTAGCTTATTGTCACTTTACTGGACGTTTTTCACTCAAGCAGTCGCCATCAGTAGGTTAAACTCTCCCCATCTTTTATCTCAGAATAATGTTTCTGACCCTGTTCTTATATAAGGCCACCGACTTGGCCCGCAACAGCCCCTATTCCAAATATGAGCTCTGTGGCCTCTCTACACTACAACGTGCCTTTACTCTCGCACCGGTGCGGCACCTCCTCTAACATATAGCATGGGACATCCCCATCTCCTGCGATCCACAGCCTTTCCCGCCTTCAGACTGACATTAAATTTTTCGAGAACCCCCCCCCCCCCCCCCCCCCGATTTTTATTTCGATAGCCAGAACATTAAATCTCAGTTTAATTGCTTCTCTTGAACTTGGCCGCTTAGATCTATCGTAATTTAATATTCGCTTTTAAGTTCCTTTGAAAGTCCCACATTTAGGTATATCCTGACATTCGGTGACAGGCTAGAAGCGTAATATGGGTGTGTGTCCAGAACATGTGCGATGTACTGTTTTTACAAGTACCTATTAACTGGTCATAATTACACAGATAATGACTGCAGGGGTGCACTGGTCTCTCTTACTTCTTCAATCAGTTATGAGATAGCTCCAAAATGGGTTCACCAGACCCGAGGTAATGGACATAAAATTCCACGCTTAATTAGCAGCGCATGAACTATTGCTGGTCTGTTTAAGTGACAAACCGGTTTTCGGGGTCCGTCATATACCTATCTTTACACTTTATATTTAGCCCAGTGAGAAAGATTACCGAAAATATAATACACTTTTAAACAAAAAATCGCAACTTTGAGCTATCACCTTGACATCAAGTCCAAATTGAAGAAATATTCCCACTGCATCATCAAGACATGCCTTCTTTGAAGATTACTAATGTACTTTTCACGAACACAATGTACATATTAATGACTATAACACTTTCACTGATGCAGAGTCATTGTCATGCTTAGAAACAATCGGCCCCACACCAAATAAGAGATCCTACCAAGCGCATATTGTTAGACTTGTACAGACATGGACACCTGACAGGTTGACCGTTAGCTTGCATATGTAAGCGATGGGTTTTTTTCTGTTGACGACGATTGATAATGTGAGTGTTTAACCCTTTACCCAACGTAACGGCCAAAATGGCCAGCGCTATTCACAAAATTCGCCAAATAATTTTCATTATATTTTTCATTTTTGTCTCAAAAACGTAGGTTATGACCCCTCTTTGGAACGAGCTCGTCGAGCTCGTTCCAAAGAGTGGTCATAACCTATGTTTTTGAGACAAAAAATGAAAAAAAGTAGTTATTCAAAAATTTTGTTTTCATGTGTCGTCTGCTTTTCCTGTTAGGTAAAGGGTTAACGTCGGAAGGAGGGAAGCAGTGCACTAATCTCTATAAAACTAGATTACTAGAAAGGTAATTGGTCAGAAAGTAAAATGTACCCCAGCTCCCGCCATCTTGCGGGGGATTTGTTCCTATAAATGGACAATGTTCAACAAAAACATTTTATCCGTGCTGTTCAATTTCCCGACGCTCTGAAATCGCCAATTACTTCGTGGCTGACAATTTTCGTCATTTGAAGAGATTCGCGAGAAAGTTATTTCCTAAAGATGCCAGTTTATTTAACCCTTTAAACAACATAATGGCAAAAACCGGCCAGCTCTATTCACAAAAATCGCCAATTAATTTTCATTATATTTTCATTCTTTTTCTCAAAAAACATAGGTTATGACCCCTCTTTGTAATGAGCGGTAATGAGCTCGACGTGCTCGTTCCACAGAGGGGTTATAACCTATGTTTTGGAGACAAAAATGGAGAAAAAAAATAGTTATTCAAGAATTTAGTTTGCAACTGTCGTCTGGTTTTCAGGTTAGGTAAAGGGTTAACACTAAGGGTATGGGAATTTCATATACATATTAAAATTTCGAAATATTAGCGAATTTGTATCATCGATGTGCGCATTATTTCGCAAACTTTAGGCATTTTCATGTGGAGTAGTATAAAAAAAAACTGACTTTTTACATTTTTTTCCAAATCAGTTTAAAAGTTTCACAATTATTTCTGTTGAAACCCCCTTTAAAACTAAGAAAGCGGCATTTTCGCCATCGCTTGTTGTTCTGTAACTCTTTCCCTGTTCATTTTTCCATCAGTGTGTGCATCGTGTAGAGACGTGGCGAAGGGGGGGGGGGGGGGGGGGGTGTCACCCCCCAATCCTCGCCAAAATTTACTATAGTTGGAAATTTGGAGGGCAAGTCATGAGTAGTTGAAAATTCCATCTATCTGGATTTTAGAGCTTCTTTGGTGATGTCTCCTTTACTTTCCAAAATTCCAGCTCGGTTTCAAATCGGCAAAAATTCCAACTGTTACTATTTATAGTGTACGCAATATCGAGCTTCATCAGTATGCGTGATGTTAATCGGTACGAGATTTCTATAGTACATTAACTTACGTAATAAAAAAAAATCCTCGCAATGCACTTCAAGAAAATCACATCATGTAAAATAGTTCTGAGTTAATTCCATTATTCACAGTTATAAAATGATTAAATATCATTAATTGATCATTCCTGCATAAGATATGATTCAGTGTTAGGACAGTGAGAATTGCTCAAAGTTCTCAGCATGAGCATTTGTTTTGCACATATTCAACTCCCAGAATAATACCAAATAATAATAATAATAATAACCTGATAATTCTATCATAAATGTATTGGCATTTCAGTTACTAGAAACAATTTTATGCCCCCTTTTATGGCTTCATTGTCTAAATTTTTCCACAAAAATGCTTAATTTCATCCTCCCCCTTGTAACAAGTGGCTAATCCCTCTTTCTGTATGTTTCCTCCTCCCGGTCCCTCCCCCTAATTGGAAATTCACTACCCTACACCCCCCCCCCCCCAAACGGAAACCTCCAGCCACGTCCCTGGCATCGTGACATATGATACAGACAATGCCCATTCCATTAAAATAAAAGGTGGTGAGGTTTGCATAATTTCTTTCCTGATGTCATCCTATTTGAGGACAAGAGTTGGGATTACATTTTATTATTTTTTTATGTAATTTAACTGGGATACGGACACCTGCCCCCCCCCCCCCCCCGGCTGTCTGCCCCCCTGTCAAAATTGATAGAAGAGGACACCTGCCCCCCTCATGATTTTCTACGGTTGGACACCTGCCCCCTACCAAATTTTATTAACAGGACACCTGCCACACCCCCCCCCCCCCCTCCAGCTAATTTTTATACCGTGGACACCAGGGGGGCAGGTATCCAACCCTGGAAAATCATGAGGGGGGCAGGTGTCCTCTTCTATCAATTTTGACAGGGGGGCAGACAGCCGGGGGGGGGGCAGATGTCAGGGATTCAATTTAACTTAGACTAACGCATACACAAGTCCTAAGATTTGTGGAAAAAACACAAATCACAGTAATATGGCGAAGATTACTGGCGAAATCTATGGGAGCCTTCGATTAAACAATATTTATTTGCTTGTGTCACGCTATCTGGTTAAATGGTCAATTAGAAATAATGCGGTCAACTTAACCTCTAATTAGCTAGAATATTGTTTCGCGTTTTCGAAGCAGAGATAAGTTAGCGTATACGTGTGGAACATGGCAAGCGATTTTCTCTTTGTGGTTACACTAAACCAATGTATCATCCTGTCCATCGTGGATTTGATTTAGCGATTGTCCACGGGTAATTTGATCGTAAACAGTTTAATCGTGTTCTGGTCATTTCAGCCAATCATTAAAATGTCTAGTTGTTTCAAAAGAGGCGTATCTTACCAAGCCAGGAGAGCTCTGAGATATGTTTCCAGACATCACAGAACACGAGCTCATAATAATAAAAGTGTCCACGAAATGTCAAGCGAGTCTAACTCAAACAAAATACGCATTAATATCTCTATCCATATCGAATTACAAAGCACTCGTTAAATCAGAATTAATATGTTTAAAACTTCGCGTTCCGACTGTATAAAGAGTGAAGCAGAATTCTGAGGTGGGCAGTTGGCCTGAGGGCACCCAGAGAAGGTCCGAGATTAGCCTTGGCCGTCGAGGGTCATAGGCACCGAGATTGAAAGTCCGCGTATTGCCGTAACCCTGTGAGGGCTGTAAGGAATCGCTAGTAGTTTGTTAACGGTTGCGAACTGTAGTGGCATAGTAGCCAAAGAAGTAAAAGCTGTAACGCCGAGGTCTAGAAACCGTATTAAGAGCTTGAGTAAGCGCTTGAATAGCTCGCGAGATAAGATAGTTTTAGGCGGTGCGAGAATTGGTGATGTTGAGAACACTTTGCAGAATATTTTTATGTAAGCTTTGTAAGTATATATCTGAAGGCGAAGAATAACTTAACCCCGTGAGAGCCAGGCAAGGCGCAAAGTGATCGTGAACTGTGGTAGACGCCGATTGAATTGTGAATGAACTGTGAGAACGCTGATAGAGTCACACAAGCAGAACATTATGTGTGTTAAGCCCGAATGACTGTGAAGTTAACCCTGCGAGGAGGAAGCAACGAGTAGTGAATAGATACTTTGTTTGTACCAGAAACCGTGAGAAAATGAAGATGATGTGAGGTTGATCCAGCGGACACAGCTAGCTGTGGGAGACGTCGAGGGCCCTAAAGAATAAACTTTTATCCGCGTCATTAGTGTATTCTTATTGATAATTTTGTGAGTAAATTGTTTCATATTTTACTTTTAAGCTTACATAAAAATATTCTGCAAAGTGTTCTCAACATCACCAATTCTCGCACCGCCTAAAACTATCTTATCTCGCGAGTTATTCAAGCGCTTACTCAAGCTGTTAATACGGTTTCTAGACCTCAACGTTACAGCTTTTACTTCTTTGGCTACTATGCCACTTCGGTTCGCAACCGTTAACAAACTACTAGCGGTTCCTTACAGCCCTCACAGGGTTACGACAATACGCGGACTTTCGATCTCGGTGCCTATGACCCTCGACGGCCAAGGCTAAACTCGGACCTTTTCTGAGTTCCCTCAGGCCAACTGCCTACCTCAGAATTCTGCTTCACTCTTTATACAGTCGGAACGCAAAGTTTAAACATATTCATTCTGATTTAACGAGTGCTTTGTAATTCGATATGGATAGAGATATTAATGCGTATTTTGTTTGAGTTCTACTCCCTTGACATTTCGTGGACACTTTTATTATTATGAGCTCGTGTTCTGTGATGTCTGGCAACATATCCCGGAGCTCCCCTGGCTTGGTAAGATATGCCTCTTTTGAAACAACTAGACATTTTTAATGATTGTCTGAAACGGCCAGGACACGATTAAACTGTTTACGTTCAAATTACCCGTGAACAATCGCTAATTCATATCCACGATGGACAGGATAGATGCGTAATATGGGTATGTGTCCAGAACATGTGTGATGCTCTGGTTTCCAACAATTACGTCTTAGTTACCCAGATAATGACACCCGGAGAATACTTCTTTGATCAGTTATCAGATAGCCCAAGAGGCGTTCGACAAATGCGACATAATGGACATTAAATTTCGTATTTCATTTAGAAGCTCTTGAATTGTCGTTAGTTTGACAAATCGGTTTTCGGGGTCCGTCACATACCTATCTTTACGCTTTACATTTAACCCAGGCAGAAATATTATCGAAAATATTTACACTTATAAACAAACAAATCGCAATTTTTAGCTATCACCTTGACAGTACTCAGACACGGAATACCGCCAAGCAAACCTGTACTCAGCCACGCTGTTCTTTTGACTGTACTGGAACCGCCGATTTCCAGTTAAATTTAGTAAAAAGAGAACGACGGTATAAATGGAATTGCATTACTAGTAAGGCGTCTAGTGTTTCTGATGATTGGTGGGTTAAATGTATACATTTTCATTACGTAATCACATTTTTCTCGAGTACATGTTTGACAGCACATCTTCCTTATCCATTTCCGACATACTGTTATCTCTTTTCTGCATGTTCTGGCAGGATTAATTGCTGTCAATATATCGTTGTCGCTTCATGGAATAACTCCATTTGCATTCTCTGCGTTACAAAAAGGAAACAGACGCATGAGTTAAAACACATGGAGAGAAGAACTCAATGACTGGATCTAGCACAACATTGTGTATTTGGGAAGAAGAATGGATAACTTAGCGACATTATTAAATCATGCAAAAGACACCATGACGTCAGTAGACACGACGACATTATTCTCTTCATATATTCTAGAATACATTTATCATGGAAAAATACTGGTCAATCAAGACATGTCTTGCATTTTCCAGTCCGACAGGTGGGCTGTATGGTTAATTCTTGTCATTTTGTTTTCTTGTAGGGCATGTTTAACACGCCTGTAACTCACGCATAATTGTCGTCGACACGCCTCATTACTGCCCTTGGAGAAGCTGTAATTGAATAAACCCATTGCCCATTCGCCATGTTTAACGTTAATGATATGCAAGGTCAGAGGTCGCTTCGGGTAAACACTTCGATCAGCCTATCTGTCAAGACTGTCATACATGCGATAGCAAGAAACACAATGTTTCGTTTGAAACTAGAAAAATTGTTTTTGTGACCCTCCCTTTGTTTTACATATATTTCCGAACAAACATTGAATTTCACTCACGCAGTTTTTAAGACGTTTGAGTCATCTATATGGCGCTTTGTCACTCACTCGTCAACAAAAAAACCATGATGCCAAGTCTACTTTCGCTTACGGAAAGGGGTTCATTGTGGTATTCATTTGACAAAACAATCAATATTTCTTGTGCTGTTGGTTAAATGAAGTGTTGAAAGTATGTTTTTTTCTATCTTTATTAGTATTAAATCGAAAACGCACATTTTCTCGTTTCAAAGGAAACATTTTGTTTGTCGCTACTGCACGTATAATAGTCTTGGCAGATTGGCTGATCGAAGTATTTACCCGAAGCGACCTCTCACCTTGCATATCATTAACCTTAAACATGGCGAATGGGTTATTCCAAGACATTCCATGACGTCAGGTGACAATTATACACACAGAATTTCCTATACCAAATCAGTAATTTGATTGTTGTATAGTCCCCATAAGCTAGCCACCATCAGGCATCATCGGGAATTTGAGCTAACCACAATACCGAGCCCCTCCCCCACGTGGAGTGACTCCTAATAATAACCCTCCTCTAGTCGTTGTACCTCTCAACGGGAGGTACGACATGAGAGTTTCTTTTAAGACTAAAGTAGAATGTGAGTGGCTCTCATGAGAGTCCGGCTGTGTAATGATGGAGGCCTATATGCTTGACACCAAAGGTTACTTATCTTGTCTGTTTTGTTTAATTCTTGCAATAAAATATTTAAAAACTATATCCTTATTACAGGTATATTTATGAGGGCAATTGCCCTCTTAAGCAATTGGTGAGGGGCAATATTTTGTGCCACTGCATAATCAACAATACCATTCCTTTGAAGTGATAATCTGAAATAAGAATTTCAGTTAACAATAAAAACATCCGTTTCCGTTTGTTGGAGGTGAATGCTTTCTGTCTGTTAGTCAATATATATTGATGACACCGCCTATTTTAGGTTGTCGGAATTATTCGCTTACATATTAGAGATTTCATTTCATGATGCAAACGTTAGCGTGTTACGTTTATGCATGGGCGTGGGAGGTGGGGCGGCGGGGGTCAGCTGCCTCCTTCCTAGAGTAGCAAGTGGGCAGCGCGTGCCCCTTTTCCCAAGAAGTGCACACGTGCAAAAGTCTTTCCGAGAAATGTAACGAAGAAACTCTCGAGTATCGGTTTCTGACGTGCTTTACGTGTGCCAGTATCAATTAGAGGGGAGGAGGTATCAGGTATAATGACGGCGCCTGGGCAGATATGACAAGAAAAGACAAGACCAAACAAGGGATTATTGATATAATTCAAGCCAATTTAATCAGCGACATGCCCTCAGCTCTACTTTGATAAATTACCTAGAGCGACATGTAAATATAGGGTGATGAATTCTAAAGATTTATTTATAATACTATAATAATATATATAATATTTAATACTATTGGGTATCACATCACAGTTGGTGATACGTTGAAAACACTCAGCCTTCACTGTTAATACTTAAGCCTCAACACCACCTCTGTTCCCATCCCTCCATTGCCCTCGAGTGCATCTGGTGCCCTTTAAGGCTAAAATTCCATGGAATGCAGTGGTTGGGGTCATCATCATTAACTCTTTGCATGCTGCTGGCGGATATTCCTGTCCAGCACAGGGTTTCTCTTGTCACTGATATAAGGGTAATTTGGGCATATTTAAACATATTTTCCCCTGTAAACTGAATGGATTTTTTCACTAATGATTACTTGTTATATTTAGATTATTTTTTATCAACTCAAGTCATGGCTGCTTTACAGCAGCCATGACTAGATTTGATGAAAAAATATCCTGAAAATACTCAGCGGGCTAAGAGGTAGGCATACTCTTGTATTTTATGTTCAGTTTTCATTATTTCATATTCGTTCTGATTTTCAAATTAATTGTACAGAAATTGGCATCTCAAAACAAATAGATTCAGATAGTGCTCGCAACATGAGGGCAATATTTGATTCACGTTTGTCGATGTAGGGAAGTGTTGACGCAATTTGCAAGCGCTGTTTCATGTACATCAGAAATCTTGGACATCTTTGACGTTATTTGGCTCAAAAATCTTTGGAAAGGCTTCTTCAGGTTTTTATTACTGCACATTTGGATTTCTTTAATTCACTGCTTGTAGGTCAACCCCAATCACTCACCGCAAAGCTGCAAAAAATACAAAACACTGTCGGTCGTATTATTACGGGATCCAGACGCTATGATCACATAACCCCTTTGCTTCATAAGATACATTGGCTCCCTGTTCAACAACGTATCACTTTCAAAGTTTTGATGTTGGTCTTTAAATGCATTAATGAATCGGCTCCAAAATATCTTCGAGAGCTTTTGACTATTCAATCATCAAAACAGAATCTCCGCTCATAAAAACAACTCAGGCTTCTTGTTCTTTTTCCCCGTTCCACCTTTGGGAATACCAGTGCCTTTTCCTCTGTAGGTCCACAACTCTGGAACTCATTGCGAGTGCGAATCCAGGCTTCCACAAGCTTAGACAACTTCAGAACAAAACTCAAGTTCCATCTCTTCCGAGAGGCCTTCGAGGTTTCAGCTATCTAATTTGATCAGTATTTGTTCACTTCAGTGATTTTAGTAGTGAGATCAAATATGTATTTATTTTCCATGTAAAGCGTTTTAGAGCACAACCATGTTATTTTACGCTATATAAAAACTGTATATTTTATTATTATTATTATTCTAATGATGCTTAATTTGGTTTAATTGTATTAGCGATATTATTCATTCTGCCACATTGTAAATGGTGCACTGTCAATCAGTGTACGAGAGCCGAGGTTCTTCTAAGTGGTACGCACTTGTCCTCCAATTCCTATTTGCGCTGTTAAATGGCAAATAAACATATGTTTGATCAAAACATCCGGAGCCCTTGCGTTTATGATCAAATATTTGATAGTACGTTTTCCGCAACGATATTGATAATTTGCGTTCAAAATACAAGTGTTGCGAAGTATATGCTCACTTTGAGTAGTTGGGAATCTCAATTTTGGGGTTGATTCGAATCAAGCAGAGGATTTCGAATGAAATTCGAATCACATGGCTCTTCAAGTTGTAAATATTGTATATTGTTACAACCGTAAATATTGGTGGTCTCCAATCAAGTATTGTATTCAAACGGTGACCAGTGACGGTCTGTTTGGGCAAATCCGAATATTTCAGAACGAAATCAAAGTAGTTCACAGTACAGTCGCCATGCACTGGTCAAATAGGGGATAATAATGAATCTATTTTTTTTTCGACAAAGCTAAGATGAAGGACAGGAGAACTCACTAATTTATGGGCGGTAACTCTTGACCATTGAGTTAAATCAAAGTACAGTGCAGTTGCCGTTGACTTGTTGTAATCCACGCGTGGGCTGTGATGTCCACGCATGCGTTTTCCCAGTAATCCAAATCATCATCAGCAAAATTTTACTTAAAGAAGCACCGGGTTGTACCCAGTGCTTCATTTATTAATTTTTTGGTGATTATTCCTATAATTAGTGTTTGGAATCTAATATTATTGCGTCCGTGGAAATGTTGCCCACCGGTGGAATGGGACCACGCAGTCCACAGCCGATGTACTGTAGGAAGAACGTCCTTGGACCCTCTTTCTGTCATCAGGTATTCGGTACAGGAGACCCGATGAGATCAGAAGAGTTCAAGAAGGGACACTTGGGAAGATTTTGAGAACATCTCGACGATTTGAAAATTTCCGAATCAACGCGACATGAATCAATTCGAATCATCCGAACCATTTAGAATCTCGTCAAAGATTCACAGGAGCATGGGTCCGCAGAATGCAATAATTAAAGAGCCAGCCCATTTAAGCTACAAGATAACCCGCAAGGTACTTTTACCCCATCATTTCATCATTAATGATTCCAGCTCCAGGTGGTTTCCTTGCGCCTGCGTGAAAACACCACTTTTATCTTTACATGCGAAGATAGTACACATTATTTTGTTAAATTCCAAACCATAAAATTGTGTTCTCGAATTTAAATGGAATCGTCGGTTTTGGGGTGTTTGCGCGACCACTTTCCGTTTCTGAAGGTATAAAGGCTTCTGCCTGTAGGATTTCAGAGACCTACTTCCATTGGAAGTGAGTACTTATTATACCATGAGTACCTATTCTTCAAAATATAAAAAGCCTATGACATAAATTTTATCTTTACACACCAACCATGGTGAACACGTCAGCAATGGGAAGTCAGTAGTTAAAATGTTCACCTACAGTGGAACTACATCCAAGTTAACCGTTGGTGACCTTGACCTGAATGCAAACTTGTCTAAATTTATCGCTCGTCGCCTTTCGAAGAGTGAAATGAAATCGGCAATTATTTATTACGTTTTTAAATGAGTTAACCTCATAAGATACCAACATTTAACAAACATGCGTTTACTCGTGTTAATAAAGTACCAATAACTCCAAATAGTATGTTATTAAGTTATTAAAATGAAAAAGGCCCCGTGATTTTCGCGTTTCTTTTCCATTTCGTTTCGGCGATAAAATTGACAGCGGAAGTACCGCCCACCAGTGCTCATGTACACAAAAACATAGTCGCACGGTGTACGTCTGCTGCTCAGTAAAATCGACAAAAAATAATAGCGACTCTCAATAATCTGACGACCATAGTATAAATAAAATATGCCAAAAGTAGCTTGGTGTACGAAGTGTTCTCCACTCGTGGTGAAGTGCTGTTAACCGCTCTCCGAAGGCTCGCGGTTAACACCACTTCACCACTCGTGTTGAACATTTGGTACACCAAGCTACTTTGGTTGCATTCTATATTTCTTGAACAAACGCAAATTATAAACTTAACCGCTTAACCACCCCAAATAGACGACAACACTTCAACAAATAATTCCTGAATAACTAAATTACAACCAAACCATTTCATTGTTTGTCTCAAAGAATTACCTTATGACACTGATTGGGTCGTCACTTGAAGGGATGTTTTTGAAACAAAAAAATGAAAAGAGGATGAAGTTTGCTTGGCACTTTTTGTCAAACTATTCATTTGCATGTAGGAACGTGGCGACAGGGGGTGGGAGTGTATCCCCCCCCCCCCCCCCCATCCTGGCTAAAATTTCCTACAGTTGGAAATTCGGAGGGCAAGTCATGAGTAGTTGGAAATTCCATCTATCTGGATTTTAGAGCTTCTTTGGTGATGCTCATGTCTCCTTTACTTCCCAAAATTCCAATTCGGTTTCAAATCGGCAAAAATTCGAACTGTTACTATTTCCAAGTACAGTGTACGCAATATCGAGCTTTATACGTATGCATGATGTCAGTTGGTACGAGATTTCTATAGTACGTTTACTTATCGTAATAAAAAAAATCCTCGAAATGCACTTCAAGAAAATCGTATTATGTAAAACCGTTGTCTTGAGTTAATTCCACCGTTCACAGTTACAAAATGATCAAACATCCAAAATTGATCATTCCTGCATAAGATCTGATTTAATATTGGGACAGTGTGAATTGCTCAAAGTTCTAAGCTTGAGCATTTATTTAGCACATATTCAATTCCCAGAATAATACCATTCTATCATAAATGTGTTGGCATTTCAGTTACTAGAATCAATTTTATGCCCCCTTTCATGGCTTCATTTTCGAAATTGTTCTCGGTAGTGAATTTCAAACTATGAGAGGGACCGGGAGGGGGTTCCCCCTCCCGGTCCCTCCCATAGTTTGAAATTCACTACTCTACACCTTCAAATCGGAAACCTCTAGCCACGCATGTGGTTGTGAACGTAGAGTTGTTCAACGTTACATGGTTACAAAGAATCATTCCAAGTGCAAGCGATGTGAAGCAACATATTCTTCTCCATTTTTTTCAATTAAATATCTATTTTGAAGTGGAAATGAAAAGATCGTTTAAATAAAACCTTTCTGCACTCTGTATGATAGCAAAGACAGAAATCGATAAGAAATCGTCTTTGAAACTATCTCAATTGTTTTGTGCAAGCCAATATAAAACTTCAGTTTGTTATGTTTTGAATCTCTGTGATGTTGAAGATAGCATTTGTCAGGTTGTTTTCTTATTGTCCAATTCTTTATATGTTCCAGAGAGTGACGTTCTCTTCATAAGAAAGTTGCATTCCATCAAATCGATGATTTTCTCAGTGAAATATATCAGACAATGAGGAACAATTCTGCTTCTCTCAATAGAATTTAAAGGTGAGCTTTATTGAATGTTTATGGTTGTTTTTTTTTTTTTTTGTTGTTGAGGCGTGATGGGTTCGCTGCAACAAAAATAAATGCATTACTTTGCAAAGACGGCAGAGAACAATTTGTGATGAGTGAATCAGATACTTAATGTATCCCAATATCAAACAAAGGCAACATAGGAGATGACCCGAATAAGCTATAAGCTTACTGTCAAATCCCTACAGTACTCAATGTCTGTTGCAATTTTGATATATGTTGCACTGTGTTTTGTTGTTTACTGTTTTTGGCTTTTGTCAGATTTACGATGTTAATATAACATATAACATTCTCTATTGAATAAATATTATTAAACTAAACAAGGACAACGCGTCACAAAATAAATCTACAAAATCCAACCGACTAAAATTGTCTTTCGATTTTTCATTGTTTATGCTTCCAAATTATAATTTATAACCCCTCATCGGAACGCGCCAATGGTTGGCAAAAAACTACGACTTGAAGTCCAAGCATTAACCCTTTGGTCAATGCACACGGTATAAAAATTTGTTTTAATTATTTTTTTTTTTTATATTTTTCAAAATTTCAACAAATCCATATCAATCCTATTTTATGATTATTTCTGTACGGTTTGGCATGTGCAGATTAACCCTTTACCCAACGAATCGCCCGCATCCGCCCACGTAATATGCAAATGCAGCAGCTGAAAAATATTATTTTTCGAAAAATGTCAACAAAACCATATCATGTGACCTCTCTTTGGAACGAGCTCGTTCCAAAGAGGAGTCACATGATATGGTTTTGTTGAAATTTTTTGAAAAAATTTAAAAAATGATATTTAAAATAATAAAATTTGAAATCGTCTGCGTTGGGAAAGGGTTAATACTACCATCTGATTAATTGATGAAAAGGGTTCAGACGATAGAGTTTTAAGTATGTCATAAATTTTATCAAACTCCTTCACAGACAGGCGTATATAGAGGTCCTCCATATATGGCTAAAGCGGTCGTAGCAGTCTAATGGTTAAGGGCTCGAATAAATGCCCCGAATTCCCACCAGACTACAACATGTATATGTCCAGCTGCTTGGTAGTGATTTCTAGTCGAGTCCTGTTAAGGCAGCCCAGACTGGACAAGAAATCACTGCTTACCTGTTCTGTCTATAGTCAGCAGGAAATCCTGCTGATGGTAATAGTCCTGGATTCCCACCACACTTCAACTTGTATATGTCCGGGTGCTTTTAGCAGTGATTTCTAGTCAAGTCTTGACTTTCTGTTAATGACTTGACTAGTAATCACTGCCCGGGTGATTTTTCTGTGGTTAGCAGGACCTCCGCATGATGGCACGTGAAGGACACATGCTCTTGAGATCGCAAAAGCTTAATATTGGGATCTAAATGTTAAAGTGTGTTTGGAACAAATCATGAAAATTATTATAGATATGATTTGGGTTGGCAAAGGAATGTCAATGTGGAGCTCATTGGCAATGGCATTTGTTGTGCTGTGGTAGAATGATACAAGAACAACCTATTCTCTATTTTCCTGGTGTGAATTCCTCTTTGGCGGTATCAGCACATCTCACGAGTGCTGGTAGAAGTACCATCAATTGTTTGCGGTAGGTTTATCAATGTATTTGTGTTAGGTTTATCAATGTATTGGTGTGGCAAACAATGGTATCCCATGTAGAAATTTTCGCACGAACCAGTCCATGGACCCGATGTTCCATGGGCTTTAAATTAATGCTGGTACTGTATGGAACGGGTTTCTGATCTACTGGCATCCAAACTACTTGAAGCGCCCTCTCCACTATCGCCTCGAATAGATCAGTACCACAAATGATTTTTGACATTTTCTGTGCTTAATAGTTTAGTGTTGACAACTCCTCCCACATTTATTTATTTATTATTTACTGGTGTTTAAGGTCACATACTTATGCACGATGGCTAATCGTGACCGTGACCGTTTTACGGATGGAGGGAGCCGAAGTACCCGGAGAGAACCATCGAGCATCGACGAGCAACTGTCAGCTCCTCAACATTCTAATTCTGTTCAGGCTCCGCTCAACCAGGGTTACAGCGGTTGTAGACACGAGCATCGTCGACGTGCAGCACGCCTTAGTACACGGCATCACCGTGCCCCCATGTGCCCAAGGATACAACGCGGGTCGTCCAGGACGAGGGGTCGAACTCGGGATCTCCAGCAAAGTAGTCCAACAGTCTACCACGGTGCCACCGCGATCCAACTCCTCCCACAATTATCTTCGCAACTGGACTATATTCAAAGGAAAAATGACCAGGTATCATCAAGGTGATTGAAGAAAGCCACATATAGTACATGGAGCGTGGATTGTAACTAAATCACCCGGGATTGGAGATATCACCTAAAGTATCACTTTCAAATTCTGTTCATGTGGACAAAAAAACACAAGCAATGTTTCAGCCAATGGACCTCCGGGTATAACCCGGAGGTCCATAGGTTGGAACTTTGCTTGTGCATATTATGCGTTGCAATAAATTTGCAATTACTGCTTGGGTGGAATGTCCACTCTTGTAGGTTGTTTAGTGATAATACAATCTCCACGCACTGTAATATTTTGCTTAAACTAGACATAACACGATTTTCCGCGCTATCGCTTCAAATGATATTTTCAGGAATTTCTCCACAAAACAGGACTAAATGTGTTTTGTTAGATTGAATACGAACAATCTCTTTCATCAGATCACTGCAGAATAAGTTGCCAGCTTCAGAGAGTCGACAGTATGAAATGTAGGAAATCCAGAACTACGGGATTCGAACACGGAATCAAACAATGGTATACAGTACGCTGGCTGTGGAGTGGTCACTTCCACGGTCGGAATGATATTAGATTCCAAATACTAATTATAGGAATAGTCATCAAAAATTTAATGAATGAAGCACCGGGTACAACCCGGTGCTTCATTAATTAAAATTTTGCTGATGATGATTTTGATTATAACAATAACATGACTTTGGAGGGCATTGTGGTTTATTAACGGCCCAACATGTGTGAATAACAGCCCGACAGCTTATAAAAGGCCCGAGACGAAGGGCTGTTATTCACACCTGTTGGGCCGTTAATAAACCACAAGGCCCGACAAAGTCATGTTATTACTATTATTACCACTGCGATTCTGAGAAAGTTTTGACTCTGTATCTTACATGGCAGCTGCAAACAGTCAATTGGTCTTCATTCAATTCGCTTGATTGAGATGTTTTTAACGTTTTCAAATTTGGCAAATGATATTATCGTCTGTTCTCAAACAAACTGGTGCCACATGATTATCACGTGATCGGCACCGGAACTCTTTCAGTTACAACGAAGTTAGAAAACTTAAAAACAGACCCGATATTTACCGCTTTGAAGTCAGGAATAAGGGCTTAAAATGTCTACAGACTTACTTTATATATACAACTGCTTGTTCTTACTGGGACTAACTTTGCTGGACATTTTACATATTTAATAGTTGAAATAAAAATCACATTGTTTACTAGTTGAAACCATTTTTGGATTCTGTTTTCATTTTCGAGTGTACTACAGAGAGGAACAAAAGTCACTTGACGTGTCGGGCTGTTAATGAGATGTTCAACTCATTAACGGCCCGACACATCACCCGACTTTGTAAGTTAAGCGTTACGTTCTTGTAATGCCCTGTTAAACTTTGCTAATGTACTAGGGAACGCCCTATGAATTGGTAATGATACCTGGTAAACGCATACATGGGCATCACTACCCACTCACGGATTACTATCAGTCTACGGCGACTGTACTGTATGTTTTAAAATTAACAATTCTATAGTACAATGTATGAAAATCAATAATCAGAATTAAATCTTTAGTTTTGCGGTGATTCGTAACAAAACACAAAGTCAGTATTGAAATTATCTTTTTATGAGGATTTATCCATAAATTTCGTTCTTCTTCCAAATATCGCTCGGACAACAGTTGTTGCCTCTCGACTGCTGTTTTCCATATCGTAAAAATCCACCGAGCATATCTTTATACGACTCTTAATACCCATTCCCGCGTGGGGTTACGATGGCGCTGTGTACTAAAGCGAACTGTACGTCGATAGTGTACTTGCCTTGAACCGCGACTAATTCAATTTGTGACGAGTAAGTTGGAGAGTCTGACGGCTGTTAGTCGCTGCTCAGCGATTCTCTCCGTGTACTTCACATGTAAACCTGTCAGTCAGAATATAATAATAACACTTTGGCCGGCCGCAAATTTGTCGCGGTTCTCGGATGAGAAGGCCTTGGTTACCCCTGTACACCCAACTGCCTCCCTCTTCCCACGCTTCTTCTCTCCTCCCAACACTCGGAGACGAACTGCTTGATGACATCCCTAGCCCCATTCTTCCCAATCTCTCCGATTATGACACTGGATGTTGGAGATGTCGTTGAACACTAAACAACCAAACAATTCATTTTTACCTCATCAGGTGCAGGCTGCAAGCCGAGAGGTCCTCGGTTCGAATCCCACCTGCGGCAACCGCGTTGTGTCCTTGGGCAAGACACTTCACCCCGATTGCCTACATGGGGGCACGATGACGCTGTGTACTGATGCGTACTGCACGTCGATGGTGCGCATGTCTTCCACCAATCTAACCCTGCCTGTGCTGCGGTGCGGAGTTCAGAGTTACGATGTTGGGGAGCTGACAGCTGCTCGTCGTTGCTCGGTGGTTCTCTCCGGGTACTCCGGCTTCCTCCATTTGTAAAACTGTCACGGTCACGATTAGCCATTGTGCATAAGTATGTGACCTTAAGCACCAATAAATAAATAAATAATAAATATACCTCATCAGTGCCAAGGTACTCGCCAATTATTCAACCAAAGGAGAACGTGATGGCTCCCTAGTTAGAGCAATAGTCTTTAAAACGAAAAGTTGATGGTTCGATCCTAACTGCATCGTGTTCATGGGCAAGACACTTAATACCGAATGCCTACGTGGGGGCACGAGGGCGCTGCGATCTAATGCATATTGCTCTTCGATGGTTCACTTCCTTCAATCGCTGCTAAGTCTTTTCCTGCGGGTACTCCGACTTCTGTAAAGCTGTCCCACGGCTTTTGAAAGTGTCATAATAACCCCAATAAACAAGCAAGCATATCAACCAAAGAGCTAGTATTACCCGATTCAGTTACCTTCAATATATCGTCGCGTAGAACCACCATAAGGTTCGATCTTCCAGTAGAAGAAAGAACCTTATGGCTCCCACACGATGATATCTTATCTTAAAAATTGATATAAAAATAACCTATTATATTTTATTTGGCAAAGTTCGTAGAGCTCTGTGAAAAGAATATGAACGGCTTTTTGCCTTTTCTTCAAAACTGAAATTTATCTTAACCCTTTACCTAACATGAAAAGCAGACGACACTTGCAATAAAAATTCTTGAATAACTAGTTTTTTTAATTTTTTGTCTCAAAAACATAGGTTATGACCCCTCGTTGGAACGAGCTCGACGAGCTCGTTCCAACGAGGGGTCATAACCTATGTTTTGGAGACAAAAATTTAAAAAATAATGAAAATTAATTGGCGAATTTTGAGAATAGCGCTGGCCGGTTTTGGCCGTTACGTTGGGTAAAGGGTTAAATGTAGTTAAAGTAAGTTTGTAATCCATATATATGCCAAGGTGTATACATATTTACACTGGTTTGAAAACTCGTTACACCATGAGGCGCAGCAGAAAGGTGTATTAGTTTACAAAATAGTGAAAATTTTTAAAACAATATTAGAAGTATTGTCATAATTGGATTTTCAATTCATGATTAAATTAGGATTGGAAATCATGCTGAAAGTTTATATCCTTAGAAAATAGATTTACAAAGATTGATTTTTATTTTACTATGATAAGGTAGGTGGC
The DNA here is from genome assembly GCA_031216915.1 of Pictodentalium vernedei. Lineage (NCBI taxonomy): Eukaryota > Metazoa > Mollusca > Scaphopoda > Dentaliida > Dentaliidae > Pictodentalium > Pictodentalium vernedei. The sequence continues at coordinate 603,787,332 of CM062295.1, read as the reverse complement.
TACAACGAAGCTGAACTCTGTATTAACGAACTGTACAGTATGGCCGCCGTGGACTGGTCACTTTCCATGGATTGGCAACATTTCCACGGATGCAATAATATTAGATTCCAAACACTAATTAAAGGAATATTCGTAACAAATTTAATTAATGAAGCACAGTGTACAAATTAGTGCTTCATTAATTAAAATTTTGCTGATGATGATTTTTATTACTTGGTAAACGCACGCGTGGACCTCACTGCCCACTCGTGGAGAAGTTGCCGCAGAATCGCGTCTCGTCGGTGTCATGTCGAACAAGTCGCTGAATATGAAATCAATCAATATGTGGTCGAACCACCGAGCTTCATAAAGGACGCCGAAGACTTTTTTGAACAAAATAAAGCATTTCAAGGGCATCCCCAAATATTCTCTACTGTTTTGCTTTGACATTTGTAAATATATCCATCAGTACCCCGAGTGGAGGGTATGCAGGCATGCCATGAAGCTCTTGAATACAAGACAGATCCACTGATTCCAACTGACTATGTAATGGAAATTATCCAAACCGTCTCGGACAATAACAACTTCAGCTTCGGTAACAAGCATTCCGTTCAAACGGATGGTGTTGCAATTGGGTCACGATTAGGTAAAAACTTTGCGTGTACTTAAGGCGTATTGCACAGAAAATGGGACGAGGATTTACACAGGTTTGACAAAAAAACCGTTAATGTTCAAGCGCTAAATAGATGACGGCTTTGGAGTTTGGACGCATGTCGAAGATGAACTGAACAAATTCGCTAACACACTAATGCTATACACCCTAACATAAAAGTGGAACTGAGGTACTCTGCAAAACGCCTGCAGTTTTTGGATACAATGATTCAATTATCCGAAGACGAACTATACACAGGCCTATACAGGAAACCTTCCGATAAAATGTTGTTCCTACACAAGAAACCTGGCCACCGGTCACATACAGAACGGTCAGTCGTCTTCAGTTTAGGGCTACAAATACGGCGAATCTGCACAAGGCATTCGGGCTATTGGAAAAGTCGCGATGATTTGAAACGTCGACTGAGGAGAAGAGGATATAGATCAAAATTTATTGAGAGGGAGTTACAGAATGTCGACTCCATCGATAGGGAAGAACTACTCCAGCAACGGAAGAGAGAGAGGGTACCCCTCGTTACAACTTTCAATGATTCCTTACCAAAACTAGGTGAAATCACACGCAAATATCTGGATGTATTACACAAATCAAGTCGGATGAAGGAAATATTCAAAAAGCCGCCCCTCATATCATACCGGAGAGACAGCAACATCAGTGATATTCTAGTGCATCGGAAAACGAGTAAGTTGACATCTCTACCCGTTGAACTATGCCTGGATTCGTGTGGTATCCGCAAAGTTTTATCTTTTGACTCCGTAAGTAATACGTCTCATACCAACACTTTTGACGTGTGTAAAAAGGTGAACTGTAAAACTGAGAATTTAATTTATTGTTTGGTATATAAGGTTGGTCAGTCAGCGGTATGTGTCGGAGAGGATGAGAGGACCGCTCACGAGAGATTAAACGAACACTTCACGGACATTAGGTTGTATGACCATATGTCCAGTTACAATCACTTTTTCCAGACCAGGGAATTCATTGAAAGACGCTTACTTCAGTATTCTTGAAAAAATAATGGGGTAAGCAACTCAGACTCATACGTGAAGATTACTGGTGTATGAAATTGGAAACGCGGAAGGGGTCGGCATTTAACACGAGGAACAACAGAAATTACATTCTTTGACGCTGGAGTTACGTAAAGATTCGACGTCTAAGTTTCTTTCTCTGCCTTTATTGGGAAGTTTGCATTCAACCGAGTGTATAGTATTTTCTGAAGCTGACAAAACTGATGGAGGACTTTGGCCGAAAGCTTTTAACACTTTACCCAACGTAACGGCCAAAACCAGCCAGCGCTAGTCTCAAATATTTATTTATTTATTTATTGGGGTTTAAGGTCACATGTTTCTGCACAATGGCTAATCATGACCATGGCAGTTTTACGGGTGGAGGAAACCGGAGTACCCGGAGAGAACCACCGAGCAACGGCGAGCAACTGTCAGCTCCCCAACATACCAACTCCACACAAGCAGGGTTAGCATTGGTTAAAGACAGGTGCACCATCGACGTGCAGTACGCCTTAGTACACAACGCCACCGTGCCCCCACGTGGGCAATGGGAGTGAAGTGTCTTGCCCAAGGACACAACACGGTTGCGCAGGTGGGATTCGAACCGAGGACCTCTCAGCTTGCAGCCCGCACCTCTACCTACTGAGCCACCGCGCCCCCACGCTATTCTCAAAAGTCGCCAGTTAATTTTCATTATTTTTTTTCATTTTTTTGTTGAGCTCGTTCCAAAGAGGAGTCATAACCTATGTTTTTGAGACAAAAAAATGAAAAGAACTTATTCAAGAATTTTGTTTGCAAGTGTCGTCTGCTTTTCATGTTAGGTAAAGGGTTAATAGAGCAATTTGTCCATTCAGTACTTTTGTCTCTTTATCTTCACATTATGGAACAGATTGTTTTAACGTTTGCTGATTCACGGATTTGTCCAATGAGTGTGCCAAATGGCGCCCGCAAAGCAATGCATGGTTTTGGACTCGATGGAGTTTGGTTATATTTGATTATACGTTTGTTCTCAAATATTTATGTGGGCCATTTAAAACAACTAAACAGATATGGTTGAAATGCTGTAAAAACAACTGTCGTTTGTTTGTAAATGCCTAAAATATTCCCTCCATTTGCCAACATGATAACGCGGCGAGAACAACTGGCAGTTCTACCGCTATGATTTGTGAGGTGCAATCCGGGTTTGAGAGGCCAGATTCCAATAATACAGGGAAAGTGACTATTTTGATAAAGCATTGAGAAGTGTTTCGTACACAACATCAAAGTGTTTCAGGAAAGTTATAAATGCCGACATAACGCCGACTTCTTGGGTGTATTTAGTTATCTAGTGACACAGGAATATCTTGCATCAGCCCTTACTTCCAATCACGGCTGACTGAATCGGCAAATGGTACAACGATAATACTTATTTTTTTTTTTTGAGCTGCCGCAAGGAAACACACCACGGTCAATCCAACGTGACGAATTTGAGGCGCGCTGCAGCGTTTGCGCTTCACCGCGTTTCTTAAGCCTTGGCTTGGTGCATTGGTAACCCCGAGTCTGAGAAAATCCATTTTGTGGGGCATTATAACACGTGCTCTTTCGAGCAAAGTGTAATGGTGATTGCTATCAGCGTATGTAATATACAACGCAAAGCAAACGTATGACGCTCCATCGAGAGTGTTTTTAACATGCCTTAGTCAGTGACGGTACACTGTACACATCATAACTCAATATCATCAAAATTTACTTTCTTATGCCGGTGGTGCAAATTGATGCTCGATACCATTTGGAATTCTAATATAGAAACGGGGTGGTCAAAACATGTGAGGGAACTAATGGACAATTACTCTATAGAGGTCACACACATAGAAGTAGGAATGAAAGAAGGCAAAAGGTTTGTCAAAGAGAGAGTCATGGAAGATTGCAATCGAAACTGGCGAGCAGGGGTTAGCGTGAAAAGATCACTGCAGGGGTTACAATATAAAGAAAAGCCAGCTTTTGAGAAGTACCTAGATGGCACCTTTGGAGGGTCACTGCTGTTCAAACTGAGATCAAGATCACTGGAGCTTCGGGGAAAAATTGGGAGAGATGGGGAAAAGGGATGCCAAATGTGCCACTCTGGAGTAGTGGAGACCCTGGAACATTTTCTCTTGGAATGCCCACAGTATATACCTCGAAGAATAAAATTTACTGGAAGAATAATGCAGAAGTGGGGTGAAGAAACAAAGGATAGATGGCTGAAGGGGGACACGAGGGAGAGGGTAGGAATGCTTATTGAAGAAATTGAAAAAGAGGAAGTGAGGGACACTATTAAGCAGTTTATATCTGAATGCTGGGAGGAGAGGAGGGGAAGAGGGGGTGGGGTGCAGGGGGAATGATGGCCTTCTCTTATGAGGACCGCGACAAATCAGCGGCTGGCCAAAGAGTTATTATTATTATTTATACAAACTGTAGTGCATACATCATAGTTCTCTGATAATAAAAGTGAACAGAAAACTTCGACAGGATCGCATTTGCGATCCGGTCGAAATTTCTGTCCTCTTTTAGGCTCACCGCTAAGTAATATTTCATCAGTTATGAACCAAACACTATTATTACTTCCTTCTCGCATTTCTAAACGTCTTCTCCGTCCGAGAGAACCATTTTTACAAATTAGCGCCCCTATTCTAGAGACGCGGTTTACCACCAAGAACTCCGAAAGCGGGGTCGTGGGACAGCTCGTGCCCCTTTTCACCAGAAGCACGCAAGTGGAAGCGTCTTTATGTTCCAAGAACTGTGGCTGAGAAAATCTCGAGTATTCATTTCTAACGTATTCGACGTGTATCAATGTCAATAAGTCAGGTATATAGACAGAACGCGATGTGTGTTTGAATCGGTGGGGTTTTAACATAACGAGTTGGAATGACGCAGTCATATTTCGCGAGAGCCGTAGGCTCGAGCAAAATATGACTACGTCATTCCAACGAGTTATGTAAACCACACACCGATTCAAACACACATCGCGTTCTGTGTTTATTACACATCCCATGCATTAAAATTTATTTAAATAAACAAATTTTAATTCCGATGTTTAAACTCACAGATGAAGAGTCCGTTTGTTTTGCTTGAAGCTGTATTGATCCATGGATCGATAAAAAGTCAAAAAAATTTTTGGCAACTAGTCTAAATTACATTCGTTATCTTTTCCATTGGGCGTGTTTGCTGAAATTCATGTCGCCATTTCTCTTCGACTGGTGCCTATCACACCTCACTATTTGATGGCGATTACTGTTTGTTAAAATATAAGTAAAAATTTGGGCAGATATGCAAAACAGCTGAGAGAAACTTTTTTAAAAGAAGTTCGAAGCATGTCAAGATGTCCGATGATTTACCGAAATAAAGTTGACCAATTTATATATAACGGGATACGCAAACGATACGGCCACGGGACTGGGTTAATATTGTGGGTTGGAAATGATTGTTTTTTAATATTATCTCATTTTTGATTAACTAATTTTTTGTGAACCGACTTTATTTTGTTTTGGACGTTTTCATTTTCACTCTACGCGACAGACGGTCGATAATTGTATAACGAAATTTGGAAACTTTTCGAACCAATGACTCGATGGGAAAGGAACTAGTATACACGGTGATAGGAAAAACGGCTCCCACTTGTATATCACCAGTCGAATACGGAAACATTTATGTCATAGCGGCCGTTCCGTTCAATACAAGGGTTTAAAGCTTAACTGGTGTGTAATTAAAAGATAATCACAATGGAGATGGCGCCTTGTTTCTCTCTAGTTACGATATATATAATGTCAATACCATTTATCATCACATAACTTATGCAACGCTCCTAACTTGTACCCATAGTCGAGTGCTCTTCTTGATACCCATGCACTCTGGCCCTCGGATGCCCAAGTTTACAGCGCGCCTACAGTACGGCCGCCATGGACTGATCACTTTCCACGGGTGGGCGATACTTCCATCAACGCAATAATATTTGGTTCCAAAACACAAATTATAGGAATAATCATCATAAATTCAATTAATGAAGCACCGGGTACAACCCGGTGCTTCATTAATTAAAATTTTGTTGATGATGATTTTCATTTCCTGGTAAACGCATGCGTGGACGTCACTGCCCACGCGTGGATTACGACCAATCCACGTTGACTGAACTGCGAGTTTTTTCAAATCCGAAGACTTGAAGACGCTCACGCGGAAAATTGTTTTGTGTTTTGTGATCTGATTTACATTAAGAACAATCTTTTGTGTATCTTTATTATATGGTGACAACACACTGTGTGTGTGGCATGCTGCATACATGTGCTGCGATGTACGACCGATTTGCTTATTTTGGAAACAGAGATGGGGGATGAGGGATATCATTGAGCAGTTCGTTTCTGAAAGAAGGAGAAAAGGCGATGGAACAGTGAATGGAACAACGAAATCAAAACCTTTCAAAAGAGAACTGCTACTAATCATCCCTTGCCCAGTGTTTTATTTTTTTTATCACTAAAGTCATATCATTGAGCATAGAACTAAAATATTGGAATGATGTGAATAGATTTTTTCTGCCTCGCGATATAATTACATTCATTATGGGTGCAAACATGCCAACCGGGATAATATTTCACAAGAAAAATGATCAACCGATTTAACTGTTGGTGGTTGAAATAATTCTTTGGAATAATCATACCATATTACATTGTAAAGGATATAAAATGAACTACCATACTTTGATGATTTCAGATGAGATTTTAATCATTTTTTCTCTACCTCAAATACTTAATCAGCAATTCTAGCAGGATACAATGTATCTTTTTGCATGTCTGCCGAGAGAAATAAGATATTTTCAATTTGAATATGTATTATTTTTCGACATTTGGTGATATTTATTTTTGATATTGTCTGTAAAACACGCTCTCATCGATACCACTTCCGTCTAAATGTCTGACCTATCTTTATATGACGGGTTTTAAATGAGATTTTGCACTATGTACGTGCGTAAAGGTTATCGGCACAAGGACCGAAGCCAGCAGAGTGTCGGGAGCGGTTTGCACCCACGACCATGTCTGTCCTTAATTTAGTTTCCTCTGTGGAAAACGATCACAATTTACCCTGAAGGTCGCTAATTTGAAAAAAAAGTTGACCATATGAAGCTACCACAGTTTTCATGATGCAAAAATACCCTTATGTTCCTATATCTCCTGTGGGAACGCTTTTCGTTGGACGAAAGCAATTCATTAAAATAATAATAATAAACGAATGTTTTGGACCTGTTTCCTTGATTATTGTTTGTAAAGAAGTATATTGAGTTAGGTTTATTGTTCGTACCGGCTGCCAAAGACCCGGGAACACTGTAGGAAGATTTTAATTCTCGCCTAAACGGAAAATTTTGAGATCCTAGCTGCGAGCCTGTCCGACACGTTTCGAATGAAAACCAAAATTAGTTTACGAGTGAGGTCTACAGATAACCTATTTCCACGAGTGGAAAAATGGAGTTTTTATGTCTGTATGAAATGATTCGATACATGCTGATTATCATGATAATGTGCATGTCCTGTGATTTGTATCAGATTCGAGGTGGTGTAAAGAATGGGATCTCAACGAGCCGGCTTTGCCGGCGAGTTGTGATCCCATTCTGGACACCGCAGAGAATCTGATGCAAATTACAGAACATGCGTATTATCATGATAATTCATTTATCTAACAATTCGGTCACATAAACAGATTAAACCATAAATTATAAATACAGTTTTTGGGACATAATGTTGGGCGAGAAAAGGTTTAAAAAAGACCCATATTGTATGGAACAATATTGTTGTGCACTTTAACAAACAATGAGTAACGCGGTCACCGCAAATTTTCAAACTTGCTTTGTAAAATTATTCACTTCCAATGTCACTTCCTATCATGATACGCTTGAATTTACAAGGGTGTAATATTTAATTGTGCAGTTTCTAATTATTGAGGGAGGGGGTGTGTCATTTGCTATTAATAGTTCTGTCGCTAATTGTAAGGAATTTTGTTTTGTTTTGTAAGCGATCAGCTGAGTTGATCATTGATACGCACATAGAATGTTTTTATGTGCCTGTTATGGTAGCCCGTTGCGTTCCCGAAAACGAGTCGTCTATATAATTACGGAATCAGAATGAGTCGTCTATATGATACGGAATCGGAACACATTATGTGATACGTACCGTTTCTCGTGGTTTTCAGGCCAAAATGTATATGATTGTTAGATAAAAACTCAAAATGTATTGAATTTATTTTTATTACATGGGCTTATAGCATTACCTGAAACAAATAGATGGTCACACCTGCAAAAATAAGTCCTTGAATAACAGAACATTTTCATGTTTCACCTCCAAAACGTAGTTTATGACACCCTCATTGGAACGAACTCGATCCAATGTGGGATAATGAGCGATGTCTTTGAAAGAACTAGAAAATATATTTTAGGCCCCTTCATAACTACACAATAACACTAGCCATCTTAAGGTATCGCTGCAGTAAATATTTGAATTGGAGTTACCCACCTTGAAGTGTCGAAAATGATGCAATCTCTAAAAATAAGCAGCCTTGGGAAAATATATGGTTTCAATAAAACATTTGAAACATTCTAATGACATCTTGCATTATTGTTGAATATTCCAGATAAATAAAGAGGGTAATTTGACGACTTTTGGACCTAAACAATACAATTGACTGTTGGTGTGGTTTTGTTTGGAAATCCATCAAAAATATGTGCACGTGACCGGAACTTCCCATCCTGTCAGTTTTTTTTCTCTTATTTGCTGCATGAACACCTGTTTTCGGGTCAGAAAAGTTGTCTGAAAGGCTATACTTGACAAAGATATTTGAATGCCAAAATTAAAATGATGCGATCATAATTTTTTTCACTTGAACGTTATAATGGTCACCTATGGGGAAATATTTAATGTTGTGATACCTTAGCTACCTCAGCCCTCGACATACACTTGATTTATACGCGGTTAACTCTCTTTGGTGACACGTGTGGTTTCTTACTAGTAATTTGAGCCAAAATGTAGTGAAAACAATTACTTCTTGGAATAAATATAATTAACCGCACATACGTTTGAATGGGTTAAGAATTACCGCACGGGATTGCTTTGGCTCAGGATATCACGAGAGCCGAAGGTTCGACTGATATCATGGGCCAAAGCAATCAAGTGCGATAATTCTTAATCCATTCAACGCATGTGCTATTCAGTGTTTATCACACACCTCCCATGTAACAACCAGTCTACACGACAATTGAATTAAAAACACTTTTCAGCTGGATAATTGCTGTGTTTCCGTCGTTGCTAACAGGACAAAACTGTTAGTTGGCGGCGTACCATCCCTAATTTGCTTTTTAATTTTTACGGCATTTAGTTGGTCGAAACCAATTGACACCGATCAGTGTCACGGTCACGATGACCGAACGTCAAATATTGACTAAACTGCGGGGAATAGCACTACAAAAAGTGTTTAAATAACTAATATGTTTAGCACACGTCATCATTATATGACCAGTTGTGGAAAGTATTTGTCAAGGAACAAGCAGTCAGAATGTTATTTTTATTTGTATATTTTTGACTCGAATCTGATTGTTTAAATATCTCGGGTAAACAAACCTAAATGAGGAACTGTTGGAATTTCCAAGCGATCTCGACTCCAGTGCACTCGACAAATGATTGACGTATTTTATTTAGTCGGGTTCCTTGTCTGTTTGCGTTGGATACGAAAACGAACGTGTTTTGTATCACCAGATGTGCGATACAACTTTATTTTTATCGTACAGGTGGAGCAGTGGAAATCCCGTGTTATACATTCATAGCTGTGTGATAAATAGACAGAACGCGATGTGTGTTTGAATCGGTGGGTGTTTCACATAACGAGTTGGAATGGCGTAGACATATTTCGCGAGAGCCGTAGGCTCGAGCGAAATATGATTACACCATTCCAACTCGCTATGTAAAACACCCACCGATTCTAAAACACATCGCGTTCTGTGTTTATTACACAACTCATGCATTAAAATTCATTGAATAAACAAATTTTAATTCCGATTTTAAACCCAAAGATGAAGAGTCTGTTTGTTTTGACTGAAGCTGCACTGATCAAATGGATCGATAAAAATCAAAACAACCTTTTCGGAACCAGTGTTTGTTGAAATTCGTATCGCTGTTTCTCTTCGGCTGGTGCCCATTCACGCCTAACCATTTGGTGGCTATTACCGTTAGAAAATTATAAGTACAAATTTGTGCAGATTTGCAAAACAGCTGGGCGAAACAGTTTTCAAAGAAGTTCGAAGCATGTCAAGATGTACGAAGATTTACCGAAATAAAGTTGACCAATTTTGATATAACGGATCCACAAAACGAGACGGCCACGGTACTGGGTTAATGTTCTGGTTGGAAATGATTGGGTTTTTTTTTTAAATATTATCTCATTTTTGGTTGACAATTTTTTGTTTTGTGAACCGACTTTATTTTGCTTTGGACGTTTTCACACTATGCGACAGACTGCTGATAATTGTATAACGAAATCTGGAAACTATTCGAAGCGTAACTAATGACTCGCTGGGAAAGGAACTAGTATGAACGGTACTGGGAAAAAAGTTCCGGCGTGTGCATCACCCATTGAATACAGAATCATTTATGTCGTAGCGGCTATTCCGTTAAATACAAGGGTTTAAAGTTGAATGCATGTGTAATAAATTCTCTTACGACTCTTTGACTCATCCTGAAAAAAGGGTATTCCATAAGTTAGGTGTCGAGAAATGTGGGTGGCGATTTCATCAAATGCGCTAAAGAGCCATGAGAGTAATTTCTCTTCGGCATTGGATGATAGCTATGGTGTGGTAGTATATGACGTCACGGGGGGGGGGGGTCAAGTGATATGACGTCACTTCCGGGATTATCAGCCGGGGTCATTCAAAAACCTGAGGTTGGCCCCTGACATACTACTACTGTGGCCGTTTCTTACAGACATTTATTGATTCTAGAACCACATTTCATTGGATTATATGACCTGACTCCTTCCGGAATGTTACTGAATCATTGTGCTTTAGCGCCCTTAACCCTTTTCTAGCGAATCGGCCATATAGTGCTGCGTACTTTACTATTTACGGCGATTGTACTGTATGTGACAGTGACTGTTTCTAACAGATATTTAGTAATTTTTAACCCTTTATCCAAGGAATCGGCCACATCCGCCCGCGTAATATACAAATTCAGCAGCTGAAAAAACACTATTTTTCAAAAGATTTCAACAAAACTATATCATGTGACCCCTTTTTGGAACGAGCTCGTCGAGCTCGTTCCAATGATGTGTCACATGATAAGGTTTTGTTGAATTTTTTTTTAAAAATTTAAAACATGATATTTAAAATAATAAATTTGGATATCGTCTACGTTGGGTAAAAGGTTGACTATATTTCATGGTATTTTCCAACTGGAGTTAATATTTCGTCCCTCGGGAGCAACAAGGCTCCTTTTTGCCCTTAAGAAACTATTACCAAGTCATATATTGCCAACGATAGGAAAGAGGGTGCATTTGGATTTTTTCAGTAGTTGAAAATGCACAGGTAGCAACTGGAAACCTCTGAATCGGGGGAGGGGGTGGTGCAAATTGTTATTTCAAAAGTATGATGTTAGGTAGCGGGTGGTGTGTACAGCTGGAAATTCAGGGGTGAGCAATCCGGCCTCGACCAGAACCCTCTAACCACGTTCCAGCCACCGTTGTACGTGACCAGAATATGCTGAACTGAGTAACCACAATGTTTCACGTTATATTATTGGTTAGGAGTAAACAGGAGTTCATTTTTTGTGGGGTTTAACAGGGTAATAGGTAAATTAGTTGGTCTCGTTAATTTCCGTAAAAAATGAAATACCCGATTGGACGGAAAAAAGAGGAAATTGTCCTTAACCCCACGAATGCGCTATCGGAGGGGAACCAAGCCCATCTCATATCACTTCTTGGACAAGATTACCCCGGAGTGCCATATAGTAGTTCCGTTTATCGAGGGGCAATACAAAATTGATGAATACAAATTATTAGAACAGTCAATTGATCGTCGTATTCCGTCGTATTCCATCCGGATGTTTTGGTCTCGTTGACGAGATTCCACTGTAGGCATTTGTGAAACTTCGTTCGCCCTATTCTCTGCATGTCAAGTTAGACCTCCCTTCAGAATATCGTTGACCGTACGACGTGTTTTTTTATCGGCATTCATGATTTTATCTCCTGTTTTTTGTTTTTTTTTCCTTTTCTCTGTACAAACAGCATAACCTTTCACCCTTTGAACCCGAGCGGCCTTTTTTTACGGCCAGGAACATGGTTCCTCATAATGTCATTATATAGGATGGCTGTTCAGTAAATGTGTGAGGTAGACCAATCAATATTTTCAACGTGCAGCCCCGAGGCTGCACGTAGAAACTATTGATTGGTCTACCACAAATAATGAATATAGACTCTTCTAATTGCTGCCATTGAACTGGCATGGAAGATACCATAAGAGTTCAAAGGGTTAATCGGCTGTTCTTTTGTCCAGTTCATGGTACCGAAGAGAAGATTCTAAATTGTCAGAGTACAGAAGTAAACCAAACTTAGCAGAAATAGAACGTACATCTGTGGCTACTGGCAGACTGCACTTGCGTAAAATATTTTAGTGAAATAGAATGAAAGACGTGCTAATTATGATAATCTCCACTGACATTTATGAATCTCTAGTTCCCTTTTTCTTTTGTTAGAATAATAGGGATTGGCTTCTATTTGCGTGAAAGATATATAGTTAAACACTGCATTATGTTAATTATGATCTTCATTGACTGTGGGAAAAACTTGGCGTCAGTACAAATAGTTTCTTTGACAACAAGTTGAACTCTGTTCTTTAATTCTCTTTCAGTATTTTCCACTGGTATCATATTTGAAAGCACTGCTAGAACTTACCAACAATAATATCTGTGTTTCCTCTTATCTGGCGCCAACCTTCTTGGTTAACCTTTTAGGCTTACCTGAAACGAAGTGAGATCGTGGCGCACACGGAAAGGAAAAGTTCTTGGGTGCATTTTACGTGTTATCTGAAAATGGCACAAAAGAAGTAATATCGCTGTTTCGAACGGATTGCCATGGAATTTCACTCGTTTCGTTACTCATTTACACTGATGGAATAAGATTTCAAAAGTGATTTCCTTTACGATTGAATCTCGATTTGATTGAAATCTAGTGGCGACACAATTACAGTACAGGCGCCGTGGAGGGGATGTAATATCCACGCATGCGTAAAATCCTCATCAGCAAAACTTTAATTAATGAAGCACCGGGTTGTACCCGGTGCTTCATTAATTAAAATTTTGATGATTATTCCTGTAATTAGTGTTTGGAACCCGATATTATTGCGTACGTGGGAATATTGACCCTCCGTGGAAAGCGACCACGTCCTGTACATTGGTGGATTGGTTTTCGCAAAATAAAATACCGGTACTTCAAAATCAAGACTGACTCGAGAAAAACAAACGAAAATAAGATTTAATGCTTTCGCGTTTTACTTTCGACAGTTGAGTTTCTACAGTGTTGTGGATAGAGGGCAAATACAGAATTTTAATCCAGTCGCATTCCGGTCGAAATAATGTGTCCCGTTTTGTAATATTAATTCAATATTGGATGGTTCAGGACAAACCGGTCGACGGTTCCATCCTAGCCAGCGGTAACAGCGCGGCTCCTTGATCAGAACACTTAATCCTGATTGCCCACTTGGGAGCACGATGACGCTTTGTATTAAGGTGTATTACATGTCGATGGTGCATCTACCTTCAGCTTCTGCTAACACTACTTGTACAGTGTTCGTAAGTTGGAGAGTATAACAATTGCTCGCCGTCGCCCAGTGGTCCTTTCCATGTACACCGGCTTCCTTCACCCATGAAACTGTCCGACACGATGTGCGAATGTGTCGTTAAATCCCATCAAATAAATAAATATATACTACTCAAAGTTTGCTAAGCACCAAGTATATCCAACTACCTGTTTTACGTTTTAATTGAAATATTGTTATGAAAAGTGTATATATTTTTTATTAAATTATATCTTTAATGATTTAAGCACAGAAATTAAGATTTTGTTTGTGTTTGACATCATTCTTTAGCTTTTGAATATGATAACCATGGAAAATGGATACTACTGGTAAAAGAGGAAATTTTTCAAATTTGCCAAAAAGTTGACGGAACGAACTGATATGGGTTCAATATCGAGTATGAGACCCATTATTGTTAATTGCAGCTTGACAACACCTTCTCATGCTCCCAATCAGGTTCCAGATGGTCCTTTGTGGGATGTTGTTCCATTCTTGGATCAGCATGGCACCAAGCTCCTGGATACTTCTTGGTTGGACTGGACGGACTGAAATTGCAAGCTGCATCTCATTCCAGACATGTTCGATTGGATTGAGGTCAGGGGATCTTGCTGGCCAGTCCATACCCTCAATTCCCTCCCTCTGGCGGTACTCCCGGACAGCATGGGCAACATGAGGACGGGCATTATCGTCCATCAGAATGAATCTATCACCCACTGCACCTGCATACAATCTGACGAGGGCATCCAGGATCTCATCAATATACCGCTGTGCAGTCAATGTACCACGGTCAAGGACACAGAGCTCTGTACGTCCATCCCAACTGATGCCGCCCCCGACCATTATTGACCCTCCACCGTAGCGGTCATGCTCAGCAATGTTGGCTGCATGGAATCGCTGTCCTGGTCTTCTCCATACCCTAGAACGCCTATCTGTGTTGTCTAGGCAGTACCTGTACTCATCTGTAAAAAGGACAGGTCGCCAATCTTCTCTGGTCCATCCAACGTGATCCATGGCCCATTCATATCGTGCCTGGTAGTGGTTCTGGGACAGCTGAATGCGAATACATGGTCTTCTCGATCGGAGACCACCTTCGAGTAACCTTGCCCGGATAGTCTGCGTCGAAACATTTACCCCGGATGCATTCTGAAGGTCACCGTGAAGCTGGGTTGCTGTGTGAAAGCGGTTCCTACGGGCCTGAATGATAAAAAACCGGTCTTCAGCTGCAGATGTTGCCCTATCTCTGCCACCACCATGTCGTCTGCCTGGTGTGCCCTACTGCTGAAATTTTGCCCAGGCTCTCGTGATCACCCTATGGTGCACACCAAGGGCTTCACCAACCTGACGATGGTAGCCCCTTGTTCCCCCATCCCTGCAGCCCGTCACATTTCTGCTTCAGACAAATTTCTTCTTACATTTGCATTCGCCATATTCAATCATTAAATCACAAGAGTTTGTGTTGAAATGAAGACTGAATACCCTACACATCTCATGTACATGTCGACAGTACACGACATGAAAATCAATGGATACATGCTTTCCATGACTGTCACGACAAGTCTGCCAGTCAAGAGAGCTAATGTAAACACTGGGGACCATCTCAATACATTCGTCAATCATATCCATCAAAACTATCGCAAATGTGTCACAAGAAAATTTCACAATGATATGTCAAATATGTGGTGCTTAGCAAACTTTGAGTAGTATATCTCTCACTTCACTCAAATGAGAAGGCATTGATTACCTTGTGTTTCCAAACGTTGACCTCTCATCTCTACTCGTTTTCCCCTCTCAACACTCAGAAACGATCTATTTGGTAATAGCCCGTTCGCCATTTCTTCCCATTTTCACTGATCAGCATATCTCTCTTCTTTGTATCGCACAATAGCAACACATCCTTCATTATTTCATCCCGCTTCCGAATTATCCTCGAGGCAATCCTCACTGACACAGTCACACTCGCGCACCTGGTATTGTCAGTTTATGACCAAACTTAAAAGACCACTGAAGGAAATGCCTTTCCAAAAAGGTAGGTTTTAGTGCCAGACTTCAATGATTCAAGTGATTTACTATTTTTTATGTCGATTGGAAGAGAATTCCAAAGCCTTGGGCCAGCAACCGCAAAGGCCCTATCACCAGAACTAGTAAATTTAGATACAGGCTGAACCAGATTGAGTTGACCTGATGACCTAAGAGACCTCGGTGGTTTGTGGTTGTTGAGCAGATCGAACAGGTAGGATGGTGCCGATCCCAAGATCCACTTAAAGACCAAAAGGACAATTTTAAATTGAATTCTTTGCTTAACGGGTAGCCAGAGTAACTCAGAGAGTACTGGTGTTATATGGCAGTACTTTTGAGTTCTGGTTATGACCCGTGCAGCACAATTTTGGATGTGGCCCATGTGAAGCTCCTAGATTTTATTCGATTCGAATTCGGTCCGATAATTTGACATGAGTCCCGGCGATCCAAATATTTTCGAATCACCGAGATATTAACAAAATCATGTCAGCTATCTTATTTTTCTCGTTGATTTGTTTTACAGTCGCTGTTCAATATTGGGTGAAATGCAAACGCACTTACCAAGTGGAATTGTGTATTCACCGACATAATTTGAAAAAGTATCTCTCATTGAGCACCTATTCTGTCATCAGATTCTTCTGGAAATTTAAATTTCATTGTCCTAGTTCATATTTCGTGTCAGAAACAAAGGGTCGAAATGCCCCAGTCATGTATCAGCTCCGAGATTGCAATTTCGGTTATCCATTCTGCGGGGAGCGCGGTGGCTCAGTGGTAGACTGTTGGACTTCTACATATGTAATGTTCCACGTTGCACTATTTTCGTGTTTAGTATACAGTTCATCAAAGTTCCACTTACAATATTTTATAATCTCCAGTGGTTTTTAAACCGCTGCTTGGCTGTTGAACAGCAGCAGGCGTGCATCGGTTTACATGTAACACGTGAAAACTATCAGCTACTCAAATACAATTATAAATCATGAGGTAACATTCCAATTTTTTACTTTGAGTTTCGAATACCTTTTTTAAAGAATATTTTATTCCCTTTAAAAGGTTAGGTAAACAAGCTGATGCCTGTATAAATACCCCACCGTTACATATAAATACTTATAATATTGTACAACCAAAGGTGCATGAGTACATACAGTGCGTGAGTGACGTCACAGTGAATTGCCTCCCGAATGTACTACAAAAGAGTTTATGACTATTTACGTTCTTATTTGCGTTTGGAATGTTCACCAGTACTACGCATTCCTCACCGTACCTATGTGTAAAATAGGGACCAGTTGAGGCGCTTGCCTGCGTGCCCGTCTGTGGAGAACCGGCAGTATGCTCCGTTGAGTTGTGCTGAGACTGTCATGGAATGAACAAAGGGTGTGTTCATTTATGATATGGAATAATAATGTAAGTCAGAGAGCACCGTGGTGGATTCCAGACGTTAACATTACATTGCATTGCATTAATGTGTGAGGTGATCCTACGTACTAGAGAAGTAATGGACTTCGAAGTGTTGGAATGTTACTTATCCAAAAGTGCAATACAAATACACTCTGGTAAGAAATGGAATGCTCGATCTTCACGACGTGTAGACCAAATCCATCTGTATCAATTCAAACCCTAGTCATTATATTTCACCACGCAACCAGCATACTCCAGTTGTGAAATACCATCTCTGTTTATCTGCAACAGAGCGCAGATGAACCGAGCAGCTCATAAAACGCATCACGCATGTCTTTAAATATTTGGCTGAAGCTATATGCTGTCATGTGACACGCCGCCGGATTGAGCTTAAGCAGGCACTCCGTCAGATAGTAGATCAGGAGAAGAAAAAGCAGATATGTCTGGTTGTTATAATAAAACAATTGCAAGAGGATTTCGGTTTAGAGTAGTAAAGTGTGAGGGTGTGAGGTAATGAAGTCACGTGGTCGAATACGGCGACCTCAGATTCGCAGTTGATCCACAATTGATTCGCTGTGACATTAATCGCACAGGCCAAAAAAATGACAGTATACACATCGACATGGTAGATGGATTGTCAAGAAAATCTACCTGTTTCCTCAATAAAATTTTGAACAGCTTGAAAATTTTACAATTCTCTGTGTCAGGCATTTGTGTCAGTGCCTGTCAAAAGTATTTAAATATCGTTTATTATATACCCGATATTGTTGAACAGTGTATGCCACTGCGTTCTGTAAATTGGACAAAATAAGACGTAATACTTTGAATCTTCATATGGACACCTCGAATACTTATTGTCTCAAATGTTAACTGTGAGCTCACAATAGTCTGTTCGTTTCGTTTGTACACAAACCAAGTCACGACTACTAATGCGTGGACATGCTTTTTGTAAATAAACAGTTACGGGAGGCAGGCAACCCAACCCGTCAGGTCCCTTTGCAAAATAAGTGATAATTTTTGCATAATGATCGTAAACGATACGCACTTTGCCTATTTATTTCACCCATTCTCTCCAACGCCATAAGAGGCGTATTAACTGTTTGAGGGCTGGTGATCTGAATTTAGTATACAATTTTTTTTATTACAAATTATTGGAGAGTGCCCATGGGCACTCGCCAATAATCTGTAATTAAATAAATTTATATAAGCAAGATAATATTTGCGTTTGACTGAATAAGAAACATGAGCAAGGTATATTTTTGCTTTTGCTCTGGTACTCTCAGTTTTCTGAAAGCCTTGTTAGTGGCTACTGGCACTCAACCAGTTAAGCTAGTACTACCAATTATTATAAAGTGAGCTAATTCCCATTTTTCACCTCTATTTGATCGTGGCTGCTGAGAGTGTCGTTACTCCACAATAAACAATCAAACAGACCCCAGTTTAACTCTACTTAACTTTCAATAATGCATCTCCTACTTTTGTTCTCAAGAGGGGGCATTACTGCTGTGCAATCGGTGTTTATTTCCGGTAAACTACGGTTGTCTCGACCTCCTTTCTACGGCAGCGTAGAACCGCCACACCGTAGTATATTTCCAGGGATTCCTAATCTGTTTTTACAGATTACAAACTTTTTTTACAGATTACTAATATGTTTAAACAGATTACTAATCTGTTTTTACAGATTAGGTAATCTGTATTTATAGATTAGTAATCTGTTTAAGCAGATTACTAATCTGTTTTTACAGATTAACTAATCTATATTTACAGATTAGTAATCTGTTTAAACAGATTAACTAATCTGTATTTACAGATTACTGATCTGTTTAAACAGATTACTAATCTGTTTTACAGATTAGTTAATCTGTAAAAACTGATTAGTAATCTGTTTAAACAGATTAGTAATCTGTAAAAACAGATTAGTTAATCTGTAAAAGCAGATTAGTAATCTGTAAAAATAATCTTATACAAAAAAAATCACGCACCCTATATCACTACGTGCTACTATTACAAGCCCAAAATGGGAGGAATCCTAGTTCGTTTCGGTAGTTTTGAGATGATTTTGGTGATTTGGAAGGATTGCCGGGTTGTTTTTTGATAATTATGTTTACTACTCTTGAATCAAACACACCTTTAGGACCTATAAGAAGGTTTTGGGTCTCATAGCAACCGTGTGCTTCAATAGAAACGAAGCATGCTAATCACAATGCTAATTACGTCACAACATGACCACTCACGAGGGCTACCATGGCAACCCAACATGGCACCACTGGGTCACGTGAGTTTGACGTCACTTCCGGGGTCCGGCAAATGAGGAGTGAAAAGCCCCTGACATACTACTATTGTTGCGTGCCTAATAACAATATTTTGTCCATGTAGGGCACAGGTCAAAATGAGATGAAGAATAACCACTACCGATATAGATGTAATGTTTCCTATACCAATAACATAGGAATAGGATACCCTTTTGTGAATCTAACAGAGAGCTTCTCAGAAAATGATGTAAGATTCTTGTATTGTCAGTGCAGAAGCAGTACGATTGTTAATTTATTGTAATTATGTTACAACTTATTTTGTCTGGTAATGTACATGTATACTATTCTGTAACTTTTTTTACATGTTTTGGGGGTTATACACGGCACTAAGCTGAATTGATTCCATTGAAATTCCTGTTGCATTCAATTTTCCAAATGTATAGAAATTCAAAATGTCCATGAAAGAATATTTCTTCAGGAAAACTAATTTTTTGGTTGAAGTAGCTTTGTAATGCAAAAAAAAACTCTGTCCCGTGAGTGGTAGTAATTTACCCTTCTGATACTGTTATTTGAGTTTTTCAAACATTGGAAAATGGATCGATAAGAATCTCTATAATCTACATATCTGACTGCCTAACCCTTTACCTAACAAATTGACTGTAACAGCACATGCAATTCACGAGTTTAGCCGGTGAAAATGGTTTTTAAAAGGTTTTATACATACCCATCATGTAATCTATCATCGGAACAAGATTTTCCGCTGGGGTCACATGATGTGGTTTGCTTGAAGTTTTTGGTGTAAATTTGAAAAATTTAAATTGAAATGTCCACATTTAATGTTGTCGGTAGGTAAAGGTTTAAGTAGTAAAGTACAAAATGTACTGTACAGCCAATTTTGTGGTCACAGTACTGCAATTGTAGATTATTTCAGCAAGTCACAATTTGTTATTATTTTAGAAAACCAATCTGCGAATGGAAAATTATTTATTTAATAGCTAAATATGAAATGTCTGGAAAAAAGTCTTCATATGAGTATAAATGCATGGTACAAGGTAGAAGCATATCGTCGCCTGAGTGCTAGGATGTCCTATGTCCCATATGGGACATAGGACATTCTAGCACTCAGGCGACGATATGTTCAAGTCTACAAATACAGTACGAATCAAAATAAGTAGTAGCATAACCGCAATAAACTAAGTATCCCACTGCCACTACACAATAACACAAGGATCTGACATCATTTTCTGGAAAGCTCTCAGGATGTTATTGGTATAGCTGAAGATGCATAGTTTATAGTGGTTATTCTACAACTTATTTTGACCACTACTGTAAGTAAAGTGATTTCTGGCATACACTCGGAGGTCCACTGACTAACATTTTGCTTATGCTACACAGTGCACATTGACATCAACCACGCACCAGGCAGTGAGTAAAAACTTGTGACTCAACAAGCAAATCTGCAGTTAAAGGACCACTGAATAGTTAGTTATCTGGTGGTCCACACACTGCAGATTAGCTTAATGAGTCCTCAATTTTCTACAAGACTGGCAAGAATATGTTGGACATATATGTTTATTATGCCAGTAATTGTTATTGACCAATCAGCTTCAATATCTAGTGACCGTATATGTGACTGTGTATCATTGAGCTTATATACGGTCAGTTCCGACATTTTGTTTTTGACATCCAACGCTCGCTTCGATGTTTTTCCTAATTTCGCGTGTTCAACGAACAACAAATAATTTTGCGTGTGTGTCTGATGAGCAACGTACAACTATAATACGTTTCTTCCAGTCTTTGAGAACTTTTAATAAACAAATGTAAATAAATACAATAAATAAACCACTAAAACGACATGTATAACATAGAAACATTATTATCACCATTAACAATAAATAATGAATGAAACTGTTCCCACTTACCTTCTTGAAAGAATTGTTAATCCAATTGCTCCAGTTGTTTTATTTTTCCAGTATTTAACACTGAATTAAAGTTGTGAATTGTTAATATGAATTCTTGTTTATTGAGAAGAAAACGCCGTCGTTTCAGCGCCTGCTACTAGCGTGACCTTCACGTGACGTAAAACCGGTAAATTCCCTGATAGTGATAACAGAACATTTGCGCTAGGAATCTGGGTACACTTATGGTTGTGTCTCCTTCAAAGGACTGGCATAATAAATACGTTATGGGTCTTTCTGTGGACGGATATGGTGTGATATAAGGCTCAGCAAGTTCAATATTAGGCTCGGCCTTCGGCCTCGCCTAATATTGATCTCACTTCGCCTAATATCACACCATATCCGCCCACTGAAAGACCTATAACCTATAATATCCAACTACTTCAAGGACAAGTACCAGATCACTATGTGTGTACGGTAACATAATATCCATGAATGCTCATTTTGATGGTGTTTTCTGTGGGGTCGTCTCGCTATGCCGGTTGCTATTGTTTAGTAAAAATGTGTGAAGATTAAGTACATCAAAGGGAGAAGGATTATAGTCTGTTTCTTATTCGTTTACTCATTTAATGATGAAGTTGGTTAACGCGACTGGACTTAATCACGGTAAAATGACATTTGATAACTATTTTTTGAGAGGAAAAGTTGAATGTAATTTTGTAAAAAATGAACCTTTTTACACAATTACATTCAACTTTTCCTCTCAAAAAATAGTTATCAAATAAAATGACATTTGATAACTATTTTTGGAGAGGAAAAGTTGAATGTAATTTTGTAAAAAATGAACCTTTTGAGAGAATAAAATTTATAATTATTCACAACACTATATATTCAATTAAAATCCAGTACTGTGCGAAACAGAGTCCAGGTACTGGAGTAGTCCAATTTCACCAGCTTGAAATATTCTTTTAAAATGTCCCAGAGAATTGTCAATTTTTATGTACTTTTTTTTCCTGGGTGCCAGTTTTCCTCCTGCACTTAGTTGAATTATTGTTGATTCCTGGAATGACTGTTCTTTTTTGAGGAAGTCTATCATTCTGAAAATGTTGGGATGTGACCCGGCGATGAATAAACTTAATTTCCGGTGCCAGCCCTCGATATGGTTCGTCGTGCGTGGCCCAACCGTGTCAAAATGGTTCCACATTAACCGTCCGTGGTCACCTTTCACCCAATAACTTGTCACATAGTCAGTGAACTGTTCTACACTAGCATTTACAGGAGCCTCCTCGAGGGTTAAAAACCACGCATCGCTGACATGCTCAACAGGAACTAGCGGAAGAGCAATAGCCCTCCGCACCACACACTGAACTTCTTCGTCATCCTGGAACAATGTTTTCAAACCACTTTTCTGGGCATGTTTCCACACAGCCTGCCCATAATGAAAGAAAATGATGTGAGTAAGTAAATAATGCTGCATATTTATACACTTTATACACGTGAAGTTCGGCGAGTACAAAAAAGACAAAAAAAAAAATAAAAGAAACACATCTCCAAATTGTCGATGCAAAAATCACAACACAATCACAACGCCGTTGAAAACTTCTAATCAAGCTAAAAATACACGGTGTTCATCAAAGATGTGTGTGTTTTTTTAATAAATTATGTTAAAAAAAGACAAAAAATACAAAAAACACATCTCAAAATTGTTGATGCGAAAATCACAACACAATCACAACGCCGATGAAAACTTCTAATCAAGCTAAAAAAACACACACATATTTGATAATAACTATACTTTGATTTTATTGCGTCAGTGGTGTTAATTAATTTCTGTCGACCGGCATAGCAAGACCAACCCTTTTCTGTAATGAGACAGCTTCCACTGTGTGACATGTAAGTTTGAGATGATGGAGAAAATGATCAAAAATCAAATCTGGCAAGATTTAAAATCCTACTGGTTCATATACCATTTAGAGTTTGTACAGGTGTGGACTCCAAATAGGATCTATACTGGTATGATTCAAAGCTTGCCAGATTTAAATTGGAATTTTTATACAAATTATAGGCATGTTATAAGTATCTTTCAAATGCACGAAAGAAGCTTCTATGGATGACTGTAATTCCCTGAATGGGGGTTTCTAAAACACCACCAGTATTTTTAGTGTGATCAGAATTATTTTTCAGTCTTAATTTTTTTCGGCGGAAGAGGTTCAGAGTGAATGGCCTCCGAGGGCGATTTTTTGGCCTTACAGTTGAAACTAGAAGTCCTGTGACTGTATTGTGAACAATTTTGAAGTAAAAGCGCGCTGACAAAGTTCACCTTTGTCCATACCAAACTGCACCATTAGTGTCACTAAATTCCTGTAGAAAAACAATGTACACAACACTGTACAATTCTCTGCAAGAAAACAGAGATCATTAAAATCACTCCTAACCTCTACTAGAATACATGTACATGTAATGGCGTAAACAGATATTAAAATTCAACTGAAAATACAGAATGAAGAGAGTGGATTACTACTAAATCGCAGGGCCATATATTCCCCACTCGAACTGTATTTATAATTGCTTATAACAGTACAAGAAACACTTGCAAACTTTCACCACATGGACCATGTGGCTGATTGGTCAATAACAATTACTGGCATAATAAACATGCAACTCGGTGGTCCATGTGATGATAGTTTGCAAGTGTTTCTCGTCTTCAGAAATTGTAAATACTAACTAAGATAAAAATCTATCCCTCAGCGATTTAGTAGTAATCCACCCTCCACATACTGTAGTCTCAATATTTGTTTTCTGTGTGATCGGTTCATTTCGTGATTTCACTTTCGTGTGTAATTCAAACTGTTTCATTCTTCTGCAGTAAGGAGTGCATTAACTAACGAGCATTTTCTGCGCTAATTGTAACAGGACTTTCAGTTTCAACTGTATAATATAATATATATATATATAATAACACTTTGGCCAGCCGCTGATTTGTCGCGGTTCTCGTACGAGAAGGTCATGGTTACCCCTGTACTCCCAACTGCCTCCCTATTCCAACGCTTCTCCTCTCCTCCCAACACTCAGAGGCGAACTGCTTGATGACATCCCTTGCCCCATTCTTCCCAATCTCTCCGATTAGCATATCAACCCTCTCCATTGAGTCGCCCCCTAACCACATGTCCTTCATTCTCCCATCCCACTTCCCCATTATACTCCCAGTGAATCTCATTCTTTTAGACTGATACTTTGGGCATTCTAGAAGAAAGTGTTCCAGGGTCTCCACCCTGCCCAAGTTACACATCTGGCACTCCCTTTCACCGACTTTCCCAATTTTTCCCCTCAGCTCCAGGGATCGCGACCTCAGCTTGAACAACAGTGACCTCCCCCCCCCCCCCCCCAAAGGTGCCATCAAGGTACTCTTCAAAACCTGGCTTCTCTTTATCACGCAGGCCACCCACTGTAGTGCTCGGTTTCTGTTCGTTTATAGTTTTTGTCTGTGGGCATTTATACCTTAAAAGGATACGTATTGTTTGGGCTTCTTTTTAAACATTCGTCCACGTGGCCCATTTGCAGAGTGGGTTGTGGATTTTGTTGAGTTGGTTTTCCATATACAAAGTGAGCACACCACTGAGCGTTTGGTGGGTCCCCAGTTTTTGCCTGCTTTTTTATCAGTTTGTATTAATAGTTGTAACACACTGATGCGAGTATTCTTGGTCTTTGCGAAATGTAGTTAGACTCACAAAAACACTGACCCGTGTTGTCACACATTTATGGAGGTCACAGTATTTCTACTTCCATGCATGGGGATGGAATGAGCTTTTGTGGCACCCAACAACACAACAGTAGTCTTTAACCAGCTGCACTTGCAACTACAGTGTCTGCACAACTTGCAAATTGGTCACACATTTCTTGACTTCATTTCCCCACATTATATCTATAAGTTTTTTTTATCTTGATTAAAATAACAAATTAATGTATAATTTAATTCCTCCACGCAGACACTGGTTCTAGCAGACGATTTTCACTTTTCGGAACCACGCCCCTACCACTACCCCCTCCACCTGGAACATCTGTGTGTTATGCTTGAAAGTATTTGTATTGATTGGTTGTTTGGATACTCATTGCTGAATTTTCATTCACGCAGTCGTCTTTGTGTTGTTCCAGTGATCTGTCTGCCGTTTTGACACTCGTCAATAAAACGAAAGTGATGCCGAGTCTTGTTTTCGCTTATGGGAAGGAGTTCATTGCGGTATTCATTTGACGAAAAAGATCAATATTATTTTATTCTGTCAGTTAAATCTTTGTAAGTATTAAATCGAACTTTTTTGTTTCAAACGAAACATTTTGTTTGTTGCTATCGCATGTATGACAGTCTTGATAGATAGGCTGGTCGAAGTGTTTATCCGAAGCGACCCCTTACCTTGTAACGTTAAACGGGCGAATGTGCAATCCTTTTTTAGCATACACTTTTGTTTAATAGATCTCCCACCTACTGCAACGTATTAGCACCGCATAATAATTTATACGCAGTTGTTATAACAAGATAGTTGAGTTGTTACAACAAGATAGCTAAGTTGTTATAATAAGGAAGCAACAAGAATGCTAAGTTGCTATAACAAGATAGCTGAATTGTAACAAAATAGTTAAGTTCTAACAAGATAGCAAAAAGAGAGCTAAGCTGTTCTTACAAGAATGCAACAAGAAAGCTACTTTAGTTGTTATAATAAGGTAGCTAAGTTGATATAAAAATCTAACAAGTTCTTTCGCAATTAATCTTTCCTCGGCCGAACCCCATACTTGGAACGCGACGACTCAGTGGTTAGGGCATTGGATTTTAAACCGAAAGGTCCACGGTCCTTACCCCACTAGGGATAACCGCGTTGTGGCATTGGACAAAGCACTTAATCCCGATTGCCCACGTGGAGGCACGGTGGGGAACGGTGGTGCTGTATACTAAGGCGTACTACACCGCGATAGTGCACTTTCTTTCAACCAATGTTAACCCTGATTGTGCGGAGTTAGTCCGTTGGAGAGTCTAACAGTTGATCGCCGGTGTTCGGTGGTTCTCTCCTGGTACTCCAGTTTCTCACACCCGTAAAACAGTCCGACACGAGGTGACCCTGGCTGCTGAAAGTGTAGCTAAAACCCCAATAAAAAACTTCCCTATCATCCCACCACCTCGATACAATAAAATCACCCGATCATACTACCCAGACAAAGTGTTACCTACCCTACCCCTCCATCCATTTGCCAGGCAACCCAGATTATTACGAACACCCAACCGCCCCAGAACTACCCCAGCAGAATTTTACCCGACCGAACCACCTTAACAGTGTGTGACCCTACCCCCACCGCTCATTTTAAGTTTGACCCAATCCCATTCCTTACTCAACTCTTCGTAGAGATCAGTAACGCTACCCGATTATCCATTCACCGTACGATCATGAAAGTCCATTGTCATTGGTAACCACTGTGATATATAACCACTAGAAAATATAACAACTGGGATATATAATCACTTGTGTATGTAACCGCTAGGATATGTATACACTACATGTAGGGTGGTAACCACTGCTATACGTAAATACATTATGTAACTGCTATGATAGGTACCACCAGAGTAGTAATCACTGGATGGTATCCACTGTACTATGTATTAACTAGGACATACCGAATTGGACCTGTAGCCACCCAGATATATAACCACTCCGGAATATATGGCAACCAAGATTTGTAATCCACGATATTTAACACCTGGGGTAGGTAACCACAACGACGGATAGCCACAAGGTTATTAAACACTACACGTATATGAAACCATCAGAATGGGGAAACGCTGTATGTATCCACAAGCATATGTTCAAGTCCTAGGTCAGGTAATCACTGGGGTACGTAATCATTTGGGTACGTAATCACTAGGGTACGGTACAGCCGCCGTGGGCTGATCGAAATCCACGCGTGGGCAGTGTTGTCCACTCATGCGTTTGCTGGGTAATAAAAATCATCATCATCAAAAGTTTAATTAATGAAGCACCGGGTATAACCCGGTGCTTCATTAATTAAATTGTTGATGATTATCCCTTAATTAGTGTTTGCATTATGAAGATTATTGCGTCCGTGGAAATATAGCTCACGCGTGGAAAGTGATACGTCCACGGCGTCCGTACTGTAGCTATATTGTTGCCGTTTTGTTGTAACAACTGAACTCTTTTGATATATGACAACTTGAGTTATCTTGTTATTAACAACCTGTCTATCTTGTTATGGCAACTTGGCTATCTGGTTATAGCCACTCAGTATAAAATATTGTGTGGTGTTTATAGGCTGCCGTATCAAACCAAATAAACGAAAATTATGCCTTCCGTAAAATAAAATAAAAAGAATTCAAACTGAAAATGGTAAAGATTTGTATTTATTTGGTATTGCTGAGTACTGTGCAGAATTAAGAACAAGCCTTCACTTTGCTAAAAATAGATTTCCTTTTGTGTTTGACGAACTTTGTCAATACTGACGTGTATTCAACGCCTTGGTTATAAAATAATAGTGCGATTACTCACATACGAGCAGGGACATGGCTGGGGGCTTCCAACTGGAGGGACGTAGGGTAGTGAATTTCCAACTAGGTGGAGGAACCGGGAGGGGAGCCCCCCTCCCGGTCCCTCCCCATAGTTGGAAATTCACTACCGAGAAACATTTTGAAAATGAAGCCATGAAAGGGGCCATAAAATTGATTCTAGTAACTGAAATGCCAACACATTTATGATAGATAGAATTATCAGGTTATTTTGTATTCTTCTGGGATTTGAATATGTGCTAAACAAATGCTCAAGTTTAGAACATAGTACCAATTACTTTGATGGTGTATCCAAACTGTCCCTGCCCAGAACACAAAATGTCCTCACCTGAGGTTTCATTCATACGAGGGCGACAAAATCAAGTGTGTGTGTGTAACAGTAATACACGCAGTGAAGTAATCTTTTGATTAACTTGTGTACGTAATAATTCTATAAGTTTTAACCCTTTGGGCCTGGTGTTATCTTCCATGTCCGTTTAAGGGCAAAAATTAGAAGAATCCATTTTCATTATTTGGGGGTAGAGCAATTAATATTTTCAGCGTGCATCCTTGGGGCTGTCCGTTGAAAATATTGATTGGTGTACTCCACACATTCACCTAGCAGCCATCCAACATAACAAAATTATGAAGTATCATGTTCCTCAATCGGAAAAAAGGCTTCACCCGTTCAAGGGTTAATAAAATAATTTGATTGTATATTTTTTTTTATTCACGATATGCTGTATACATTCCAGCACTAAACTCGAATGTTTAGTTAATTTGATACTGGCGTTGACTTGTGGGAGTTGTCTTCTTTATGGTATCGATTAAATATATTGCATGTAAAATAGTAAACGAAAAGTATAATCAAAAACAGGAAACACTTGCGTGTTGTTTTTGATAACCGTTCCTGGGCGCGGCTGTTTTGGATGCATCCAAATGTACGACTATCGCTGTAGATTCCATACAGTGTTAACTAAAGCGGTAATCCATTCCAAGACTTAAATCATTGTATTGTCACACTGCATATACCGAACATTTCTAAAACACCATGTTTCCGAGATCCGTATTCAGAT
Source organism: Pictodentalium vernedei (assembly GCA_031216915.1). NCBI lineage: Eukaryota > Metazoa > Mollusca > Scaphopoda > Dentaliida > Dentaliidae > Pictodentalium > Pictodentalium vernedei. The sequence continues at coordinate 603,758,671 of CM062295.1, read as the reverse complement.
CAGGATACACACAGAACGACACACGCGCGTGAATGGTTTAATCGATATGGCACGAGTGCCATCGCGGAGGATAGAACGAGAGGCCGCAGGCCTGGGGTTTTATCCGTTCGCGATGGCACAAGTGCTGTATCGATTAACCGATTCTCATGCGCGTGTCGTTCTGTGTTTATTACACGCCTTCACGCCTGTAAAAGCAGTTATAAGAAGGACACTCAGCAATTTATTTGACAACTATCAACAGAAAGAACACATTTTATCGCCAACAAAATTTGCGACGGGATCACGTGTTACTATTTCGTCCCCTGAGTTGTAATGTGTTCTATGTGCTTACTGGCACATAGAACACATTGGAGCTCAGGGGACGATTTTCAACTATCGCTAGCCATTCAAATTGTAATTACAATACACGATTTCTAGAAAATTCCAGTGAAATTTTGCTTCTATTTAAAAATAATCCGCCAACGATTTCCGTTCCGCACATATGAGCGGAACAGTTTTTTATTTTCCGCATGGCTTAGTGTTTCTGTAGATTGGGATTTTATTGAACAGTCGTGTAATAAATAAGATTATTAAACCTCATTCTAAAAGCAGAAAATAGGCAGCCATTTGATTTGCTATTCTGCAATATTCCCTTCGCGGGTAATGTTCTTGTGTGATATTATCAGCAATGTCCCCCACTTGGTCACACGTCTTCATTTTCAGAATCGCAAGTTTAATCATCACATCCTCCTGCCTTCAACACCATCTTCACTGTCGTCATCACCAATCTCCTCTGATTGAAGCAGAGGAAACTGGTGACGGCAGTGAAGAACGAGTTGTTGTTGAAGGAGGTAGTGAATAGTGAGTGATACTAGTGGTTCTGAAAATGAAGACGAGTTTGAACTTTGAAGTGAGTGACGATCTTGCTGTTGAAACGAGAACTCCAGAACCGATTGAAAGCTACAATGATTTGATGAAAATGTTTTTTCAGGAAGCAGGATTGTAAAAATTTCCGGCGTTGAAGGTCTGACGAAATCTTACAAAGTTACGTATGAGCACTTTTTCAATTGTAAAAACGTCAGTTCAACACAAACCGTGCCATGATTGATTCCCGGTTCAGCGATATATTTCCCGGGTATTGTGGACGATTTTGGAACCGGGAACCCGGGAATTCCCGATCCCGGGATTAAATCTTAATTTTAATATCAGCGTTAAAACATACTTGGTCTAACAGCCTATTATCCAAGTCTAAATTCACCAATTTCTCCAATGGTATCCATTAGTTCACGAGTTCATATATGAACACCTGAACATTACCAGAACTCGCTGGTATTTCTTTTTGTGGTTCAACTTAAACTTACAATGGGTGGATGTTGCCTTGTAATCTTACAATGAGCTGATATTGACTTGGTTTATTCCAGCATTGGAATGGCAACAGCAAGGCACGCGTGCACTGGTTTGGACCTGGAACACTGAAACAAGTGCTTTACCGGTTCTTCTGATAGTTAATCAACCCACTTAATGACTGCAGTATATTATAACGCCAACCTAAACTAACAAGCTCGCAGGCCATCAGTCTTATTCTGTAGAAACTAGACGCTGTTAAGGCCTAAAACCAGTCTAACCCTCCAGTAGACCATCGCCTGTATTTAGGTTCACTGTTCTGGAACATTTCATTTGTTTGGAAAAGCGAACCAATGGTTCGCTTTTCCAATCAACTGAAATATTCTAGACGACTGAATCTGAAAAATTTCATAACGATTTATTTTCTGTGAATCAAAGCTAGAAATGTTGCGTAATCGAGACTAGATCGACATTTTAATGACATTACAATCAGAAATGAAGACTCGCCACATCCATAGTTTTGGGATTATGCCGGGTAGTTCCACAAATAATACTAATATCTTAATATTTTCAAGAAAAATTAAATACTTATTTATTGAAATATCTATAGCGGGGGCAGAAAAGAATACCAGTATGCCTCTGTAAGTAAAGGCACATCACATTACTTACATCAGTGGTTGTCCGCGCATATGTCCAAAACAATTGGGTAAACAAACAGCCCACAAAGGTGTCAAATTGTTAACAGAATTAGACTGGTGGTCTGAGACTTTGCTAATCTGCTTACCCCATCTCACCTCTAGATGCCAATTCTAGCACTCTACAATGTCCGCATTGCTCTTGTGGTTTTCTGTTTTCTTTAGCCAGTGCAATATCTTTGGGAAATATATTGTTGAGGTTGGTGACCGCAAAGAAAACCATATTTCGCATTGCCTCATCTACACATGGCCTTATCTGCTTTCCTTCCAAGTGAAAAGAATTCTGCACCAGAACCAACAAGCGCATTCATAGCAAAATGTCTGCTTCATGTCATACTTACTTAATTAATCCATTCATTTTCTCTTCATTAACATAGCCGTTGTCAGGATTGTCTCACATTTTACTTCTTTGTTTTTATTGGTAATGGCGGGAAGACAACCCTAGTGGCTATGCCATCTCCCTGTAGTGCAACCTTGTATTTGAAATAATTGTATGTTGCTGTTTTTAGTTTGTATTTGTATGCATGTTGTATTACAAAATAAAATCGTGCATTCATACTTACAACCATCGAAATACCAAACATATCTGCATCCGATACTGATGACCCACTTTGTACTTTCCTGAAAGCGAATATGTATAATGGCGATCACGCTAATGCAAGTACACCAATCAACTCGATATATTCACTGAAACCCATATGATACCGAAATAATAGACATTACTCTGCTTGTTTGTTCTTAGTGAGAGACAATTTTGTGGTTCAGCAATTTACTTTAACACCAACCTCACTACAACCTCTTGCCAGACCTTCAATTCGCCAATTCTATTATGTTTTTCGAAATAGAGTTTAATTTTGGGAACAGAAATTCCCGGGTTCCCTGTTCCGAAAGTCGGTCATGATATCCGGAACATTTGGCACGGAACCGGGAATCACGCATGGCACTGTTTGTGCTGAACTGAAGTTTTCAAAATTGAAAAATTGCCCCAACGTAACTTTGTAAGATTTCGTCAGCCCTTCCAAGCAGAACTTTTCACAACCCTACTTCCTGAAGAACCCTTTTCACTAAATCACTGTCGCTCTCAATCAATTCCGCAAGTCTCCTCTCTTGAACAGCAAGAGCTTCCCTCGCTTCAAAGTTCAAACGCGTCTTCATTTTCAGAATCCCCAATATCAGTCACTATCCACTACCTCCTTCAACATAAACTACTGGTGACAACAGTGAAGAGGGAGTTGAAGCCAGGGGAAAGAGGTAATAAAACGTGCGATTCTGAAAATGAAGACGAGTTGGAAGCGGGTTTGGGTTTTCACACTTCTCTTAGGAAAAGAACTGTTCCATATGGAGGTGGCAGATTGCCAATAAAATATGTTCATTTTCACGAAAATAAATGCATCTTGTTATTCTCATAAATGTACTTGATATTATCAGGGACTTTTCCCGGTTCCCGGTTCCCGGTTCTGACTGTGATTTCATTCCCATCCCCGTTACTATACAATCCCGGGAATATATTTTAAAAAATCATCTGTTCGAAATCATTTTCGTAGTAATTTCGCTATCTTTTTGGGGCACTCTACTTATCTTGTCAAAGTTGTGATCCTAATAAATGAGTGCCCCTCGATAATTCAATTTATGAGGCTCTGTGTTGAAATCATTCACTCATCCTCTGTGGTGATTTCGACTCTGACTTGTCAAACAGGGGATCTAAACTGAATAATATCCCGGGTAATATGAATCTTACTAGTGTTATAACCAACCAACACTATCACACTAAACTCTAAGACTTTACTCGACCCCAATTCTTTTGACCGATTCTGTTCGAACCACTGGCGCTGATAAAATTGCTCTTGAAATGTGAGATCACCTTAATGTGCATACTTATGTGGCATTCGACATTAAAACACCCATGGCTTGTTATTATTCAGTCTGGAGCAAACAAACTAACTCTAGTTGGGCTAATGTGCTCATTGGCTACGTGGGCTGAAATGGAGTCCTAGATTCGGATGACATAAGTCAAACACAAAAAGGTTTTGTAAATATCCACATAGAAACCATTAATAAATGAATACCTCAAATCAAATTCGCCGTAGTGATAACTCTGTAACAGAGCTAAGGCAATCTGGAGCGGTACTTGTTGTACAACCTTTTACTGGTAGAGTTCTGGAAGCCCATTTTGGGCTTTATTCTGATGTGTCAGTACTTCAACTTAAAGGCATCATTTTCTGTGAATGTTGTTCATATCACCTTTGAAGTGAAATTATTTAGTCTGTTGGGATTTGCCCGTTAGAATTTATGGGCAATAGGCACTCTCCCATAAATTGTAACAAGGCAAAGATATGTGTTAAAAAAAGGTCAAAATTTGATGACCAAAAATAACTCAGCACTCTACTAGTTAAACACTATTGTAACAAAGTCAACAAAATGCAAAAGCATGCTAAAACCCAATTCAGAAGGAAAATCACAGATAAAATAGTTGATTCTCTTCTCTCAGATAATTATTCTTGACATCACTAAACAATTCCACGGCAAATAAATATCAAAATTAATCCCACCACTTATCCAATATTCTATTTCCAATACTAAGAAAAAGCAGATTTACTGAAACAACGTTCATCATTAACCCTTTCAACGCAGTGTGCATAAATTTTTGTGTGAAGAAAAAATTGGTAGTGGTCGAGCAGACGATATAATGGGCAAAAAATCTGAAGCGAGGCTCGGTAATAATTTAATCCAACAGCTCGAAAGAGCTGTTGGATTAAATTATTACTGAAACTCCCAATAAACCAGGTTGGTTTCACCCATTTCACCGTTGACAGTATTGAATGAAATGATGCCTTCCATGACGACAGTGTTGAAAGGGTTAATGAGAATGTTGATGACTACTAACATACCCTTGCTGGATTCATTCCCCTAATGTACACGCATTCTCCCAAACAAATTTTTTCTCCAAGATGATATATCAGTAATTAAGTCTTTGATAATTAACTTAGCTCATAAGCATGACGATATTTGTGCCATAATACTCAAGGAATCTGTGACTTTTATCGCATTTCCACTGTTATCCTTTTCCGTAAATATCTTGATTTATATAAATTCTCTACCGAACGAAAACAAGCAGGTGTTATTCCAATATTTCAAAAAGGTAACCCATACAACGCGATGAAATATCACTCCATTTCATTGTTAGTGGTTCTTGGCAAGAATTTAAAAAAAACTTGTTCTGAAGTATTTATTTCATCACTTCTAAGAAAACAATCTTTTGCGTGAATTTCAATCAGACTTCACAGGACATTGCATGATCTACCAGTTAACCTCTAGCACCAGAATTTCCGCCAATCACTCTGTTTTTCTCTTGTATACCTGGCATGAAAATCAGACGACACTTGTAAAAAATTCTTGGAAAACTAATTTTTTTTCATCTTTTGTCACAAAAACATAGGTTATGACCCCTCGTTGGAACGAGCTCGACGAGCTCGTACCAACGAGGGGTCATAAGCGATGTTTTTGAGACAAAAAATGAAAAAAAATAATGAAAATTAATTGCCGATTTTTGAGAATAACGCTGGCCGGTTTTTGGCTGTTACATTGGATAAAGGGTTAACTATGAATTTGACCAATTATATCTTATTTGGTAGAGCTCACTGTGGCCTGTCAAACAAGGTATATTTGGTTAAATATTAAATTACATTATGGTAAGAATTTCCTGCTGAAAACTTGGTCGTTCTGACATCAGAATGCAGAGGGTTAGAGGAACTGTACAATTCACGCCGTCTCTTGATTGATAAACGGCTTCAAACATGTGCAAATTATTTTCTGTAACATTTCAAATGCACTGGGTTTGGTACAATGATCGGGTCTTCAAACTGTGCTAATATGGTTTCAGAGGAGCACTAAATGGATGGATTTGCGACTACGTTTTTGAAAGAAGCAAAGGGTTCATGTCAACATTACATTTTGCGATTATAGATTCACATGGGTACTACAAAGCTCTTTTCTTGGTGTTTATTTCTTCTTAATCAATGTCAACTGCGTTGTTGAAGGCGTCGATGTCCTTCCTCGACTACATTCCGATGATACACGTGTAACTAACGCATACTAACAATCCTGCCTATCTCTTAAAAGAAACCTAGATAATTGTTACCAAATAGTCTCGTCTGTTGCTCTTCTCGAACACCCGCTAAAGCGAAAGCAATCTGATTCCATTTTATCCCAAAAATGGCAGTTTATTCGAACAATAAAAGCCCTGGATCAATGTTTGCTTTATTCACCTGGTAGGGTGATAAATTTTTGCCGCAGCTTTAAAACTGAAATAATTTATTTCTATCATAGAGACGAACTTGTTGACCTCTGACCTCAACACATTCGTGTAGCACAATTAACAGTTGAATTGTTGTTTTCTTTAAACTTTTGTGAAATATTACACAATTCCAGTAGAAAACACAACACATTGTTCATTTAATAAAGTATATTTGCAAGTTTAGCTCAAGTTTGTAAGAGAATTATTTTTATACAGAAATGTATCACTGCGCCTTTTTTATTTTTGGCAATTTTGCTTGTCATCGAATCGGACCTATGTGCTTTTCACTTCTCGCTGTGTTTTGTAGCGAGTAACAGCACGATTTAGCTACGCCTGCCCTGCAGAAGATTTATATAACAAATGATTTATAAACAAAACAAACGTATAGTGTTTTCAAGTAAAAAATTTATTCTACTCGTAGAATTGAGAATGAAACCGACGAGCCTCTCATTCTTAATCCTACTCGTACAATATTTTTTTTCTTAAAAACACTATACGTTTATTTTATATATAACATTGAAGGTCAAACAGGTAACTCCTTTAATCTTCAATGGTAGTCATGTTTCTTTCACAGATTAGCACATGTGACTAATTCTTCAGTCCAATCTAAATAACTGAAAGATGTAAAAAGGTCAATGCCAGCCTCTCTTTTCTTCACAAACTGAAATTCATGTTGAATTGGAAAACCTTCGAACAAATCTACTCAACGTTTATTAGACACCTACGAGATGATGGTGGCATAGTATGGGAAGAGCACCCGAATATTTGCTTCAAAATGCTGACCACTGCAGTGTGTTGTGTGAGAACGTAACGGCTCTGTCTCAGCCGAAAGCAATGTCTGGCTGAACGAGGTTAGTCCTCCCTACAGTAGCGAAATGAAACGCACAAATATTGTGATCTTCTCCAAATGATCAACAACGAGGCACCGAAATACCTCCATTCATTACTACAACGTAGAACACATGATTTCGCAACATATATTCGTCGCAATACTGTCAGAAAGGAGTATTACACAAAGAATAGTTTTTACCCTCCAACATGACAAGTTGGAACAGTCCACCCGATGCAATCGCTGTAGGCGGAACAAAAACAGGGTTTAACCCTTTACCTAACATGAAAAGCAGACGACACTTGCAATCAGAATTCTTGAATAACTAATTTGTTTTCATTTTTGTCTCAAAAACATAAGTTATGACCCCTCATTGGAACGAGCTCGACGAGCTCGTTCCAAAGAGGGGTCATAACCTATGTTTTAGAGACAAAAAGTGAAAAAAATAATGAAAATTATTTGGCGATTTTTGTGAATAGTGCTGGCCGGTTTTCACTGTTACGTTGGGTAAAGGGTTGAGGTTACCAGCTTTGTAATAAAAATCGACAGGTTTTGTCACAAGTATGTACTGTTCGTCCTTGGCGCTACTTACTCACTTTACTCCTGTTACTACAGTTCAATTGTTCACCGTTCTTAGACAAACACAGTCAGGAAAATTGGCATTACTAGGCACACTGGAGTAGTTTTTGTATGGCGAGAGATTATGGCGGCAATAAGTAAGGATTGGGTGGAAGAAGACAAAGAGAAGACAGTTTTTAAAGAACAGAAGGAAACAAATTTGATCGAATTTGTAAAAATATAGAGAAAAATTATGTGAATTTATGTAGAACAGACCACAGGCGTATGTTCCAAAGGTGTGAAAGGTGACCAAACGCAACGTAAAAAATTCAAAAAGTTCGTTGAGTGGGAATGGATCAGTTTTGTGACGTTATTATACAGGCATTTGCATACTAAGTGCGGTAGGAGTGTTCGGAGCATTGTCGTCAACTAATGTCAAATTTCCATCCCATTTTGTAATTTCCGCGTGCTGTGCCTGATGTGATTTTCGCTGTGCAACAAATGGAGGATCTCTGATGAGTCGCGAAATCACATGAAATGTCTGTACCGAGTTCACTAGGTTTACCGAGGCTCCGATCAATTTTTGTGAACGAGGTTCAGAATGTTCATATCAAATCGTGACGAAGGTGAGATTTTTTCACCACATGTGTAATAATGTGTAATTTAACCCTTTACCTAACAGGAAAAGCGGACGACACTTTCCAAAAAAAAGAATTCTTGAATAACTATTTTTTTAAATTTTTTTTTCTCAAAAACATAGGTTATGACCCCTCGTTGGAACGAGCTCGACGAGCTCGTTCCAACGAGGGGTCATAACCTATGTTTTTCTGACAAAAAATGAAAACAATAATGAAAATGAATTGGCTATTCAGTTTGAGAATAGCGCTGACCGGTTTTGGCCGTTACGTTGGATAAAGGGTTAACCTTTTAGCTACCATAACGACTGAAGCTGATCAGCGCTGTTCACAAAAATCCCCAGCCCAATTTTATTATTTTTTTTTCAATTTTGCTCATCGAGCTTTTTCCAGTGAGGGCCATAACCTAAGTTTTCGAGACAAAAAATGAAAATATTTAGTTGTACAGGAAATGTCTTTTTTGAAAATGTCGTCTGCTATTTGTATCAGGTGGACAGTTAATGAAAGAATATGAGGAGATTAATTAAATTCTACTTCCGAAACGAACTCACTCACAACGTCTTCACAACGTCACCACGTCGATGTTGACTTCAGACGTCATTCTCGTATTGGTCGTGTAGTGAACGATATTTTCCACAATGAGCTATTTGATGGTTATTATGTGATAAACACAAATAGCAACTCCAATGAGACCAACGTGCAGACTGAAATATAAATTCACTTGATATAATTTTGACGCACCGAATTGTTGCGTCAAAGTTTAATTCAGAACGTCTATATATTCCATATCTGACATTTAACCAAGTGCATGTGATTATTGTCTATGTTCTATAGCAAATCAAAAATAGGAGCAAACACATTGTGAGAGTACTACAAAATGAGAAGAAATAACGTGTACTATTATTTTATCTTACCGCGTGTATTACATTTAGTTTTCGGTATCCAGACATAACCTCTTGGACAAAATCCCCCTTAACCCCTTCAACACGATATGCATAAATCTTTGCGTTAAGAAAAAAGTGCAATGGACGAGCAGACGATACAAAGAGCAAAAAATCTGAAACGAGGCTCAGTAATAATTTAATCCAACAGCTCAATAGAGCTGTTGGATTACATTATTACTGAACCTCCCAAAAACCCGGGTTTGTTTCGCCCATTTCGCCATTAACAGTATTGACTGAAATGATACCTTCCAGTGCGCCAGTGTTGAAACGGTTAAGGTTGTCTTACGCGGTCAAGAAATTGCACCTATAAATTCCATCAACATATTACGTATCAGTAATCATTGTTTAATGATCGACAAGAGCAGACATGTGCAGCCTTCTACTCCCGTAGACGAAAGATTTTGCAGATCATGTGAATCGGGAGCGGTTGAAACTGAACTGCATTTCGTGATGGAATGTGCAGAATATGGGTTTATCCGGAATAACGTTTTTCACAGATTAGAGCTTGAAAATCAGAACTTCTCTGTGATGAACGCAGAGGAAAAATTCATATTCTTGATGGAAAATAATGATTCTAGGCTGTGTAACATCATCTGTAATATGATCCTGATTTGCTTTAAACGACGCGAGCTGAAGCTTCCTCCTCAGTAACGGTTGCCGGTAGCAGCTAATTCTATATATGACACACTACGACAACAGTACTATCATTTCGTATCAAAATATATCTATGTATTATCTTTACATTTATTGTTATTGTTATGTAAATCATGTGCAATCTTCCTGTCCGTCTTGTTTTTGCTGAATAAACTTATCTTATCTTATTGCGCAAATGTTTTTGTTCTATGAACACAAAAATTGTAGGTGCAATATTGCACTTCCAATCACATTGATTGCCTGAGAAGAAAAGTTCCAGTTGCAATATAATTATGAAATTGCAGAAAATAGACAAGTTTTACAATTTTTGATTGAATTATATCAAACAATTGATGCAATAAATCCATTTTACATGAGCAATATTTCATGCAATATAATGTTGAAATTCGTTGCACGCAAGAAATTGCAGGAAATATTGCTCGTGCAAAATCACCTTTAAGATGTAATCGTCTTGGACAATATCAACATAATCGCCTAACTTTGGTTTGCAGACACGGACAGAAACCACTCTGAGTTAATCTTTTAGGATTCACGAAGAAATGACGTCAGTTATCATTTATAAAATATTTTTTCATTATTGTCAATGGCACAACGAGCACGGATTAACGATATACAAGTGGGGGTCGAAATAAATTACACTTCTTTGTTTTGAAGTTATTTATTTACTGAATTCTTTACCTTGTAAAGCCAGCAGTCGCCATTTGCAAAACTATCCTCTGAATAACGAAACATTTCCATTGTTTTCCTCTAAATCGCAGCTTATGAGGTGTCAAAATCTATGTTTTCGACGCAACGGAACTTTTAATCCTTCAGCTAACATGAAAAGCAGACGACACATGTAAAACAATTCTTGAATAACTAATTTTTTCATTTTTCGTCCCCAAAGCATAGGTTATGACCCCTCATTGGAACGAGCTCGACGTGCTCGTTCCAATGAGGGGTCATAACCTATGTTTGTGAGAAAATGAAAAGATAATGAAAAGTAAATGGCGATTTTGAGAATAACGCTGGCCGATTTTGGCCGTTACGTTGGGTAAAGGGTTAATAGTATTTTCTAAACTGGGGGATCATGTCCGTCCCTGAAGACTGAAGTGGGGGAATCAGAGTCCCGAGGGGATTAGTTTATGGGACTGTGTCCAAAGAGGATTCTATCCAAAGGGATGCTGTCCTACAGTCTGGTTTTCAACTTCCATGCGACTCTTAGGGTCGCCATTGGTTAATAAGGTAAAACATCACGAGCTAGTCTGTCTCCCGTTTACATGTAATGTATCGTGAAATTGGATTTGGTTAAAAACTAGGACTTGTTTCGCACAACGAAACTAATATTGCATGACAGAATCTGAATCATTTCACTTCATTTCCGAACTGAGTATTATTATAGGAAATGTTCTGGCATATTGATGGCTTTTACAATGGTATAGACATGCAAAACAATAGTTTACAATTCCAGAAATTCCGGTTCAAAATTCGAAGTCTAAAACCAATTCCGCATGCCGGATCTCCAATAAACGGCATTATGTAATTCAAATCCTAACACTTTCACCTTTTTTCACATCTCTGCACCAAAAATGTTCGATCTCTATTGTATAAAAATAGAGTTTTTTGAAACAGTGCTTTTGTTTCTTGTTAAGATGAAATGGGGTTTTGCGAACTGGATAAGCCTATATAAAATGGCCCCCGACCTACTCCCGACCTATCCCCGGCCTACCCCAGACAAAATATTTCAATTCTAGCACAAAACACCGAAACGTGTACAGAATGAATTCCACATAGACTCACATAATATTTCAAATCTCTATACTTGATCCCTTTGAACTCAAGATGCCGTGTTTTGGCCCAGGAACGTAATACGTCATAATTTCATCAAGTAGAATGGCTGTATCTCAAAACGTCGAGAAAAAATGAAAATCTGTACCGGTGTGTTTACACATGAGAGCAATAGACTTAAGGCTATGGTCTGTATCTAATTAGGAACGATTTTGCGGAATAACCATGGGTGTCTGTTGTGTAATTCTCAATGAAGGTTGAATGGTTTGTAAAGATTGAGAAGTGCGTGTTTGTTTGCTCCCCAATTTTTACCTCTGGTTCTTCAGAGAATTGATATGGATACCAATGACTTGTACGTATATACAGTACGTGGGAGTATATTATCACGAACTCACCTGCAGAATGGCGATTCCATCCAAGCAATAATTGCAAATTTGTTGCAAAGCATAACAAGCACAAACAAAGTTCCAGCCAATGGGCCTCCGGGTTTTACCCGGAGGTCCATTGGCTGAAACATTGCTTTTTTGTATTTTTGTTCACGTGTACAGAATTTGAAAGTGATTCTTTGAATGATACTTTGAGTGATAAATCTACTCCACGGATGATTTGGTTACAATCCATTCTCCACGTACTGTATATATCTCACACAACTCAGTAAACTCTGTTCACCGAACACAAAAAAACTCACCGTCTGCATCTCTGATCTCTGAACGCAGAAACAGCTCACGAGTGACCACTAAATAGAGTACGTGGAGAGTGAATTGTAACTAAATCACCCGCGGAGTGGAGTTATCACCCAAGCTATAACTATCAAATTTTGTACATATCGACAAAAAACACAAGCAATGTTTCAGCCAATGGACCTCCGGGTTTAACCCGGAGGTCCATTGGCTGAAACTTTGCTGGTGCTGGTTATGCTTTGCAACAAATTTGCAATTATTGCTCGGGTGGAATCTCCACTCTGCGGGTGGTTTAGTGATAATACACTCTCCACGTACTGCAGATATAAACTACATATAAAAGAAACTAACCGAGGTGTGAATTTTAGTTTTTCGACGTTTTGAGAACACACCAAGTTGAATGACTACTAAGTGAATGCGTGTGGTAGACCAGTCAGTATTTTCAACGCGCAACCCAAAGGCTGCAGGTTGAAAATATTAATTGTCCCCCACCCACCCCCACCCCAAATAAGGAATATTGACTCTTCCAATTGCTGCCAGTGAACTGACATGGTAGACTCATAGACAGCCAAGACATGCTTAGAAAAAACTGCAAAGTTTTTGGATATAGACTGTCAAAGAGTAGCAAAATCTATTAAAGTCTCCACCCCTTTAACCCTTTACCCAACGCAGACGATATCAAAATTTATTATTTTAAATATCATTTTTTTTTTAAATTTAAAAAAAACATATCATATGACTCTTCGTTGGAACGAGCTCGACGAGCTCGTTCCAACGAGGGGTCACATGGTATAGTTTTGTTGAAATTTTTTGAAAAATAATATTTTTTCAACTGCTGAATTTGCATATTACGCGGCCGATTCGCTGGGTAAATTTTTAAAGTTGCATAAAATATTCAAAAAGTCATAAAATGTATGCTGACAACAGAAAACGTAAAATAAACATATGAATAACAAAAAAAGATTGTGAAGACCTGTGATGTTGCAGTTGTTTCTAGACGAGTGCAGTCTATCTGAAAAGGCAGACGACAACTACGTGGAGACAACTATTCATGTTTTGGGGCCCACAACTATCAAAATCGGTGACAGAACACTTGCCCATAGAGTATAGGCGTTGATTGTGTCGACGTCAGGCTTGGAGGTGTTAATTCTGCGTGCATGTAACGCGTGAATGAGATTTGAATCTGCTAATATTACACCATTAAATAGATTATAATTAATATGGGAGACGGCAGGTTTAATTTAAATTTAATCGTACCGAAATATTAGCATACTGCTGACATGTACAGATTTGGCATCGCTCTTCCATACTTATCCTTCAAACTTCACGAAGAAAGCATTGATGCGCTTCTAACGATTAACTCAAATTAGAATGATGAAAATAAGTTAACCTTTTTTAACTTAGCGCACCTGAATGGCATCGAACTCCTTGCACGAAATTTTACCAAGTGCAATTTTAGCTAATATCCCGAAGGTTGGCAGTTGCCAAGGCGGCAGATAAGAAAAGATAGCGAAGATGTTCATTTCGAACGCGGGACATGCTTTATGGCAGGACGTTTCATTGTTACCCACTCTGGCGATAACTTTGGTTGATGGGAGGATCTCTTGGTGGGTAGAGAAATCGGAGTACCTGGAGAGAGCCACCGGCTGGTGAATTAACGGACTTCTCACCGCATTAACTGCACACATGAGAGGTTTCATCTCAGGCGCCAATATTATAAAATATTTACGTTTGTGTATTCCATATCTATGACAGTAATAAACTCCATTCTCATTGCCGATGACGTATGCCACTCACGGGACCGTTCTTTATAAAACAATAACCTCGCGCGAAGTGCAATGGAGAGATAGCAATGACGGTTACCACAATTGCCTTACTTTTGACGCATTTCCAATTACTCAGTTATGTACACACCAAAATGATTGACATTGACAATACTTTTTTTATATCAGTATATACTATTCAAAAAGAGTAGGGGATATTTGCTAAAAGTGAGATATATGAAGAAATATATTTATATTGTCACCAAAAGACAGTTGAGGCATTGCACTGTGACATCTGGTGAATGATTTCAGCGATAGTTGAGTTTCTGACAAGCACACATTCCATGCACTGAGCTGTAGAAGACATGGACGGTCAGTCAGAGAATTTACCATATTCAGTCCAAGACCGCAATACCTTATAAATACTCCTCGGTTCGCGAGACAAGCGCGTATCCAACGTGGCATACTCCTCACCAAAAGTTCAATATCTGATTGACTGATGTTATTCCATTCTTCCTGCAGTGCAGCGGCGAGTTCCTGGACATTGGTAGGGGAGCGTTGGCGTTGTCGTAGGCGCCTACCAAGCATATCCCAGACGTGCCCGATTGGGGAAAGGTCTGGACTTAGTGCTGGCCAAGGTAGTGTAGTTGTATTCTGCACCTAGAGGAACTCTGCAGCGCCACAGACCCTGTGTGCTCTTGCATTGTCATCTTGGAAAATGAATCGACGGCCGTGACGTCGCGCAAATAACACCACATGAGATGAGCTGCTAACATGTTGTCACGGTAGTACTGCTCTGTGACACGCCCTTGGATGACATGCTGTTCTGCTTGACATGGTTATGCTTTCCCACACCATAACCGATCCACCACCAAAACAAACGTGCTGCCTAACGGTTACGTCATGGTATCGTTCGTTTCGCCACCACCACACCCTGTCTCGCCTGTCGTGGAAGTCGAGAGTGAACTTCGATTCATTGAAAACATGACGTTGCTCCACAGCGCTGTCGTGCTCCACACCAATTACACCTTGCTGTGATCTGACGTTCAGTCAAACGTGGAATTATTCGAGATCGTCGAGCGTACAAATTCCAGCTGTGTAGGCGATTTCGGATAGTCAGACCACTGACTCGCACATCTGTCACTCGGTGCAGCTGTTGTCCAATTTCTGAGGCACTTTGATGGCGATTACGTAATGCTGTGGTTCGGATGATACGACCCTGGTTAGCAGTTGTCGCGCTTGAACGACCTGGCCGACGTCTGTCGTCAACATTGCCTGTCTGACGGTAGCGTGACCACAACCTGCTAATCGCCGATTGAGTAACGTTGAGAATTTGAGCCACTGCAGTCTGTCTGTTGCCAGCTTCCAACATGCCAACGGCATGTAAACGTTCGTCACTTGTCAATTTCACATACCTCAAAAGTTACGTGTCGACCAGAAACTTTTGCTGAACGAGTTTATACCAATAAAAGAACGATGGGACCTCCGAAAAAGTCCGTCCAGTACAAATGAAAATTTCAAAACGTACCCCACAGACTTTAACGCGACGATCGCGCGAAAAACCTGCACGAAGTTTTCGTGGGCCGGTGATATTCATGATCCGCATTAAACTTGGTACCATATTGATGTGTCCAATCAGACGTATCCAATACCATTTTTCGAAAATATCATCATCAGTTTGGATATCCCCTACATGTTTGAATATTATATTTAGCGTGTTAGGTGTTTATGTTAGCTGGTCATAGGTTCGCTTTGCAACTTCATTCAGACAAAAAACTGTTGCAGTTTAATGTGTTTTTTACCTAAAGTTTCCTTCTCAACTCGGGTTTATCATTTTATTAACCCTTTGGACTCTGGTTGTATCTTTCATGACAGTTTAATGGTTGCAATTGGAAGAGTCCGTATTCATTATTTGGGGATAGACCGATTAATATTTTCAACGTGCAGCCTTCAGCTGCACGTTGAAAATATTGATTGGTCTACCCCACTTAGAAGCCACAACACTTAAAGGATTATGACGTATCATGTTCCTGGGCTGGAAAAGCGATCTCTTGGGTTCAAAGAGTTAATATAAAAGTGAATTTTAACACAAATAATGAAGCACGTAAGTTATCAATATCGATTTATTTAATTCTGAGTCGAGTTCACGTCAGCCATTTTCTGACAAGAATTGTGTGCCACTTATGTTCCACGTTTGATTTGTTTTGGTCACAAGTATCACGTGAAAGGGACACACATCATCAATATGGAAAATGCTGATTCACTCTGTTAGTTGAAGTAAGTCTTTGGCATTTTAAAAGACGTCGCAATTTGCCTCTCGGTAAATTGCCACATCTTATAAAATGCTAACGACTCATGGCCGACAATTTTCGTCACTGGAAGAGATTTACAAGAAAGTTACCTCCCCTTCATTTTCGAATGTTGTGTGTGAATATAACACAAAGGGAAAAGGAATGTCATATAAAAATTGAAATTTCGAAGTGTTAGAGAAGTTGTATCATTGAGGTGTGCATCATCGCACAAACTTCAGGCATTTTGAGTATCAAAATACAGAAGTTGGCGTTTTACATTTTTTCCGTAATCAGTTTGAACGTTAAACGATCATTCCTTGTTTAAACCCATTTGATGTCCTGTAACCTTTTTGTCTGTTCCTTATATCAACAGTGTGCGCATCGTGACGTATAGTACATGCACTATCCCTTTTATTAATATAAAAATTGAGGAGGTAACATTTTCTAATTTTTTCCCGAGACGAATAAAAACTTGCAAATTACTGTAAAACAAAGTTGCTTCCAATCAGCTTGCCCTAAAAAGCAAGGTTTCATTTTATAATTTTTAATAAACGAAAATAACACTAAGCTCCGAGAAAGGAACAAAAGGAAACATCGCTTTATTTTCTCCAGATGTCATTGGTGTTTTCTCAACAATTGCTTACTTCATAATTGCACGTTCCTCGTCACTCTGATAATTTCAGGGGAGACAAAAAACATTTTACTCATATTTCTTTTCTGACACTATATATCAAAGTTCCAGGCCTCAGCTCATATACACTAGAATAAGACAGAACTGTCGGTATAGTCTTTGTAAAGCCTGGTTTGCGCAAGAATGGGAATAACTTCCTCGAAAAACATGCTCTGTAAAAGAGAGATGATCAAATATTTAAATTCTATAAAAACATTTTTAACGCCTCAGCGTACCTTATTTATGGTACAGAATGCAAGTGCACTAAGAGTGCATCCTAAACTAGGAATAAAAAGAAAATCCACACAACAATTCTCGCCAAATTGTTTCTTTACATTCCCCTTAAATGACGCGGGTCGGATCTGGACCAAGAGCCTCCTGATCACAGGAATGAGGCACTAAAAACGCAGATGCCGATTGTATTACACGCCTGTTCTATGCAATCCCCAACTACAGCAAAACTAAACCGTGCGGAAAATGAATATCTTTTCCGCACATATGTGCGGAACGGAAATCGTTGACAGACAACTTTTAAATAGAAGCGGAATTTCACTAGAATTTTCTACAAATCGTGTAACATAATTTCAATTTGAATTGCTAGCGATAGCTGAAAATCGCCCACCAAGTTCCAATGTGTTCTATGTGCTAGTAGGCACATAGAACACATTGGGACCAAATAGTAACACGGGTTAGCAAATACGGTTGGCGATCAAATGTGTTCTTTTTCTTGATATTTATCAAATGAATTGTTGAGTGCCCTTCTATTTTTTTATAGGCGTGAAGGCGTGTATTAAACTGTCTCGTGTTATCCTTCCACGCTGGCACTCGTGCCATATCGATCAACCCATTCCCACGCATGTGTCGTTCTGTGTATGTATGGTGCGTGGTAACACAACAATATGTAAGATGTACAGTTGTAGCATAATTAACTTTTACTACATATATTATAAGATTACGTGGTTTCTATATCTTCTCCATAACTTCCCGGTTGGAACTGCGATCTCTTGTTAAGCCTCCACGCTCTGTCAAAATAACGAAATTTTTAGCTGCAATTTTTTCCTTCTGAAAATTAACCAATTAATTCTTATTTACCAGCGCACTGATGAATTTTCAAGCAGCAACACAACTCCGAATTTAACCAGTTAATATAAGTTATCTCCGCCTACATGTATGGTATATGGAGATTTAATACCCGGATGTCGGTTTTTGAACACCGAGTCGTGAGCGGGGTGTTTAAATGAGACATCCATGTATAAAACATTCATATTCCATACAAGTTGGCGGAGATAACGTTTTTGTCCCGTTTGAAACACAATATAAACATTGTGGAAACAAATTTGTGGACACGTTTCTCACGCTCCGCAATCAATTGGACCAAACCCGTGAATACTGGAAGGACTATAATTTTAATCTAAGAATAACTCTTGAAAAAATCGATAATGCACCGTCTAATCTGGATTTTTATTGGATACGCGTAAACAAATCGGTTTTGTTGACAGATTTGCTCTTCTTTTATTTTTCTCAATTTGTTTTATTTATTTATTCTACTATTTAATTTATAACAGCAAAATTTGATCGAATTGTCAGAAATCTTATGATATTTGTGACTATTTTCAGATTTCTTGGTTCGATTGTTATATCGAAGCGAGCGAAAAGCTTTCGTATAAACCATTACCCTCGACGTTTCGCGTGCCATTATACCCTGGATGTTGCACGCTTTCATATACATTGGATGTTGAGTGCGCCCTTTGCCTTGGCTATTTGTCCTAAGCATTCCGACCATTCAGAAGACAGAATTTATCGGCATATCGGGGCAGTCACATTTATCAGCGCCCATTGAGCTTTGTCAAGCAATACTGAATTTCTTAAATTCCAAGTTGAATTATGTGAAGCATTTGCTTCTTGAAATTGTGATATTTCCATATCAATTTGCAGAACACGATTTTATTATATGACTATCACAAATAGCCCCACCCCCCCCCCCCACCCCCACCCCCAATACCACTGTAGTTTGCCCATCAACTCCAGCTCACCGGAAAACAAGAGTGTCATGTTTTCCAGATCGTTATCATGCCTGTCTCAAACGAGGCGCACGTGAATGGACTATTTCTACCAGTGTCCTATAAATAAATCAGTAAATTCCACAAATACATCAGGGAATTCCGTAATCTTGAGTTGTTTATTAATAAAGTATGAAAAAACACTGCTTTTCTATGACCAGTTACAGAACTCAATAAAAACAATTGCGCAGTTTGTGCGTTTCGCGGCAAGCGATTGAAAGAGAGATGAGAATCAGTTACAATTTTATAGCGAATCGAACGAACTCGAGGCCCCTTTCCAAGTGACAAATATAGATTGCGTCTCCTCATTAAACTCCGTTGGCAAACATTCCAGTCGAGATCTAAAAATGCCGTGCTGAACAATTGCAAAATAACAATTAACAACTGTTTTCAGGATTCGGACCCAACAAAACGTAGGAGAATCTGTGTTATCGGAAGCGATTCTGACTGAAATTCAAGTCTTGCCTCCATTGTTTTGACTTTCTAATTTCATGTTCGAAACGAGCGTCCGATATTACTACGCGTTTGGGATTCCCCGATTCCATAAATTGTTAATTGTTATTAGGCTTTTCCCTCTGGAAAAGACTATTGTTTTTCTACGGATTATTTTTTTTTTTTTTTTTTTTTGGGGTGGGGGGGGGGGGGGGGGGGGGTTGGTTTTTTTTTTCTTTTTTCCACACATTTTTGTCCGTACGATTCAGAAGCCATTTTCGAACCGATTTTCACACAATTTGGCACACGCATAGAGTGGCAAAAAATCTTATTTCGCCACAATTGGCAAAAAAACTGCCAAAATTGGGGTTTATCGGCACTTTCTCGAAACACGTCTTTAGGATTTTTTTTAAACATCCATCATTACTAGATCTGCCTATGACACAACCTTTGATACACACGACATATTAGGCGATGCATATGGTAACCCTCCACAGGCTGCCAAACATCGAAATTTTGATGAAATGGGCCGGTTTCAGACCCCCACAACACCCAAACGATACCTGAGAGGTAAACATAACTTCCTTTATTGGAAGTGGAATTCACCGAGGATCATTTTTGTAAGTAATAAGGGTGTTCAGAAAACCAAGTGTTAACCCGTTTTGGGCTGGTTAAACAGCAATACCCCAAAAAAGCTCAAAACTTCATGTTTTCCGTGGATTTCTCTAAACGAGTCTTGTAGATTTTCAAGAAAAATTGGTCACTCTCAGGTCATGGTGTGACATTACAAGCTGCATGGATAAAATATACCGGTCAGCATTAGTTAACCCTCCCCGAGCTGCTAAACGTAAAAATTGTGATAAAATGGGCTGTTTTTAGACATCAACAGCACCCAAACGATATACCACAGAGAAAGGGGCCTTCATTTATCGGACGCAAAATTGATCGGAAAATATTTTTGAAAGTGGTAAGGGTATTCAAAATTTGACGTCTTAACCCATTTTGGGCTGGTTAAAGAGAGATACCCATTAAAATCTTAAAATACCCATTTTCTGTGGATTTCTCTAACAACATCTTGTAGGTTTTCAAGAAAAATCGGCTATTTGCAGGTCGTGGTGTGACATTACAAGTCGCATGAACAAAATATTCCGGTCAGCATTAGTTAACCCTCCCCGGGCCTCTGAACGTCAACATTGCGATAAAATGGGCTGTTTTTGCACACCAACAGCACCCAAAGGGTACACCACAAAGAAAAGTGCCTTCTTTTATCGCGCGTACAATTTATATGGAAACATTTTTGTAACGTAGTTAGGGTATTCAAAAGTCGACGTCTTAACCCATTTTGTGCAGGCTAAAGAGAGATATCCCTTGAAAGCTTTAAATTCTCATTTTCTGTGAATTTCCCTAACGGTAACTTGTAGGGTTTCAAGACAAATTGACCATTCGTAGGTGTTTATGTGACATTACAAGTTGCATGGACAAAATACTCCGGTGAGCGATTTTTAACCATCTACAAGCTGCCAATTAAGCATCGTAATGTTGTTAACATGAGGCTGTTTTCAGACACGCACAGCACCTAATGTATACATGAGAGATAAACATAATCTCCTTTGTTTGAAGTGGAATTCACAGAGGACCATTTTTGTAAGTAATAAAGGTATTCAAAAAACCAAGCGTTAACCCCTGTTGGGGAGGTTAACAGGGATACCCATCAAAAGATTAAAAAATCGTTTTCCCTGGATTTCTTTACAAACATTTTGTGGGGTTTTCAAGAGAAAATGGCCGTTGATAGGTCTTGGTGTCATATGACCAGTTGCATGGATCAATTATTCTGGTAGGCATTTGTTAACCCTTCATGGGCTGCTAAATGTAAAAAAAAATTGAGGAAATAGTCTGTTTTTGGACACCAAGAACATCAAATGGAAATGCCACAGAGAAACGTAACTTCTTTTACCGGACGCAAAACTGATAGGGAAACATTGATATTGATATTAACCCATTCTACCATTAATGATGGGTTTTACCTAAACATTTTTTTATCAAACCCAAACCGAGTCATTTGGGACTACTATACTCACCTTTCTCATAACATCAATGAAGGAACTTCAGTGAGGCAGTTAAAAACAATTCATCAGACACTGTGGGGTCAAGAAAAATCATGGAATCTAATCGGGAAAAGCCATGATTCTCCAGAATCATAAAGTCTAGTTTGGCTAATATAATTCTTGTTGTGTTTGATATTTCAGGTTTGATCAGTTTAAAATACTAATTATCATATAATAAACAAATCACTACAACAGTCAATTGATCTGTATTGCTGCATTCCGTCTAGGTTGACAAGTGTAATAAATATCCTGTGAGAAAACACATGAATTGCAGTCACTTTCTTGATCGTACTGCGATCTGATCACGACACATTTAACCCTTTGCCCAACGAATCGGCCGCATCCGCCCGCGTAATATGAAAATTCAGTAGTTGAAAAAATATTATTTTTCAAAAAATTTCAACAAAACCATATCATGTGACACCTCATTGGAACGAGCTCGTCGAGCTCGTTCTAACGAGGGGTCACATGATATGGTTTTGTTGAAATATTTTGAAAAATTTGAAAAATATATATTTAAAATAATAAATTTTGAGCTGTTCTAAAATCAAGGGTGTTGCCATGGGTGGGCTTAATATGATCTTCATAATTTCAAAAAGGTCCACTTATGGTAAACAATAGAGATAAAACTTGGACCCAGAGGAAGAAATATCATTTTTGGTGTGTTACGTTCACAAGACGTACCACCCAGGGACGTGGCTAGAGGTTTCCGATTTGGGGGGGGGGGGGTGTAGAGCAGTAAATTTCCAACTAGGTGGGGGGCGGGAGGGGGGAAGCCGTCCCCGGTCCCTCCAGCTAGTTGAAAATTCACTACCGAGAACAATTTTAAAAATAAAGCCATGAAAGGGGGCATAAAATTGTTTCTAGTAACTGAAATGCCAACACATTGATGATAGCATTATCAGGTTGTTATTATTATTTGGCATTATTCTGGGAATTGAATATATGCTAAAAAGGCTCAAGCTGAGAACTTTGAGCAATCCACACACTCCTAACATTAAATCAGATCTTATGCAGGAATGATAAATTTTCGATGTTTCATCATTTTGTAACTGTGAAAGATGGAATTAACTCAGGATAAGGATTTTACGTGATGCGATTTTCTTGAAGTGCATTTCGAGAATTTTTTTGTTACGATAAGTAAACGTACAATAGAAATCTCGTACCAATTGACATCATGCATACTTATGAAGCTCGATATTGCGTACACTGTAGTTGTAAATAGTAACAGATGGAATTTTTGCCGATTGGAAACCGAGTTGGAATTTGGGGAAGTGAAGGAGACATTAGCATCACCAAAGAAGCTCTAAAATCCAGATAGATACTCATGACTTGCCCTCCGAATTTCCAACTATAGGAAATTTTGTCCAGGATTGACCACACCACCACCCTCTCGCCACGTCCCTTGTACCACCTCAAAAGTATATTGCGGCATTTCGTCAAAGTTTGGAATAGATAAACGTGGCAATGATATAGAAAAGCAATTGGATTTTATTTCAATGAAAACAAAATTGACATATTCAAATTCCCTTAACCCTTT
The DNA here is from genome assembly GCA_031216915.1 of Pictodentalium vernedei. Taxonomy (NCBI): domain Eukaryota; kingdom Metazoa; phylum Mollusca; class Scaphopoda; order Dentaliida; family Dentaliidae; genus Pictodentalium; species Pictodentalium vernedei. Next base: position 603,735,431 of record CM062295.1, on the reverse strand, counting down.
GAACCCTACTGGTATCTCCCATGCCAGTTCCATGACAGTAGTTGGAACAGTCCATATTCATTATTTGGGGGTAGACCAATTAAAATTTTCAACGTGCAGCCGTAGGGCTGCACGTTGAAAATATTAATTGGTCTTCCCCACACATTCACTTAGCAGCCATCCTACTTAATGAAATGGGGCGTGGTGGCGCAGTAGGTAGAGGTTCAGGCTGCAAGCCGAGAGGTCCTCAGTTCGAATCCCACCTGCGGCAACCGCATTGTGTCCTTGGGCAAGACACTTCACCCCAATTGCCAATGTGGGGGGCACGGTGGCGTTGTGTACTAAGGCGTACTGCACGTCGATAGTGCACCTGTCTTAAACCAATGCTGACCCTGCTTGTGTGCAGTTGGTATGTTGGGGAGCTGACAGTTGCTCACCGTTGCTCGGTGGTTCTCTCCGGGTACTCCGGCTTCCTCCACCCGTAAAACTGTCATGGTCATGATTAGCCATTGTGCAGAAATATGTGACCTTAAACACCAATAAATAAATAAATAAATAAATAAATACTTAATGAAATTATGACGTATCATGCTTCTGGGACGGAAAAGCGGCCGCTCGGCTTCAAATGGTTAAAAGCATTGGGACCACAGACTTACTCTTATGGGCTTGAAATTTCAAAACATTTCCTGAGGTGGGTGGGGGCGTCTCACGGATCCTCACCTACGAGAGAGGACATCTCTCTCATGCTCTACCCGGCTTTTGCCTGTGGCAGTCACTTGTGACCTTCGTTCATCGAGGGTCGATTCAACCCAAATTATTACTCACCCTGAAAATTTCTGGCTACACCCCTGGTAAATAATCTTGCTTTTGACTTGTTTTCTGTCGAGAGAAAAAACATAAGGCGATATGAAACTGGTAATGACTTGAGCCGTTCTCAGTTTCAATTTGCGATACTCAGTGTCGGGTATTTGTCCCGCTTTACAAAGGTACTCGAGACTTTGTCTCTTGGTGGTGGGCGACAGGGTTTGATCCTCACAGGTTAGAGCTGGGAGGTTTTCGGTTCCGGTTTTAGGGGCAAACCAAAAAACCAAACCGCAAGACGAGGGCCCTGCGAAGCTTCAAGTTTCGATTCGATTTCGAATCTTAAGTAGATGTTCGGTTCGATTCGAGATCGGCTGCCCGGTCCGTTTCCTCTCGAATCTTTTTAATGGGAATATAGCTTTGTATCAGTCATCTCCATCGGCTCACAAAACGTATAGTTGAGATTGAAATTGTTCATAAATAATGTTGACATAAAAGACTGAGTGTAACTTCCGCTACATTATTTATTTATTTATTTATTTATTTATTTATTTATTTATATTTTTTTTTTTTTTTTTTTTTTTTTTATTTATTTATTTATTGGCGTTTAAGGTCACTTCCGCTACATTAGTATAAATAACATCTGTACTTATGCCATCAGCCATACTAATTCCAATATCAATGTCCCTACCACTGTTAAATGCAAATGTAAGTTTTCCAAGTAATGTCGACGATGAACCGTAATCCTTACGGTAATATTCCAACTCCATCATCAAGAAATGCCTTGATGATGTAGTTGGATTATTTTATCAGTCGGGACTTGAGCCATCACAGTCGGAACAAATCAGGTTTATAGCACCCCAACCCCCATCGGTAATCTTCAAGACGCCATTAATTCGATTCGAGGTCCGAGTCGAGGTTCAATCCGATTTCGAATAACAGACATGATTCGATTCGAAATTCGATTCAAATCGAAAATATATGATTCGCAGGGCCCTCTACGCAAGACCCGGCAAAAATCGACCGAAAGGTTTAACAATGTTTGCGTATAGACTGATCAAACTAAACTATCTTATTATGCCTCACGTTTGTAACATCAGCCGTGATTGGTTAATTTGACACCTTCTAAAAGTCATAGTACTGGAGTTTTGGGGCAAAACACGAGTACTATCGGAACGTTCTTCCCTTGAGACAAGAGAACAAAGAAAATGTAAGCTCCACGTCCATTGATCAGCGTCGATTACGCACGCCCTGATTGGAATTTCTCAACACCAAGCGCTGACGCCGTGTCTGATTAACTTTTTTCGTCACCGAAAGACACAAACTTACCAACAAATATATCATCTTCAGTGGGTGTGTTTTTAATTTTAACTGCAAACAATGAATTCAAAAGAATCAGAAATATTAAAAACTCACGTGTTGTTCACCACTTCAGTGAATCCTGAATAGGAGTTATGAATTCAGTCAATTATATTTCCACAGGTTTAATACTCCTCGACCTCACTCAGCCTCCGCCTCAAGTTCAAATAAATTGTTTTACTCCGCTTAATTCTAACAACTGTCGTCGTCCAAGTAGAATTTATATTCCATTATACCACTTATCACACGAGCATTAATAATGAATTATAGCATGATACAGTTGTAAACACTGGATTTTGTGATATAGAAACTCCCAAAGCGACGGCACTTGTGACAAGTCATTTTCAAATATGGTGATCTAGAAACTCCAAAAGAGACGTTATTCGTTCGAAATGACGTCATGTTTTTGTTTTCGACTACATTGTTATTACAAGATTGATGGCATGTTGCAGTTAACGCTTAACGATGAAAGCTATTTTTTGTTCGGCATAATAAAATACTTAGAACGTTTCTTCTCATGTTCTATCGGTCGATAGTACCTGAGTTTGTGTGATTTCTGAAATAAAACCGCGAAGCTGCTTCAGGTTTTATTTCAGAAATCACACAAACTCAGGTACTATCGACCGATAGAACATGAGAAGGAACGTTCTATACAGATTATCACCACGGTGTGTGTCTCCGGGAATTCCGATCAAGTCGAGTTGTAGGAACAGAATAGCATTTCGACGAGCCCGTTAGGGCGAGTCGAAATGCGATTCTGTGCCTACAACGAAACTTGATCAGAATTTCCGGAGACACACACTGTGGTGATGATAAATTTATCTCACAATATTGACCACAAAATGTGTTATAAAACTATTTTAAGAGGAACTTTTTCATTTGCCTTATCGATGGAAAGACGCAAATTGAAAAAATAGAATAGCGTTCATTGATCTCCATATTGAGGTCAGTGATGACGTTACACTTCAGAGAAATAACGTCACTGGGATTCACTTTACAATACTGTCTTGCGAAGTGGAGCAACTGCGTGTTTCGTAAACGTGAATTTGGTTGTTACTTTTGCAATAATTACTGGTGAATTAAATATCCCTCTTGGTCTAAAGATTTATTATATTTTAAAACATGCCGTTCATCGTTTATTGAGGTGGAGTTTTCCACACTTCATAACGAGAGCTAATCCTTTTACTTCAGGAGAGAAACCTCGACTCGAACGTTCAGGAAAATCCCAATAATAGGCTACAAACCAGCCCAAGATGCCGAAAAGTGCGCATAATTTAACTATTTGTTGAGTTGACTTCCCCAGTGACATTTTAGCATGCCGTGCATGATAAATACGTTACAGGGCGTATAGTTGGCAGATACAGCCTACGGCTCAGAGAAAACAATATTAGGTGAGGCGAATAATATTGTTTTCTCTGACGGCAAAAACGCGAAGCGATCGAAAAATGATATTAATGCTGTTGTTTTGGCAACAGCAGAATCACGCGTTTGTATCAGGGGCCCTTGATACGGATTCGGAACAAGGGCCCAGATACAATAAACTTTAATTGCGTAACAGTGCAAAAACGCTCCGATTGGAAGATAAAATATATTATTGGAGGGGTGGACTGGATTAGAGGTCTATGTGGACTATCTTCACTTTGTCTATCGGGCAGAGGGACGAATACGCCGTCTTCTCACTTTCATATCATCTCCTTTATGGAGAAAATGTGACAAGGAGAACCCAACACAGAAAAGAGATTTATTCATCTGTTACCCCAGTTTATGTTTTTTCTGACTCAGTTGCAACAGATTCCCGAGGACCCCCTAAGAATGAGCAAAGCTAATCCGAATTGATATACTTGCAGACGTGGCTTTTTCTGGTGTGTGGTGTCGTATAAAATATTGCGTGTTTGGGGGGCGCGTTGGCTCACCAGGTAGAGATGCAGGCAGGCTGCAAGCCGAGAGGTCCGCGGTTCGAATCCTACCTGCGGCAACCGGGTTGTGTCCTTGGGCAAAACACGTAATCTCTATTACCCACATGGGGGCACGGTGGCGTTGTGTAATGAGGCGTACTGCACGTCCATAATGCACCTGTCTTCAACCAATGCTTACCCTGCTTGTGTGGAGTTAGTACGATGGGGAGTCTGACAGTTGCTCGACGTTGCAGGGTGGTTCTCTCCAGGTACTTCAGCCTCCTCCACCCATAAAAAGACTGTCCGACACGAGGTGAACCTGGCTGTCGAAAGTGTCGTCAAAACCCCAATAAATAAATAAATATTGCGCTTTTTAGCTCACCTGACTTTTAGTCAGGAGAGCTATAGTGATCACTCACCGTCCGTCGTCCTGCGTCCGTCGTTCGTCGTCCGTGAACATGGTGTTTGCGTCTTCTCCTCCCAAACCGCTGAACCAATTTAATTGATATTTGAGATAATAGTTTGTTATGACATCGCAATTTGATTTTGTTCAAATCAAGTTGCCTCGCCCGTGGGTAGGGACACACCCAAAAAGTGTGCTGAAATCTTAAAAAATCTTCTTCTCATGAACCAGCAGTAGCAGAGACTTGATATTTGGTGTGCAGCTTCCTTTTGAGGTGTAGACTCAGATTTGTTCAAAAGAAGTTTGTGGGGCTATACTTGGCGTCGTTATGGGAGGGGCAAAATTTTTGGCCCCGCCCAAAATTTCTATTTTCCAAACCGAGAGGCTGATTTGAACCAAATTTTATGTGAGGGCTTATTGGGTCATAAGTACCTAATTTATGCTGATTTTTTTTCCCGTAGCCCCATGGGAACCGCAGGAGCTAAAAATAGAAAAAAATTAAAACGCCCATATCTCCAAAACTGCACGGCACCGAAAATTTTTATTTGGTGTGAAGCTTCCTTAGGACCAACAGAAAGAATTGGTAAAAAAAAATGCCATCGGTTTTATCATAGGTACAGTTTCGGGACTTTGAAAAAGTGCTGAGTCAGCACTTTTTAACACTGTAGGCAATGGGAAAAACATTAAAAAATCTTCTTCTCCAGATCCAGCAGGCAGAATCTTTTGATATTTGGTATGCAACATTGGAGGGTGGATCTGATTCAAGTTTGTTCAAATCGGCCCCCTGGGTTCATATTTGGGCTCAGTATAGGAGCCCGATTTCGAACTTTGTGCATTTCAGGCAAATTTCTTAAAAAATCTTCTTCTCCAGATCCAGCAGGCAGAATGTTTTGATATTTGGTATGCAACATTGTGGGGTGGCTCAGATTCAAGTTTGTTCAAATCGGCCCCCTGGGTTTATATTTGGGCTCAGTATAGGAGCCCAAATTTGAACTTACTGCATTTCAGGCAAATTTCTTTGAAAATCTTCTTCTCCAGATCCAGCAGGCAGAATCTTTTGATATTTGATATGCAACATTGTGGGGTGGATCTGATTCAAGTTTGTTCAAATCGGCCCCTTGGGTTTATATTTGGGCTCAGTATAGGAGCCCAAATTTGAACTTAGTGAATTTCAGGCAAATTTCTTTGAAAATCTTCTTCTCCAGATCCAGCAGGCAGAATCTTTTGATATTGGGTATGCAACATTGTGGGGTGGATCTGATTCAAGTTTGTTCAAATCGGCACCCTGGGTTTATATTTGGGCTCAGTATAGGAGCCCAAATTTGAACTTAGTGCTTTTCAGGCAAATTTCTTAAAAAATCTTCTTCTCCAGATCCAGCAGGCAGAATCTTTTGATATTTGGTATGCAACATTGTGGGGTGGATCTGATTCTATTTTGTTCAAATCGGCTCCCTAGATTCATATTTGGGCTCACTATAGAAGCTCGAATTCGAACTTAGTGCATTTCAGGCAAATTTCTTCAAAAATCTTCTTCTCTAGATCCTGCAGGCAGAATCTTTTGATATTTGGTATGCAACATTGTGGGGTGGATCTGATTCCAGTTTGTTCAAATCGGCCACTTGGATTCATATTTGGGCTCACTATAGAAGCCCAAATTCGAACTTAGTGCATTTCAGGCAAATTTCTTTGAAAACCTTCTTCTCAAGATCCAGCAGGCAGAATCTTGTGATATTTGGTATGCAGCATCCTTCGGGGGGTGAGACTCAAGTTTGTTCAAGCCATGTCCCTAGGTCCATATTTGGGCTCACTGTGGGAGCTTGAATTGTAACTTTGTTTGAAATGAATTTTCTTAAAAAATCTTCTTTTTCAGATCCAGCAGTCGGAATGGTTTGATATGTGGTGAGTAGCATCCTTGGGGGGGGGGGGGGCGGGGGAGGGGGGATTCAAGTGTGTTAAAGCCAAGTCCATGGGCCCATATTTGGGCTCCCTGTGGGAGCCCAAATTATAACTTAGTCAATATGAGGAATTTTTCTTTAAAAATCTTCTTCCTCAGATTCAGCAGTTGGAATGTTTTGATATTTGGCATGGAGCAACCTTAGGGGGCTGAGATTCAAGTTTGTTCAAGCCAAGTCCCTTGGTTCATATTTGGGCTCACTATGGGAGCCTGAATGACAACTTAGTTCAAAATGAGGAATTTTCTTTAAAAATCTTCAGATCCAGCAGATGAATGCTTTTGATATTTTTTATGCAGCATCCTTAGGGGGGGTAAGATTCAAGTTTGTTCAAGCCATGTCCCTAGGTCCATATTTGGGCTGATTGTGGGAGCTCGAATTGTAACTTGGTTCAAAATGAGGAATTTTCTTTAAAAATCTTCTTCTTCAGATCCAGCAGTCGGAATGTTTTGATATTTGGTGTGCAGAATCCTTAGGGGTGTGAGATTCAGGTTTGTTAAGGCCAAGTCCCTGGGTTCATATATGGGCTACCTGTGGGAGCCCGAATTATGACTTAGTTCAGTATGAGGAATATTCTTTAAAAATCTTTTTTTTAGATCCACTGGTCAGAATATTTGGATATTTGGTTTCAGCTTTTCTTAGGAGGAGCAGATGCAACTTGTGGAAATCAATTCTCTGGGTTGATATTTAGGCTACCATGTCAGGTGAGCGCCCTCAGGCCCCCTGGGGCCTCTTGTTTTTCTTCAAAGTTGCAGTACCGGAAGCGCTGTTTACTATAGAAAAACTTGACCTAAACTGAGGTTTTTGCCTGAAACCGAGTCCGAAGAATGAAAACTCAGGGACGCCGGAGCCGATCATGATATTTTTGTGATCGACCTTCAGCCGAACGTCATCCATATCAAATAACTAAGCTATGATTTTTTAATTTTGTTCTGGCGGATATCCGAAAATAGTGCGCGCATAGATCGTTTTGTTTCTTTAATATTGGGCACACGATGGCGGCTATTAATGACGTGTTAACGTAAGATGAGGAGATTCTGGGGGCTACTTCTTTAGTATTCCAGCCGCTTCGGAAGCGATTGGAATACTAAAGAAGTAGCCCCAAAATGGGTCTGAAAAATGTCATTTTTGAAACATTTTCTGGGGGCAGGGCCTGATTTACGAATGGGCAGACTGGGCGGATGCCCAGGCCCCACATTTGTGGGGTCTCAACAGTGAAGTTCGTCTTTCGAGGAACATAATATGACAAAATTCCCTGCCAAATTGCCTTTTTTCTCCCCCACATGATCGATGGCAACAATTCGAAAAAATAGGGATCTGGGTATTATGGTCAGGCCAATGTTTGAGCCGTTCCGGTGCCCCGAAACCGCCCAGCTCCTTCACAGATATACCAGATTTTTCCCCTGGTGGTCACAGCGCCCATCGCTGTTTTCTTCTAATATAAGGACTTTATGAGGGGCAGATAGTGAGATGTATCGTTCTATTGATCTTGCTATATTCCCCATACCTTAATTTCATCACCACAAGGTCTCTGTATTCATCAGGAATCATTAATTTGAACTTCCTCTTCCTTTCCCGTCTATTCTGTGATCGACTGATCAATAATTTGCATTGATACACAGGCAATTTATTTTAACTCGTTTGTAATAACATCATACTGTCATTACTAAAACTCTCTTCACCTTTAAACGTCAATTTAGTCTGAAAGTAATCAATATTGAAATCTATGCGTGGAGGAAATTTACCGGTGATTACGTTCATTACCTCATCACGGATGAAGCCTTTTCTTGAATACCACCATTTTTTTAAAAATAAAAAACTCATCCCATTTTTTTTTCTTTGCATTTGAAGGTGATTAAATGTCAATTTTTTATCTGGGATGCTATTAGATGTGGAAATTAAAAGGCTACCAGTCTAAAATCGTGCTAAACACTCTTACACACTGACGCAATTCGAATGATGCGATAAATTTACAACATATTATTTCTCTGCCCATTTTGTTATTCCGACGTAAAAAGCTAATAATTTGTTTCTCAGGCCGCCCCACATGCTACTTTTTATAACCAATGCAAACTTAAAAAAATAAATATTAAATAGTTTATGTCTGATATTTTATCCAAGTTAACAAAATTGATAAATTTGTCTCTTCTTGCACTCAAGGAACGAAATACACCACCACACATGCTAATCTGTGGATTATGGGGCCCAAAACATAAAACAAACCAAGAACTTGAACTTTTGATTGATAGCAAAGGAATAATTAAAAAATAAAAAATAAAATAAAAAACCATCCGCCCACATGCAGTTTTACCAAAAAATGGCCTGAGAAACAGAAGATCTACTTTGTGTGGCCTAATATAACGCCTTTAGTTTCAGCCTCATTGTAGAACAAACATGATATTTAAAGGAACATAGGAAGCATTTAGAACTACAGTTGGCACTGTCATAGAAGAGCACCCACACAATACGTCCCTCAGAAGCATGGTAGGAATGCAATACACTTACCTTTGTTTACAGTTAAAACTAGAAGTCCTGTCACGAACTGTACGCTTATCTAGGCTTAATTGCGCGTAGGAATTGCGCGCAAGTGCCATATCGAATGGCATCCAAAGCACGGCAGGTTCTCCTAGATACTCATAGCAAACACAGGCGGTGTTTCTGCCAGTGGACCTCCGGGTTACCCGGAGGTCCATTGGCTGAAACATTCCTTGTGCACAGGCTATATGTACAGAATTTGATAGCGTTACTATGGTCATAACGCGTAGATTAACGCGCAGATTAACGTGCTATTTGTGCGCATTTCATGACAGGACTTCTAGTTTTAACTGTAGGCCTAACGTATTTCACACAACGGAAAATGCACATTATTGTCTCTATGTCTAATTTTCTCACCGGGCCGTTTTGACCGTTTTTGTTAAATATGGATAAAAAAATGTGCACTTTCGAGAGAAGAGAGGAATACAAGTTTCAGATGACACACTGATTCCTGGTAGTTTTTTATGGGGCAAAATTATACTGGTAAAAGGAACCACAGCGGGCCGTAGGCCGCAAAGGATTGCACATACCCAATCAGATAAATGTGTTCCAGAACAGAATTCTCTAATACTGTCAATCGATATTTTGAATTGGACAGTAAATTTCAGGGAAAAAATCACGTGACTTCCGGTTCACAATTGCCGATACAATTGGTATCACGGAACTAAATATTTTCCCATAGGCGACCATTGTAACGTTCAGGCGGAAAAAAATATGATCACATCACTTTCATTTTGGCATTCAAATATCTCTGTCAAGTATAGCCCTTCAGACAACTTTTTCTGATCCGAAAACAGGGGGTCATGCAACAAATAAGAGAGAAAAACTGACACAAAGGGCAGTACCGATCACGTGCACATATTTTTCAGGGAATTCCCCACAAAAAGTAAATTGTATTTTTTTAGGTCCAAACGTCATCAAATCACCCCCCTTTTTATCAGGAATATTCAACAATAATACAAGATGTCAATAGAATGTTTCAAACGTTTATTGAAACAATGTATTTTCCCAAGGCTGTTTATTTTTAGAGATTGCATCATTTCCGAGTGCAACATTTTAAGGCGGTTAACTCTAATTTCAATATTTAGTTCCGCGATACCAATTGCAATCCGCTTATCCCTCTCTGGGAATCTGTGGGCCGATATCAACAGTCAAACAAAATGTCAAATGCGTTCGTTTTCTGTTGCAACCCAACTCGCATCTCAGCTTTGCGCGATATTTACATGTCTAAATTTAGTTTATATTTTGTTCTGCCTTTTGTAATCTATTAGTCTTTGTACAGGAGCGGAGGGTTTTCTAAGTGGTCAGCACTTGTCCTCCAATCCTTATTTGCATTGTTGAATGGCAAATAAAAATATGTTTAATCTAATCTACATGTCTACACATCACTCGTATTCTGTCCTTTTCGAGGTTTTTCAATGCGTTCAGCTAATAATCTTGTTATTTCAGATAGAACTCTCCTGATGTCGTTGTAACTTGTCCTATTCGGCGATTACATGATCTACCTTCTTCGCAAACTGCAGATATAACCGGCGATCTTGTTGATTATATTGGTGCAATTTCATAAAGATATGCATGGACACGTAGCAAGTGAAGTTCAAGAATCAAAACGAAACGCAGTTTTCGAATTATCCTAATTATAAGGTGTAATAAATAGTAATGAAAAGTTTGCTTGAAAATAGGTGATAAAGTGCTGATGAGTTGCTCCCGTCCCGGGTCGTTTCTCTCCAATTCCCGTTCGCCCCACGAGTCGTTTCGCGCCAATCCTCATTCGCCCGGGTCATTTCGCCCCACAGTCGGAGGTGGGTGGTTTCGCCCCTAAATTTATATTTTATTTTGGTAATGCAATGTAATTGTTTCCTTTAGTACTTTAGTATTTTTTTCCCCCAAAGGATTTACCGAAGTAAACAATTTCCATTAAAATTATCATAATTGTTACTAAATTGAAAATTTTTACTGTATCTGCATTGACCGATACGTGAAATCAGACAAATAGAGAGAGTTTTGGTGGTATGTCGATGAGGTATGGATTAAATAAAAACAGAACTTGTAGAGATATTATGTTTTATTCCTGTTTTACTTATGAATTTGTTTATATTTTTACAGTTTATTATTCAGAAGCACAACTTTTGACATTTGAGTATAATTTGTTCATTTATATACAGTACGTGGAGAGTGGATTGTAACTAAATCACCCGCGGAGTGGAGTTTTCACCCAAGCTATAACTTTCAAATTTTGTACATATCGACAAAAACACAAGCAATGTTTCAGCCAATGGACCTCCGGGTTTAACCCGGAGGTCCATTGGCTGAAACCTTGCTGGTGCTGGTTATGCTTTGCAACAAATTTGCAATTATTGCTCGGGTGGAATCTCCACTCTGCTGGTGATTCGGTGATAATACACTCTCCACGTACTGTAACAACCGTAACAATGCATTACCATTATCAATCGGCCTGTGCTGTTTCTCTTCTGTGGGTCTATTACTTTTTTCCCCGGACACCTCTCCATATATGTTTCCACAAAGTTCGAGTCATTCATCTCAATGCTACCAATAAGAAATTTCTTTCGTACTTTTGTAATAATACCAATACATTCATCCAACGGAACAGGTAGTGGATTTTAATTTTCTGCCGTTGTTAAAAATTGTTTTCAAGATGGTTTGTTGTGTCCGTATTAGTTTTATGCATTATAATGTTACTTGATGGTGGAAAAGTACTTTAAACCATTAAAACAATTTAATAATAAAATCATTACCGTTTCGCCCCCTCACACCAGAGTCATTTCACCCCGAAACAACACGTCAGCCGGGGTGAATGGCTTTTGGGACAAAACAACCCGATATCGACAGGTTACTTTTTCGGTCCTGTCAGAATCAAAACAAAGTACTTTGTGTTGTCCATCTTTATTTATGAACAATGGTTTGTAGTTTTGTAAACCAAGAAAAACGGAAAACTTATAGCCTTTTTAGATTTTTAACGCCATCGAAAATAACTTGTCGTTTTTCGGGAGCATGAATATTCGGTCTGGGGAAAACGCGGCCTGGGTTGATTCATCCAAAAGAAAAGTAATACAGTTATACATCTGTGAGATATTTTAGATACGCTGCAATATATTGTTTTTCACTCCTAAAAAATAATATATATTGTATAATTATCTCTGCAGTAATACACGTTCGAAGGGGGCACGGCAGCTCAGTAGGTGCAAGCTGTGAGGTCCTCTGTTCGAATCCCACCTTCGACAACCGCATTGTGTCCTTGGACAAGATACTGCACCCCCATTGCACAGTAGCAATGTGTGCTAAGACGTACAGTATGTTGATGTTGCACTTGTCTTCAACCATTGCTAACCCTGCTCGTGTGGAGTTGGTATGTTGGGAGCCTTGCAGTTGCTCGGTGGTTCTCTCTGGGTACTCCAACTTCTTCCACCCATAAAACTGTCCGACACGGGGTGACCCTGACAGTCAAAAGTGCTGTTAAACCCCAATAAATAAATAATAAATCAACGTTCCATGTGTTCTCTAAAATACTGTCATCAGTGTGAATTACATTGATGATGTTTTTCTATTACCTGGTAAAAGCATGCGTGGACATCACTGCCTACACATGGATTATCACCAGTCCACGGCAAATGTACTGTATGTCTGCGCCACTGCTATGAGCAGGGACTAATTCTAAATTGGTGGGTGTGTTTACAAATATTAATATTTTTTAACACCTGATAACAAAGTAATACAAGTTTTTGAACAATCACACAATTTACTTTTAATTACAATACTCCCAATTCCTAATAAACATACATGAATGTTTATTTGGGCCTGTATGTTTGTTAAAATTGCCCTTCCACTAGGGAGGAGTCTTGCAATCAGTCTACACTGGGTTGTGTGGTATTCCTTTGTGTAAGACTATGTATTCATTGTAATAATCGTGATGCATAAGGCCCCACAAAGTAGATCTGTTTCTCAGGCCATTTTTTTGTAAAATTGCATGCAGGCGGTGGTTTTTTATTTTTTATTTTTGTAATTATTTCTCTGCCATTAAAAGTTCATGTTCTTGGTTCGTTTTAGGCCTCATAATCTACAGAATAGCATGGGTGGTGGTGTATTCCATCCCTTGAGTGCAAGAAGGCTTTGCAATGCTATAGCATAAGCCTTGTTGCACTCCAGAGACAAATTTATCAATTTTAATAGCATGGGTAAAATATTGGACAAGAACCATTTAATTTTTATTTAGCTCCCTCTGACAAAGTCAAGCTGGGCTTATCTAATCGCTCTCCGCCCATTGTCCATCCGTCTGTCGTCCGTTAACACCATGCTTTGGTCTTCTCCCCCAAAACCACTAGGCCAATTCAAGTGAAAGTTTGTATGAGTGATGGTCCCAGATGGGTATTGCATTTTTGTTCAACTCAACATGCCCAGCCCCATAGGGAGGGGATGGGGAAAATGCTCCAAAATGTTTTTAAAATCTTCTAATGAACCAGTGTGTAAAGTGACTTGATATTTGTTATGGAGCTTCCTTTTGATGTGTAGAATCTAGTTTGTTCAAACGAAGTTCGTGAAGCAATATTTGGCTTTGTAATGGAAGGGGTTAGATTTTTGGCACCGCCCAAAATTTCTATTTTCGGAACCGATGGTCCGATTTGAACGAAATTTAGTATGTAGTATTATTGGGTCATAAGTACTTGACTGACGCAGAAAAAAAACCGCATCCACATGGGAACCCCAGAAGCTAAACATAGAAATATTTTCAAACGCCCATGTTTCCCAAACCACACGGAACAGAGAACTGTTATATGGTATGAAGCATCCTTAGGACCAGTATAATTGAATGGTAAAAAAATGCCATCTGTTATGTTAGGGAGTTCTGCAGAGGGCATCGAAATAATGCTGAGTCAGCATATTTGCAAACATTTTAGAAAATCTTTTCTCCAGAACCAATGGTCAGAATCTTTTGATATTTGGTACACAGCATCCATAGAGGGGTTAGATACAAATTTATTAAAATGAAGCCCATTGGTTCATATTTGGACTGAATGCTGGCGCCCAAAATTTTTAATTTAGGACAATATGGGGTAATTTTCTTTAAAAATCTTTCTCAGAACCACCAGTCAGAATCTTTTATTGTTTGGTGGTATACGTCATTGTTATGAGGGTCAGATTCAAGATTGTTCAAACCAAGTCCCTAGGTTAATATTTGGGCTTCCTTTGGTAGCCCAAATTTTAACTTAGGGCAATATGAGGAAGTTTCTTTAAAAATCGCCTTCTTCAGATCGACCAGTCAGAATGCTTTCATATTTGGTATACAAAGTAACGTCTCTAGGGGGTGAGATTCAAGTTTGTTCAAATCGGGTCTGTAGGTTAAAATTTGGGCTCGCTATGGTAGCCCAAATTTTAACTTAGTGCAATATGAGAAATTTCTTTAAAACATTTCTTCTTCAGATCCACCAGTCAGAATGCTTTCATATTTGGTATAGAACATCTCTAAGGAGGTCAGATTCAGCTTTGTTCAAATCGAGTGCCTGGATTAATATTTGGGCTCCCTTGGGGAGCCGGAATTTGCCATGTAGCTGAAGAATTAGAATTTTTTATTCAGTGCCCTCTAGAGATGTGTAACTAAGATTAATCTACATAGGTTGTATCGAGGGGCTTCAGAGGGGAGCTCCACATTTTACATTATGATCAACTGAAGAAAAGGCATGATGCTTGGAGTGTTTTTGTCCCTCCTGAGGGCCTCAAAGACTGACATTGTATCCTATGGCGATGGATTGCGTTTTGTAGATTCATTCTTGGACTCTGTTTATATCGTGTTCTGTTCAATGTGAGCGCTTCAGGCCCCGTGGGGCCCCTTGTTTATTTATTTATTGGGTTTTAACAACACTTTCAGCAGCCAACAGTTACAGGTTTCTTCTCTCCTTGAACGCCCAGCTGCAGCACTCATTGTCCACTGAGTTTTTAGCTCACCTGACTTTCACTCACGGTGAGCTATAGTGATCACTCGCCGTCCGTCGTCCGTGAACATGGTGTTTGCATCTTCTCATCCAAAACCGCTGGACCGATTTAAGTGAAATTTGAGATGCTTATTTGTTATGACATCGCATTTTGATTTTGTTCAAATCAAATTGCCCTGCCCCTCAGTAGGGCCACGCCAAAAAAGTATGCCTAAATCTTGAAAAAATATTCTTCTCATGAACCAGCTGTAGCAGAGACTTGATATATGATGTGCAGCTTCCTTTTGAGGTGTTGACTCAGATTTGTTAAAGAGAAGTTTGTGGGGCTATACTTGCCTTCGTTATGGGGGGGGGGGGGCAAGTATTTTCGCCCCGCCCAAAATTTCTATTTTCCAAACCAAGAGGCTGATTTGGACCAAATTTAATTTGAGGGCTTATTGGGTCATAAGTACTTAATTTATGCCAAAAAAAATTCCTGTCGCCCCATGGGAACTAAAAATTTAAAACGCCCATATCTCCAAAACTACACGGCACTGAGAATTCTTATTTGGTGTGAAGCTTCCTTAGGACTAACAGAATGGTATGGTGCAAAAAGAATGCTATCGGTTCTATCATGCGGTACTTTTTCGGGACTTTGAAAAAATGCTGAGTCAGCATTTTTTAACACTGTGGGTAATGGGGAAAGAACTTAAGACTCTTCTTCACCCAATCCACTCCTCCAAAGGCTTTCAAATTTCACATATACCATCTTTGGGTGATTTTCTCAGACGTTTATTGAAATCAAATCCCTGGATCCATATTTGAGCTCTGTGTGGGAGTCCATATGTTGAAATTAGTGCAGTAATAGGAATACTCTTTAAAAATCTTCTTCAGATGCACCAATCAGAATCTTTTGATATTTGGTATGCAGCATCCTTTGGCGGGTGAGATTTAAGTTTGTTCAAGCCAAGTCCCTGGGTTTATATTTGGGCTCACCAGGGTTTCGCAAATTGCGAGAACAGTCGTTCCGTTCCTGTGACGTTCTCGCAAATGCTTGTTAAGGAGACCCATTGACCGTTCCCGCAAAAATATAAGCATTTTTTCATCAGATAAAATTTAATAAAATTAGATTAATTTCAGAGCTGAAATGATTAAAGGGTTTTCTTGATCGATTAATCGCATGGATTAACCTTGGTTAACCGATTAATCACTTGCCCTATTTGTTTATTTATTTATTTATTTATTTATTTATTCATTTATTTATTTATTTATTTATTTATTTATTGGTCTTTAAGGTCACATACTTATGCACAAATGGCAAATCATGACCGTGACAGTTTTACGGGTGGAGGAAGCCGGAGTACCCGGAGAGAACCACCGAGCAACGACGAGCAACTGCCAGCTCCCCAACATCGTAACTCCGCACTGTAGCAAAGGCAGGGTTAGATTGGTTGAACACATGCGCATCATCGACGTGCAGTACACCTTAGTACACGGAGTCATCGTGCCCCCATGTGGACAATGGAGGTTAGGTGCCTTGTCCAAGGACACAGTGCGGGAGTCCGAACGATCGTTCAGGCGGTCACCCATCCGAGGATTAACCGGGCTCGACGTTGCTTAACTTTGGTGATCTAACGAGAACCGGTTCCCGCAACGCCACCGCGCCCCCAATCACTTGCCCTAATAGGTAGCTGAATAATTGCCGTACCGTTGATGATTTATATAATTAAAACTTTACTCAACGTAATGGACAAAACCGGCCTGCGCCATATACAAGAATGTCCATTCAAATTTTATTATGTTGTCAACTTTTGTCTCAAAACATAGCTTATGACCCCTCATAGGAACGCGCTCATTGAGCTCATTCCAATGAGGGGTCATAATCTATGTTTTTGAGTCAAACATTGAAAACCTTTAGTAATTCAAGAATTTCTTGTGCAAATATCGTCTGCTACCCGCATTTGGTGAAGGGTAGAGAATGACCATTGCCAGCACCTGATACAGTATAATGATCATGCAAGTGAACAAGTATGTCAGCACTTAACTGGCTTGCGTTACTCTGTCTTATATAATTGAGGTGATCCAGTGTGACAATGTTTGCCTGTTTTGGAGCAAGTTTGTTCCTTAGTTAGCCCATATAATACCGTAGTTTAAAAGGAACGGATAACCAATCAATTACTTTTTTATCGATCAAAACGTTGATCATTGGTTAGTCGATTAATCGTTTCATCGTATCAGCTCCAATTAATTTCTTTCAATATGATTACTGCAGTAGCCTTTGATGTGGTGGTTGACAAAACTAATAATTCATGTGATTAAGACACGTGTTGGAAATGGGTCCCGCAAAAAATAAATGGGTCCCGCAAAAAAAAAAATTATTTGCGAAACCCTGGCTCACTGTGGGAGCCCGAATTATAACTTAGTTCAAAATGAGGAATTTTCTTTAAAAATTTTCTTCAGATCCAGCAGTCGGAATGTTTTGATATTTGGTATGCAACATCCTAAGGGGGGTGAGATTCAAGTTTGTTCACGCCAAGTCCCTGTGTCCATATTTGGGGTCACTGTGGGAGCCTGAATTATAACTTAGTTCAATATGAGGAATATTCTTCAAAATATTCTTCTTCACTTCCACCAGTCAGAATATTTTGATATTTGATATACAGTATCCTTAGGGAGGTGAGATATAAGTTTGTTAAAGCCAAGTCCCTGAGTTCATATTTGGGCTTCCCGTGGGAGCCCTAATTGTACCAACATTTCTATTTTCCGAACTGAGAGGGCGATTTGAAGAAAATTTGATTTGACGAGCTTATTGGGTCATAAGTTCCTAATTTATGCAAAAAAAATCCCGTCGCTCCATGGAAATCGCAGGAGCTAAATATAGAAAAGAAAATTAAAACGCCCATATCTCCAAAACTACATGGCACTGAGAAAGGAATGGTCCAAAAGAAAATTGCCATCGGTTTTATCATAGGGTAGTTTTCCAGGACTTTGAACAAATGCTGAGTCATCATTTTTTAAAACTGCGAGTTATGGGAAAAACATTAAAGAATCTTCTTCTCCCATACCACTGCTCCAAAGGCTTTCATATTTCTCATATAACTCTTCTCCCATACCACTGCTCCAAAGGCTTTCATATTTCTCATATAACATCTTTGGAAGATTCATTCACAGGTTTGTTGAAATCAAAACCCTGGGTCCATATTTGGGCTCTCTATGATTAGATTAGTGCAATATGAGGAATATTCTTTAAAATCTTCTTCTTCCGAGCCACCCATCAGAATCTTTTGATATTTGGTATGTAGTATCCGTAGAGGGGTGAGATTCAGGTTTGTTCAAGCCAAGCCCCTGCGTTTATATTTGGGCTCCCTGTGGGAGCCCGAATTATAACTTAGTTCAATAAGAGGAATATTCTTTAAAATCCAGTGGCCAGAATCTTTTGATATTGGTATACAGCATCCTCAGGGAGGTGAGCTTCAAGTTTGTTCAAGCCAAGTCTCAGGGTTCATATTTGGGCTCCCTGTGGGAGCCCGAATTATAACTTAGTTCAATATGAGGAATATACTTTAAAAATCTTTTTTTTCAGATCCACCGATCAGAATCTGGATATTTGGTATAAGCTTTTCTTAGGAGGTGCAGATGGAACTTGTTCAAATAAATTTCCTGGGTTGATATTTAAGCTACCATGTCAGGTGAGCGCCCTCAGCCACCCCCCCCCCCCCCCCGGGGCCTCTTGTTTTCTGTTTGACAATATTGCCCTGGCTCTTCTCTCTATATTTTCTTTTCATTCTAAGTCAGTCACTACTTTTATGTAGGCTTACAAAATGTGTTACTGCATGTCTGTCGGTCTGTCCTTCAGATGAAATGTTTCTTTGCTTTTCATTTGCCTGGCTCTACATTTTAAATAATTTGCAGCTATCTTTCACCCTCCAACCTCCCCCACACACATAAACAAATCTGGGCTGGGACGAGTATTGAGTACTTTGTCAAAAAAGTGGTACTCGAGTACTGAGTACTTTGGACCCAGCCCTGTCACAAATATATTAAACATCAAAGAGTATTATATACTTGAAACAAATACAGTACAGCTGCTGTGAGTAGTATGTCTCGTATGTTTTAGGGACCATTGGCAGGACCCCGGTGCAGGACCCCGGAAGTGACGTCATGTCACGTGACGTAGTGGCGCCATGTTGTGTTGTCATGGTAACCCGCGTGAGCGGCCATGTTGTGACGTCATCCCCATGGTGATACGTGGTGTGAGTGCGCATGCGCAGCGCGTGTTGTGATACGTGTTTCTGTCGTCCATTTTGTATACTGGAGGCCGCCATCTTGGTTTCTATGGTAGCACGTGATTGCTATGTCACCCAAAGTCCTACAGTAGGACAGGGGTATGTTCGGAGGGTATGTTCGATTGAATCGGAGTAATTTCCCGATTCTTAGAATTACCACAAACAACCTGCCAACTTGTATTATTTCGAATTCTTTCAGAATTCTTTGCTTCTATCTATATATGCAATAGTTTTCGTCTATCTGACTATGTTCCTTTGTTCTGGAGTATACTCCAGTAGCGTAGAAGAGCCTATCAGTTGGAAGAGCTCTGCCTGTTATTACTATATTTAGCTTTTCAGGCCTATTCTTGTTAATTCTGACCCTATTCCAGATACTCTTGTTATTTTATTTATATAGATCATTTATATAGATTATAACTAACCAATCAGATTGCTTGATTTCCCATAATCTGTATGCAGAGTTATCTCTCCTTATTACAACGAAGTCATATCCGATTCTAATCACGTCTATATCCAATGGCCATACCCCTCAGGCACCCCAATTTCGGCACCCCTTTTTGTCGTAAAAGCCCTCAATGAGTCCTCATATATTATGCCTCATAGCCTCATTGAATTTTGAGGTTACGGAGGTATAATTTACTGCGACTATTAGCCTTATTTCAGTAGTTGAGGATACCTATGGCCTGGTATTGTATTATTCGAGGATACCTTTTGGAGAATCCCTTGTTGTCGTATGAGGCCATGAGGGCTATGTAAAAGCCCTCAATGAGTCCTCATATATTATGCCTCATAGCCTCATTTAATGTTGAGGTTATGAGGACCATTAAAAATCCCTCAATGAGGTCTAATTTACTACGACTCTTAGCCTCATTTCAGAAAAAGGGATTCTACAAATGGGATTCCTAAAAAGGGATTCCACAAATGGGAATCCAAAAAAGGGATTCCACAAATGGGATTCCGTTTCCATCTTGTCGCCAAAGCTCCAAAGCCACTACTGGTCTATGGTCTATCTGTCCTATCATTAGCTTTGGCGACAAGATGGAAACGGAATCCCATTTGTGGAATCCCTTTTATGGAATCCCATTTGTGGAATCCCTTTTTAGGAATCCCATTTGTGGAATTCCTTTTTCTGAAATGAGGCTAAGAGTCGTAGTAAATTAGACCTCTTTGGGGGATTTTTAATGGTCCTCATAACCTCAATTCAATGAGGCTATGAGGCATAATATATGAGGACTCATTGAGGGCGTTTACATAGCCCTCATGGCCTCATACGACAAAAAGGGATTCTCCAAAAGGTATCCTCGATAGGTATCCTCGAATAATACAATACCAGGCCATAGGTATCCTCAAATACTGAAATGAGGCTAAGAGTCGTAGTAAATTATATCTCATTGGGAGATTTTTAATGGTCCTCATAACCTCAGAATTCAATGAGGCTATGAGGCATAATATATGAGGACTCATTGAGGGCTTGTACATAGCCCTCATGGCCTCATACGACAAAAAGGGGTGCCGAAATTGGGGTGTCCGGGGGTATGGCCATTGGATATAGAGGTAATTAGAATCGGATACGACTTCGTTGTAATAAGGGGAGATAACTCTGCATACAGATTATGGGAAATCAAGCAATCTGATTGGTTAGTTATAATCTATATAAATGATCTATATAAATAAAATAACAAGAGTACTTGAAATAGGGTCAGAACTAACAAGAATAGACCTGAAAAGCTAAATATAGTAATAACAGGCAGAGCAGTTCCAACTGATAGGCTCTTCTACGCTACTGGAGTGTACTCCAGAACAAAGGAACATAGTCAGATAGACGAAAACTATTGCATATATAGATAGAAGTAGAGAATTCTGAAAGAATTCGAAATAATACAAGTTGGCGGGTTGTTTGTGGTAATTCTACGAATCAGGAAATTACTCCGATTCAATCGAACCTACCCTCCGAACATACCCCTGTCCTATTGTAGGACTTTGGGTAACATACCAATCACGTGCTACCATAGAAACCAAGATGGCGGCCTGCAGTATACAAAATGGACGACGGAAACACATATCACAACACGCGCTGCGTATGCGCACTCACATCACGTATCACCATGGGGATGACGTCACAACATGGCCGCTCGCGCGGGTTACCATGACAACACAACATGGTGCCATACGACACGTGACATGACGTCACTTCCGGGGTCCTGCACTGGGGTTCTGCCAATGGTCCCTGAAACATACGAGACATACTACTGCTGTGTACTGTTCTCTTTCCACGGATGGGCAATATTTCCACGGATACAATAATATTTGATGCCAAACACTAACTATAAGAATAATCATCAAAAATTTAAATAATGAAGCACCAGGTACAACCCGGTGCTTCATTAATTAAAATTTTGCTGATGATGATTTGTATTGCCTGGTAAACGCATGCCCACACGTGTATTACAACCAGTCTACGGCAACTGTACTGTAACTGATTTGTCCTCTTTGGGAACATATTTTCTACAATTTCACTCCTTTTGACAGAATGTGTGTCAGTGGGGATTAAAACCAAAGTAGTGAAAGTGCACTTGTGGATACTTGCAGCACAAGCACAACACTACAGAATCAATATTTAATGATTTTAGGAACCTCAACAATGTCATGAGACTCCACAGTAGCAGGTACTGGTCATTCTGTTGGACAAAATCACTGTTTGATGACTCGAGATTCCTTAACTGAGAAAACTGAGCTTTTCTTTACAAAAAAAAATATTCATCAAACACAATGTGACATGTCTTCAGAAGCCAGAATGTGATTAAATAAAAATGGGAAATTCAATATGTGTCAAGATCAATTAATTTATAAATTAATATAGTTTTTTATGGAAAAGGGCATACCGAGGGGTGTGGGGGGCACATCCAGGGCTATATTTTGGTAAAAGAAAATTTGACATCATTTGTGGAGATACAATGGCACTTTCTATTGATATTGGTGAATTATATAGCCTCAGCCAGGGCTTATATTTCGATGAGAATCTGAGAATCGATTCACGTAGAGAACCATGCAACAAAACCAGTGAGAAACCATGTAGATTCTCGTTGCACCGCTGCTAGGATTCACATGAAAAGAACTGAGTCAGTTTAACCATTTACCTAACACAAAGGCAGAAAATTAACCAATACAACACTAACATGGCCTGAAATATCGTGACACTGGCAATAAAATTTGTACAAATATGGCTGTTATTGGAACCGGTTCATCAACCGGTTCCAGTAACATCCATAATTATTAAGCTTGGCGAATATTGTTTATTTTTAGCTCACCTGTCTGTAAGTCAGGGGTAGCTTAAGTGATCACTTTCTGTCTGTCAACCATCCGCCCATCTGTCCGGCGTGAACTTTACATTATCAACCTCTCTTCATAAACAACTGGGCTGAATTGAACCAAATTTGATATTCATGTTCCTTATCATATATGAATTCCAGTTTGTTCAAACAAAGTTGCCACGCCCACAAGGGCCCCCAAAAGAGACATTTCTCTGATAGCACACATCAATTGTTTTCCAAAATTAAAAAAAACTCTTCTCCAGAACCATCTATAAGAATCTTTTTACACTTGGTATACAGCATT
This sequence comes from Pictodentalium vernedei, assembly GCA_031216915.1. Taxonomy (NCBI): domain Eukaryota; kingdom Metazoa; phylum Mollusca; class Scaphopoda; order Dentaliida; family Dentaliidae; genus Pictodentalium; species Pictodentalium vernedei. Next base: position 603,712,682 of record CM062295.1, on the reverse strand, counting down.
TCTATGCGGGAGGGAGGGGCAGATTCAAGTTTGTTCAAATTGAGTCCCTGAGTTAATATTTGGGCGTTCTATGGGCACCCAAATATCAACAGTGCAATATGAAGAAATTTCTTTGAAAATCTCCTTCAGATCCACCAGTCCGAATGCTTTCATATTTGGAATACAACACCTCTAGTGGGGGGGGGGGGGGGGGTGTAGATTGAAGTTTGTTAGAATCGGTTCTCTGGGTTAATATTTGGTATACCTATAGAAGCCCAATGTTTAACTTAGAGCAGTATGAGGACATTTCTTTAAAAATCTATTTCTTCAGTTCCACCAGTCAGAATCCTTTCATATTTGACATACAGCATCTCTGAGGGGGTCAGATTCATGGTTGTTCAAAACGAGTTCTGCGTTAATATTTGAGCTCGTTCTGGGAACTCAAATTAACTCAGTGCAACATGGGAAAATTTCTTTCAAAATCTTTTTCTTCAGACCCACCAGTTAGAATGCTTTAATATTTGATGTACAACATCTCTGGGGAGGTCAGATCTAAATTTGTTCCAATTGGGTTCCTGGGTTAATATTTGGGGTTTCTATTGGAGCCCAAAGTTTAACTTAGTGCAATGTGAGGGAATTTCTTTAACAATCTTCTTCAAATCCATCAGTCAGAATGCTTTCATATATGGTGTACAACATCTCGAGGAGCGGGAGGGGAGTGGGTGGGTCGTCACATTCAAGTTTGTTCAAATCGAGTCCCTGGGTTATTATTTTAACTTGGTGCAATTTGAAGAGGGAATTTCTTTAAAAGTGTTCTTCTCCAGAACAATCAATTAGAATCTTTGGATATCTGGTATACAACATCTCCAGAGGGGTCAGATTCAAGTTTGTTCAAATGGAGTACCTGGGTTAATATGTGTGCTCCCTATAGGAGCGCGAATTTTAAGTTAGTTCAGTATGAGGAGATTTCATTAAAAAATCTTCTTCAGATCCTCCATTCACGATGCTTTCATACTTGGTATACAACATCTCAAGTGGGATCAAATTGTTTTTTTTCAAATCGGTTCCCTGGGTTAATATTTGGGCTCTCTGTTGGAGCTGAAATATAACTTAATACAATAGGAGGAGATTTCTTTAAAAATCTTCGTCTTCAGATCTGCCAGGCAGAATCCTTTCATATTTGGTATCGCTCGGAGGGGGGGGGGGGGGGTCAGATTTGAGTTTGTCCTTTTCGAGTCCCTGGCTTAATATTTGGGCAGGTCGGGTTAGGTTCAAGCTTGTTCATTAATGTTCAAATAGAGTTTTTCCATAAAATTTGCCTTTCAACCTGCAGTGACACAACAACCCTTGAAAGTTTGGCAGTACTTGTCTACAGCTGACAGAATTAGAAGCAACCAGGAGGACCTATGCTAATAATCATCTGACATGGACACCAGAGTTATGAAAAATTCCATAACATCATTCCTATGTAGTGCTGATGAGCCATGACTAACTGAATGTGACCCAAAATACTTCTCTGAACCACTTTGTCAGGTGAGCGATTCAGGCCCCTTGTGGAGGGGGGGGGGAGGTGGGGGGGATCTTGTTTTTTTTTTTAAACAAATCAGTAGTTGGTGTTTTAAAAATTAAAAAGCTGTATTGGGTCAAGGGTTAACATGTGTTATCAGTATATAACAGGGGTTCAACCATACTGGTCTCATGGGATCCTGGGGCACTCATAGCAGGTCTGAATTCTCACAACGATTTTAGCAAGAATCCAAATGGATTCTCCCAAATTTAGAGGAATTATAAACCCTGCACAACCCCAATTTTGAAACAAAATTGACACTGTTTCATAGGGGTGGGGCACTATTTATCTTGCTGTATGGTTAATTAAGACAAATTTTGTCAAAAGGTGTTGTGTGCTGATGCAGATTGTAGTTTTATTTTGGGATTAGGGTAGTTTTCAAAGAAAGCTGTGAATTCTTATCCATTCCAGGTTACTTATTAGGAAACAGAGTAGGAATTCTGTCGGAGGCAATACCAGTTTTTAAGCCCATTTGACACAGATTGGACATTTCTCTTCAAAAGAACAAATTTCCCATGCTTTTGACTAGGCAGAAGCCAAAATTTGAATTCTATTGCAGGAATGAGTCTTTCATCACATGAAAGAGGTAAATGTATCTTTGGTAGGTTTGGGTTTGCTCATAGGTATAACTGTTGTAAATATTTTAATTAGATTTACCAGCCTCGAAAAGTTGCATTCGGAAATTATGTAATCCGCAAAACTGAGCAATCTTGGGAAAATAAATTGTTTCAATAAACATTTGAAGCATTCTACTGACATCTTGCATTACTGTTGAATATTCCAGATGAATAAAGAGGGTGATTTGAGGACTTTTTGGACCAAAAAAATCATTTGACTATTGGTGTGTTTTGGTTGGGAATTCCCTGAGAAATATGTACATGTGACCAGCACTTCCCTTTCTGTTAGTTTTTCTCTCTTATTTGTCACATGACCCCTGTTTAAGGATCAGAAAAAGGTAATCTGAAGGGCTATACTTGAAAAAAAGATATTTGAATGTCAAATTGAAAATGATGCGTTCACATTTTTGTCGCCTGAACGTTATAATGGTCGCCTATGGGAAAATATTTAGTACTATGATACGTATTCATGTTTGGCTGAAATTAAACAATTGCAGGAATTCGATTGCATGAAATGTTTTTGGAGTAATGGTTGCGAAACGAAATATTTCAATATGTTGGATACTTTGGGGTTCCTTCTTACGCCTTGCGTACTGTCATATTAATATAGCACCCCCCCCCCTCTCTCTCTCTCTCTCTCTCTCTCTCTCTCTCTCTCTCTCTCTCTCTCTCTCTCTCACTTATTTCTTTTCTTGCAAACGTGGGGTGCACGTGCCGCCTTGGCAACATTGCATTTATGCTGAGTGCGATGTCGAATTTGAAACAAATATACCATGGATGGTTATAACTTAATCGCAACAATGCTCATAATCAATAAATTTATGTTTCGGTTTGCACATTTTGGTGTCAATGTAGTCGACAGTTGGTCGTTTTACAACAAGACTCAATTACATCACCTATTGTGGAAATGGCGAACTTCAGAAAAAAGCTAACTACACCTTCATCGTATCATTCCCAACGCTTATATCGCGTCTAATGTGTTGTAGTTTTAGGGTGGACAACAGGAAGGTTGGCAACTATACTTAATTATATACTATTCAAAAAACGTAGGGGATATCCAGACTGATATTGATGTTTTCGTAAAATGGTATTGAATACGTGTGATTGGACACATCAGTATGTTACCAAATTTAGTGTGGATCATGAATGTCACCGGCCCACGAGCACTTCGTGCAGGTTTTTCGCACGAGCGCCGCGTTAATGTCTGTGGGGTACGTTTTGAAATTTTTATTTGTACTGAACGGGCTTTTTCGGAGGTCTCTTCATTCTTTTCTTGGTATAAACTCGTTCATCAATAGTTTCTGTTCGAAACGTAACTTTTGAAGTATACGAAGACTGACACGCCACGAACGTTTACGTGCCGTTGGCATCTCGGAAGCTAGCAACAGACAGACGGCAGGGTCTCAAATTCTCAACGTTATTTAATCGGTGATTAGCAGGTTGTGGTCATGCTACCGTCAGACAGGCAATGCTGATGACAGACGTCGGCCAGGTCGTCCAAGGGCGACAAATGCTAACCAGAATCATGTTATCCGAACCACAGCATTACGAAACCGCCATCAAAGTGTCTCAAAAATTGGACAGCAGCTGCACTGACCGACAGATGTGCGAGACAGTGGCCAGACTATCCGAAATCGCCTGCACAGCTGGAATTTGTACGCTCGACTACCTCGAATAATGCCACGTTTGACAGAACGTCACATCGCAGTGAGGCGTAATTGGTATGGAGCACGAAAGCGCTGGGACAATCGTCGGTGGAGCATGTTTTCCGATGAATCGAGGTTAACTCTCGACTTCCACAACAGGCGAAACAGAGGGTGGCAGCGGCGGAACGAACGATACCATGGTGTAACCGTTAGGCAGCACTATCGTTTTGGTGGTGGGTCGGTTATGGTGTGGGGAGGCATAACCATGATAAGCAGAACAGCATTACATGTCATCCAAGGGCGTGACACAGGGCTGTATTACCAAGACAACATGGTAGCAGCTTATGTGGTGCCATTTGCCGACGTCACGTCCGTCGATTCGTTTTCCAAGATGACAGTGCAAGAGCACACAGGGCCCGTGTCGCTACAGAGTTCCTCCAGGAGAGCAGAACATCACTACACTGCCTTGGCCAGCACTAAGTCCAGACCTTTCATCAGTGGAGCACATCTAGGATATGCTTTGTACACGCCTACGACAACGCCAACAGCCTCCTACCAATGACCAGGAACTCACCGCTGCACTACAGGAAGAATGGAATAACATCAGTCAAGCTGATATTGGACGTTTGGTGAGGAGTATGCCACGTCGGATCCGTACTTGTCTCGTGAACCGAGGAGGATCTTGAAATGAATGTTTGTAAATTCTCTGACTGACCGTCCATGTCTTTCTTCTATAGCTCAGTGCGTGGAATGTATGCTTGTCAGACACCCAACTCTCGCTGAAATCATTCACCAGATGTCACAGTGCAGTGCCCCAACTGTCTTTTTGATGAAAATATAAAAATATTTCTCCATATTATCAAATATCCCCTAGTTTTTAATAGTATATTTAACCAGTTCACCCCTCATAAGACTGTAATTGGGGATATTTACCCAATCCAACCTTCTTTTGCAGAGCTTTGTCAAGCAAAATTGAATTGGTTGAATTCCAAGCTGCATTGTGGGAAACATTTGCTACTTGAATGTGTGCATTTTTATACAGTGCACGGAGGGCTAAAGAAACAAAAATATTTTTGATACCAGTCTTTTGATTGATCTTGTATGGAGAAACTATCACACAAGCATAACTGAGTATCATATTTTGACAGCAACGGGCGTGCTCGTTTCGAAGTTAAGAGTACGATAGATTATCGCGTGTTTTTCGAGAAATGTAACCCTTCACCCAACGAATCGCCGGCATCCGCCCGCGTAATTTGCAAACTGAGCAGTTGGAAAAATTAATTTTTCAAAATATTTCAACAAAACCATATCATGTGACCCCCTCGTTGGAACGAGCTCATCGAGCTCGTTCCAATGAGGGGTCACGTGATATGGTTTTGTTGAAAGTTTTTTGACAAATTTAAACAAATAGTAATTAAAATAAAAAAAAAATGATATTCTCTACGTTGGGTAAAGAGTTAGTGTCTACTGGTACGCCCTTGGAATTAATGTGCTTTAGCTACAAATGAATACATTATGAAACTTGTGGATTACTACTTAATCACGGTTCGGTAGATTTTCTTCCCGTGAATTTTTCACATTTTTTTTCAAAAAAGCACAAGGGGCACACAGAAATTTGCAGCTCACGAAAGCATGCAGGTTCATGAATTGAAAGTATGCCCGTGCTTGTTCTGTTAAATATAGGTTGTTACCACAATGTGGATTTCTGAGATGGTGTATTGAAGTGGAGACCTTGTCCCTGGGGATATATCGACGAGTCTATTAGGACGAGTCGATATATGAACCGGACGCGAGATCGAGACTTCAGTACACCATCTCAGAAAACCACTTGATGGTCATAACCAATTCATCCTACAATATCCCCCCTTTCGTAACTTGTTTGTATATATTTTGACAATCATTCAACGTCTATCTATTGATTTTTTATGAATAAAGATAATGACGTCATGGCATTGCGTTCTTGTTCTGTGCATGCCGTAATCCCCATCCATTGTTCGTCTTGTACTATTATCGCTGAAGGTTATAGTGGTGTTTCAGCGGATTTTTTTTTTGTTGTAGTTTTCTTTTCGTGTTTAACGCATGGTAAGCCTATAAAAACATCATATCATGGCAAAAATTACCTCGTCTAATTTATATTGTTGGGCTGGTGATTTATTTACCATTTCATTACTGTTATCAAAACGGTGGCCTCGCCATGTGTAATAATCGATGCCAAATGAGTAAAGTTAAACATTTTTCTCTTTTTGTCTCGAATGATCTCACGTTCGAGTGTTCCTTATCCTCAATACAGATTTGCATTTTGTCTAGACGTCTTTACTTGTGTTGAAGAAAATACGTTTTTTATTGTAAGATAAATATATTTGTCGGCGTAAAAGCTATCTAGTCGTGATTTAGTACCCTCCTCGCACTTTGTATTTCTATGCCTGTTTGCATCTTACCTCGAGTTGTTCTGAATTAAACAGTTTTGTCTTAATTTAGAGTTGCTAAATCCTTGAGTAGAATGAGAAAACCTAAAACACACCCATCATAGCTTGATATGTTACAATAATAACTTCTTACCCCCACATATCTAACATCACACTGCTCATCCCAACCAGGAGTTTAGGGTAATTGCTCGAAAGCTGCATTCAGGACGAGGAACTGAGCAACATAATATATATCTGGGGACAGAAAGAAGAGACCTCACTGGAGAAAGAATAAGTGAATGAAAGGACTGTCTATACTTGGAACTGAAAATGTTCTTATACGTTGGACGCGATTCGAGTGGTGTTTCAGAGCACAAAGTAAACGATTTTTTCCACTTAGTTTGAAACGGTGTGGTATGTGTAAATTGATTTTTGTCATGTAAGACAGACAGTAATTAATTGAATCGAGTCCAAGGTAAAACACCAAAGCACTGAGTCGATGCGTCAGTCTAAAATTCAACTGTTTTGTTGGGTTTTCGTGTCAGCAGTGGTGGAGCTATGAGGGTAGCTAGGAGGCGCAGGGCCCTCTCAACATTCCATCCTTCCCAGTTCAACTTGCCACTTAATCTTTTCAATCCTTATGTTCCCCGCCATACTCAAAAGAAGTACTGATAGCGATTCTAGAGCCTCTTGAGGCTCCAGAATCGCTAGCAGAGCTACACAAGTTCACGCATTTCACGGAGAAGGCCCCGTGTCACCGCCTGTGGGAAGGGTAAATCTTCCCAATACCCTCGCCAGTAGAGGCCTTCGGGGCATCCCTGTGGCACATCGATCTGTGACCACCCACCATATTATAATGTCCCCATCTGATTTGAGATCATGGCTCCACCACTATGTGTCCGTGTTATTAACAACGGTAACGGTTTTACATCAAGCCTCAATTTATATACATCAGATAATCAACATTACAAACAGAGTTGAAATAAAAATAAATTATTAATTATAATAGCGTCATTGTAACTTATGACTTGTAATAGATTTTTAAAATGTACACGCAAAAAACTAAAGTGTTAAAAACTACACTTGAAGTGCTGTATTTAACACTTACTAAGTGCTGAACTAGCACTTTGTTCAAGTGTAGATATCCCGAAACTTGACAGGTGTTACAATAATACCACTTGACAAGTGTAATGTCGCAACACTTAAAAGGAAACAACGCAGATGACGCGGATCAGGCTCGAACTCTCGAGCCTGATCCGCGTCATCTGCGTTGTGTCCTTTTAATTATGTACCCACCAAGCGCAAATCAAATTATGGACGATTCTGGAAGTACCACCAATGCTAGACACATGGGAAGTGCCATCCATTCAAGTTTCAGATGTCTGACGATTGTAATGTCTAAGTTCTTAAAGCATTGCACTTTGAGTGTTAAAATCAAACCCTAAGAGTTAGAATGGGTTTAACACCTTGAAAGTGTCAGTTTTAACACTTTAGTTTTTAGTGTGTATGTTGTTTATAGCGGTGTCTAATCATATCCATGAAAATGTTCACCTTAGAAATTCACATCGATTCAAAATATTTGTCCAAACAAGAACAACACTTCTGCATGATTCTGAATTGACAACGAAGTTATTAGAATCGTCAACTTTATTAAGCATTAGCATCGGCACGAATATCTGGAAGAATATCAGACATTATAAGCGTTGCAGACTGCAACCTGAAAACATTTTAGTTATTGGGATGAAAGGATGCTTGGACAGAATAGAACGCAATTAAAAAGATCGTGAGGAAATTTTAATAATTAATGTTTAAACATACTTCATAAAATATCGAAGTTCATCACTGATTGTAAAGTTGAATACTGCCTGATTGTCCCTCCACAAAATAGAGTTTTCTTAAATCGCGACTTCGTGTTTTTAGATTGATTGTCTCGATGGTGTCGTGCATGTAATGAAAGAAGTCCAGCGGAGCATTCTGTAACCATTTCGTACCTTAACCTTTTATTAACCTGACATCGACATAGAATCTGATCTGAAGCCGCGCAAAACAATTTTCGTTGAATCCCATGTTGTTTTTCCAAATCACCCATTTACCCCATTTACCATGCATATCCTCGCGACCAGCGCGTGCCGCGGGTAGCATGACTGCAAAGGTCCCAAGCAGGCATGTCAAAGTACCGCCGGTACCATCATAACCGGTACCGGGACGGGACAGAGCCTGTCCCATCGAAACCGGTACCGGGACAAGTCAACAATTGGGTGACATCACAATCAGATGGGAGGAATTCGTATTAAACCGACCTAGTCCCCACGATCGCAAAGACAAACATGGCATCGTACCAATTATTCTGCGGCGACATCAAAGTAATCATAGAGCACGAAAAAGCACAGAATAATTTCTTTGAAGTAGCCGATGACGGTGCTTTCATTCTCTTTGATGCCACGTTTGGAAAGTTAAACTCATTGGCCTTATCGAGGTGGTGGTACACACAGAACATGCCCCTTTAGAGTGTTTTGATATGTTCATTCACAAATAAGCTGAAAGTATGTCGCGTAAGTGTGCCATACACAATTCGTCCCCTGAGTTCCAATGTGATCCGTGTGCCAGTAGTCACATAGAACACATTGCAACTCAGGGGACGAATTATTAGCCCGTTTACCCTCGTTCAGTTAGGAATTTCCACATAAAATAATTTTGTCCCGGTACCGGCGAGACAAAAGCTTCAGTACCGGTGCCGGTTGGAGCATGAGGGAACCGGCGGTACCGGTAACGGTTGACATGCGTGGTCCCAAGTTACATGTCTACAGCAGTACTTATAAAGTGGAACGCAGGATTTCCACAATCCTCTTTAAAAGTACTGTTGTAGCAATTACTTGTAAGGCAGACAAGCAAGCCCAGTGAACTGAAAACGCAACAAGCAATTATTCCCTCATTTCTGCGATATGATTCCGCCGACAGAAGACATTTATTTGCCACCGCCCCATCGTGAAAAAACATGAGTTACCCAATTTGAAAACATACGAACCAGGATACCAATTCCATGTCAATCACGAATCAGGCCAATGATGTCGACGTGAAATAGAATTTTCGAAGTTTCGCAGGGTCATGGTTGAGATAAGGTGACACGATTTGTGAAACAAAGTATACTACTCAGAGTTTGCCAAGCACCACATATTTGACACATCATTGTGAAATTTGGTTGTGACATATTTGCGATATATTTCGTGGATATGATTGAGGAATGTATTGAGATGGTCCCCAGTGTTTACATTATCTCTCTTGACAGGCCGACTTTTCGTGACAGTCATGGAAAGCATGCACCCCTTGATTTTCATGATGTTTTCGTGTACTGTCTACATGTACATGGTATGTGTGGGGTATTCAATCTTCATTTTACCACAAACCCTTGTGATTTAATGATTGACTATGGCGAATGCAAATGTAAGAAGAAATTTGTCTGAAGCAGAAATGTAACGGGCTGTTGGAATGGTGGAGCAAGGGGCTACGCATCGCCAGGTTGGTGAAGCCCTTGGTGTGCACCATACGCTGATCACCAGAGCCTGAGCATGATTTCAGCAGCATGGCACACCAGTAAGACGGCATGGTGCTGGCAGAGACAGGGCAACATCTGCAGCTGAAGACCGGTTTTGGATCATTCCGGCCCGTAGAAACCGCTTTGCAACAGCAACCCAGCTTCGCAGTGACCTTCAGAATGCATCCGGAGTAAATGTTTCGACGCAGACTACCCGGGCAAGGTTGCACGAAGGTGGTCTCCGATCGCGAAGACCATGTATTCGCATTCCACTGTCCCAGAATCACCACCAGACAAGATATGAACGGGCCATGGACCATGTTGAATGTACCAGAGAAGATTGGCGATCTGTCCTTTTTACAGATGAGTCAAGGTACTACCTAGGCTACACAGATAGGCGTTGTACGGTATGGAGAAGTCCAGGAGAGCGATTCCATGCAGCCAACATTGCTGGATGACTCGGCGTTTTCTCTACCTTTTGTGTGAATCAGCATGGATCTAATGAGACACGTCCCTAAGCTGTAGTACAGAAGGCGAAGAAATGATTATTATTATTACTATTATTATTATTATTATTATTATTATTATTATTATTATTATTATTATTATTATTATTATTATTATTATTATTATTATTATTTTAACACATCCTAATCAGATCAGCGCCCAAGGGGCATTTGGCTTTGTATATTAATTGATTCAAATCGAGAGAGATACAGAATGCAAAAGGGACATCAACAGCTTTTCTTTCTTTCTTTCTTTCTTCCTTTTTCTGTATTTGTTTAGTGCTACATATTCATATTTATTTATACACATACGCTCATATATATAAACCCATTCAAATAGTTTATTTACATTTATGAATTTCAAAAAACTTGTTTGTTTCGCCATTGTAACATTTTCTGTATTCATGTTATGGGAGCGGAGGTTTCTACTAAGTGGAAAGCGCTTGTCCTCCTATCCCTTTTTGCTCAATAGTTATGGCAAATAAAATATGTTTAAAGTAACATTGCTGGATATGACCGCTATGATGCAGAGTCATTAATGATCTGGGGTGGCATCAGCTGGGATGGACGTACAGAGCTCTGTGTCCTTGACAGTGGTACATTGACTGCACAGCGGTATATTAATGAGATCCTGGATGCCCACGTAAGATTGTATGCAGGTGCAGTGGGTGATAGATTCATTCTGATGGACAATAATGCCCACCCGCATGTTGCCTATGCTGTCCGGGAGTACCGACAGGGAGGGGGTGATTAAGCGTATGGACTGGCCAGCAAGATCCCCTGGCCTCAATCTAATCGAACATGTCTGGAATGAGTTGCAGCTTGAAATTGCAGTCCGTCCAGTCAAGCCAAGAAGTGTCCAGGAGCTTGGTGCCATGATGGTCCAAGAATGGAACAACATCTCACAAAGGACCATCAGGAACCTGATTGGGAGCATGAGAAGGCGTTGTCGGGCTGTAATTAACAGTAATGGGTCTCATACTCGATATTGAACCCATACCAGTTCGCTACGTCAACTTTTTGGCAAATTTGAAAAAAATTCCTCTTTTAACAATAATATCCATTTTCCATGGTTATCGTATTCAAAAGCTAAAAAATAATGTCAAACACAAACAAAATCTAATTTCTGTACTTAAATCATTAAAGATATAATTAAATAAAAAATATATACACTATTCATAACAATATTTCAACTAAAACGTAAAACAGGTAGTTGGATATACTTGGTGCTTAGCAAACTTTGAGTAGTATATTACTAATGTGTGCTTTGAAGAGGACCCTTAGTAAATATTACCCTCCCCATTGTTTCCTTGGTAACTCAGTTGAAAGTTTTTAATGGTCAACGGTCCTGCAAAAACTGATCTGATTGTCACTCTGGTCTTTTTGTAGCCAGGATTAGTCTCAAGGTGTGTGGATTTTAGAGCTTCTTTGGTGATGCTGATGTCTCCTTTACTTCCCAAAGTTCCAAGTCGCTTTCAAATCGGCAAAAATTCCAGCTGTTACGATTTACAACTACAATATACGAAATATCGAGCTCCATAACTATGCATGATGTCAGTCGGTGCGAGACTTCTATAGTACGTTACTTATCGTAATAAAAAAACATCCTCGAAATGCACTTCAAGAAAATCACATCATGTAAAATCGTTATCCTAGGTTAATTCCATCATTCACAGTTACAAAATGATGAAACATCGAAAATTGATCATTCCTGCATAAGATCTGATTTAATGTTAGGACAGTGTGAATTCCTCAAAGTTCTCAGCTTGGGAATTTGTTTAACACATATCCAATTCCCAGAATAATACCAAATAATAATAACTTGATAATTCTCTCAGAAATGTGTTGGCATTTCAGTTACTAGAATCAATTTTATGCCCCCTTTCATGGCTTCATTTTCAAAATGTTTCTCGGTAGTGAATTTCCAACTAGGGGGAGGAACCAGGAGGGGGAACCCCCTCCCGGTCCCTCTCCCTAGTTGGAAATTCACTACCCAACACCCCTCAAATCGGAAACCTCTAACCACGTCCCTGATAATAACACATCAAAGAAAGGCATGAATAGAGATGTACATGTACTGCGAATCTGATGTCTTTCAAACCCCGGCATTTAATTCACTTGTGTTAAACGAGATACGATTTTTTTTTTTTTTTTTTTGATAAGTTCGCACTTTTAATATTACAATATTAAATTGGTGAGGGGGAATATTCACTCTACATGATACACACATGACTCGAGAGACTGCTGCAATGCATTTTGGAATGTTTAGCACGCCTATACATCTCGTCCGTCTTGTTTAATGCGTAGTATAAAACAGTGAAATGGCTTTGATCCTCCACCCCCTTCACCCCAAAACAAAAGATGCGTTTATTAGAGACTGAACTTTAGGAGAGAAATTTCACTCCTCATCACTCTGAGGGGCGCAATGTTTTGGAAACTTGCATTTTCTGGAATGCCAGCCAGACCTGGTGGCCGTAGATTTGTTTTCATCATCCATTGCACTATAACAACTGGGTCAAGGTTTTGCTGATGCAGAAACATTGTTGTAATAGATGCCTTCAAAATGTAAGTCTGTACAACGGTGCATATAATCTAAGCATGATATAGAAAAATTCACGAAGGTGGAGAAGAACGTACCTAAAGGGGATACGAGAGGTGTGATCCCAGTCAACAGCTTTTCCAGTCGGGACCTTTTTTGTCTGACTTGTAATCTTAGATATTGATTCCCATTTGTTAATAGACGTGTAGATTTGATACATTTAATTATGTCACAGCCTCGGACCTGGACGTTGGGGCAAACCAGGGTAAAAAATCATCAGAGAAAGGGTCATGGAGGACTGTAACCGTAATTGGCGAGAGGGGGTCAAATCAAAGAGGTCTTTGGGTGGCCTGCGTGATAAAGAGAGGCCAAGATTTGAAGAGTACCTTGATGGCACCTTTGGGGGGTCACTGTTGTTCAAGCTGAGGTCGCGATCCCTGGAGCTGAGGGGAAAAATTGGAAAAGACGGTGAAAGGGAGTGCCAGATGTGTAACTTGGGCATGGTGGAGACCCTGGAACACTTTCTTCTAGAATGCCCAAAGTATCAGTCTAAAAGAATGAGATTCACTGGGAGTATAATGGGGAAGTGGGATGGGAGAATGAAGGACATGTGGTTAGGGGGAGACTCAAAGGAGAGGGTTAATATGCTAATCGGAGAGATTGGGAAGAATGGGGCAAGGGATGTCATCAAGCAGTTCGTCTCCGAGTGTTGGGAGGAGAGGAGAAGCGTGGGAATAGAGAGGCAGTTGGGAATACAGGGGTAACCAAGGCCTTCTCGTCCGAGAACCGCGACAAACCAGCGGCTGGCCAAAGTGTTATTATTAGTCGATCGTCCAAATGGCACCTTATTCGGATTGTTGCGTGTCAAATACTGCCAGTTTGGTAACGACTACTACATGCGTTCATTCATCCGAAAAAAATGTTCAAGAACTTCTTAAGTTTCTTTAAAAGTCTTTACCCAATGCATACGATATCTAAATTTGTTACATGCCTGTTCGATGAAATCCCCATCTTCAGCAACGCTAAACCATGCGGAAAATGAAAATCCGTTCTTCACATATGTGCGGAACAGAAATCGTTGATGGACTTTTACTGTAAAGAAGAGAAATTTCACTGGAATTTTCTACCAATTTTGCACCGCAATTACAATTTGAATCGCTGGCGATAGCTTAAAATCGTCCCCTGAGTCCCAATATGTTCTATGCGACATTAGGCGCATAGAACACATTGGAACTTAAGGGATGAAATAGTAACACGGGTTCCCCTCACAAATTTGGTTGGCGATAAAATGTATTCTTTTTGTTGAAAGTTGTCAAATGAATTGCTGAGTGTCCTTCTAATAATTGTTTTTATAGACATGAAGGCGTATAATAAACACAGAACGACACGTGTATATGAATGGGTTAATCGATATGGCACTTGTGCCATCGCGGATGGATAAAACTCGAGGCCTGCGGCCTCTCGTTCTATCCTTCCGCGCTGACACTCGTGACATATCGATCAGCTCATTCATACATGCCTGTCGTTCTGTGAATTTATTGTTTTAAAAATTATTTTTTCGAGTTTTTCAAAATATTTTCAGAAAACCATGTCATGTAACCACACATTGGAACGAGATTAACGAGCTCGTTCCAAAGAGGGATCACATGATATGGTTTTGTTGAGATGTTTTGAAAAATATTTTTTCTTAACTGCATTTCTAAATTACGTGGGTGGATGCTAACGATTCGTTAGATAGAGGGCTAACCATACTCCTCACTGACAAATTTTCCAACTACATCATCATATCAAGGCATGTCTTCTAGAAGGCATTCTTTTGTGATTTAGGTAAAATATTTAATCAATCGGAACTCGAGCCAGCAGAGCCAGGACAAATGAGGTTTACACCCACCACCCCCTCCTCAATTTACCCCCACCTCCCCAACCACACCTCTAATCTACCATCTTGACGAGAACGCGGTGAAGTAGGTTATAAACGTGAAAGAGAACACATTTAACACTCTCTGGACGAGGTGGAAACCATGCACGTTTTTTCAAAGTGCAATCGGGGTGGCCTTAGTTTGTGGAATAGGTAAGGCAGTCATCCATTGTCCTTTATTTAAGAGCGCGTACCTGGCATGTTCCGCTTCTTAAAAATGATTTAATAACATAAAAAGTAATATTACCTAACCACGGATTTGCGTGATAAATGTCCCTGGTTAATAACTATTTACCTAACCAATTGGGGATATCTGTCTGCTTATTTAACAAATTAAACAGTTGAAAAAAACATATTTTGCTAAAATTTTCAACAAAGCCATTATCATGTAACCCCTTATTGGAACTAGGGTTTAATATCTTCCCGCTTTTCTATAGTAACGGGACGGGATTGAAATTACACTCAGAACCGGGAAATGTCTCTGATAATATCAAGTAATTTACCAGAGAACCGAGACGCATTTATTTTCGTGAAAATGAACATATTTTATTGGCAATCTGCCATCTCCATACGGAAAAGTTCTTTTCCCAAGAGAAGTGTAAAAACTCGGACCCGCTTCCAACTCGTCTTCATTTCCAGAATCGCTACTTTTATCACCACTTCCTCCCGGCGTCAACTCACTTCTTACTGCCGTCGCAAGCAGAGGAGACTAGCAACGGCAGTGAAGAAGGACTTGATTTTAAAGAGGTAGTGAATAGTGAGTGATACTCGGGATTCCGAAGTTTGAACTTTGAAGCGAGTGAACATCTTGCTGTTGAAGAGAGGAGTACTCCGGAACTGATTGAGAACTACAGTGATTTGAAGAAAAAAGGTTCTTCGGGAAGCAGGGTTGTAAAAAGTTAAGGCGTGGAAGACCTGTCGAAATCTTACAAAGTTACGTTGTGGCAGTTTTTCAATTTTGAAAACTTCAGTTCAACACAAACAGTGCTACAGTACGTGGAGAGTGTATTGTCACTAGAGTGGAGATTCTACCCTAGCAATAATTGCAAATTTGTTGCAAAGCAAAACAAGCACAGGCAAAGTTTCAACCAATGGACCTCCGGGTTAAACCCGGAGGTCTATTGGCTGAAACATTGCTTGTGTGTTTTGTCCACATGCACAAAACTTGAAAATTATAGTTTGGGTGATAACTCCACTCCACGGGTGATTTAGTTACAATCCACTCTCCACGTACTGTATGCGTGATTCCCGGTTCCGCGTTAACAGATTTCCCGGGTATCGTGACGGTTTATTCCCACTCAGCAACCTTCCTAAAATACCAGTTAATAGGTGTGAATTACAGAAAGGTGTTAGGTTGGCTGAACGCAACTTTTGCAGTAGAGGATTAGGCTATAGTCTGTATCGTCTTACCTACATAATCAAACAACAGCATATCAAAATACATCTCAACTTTATAATAAAATCTATAAGTACCTTCACATTATTTCAATTTTAGTAATTTACTTGCTTCGTCACCAAATTCAAAAACGTCCAGATTGCCACTATTGAGTCTGTTCTTCAGTGTTTTCAAATGATTGTCTATCGTTCTGTAACGCTTTCGTCTTTTTGGTGCGAGACCTCCGGATTCAAGTTGAATCATTTTTGCTTCGTTGGTTGCCTGCAATTTCTTTAGCAACACAAGGAAAGAGTATATGTTTGGGTGAGCAGCTCTGCACATTTTTTTTATTTTGCTGTGCCAACCTTCCGCATTGTTGGTTGTTCTTGCGCCGTCGTTGTTGTGATGGTTCCATTTGCTGATGGGAACACCCTCTACCCATTGTTCGGTAACATAGTCAGTAAATGCGGTGACATCCACGGAAATGTCCTCGGCTGATTCTAAAGCATTTAGCCAGAAATCTTCAACATGTTGGACGGGAATGAGTGGAAGAACAGCAGCCCTCCGGACAAGAAGTTTGACGTCATCATCTTGATTGTAATGTCTCACTAAACCAACGGATTGAGTCTTCCTCCAGATACACTGTGTGAAGTGGAAAAAACAAAACAACCTTTAACCACCACGGAAGTAAACACGCACTCCAAAACGTTCATCACCGCCGTCTCGAAGTCTATCATGAATGTATCTGGTGCAAACGTTAAGTTTCGTTGAAGAATCTCATCCTTCAGAATGTTGAAAAATATTGAGTAAGTTGATTGAGTTTTATTTGGCAGAAGCGCGAACACCAAGGGGAAACTTTACGGTCAACCATTCCATGAATACAATACAGCTGATAAAACAACTCGGGACACGAATAGAATGTTCCATCTGCAAAAATAATGTCAGAATTGCACAATCGTCGCAAATTGTCGTCAGTGCTAAAAACTAAGATTCGTCGGTTCTGTTCATCTACTATGTCACGCAATAGAAACCGTTCTCCAGCAAAAGTTTTTGTCCATTCATCACCAAGTTCAATTTGGTTTTGCTCTCGTGGCAACTTTGGAAGAACTTTTAATCGATTCCTGTATAAAGACGGCTTACAGCTCTCAAATGTGGGAATTTTTTTGATAACTTCATGAACTTCATGTGAATCTGTATTTCGCAAGCTTCCGAGTTCTTCATCATAAATGCTCGGGATTGGTCCGACTTCTTCGCGACATCGCTTCTTAACTTTCGATAAGAATGCACTTGAAGCAATACTCTCAATATCAGAAGTATGATTATGTCCATTACCGAACTTAACAAGAATACTTTCTTTTGTCACCACTGTAGCCGGACAATTCCGATCAACGCACCTCCAATAGCAACGTTCATGATTTCGTGTTCTGATAGAGAATTTAAATCCACCATGAATCAAGAAAAACCACCTCTACCATTATCAAGAAAATCAATGTCAACTTGTGCGGAAGCCATTATTACTGACAATTCATGCTGAGAAGATCCATATATATATAATATGGGACTGTGTTTTGAAAACATAAAATAATAGATGAGACAAACACCGTGATTGTTGTTCACTTCAAAGGCACAATTAGTGAATCTAAGAAATATCAAACACCGTGTAAACAAGACAGCGGCAGAATATTTTATTTTTGCAAAACAAGACATCAAAAACAATGATAACATATAACAAATTAGAAAAAACAACATAACTGCAGAATATTTTAAAAATTAAGACATCAAAGATGATGATAATATATAGTAACAAACTAATTAATTGTTTTCTCAATTCAACCGACTGACAAAAAACAACAATATTTTAATTTGCAAAAATGATTTTTATTTTGCAAAAAAAAAAATGACAATTTATATGCTACAGACTATAACAAGGATTAAGCAAGTGTGAAAAAAAAGGTTGGCTAGACGCTACTCCTGATCATTAAAAGGTTGGCCAGACGCTACTAATGAAATTAAAAAGGTTGGCTAGGTGGGACGACACCATCGTGACCGGCTTTCGGAACTGGAAAAACGGGAATCCCCGTTCCCGGGATTAAACCCTGATTGCAACAAGCTCGTCGCGCTTGTTCCATTGAGGGACCATGTGGTATGGTTTTGTTAAAAAATAGAAAACAAGAATTAAAATAATTAATTTTGATATCATGTATGTTGGATAAAGGGTTAGTATTATACTTATACACATTTGATGATTGTAGTCTTACCTCGATTTAACATGATACGAAAGTGTTGACTGTATGAACTTAGTAAGTTGCCACAGTGATTGGCAGGAATCAAGATTAGCCTAATCTCATTGATTGGTCTTATCTTCCCCTTGATTGCTGCTCATGACACACATTCCACGTGTTGTGTGGTGACTCAATGAAATGCGACATCGGCAGTTAATAAGTTAACAGCGCAACGTCTTTGATCAAAGACGCTACGCTGTTAACTTGTTTCCGTGGATGCATTTTTATTTTAATACACACACTGACATACTCTTGAGGTCAACAAACCACTCAACCTGGCTGTACTGTAACATTAACCCTGTTCTGTGCATTCTTGAACATGCTACTCCTTTTGGTTGTTACTATCTGATATGGGGGAGCGCGGTGGCTCAGTGGTAGACTGTTGGACTTCTATGCTAGAGTTCCGGAGTTCGATCCCCGTCCGGGACAACCTGCGTTGTGTCCTTGGGCAAGGCATTTTATCCTGGTTGCCTACATGGGGGCACGATGACGCCGTGTACTAGGGCGTACTGCACGTCGATCAGGGATGTGGCTAGAGGGTTTCAGCTGGGGGGGGGGGGGTACCACCGGTGTAAATTCCAACTGTGAGTGGTTTCGATGGGTGATTCCACTGCAGCGCTGGGTGATATATTTTAACCCTTTACCCAACGAATCGCCCGCATCCGCCCGCGTAATATGCAAATACAGCTGCTGAAAAAATATTATTTTTCGAAACATTTCAACAAAATCATATCATGTGACCCCTCTTTGGAACGATCTCGTTCCAAAGAGGGGTCACATGATATGGTTTTGTTGAAATTTTTTTTTAAAAATTAAAAAAAAATGATATTTAAAATAATGAATTTTGAAATCGTCTGCGTTGGGTAAAGGGTTATGAACCCTTCCGAAAATTTTCACTAGTCCTGAAACGGAAAAAGCATCATTTATAATGTGTCTGGGTCAGAAAATTTACCGGATTGATGTCAGAGTCATGTCAATTTCAGAGTAGGAAATTTGAAACTCATGTTTCCAGTTCGAAATTAAAAGATCAAAATTTCTCATCATTAGTTGGAATTTTAATATTTTTCATGAACAATGTTAATTTATTGAATTTCCAACCATTTGATTTTTTGACCTCGGACTTTCCAACTATTGAAAAAAAATACTCCTAGCGGGGGGGGGGGGTGAGACACCCCACGCCCCCCCCCCCCCCCCCCTGTCGCCATATCCCTGACGTCGATAGTGCACATGTCTTCAACCGCTGTAACCCTGCTTGAGCGGAACTTGAACAGAGTTAGAATGTTGAGGAGTTGACAGTTGCTCGTCGATGCTCGGTGGTTCTCTCCGGATACTCCGGCTTTCTCCACCCGTAAAACTGTCACGGTCACGACTGCCATTGTGCATGAGTATGTAATCTTAAAATACCAATAAACAAATAAATAACATAATAAATAAATAACATGGTACGAAGGTGTTGACTATATGAACTATGAAATGTCAGGAAAATCTGGCCCTTACTGGCATAGGCATATGTTCAGTTCTCCATGACAATTGACAGATTTCTGATGCCATCCTATCCACCCACAATTCATTCCGGTGTGACAGGAATGGAAGTCCGTAGGAAAATTAGTCCCTACGGACTTCCATTCCTGTCACACCGGTAATGCAATCATGATCATCCAAATATCTATGGACATGAAATCGCTAGGCTAATTTCCGCTTTATAAATGTAATTATTTTAATTAAAGGAAAGGCACGGGATACAAGCGGGACGAGATGATGAATGCAAAACACATTAGGTAGACACTAATAGAGTACATTCATAATAAAATCAAGACAGTCTCTGTTTACTTCCTCGATAATGGAAAGCGGGTGATGCCTTGTCAAACTGACATTCCAAGATGATTTTGTCTCTTTTTCTGTGTCATGCCGTAAGCTAGTGTAGATACCTAGGCCCGCTCCCCCATGATCATTTCTGTCGGAGTCTTTTGTTGTCCGTCATTAATGCACCATGTACCCGGATGAACAAGATTTGCTGGACCCCGCGAATGACGTCATGTCACGTGATCCAGTAACGTCATGTCTGGTTATCAGTTATCATGCTAGCCCGTAGGGAGCGCGTGGGTTCAGGGGTTACGGAATTGCACTTTAAACCGAAAGGTTCAAAGGTTCACTGCTAGGGGTAACTGCGTTGGCTCCTTGGACAAGGCACTTAATACCGGTTGCCCACTTGGGGCGCGGTGGCACTGTGCTAAAAGGCGTGCTGCACGTCGATGGTGCCCTTGTCTTCAACCAATGCTAACCCTGCTTGTGTGGAGTTTGTATGTTGGGGAGTCTGGCGGTTGCTCGCCGTTGCTCTGTGGTTCTCTCCGGGTATTCCGGCTTCCTCCACCCGTAAAACAGTCTAACACGAGAGGACCCTGAATGTGAAAAGTGTCGTTAAACCCCAATAAATAAAATAACATGGTCGTCCATGTGAGTGACCGTGTGTTACGTCAATACAACAGGAATACATGGTGTAAGTGTGCATACGCAGCGCGTGTTGTAAGGGTGATACGTGTTTTCATTGTCCATTTTGTAAACTGGAGGCCGCGATCTTGGTCTTTGGTGGCAGGTGATTGCTAAGTTATCCAAAACCCTTTAATTGGATGGATGTGTGTTCAGAGGTTGCGTTCGATTGGACTAGAGTATATCTAATTACCCAAATGGACCGACAACTATTTTACTTGTTAGGAATCCTTCAGAATCCTCTACTTCTATATATCTATATTATTATTTCTGTCTACCCAACCCTATTCGATTGTTCAGACATAAACTTCAGTAGCCTTCCAGCAATACATTTGTGTACAAATCAGCAGTGAAAATCTAGCAAAGGGTAACATCCAGAGCAGATTTATAATGTACTGATATCGTTGTAGAAGTACAGATAGACAGACCCTAGCTTGTTTCATGTGGCTACAACACACAAAAGTCTGATTTATGGGCAATTCATACCACATTTCCTCAATTAAACTAATCTCCCCGTATTATGTAAGATAACGTTCTACTCGCCTTTCTTGGAACAAAGGCCAAGCATTCTTTCCACTTTTGTTTTCCTTTTATGTATAACAAGAATACATGAAAGGAAAACAAAAGTGGAAAGAATTAGCTAAAACCTACTTCAAGTGATAGACGCACGGTAGAATTTACATCAAAGCCTTCCTTGTGATATTTTCATCGAAACCATAACACCCGCCACACTCTAAGCTGT
The DNA here is from genome assembly GCA_031216915.1 of Pictodentalium vernedei. Lineage (NCBI taxonomy): Eukaryota > Metazoa > Mollusca > Scaphopoda > Dentaliida > Dentaliidae > Pictodentalium > Pictodentalium vernedei. The sequence goes on along the minus strand of CM062295.1, from coordinate 603,691,087 downwards.
TGTCTGCCTATGATGGACATTACTGCCACAGGCAAGCGGAAATACCTAACAGTGGAACTGACAGTTTAAGATTAAAAAATTGTATGGTTTATATGTTATGTTCTATGAATATGGATTAGATATAAAAAGTGTTTGATAGATCCCAATATATCAACGGCCTTAGATAAGAAATAGCAACAAAATCCCACACGGATGCCATGACATCACATCGGGAATCGACTGACAACTTTCTGCATGTTACAATTTATTTTATTACTGGAGAGGCCAGGCTTTCTTGTCGTTTTTTATAATTAGTCTGTGTGAAACACACAGACTATTGTTTTTATGGTTTCTTTTTTTTTTCTTTTTCTTCTTCTTCCATCTTCTTCTTCTTCTTTTTCTTATTCTCCTGTCTTCTGTGCACTTCCTTGTCCGCACGATAATTTGAAAACGAATTGCCCTAACTGGCTGATATTTGGCATACTGATAGACAGCCACAAGTTCTCGGTAACTATGTTTCTAAGATTCATGGGGCATCAGGGGTGTCCCTAGGGGTGTTTTGAAAGTGGGTCATGCCCAAATCTCAGGCATGGTATGACCTATGGACCTAGGCCCAACACCAAATGAGTCAACAATCGATGGAGATTCAAAATATGGATCAAGGTCACTGAGGTCACCTGCGCGTCATTGAGTGCATTTCTCAGAATTCCTGGGAATCACACTTTTTTTACCCCCTAATGCAATCCAGAAGTTCATACATGCATTTTTCACACGAAAAAGTAGGCGTGACCAAATATTTTGAAGTGTGTTAATCTCATATCTTAAGCATGGTGTGACGTATGGACCTGGGACCAACACCAAAATGAGTCGAAACTCAATGGAGGTTCAAAATATGGGTCAAGGTCACTGAGGTCACCTAGGGGTCATTGAGTACATTTTTAAGATTGCTGGAAATCACATTTTTGACCCCCTAATGCATTCCCAAAGTCCATACATGTATTTTGCATAAAAAGTGGGCGTGGCTACTTTTTTTGAAAGTGGGTCTCGCTTTTCTCTCAAGCGTGGTATAACAAATGGACCTAGGACTAACACCAAATGAGTCGACACTCGATCCGGGATCACTGAGGGTATTTTCATATTGCTAAAAATCACATTCTTTTGGACCCCCTACAGCATTCCCTTGATCAAACCCTTTGAATGCTGTGCACATATATACCTTTTCTGGTTTCTTGGAAAATTAATCCGATTCCTGAATGAATATCTTTAAATACTGTTAACGAAAACCTATTCCGATTTCTTTAAAACTACTTTATCTCCGTAAAATGGGGAGGGCAGTGGCTCAGTGGTAGACTGTTGGATTTTATGCTAGTGGTCCCGAGTTCGATCCCCGTCCGGGACGACCTGCGTTGTGTCCTTGGGTAAGGCACTTTATCCCGGTTGCCTACATGGGGGCACGATGGCGCCGTGTACTAAGGCGTACTGCACGATGGTGCACATGTCTTCAACCGCTGTAACCCTGCTTGAGCGGAGCTTGAGCAGAGTTAGAATGTTGAGGAGCTGACAGATGCTCTTCGATGCTCGGTGGTTCTGTCCGGGTACTCTGGCTTCCCCCACCGTAAAACTGTCACGGTCACGATTAGCTACTGTGCATAAGTTTGTGACCTTAAACACCAATAAATAAATAAATAAATATCCCCGTGAAATAAGCCTCCAAAGTATTCCAGTTACATTCACAGAAGGGCGTTGTGGCTCAGTTGGTAGAGGTGAAGGCTGCAAACCGAGAGGTCCTCGGTTCGAATCCCAGCTGCGGCAACCGTGTTGTGTCTTTAGGCAAGGCACTTCACCCCATTGCCCACATGGGGGCATGGTGGCATTGTGCACTAACGCGGTACTGCTTATCGATGGTGTACTTGTCTTCAACCAGTGCTAACCCCGATTGTGTTGAGTCAGTCTGTTGGGGAGCCTGACAGTTGCTCGCCGTTGCTCGGTGGTTCTCTCAGGGTACTCCGGCTTCCTCCACCCGTAAAACTGTCCGACACAAGGTGACAGTGGCTGTTAAAATTGTCGTTAAACCCAATAAATGAATAAATAACATTCATAGAAGGCATGCCTTGATGGTGTAGTTGTAATATATGTGTCTTCCATTCACTGTTTGTCAACACGACAACCCAATACAATCACTCCTATCTTAATGTTTTTGTTATACTGACAGACTGTACTGGCAAATGAGTTCACTGTAGCAATAGACATTATTTAAAACTTTAGAGGATCTCTCATAAACAAAGAAGTCATAGAGAAAGGTGTAACTGTAAATCAGCATCGACAAGCTTCGGGATGGAGCGGTGTGTGGCTTTCTCGAAACACCTATCACAATTATAAAGTAATGAAATATAATATTTCAATGGTCTGTTTTAACCCTCTTAATACATTGTACTTCAATGTGACTACACACACCTTTCATATAACTCACGACTCTTGAATGTCTTTACGCTTTCCTTTCTGTAATATTTAATTCTATTCAGGTGTACTTTCCAAAGTAAGGTACAGAAATTTCCATTCAGTTTTCATTATTGCTTGAAAAACATTGCTTATGGCCTCTCAATGGAATGATCTCGTTTTTAAGTGTTAAAGTGGAGTATTTAAAGGGATTAATTTAACCCTATCGATATCTTAATATGGGTCCCAAAAATTGTACTTTTGCAATTTAGGAATAATGATAACACTTTCTGTTCTCACATTGTTGCTCTAAACATGCATGGCTATCGATGGGACCTTGGTATTCTGTCAATGCTAATAAGTCTCCAGATACGCTTTGGGGGCCTTCAAGACCCTTTTACATCTATATTCCAACATTGCTGAATTCTTTTACTCGCAGTATATTTTACTGAGGTACCATGTACCTTAACATTTTCTAGCTAATATGAATATTTGCTATTATCTACAAATATGGCTGATCCGGAGTTGGTGAAGCCAATATTTTTAAAGTGGTTTACGCTCGTACTTCAGGCTTGGTATGACCTACAGACATGGGACTTACACCGATTGAGTTGAAACTTGCTGGAGGTTCAAAAGATCGTCCACATCAATGCGGTCAACGGAGATTATTAAGTGCATATTTTTCAGAACTATCGGGAATTGCAGTTTATAACAACTAATGCAATCTGAAGATTATCCATGTATTTCATCATTCAAATAAGTGGCAGAGCCAGTAATGTTAATTTCTGATTCCTTGATCGAATCCTTTAAATGGTGTGCACATATATGCCTTTTCTGGTTTCTTATTATTATGTTCTGATTCCTGTATGGACATCTGAAATTACTGTTAACGGAAATCCATTCCTGATTTGTTAAAAAAATATTTTACTTCCGAAAATAAACCTCCATAAATTCTCTTTCCATATAGTTTTTTTCCTGATACTTTAACCCTTTTCACACAGACTTGTATTTACTGGATGCAGTAAATTCTGTTTCTCTAGTTTCAAAATAAATTTAACGTTTGACCTGATGGAAAAAAAGTGCACAAGTCCCAACCTATTAACCACACAAAATGAGATGTTGTCTCAAAGAGGGTATGACTTAACCCTTTACCTGACATGAAAAGCAGACGACACTTGCAATAAAAATTCTTGAATAACAAATTGTTTTCATTTTTTGTCTCAAAAACATAGGTTATGACCCCTCTTTGGAACGAGCTCGACGAGCTCGTTCCAAAGAGAGGTCATAACCTATGTTTTTGAGACAAAAAATGAAAAAAATAATGAAAATTAATTGGCGATTGTTGTGAATAGCGCTGGCCTGTTTTGGCCGTTACGTTGGGTAAAGGGTTAAACATCTACGGTATTTCTGAACTTACTCCGCTCACAAATCACATTGATCATTAAAGGATACAGCGGGTGGTTCAATAATGACAAACATGAATATTTAAATTCAGACACTCTATTAGAAATATTAGAAATGTATAAGTATGAAAATAAACTCCACCTTTCGTTTCAAAAAAAAAAAAACATGGGACATCAAATTTTCACAAGTAACAAAGCCCACCTGATATTTCTGTATGAACCGTCGAAAATTTCCTCTCGGGTTGTATCTCTGTCTGAAAAGCTGAAAACAGAGATGGTGACGCGGGGGTTGCAAACAAATAAAGACATGCGCAGCGTTGGACATTTTAACTCTTCACTAAACTAATCGGACGCAACCGCGCGCGTAATTTACAAATTGCGCACTTAAAAAACAATTCTTGAAAAAAAGTCAACAAAAACCATATCGTGTGACTCCTCATTGGAAGGAGGAATGAAGCAATGTGATTGAACATTTTGAAGGCCTGAGCGAAGGTATAGTTAGGAAGTAGTGCTACAAGTCAGTAGTAATGGTTCAAAGCTGCAACAGTGGTAGAAGACTATTGTATTGGGTGACCAGAAATAATGGTTTAAGGCAGCAAGAGTGGTAGAATACTATAGTATTGGCTGACTGATGTAGAAGCTAATGACAGGACAGATAATTGTAGACAAGTAGTGGCATTGGAGTTTTGAAGATAAGATGGAACCCGTAAGATAAGATGGAACCCGTTGGAGCTGTATGGGAGCCATATAGGAGATGTATAGGAGCTGGGGCATAGGTATCCTTAAATGGGGCTAAGAGGGATAGTAAATTAGACCTCATTGAGGGATTGTTTCATGGCCCTCCTGGGCTCAACCGAAATGAGGCTAGGTGGGATAGTAAATTAGACCTTATTGTGGGATTTTTTCATGGCCCTCAAAGCCTCAACCGAAATGAGGCTAAGTGGTATAGTAAATTAGACATCATTGAGGGATTTTCTCATAGCACCCATGACCTAATAAGACTAAAAAGGGGTGCCGAAGCCCAGACGTTTCCCAAAAAGGGGTGCAGAAATTGGAGTGCCACGGGATATGGCTGCTAAATACCAAGATGAGGCTAAGAGGGATATTAAATTAGACCTCATTGAGGGGTTTTTTCATGGCCCTCATGGCCTCAAACGAAATGAGGCTAAGAGGGATAATAAATTAGGCCTCATTGAGGGCTTTTCTCATAGCCCTCATGGCCTCATATGACTAAAAATGGGTGTTGAAGTCCAGACATTTTTTGAAAAGGGGTGCTGAAATTGGGGTACCGTGGGGATATAGCTATTAAATACCGAGATGAGGCTAAGAGGGATGGTAAATTAAACCTCATTGACGGTTTTTTTCATAGCCCTCGTGGCCTCATACGACTAAAAAGGGGAACCGAAGGCAGACGTTTTCCGAAAAGGGGTACTGAAATTGGGGTGTTACGGGATATGGCTGTTAAATATCGAGATTAAGCTAAGAGGGATAGTAAATTAGGCCTCATTGGGGGATTTTTTCATGGCCCTCATGGCCTCAAACGAAATGAGGCTAGGAGGAATAGTAGATTAGACCTTATTGGGGGATTTCTCATGGCCCTCGTGGCCTCATACGACACAAAAGGATTCTCCAGAAGGTATCCTCGATAGGTATCTCAAATAATACCAGGTCATAGGTATCCTCAAATACCGAAATGAGGCTAAGAGTCGTATGTGCGAGTCACTCGTTCGAGTAAACACTCTGTGGCTTATTTGCTCAATAGGGTTCGAGTCGTTCGATCAATGACTTATCATTAACCTCTCGATAGATTCTTGGCTATAGGAATGATATAGGCTTTCATGGGGGGTGTGTATAAGTTGGCTATAATCCAAAGGGGGCCATCAGTACTATAAAAAGCCATGCTCTGGCAGTCCTAAAAAGGATTCTTGAAGAATCTATATCAAATAAAGTGGATTTTGGTGATTTGAAGGGATTGTCGGGTTGTTTATGGTAATTAGATTTACTCCTGTTCCATCGAACATACCCTCCAAACATACCCATGTCCTATTGTAGGCCTTTAGGTAACATAGCTTGTAGACCCATGGGTAGCAACCGAGACTTTACTGGTAAATCAGAGCCAAGTAAACAATTATCGGGTTGTTTGTGGTAATTCTACGAAGTATCCGAGGATTTGGGGAAAATCCGAACCTGAAAACTACTCTAATCCAATCAAACTTACCCCAGGGGCCCTCTCGGTGCTACGTGCTACTATTTTATGCCCAATCTGGGATTTCATATCAAATAAAAGTTGTTTTTTAGTGATTTGGAGAGATTGTCGGGTTTATTTGGGTAATTCTACGAATCGGAAAATTACTTTTGTACAAAGGAACATAGCCTCTGAACATGCCCCTGTCTTGTAAGCCTCTGGTCCATATAGCAACCACGTGCTACCATAGAAACCGGGATGGCGGCCTCCAGTGTATAAAATGGCCGGCGGAAACACGTATCACCTAACAACGCGCGCTGCGCATGTGCACTAACACCACTTATTACTATGCTAATGACAAGATGGCCGCTCACGCGGGTTACCATGAACACAGCATGGCGCCATTGGGTCACGTGACATGGCGTCACTTCCTAGGTCCTGTGTTAGGTCCGACTGAATAGGGCCGATCCATCGCTCTCCAACTACTAACCATAAACAGTCAATTGAATCGACGCTGGAAATGTTGCTCAATCGAGATTTGATTTGACAGAATCTTTGATGGCATGATCATTATGAACGAAGACTTACCACAGCCGAGTCTTACGTTACGCAACGTAGTTCCACTAATTAGGTTAACCGGTTGAGAGCTAAAAGCCATATTCAGAGCATTCAAAAAAAATGAGGGCACGAGGGCAAAATCCAACATTTTCCTTGCTCGTGTTTGTATTCAGTCAAACGCAAATAATACTCTTGTTGATATCAATTTGTTTATCACAAATTATTGAAGAGTGATATGTGCACTCTTCAATCTATTGTGATAAAACAAATTTTGATGAAGAAATTCAGAACATCAAAAATAATGTAGCCCTCAACCAGTTAATATCTCGGTGGTTTAAAGGTGAATCAAATACTTATTGACTGGTACAGTACGTGGAGAGTGTATTATCACTAAATCACCCACAGAGTGGAGATTCCACCCAAGCAATAATTGCAAATTTGTTGCAAAGCATAACAAGCACAAGCAAAGTTTCAGCCAATGGACCTCCGGGTTAAACCCGGAGGTCCATTGGCTGAAACATTGCTTGTGTTTTTAGTCGATATACACAACATTTGAAAGTTATAATTTGGGTGATAACTCCACTCCGCGGGTGATTTATTTACAATCCACTCTCCGCGTACTGTGTATCACTAATTGGAGGACGAAAGAACATGAATGTATCTTTATGAGCAAAAGTACATCACATTTTATCAACGTTCGTCTACGCGAAAGGAATGAATAATTTCGGGATAATCAAATGTCCTCCCTGTGCGAAACCTTGCTTTGTGAGTAGGAAAAATGGCAATGTACGCTTCTAAAATCACATTTACACTCGACAGACAGGAACCGGTTCGAATTCGTATATTGCAATCAATGACTGTTGGAATACAGTACCTGGAGACTGTATTATCACTAAATCACCCGCAGAGTGGAGATTCCACCCGCGCAATAATTGCAAATTTGTTGCAAAGCATGACCAGCACCAGCAAAGTTTCAGCCAATGGACCTTCGGGTTAAACCCGGAGGTCCATAGGCTGAAACATTGCTTGTGTTTTTTGTCGATATGTACAAAATTTGAAATTTATAGCTTGGGTGATAACTCCACTCCGCGGGTGATTTAGTTACAATCCACTCTCCACGTACTGTAGAAGACGAAATTCGCAGACCACAAACAATAATCTTAATCTGTAATTAGGACGCGGTCGATCAGTAGGTAGAGGTGCAGGCTCAAGCCGAGAGGTCCTCGGTTCGAATTCCACCATGCAACAGCGGCAACCGCGGTGTGTCCTTGGGCAAGATACTTCACCCCTATTGCCCACGTGTGGGCACGGTGGCGTTATGTACTAAGGTGCATTGCACGTCGATGGTGCACTTATCTTCACACATTGCTAACCCTGCTTGTGTGGAGTTGGTATGTTGGGGGAGCTGACAGTTTCTCGCCTTTGCTCGGTGGTTCTCTCCGGGCTCTCCGGCTTCCTCCACCCGTAAACATGTCATGCCATTGTGCTGAAATATGTGACCTTAAATACCAATAAATAAATGAATAATCTGTAATTACCGTGCGAGAAAGACAAGACATTGATGAGTAAAGAACGATGCACCAGTGGCGGCGCTACCTTCTCAAAAGAGATGACAAAGGTTCGAGTTCTGATCTGTAAAGTTTCCAAACATTGTCTGTTAGCATCAGTAGAGGGTTTCTGCTGTTACTTATCGTCTTGTCGCTTAGTAACGTAACCAGACTGCCCCCACCCCTCACAGAGAAACACTATGTGTCTACGTAAATAGCTACACTGCAAAAAATATAGGTTCTCTTTAGAACCGAAACTGGTTCTAATCTTGTCACTGAGATGGAACCAGTTCTGTTTAAACAGTATTTATTTCAAATCAAATAAATTTATAAAGATTAACATTAAATAGTAACAGAATTAAACATAAATTGAGGGGATTTCAGCCGTAAGTTTAGAGCTTATACGAGGTTGTCTCAAATCATTATTAAGCATAGGAGATATGAACAGCTGGCATATCGAACCAGTTTTGGTTCTGTATAGAACCAATATACCAGGTATTTATATTCGCTTTGTTTCAAACTGTTTGGCGACTGCGTTGAATAAGCTCAAAGTTTACTGCTGAATCTACTTCAGTTCATGTAATATTCTGTTAAAATTGAATGCTAATCTTGGTAAACTTATTTGATTTGAAATAAATACTGTTTAAACTAAACTGGTTCCATCTCAGGGACAAGATTAGAACCAGTTTTGGTTCTAAAGAGAACCTATATTTTTTGCAGTGTAGGAAGGGATAGGTCTTGGAGCGGCCGCTAGCATTCTCGAAAATTGTTCCACATGGTCTATTCGTATAAGGTGAAATTCTTGTCGCGAATCATTGTAAATAGTTTTTATTCATTTTCGTCGGAAATATTGTGAAAGATCTACCAAATGATTAATGCAGTAATAAAAGTTAACACCTTGTGATTAACTATGAGTCAGAACCTTTAACCCAGTCCGACGACAAGTTGCTGATACATGTATGATAATTACCACATACGAAATCATTCCTAGTTTCCTATTTTGTTGATGATATCGCAGTCATGCCGGAGAATAAACACCGCGCATGGATTGTAATTTATCTTTAAAACACCCGTGGAGTGGAGGGTCGAAGGCCGATGGTTCATTACCAGAAGCTTTGCGTTTCTTATACCTTTTCAGCGTTTTTTTGTTGTTGTAATAACAAAAACAACTTGAATTGAGATTATGCAATTCTAATTGTATGTGGCCTTCCACGAAATTGCTCAATTGTCCCATGTTTCAACTTTCGTGTAAAGAGGCAGTCATGCTGAACCCTCCTAAATGAATGAAACTGAAAAAAATATTTCTCGTGGCGTCCGGAAACCCGACGATATTTTAACCCTTTACCTAACGAATCACCCGCATCCACCCGCGTAATATGCAAATTGAGCAATTGAAAAAATTAAATTTTTCAAAATATTTCAACAAAACCATATCATGTGACCCCTCATTGGAACGAGCTCATTGAGCTCGTTCCAATGAGGGGTCACATGATATGGTTTTGTTGAAATATTTTGAAAAAATTTTAAAAATGATATTTAAAATAATAAATTTTGATACCGTCGTCGTTGGGTAAAGGGTTAAGTATTTTTTTTCAATTTGACTTTGCAGAATAGTGGACTCGGACGGATGTCATGATGACATTTTTCATCGTTTCGAATAGTCAGCATTTTTTTTAAGTGTATCACATTTTTTAAAAAAAAAAATTCTTTTATTTTAATGTTCAGTGGGTCCTTTTGTCCAATAAATTAACCAGATATATTGCATTGTGCTTTGTTAATTTTTCATAAGCCTTTATGTTGTTGAGCGCACGGACCTGATAGAAAAAGAAGGAACAAGGGGGTATAGCGGGCTGGGAATTTTGAGACGTAAAGGAGACATCAGCATCGCCAAGGAAGCTCTAAATTCCAGATAGACGGAATTTCCAACTATTCATGACTTGCCCACCGAATATCCAACTATAGGAAATTTTGGCCCAGATTGGGTGTGACCCCCTGCCCCCCCCCCACCCCCCCCCCCACCCCCCACACACACACATCCTGTCGCCACGTCCCTGGTGACATTATGACCAATTTGGAGAAACTGTACTGTATGTGTTAATTAAATAAGATGTTGCATGACAACTACAGTACAATCTGCAGTACTACAGTACAACCGCCGTGGACTGGTCATAATCCAAGCGTGCATGGGCAGTAAACTCCACGCGTGCGTTTATCAAGCTAAAAACTAAAGTGTTAAAAACTACACTTGAAGTGCTGTATTTAACACTTACTAAGTGCTGAACTAGCACTTTGTTCAAGTGTAGATATTCCAGAACTTGACAGGTGTTACAATAATACCACTTGACAAGTGTAATGTCGGGACACTTAAAGGAAACAACGCAGATGACGCGGATCAGGCTCGAACTCTCGAGCCTGATCCACGTCATCTGCGTTGTGTCCTTTTAATTATGTACCCACCAAGCGCAAATCAAATTATGGACGATTCTGGAAGAACCACCAATGCTAAACACATGGGAAGTGCCATCCATTCAAGTTTCAGATGTCTGACGATTGTAATGTCTAAGTGCTTAAAGCATTGCACTTTGAGTGTTAAAATCAAACCCTAAGAGTTAGAATGGGTTTAACACTGAATGTGTCAGTTTTAACACTTTAGTTTTTAGTGTGTACCAGGTAATGAAACTCATCATCAGCAAAGTTTTAATTAATGAAGCACCGGGTTGTACCCGGTGCTTCATAAATTAAATTTTTGATGATTATTCCTATTATTGGTATTTGGAATCATATATTACTGCATCCGTGGGAATATTGCCCACCCGTGGAAAATGACCAGCTCACGGCGGTAGTACTGTATTCATGTTGAGTGTGCATACCCAACAATAAATTTCAGAGAAGTCTTCAGTATTTAAACTTAATTCAGATTGACTAAGAGTTAAACCACATTAACGAAGGCATGCATTGGTGATGTATTTGGAACATTTGATCAGTGGAGACTTGAGACATCAAAGTCGTTTACAACCCAACCCTCCCACTCGATCATCTTCGCGACGCCCCGGTACACACTGAGTCTTGTGACTGTGCAAATATGACAAGTAATCGTATATGAACTGAAACACGATAACCTAATACGTGGTATGAATGGAAGGACACAGCCCAGCTGTTTCCGAAGTGTAATATATTTCTCGGTGGCCCTCACCTCTAGCTCTCTTTAAGAACTTCCACATTCCATATTGCTCATCAAGATCTGAGAATCAAGGAAGTATTATTTTGAGGGGATCTTATTTTCTTGTCAAAATATCTCCTACCGGGCCAAGCCATGGCCTGCCTGTTACATCTTGGGTGTCTGTACATCCCCCTCTCCCCCCCCCACCCCCCACCCCCACACACACGTTTGTGATGCTTTCGTGGATTCAGCGAATAGGACCATGTAGGCCCATTAGACTGTTTATCAGCCACAGTGCATCTTACATTTATTGCTTAAATTGAATCAAAGTTATTAGTCTGCTCTCTGTAGACCTCTTGATAGATACAAGGGTTGGGGTCCATTCGCTGAAATTTAGATGTTTTGTTCTTTCTACTTATAAAATGTCGAGACTCAAGCTCTTTGAGAAAATCCATTCCACTCCTTCAGTGTTTAGATAATATTCAATAAATCCTTTGCTGTATGTTTCAGATTGAATTTCCTTCAGATTGTTGATACACAGTTGTCAGTTTAAACACTGGGATCGAAGTTCTTCTGCGGATATGAAATCTCCAGAGTCATTAACATTCACATTCGCAGCTGAAAGAAATCTCCACGTAAAATCATCTCGATGCCTCCAAAAACATTTCGGCGATTCCCTCTTATCTCTTTACAAATTGTGTCTATTTGTCGAAAAAGTTTTAAGAAAGCATTGATACTTCGTCCATAATTAACATCTGTTGATAACATCCTACATCCTCTCTTTCACATCATGATAATTGTCATCAAACTTGGATTTTCTGTATCAATTCGTCCGAAAATCTGCTGTCCGCTGAAACAAAACATCTGTGCCCAGTCGTTGGACCGCGAGGCAATTTGGTACTTGCCATACCTGTTTTATCGAGGGTATGAACGTTATTGTTAAAATGTGTCAGTCCAGTGTTGATTTTATTGAGGTAAAATGTTTTTGCCCACACCAACCTGTCCATTTATTATAATGTTATGACCTTTTTCATTAGCAATTTCGATCTCTGAAACAGACATCTTCGAATGAACTTCAGTTTACATTGTACACTCACCACGTTTCATTGTTGACTATGAGTTATATTTAGAGTGTAAAATAATGTGTTGAATTTTATATTGACCAATGAACGAGTGGCGTTGCATTCATTGCTTGTTTACCGGATAACTGGTGGCGGGGATAGCCGTCTCTGTCGTTTCAGTCGATAAAAAGTGAAATAAATGCGAATAAAAGTCAAATTTCGAAAATCTTGGGCTCGAAATCTCAGTGGCTCCGCGAATTACACGAAATTTTGTCGTTTATTTGAGCGAGATCAACGAGGTATTTGCTATTTGAGAGACTGTTGAAAATTTAGATCTGGGAAGTGTCATACCTTTACTTTTTTTAGTATTGATAATATAATATATATTTTATTAAAATTGATAAAATCCGATAATACGTCGAGTACCTGTGGTACACACTCATATCTCCAGCATGGTATGATGTATGGACCTGGGTCCAAGACTAAATGAGTCCACTCGATAGATGTTCAAAATATGAGTCAAGGTCACTGAGGTCACCCTGGAATCATTGAGTGCATTTTCCAGAATTGCTGAAAATAACATTTTAGACCCCCTAAAGCATTCCCAATGTTCATACATGCATTTTTGCACTGAAAAAGGTGAGTGTGGCCAAACATTTGAAAGTGGGTCATGCTTATATCTCAAGCATAGTATGGCCCATGTACCCGTATTTTTTGTACGGTTCTTTTTCTTTTTTCTCTTCTTCTTTTCTTCTTCTTCGTCTTCTTATTCTCCTGTCTTCTGTTTAAAATGCACGTCTTTGTCCACACGATAACTCGAAAACGAATTGCCCTATCTCGCTGATTTTTGGCATACTAGTAGACAGTCACGCATTCTTGGCCACCTTTGTTTCCGAAGGAGTGTTTTGAACGTGGATGACGCCCATATCTCAGGAAAGGTATGACCTATGGACCTGGGGCCAACACCAAATGAGCCGACACTCGGTGGAGATTCAAAATATGGGTCAAGGTCACTGAGGTCACCTAGGGGTCATTGAGTGCATTTTTCACAATTGCTGGAAATCACATTTTTGGACCCTATAATGCATTCCCGAAATCCGCACATGCTTTTTTACACTAAAAAAGTGGACGTGGCCAAACATTTTGAAAGTGGGTCATGCTCATATCTCAAGCATGGTATGACTGGGACAAACGCCAAACCAGTCGAAACTCGATGGAGGTTTAAAATATAGGTCAAGGTGACTGAGGTCACCCAGAGGTCATTGAGTGCATTTTTCAGAATTGCTGGAAATCACATTTTTGGACGCCCTAGTGCATTCCCTTGATCGGACCCTTTGAATGCTGTACACATATATGCCTTTCTGGTTTCTTGGAAAAATTTATCTGATTCCTGAATGAATATCTTTAAATGCTGTTAACGGAAACCTATTTCTGGCTTCTTTAAAACTATTTTATACCCGAAAATAAGCCTCCATAAATTTTCTTTATATATAGTTCATTTCTGATGCTTCCACCATTTTCACACAGACTTAAATTTACTGGATGCAGTAAATTCTGTTTCTCTAGTTTCATAACGATTTTATCTTTTTAATGTACCATGAACAACAATATTACTTTATTAATATGAAAATAGCATCGTAAAAAATCTTCGCTTAGACACAATATATATGATAGACAAATTCTCAGTAATTTTCATCAATTAAATGACGATAATGATACGTCAGTTAAGTTTGAATATCCATTGATAAATCATGTGAGACAAATTGTTGTGACCTTTCGCCCCCACATTTGTAAAAAATAATCTGATAACAAGGATTATATCCTTTTCGTTGTTATTTAAAAGGCAAAAAAATACTGTCAGTTGTCGCCTTAAAAAGACAAGAACTACATGCTGTCGCGCAGGATACCGGGATATCCAAATGGTAGAACATTTTGCGCAACTTGTTCAGTCCATGTGTGTTCTAAACTACAGCGCGGTGGATACGGCAGCTCGTGTGAGTACACTATGCCATTAATTGGCTGAGCAGTTAATTTCATATTGCCAAGGTTAATTTCTTATCTTGAACCTATCAACGGGGTATGCACACATTTTTACAGAGCGAATAATTTGACAGTGGACGCACAGACGAGGCATTGAACCGTATATTCGTAGTAAGGTTAAAAAATGATTCAGTCCTGCAGCTCTACCGAGCTGTAGCAATGAATTATTATTCACCCCCGCCCCCTTGTAAATAAAAACTGGATTTCCCCATTTACTGTATACAACCGTGTGTAAGACTATTCCATTCAGTGCATCAGAGTGGACAGAGTTGAGTTCTTTAGCTCAGCAATATGCGTTGTATAACTTACGCACATGAAGTCGAAAATATTTCGGTTGACGTAAAGTCTAAAATAGCTCCATGGCAGCTGATAAGTGGATTATTACAAGGGGTTGTTAAGTAGTCCACTGTCCAAGCATTGAATTTCAAATCGTAAAAGTGTCCTTCGCCTTAAAGACAAAAATTCAGAGATATGCGCGCACACGGAATCCAGAGTATTTTGTCCGATGCAAAGCCCGGAAAAGCTTAAATGCAAGGTAATAAATGGGTCAGTGCATGTCTTTCTCTACAAAAGCATAGAAAATCGATGCTGAGTTCAAACGATAGCGCCTAACTATGGCATGAACGCAATATTAATTTTGTATATGCTTAAGAATTGATTGCAATTTTTATAATCTTTATTGGAGTATGAACGTGTGGGAATGGGTACAAATTATGTATGAATCCTTCGGGATTCATACATAATTTGTACCCATTTCCACACGTTCATTCTCCAATAAAGATTATAAAAATTGCATTCAATTCTTATAATTACATTCCGTAACTGTTTAAGCTACTTTTTACCAAACAACAAAGCAGAAAGACGAAATAAAACATGTACGAACGAACCCCCCTCACACAAAAGACAAAGCGGACAACTCTGATTTTTAATTTTCACAACTTTAGAAATGGAAACGAGTATTTTAGTGACGGGCTTTATGCCACAGTTGGGAAATGTCACCAAAGAAACAGCAGCGGAGTTGATCACTGCGAGAGGCGCTAAAAGTTAAAAAAAAAACGCCCAAACACCAGCCGAATTACATTCTGTCAACTGCACTCTTCCGTAAATGCGGGTCAAAGTTCGACCAAATGTATTCATTGGAAAATGAATTACATTTGGTCATGACGTTTCCATCCAGCTGACCAATGAAATTGAGTATTTGGACCCAAAACGTATAACTACATTAAAAATGTATTTATTTGTAGATGATTGAAACGTGAAAACTACACTCTAAAATCAGTTGGGTTAAAAAATAACCCAAATCAACTGGGTCGAGTTAATATGAATCCAATTATACATTGTACGTGTATAGCAACACTCGGTAAAATCAGGCATGTCAACCGGTACCTGTACTGGTACCGCCGGTTCCCTCCGGTACCGGGACAAAATTATTTTATTCGGAAATTCCTAACTGAACGAGGCAAAACAGACTGATAATCGCGTATGCACACTTGCACGACATTCTTTCAACTTATTTGTGAATAAACATATATCAAAACACGCTAAATGTGTTTGCTCTGTCTGAACAACGTCATCAGTAAGGTCGACTATTTTAACATTTCAAACTTGGCATCAAAGACAATGAAAGCGCCGTCATCGGCTACTTTAAAGACATTATTCTGTGGCAACCTCAAAATAATCATAAAGCACGATTTTCATGCTTTATGATTACTTTGATGTCGCCACAGAATAATTGTACGATGCCATGTTTGTCTTTGCGATCTTGGGGACTGGGCCGGTTTAAATGCGAATTTCTCCCATCTGATTGTGATATGTCAACCAATTCTTGATTTGTCCGGGTACTGGAAACAGGTACTACATACTTCGCAGTCGACTGTATGTGTGACATAAGTCAGAACATCAAATCTGGGGTTTAATGTATTCTCTGGTTTTCTTGGAACCGAGAACGGGTATGAAATTACTCTCAGAACCGGGAAATTTCCCGGGTAATATCAAGCAAATTTACGAGGGTAACATGACGCATTTATTTTAATGATAATGAGCAAATTTCGTTGGCAATCTCCCATCTCCAAACGGAAAAGTTATTTTACTAAGATAAGTTTGAAAACCCAAACCCGCTTTAATCTCGTCTTTATTTTCAGAATAACTCGCATTATTACCTCTACCTTCTCCAGCATCAACACCCGCCTCTTCACGGCCGTCACCAGTCTCCTCTGCTTTAAGCAGAGGAGACTGGTGATGGCTGTGAATAGGGTGTTGATGATGGAGAAGGTAGTGAATAGTGATACTAGTGATTGTGAAAATGAAGACGAGTTTGAACTTAGAAGCGGGTGAAGATCTTGCTGTTGAAAGGCAGGGGGTGTCCTCCAGAACTGGTTGAGAGCTACAGTGATTTGTTGAAAATGGTTCGTCAGGAATCAGGACTGTAAAAATTTCAGGCGTGGAAGGGCTGACGAAATCTTACAAAATTTCAGTTTAGAAAACTTCAGTTCAATACACAAACAGTGCCACACTTCATACCCGATTCCGTGCTGTAGATTTCCCGGGTATCGGGGCCGTCTTTCGGAACCGGGAACCCTGGAATTCCCGTTCCCGGGATTAAACCCTAATCAAATTCAGTCTGTAGGAAAGTGTATTATTACAGTACAATCGCCGTGGACTTGTCGTAATCCACGCGTGGGCAGTGATGTCCACGCATGAGTTTAAGAGGTTACAAGGGAAGGCAGTGGCGTAGTAGGTAGATGTGCAGGCTGCAAGCCGAGGGGTCCTCGGTTCGAATCCCACCTGCGGCAACCGCGTTGTGTCCTTGGGCAAGACAATTCACCCCCATTGCCCAAGTGGGGGCACGGTGACGCTGTGCACTAAGGCGTACTGCACGTCGATGGTGCACCTGTCTTCAACCAATGCTAGCCCTGCTTGTGTGGAGTTAGTATGTTGGGGAGCTGGCAGTTGCTCGGTGGTTCTTTCCGGTCATGATTAGCCATTTTGCAGAAATATGTGATATGTGACCTTAACAACCAATAAATAAATAAATGAGAGGTTATAAAAACCATCATCAGCAAAAGTTTAATTAATGAAGCGCCGGATTGTACCCGGTGCTTCATTAATTAAATTTTTGATGATTATTCCTATAATTAATGTTTGGAATCTAATATTATTGCGTTAGTGGAAATATCGCCTACCACGCGGAAAGTGACCAGTTCACGGCGGCCGTATTGTACTTGCAAGAGCGAATCGATGTCTAAGACTTCAATCCTGACGAAAGTGTCCTAACTCGAAAAAATATTGGGGTCGGCACTTCCTTCCACTGTCATAAACCCCTAAATTCCGGTGTGTATTCTTCAAAATAAAACTATGTTAAATAAGACTTTTTTGAAACTGCCATTTTTGGCTTTCAATCTATGCAAGTTCATAGGTCGCGAGGTGTAAACATTTCAAGAAACACGTTGTAAGCAATGGGAGGAGAGAGCAGGCGAAGTGCTTCGGACCCCATTACGTTAATTAGTGCGAATTCAAAAAAAACATTTAGCCAAGGTTACCATTTGTTTAAGACAATGGCAATATTGTATGGGAACTTTAATTATTTCGAATTGCGTTCCTATCTACTTAGATGGTGTTTAAATGCACGCTGTGTCACGACTTCGTGCCCGTCGGCACTGTTTCGACAACTTTCGTGGATTCCACAGGCCGTGAAACCCCGTGCAACGAAAATTTCCTTGTTGCCGCTCAAAACAAGTCATCGCCTCCATAATAAAAAGTATTTAAACCTACAGTAGCCCATCGTTTAAAGTCGTCCAGGGTTGTCCCTTCAGTTAATTCGAATGATGACATCGGTTCTGCGAATTTAAACTTGATATATCACAAAACTAGTTGCCGTGGCTGACACAAAACTCAACTCGACGAACATGAAAATCGCTTTGTTTACACCCCACGACCGTGACCTACCATAGATTAAAAGCCAAGATGACAGTTTCGAAAAAAGGCTTATTGACAAAATGTATGAAATATGACACAAGGCCACGGAGCACGAAGATAATGAGTGCAATGACTGATAGGAGAAAATTAATTCGGGCTGAAGCCTACGTTCTGCACTCGCACAGGGCATTACAGAGTACGGCCGCCTTGGGCTGGTCAATTTCCACGGGTGGGCAATATTTCCACGGACATAATAAGTTTTGATTCCAAGCATTAATTATAGGAATAATCATTAAAAGTGTAATTAATGAAGCACCGGGTACAACCCGGTGCTTCGTTAATTAAACTGTTGCTGATGATGATTTTTATTACCTGTAAACGCATGCGCACACATCACTGCTTATTAAGACCAGTCCACGGCGGCTGAAGTGTATTAATAACATGATTTTATCTAATTTTTGACATTTTTCCATTATCGGGCCTCAGTCGGTGAATACGAACATAACAGTAATTGCCACCCATCGGCAGAGACACAAGCAGCTCATGAAAACATGGCCTTGTTTTTTTTAACAAAAACATGATTTTCGCGGGTGTTGCATTTATTTATCGTTCCGACCTAGTGATTAGCAGTCCTGCAGTCATAAGCATCCAGGTGTCCATCCAAAAGTGCACGTGGGCTGTGACTCACGGGTGGGGCTCCGATAACGGAGTTTCACGTCCAACACAATTGTGTTACCACTATTATAATCAAAACCTGGTAGAGATGAATTAGCTTCACCCGGCGAGCTTCATTTTGCGCCTACTTGCAAAGGGGCAATTAATCTTTTGTGTAGATCTATTGAACTCTGTTTACATCATTTTTTTCAAGAAACTATGAATCCTTTAACATTTTAAAGTTATATTGATCGATTTTTGCAGACCTCTTTTACTGAGATAGGCATGCGCGAAGTTAAGATTTGACGTAAAAGGACAACGAACCCGTTTGAAGTGACGAAGGTTGACGATGAATATGTTCACCTATAAGCGTCGTAGGTAAATTTCAGATATCCCTTTGAAGACATTATCTTTCCTAATCGCCACCGTAAACCATTTTAATGTTCACGTTATGCCGTGTGGTTTGATATTAATTGCCGATGTGTTTCATAATGGAAGACAACACCATCAAAATCGTGTTATTGTTATTTTATGGCCATTACCAGTTTTCTGTTCATTATGTCGACTTTTCATCGGTTGTCGCCATTTACTTTACGCTGAATTATGGATGCATTTTAACCTTTTTTACACGGAAAGCAAGGGAGCGCGGTAGTTCAGTGGTTAGGGTATTAAATGTCTTCATAATACACAGACATTCACAAGTATGCAGATGTCCATTTTTCGTAGCTGATATCTCAGTTGAAACGAAGGACAAAAAGCCACAAATTAATATCATAATACGGGAAATAAGTAGTCCCCATGAGAATACATTCGTTAACTTACGGACAGGGCCGTAACCAACAAAACAATTGCGGTGGTGTAGGACGTCGGTGCCCACGGCTCGTTCATGTCGCCTAACTACTTAGAATATTCATAACGGTTTTTACCAAAGACTTTTTCGCTACAAATACACGCTAAAATCAGATGGGTTTAAAATTAACCCAAATCAACTGGGTTGTGTGAATATTAACCCTTTGAGACTTTAATTATCCTGACGTTCAAACGTCACTAGGAATTCAGTTTCTTCTATGTTTTTTCAAAAATGCGAAATGAAACGTCGGAAAGTACAAATAACAAGATATTTTTCACATTAGTGATTATCTGATTGAGGGCTAGATTATTTTTGGTGGTCTGAATTTGTCATTCAAAAATTGTTTTATTACAAATTATTGGAGAGTGCCCACAGGCACTCTCCAATAATTTGTAATAAAACAAATTTATATAACCAAAATATTATTTGTGTTTGCATGAATATGAAATATAAGCAAGGAAAGTGTTGGCTATTGCTCTGGTATCCTAATTTTTTGAACGCCGTGATAGTGGCTTCTAGCACTCAACCAGTTAAGAAGTCTTGACAGCAGGATTATATTAGTATTTTAAGCTGTGATAACATTTAGCTCCACGGTTGTCACTGAGCACTATTCGGGAGAAAATATGAATTGAGGTTAAAACTTTAAAAAATCGAAAAATAATAACAAAACAAATGACCACAAAGGTTTCAACGCGCTGTTTGATTTCGTACGTCATAAGACGTACGCAAGTATCAAGGGGTTAACCTAATTTCTAAAATCAGTCGGGATAAAAATCAACCCCATTCAACTGGGTTGAGATAATATGAACCCAACTGGGCTCATATTCACTCAACCCATTTTATATGGGTTGTTTTGAACCCAACTAATTTTGGACTGTATTCTTTCAAATGATTAAACACTGTATTTTATACCATGATTACCTATTCTACTATATATAAAAAGCCCGTGACATAATTTTAGCTTTACACACCAACCGTGGTGAACACGCCAGCAATGGGATTTCAATATTTAAAATTTACACCTACAGTGGAACTACATCCAAGCTGACCTTTGGTGACCTCGACTTGAATGCAAACTTGTCTAAATTTATTACTCGTCGCCTCGCGAAGAGTAAAATGAAACCCACAATTATTTTGTACGTTTTTAAATGAGTTTACATCATGTTATTCAAATGAAAACGGCCTGGTGATTTGCATGTTTCTTTTCCATTGCCTATCGGCGATAAAATTGACACCAGGGGAGGTACCACCCACCGGTGCTCGTGTAAACAAAAACAGTTTCGCACGTATGAATATTGTATTATTTAACATTTAAACTCTTATTAATCTGACGATCATGGTATACATGTGAATAAAATATACCCAAAGTAGCTCGGTGTACCACGAGTGGTGAACATTTAGTACACCGAGCTACTATGGGTATATTCTATATTTAAACATACAACAACTACATACCAGCAAGATATATATATCTCTCTCTCTCTCTCTCTCTCTCTCTCTCTCTCTCTCTCTCTCTCTCTCTCTCTCTCTCTCTCTCTCTGGATGTCGAATTCTGCACATATATTGAGTCCGGCATTTATTTCACTTTCTAATCTGTGTATATTTTTTGTCGGGCAAGCAAGAGCTTTTGACCAAATGAGTACTCTCAAGCATGAGAATAATAATTTTCCTCGGGCAAGCCAGGACCTCTGCCCAACTTGGTATTCCATAATTTCTTGCTCAACCTCTGACTGACAAAATCCATGATCGGGAAATCTTTTGGGGGGATGTGTGCCCCACTCTTCAGAATTTACGACCCTGCTTTAGGACGAAATTGACTGTGCCGACATAATAGGTCAGCAAGTCACGAAGTGGTTAACAAAGTGAATTTTCGAACATGTTTTGCTGGTTTGTCCATGTAATAGAGCACTTTCTAATACTCATACTTTTTTATATCGTCGTCTGAGTGCTAGAATGTTCTATGTCCCCTATGGGACATAGAACATTCTAGCACTCAGGCGAAGATATGTCCATGTTTCGTACCTAATATATCGAAACAACGGGTATACATAATTGTTTGTAGTGGTTATTCTGCCCTATCGTCGTCAGAGTGCTAGAATGTTCTATGTCCCATAGGGGACATAGAACATTCAAGCACTCAGGCGACGCTGTGTAGATCAGAAGATCGATTTTGCGTAAATAATAAGTTGTCAAGGCAAAGGACAGAAACGGTGTAAATTAAGTTATCATAAGTAATAATAAATAGTATGATAAGTGGCCCCGATGCGATCATACTTGTTATTTTACGGACATCATTGACTAATTTGTCGACAAGCTGCGAACATATGTTTACAAAGTGAATAATCAGCTTGCGCACGTTTCACCGATGTAGGCGTTAGGAAAAGCATATCTGTACGTATACACAAAGCGCTTACTTCAAGAGGCTGGGGATTACTCGAGACCGCGGAGTTCTTGACTGAAATTCTTTGAAGAGAAGCGCCACAATACTAACCTACGACTTCTACATGTAGTTTTCAAAATTGCTTTCATGTAAATAGTTTCGAGTTTGGATAACCACAAAAACATCAACGACAAGGATAATACGGGAGACTACATCACTTGACTCTATATACACCACTTTACTGTGGAGATCAGGGAGAATATCCTTCAGAGATGGTCACCCATCTCCGTGGAGGCGTGTAATGGTCTGGCGTCCCTCTTCTTGCCCGCCTTTTTTAAAAAAAAATAACGCCACTAGTGCGTACTGAATAGGTTGATCTGCAGGCTTGCCCCGAACCAGGGAAGTTCGGGTCTTTCTTTGGTTGATCCCCTAAAGTGACTGTTAAATGTATGCTTGTCGCGGTCTACTCCTCTGAAAGAAGCCAGCGTGCAGAAGCCATCTCAGCCTCTCCGACAATTGCCCGAGGCAAACTATTATTGCTAATAAGGCCGCCGCAGAATTAATAATCAACTAGTGTCAGACTACACTTGCCCGAACACACACCAGAGCACCCTCGGGGAGAGGTAATATCTTTGTCGATAGAACGCCCTCTGACACTGGTCCTCACCCGAGGGCAGAAATCAACTCATTCATGAACACCTAAACGTCCAGCAAATCCTTCTCTGTCGGCCTTCCTCCTCTACCGCTCCCTGTCCTGGTCGGCATATGTGATGAACTTCAGTAACTTCAGAGAAGGGTCGAAAGGAGCTTGCCATAAATTTTCCCTGCGCTCATTCAGCGCGCGAACCCATTGGACTTCATCATCCGCGAAAGTGGCCATTTTTCATATCTCGCGAGTCGTGCAATATGAAGGAAGGGTGCCGATTATATTGCAAATGGCAACGCTGCCGATAGTTTCCTTCGGCGCCAACCGTCCAGCGAAACTATACGTAGCCACGCCCACCACTTGGCCACCGGCATTCATTTAATGGGAACTATACGAAAGCATGCACACCACGCGGCGGCGAGTGGTGTGCGTGGGTAGTATAGTTTCGATATGTGGTTGGTGCCGAAGGAAAATCTCTTGATTGGGGTTCGAACTCCCGCTGGGCCATTTATTTCACAAGTACGGTTTGCTTACCCGAAGTAACACTTTTATACCATGATTGTTGTCTGTAATCAACGTTATCTGATACAGTACATACATTGAGAAAAGTGCGGGATACACCAGGCATGGAATCCAGCCAACACTGAAGAACGCCATGTAAGAGCGCATCTGATTGGTCGTTACGCATCTGATTTGCGTTTTGACGTGAATTAAATGCTTCGACACAAAACAGCGTCAAGCAAGTAACTGACCGATGGGGGTGATATTGGTATTTACAAATCTAAGCTTCATTCACTTAGTTTAAGTTCAATCGTGATATAAATACATAACACAAGAAACAGGCCTGAAAATAAGCAATCTGACATTTGCAGAATAAGGTCCCCAGAGGGTGAATTTGATGATGCTATCTCACACAGGGGCCAATTTATCGTTTTGATACCTCTTTCTGTTTAGTTTTGAGACCCTGATTCAGATTGAGGTTCACAGAGGGTAAATTTAGTGATGCTACCCTGCTGTGCAGGGTAGCATCACTAAATTCACCCTCTGGGGACCTCATTTTGCAGATGACAGTCTGCTTCTTTTCTGGCTTGACAAGAAAACTGTGGACAGTATGGCGCTCGTGACACACTTGACAAATTCCAACTCGGTTCGTTAATTCCCGTCTTCGGTAACCCTCTGGGGACCTCATTTTGCAGATGACAGTCTGCTTATTTTCTGGTTTGACAAGAAAGCTGCGGTCAGTATGGCGCTCGTTAAACACTTGACAAATCCAACTCGGGTCGTTGATTCCCGTCTGCAGTAATCCTCCTTCGTTGCGTCCTGTCTTACCATAGACCCACAAGGCTCCAATAAAATTTCGAAAAACGTATTACTACGCGTTAGGATTGGGTTTGCTTTAAATAGCACCACTTGGCAACACGGGATCGGATTCGGTAATTCGTATTAAGGCGATCGCGAGAGTCCATCACAAATACTCGAATGATATCGGTTTGCCCTTTATGTCCTCAGATGGGGGTTTCTATGAGGTCCCTCGTGGACAGTAGAATAGTACTACATCCTGGCATCGGTCTGAGAGGATGTGCAGGGGAAGGAAAGTTCCCTTTTGATATAAGGAAAGCAATAGTCGATACCCGACTAAACAGACCATACGAATACACAGCGGACTGAAAGGTGGAATCATCGAGGAAGAAGATTCGCAAATTTATTTAGAAAAGTAATAATAATAATAATAATAATAATAATAATAATAATAATAATAATAATAATAATAATAATAAATGGAATTTATATAGTGCACGCATCACAATGATAAAAAGTTCCAAGGCGCTTAACAGCATCAAACAAAAATTACAAGATGTACATATATGAAAACAATGGGTATAGGCCGATAATCAGATTTAAACCACGAGTAGGATAAGGGTTTTAACCACGAGGCTCTGCCGAGTGGTTAAAACCCTTATTCTACTTGTGGTTAAACCCTTATTCTACCCGATTACCGGCCTTAGTACTTATTCGTTTTATTTATACATGCTCTTAATAAATAATCGACTTTGTCACTTAAAATGGAGAAGAAACGATATTTTCTATTTGCAGACGAGTGAAAACATGTGCTTGTTTTGTTTACATATGCGTCGGTGGGTAGTACTTCCGGTTGCATGTGAATGCCTGATTGACAGCTAGATACATCGTCAAAGTTGATTGAATTTACCTTGCTTTTTCGGTCAAATTATTATAAACAGTTCTTAAATTTTAATTTAAATATTTAATTGTAGGCATTCTAAACTTAATAAGTAATTGCGCGTAGTAGATAGTACGGCAAAACGTCGTATGTTTGAATGAAATATCGCGAAGTGTGAATGTATCGAAGTCGGCAAATTGGGTCATGTCCAAGGTCAAGTTTGATGTACTTCCTACTATGGGTGTAAATTTTTGTATTGGAATTCCCATTGAAAACGTTTAAGCCGCAGTAGAAGCTTTACACTGGTAGTGGGGTTAAAAGCTAAAATTTAACATATGGACTTCTCACAGGTAGTAACATGGGTGAGCACGGTATACAGTACGTAGAGAGTGTATTGTCACTAAATCACCCGCAGAGTGGAGATTCCACCCGAGGAATAATTGCAAATTTGTTGCAAAGCATAACCAGCACCAGCAAAGTTTCAGCCAATGGACCTCCGGGTTAAACCCGGAGGTCCATTGGCTGAAACGTTGCTTCTGTTTTTGCCGATATGTACAAAATTTGAAATTTATAGCTTGGGTGATAACTCCACTCTGCGGGTGATTTAGTTACAATCCACTCTTCACGTACTGTACATATACAGTATTTAGGTACTTGAATATTAAGTTTTGGTTTTAAACGAAGATGGTAGGTGTCAGCCCTAGCCTCAATCGAGTCCTAGGTCCACTCGAATCTCAAATTTCGGGTCGATTCGAATCAGGCGGAGGACCGCTCTTCGAAGTGGAGATATTCCACCTTCCAGCAACCACCGTAAATATTGTCAGTCTCCACACAAGTATTGTATTCAATGGCAACTCGTCAATCAATCAAAAACCGGAATAATCCAGAAACGATACCAAAGTAATTTAGGAAGCGGAACTTCCTTGATCTCTTCTTCTATCACCAGGTCCCCTGTACAGGAGACCTGGTAATAGAAGAATATTTTCGAATCAAAGCAACTCGAATCAAATCATCGGGCCGATCCGAATTCCAAAGCTTCACAGAGCCCTGCCGATGCCAGTTTTTATTTCTTGCCCTGCTCCCCAAATATGTTGCCGGCATCCCTGATAATAACCATACGACAAATAAGGTTCAAGTGGCTATGAACATAAGGTTTAGTTGCTTATGCACTAGCGCAGTAAGTGCTTAAGCGTGATAAATTGAAACGCATTGTAATTGTTGGAAATACCTATTACGTACTCCCCGAGACATTCCCATGTGTTAAAACACGCCATTGTGGATATGGATTCTTGCTTTTATTACATCCTGTCTCGCGTTCACAATCTAGATTTTACAACTAAACCGCTATCAGACCCATTATTCCGCAACATTTGCTTTTTACATGGATTTAAAAACAATTTTGTAAAGGAGATATTTTTCCGGATTGAAATGATTTTTTTCCTAATGATATCCACCATGCTCTGAACAACATTAAAGAGGATAATGACAGCTGTGTCGGACAGCATTAATCTAACCCCTCTACTATTAAGGACGTGCATCCTATTCATCATAATATTCGCCTTTTCCTTTTCAATCCTGTTAGAACCTGGCCAGCGCCGACGGCTTTGTATCCTTGGGCAAGACACTTAATCCCGATTGCCTACTTGGGGGCACGGCGGTATTGTGTACTAAGGCTTGCTGCACTTGCCTTCATCCGCGGTTAACACTGCCTATGCAGGAGTTAGTAAGGTGGAGATTCTTGCAGTTGTTCATTGCTGCTCGGTATTCCTCTCCAGATACTCCAGCCTCCTCCACCCGTAGAACTGCCCAGCTTGATGTGACCATGACTATTGAAAGTGTCGTTAAACTTCAATAAACAAGTAAACAAATCATGGCGCCGTGGGTTGTATCGTATCACGAGACACTGTCGATGGAGAAATGGGCGAATCCATTCTGCATTTATGGTGAGGGTAAGTAACAATTTATTATCACGCCACCTGTTTAATTTGACCAATCAACGTGCTCTAATAGCATCGGTGGACTTTGGGATATTAGGTTATTCACTATCGGATTGAGTCCATACGCTTCCAGTGACCGTGTGTGAACCCATTTACTCCTTCTGTTGGGCGCCATTTTGTTTCCGATTTAATTTTCCCACCTCAAGTTTTCACCAATTTTCGTGAAAATAAAAGACAGTTTCCTGATAAATATTCAAAAACTGAAGCGATTCGGATCGTTTAATTTATTATTTAATTCATTTAGTGGCATGATAAATATTTTACAGGACGTTTACTTGCCAGGCATGGCGTCATGTGAGGCTGGGCGCGATCAATATTAGGCGAGGCCGTATTAATCTCACTTCGTCTCACATGACGCCATACCTGGCAAGTAAACGTCATGTAACTTATAATCTTAAGGCACTTGTGTTCGAAATATACGGTTCTAGGATGAAAATCGTCTCTTGAGTGTAACAATGGTCTAGCATTGAAGATGGCGTCTTGTTGTACTTGCGGGATGATTAATGTGGTTCACAAAAAGAATATACCCATAGTAGCTTGGTGTACCAAATGTTCACCACGAGTGGTGAACATTTGGTACACCGAGCTACTTTGGGTATATTTTATTTATACCATGATCGTCTGATTATTAAGAGTCGCTATTGTTTTTCTCGATTTTACTGAGCACCAGACGTACATACGAGCAAATCTGTTTTTGTTTACACGAGCATCGGTGGGCGGTACTTCCGCTGTCAATTTTATCGCCGAAACGAAATGAAAAAAATGAAACTGAGCCTTTTTCGTTTTAATTACATAATAACATACTATTTCGAGTTATGCGTGCTTTATTAACATAAGACAATGTATGTTTGTTAATTTTTGGCATCTGATGAGGTAAACCCTTTTTAAAAACGTAATAAATAATTGCGACTTCCATTTCACTCTTCGCGAGGCGACGTGCGATAAATTTAGACAAGTTTGCATTCAGGTCGACGTTACCAAAGGTCAACGGGGATGTAGTTCTACTGTAGGTGTAAATTTTTACTATTGACATCCCATTGCTGGCGTGTTCATCGCGGATGGTGTGTAAAGCTAAAATTTATGTTATAGGTTTTTCATATATAGTAGAATAGGTAATCATGGAATAAAAGTTGCTACATTCCTGTTACAAACAGTCACAGCTAAATATAAAGTGCCACGAAATCAACTACCACCGGGTATGCAATTTCCAACTGTTGGTGGTTAGATTCGTAAAATTTCAAACTATTGAAAATTTTGGCCCAGATTGGAAGTGAGACACTTCCACACCATCCTCCCACCACCCCATGTGGCCACGCTCCTGTATATATATACGATTAAATCGATACGTCTGGTGGGTGGTTCATGGTGGCTGTAGGTCGCGTAGATATGAATACAAGTTTTCTATCTACGCATTCGACAGCCTAGCATCGAAATTCAGTTGAACTTTTGGTACGACTCTTGCGTGCTGTGTTAAACGGACCTGATAATCACGAAGTGGTTCCGTTTTGTCTATCGTGACTCTCTCTCCTGAAATGTAGTTGATTCCCACTATGTACATTTGACCATCCCAGATTGTTGAACATACTGTGAATTTTGTTTGAAAATTCTAAATTACAAAAGAGCACACGAAGCAGAGGAAACGAATCGTACCCCAATTTTGCATTTTTTTCTGTTATTTTTCAATGGGAGAACGCACCTACAGTACTATGATAGAAACGCGGGAGGAGTATTTCGATTGGATCGCGTCGAAATTCTTTGTCCGCCTTTCAACCGATAAATAGAGAGTAATCGCTTGACTGGACTTGTTACGTGAAATAATTCACGAGAGGTGAGGGACTTTGTACAAACACGAGTGCGCGAATGAGCACGGATGTTTTACAATATAGTCCCTCGCCTCGAATGTATTATTTCGCGTAACCAGTCCAGTCACGCGACTACTCTGTTTATTACTTTTCATTATTAACGATAATTATATTATTTCACCCTTCACCTAACGTAACAGCCAAAACCGGCCAGTGCTATTCTAAAAAAATCGCCAATTTTTTTTTGTCTCCAAAACATAGGTTATAACCCCTCATTGGAACGAGCTCATCGAGCTCGTTCCAATGAGGGGTCATAACCTATGTTTTGGAGAGAAAAAATGAACAAATTAGTTATTCAATAATTTTTTACTAGTGTCGTCTGCTTTTCCTGTTAGACAAAGGGTTAAAAAAATACAATGAAGTCCCGATTACATCCACGGCAAAGCGTCTTCATTTGCGCGCACGGATACATGACACAATTGTTGATCGCATAATTCACATGTGAAGTTATCGTTTATAATCAAACACGGAAATCCAAGTAAATCACACTTTGGAAAGTAATAACACTGTGGAATCTCACCTGTCGATGCAGAAACGCGACAATATTGAATTAGTTTGTATTTGTCAGTGCTTTCTATTTTACTTGGGAAAATCTCGGCCCCCTGCTTTAAGTGTGTCTCGATCAAATCGCGATATGAGCTCGTGAAATACTGCTGCTTGTCTCAACACGGAATCGATGCTGCTACCGAGCGTTTCTCCTTTATCTTCAGTTCGCGAGGTGACAGCCGAGCGAAGGTTATTATACCTTAGCAACCAACCTATAGCCGACAAAGACACGTTAGAATACGCCTCCCTTCTGCACCATTAACTGAGTACATACCCGATGAATCGATATTGAAAACAATTTTATCATAGCATACTTTTTGTGGCATCAAATCGTAACTCTGGTATGGAGTTTGAACTTCTTTGATCGGAAAACATGATCATCAAAATAACTTGGATTTCTTGTAAAGTTAAACCAAACTTACATTA
The DNA here is from genome assembly GCA_031216915.1 of Pictodentalium vernedei. Taxonomy (NCBI): domain Eukaryota; kingdom Metazoa; phylum Mollusca; class Scaphopoda; order Dentaliida; family Dentaliidae; genus Pictodentalium; species Pictodentalium vernedei. The sequence goes on along the minus strand of CM062295.1, from coordinate 603,661,263 downwards.
TCTGCAAAAGATGATTGTTCAAGAAGGCAACATCACATTAACGTCGTATGTATTTCCACACAGGTAGTATTTGTTGGTCTTAAATGAGAGATGATTCCATGCGCTTTAGATTGGATCCTAGCATTTGTAATAATGGACTAGTATGGCTTGCATTGGAAATGAATCATTTACTACGGTAAAGTTTATTTCATTTGTGCTGTTGCAGTTTTGAACATTTATATGAGTTACGCCACGATTATTCTTTGTGGTAACGCTCGAAGGCTACGTACGGTTAGGCGACGATCACACCATCGCATACGATTTTCTAGACCGTTTATCGTACACGTATTTATTTGCGATTCGCATAGTTCCTCTTGGCAATCGTATTAAATTATCGATGACAGCGTGTAATTTTTTATCTAACAGTCATGTACATTTTGTCTTGAAAACCACGAGAAACGGTACGTATGACATAATGTGTTCCGATTCCGTATCATATACAGTACGTGGAGAGTGGATTGTAACTAAATCACCCGCGGAGTGGAGTTATCACCCAAGCTATAACTTTCAAATTTTTTACATATCGACAAAAAACACAAGCAATGTTTCAGCCAATGGACCTCCGGGTTTAACCCGGAGGTCCATTAGCTGAAACTTTGCTGGTGCTGGTTATGCTTTGCAACAAATTTGCAATTATTCCTCGGGTGGAATCTCCACTCTGCGGGTGATTTAGTGAGAATACACTCTCAACGTACTGTAGGCGGACGACTCATTCTGAATCCGTATCATACAGACGACTCATTTCCGGGAACGCAACGCGCTATCATAACGGGTGCATGAATACATTCTATGTGCGTTTAAGTGATCGACTCAGCTGATCGCTTACAAAACAGAATTCCTTACAATTAGCGGCAAAACTATTAATAGCCAATGCCCCCTCCCCCCCCCCCCCCACCCACACACACACACATAATAAATAGAAACTGCACAATTAAATATTACACACTTGTATAAATTCAACCGTATCATCACCGAAAGTGACATGAAGAGTCAATAATTTTTCAACGCACGCAACTTTGAAAATTTGCGGTGACAGCGTTACGCATTGTTTGTTAAAGTGCACAACAATTTTGTTCCATAAAATGTGTTTTTTGTACTTTTTCTCCCCCAACATTATGTCCCAAAACTGTATTGATAATTTAAGATTTAATCTGTTTATGTGACAGAGTTATTAGATAAATGAATTATCATGATAATAATAATAATAATAATAAAAATAATAATAATAATAATAATAATAATAATAATAATAATAATAATAATAATAATAATAATAATAATAATTTTAAAGCCAAGAATCCACACACGGTGCTCAATGGCTGTACAATAATTGCATACATACATATACACACATACACATAAATTCTCTCACAGATACATTGATACATGGATCACTATTATCATTTATTGGTGCCCAACGCCACATCAGCAACCGAGGCTATATCGTGGCGATAAGCGACAGAACCTAAAAGAAAAAGGGTATTGAATTAAAAAAAATTAAAAAAACAAAACAAACTACAACTTTACCAAAACAAGTATGTGAGTGTAACTTGACGAGTAACGAGGCAATCCTCACTGACTCAGTCACACCCACTCACTTGGTAATGTCAGTTTATGACCAAAATTAAAAGACCACTGAAGGAAATGCTTTTCGAAAAAGGTAGGTTTTAGTACCAGTCTTGAATGATTCAAGTGATTTAGTATTTTTTATGTCGATTGGAAGAGAATTCCAAAGCCTTGGGCCAGCAACCACAAAGGCCCTATCACCAGCACTAGTAAATTTAGATACGGGCTGAACCAGATAATGTGCATGTCCTATGATTTGTATCAGATTCGAGGTGATTTGTGATCCCATTCTGGACACCACCCCGAATCCGATACAAATCACAGGACATGCACAGTATCATGATAATCTGAATGTATTGTAGAAAGGACAGATTACTACTAAATTGCGTGGGAAAGTTTTTCAATCCGACAAATATGTTTAATTTCTGACAACTCGGGTCTGTCCGATGGTCCATGAGCAGAAAATGTGTTGTTGTTTCTTGTGGCTACTTGACAAATTGTGAATAATTCCGGAATGGAAAATCTACTCAACCGTGACTTAGTAGTTTTCCTCCCTCCCGTATTATATATGGGATCAATCAGGGCTGGGATCGTCAATAGAAGCACTTGCAAAATTTGTACATTACCCCATGGTCCATGAGTTAAAAAATGTCTTTTGTTATTCGTGGGTGAGAAAATTACTCAACACTCCCTAGCCCGAAGCTAGGATCTCAAAATTTTCCGTTACGGAGGGGCGGGAGTTAAAATTTTCCGATAGATTTCCCAGGCCGTTGACCATCTTTAAGAACGTGAAACCTAACACAAAATGCTTCCCTTACTTCTTTACGTCACGAATCGGCCGCATCCGCCCGTTGTAATTTACAAATTGAGCAGTTGAGAAAATAATTCAACCCCTTTCAATAAAAACATATTACTCTACCCCCATCATTGTAACGAGCTCGTTCCAATAATGGGGTAAAGTGATATATAGTTTTGTCAAAATTTATTGAAAAAAAATGAAATTTTTTTTTTAAATAATTAAAATAATAAATTTTGATATAGTGTGTCTTGGATAAAGGATTAAAACAACAATAAAGGAAAAAGATTGGAAATGTTCCCTTATTGTATTATTTTAACCCTTTACCCAACCTAACGGCCAAAACTTGCCAGCGCTATTCTCAAAAATCGACAATTAATTTTCATTATTTTTTCATTTTTTGTCTCAAAAACATAGGTTATGACCCCTCGTTGGAACGAGCTCGACGGAAATGTTCCCTTATTGTATTATTTAACCCTTTACTCGACGTAACGGCCAAAAACGGCCAGCGCTATTCTCAAAAATCGACAATTAATTTTCATTATTTTTTTAATTTCTTGTCTCAAAAACATAGGTTATGACCCCTCGTTGGAACGAGCTCGTTCCAACGAGGGGTCATAACCTATGTTTTTTAGACAAAAAATGGAAAAAAATTAGTTATTCAAGAATTTGTTTTTGCAGGTGTCGTCTCTTTTTCATGTCAGGTAAAGAGTTAAAAAATTACTTTCGATTAACGAAAGTAATTCATTAATATAATAATAATACACGCAATGTTTTCGTGTACTTGGCAATTCGATTGTCATGTACCTATAACGAGCGCTTGAAAGGATATTTGAACATGAGGGCTTTTTGCACAATGAAAATCGATCTTTCGCCAAATGGTCAATTTTTTCAAAATAAAGACTCTCGGGGACAAAATACTGCCGTTCGAGTGGCCAACATCTTTTTACAGGAACAATACAAATTTCCGACAGATCTGGCCACAAGGAGGCGGCTTGCATCCCGAGACAACTACTGTTTTTGAGTACAGTTAAGTAAATTTATGATTACTTATATCAATCGAACATGCTCTTAATCACAATTATAAACATATTTAAGTATATTTGTATCGAAAGTTGGAAATGTTGAAGTCCCACACTTCAATTGTGATAAAAAAAAATGTATCCTCTTCCCATCCACTAAGATACATGGGTTTCAAGTAGATTCCACCAGTGTAACACAACGTCGCGCCATGTAAACATCGTGAACTCTATCGTTGTGCTTCTTGGCATCTCGGCATTATTTTCCCATTCTTCTCGTCTTCTTGAACCAAGCCTTCAAACACCAGTAAAATTCTGAAAGAAATTCGACGCCGTTAATCCCGTTATGGCCGGGGACAATTATATCCCTTAAATGGTCCATCGCCGCTATTTAGATTCAGTCGTCTGGAATATTTCAGTTGGCCGAAAAAGAGAACCGGTGGTTCACTTTTCCGACCAACTGAAATATTACATCCAGTTGAATCTAAAAATACCATAAATATTCATTTTCTTTGAATTAGCGCATGAAGTATTTCTCAATCGAGAATTGAATCGATCGAATCTTTAATGGCTTTACCATTACTATTAAACATGTTTGTTTTCTAAACAATTATGATTGAAGACTCGCGTTAGCTGTATAGTTTTATGATTTCGCCACGTAGTTCCACTAATTGTGTTAATATCTTTATATTCTCAATGTGAATTAAATACTTATTGATTGGAATCCGTATAACTGGAGCACGGGGAATATATGGACATCTCTGTGCGTAAGGGATAAAACAATGCTAAGCTGCGCGCACACTCCACGGAAGGTGGGTAAATAAACAGTTCATAACAGCATCGGATTCCTTGCAGAATTTGAGTGGTGGCCGAAGAGCTTGGTGTTAACCCTTTACCCAACGTAACGGCCAAAACCGGCCACCGCTATTCACAAAATTCACCATTTAATTTTTATTACTTTTTCATTTTTTGTCACAAAACATAGCTTATGACCCCTCCTTGGAACGAGCTCAACGAGCTCGTTCCAATGAGGGGCCATAAGCTATGTTTTTGACGCAAAAATCAAACAAATTAGTGCTTCAAGAATTTTATTTTCTCGTATCGTCTGCTTTTCGTGTTAGGTAAAGGGTTAAACCTGCCTTTATGCAAGCTGCCTTTCGCTTTCAAAGTATGTACCTTTGATAAATAATGAACGTTTTGTCGTTCTTTCAAAACATGTAATCAGATTTTATCAACACAAACAGCCTTCAGTGGCACATGAGCTCAATTAGAGCCCAAATGAAAGTCTAAGTGATATTCAGTAAGTTTATACGGTTATGTTTTTTCTGTTTTTTGGTTAAACGAAATGATCACGATAAGCTGAAGTAACAAAACTTGATATTTCCCAACTGGGAGGTGTGGAAAATCGGTTTCAACGCAGAGCGACGTTTTAACATCAGAACGTCATGTCAAATTATCCAGATTGTCGCCCAGGAACATGCATCAAAACTGAACTTTTATCGAATATATTTCTTTTCGTGCTAAACTCTTTACAAATTTTCATTCCAAAACAATTCTGACTCATTTGTGAACGTTGTGTTGGAAATACCAGGGAATACAGACTTGTTGCGTCGATTTATAACTTGCCTACCCGGCAGGGGAATACTTAGCGATCCGATGGTTTAGTCTTGAATGATTCACAGATGGCTCTATGGACAGGCTGATAATTTCTCCAAAGCTCATATAATAAAAATGCATGTAGTGGTGTCTTTGCGTGAATATCGGCGATTATCTCATTCGTAGGCATGATAAATTATGAATGTCCACATGTGGCGAAGCAACGCGTTGAAATAAATATTTCTTGTGTCCTCTCACGCAAAGACACTTACCCAGCTATGTGTTATTAGAACTTATACCATGATTACCTATTCTGCTATATGTAAAAAAACCTATGACATAAATTTTAGCTTTACACACCAACACGTGTGTCGGTTGTGAACACGCTAGCAATGGAATTTCAATAGTTAAAATTTACAACTACAGTACGAGGAGAGTGGATTGTAATTAAAACACCCGCGGAGTGGAGTTATCACCCAAACTATCACTTTCAAATTCTGCACATATGGACAAAAAACACAAGCAATGTTTCAGCCAATGGACCTCCGGGTTTAACCCGGAGGTCCATTGGCTGGAACTTTGCCTGTGATGGTTTTGCTTTGCAACAAATTGGCAATTATTGCTCGGGTGGAATCTCCACTCTGCGGGTGATTTGATGATAATACACTCTCCACGTCTTGTACAGTGGAATTACATCCAAGTTGACCTTTTTGACCTCGACCTGAATGCAAACTTGTCTAAATTTATCGCCTCGCGAAGAGTGAAATGAAACCGGCAGTTATTAATTACGTTTTTAAATGAGTTTACCTCATAAGATACCAAACATTAACAAACATACGTTGACTCATGTTAATATTATAAAGCATCAATAACTCGAAATAGTATGTTATTACAGTACGTGGAGAGTGGATTGTAACAAAATCACCCGCGGAGTGGAGTTATCACCAAAGTATCACTTTCAAATTTTATACATATGGGCAAGAAACACTAGTAATGTTTCAGCCAATGGTCCTCCGGGTTTATCCCGGAGGTCCAGTGTATGGAACTTTGCTTGCTATTGTTATGCTTTGCAACAAATTCGCAATTATTACTTGGGTGGAATCTCCACTCCGTGGGTGATTTAGTGATAATACACTCTACACGTACTGTATGTTATTAAAATGAAAAAGGCCCCGTGATATTACGCGTTTCTTTTTCCATTTAGTTTCGGCGATAAAATTGACAGCGGAAGTACTGCCCACCGGGGCTCATGTAAACAAAAACAGTTTCGCATGTGTGAATATTGTATTTTATTTAATGCTCAGGCATCAATTCACGCTGAAAAATTAAGTCATATTCCCCTGTCGGTCGGCAAAACGAAATATCAAAATGATATTTAGAAATCGATATTTCATCGTAGGTTCGGATGACGAATCGCATGTACTTTAAACGAGTCAGCACATCAGTAATGAATTCCAGAGTCCCAAATACAAACGAATTCGAATAATTGATAGTGACAGTGACTAAATCAATTCATTAAATCAGCGGTTTCAAAGTTTGACTTTCTCATTCACCTTCCAGCGAAAAGCCGAAATCACTTTCAAATTTCTTCAGTTCAACTTCACACGTCTTCAGTGCATTGAGTTCAAAAAAAAATAAAATGACGTGTCTTGTTATTGAAAATAAGAAAGTGGTGTTTTTTGTTATTGTTCTATTTCTTCGAAACACATTGCGATTATTTCAATTCGCCAGCCTTGGTAAATCGTAAAGTTAGGGGAGAAATAAGACGGGACTACTTTTTGTGCGGATATTCACACATTCCAATGGTTGGAGTTTGGTTGTTGTAATTTTTGTATGGACGCCGGTTCGGCACATAAATTTTGCGCCTTAATGGCAAATAAAGGCCACAAATTGGAGAGTTTGTAGTCGTAGAGCATTAAATAAAAAGAAAATTCACGAAAATTTGATGAATACCGAAAATATCTCGTTCGTGGCTACAAGAAATATGAGGATCCTCACTCGCGACTGCGTCGCTCGTGAAGATCCTCATATTTCTTTGTAGCCACTCACGAGATATTTTCGGTATTCATCAAATTTTCGTGAATATCCTCTATATTTAACATTTAAACTCTTATTAATTTGACGATCGTGGTGTAAATAAAATATACACAAAGTAGTTCGGTGTACCAACTGTTCACCACTCGCGGTGAACGTTTGGTACAGCAACCTACTATGGGTATATTCTATATTTACTGGTTTTTGAAGATCGATACTGATGGGAAATGGACGTTTTATCAAGTACGAAGCGTGAAGGGCCTGAAATGAAATATTAAGACAGAACACAAAGAGGGTGGAGTGCGAGAGGCAGGAACCCACGTTTGGGATTTTCCTGTATTTCATGAGCGTCAAAGGCTCTCCACGTTTTGTGTATTTATATCACGATTAAATTTGAATTTAGAGGCTGAAGTTGATATTTTTAAAGCACAAACTATTGCCTTGAGCTGTCTGTTCACATAATTACTTGATACCCTTTTGTGTCGAAGTATTTCATTCGCGTTTGTACGTCAGTCAGATGTTTTACGCCCAATCAAGTGCGTTCTTACATTAACACTCGAGGTGTATCAACACCATTAACTCAATGTCTGTATTGTATCTGGTACCGTTGAATGCAATCGTGGTATAATCGCCGATATCCAAGTGATACAGTAGATGGCATCTGTATAATATTGATACTCATGGGAAGTGAAGATTGATAATGATTTGAGTTGTGAAATTAAATATGAATTATACATATGTGCGAAAAATAATTAAGTAAAAACTTTGCAAAGCGGTTGTCAAAACCTAACACCCCCAAACAGTATAAATATGAGCTCGTACATTCAGACTACCGAACGTATTTACATCACTCCCATCAGGGCTTAAAATTTATACGTGAATCAGAATCGATTCTCGCAAATGGCTCTCGCAAGGAAAACGATGAGAATCAACTTTGATTCTCACCATAGATTCTGAAAGTGCTTTTGAAGGCCTGGAGAATTCCACTTACTTTGTTCTCCCTCATAATAAGGTAATACTTTGACTTGCAGTGGTTTCTAGTGAAGTATTGACTGCCTATATCGGCAGCCAAGACTTCACTAGAAACCACTGCAACTTCTGTCAACAAGTCCACCAAAAGCCGGTGTTTGAAAATGTGTTCAGGCGTACATAAAACCTACCCGAATTGAAACTGGGCTCTTAAGAGTTAAACTCTTGCAAAAATATAAAAATGTTCGTTTTTATTTACTACTACAGGGTGAATACCCGGCGTTGCACGGGAGAAGATGGTTATATCAGAAGCCTGACGTCACTGACACCCCGATAAAGTCAAAATGATGTACAAAATTTGAGATCGATCGGTCGAGAAACGGAGGAATATATCAAGGTCACCAATTTGAAGGTCAGGGTCACACCGCACGGACATCCCGATAAAGTCAAAATGATCGATGGGTCAATATACCCGCACATATAAAATTTTAGCCCGATCGGCCCAGCAGTTTTCGAAATAAAAGGTCAAGGTCATCAATTCCAAGGTCAAGGTCAGCCCGCATGGGCACAGCACTCATCCCATGTTACTCGCAGGGTCGAATTACCCCCCCCCCCCCCCCACCGTGTACAAAATGTTAGATCGATCGGTCGAGAAACGGGAGAGCTCACCCGGAACAAAGATAGAGAGAGAGATAGAGAGATAGATACAGACATTCGCATTTAAATATTAGATGGAATAGGTACTGGCTGAACTCGCAGGGCTATAACCGTACACTGAAAGTTTAAATTATTTAAGAATTGAGCATTGATTCTCGCAGCAGGTGCTTTCATTGTTGCGGCTAAGCACCAATTTTAATTTCTGCCTATGACTGCATTCAATTTAATGAAGTATTTACTCCCCAGAAATGGACCGCGGTGGCTCAATGTTTAGTTTCAGAATTACTATTGATTTTTCGATACAACGACAAATTAAGCAGAACGACGGGAAGGTCTACCCCAGTAGTCCTTCCAAGTAGTTATAAAGGTTTAGAGCGACATAACTGCTGGATCGGGAAATCAACTGGACATTCGAGGAGCCCGCGAATAAAACCAAATTGCAATGGACTGTTTTGTTCATTAAAACATGGAAATATAAGGATTCAGCATCTATTTGTATGAATTTTTGTAATCACATGGGACCCAAGAAAAACTAATGGTATCTGTATTACATCATTGAAATTGGGTGGGAAAGAACCACCACCTTTTTTAAGCGGTCCGGTCACACTTCTAAGAAGTGTCAAGAGGCCAACAACATCAAGAATACAGTCTTCCGTATTCATAATTAGAGGTTATTACTCGGTAAGTGTCGTCCGAGATATCAGCCTGTGACCGAAGGCTGGTGTGAAGTTAACGAAGGTTGCTTTTTTTATTCCAGATAACATAGTACGAGTTTACAAGCCGCCGGTATAATTCTGTAAGAGGTTGGGCGCTGTTGTGGCCTCGAACCAGTCTAATCTTTAAATAGTCTATCGCCTATGTTTAGAGTATCTTATCTGGAATATTTCAGTTGGTCGGAAAGCGAAAAACTGAAATATTCCAGACGACTGAATCCAAAAATACCATACACATTTATTTTCTTCCAATCAATGTATTCAATCGAGGCTTTATCTTTAAAAAATGTATCAATACTATCTGAGATGTTCGTTTATGAAATAATTATGAACGGATACTCGGGGAGCTCGACTGTTGAATTTTTGTATGCTACAGGTCCCGAGTTCGATCTCCGTCCGGGACGACCCACGTTGTGTCCTTGGGCAAGAAATGAAATGTCGCGATACTTGGGGGCACGATGACACCGTGTACAACGGCGTACTGCACGTGGATGTGCACATGTCTTCAACCCCTGTAACCCTGCTTGGGCGGAGCTTGAACAGAGTTAGAATGTTGGGTAGCTGACAGTTGCTCGTCGTTGCTCGGTGGTTCTCTCCGGGTACTCCGGCTTCCTCCACCCGTCAAACTGTCACGGTCACGATTAGCGTAAGTATGTGACCTTAAACACCAATAAATATATATATAAATAAATAAATAAATAATAAATAAATAAATAAATAAATAAATAAATAAATAAATACGGATACTCGTCACAGCTGTAGTTCTTTTTATTATGTCGCACTATTACACTATAACTGTGTTAACCCTTTACCCAACGTAACAGCCAAACCGGCCAGCGTTATTTACAAAAATCCCTCTTCAATTTTTTTTTCCATTTCTTTGTCTCAAAAACAGAGAGTATTAGTATCAACGTGTAGTACGCCTTAGTACACAGCCCCAACGTGTCCACACCTGAGCAATCGCAATTAAGTGCCGTGTCTAAAGACACAATGTTGTTATCCATGGTGGGGCTCGAACAGTAGACCTTTCGATTTGAAGTCCAATGTCGTAACCACTGGCTCACCGGGCCCCACAGCAGTGTAAAGTTGTAAACAACGCTTTACACTATAATAGATAGGTATTTTGTGGTTTAGTGGAGAAAAAAACTTCTATTCTATTTAGCGACATAATTTTGCCACGCTGGGCATTTTACGGACTTCATAATACGGGTCGATATCCAAAGAATGCTTATTTATTTAATGCTCAGGCATCAATTCACGCTGAAAAATTAAGTCATATTCCCCTGTCGGTCGGCAAAACGAAATATCAAAATGATATTTAGAAATCGATATTTCATCGTAGGTTCGGATGACGAATCACATGTACTTTAAACGAGTCAGCACATCAGTAATGAATTCCAGAGTCCCAAATACAAACGAATTCGAATAATTGATAGTGACAGTGACTAAATCAATTCATTAAATCAGCGGTTTCAAAGTTTGACTTTCTCATTCACCTTCCAGCGAAAAGCCGAAATCACTTTCAAATTTCTTCAGTTCAACTTCACACGTCTTCAGTGCATTGAGTTCAAAAAAAATAAAATGACGTGTCTTGTTATTGAAAATAAGAAAGTGGTGTTTTTTGTTATTGTTCTATTTCTTCGAAACACATTGCGATTATTTCAATTCGCCAGCCTTGGTAAATCGTAAAGTTAGGGGAGAAATAAGACGGGACTACTTTTTGTGCGGATATTCACACATTCCAATGGTTGGAGTTTGGTTGTTGTAATTTTTGTATGGACGCCGGTTCGGCACATAAATTTTGCGCCTTAATGGCAAATAAAGGCCACAAATTGGAGAGTTTGTAGTCGTAGAGCATTAAATAAAAAGAAAATTCACGAAAATTTCGTGACTGCGTCGCTCGTGAAGATCCTCATATTTCTTTGTAGCCACTCACGAGATATTTTCGGTATTCATCAATTTTTCGTGAATATCCTCTATTTACTGTCATGCCAGAATAAAATATTTTCCATCGAGTGCATCAAGGTGCGATTTGGAATGCTTAACCCTTTACCCAACGTAACGGCCAAAACTGGCCAGCTTTATTCACAAACTTGAATCGCCAATTAATTTTCAGTATTTTTTTCATTTTTTGTCTCAAAAACATGGGTTATGACCTCTCCTTGGGACGAGCTCGTTGAGCTCGTTCCAATGAGGGGTCATAAGCTAATATTTTTTGAGACAAAAATGAAAATATTCAGTTATTCAGGAATTTCGTTTGCGTGTATCGTCTGCCTTTCCTGTTAGGTAAAGGGTTAATATATTGATGTTTGCAATGTTATATAAACAATTATCGATTGGAATATTTATAACTGGACCTTGAAAGAATATCTGTATATCTTTGTGAGTAAATGGACTTCACATTACATCAATAGTCGTCTGCGCCCAAACTCCATGAAAAGTGGGTCAACAAATAGCCAATAACTGCGTCCAATTCCTGACAGAAATAGACTGGTGGTCTGAACGCTTGGTTAAACCTATGATTCTCCACTTATGAATTATTTATAGACATTTGCCGGTGTTATATTTCATTTTATACCATGCTCACCTATGTTACTACCTGTGAAAAGCTCGTATGTTAAATTTTAGCTTTAATCTCATTAATTACCTATTAATGCCTTCCGTTGAGGGCACTATGCTCTCATAGTGTTGCTGAGTGATGCAATAGTGCCCGAGCAACACTATGAGAGCATAGTGCCCGAAACGGAAGGCATTAATGGGTTTAGTACATCACACCCAGACCATCTCCACAACATATTAAAGAAGGAACGGAGAGATAACTAACACTTTACTATCCAAAATAAAACAATGAAATTAATAACATGAAAATGTCAGGAAAACATTAAACTATCAACTGGATTCGAACTCAACGGGTAAAGTAGAATAATGTAAATAAACACATGAAACCGATCAACCAATCACGTGGCACATAACTGGTTAACACGAGATATCATACAACAGAACCAACGTCTCACATATGGTGGTATTAACAGAGCTTGTGAGGCACTATAGAAATTCCATTATTCATGGCACTAAAGTTTTATTAACGTTCACCCCATTGAACATGTTATGGGTACTTCCTCTGATGTACGAGCACATTTTAATTATTGTAAATATTTACAACACAATTGCTGAAATTGAATTTTGGGGCACAATACTGCATTTTGTTGCATATTTCTTTGGATTGCTTTCGAATGTCAATTGATGTTGAGTTTTTTGAACACTCGATTTCCTCCAACGCACTTATACGATCCTCGTCATCAATATCGGTATCTAATAATTCGGGTGCTGATACTGTGGAATTTGCTGACTGGAAAGAGAGTTGCGTTGTTGTTTTCTCAACAGCATTCCTCGCTGCAGGCATTTCTGAATGTTCAGCATCTGCATTATCGACCATGGAACTCAAGCTCTCTGACATACCTCGTTTGACATTAGCTCTTGTGTCAGAAACGTAAGTTGACAATGATTTTTCATTTCTGTGTCCCGATAAAGAAATAATATCGCGATCTTTGAATCCACAATCATTAAGAATTGTTATGGTCGTAGCACGCACACAGTGGTTGGTATATGTATCAGAAAGACCAACTTGTTTAGACATTTTTACCATGAACTCTCCTATGGAATTTTTCCCATTGCCCTTCGCTCAAACCAACATTCGTCATTCTCGTGGTATGAATTTTGGGGAATTTGAAAGAACGCATCACACTCATGGTTTCGTTTCATAAGATATCGTTGAAAACTATTAACAGGGCACATTTTTGTGCCAGTTTCATACATTCTAGGTCCATCACTGTCACAACTGCTTTTATATTTATTTTATGTAGGCCACTTTGTTGTTCCATAGTGGTCAGTTATTATTAAACATCATCTCAGTGCTGATATTGTTATAGAGGTCACGTCATAATGTATTGAGCAGTCCCGTGCGGTTTGGTCATTTTTTTAGTGGTGAGAAGTAAATCGATCGGCATGTCTGATGTGAAGTGGAAAATGGGAGAATATATTTGCAAAAGCTGTGGAAGGATATAAATGTGAATTGGAGAATTAAACTATATACATCTGGGGTTGTTTGGTTGTGAGATGGTTTTGAGTTGCAGAGTGGTTAAAATTTGAGATTGGAATTGCCTAAGTTTTATGCCTGTATATGCTGTGGAAGGGTCATGGATTCAACATGCATTGAGTAAATTGGTGTATGGATCTATAAGATTGTTCGATAAATCATTCGGCAGATGGAAGCGACTGGTTGGTGTAGTATATTTTTTGCAGTTGCAGTAGTATATGATGTGCTTTCAGGTCCTTATTGGTGTAATCTGTTGTAAGAAGCCGAGTGTATCTATAACTGTACTACATTGTATATGAACATCTTACAGACTAAAATAGGAGTGTTTAGGCATTATGAACAGTTTAACCCTTTAGTTGGCACAGTTGGGAATCATTACATGTAGATATCTGCGGACTTTTTTGAAGTCAGTGACCAATTGACATTTCCAGTATTACATAAATTATATAACTTTCTGTACAGACATTAATTATGTCGGTGTTGATGACTGTAAAGAGTCGGTGTTCCAGAGGCCAGTTGGAAGTTTTTGACTTTAACTAGTCGGAGTAATTTACAAAATTATCCATTTGAACTTTACTTGATTTGAGACATTTTAACTTGCATTAGTCGCTGCTATTGGAAACGGGTATAAAAAATACGAGAGTTATAGTGTTGCAGGAATTGAGAAGTGATATTCCTGATTGACTTTAAATAGTCGGTGTTTGTATTACTGTCAAATGACTTTGGTGTTACACAGGTTATGCATGAAAATCTGTCAAACTATGAAATTCTTTGCCAGTGTGTGAATTGTATTTTATGGAGTGTATGTGATAGGCCTATTCAGAGTGTGGTGAGAGTCAGATTTATATGCAGTATACATTGTATGGGCCTTTGTACATGTTTTAAATAAGCTGTTTCATAGATGTGGTGCATTTAGCGAGTAAACATTTGTAATATTCCTGAATTACTTGTATTCTCTCACAGTACTTTTAGTGAACCTATATTGTCACTTACTTTTCATGACATTTTTGGGGGCTCGTCCGGGATAGGAAAATTTTGATAGGTTCTTTTTCATATGTTTGATATGAATATTATATATGAGTATTGTACAATTTGTGATTTTGGTTATTCTGTAATTTTGTCACTTGCAGCATTTTTTTAAAAACTTAATGACAGTCTTTAATATTCATAGGGTTTTGTGGCTAGTGCTTTGTTTGGGCTTGGGGCAGTCACTATTTAATGTAAATATGGAGAGTTTGAAAGAGTTGACTGAATATGGACAGACTCTTGGGTTTGAAGGTGAAGAACTTCGGAAATTTATTTCTGAACAACAGGCAGTTCAAAGGGAACAAAGGCAAATAGAGCGAAAGCGAGAGAAAGAGGAGCATGAGTATAAGCTGGAATTGGAAAAGTTGAAATTAGAGGCTGAGCAAAATGAGCGTGCTTTTGAAATAGAAAAAATATCGAAGGAGGCAGAGGTCAAAGGTAAAGTATCTATTGTGTCAAATACAGGTGTATCAGCTAAAGGCCTCAAGATTCCTCCATTTGATGAAGGTAAGGATGAAATGGACTCATACATACACAGATTCGAGCATTATGCTACTGCTCAAAACTGGCCAACTGATTCATGGGCTACCAATCTCAGTGCATTGTTAAAAGGGAGAACACTTGATGTGTATGCTTTACTCCCTGTAGAAAAGTCATTAAATTATGAAGTGGTCAAATCTGCTTTGTTAAAACGATATGAACTCACTCAAGAGGGGTTTCGTCAAAGGTATAGAACATGTCAGCCATGTACAGGGAGACATTCCAGCAATTTTCTGTCAGGTTAAGTAGTTATTTAATGAGATGGATTGAAATGGGTCAAATTGAGAAAACATATGAAGGTTTGTATGACTTCATTTTGAAGGATCAGTTCCTGTCAATCTGTAATAAAGATTTGCTATTGTTTCTTATGGAAAGAATACCTGAAACAATAGACAGTATGGCAATGTTAGCAGACCAATTTATAGATGCAAGACAGGCAAATGCCGGTAACTTTGTTACGCAGCAGAGGAAAGCATACATTGCTCCAGTTAAACCATTACCTATAAAACAACCCCCAGGTAGTAAGATTATTCATCCCAGGTCTATAAATAAACTGGAAAGGCGTTGCTATCGTTGTGGCAAGCTCGGGCATATAGCTTCAGAATGTCGGTCTAATTCCCAGTCTAAGCAGATTGCGTCTGTAAATTCCGAGCGAAAGGAAGGTAAACTAAGGTACTCCCGTGGAAATGGTTTAAATTACTCGACAGAAAATCAGACTAGAACTGAACCAAGTAGCTGTGGTGCATGTGTGAGTGTAAACACATCTATTACTTATTCTTGGCCTGGCCCTCCAGCTCCGAGTACTAGCAGGGCTGTAGATATGTCTGTGAACAAGATGCCAATGGTAAAGGGTATCTTAGAAGGTAAAGCAGTCACTGTTTTAAGGGATACAGGATGTAATGATGTAGTTGTAAGGTACAATTTAGTACCAGATGAATGTTTTACCGGTGATAGTCAGATTTGCATTTTGGCTGATGGTTCCAGTGTTAGAGCACCAATAGCTAAGGTAAGTGTTGACACACCTTATTTAGTAGGACAAGTTGATGTTTGGTGTTTACAAGCACCATTGTATGATTTGATAATTGGAAATGTAATGAATGCGAGGGCACCTGATCAACCAGACTGTGAGTGGAAGCCTATCTGTGCTGTTAGTACAAGACAACAGGTAAGAGCTGAAGGCAAGGAATATCCAGCATTGAAAGTTCCTAAACCTATAGAGAGTATGACCCCAGATGATATTAAGTTAGCACAAGAGCAGGACGAAACACTTAGTAGGATACGACAATTATTGGGTAAACCTGTCTCTGGGTGTGGACCGGTATTTCTTTTAAAGAATGGTATTATCTTTCGAGAGTTCAAGTCACCCAAGATTGAAAATGGCAGACGCTTTCGCCAAGTCATAGTTCCAAAGAAGTTGAGGTCTAGTGTGTTGAAATTGGCACACGAATCATTAATGTCTGGTCATTTAGGTGTAAAACGTACCATTAACAAAGTTTTATCTGAATTTTATTGGCCAGGGGTGCAGTCTGAAATTAGATGGTTTTGTCAATCGTGTGACGTATGTCAACGTACAACTGCCAAAGGTAAGACATCAAAAGTGTTGTTGCAAAAAATGCCTTTAATCGACGAACCGTTTAGGCGAGTAGCAGTAGATATAATTGGTCCTATATCTCCAGTCACAACAAAAGGTAACAGATATATACTCACAGTAGTCGACTATGCTACACGGTATCAAGAAACTATTGCTTTACCTGGAATTGAAACAGAGAGAGTAGCGGAAGCTTTGGTAGATATGTTTAGCAGAGTAGGCATACCAAGAGAGATGTTAACAGATAAGGGTCCACAATTTACATCAGCCTTAATGACTGAAGTAAGTCGACTCATTTCATTGAAACAATTGTCCACTACTCCATATCATCCAATGTGTAATGGTTTGGTGGAGCGATTCAGTGGTACACTCAAGCAAATGCTCAAGCGTATATGTGTAGAACGTCCTAAAGATTGGGACAAGTATTTAAGTGCTTTGTTATTTGCTTACCAAGAAGTTAAGCAGGAAAGTTTGGGTTTTTCACCATTTGAGTTGGTTTATGGTCGAACTGTTAGAGGTCCCCTCACAATTCTGAAAGAGTTATGGACCAATGAGATTGATGATCCTCAGATTAAGTCTACCTATCAATATGTTATTGATCTAAGAGAAAGGTTAGAAATGACATGTCAGCTAGCTCAGGAAAACTTGGATAAAGCTTCCAGAAGGTATAGTAAGTACTATAATAGAAAAGCCAGAAGTAGGGATATGAATGTAGGTGATAGGGTTTTAGTACTCTTACCAAGTGACAGTAATAAACTGTTGATAAAGTGGAAAGGCCCTTTTACAATTGTTGGGAAAGTAGGAAAGGTAGACTATAAAATTGATATGAAAGGCAAGGTAAAAACTTTTCATGCAAATATGTTGAAGAGATATTTTGAACAGGTAAGTTCTGAGCAGGATGAGACAACAAATGTACTCCACCAAGTTGGTGTGGCTGTTATTGATTTAGAAGATAGTAATGACCATGATGAGTTAATCATAGAGGAAGTACTAAATACTCCTTGGAATGGAGGTGAGGAAGGTCCTAGTAAAGTTCATATAGATACTGACTTGACAAACCCTCAAACTGTTGAGTTATGTGACCTTTTAAGACAAATCTCTGATGTGTTGAGTGATAAACCAGGATACACTCATTTGGTAGAGCACACCATCAATTTGACTAGTAAAGACCCAATTAGACTAAAACCATATCCAATACCATATGTGATGAGGGAAGTAGTAAAAAATGAGATAGAAAGTATGTTAGAACTTGGAGTTATTGAGAAATCAGAGAGTCCCTATTCATCACCTATTGTTCTTGTGAAGAAAAGGGATAATACTTTTAGATTCTACGTCGATTTCAGAGCAGTAAACAATGTAAGTATTTTTGATGCTGAAACCATGCCGAATATGGAAGATATTTTTAGTCAGTTATCGGGATGTAAGTACATCTCAAAGCTAGATTTGTCCAAGGGATACTGGCAAGTACCCCTTTCTGAGGCTTCAAGACCAATTACGGCATTTCAGACGCCATCTGGGTTATATCAATTTAGAGTTCTACCTTTTGGACTCCAAAATTCTGCTGCAAGCTTTAGTCGGTTAATGAGAAAGCTTACCGAAGGCATGAAAAACATAGATAACTTTATTGATGACATTGTTCTGTTCACTAAAGAGTTTCGTGAACACTTGGTGTTGTTGGAAGAGTTACTAGTTAGATTGAGAGAAGCTGGCCTTACGGCAAGACCAAGTAAGTGTTACTTAGCATTTAAAAGCATAGAGTGTCTTGGTCATATTGCTGGCGATGATAGACTCAGGCCTATGCAGGATAAAGTATGTGCCATAGCAGATGCTGCGAGACCAACGACTAAGAAGCAATTGAAATCTTTTGTAGGGTTAATTGGCTTTTATCACAAATTCGTTCCCAAATTTGCGACAATTGCCGCACCACTCACTGATAGCATGAAGAAAGGTAAACCAAATAAAATAGATTGGAGTGATGCTCATGAAAATGCTTTCCGTTCACTCAAAATGGCAATGGTAAGTTCACCAATTTTGAAATTACCTAACATAAATGAGACTTTTATTATTCAAACTGATGCATCAGATCGGGGGATTGGGAGTGTATTATTGCAAGAAGAGTTAGGTTTAAACATGCCAGTAGCTTATGCTAGTAGAAAGTTACGGAAAGGTGAAATTAATTATGCAACTATAGAGAAAGAGTTCCTTGACATAGTCTGGGCCATACAAAAATTTCAAAGGTATGTTTATGGAAAGGAATTTATATTGCAAACAGACCATCAACCTTTACTCTACTTGAATAGGTCAAAAGTTGCAAATGCTCGACTCATGAGATGGGCATTAATGTTGCAACCTTACAGGTTTAGAATAGTGATGATAAAGGGATCTGAGAATGTAGGGGCAGATTGTTTGAGTAGGTTATAGTGTGCCAAGTTGTGAAATTAGAAAAAGTGTGGAACATTTTTCTTTAGAGGGGAGGTAGTGTCACAACTGCTTTTATATTTATTTTATGTAGGCCACTTTGTTGTTCCATAGTGGTAAGTTATTATTAAACATCATCTCAGTGTTGATATTGTTATAGAGGTCACGTCATAATGTATTGAGCAGTCCCGTGCGGTTTGGTCATTTTTTTAGTGGTGAGAAGTAAATCGATCGGCATGTCTGATGTGAAGTGGAAAATGGGAGAATATATTTACAAAAACTGTGGAAGGATATAAATGTGAATTGGAGAATTAAACTATATACATCTGGGGTTGTTTGGTTGTGAGATGGTTTTGAGTTGCAGAGTGGTTAAAATTTGAGATTGGAATTGCCCAAGTTTTATGCCTGTATATGCTGTGGAAGGGTCATGGTTCAACATGCATTGAGTAAATTGGTGTATGGATCTATAAGATTGTTCGATAAATCATTCGGCAGATGGAAGCGACTGGTCGGTGTAGTATATTTTTTGCAGTTGCAGTAGTATATGATGTGCTTTCAGGTCCTTATTGGTGTAATCTGTTGTAAGAAGCCGAGTGTATCTATAACTGTTCTATATTGTATAGGAACATCTTACAGACTAAAATAGGAGTGTTTAGGCATTATGAACAGTTTAACCCTTTAGCTTTCACAGTTGGGAATCATTACATGTAGATATCTGCAGACTTTTTTGAAGGAGGTGACCAATTGACATTTCCAGTATTACATAAATTATATAACTTTCTGTACAGACATTAATTATGTCGGTGTTGTTGACTTGTAAAGAGTCGGTGTTCCAGAGGCCAGTTGGAAGTTTTTGACTTTAACTAGTTGGAGTAATTTACAAAATTATCCATTTGAACTTTACTTGATTTGAGACATTTTAACTTGCATTAGTCGCTGCTATTGGAAACGGGTATAAAAAAATACGAGAGTTATAGTGTTGCAGGAATTGAGAAGTGATATTCCTGATTGACTTTAAATAGTCGGTGTTTGTATTGCTGTCAAATGACTTTGGTGTTACACAGGTTATGCATGAAAATCTGTCAAACTATGAAATTCTTTGCCGGTGTGTGAATTGTATTTTATGGAGTGTATGTGATAGGCCTATTCAGAGTGTGGTGAGAGTCAGATTTGTATGCAGTATACATTGTATGGGCCTTTGTACATGTTTTAAATAAGCTGTTTCATAGATGTGGTGCATTTAGCGAGTAAACATTTGTAATATTCCTGAATTACTTGTATTCTCTCACAGTACTTTTAGTGAACCTATATTGTCACTTACTTTTCATGACAATCACCTTCATCCTCATTCGTTACACTTGTGTGATTTTTTATTTGCTCAGAAGTAGTTTTCAGGATGTATTTTCTTCCAGTGTCATCAGTTTTAACTACAAAATCACAAGCTTTAATTTCTCGAATGTTTTCTCTCCCTCTCCGACAAAAGTAAAATAAAAGCTCAAACATTACTTTATTCAAAAGATCTCTTGGAATGTCCGGATTAAACACAATTGGGTGCTGACATAATTTCCTTAGATCGCCTGAAATAGAATGAAACACTAAACATCAAAGCAGAATAAACGTTTACACGGTCAATCATAATCGTTTATTGTGATCGAAGATAAATAATATTCAGTGCCCTCTCTAACACTCTTATTCAAAACTATTTAATTGATAGGTCTACAATTTATTTATTTATTCATGTTTATGATAACTTTCAACATACATTGCTCCCCGTAATTTATCTATTTATTTATTCATGTTTATGATAACTTTCAGCAAACATTGCTGCCCGTTATTTATTTACTTTCTCTCACAACTGTTCTTATGTGTCTCTTGTTGATTTGAGTAATAAACAACACTCGTCTATTTCATGTAACTAACAAGACTGTGTATTTATATGAGAACAAATAATTACAACATCACTGTCTATTGCAGACACTGACTTGTTCACTTTCTAGTTTTGTTGTGTTTTATTTTATTATGTATTTTTTATAGTTACCTAGCGGAATGCGTTTTTTGTGTCGGACTGTTCCTTTTCCATCTCCTCTTGTTTTCTTCAACATGCTGTCGAATACACGATTAGCACCTTTGAAAGCTGGGTCTGTTATTATATCAAAGTGTCACTCATGTGGGGGTTCTTGCAAATATCTTCTTATTCCTTGACGAATGGCACAAATACTGCTTTTGGAATACAAATCACCATCGCGATTTCTAACGTTTGTATAAAAGTCTTTCAATAGTTCCGTTAATCTTCCAACATCTAACGTTTCAAATGCACCATTCCTTTTTCTGTCAGAACAGAACTGCCGGAGAATATTGACAGCATATTTGGTTAAACTAACAGTCTTCCGACTCTGATGTTGTTCAAGAAAAGAATTAACATTCTCGTTTGCGAATCTCGAAACGCTCATTTTATTTCTATTCGTCTCCACATTTGTCGTCTGCTCAGAAGAAAAGGGGAATCCCCTCGGGATTCTGTTTGCAATGCGTGCGCACTATTGCAAAACTCCGGGCACTATGCTTGACTCCGGGCACTATGCTTTCATAGTCCCTATCAATATAGCCAATGAGAATACGGGTATTTGTCACGTGATGTACTAATGGTGTAAAGCTTCTACTGCGGTTAAAACAAATTACACCTATAGTACATCCAGCTTGACCTTTGACATGATCCAATTTGCTGACTTCATTCAAACATGCGACGTTTTGAGGGAATATCTACAACGTGCAGTGACTTATTAAGTTCAAAATACCTGCAATTAAAATTTTATACTAAAATTTAGGAATTGTTAAGAATAATTTGACTGAAAAAGCAAGGTAAGTTCAATCAACTTTGACGATGTGTCTAGCTGTCAATCAAGCATTCACGTGCAGCCGGTTGTACTGCCCACCGGCACAGATGTAAACGAAACAAAGCCATGTTTTTCTCCATGTTAAGTGAGAAAGTCGATTATTTATTAAGAGCATGGTATAAATAAAACAAATAGGTACTAGGGCCGGTATTCAGACTTAAAACACTCGTAGAGTAAGGGTTTTAACCACTCGACAGAGCCTCGTGGTTAAAACCCTTATCCTACTCATGGTTTAAATCTGATTACCGTCCCTAGTACCCATTTATTCTATATTTTATGATCTATTGTCAAATTAATCATATTCTCTTGTTTATTTATAGTTGTAACGTAGGGGCACATGAAGCAGGGGAAGCAAATCGTACTCCAATGTTGTAATTTTTTCATTTATTCTTCAACGGGAGAACGCAGCATTATTAATAAAAATGATCACAGAATTTCAATTTCATTTCTCGAACATAACACATGACTCGTCACTGGACCGGGTCCACAAACAATTAGTGTCACGCTGTTTACTGGAGACAATTTCAGACGAAACACAGGGGGCGCGGTGGCTCAGTAGGTAGAGGTGCAGACTGCAGAGGTCCTCGCTTTGAATCTCACCTGCGGTAACCGCGTTGTGTCTTTGGGCAAGACACTTCACCCCATTGCACGCGTGGGGTCACGGTGGCGTTGTGTACTAAAGCGTACTGCACGTCGATGGTACACTTGTCTTCAACCAATGCTAACCCTGTTTGTATGGAGCTAGTATGTTGGGGTGCTGACAGTTGCCCGGCGTTGCTCGGTGGTTTTCTCCGGGTAATCCGGTTTCTTCCACCCGTAAAACTGTCGTTGTGATGATTAGCCATCGTGCAGCAGTATGTGACTTTAAACACCAATAGATAAATAGATACTGACTCCTAAAAACTGGCACAAACAATTAATGTGGCCCTATTTACAGAAGACAATTTCAGACGAAACATTGGGGGCGTGGTGGCTCAGTAGGTAGAGGTGCAAACTGCAAGCCGAGAGGTCCTCGGTTCCAATCCCACTTGCGGCAACCTCATTGTGTCCTCAGGCAAGATACTTCACCCCCATTGCCCGTGTGGGGGCACGGTGGCGTTGTGTACTAAGGCGTCCTGCACGTCGATGGTGCACTTGTCTTCAAACAGTGCTAACCCCTTCTTGTGTGGAGTTAGTATGTTGGGGAGCTGACAGTTGCTCCGCGTTTCTTTCCGGGTACTTTGGCTTCCCCCACCCTTAAAACTGTCGGGGTCATGATCAGCAAATGTGCAGAAATACGTGACCTTAAACACCAATAAATAACGAAATAGATGAAGCATTGTATAAAGAGCCTATTTTACCTTTATTGTTAGGCAGTCGTCGCCGGAGTGCTAGAATGTCCTATGTCCCCTATGGGAACGGGCGACGCAGTTTTAATCCATTCTGGCAATATCCTTTTGAGAAAAATCCTTATGAAAAATCTCTATTCTTTCAAACAATAGCAATAATAGCCGTGGAATGGCAATGAACCACGCGAGGACAGCGGACTATGACCAGACTATGGCGACAGTACTGTAGGTGTTTCATTAATTAAAATTTTTATGATTATTCCAAACGTTGGTGTTTGGAATTTAATATTATTGAGTCCTTGGAGGTAATGACTACGTGGAAAGTGAGCAGTCCATGGCGTACGTACTGTATCTATATTCCATTTCTTGCTCCTTTCTGGTTGAGAATAATTAGTGCCGATTGTCAAAACGTTGCAGTGAAGTTAGCGGCAACAACTGGTGTGTTGGTTCAGTCGCTACAGGGACCTGTAAAGAGATATGCGGACACATTAGGTGCAAGCTACCTTAAAATCCCGAATTGAAGTTCTGTTTTTCCTATTGTTTTCGTGTCTCTGGAGCCGATCTTTTAACATGGTTGTTGGTGGTCATGGTTAGTGCTGTGCAGATAGCTTTTTCTTTCTCTTTTTTTGGGATGTTGGCTTTGCTGGGCTAATAATTGGGGAGGCTGGTTTCGGGACGGGTTTCGTTACTTCTTTTTCCATTTTGGCTATTCCTTCAAATCTTTTGCGGGCTAGTTCTTCACATCTCTCTCTATCCCTTTGACTTGGGGGATATGTTTGCTTGTTTCAATGCTCTGCCATTTTAAGTACAGAGTTGTCTAAGCAACTATTGCAATTACATTCATCGTTGAGGTACTCGTATCCAGGACCTTCGTTGAGCCCAAAGGAATTGGTGAATGAAGAGCAGGAGGTGGGAAGAAGGTAACCTCCTCTTCCGTCTCAGTCTTCACAGGACGTTCCGCATCCACCGGCTTGTCCGGGAAAGGAATCAGCTGTTGGATGGGCAGGGCTGTGGGGCGAGGTTAGGAAGTGGTGATTTGCTGTTCCGCCTTCATCTTTACATTGTTCGTTTTTTTTTAACCAGGAAAGCTCCAAGTTGCTTGGTCGAAGGAGTTTTCTTCTTCCTTCTCTCCTCCGATGTGTGGTTCCGTTCTTTTTCGGGAGGATCAGTGTGAGAGTGGGTTCTTTCACAAAAGGTACTAGCTGTCCCCGAAAGAGGTGGTTGGGGATCTTCTTTTGCGGGCTAGTTCTTCAAATCTCTCTCTATCCCTTTGACTTGGGGGATATGTTTGCTTGTTTCAATGCTCTGCCATTTTAAGTACAGAGTTGTCTAAGCAACTATTGCAATTACATTCATCGTTGAGGTACTCGTATCCAGGACCTTCGTTGAGCCCAAAGGAATTGGTGAATGAAGAGCAGGAGGTGGGAAGAAGGTAACCTCCTCTTCCGTCTCAGTCTTCACAGGACGTTCCGCATCCACCGGCTTGTCCGGGAAAGGAATCAGCTGTTGGATGGGCAGGGCTGTGGGGCGAGGTTAGGAAGTGGTGATTTGCTGTTCCGCCTTCATCTTTACATTGTTCGTTTTTTTTTAACCAGGAAAGCTCCAAGTTGCTTGGTCGAAGGAGTTTTCTTCTTCCTTCTCTCCTCCGATGTGTGGTTCCGTTCTTTTTCGGGAGGATCAGTGTGAGAGTGGGTTCTTTCACAAAAGGTACTAGCTGTCCCCGAAAGAGGTGGTTGGGGATCTTTTGTGTCAAATTCCAATGCAGGATGGACGCCCCACGTTTTTCTTGGAGATTCAGTGTAATGGGGTGGGAGATATTTAAAGTTAACAGAGTTATCTTGACCTTATCCGGAAATTCCAACTTTGCAATCAGAGCGTGCAGCGTTATCCTTCTCGAGCCCTTGTCGCCCGGGGTGTTGAATGATATATGTAATGAAATTAGAACTAACAAAATAGCTTTTATAAACAAACTGAAGCTTGTTATTATGCTATGGTGGATTATTACCCCCAGAACAACATTAGGTCCCTCGACTCCATCGAGACCAGTCGAGAGTGTTAACTCTTTCCTGAGGCTGTAATCTGCCATAACAAAATAGATATATAGATAAAAGTCAGTATATTGTGTATTATACAGAATGCCTATCAATAGTACTTAGTGTACCCATTAGTGACATTTGCAAACCCACTCTTCCTGTTATCGTTTCGAGACTTCAGAAAGAATTTCTGGGCCATGTGTTATTTTCGGTGTTCAGTACTTATCTGGGCCAGCGAATTATAAGGCAACATTGTGATGTAGGGTGGTGTCAAAGAGAGTAGTCACTGAAATTGTCAAATAATAATTAGCAAATTAAATTTCTAGAGTTATAATTGAAATATAACTATTTATTATACACCTATCATTGACACGGGCGCAATTTCTGTCTTTAACCCTTTACACAACGTAACGGCCAAAACCGGCCAGCGCTATTCTCAAAAATCGTAAGTTAATTTTCGTTATTTTTTCATTTTTTGTCTCAAAAACATAGGTTATGACCCCTCATTGGAACGAGCTCGTCGAGCTCGTTCCAATGAGGGGCCATAACCTATCTTTTTGAGACAAAAAATGAAAACAATTAGTTGTTCAAAAATTTTTTTGCAAGTGTCGTCTGCTTTTCATGTTAGGTAAAGGGTTAAATCTCTCCTGCAGTATCAGATGCAGACCGCCATGCAGTGCGATAATATTGATACTGGAAAAACGCACGCAATGAAATACTGCAAAACCGAAAACAAGACTGTGTGATAATTGTTTTCTCTTCTTCCACTTCGTGCTATAAAATATGTTCTGTATCCACAATCCATCAATTAATAAAGGTGTTTTACATCATCAGTATTGTACAAATGTATCACTTCATTTTTCAACGAATGTCGAAAGACCTACAGTACAGTAGGCGCGGAGTGGCCGTAATCCACGCGTAGGCAGTGACGTCCACGCATGTAATAAAAATCATCATCAACAAAATTTTAATTAATGAAGCACCAGGTTTTACTGGTTATGCTTTTCAACAAATTTGCAATTATTGCTCGGGTGGAATCTCCACTTTGTGGGTGAGTTAGTGATAATACACTCTCCACGTACTGTAGATGTGTACCACATATACCACGATAATGAAGTAGACCGAGTGGGGAGCGGTGGCGTCGCAGTAGCCGGTCCTCGTCAGATCACCTAAGTTGAGCAACGTCGAGCGCGGTCAGTAGTTGGATGGATGACCATTTCAGCGACTGATTCGCGCTCCCGCGTTGTGTCCTTGGACAGGGCACTTAACCCCGATTGACTACACGCGGGCACGATGACGCTGTGTACTAAGGCGTTCTGCACGTTGAAGGTGCGCATGTCTTCAACCAATCTAACCCTGCCTGTGACGCCGTACAGAGTTCAGAGTTACCATGTTGGAGAGCTGACAGCTGCTCGTCGTTGCTCGATGGTTCTCTCCGGGTACTCCGGCTTCCTCCACCCGTAAAACTGTCAGACCTGATATGACCCTGGCTGTTAATGTGTCGTTAAACCCTAATAAAAAAAAGTAGACCGAGTCGATCCAGTCCGGGAAGGCTATAATGAACACACCGTACATGTAGTAATAACTACAACAAAAAGTTGTGCCGCCCAATTTTGAACAAAATGGATTTAACAGATTCCGAAATTGTGATTTAATTATTAACTGCGGCAGGTATATAATAAAAAGATTATCAGTTCAATGAAGTTTTGTAGTGTGCTGTATGAGGATTTTTGATTCGCTCATGTGATTGTTCGGCCGCTCTAATGATTTGGGGTTTTTTTATTATTACCGCTTTGAAGGGCGTTCCTAGTACATAAACGGAGTTCTACTCGAAAGTTAAAACTTCGTAAAGCTCGCCAGATCACGTGACGTGATGGGTCATTAATCAATTAAGATCGCAATAACAGCTTGGCACGTCACGTGATAGAGATCCGATCAACTGACAGTTCTCTGTTGTCCACTTCGCTCGAAATTTGATTCTCCTTAACACTGTGTAAAGTGGTTTAATTTTGGAGTGTTTATTTCATGTCACAGAGGGTTTACATTGGCACATAGATTATGATAGACTTGTAGCACCTTAACCCTTTACCCAACGTAACGGCCAAAACCACCAGCACTATTCTCAAAAATCGCCAATTAATTTTCATTATTCTTTCATTCTTTGTCTCAAAAACATAGGTTACGACCCTCTCGTTGGAACGAGCTCATCGAGCTCGTTCCAACGAGGGGGTCATAATATATGTTTTTGAGACAAAAAATGAAAAAAATTAGTTATTCAAGATTTTTTTTTTTTTTTTTTTTGCAAGTGTCGTCTGCTTTTCATGTTAGGTACAGTTAAAACTAGAAGTCCTGTCACGAACTGTGCGCTTATCTAGGCTTAATTGTGCGTAGGACTTGCGCGCAGTTGCCATATCGAATAGCATCCAAAGCACGGCAGGTCCTTCTGGTCACTTATAGCAAACACAGGTAATGTTTCTGCCAATGGACCTCCGGGTTAAAGTACATAACGCACAGATTAACGCACAGATCGACGTCATAATATATGTTTTTGAGACAAAAAATGAAAAAAATTAATTATTTAAGATTTTTTTTTTTTTTTGCAAGTGTCGTCTGCTTTTCATGTTAGGTACAGTTAAAACTAGAAGTCCTGTCACGAACTGTGCGCTTATCTAGGCTTAATTGTGCGTAGGACTTGCGCGCAGTTGCCATATCGAATAGCATCCAAAGCACGGCAGGTCCTCCTGGTCACTTGTAGCAAACACAGGCAATGTTTCCGCCAATGGACCTCCGGGTTACCCGTACTTTAGCTACGTGACCATTTGAACATTGCTTGCGTACAGGCCATATGTACAGAATTTGATAGCCTTACTATGATCATAACGCACAGATTAACGCACAGATCGACGTGCTATTTGTGCGCATTTCATGGCAGGACAATGTGCTCTAATAGCTATTTGACAATTTGTACGTTCAGCTGTAGACCACACAGGTGATACAGCAGTCGACGAGGACTGGTCGTAATCCACGCGTGGGCAGTGATGTTCATGCATGCTTTTATCAGGTAACAGAAATCATCAGCAAATTTTTAATTAATGCAGCACCGGGTTGTACCCGGTGCTTCGTTAATTAAATTTTTAATGATTACTCCTACAATTGGTGTTTGGAATCTAATATTATTGCGACTGAGGAAATATTGCCCACTCGTCAAAAGGGATCAGTATACGGCGGCCGTTCTGTAGCTACGCGACCATTCGAATTTTGTTTGGCAACAAAACAAACGATAACTGTATTTCTGTTGTTATTCATATTGACAATATTAAAATAATGTTGTGTCAGCTGTTTTCATTGTGCAGCAAGTCCATTTTAGTCCACTGTCAACTACTTCCCGTTTTGGTAAAAGTGGTAATAATAGTAATAAAATGACTTTGTTGAGTATTGGAGTCTATTAATGACACGTCATAAATGACTAAAATTTCTCCACCTTATTTCGGCCCTCGACTGCATCTCTGGTCTCTTATAAGCTGTCGGATCGTAATCACTTCGGTTGGACCGTTAGTAAACCGTAATACCCCCTCTCCCCATCCATTGCATTATTGCTATAAACAACAGTGGCTATTTAAAAGCCTTAACCCCCCACTTGAAATATACACGAAAATGAAAATATGGGATGGGGGGGGGCTGTTTAACGCAAAGACACCTTAGTTTTTATTTCTCGTTACCAAAATTGTCAGAGTGAAAATTTGCGCACGTAAATGACGTCATGTGACGATGGTTTGCGGCTGGAAAGTTATGAATTGAGACCATCGTTCACCGATGATACAGAGCTGGTGAGAAAACTACAGCGTTATTGAGGAACTGTTTATCAGTCATATAATAAACCAAAATTATTTCACGAGTAAAGCGGAGAAAAGCACGTTTTATCTTTTCGTGACGTTACACCGTCAGACATTCCTGACTCGTCGTGAAAATCAACTTTCGATAAAGTAATTTCATTTGAAATTAATAGACGAGAGAGGAAGGTCCAGTTAAGAAGCAAGTTATTGTTCATGACACCCATGACATCAGAAGAAAATAACCGTTTCAGAATTAATTCATATTTGAAGCATTTACATTCGTTCGTCAAGTCTTGACGTGTTATAATTATTATAAAGTACCATGTCTCTCTGTCTGATATGACCGGCTAATGATTTCCATTGAAAGATCGCTCATTTGCATAGGACAGCCATACTCATCAAAAGATATAGTAGGTACAATCTCGATACGAACTGAAAGTGCCGATGCATAATACCGTGCCATAATTTGCTAATGCGTTTCCAATGTAGAGTGTACTTATATGTGTATGCCTATCTACAGAAAACTTTGAGTTCGAGATGATCGCCGAAGCGAAGTATGATCTATTGACGTATCCTTTAATTAGACAGAAACACACTATCAACCAGTGGCGTAGCCAGCTCAAAGCAAGTGGGATGTACAAACTCGCAGATCCTGGCTTAGCTCCATTTTAATAGGGGTGGGGGGAGGAGGTGAGGGTGGTGTGTGCGGGAAAAGCTTTCCAAGCCTTCACATCTCAGAATTTTGCGTCCCTAAAGTTTGAGCTAGATAACCAAGGTAACAATAATCAGGGTTTCCTCTAGAGGGAAATCAATGTATCCGATATGGGGCGGCCAAGTGTCGTCAATGGAGGTTCTTGAACCCTGGAATTCAAAATTTCATTGGTTCGGCCCGTGGTAGAAAAATTTTGAATTCCAGGGTTCAAAAACCCCCATCTCCTTGCATCTGAGCGGATATTTTGAGGTTTTTCATGTATTGACGACTGTCTACCTTTTCACCGACACAGATATTAGGACAAGCAATGTACAAATCTACAACCTAACCCCCATGGACCTTACCCCCCCCCCCCCCTCCTCTACGATTTTTATGCCATTTTTGGACATATTTCGAGGACCAACTTTGAAGGAAAGTGGGGGGACAACCCCCCCCCCCCCCGCCCCCGCCACCGCCACCGCCCCGCGCCACTGCTATCAACTTGATTCAGCTTGCAACTTTAACGTTTTTATTGGACAATCACATTCCGCGATTTTTTAAAATTTATGGATTTCTTTACCTCAAACATATCTTTTGATCTGGGATTTCACGAAACAAAATGTGCCCGTTGCCGGCAGATTCATTCCTGTCAATTTTTCTCTCTTATGTATTGCATAACCCCCTAGTTTTGAGGGACAGCAAAGGTGAATGGCTATACTTGAAGATTTGAATGTTCAAATTAAAACGATGGGATCATATGTTTTTCACACGACAGTCGTTACAATGGTTACCAAGGGGAATGTATTCAGCACCATTGGCAACCAACGTGATCAGTGTTGGAAAACCACTCAACCTGCTGAATTTTGCGATTCACCGTCAAATTCTGCAAATGTCGTCATGCGTACCGTTGCAAGTAGCGTTCATAGGGATAAGCACCGTCACAGAGGGATATGGCCAAAGAAACCTGATATTAAAAGTTACAGGACGTTCAGGTGGCGGATATGGTATCATATGAGGCGAGGTGAAAACAATATTGGACGAGGCGGTACACCGAGTCCAATATTGTTTTTGCCGAGCCTCATATGACACCGTTTCCGCCACCTGAACGTCCTGTAACGTATTTATTATGCCAGCGAAACCCCCCCCCCCCCCCCCCCACACACACACACATACATTAAACATTCCACCCTAATGTGTTTTATTTGAACAATTTGTCCTTTCAAAAGCCAAACCATAGAAATATAGAGAAAAACAGAAATCAGAAATACGGATGTGGTCATGTGCCAATATCTGAGCTTGTTCCAATGACATCCATATTTCAATGGTTTTATGTACAAAATGTTTGGAGATATTTTCGACCTTTTCAGCACTATATCAGTTATGGTTCTGTGTTGAAAGTTTTGGATCCATTTGGGTAATTATGGGTACTTGCGGCGACCTGCGGTAACCTGCGACGATCTGTGGTGTTTAGGCACACCCCAGAGCCCGGTTGTTGTGGTAATTCGATCTTCCAAAGCCCAGCGCCCCACCTAACCACACCGGTTACTCACTGGAAGTAGTTGGTCATTTACGAAGGGGATTTGGAATGGGGTGATCATTTTTCAGTGAAACATATGCCACAGCCAGCCCAGGACGAAACATCTCGGGGATATTTTGTTGTCCATTTATCACTACGAATGAAAAAACGTCCAAGTGCCGTAAATTACCAACTTTTTAGAGATTTTTTTCACCAAAAACATAATTTTTTTCACAGCCTGCTTTAGAAAATTGCGAATTAGAAATTTTTCCCAATATATTGAAAATTACGGCAACTCATATGTTTGAGCCGTTTGTCTCCAAAATTGGCTATAATTATCTGAAAGTGAAATCCAAAATGCACAATAAATTTGAGCGTATTTTTGTGCATTTTCGATTGGACAAGATTTTATACGTATGGAATTTATTTTTCGATTTGACTGCAACCTGTATACAAGCAAAGGTGTGCCTTTAATATATAATCAATTTCAGCAATTATCCTGCATCTCAAATTCATTTAGTCCGCCTGTCAAACGTGTTGCAATAATCACAATACGGCCATTGACAGAAATGAGAATTGGTCATCAGTTCTTACGTAAGTGGTGACGTTTCACACAAACTTAATGACCTTGCCATTGAGAGTAGAGCACATGCTTTTGTATTTGTAAACAAAAGCTGGTGGATTCAGTTTTTGTCTGGTATGTCGACTTTCCGGGAGATTTTTTATCCAAATTGACTCCCGGGCGGAAGGGCGGGAGGGGATAGCTAATTCCGGGAGAATCCCGGGTATTCCGGGAGAGTTAACATGTCTGAGTGCAGCCGACTTATCCGTTATCGGTAGATCGAATACAGTAGTATTTCTCACTTCAAATAATTAAATTTACATTTAGAAAGTAAATTTCACAATAAATTTATTATAAAACGAGAGAAAATGAGACATATAGACACGGAGGGACGTTTGATTG
This sequence comes from Pictodentalium vernedei, assembly GCA_031216915.1. NCBI lineage: Eukaryota > Metazoa > Mollusca > Scaphopoda > Dentaliida > Dentaliidae > Pictodentalium > Pictodentalium vernedei. Next base: position 603,628,950 of record CM062295.1, on the reverse strand, counting down.
TACTGCAATTTCTTCAATATGGATATAAAAGCACAGCGAGGTGAGGAATTTCCACGTCGAAACAAAATGGCGGTACTGACCTAATACGAGTTTCGTATTTGGTCACCTCGGGCTGCAGGTGACCCAATATGGCTCAGTACCGTCCCACTATTCGGGGGCTGTGATTGGCGAATTTCATTAGCTGGCATAATAATATTTGATCCCGGGTGAGTAGCCGCCATTTCTACTTTCATGCATTTCCACTCGCTTCGAATTTCAAAATTTGAATGAAAACAAAGTAAGAGAATTTAAGCACCACGAATATTTTCAAGGTACCGTATAAATTTATTGATTTAAAACATTAAATATTTTTAAAAAATGACAGAAAATATTATTCGTAGTCCCAGAAGATCTTTGTTCTTTTTACGATCCTATCGATTTGTTATGCTGACGCCAACATTTTCGCCAACATTTTCCTTACAGTATTATTTATTTATTTATTGGTGTATAAGGTCACATATTTCTGCACAATGGCTACCCATGACCGTGACAGTTTTACGGGTGGAGAAAGCCATAGTACCCGCAGAGAACCACCGAGCAACGGCGAGCAATTGTCAGCTCTCCAACATACCAACTCCACACAAGCAGGGTTAGCATTGGTTGGAGACATGTGCACCATCGACGTGCAGTACGCCTTAGTACACAGCGTCACCGTGCCCCCACGTGAGCAATGGGGGTGAAGTGCCTTGCCCAAGGACACTACGCGGTTGCCACAGGTGGGATTCGAACCGAGGACCTCTCGGCTTGCAGCCTGCACCTCTACCAACTGAGTCACCGCGCCCCCTTCCTTAGAGTTGACTCAACAGATTATTAAATGTGATGTTTGTAACATTTAAAAGTGCTTTGTTAACCCTTTTTCGGGTGGTTATGACAGTAAATGAATATAAGTATTTCAGATATGCTTGTAACGATACGTTTTATTTTGTTAACCCTCTACCCAACTCAACGGCCAAAACCGGTCAGCGCTATTCTCAAAAATCGCCAATTAATTTTCATTATTTTTTTCATTTTTTTGTCTCAAAAACATAGGTTATGACCCCTCTTTGGAACGAGCTCGTTCCAAAGAGGGGTCATAACCTATGTATTTGATACAAAAATGAAAACAATTAGTTATTCAAGAATTTGTTTGTTTTTTTTTGCAAGTGTAATCTTCTTTTCATGTTAGGTAAAGGGTTAACAAATATCGCACTTCGAATCAGATATAGACACGCAGAGCCTCGTATGGAAATGTATCAGTCAGCCACACGTCATACGACATATTTATGATTTCGAAAGTCCATATAAATCAAGGTACTAATAAATATTTACGAGAAACAAAGAACAACCGGACGTTTATTTTTTAGAAACCGCTATTGACAGCACCGCGCAGAATCATCAACAGTAACTGTCACAGGTACGTATTCATGGTGGTAGTAAACAATCGTCACTGTTCGAAGTTTGCGATATTTGTTTACAAAATAAAAGGCATGGCTACAAGCATATTTGAAATACACTTACATACATTTATTGTTATTACCACATGAAAAGGGTTAACAAAGCACTTTTAAACGTCCCAAAAATCACTTTTAATCTGTTGAGTAAACTGTAAAGAAAATGTTCGCTTCAGCATAAAAAAAATTGATAGAGTCGTAAAAACAACAAAGAACTTTTGGAACTATAAATAATACCTTCTGTCCATTTTTGCATTTTTAAATCAATAAATACAGTACTTCGAAAATATTTTTGGTATTTAAATTCTCTTATTTTATTTTAATTTAAATTTTGAAAATTCGAAGCGAGTTGCAAATGCATCAAAATAGTAGTGGTGGCTACTCACCTGACATCAAATAATATGAGGTAAATTACCAGATACGGTGGAACTTTTAGATTGTATTCCAGCGTTCTGATTGGACAAACTAACTTTGAGGCATAATAACTTATAATTTGGGGAAATTTGATGAATTCACACTGCAGCTGTAGAGAGGTTCAGTAAAAATCAAATCCAACAGCTCCATAGAGCTGTAGGATTAATATTATCCATTGTGCAATCTGCTCGTCCACTTCCCGAAGTTTCTTCATACAAATAGCTATGCATACCCGTTTGAAAGGGTTAAGTGTTCAAAAAGGGTAGGTATTCAAGCTCAATGCTTCATATATTCAGGGGCGAAAATAACAAACTCGGAACTATTTTCTTACGTCTGAACTGTGAAGCATTCGTTATCACTGGCAAAGTCATAAGCTATTTAATCCGTAACCTTGCTGACTGGTAGATATTTACAACTAAGTTCATTGAATAAGTAGCATTTTTGTTCGACGAATTCCTTCCAATGGGGTTCAAAGTTTTATTTTCTAGATAAAATTTTTAAGAATATTAAATCCAAATGGCGCTGTTTAAATAGCGCAGGTCGATTTTGGCTTTACATGAGGTAAATAATTAAGCGTCAGTTGAAGATGGAGGTTGATGTTTTATCTTAAAAACGGCAATGATGACACTTCAAATGTAAAGTCTGGCTAAGCGTGAGGGTGGGTTGCATAGCAAGATACGGAGATGGAAATAACGTCGAATTGCAAAACTTCTTAACATCATCCTTGACTAATATCTTCATCAAAGTCGACTATCGATAAAGTTATCTCCCTTGAAATTATTAGAGGTCGAGGAAGGTCCAATTACGAAGCAAATAATTGTCGTGAGAACGCCTATGACATTAGTAGAAAATAAAACCAAGTTTCCTTTTGTTATTTTTAATGACCGGAAACCACAGGTTGCTCTCGGGGCTGTATGTTGTTTTCGTTTAAAAAGTAACAAATGGAAACTTGGCTTTTTACGGCAAGCTAATTAAAAGCAACTGCTTCACAGATAATTTGTCATTAAGAATATCTATCAGTATCACACCTACCAATATCATGTAAGCGTCCATTTTGGCTCTTTCTTTAGCGAATGTGCTTTTACGGTAGTTTGCAAGTTGTTATTCCTCAATTTGAACTTTGACGAGCACACGCCTTAAAAAAAATATTTCTAGCGGTATCCGGTTCTCCGACCCCATAAGAAAATGTTTGTGTCAATTTAATTCTTCGAATATTTTTTTCATCTCCGACATGCATGTGGTTGACATTAATACAGAGATAATTGCAACAGCCAGTTGATCTGGGTTGTCTTGGGCACCTCAAGTGTAAATAAAAAAGGAAATTACGAAATCTTTGTCCAGAGCGTTCAGCGCAATGCACTTTGCGCAATTTGTACTGTCGCATCGAACATATTTGCACGTCTGTGACGTCAATTGAGCCTCGATTCTAATAGGAATTACATCGGAAAATTGAGACTCGTTTTCTGGCGAGCCAGAATTGATAAGCAGACTTTATCTAATAACCATATAGATTTTGGCCTGAAAACCACGATAAACGGTACGTATCACATAATGTGCTCCGATTCCGTATCATATAGACGACTCATTCTGATTCCGTATCATATAGACGACTCGTTGCCGGTAGCGCTACGGGCTATCATAACAGGCGCATGGATACATTCTATGTGCGTTTCAGTGATCGACCGAACACTATGTCCCAAAAATGTTTAAAAATAATTTACCCCTTTACCTGATATGAAAAGCAGACGACACTTGCAATTGCCAGAAAAATTCTTGAATAACTAATTTTTTCATTTTCTGTCTCAAAAACATAGGTTATGACCATTCGTTGGAACGAGCTCGACGAGCTCGTTCCAACGAGGGGTCATAACCTATGTTTTTGAGACAAAAAAATTAAAAAATAATGAAAATTAACTGGAGATTTTTTAGAATAGCGTTGGCCGGTTTTGGCCGTTACGTTGGGTAAAAAGGGTTACGATTTAATCAGTGTATGTGACAGAATTGTAAGATAAATGAATTATCATGATAATGTCCATGTCCTGTGATTTGCATCAGATTCTCGGGGGTGTCCAAAAATTGGATCACAACTCGCCGGCAAAGCCGGCTCATTGAGATCCCATTCTGGACATCACCTCGAATCTGATACAAATCACAGGACATGCACATTATCATGATAATCTGTATGTATCGGCATTGAGGAGTTATTTGTTGTAGGCATATAATAGAAAGCGATATCAAATCAACCAAGATGATCATTAATGTGTTTCATGTGTTCGATTGTTTTACGTTTTTTCAGTTCAGTGTCCAGTTTGGTCAGTAAAACGCTGTGCTGTGTTATAAAATTTCCACCTACCCATTTGTCCGTGTTGCGGATACTGGACAAATATAATAGTGACAGTCTTTCCCCCTCTATCACCCTCGTTCACAAATTAGGAAAACACCAATGTACCGGATTGAAAGGACTATTATTCTGTAGGGTGAACATCTGTTAACGCGTTTGATTTTACAGAAAGAGTAGTGATAAACGAACGAAATGGTTTCACGCGCCGAAGGGACAATCTTGGGGAGCAAGCCCCTTTCGACCCTCGGTGACTGTATATGATTGGCTGTCACATGTCTAGGCGTGTTGAAGGAGGAAAAGGTTCCGGTACTCGGCAGGTGTCTCCTGTTGCGGCGTGGTGGCCTCGTTGACTGATGTCGGTTGAACCTTCGGATGAGGACCAGTGTGGGAGGTTGGGTTCTCTCACAAAGGTACTACCTCTCCCCGGGGGTGCAGTCGATCTGGATTTCCAGGCAAGTATAGTCTGCCACTTCGGAGGTGATATTGGATGATGACCATCACTGGCAAGTATAATCTGCCTCAGGCTGCCTCTGTTTGGTAGGACGTCTTTGAAAGAAACAACAACGACCCCTTTCGGGGACCACCAGAAAGTAGACCCGAACTTCCCTGGTTCGGGGGCAGGCCTGCATTGTAATCCTATTGGGTTGGGACAAAAGATGCGCAAGGCGCTTACAAAAAGGGGTAAAGGCGGGACGCAGGACCAACGCTCGCCTCCCTTGAAGTGGTCGACCACATTTAGGGATGGAGTGGAGGATGTTCAGGAACTATGGGGGTTACTTTTTCCATAACGATTAGACTGTCCATAGCGGTTATTGGGGTGCTGGTCAAAAGCATCTTCTGTGTACCTGCTAAGAGAAGAAGGTAGAATTAGTTTTCATTAGAATATGTAAGCTCTGAAAAGATAAAAGTAGCACATTCTGTTTAACTTTGGATTTAGTCTTTAGCTGAGTCGGTGAAGGCAGCCCTTTCTGGTAGAAGGCCACAGTTAAGCTGTTACTCTGCCTGTTAGCTCACCTTCTCGTTCCCTATTTGTCCTCAAGCATTTTTAGTTTTTAAACCTGACGTTATCTTTAGTTGAGTCGGTGATGGCAGCCCTTTCTGGTAGAAGGTCACAGTTAAGCTGTTACTCTGCCTGTTTATTCACCTTCTCGTTCCCTATTTATTATTTAATTTTTAACAATATTTAATCCTGATGTAATTTTAGTTGAGTCGGTGAAGGCAGCCCTTTCTGGTAGAAAGCCACAGTTAAGCTGTTATTCTGCCTCTTAGTGCACCTTCTCGTTCCCTAGTTTTTTCGAGCGGTCTTAGTTTTGATTGGAATTTTTGGGCTTTTGTCGGCTTTCGCAAATGGCTCCAAGTTCGGTGATTAGTTCGCTGTCGGCTAGCCGGTCATGGTTTTTCGCGGCTAGGGTGGCTAGGCGGTCTTTAATAAAGAGTTGTGATTCGAAAGCAGTCTATTTATACTGTATTCTGATCGCAGACCCGACAGAGGGCGTCGTGAAGATGACCGATTGCTTGGAAAGTTGGAGTGTAACCCTGATTTGACCAGACCGTGATGGCTCAAGTCCGGACTGACAAAATATTCAAACTACACCAGCTTCAGATATGCAAGGAATGTTTTGACGTTTCTTTTTCGACTGATGGAATTGTACAGTGCTCTGGGTGTGAAGGGAGTTTGAGTATTCACACCGGGTATTCGAACACTCGGAACCGGAGAGACAAAAAGAACGCGGAGCAGAAAAAGTGGCGGGACAGGGGTGAGTACAATTTTTGCTAAGAAAAACATATTCAGATGAAACAATCTACCGGGATGTTTTTATGACTGAGTTGTGCATTGGTTAAGGTATGACGTGACAGAATTTCAGCCATGAGCAGTAGCTATTGAATCGAGGCTGTTATCAATTCCACTCTCACTTGACCAATTTTTAATGAAAAATGCAAAATAATCGCCCGTCACATGTTAAATTTATCACTCTGCAGCAGTTTTATTAGTCCATTGTCTTCCTAAATGTCCCGTAAAACAACCGTGAAAGTGGTAACTCCAGGCCATCAACAGATTTCTATATAGTATACATTTTGTAAACATTGGGTTTGAAATAATGGGCACTAAAACCCACGGATACTGGTATAATGGAACTCGGAGTTGACAAGGGTTACGGACACAAAGAACACGGAGTTTTAAAGAAACTTTTCTATCGTTACCTCTTTGTGAATGAGACTGTTAATTCATTTGTAACATCATTCCGTTCATTTTAGGGACCTTCTCTGTTGTGGTGATCTTCGAGAATGTCATGAAATCATCGGAAGGTAGTCAGCAAGCTGCTATAATATCTATATCATGTGTAGATGTGTGATATTGTCATACGAGTTTTTGTTTGCTAATGCATCTACCACTCAGCTGACTCGTGTTTACTGTTAATTCTACACTCCGAAATGGAACCTCAGCACAGAAAGTACTATTGTGATCAGGGACGTAGTTACAAGGGGGGGGGGGGGGGATATCTCACCCCACAAGTATTTTTCCAAAAATAAAGATAGTGGGACATTTTTCATTCGAAGCATCGTTGTTAGGGAGGTTTTTTTCGAATGTGGTATTACATTTCCGTGAAAATTCCAACTGCCGACCCCCACACACAGATTTCTGATCGAACAACGCAAGATTTTTCGACTCCTCAGCGGCCCCAAGGTTAATTCCACAACCGTGGTCGTGTTAAGTCTTTTGTTCTCTTCTAGGTTTAACCTTAAATTTTCATGTTCTAACAAATATCTAGCAAACCTTTCTTGAAATATATCAGAAACTGTAGAAATACAAACACGTTGGTCAATTTGGTGCTCACGATTGTCACAAGCAGTTGATTTGTGAGGCCAGTACACAGGGCACATTATGCGACCTATGTGCAATGCACCCAGAGACTGTAATTTGTATTAGGACTCAAAATGTGGCCTCAGTGACGCCGTGTCCTGAATTTTTTGAAGTTACTATCAAAATTGAGCACACTACACAGGTTTCTTTGGCTCTGTAATCTCATAAAAGACAGATATAGCCAGACTGAAAATTGTGATTTGTATTTGGTACTGTAGAATTAATGTCTCACACATACAGTTAAACTAGAAGTCCTTTCATGAAATGCGCACAAATATCACGTCAATCTGCGCGTTCATCTACGCGTTACGACCCTAGTAAGGCTATCAAATTCAGTGCATATGGCCTGTGCACAAGCAATGTTTCAGCCAATGGACCTCCGGGTAACCCGGGGTCCATTGGTAGAAACATTGCATGTGTTTGCTGTGAGTAACCGGGGAACCTGTCGTGCTGTGGGTGCCATTCGATATGGCAATTGCGCGCAATTCCTATGCGCAATTAAGCCTAGATAAGCGCACAGTTCGTGACAGGATTTCTAGTTTTAACTTATTGTGACATTTTGGCTGAGTTAGTTAGCTAAATCAGTAATCATACTTTGTAAGCATAATGAATGGTTATTAGTCATTGAGTTCATTTCAAGATTAGTGTGCTCACTACTCATCATGATCTCATATTTGAGATGGTTAATTAATAAATTATTTGTTGAATACTAATTTTCGGGGCATTCTCCATACATGTACATTTTTTTTTTCCAATTGTTTATTTGGTGATATTTTGCAGAGGCCACGATTTTACAATCCTCCGTACAATCTCACGTGGCTAGGAGATGCAAGAGGGCATACAAAATATTACATATTATGTTATCAAATCTGTCACAGCGAAAGATACTCTAACAATTGGAAAAAATGTGTATGTATGTGTAAGTATGTACAATAGGGTGTATGTGGGGGGGGGGGGGTGCGTGTTTGTGTATGTGCATGTGTTTATGTAGGTGTATTTGAGTGTGTTGTGGTGGAAGAGGGGTGGGCTTAGTGGGTTAGATTGAGACTGCTTCTATGAAAAAGACGATAGAAGGGGTAATTTGAGATGACTTGCTGAGACAATTCGTTATTTGTATATGCAGCCATATTTTGTCGATTAGCTCAGTTTTCACTCGTTTGAAGGCAGACATCCTAGTGACTGGATTCGGTGTTCCCGGGAACTTTGCGGATGAAGAGGAAATGAGCCTGACTCTAAGTAAGATGCAATGGTCTCAGGTCTTTAGTCCCCTCGCAAAGTTTATTGCCCCCGAGTTGCAGCAAAGAGTGTCCAAAATCACACTTAAAGTAACTCACCACTCATTGCAGGCTACAAGCAAATATATATGTCCGAGGAACGGACTTTTGAGGTCGTAGGGATTACATCCGCGCCCTGTGTGTCTATACAGATTACATGGGACGTTATGATACATGACCTCTTCTATCGGATTATTACAGAGGTAATGTCGGAATAGGTAATTATTCGCAAGCAATATTGTCGAGTTTGTTCCATTTTTCAGAATTTTCGCAGGCTAGGTTATTTTTTGTATATATGTGTTCCTCTATTTCGTAAAATCTTTTTAGGCGGATTCTAAAGTTGGCGAGGCTAGGAGACATTTGTTGATATTTACAACAGTATATATGATGTTTAGCCAAAATGATGATACTATTGATTATGTCATTAGGGTCTTCTGTTCCGAGTAGTATATTTCTTTTAGTCAAACAGATAGATATGTCCCGTTCTTGTAAAAATATTTGGCATTCCTTCCAGAATTCTTTGATTATGTTGCAGGACCAGAAGATATGGGAAATAGTTTCTTCTTCTGTTTTGCAAAAATTACATAGAGGGGAATGAGTATTGTTAAATTTAGCTATATATTTGTTTACTCCTAATATTCGATTGATAATTTTGTATTGAAAGTATTTTAATTTGTTATCCATAATACCACATTTGAATGGATTTTGGTATATTGTAGTCCAGTTTGGGTCTAATTCGATTTCTGATTCCCATTTCAATTGTGATTTACATTTAATGTTTTTTGTGTATTTTGAAGCTTCAGCAATCTGTGACCTTTTTCTGATAAGATATTTTGATAAGGGGTGGGGATAATAGGTTGTTCGATTGATGCAATTGTTTCTTGGTCTAGCTTAAACTCTTTCATTGCTTTTCTAATTCCCGTTATTACGCCAGAGTAACTTATAAAATCGGTGAAATTTCCATATCTATCTTTAAACATTTGATAGGACATGAGACTACCATCTGGATTAAAAATATCTCTAATGCATCTGATTCCACGTTTATTCCAGGCTGGAATACTAATTATATTTTCCATGTTATTTAATCCACTGCTATAACCAAAGGAAGACTTAATAAAATCTGTTGCTGTTCGTTTGAATGTTACAATATACTGTTGCCATGACTGCAGGACATCGAGCCAAAAGGGATGACGCACAATGCGCTTTTTGAGCTTTTCAACAAATTTATGTTCCGCAAAATTTTCTCCGATTTGTGCAATATTAGCTATGGACTTGAAAAAAACCGTTGAGAAACTATTTTTTGTGAGGAGTCTTTTTATCCACGAGACCTTCATAGTGTTTATATGTATCTCTAGATCTATCATTTTCAGCCCACCCCCCCCCCCCCCCCCTCTGCATACCCCGATATGAGACGCTGCCTCTTTATTTTGTCTACACTACTTCCCCAAATAAAATTGAACAACAGGCTGTTTATTTCTTTTAAGAATTTTGGTGAGGGGTTGTGGATCGAAAGAAGTAAATGATTTAATTGGGGAACTAGAAAGGTTTTAATTAATGTTATTTTTCCCAGAGGTGTTATTTGACGTTTTTTCCAGAGATTTAGAATTGTTTTCATTTTATCCATTTTTTACTATAGTTTTCTTCGACCGGGTCCTTATCTGTCATATTGAACTCCACACCGAGAAGCGTGAATTTAGAAGCGACTTCCACATCAGGATATCCAGAGGGGGGGGGGGGGGGGGGCATGGGCTCTGCATTTTATCGTTCCTATCCATATCAATTTTGTTTTCTTCAGATTAATTTTTAGCCCTGAGATTGTGGCAAATTTATTTAAGATCATTAACGATGTTGCAGTTGATTTCTGAGAGCCATTTAGTAGTAGACACGTGTCATCTGCGTACTGGCTAAGTTTAAATTCTTTCCCCGAGTGGCATATACCTGTTATATCTTCATTTTGTTTGATTAGCATTGCGAGGATTTCAGCACCTAGAATAAATAAATATGGGGACAATGGGTCACCCTGCTTGCAGCCACGCTGCAGGTGGACAGGCTCCGACATAAAACCAGACTGAAGCACAGTCGAGAATGTGTCGTTATAGATATAGTTTTTATCCATTTTTTGAATGATTCACCGAAATTAAAAAACGTGAGTGTTTGTAGAATAAAATTCCATTCAATAGTATCAAACGCATTTTCAAAATCTATTAACAGTAAACTGCCAGGATGATTTTCTGACTCTGTATAGTCTATAACATCTTTCACTATCCTAATGTTTTCGGCAATGCATCTACCTTTAATAAAACCTGTTTGGTCATCACTAATTAGTTTGGGTAGGAGAGGTTTGATTCGGTTAGCCAATGCGGTCGTGGTAATTTTATATGGGATGGTGAGGAGGGTGAGGGGTCGTTGGTTGGTTATTAGGGCTTTGTCTTTGTCCTTTTTGGGGATGCATTTTAATATGCCATGGCGCTGTGTGACTGAGAGATTTTCTACATCATACGCATAGTTTATTGAATCTAAAACGTAATGTCCAATGTCTTTCCAAAAGAATTTAAAGAATTCAACCGTAAATCCATCGATCCCAGGGGCTTTATCGTTTTTCATACTCTTTAAAGCATCAGTTAATTCTACTAAGTTCAGGTAGCCATCTGCGGTTAACGATCCAGCTTTGCTTAGGGTCGCCACCTTTGATTTGTCAATTATCTGGTCCAGATTAACGTCTTCTAGATTTGATGTCTTATAAAGATTTTGGTAAAAGTTCTTCAGTTCACTTAATATTTCCTTTTGTTCCGTTAAATATGACTCATCTGATTGTTTAATCCTAAAGATTGTGTCATTTTGATAATTGCGTTTCTCAAGTCCACAGAAATATTTAGTTGGTTATTCCCCATCTTCCACCCACCTAGCTCTTGATCTTAGTAATGTGCCATTCAACCTATTTTCTTTAATTTTTTTAAGTTGATTGTTAATTTCCTCTATCTTATTATTTACATTGTTATCTTGAGATGGGTATAGAGTTTCCAATTTTTCCAATTCATCTTCAAGTTTTTTTTTCCTCTTTAGCTTGGTTCTTTTTTATGTATGAAGCATGTGAGATAGTAAAACCACGTATCTCTAAAAGAAGAACTTCCAAAAATAATTGGGGATTTATATTGATTTCATCATTTAGGGTTGAATATTGTGTTTTTACTTCTTTAATTTTTTCTTTAACTCCTTGGACATAGATTCGATCCTTTAGTAATTCCTTATTGAATTTCCAGTACCCCCTACCCCTTACGAAATTCGTAAATTTTATTTTAATATTGACTAAGCAGTGGTCGGATATTTCGGGGCATTTTGTATGTACTTGTATTTCCTCAACGAATTGTATAAGATTATTTGAGATAATGAAAAAATCTAGACGGGAATACCTACGTCTGTTACTTGGCCACCATGTAAAAGAAGTTGTATTTCCATACAGATAACGCCAGGGGTCACACAGCTCTTGTTCGTTCATGTAATTAATTACAGATCGCTTTGAGTTAATGTTATATTCTCTCGAGTAATGTCTTGTGTCCAATTCATGCTTGAGGGTTAAGTTCCAATCACCAAAGAGCAATAGCTGGTCGTTTCCGCAAATGGCTACCTGATCCCATATATGTTGATAAAAATTTGGGTTATCAGTGTTTGGGCCGTAGATACCGATAATTGTTAATCTTTCTCCTTCCAGAGAGATATCTAGAATAATGCACTGGCCATCCCCAATATTGGTGAATCTGTGAACCTTATATTCAAAGTTGTTAGCAAACAAAAAACATATGCCTTTTTCAGTTGACGTATATGAATTAAAAAGACAATGGCCTCCCCACTCGTTAGATATTATGTTTTCAATTTCGCGAGTAAAGTGGGTCTCTTGCAAACATAATATGTGACACTGTTTTGATCTCAAATAGGAGAAAACCTTCCTACGTTTTCGATCATCCGCCAAGCCCCGGGCGTTGTATGTACCTATATTAAGACTCATACAGCAATTTGAGAGGGTATTTATATTTGGGTTTGATAAAGTGGATGCATTTCCAGTCACTGGAGCTGCCTTTGTTTGGACAATCGGTGATCTGAGCTCCTTGCGACATTTCCTCCAGCGTAAAAAAAACAACTGTGAAGTGGTATCTATTGCATACATACATAAAAAGTCTCAAGAAACGGGACGAAAATATATACACTGTAGGGTTTTGGGGTTTTCTTAAAAAAAATGTGTAGGAACTTCGAGTATGGTAATACAGGGGTAGAATGTAGGTAGTCATTATTCCTTAAAAATTCTCTGCAAAATGTATTGCTTCAATGTGTAGAATTTTATTTTTTTTTTCAAAATTCTATTTAGATGGCGAATGGTGTTTATGGTGATCGATATTGATCCTTTTGCCGACTCAAATATTTGGGAGAGAAGATTTTACTTTCTCACCGTCCAACAAAGTCATGGCTGATAGTGAGCAGCCATGTCCCAATTGGCCGATAAACTTCAAGGATAATAAATCGAAAATAGCGTCAATTCAATGCTCAAATATAGTTACAATACAACAAATGTTCCTTGCATCGATTGAGTCAGTTTAAAAATAATAATATTTTTAAGCCCAACCGTCAACCTAGGTCGTGGCTGCCGAGGACGCGAATATTTTGAGCGCATTGCCAAATCACGACACGGGTACTGGGAGTAACCTTGGCTAAATTTGGCAATAATTAGCACGAATAATATGTGAGGGGAATTATTCAAAGAAAAGAAAATAATAATATACATGTACATTGCTGTGATTGACACAATGCCTAATGGGGGAAGATGGGGCTTACTTTCAGACTACAGTACCACAAGAAAGTGTCATTTTGTGTTAGCTACAGTCATTTAAACTGCTTGGAAATATTCTCAAAATGCCCTAACACCTATTGAAACAGTCACTCGGAGTCAACAATTGAAAAATATCCCCCTCGTGGGGAACTAGGAGAGCGTTTAAGTATCCATCCCTAGTTGGAATTTTCATAGATCTACATCCCCGCTCTCTCCTCATTGAAACCCCCCTAGCAACGTCCCTGAATGTGACTACAAAGAGGAGACCTTGTCGGATATGAAAGAACACTGTGTGCAAAATCACGAAAACGATGTCTTGAAGTAAAAGACAATTGTACGGTGGCTGGAAAGGACATAATATGATTTTATTTTTCTTGTAGTATCTCGATCGATCGACTTATTATCTTGATCGATCGACTACGTATCTCGATTGATCGACTTAGTATCTCGATTGATCGACTTAGTATTCTCGATCGATCAACTTCGTGGAAGGGATTTTTGAAGCAGTGTCAGTAGTACATAAGGGACGATTCGTGCCTCATTACCCAGAGTTGTGCGGGAGCAGCTTGTGCTAAATTCCTATAGGAACCGGAGCTTGTGCCGGAGCAACTTTTTCCTGTGCTAAACTTCACCCCATCCATCTAGATCCGCCAAGTGGTAAGTACGTGCTGCATATATAGTACGCTTTTGCATGTATAGTGATATATGTACACACAGAGTTATGTGTATATAGTATGGGTATGTGATGGAATATTGATTGGGAAGTTGGGTTTTTTTTAAAGTTTTCCCACGAAACAGTTGACATTGTTATTGGCGTCAATATGCGCTCGTGACGTCATAGAAACGTTGACGGTGTTGTTTGCACTGTACAATCTGATATGACGTTATTCGGGTTAGGGTGTGTAGGCCTTCTCGTACGGGAGTGATCTCGTAGTATAGTATGGGCGTAATAAACCCCATGCAGACCCCATGTTAGCCCTTGGTTCTATTAATCCTCCTTTTAGTTTATATTATCCAATGTCTGATATTGGTAATACGTAACGGTGGTCCAGGCAGTATTGTGGGGTGGGTGGGGATAATACATGGTCGTCTATTGCAGGTACCCTCGTCGTATACTTGGTGTGCCCTCATGTGACGTTTCAGGTTGGATTTGTATTTAAACTCGGCGGCACACTTATAGCCATTTTTCTGCAGATTTTCGATACAAGCTTCTTCAGTTATTGACACATCGAGAAATGAGCCATCGATTGGATGCGTCTCGCCAGCATCACTCATTGCTATTATCTGCGAAACAATTAACCTTGAAGTTACTTCTCACTTAATATGGAAGTCATGCAGAAAACATGGATGTTCTGGGTTGCATCGGTGCTTACACTCTCAGATATGTTCTTTTGAAACTGACAGTTTACTGCTAATCGTGTACCGGTAACCAAAATTCCCTGATGTCTGCGAAGCATATGCGATAGAGCAAGTACCGATTCAACCTCGATCATCTGTAGCACATTCCCGACGAGTTATCTCCCTGTTTTTGGCTAATGACGGACGGTACTTGTTCCAAGTGAATGATATCCATTCCAAGTGTCAATAATTCAATTTGCTCCGTGGGTTTTAGTGCCCATATTTTCAAACCCATCAGGGGAGCCGGAACGGCCCAAATATTGGCCCGACCATAACACCCAGATCCCTGTTTTTTTCGAATTGTTGCCATCGATTATGTGGGGGAGAAAAAAAAATGACAGTGCATGCAGTTCGTCTTTCGAGGAACATAATATGACAAAATTCCCTGCCAAATTGCCTTTGGCAATTTGGCAGGGAATTTTGTCATATTATGTTCCTCGAAAGACGAACTTTAATGTGGTGGCCCCCACAAATGTGGGGACCCAGGGCGTCTGCCCAGTCTGCCCACGCGTAAATCCGACCCTGCCCCCAGAAAATGTTTCAAAAATTACATCTCTCAGACCCATTTTGGGGCAACTTCTTTAGTATTCCAACCGCTTCCGAAGCGGTTGGAATAATAAAGAAGTAGCCCCCAAATCTCCTCATCTTACGTTAACTGGTCATTAATAGCCGCCCTTGTGTGCGCAATATTGAAGAAACAAGACGATCTTTGCGCGCACTATTTTCGGATATCCGCCAGAATAAAATTAAAAAATCATAGCCTAGTTATTTGCTATGAATGATGTTCGGCTGAAGGTCGATCACAAATATATCATGATTGACAAATTTTTTGCCCCGACATTGGTCGGGGTGGTCGGCGCGGTTACGGCGCCCCTTCCCATGTTCATAAAATGCATCTTAAAAAATATATGCTGACGGTTTGATGTTACCTCTTTCACAGTTGTTTTACTGGACATTTCGGACGACAATGGACTAATAAAACAGCTTCGAGTTGCTAAATTTAACATGTGGCAGGCGATGATTTTGCATATTTCATAAAAAATTGGTCAAGTGACAGGGAAATGATAATCTCCTCAATTTTAATAGCCATTGTTCACGGCTGAAATTCTGTCACAGCATATTTTAACCAGTACACAACTCAATCATAAAAACATTCCGATAGATTGTTTCTCCTGTATATGTTTTTCTTCGCAAAATTTGTACTCACCCCTGTCTCTCTCGTCACTTCCTCTGATCCGCGTTCTTTTTGTCGCTCCGGTTCCGAGTATCCGAATACACGGTGTGGTATTTGGAGTCGGACCGGATCACAACTCAGTCGTGATCAAATCCAAATGTTCTGTCCGCTGAGATAAGGACCGTACTGTTCTTGTTGTCTTTCAGAAGGAATGGCGGAGGAAGGTAACAACTACCACCGCGTGGTTTGGGAAGTATCATATTTGGAGATGTCTTGGAATCCAGAACGATGTCCTTCTATTGAACAAATGTCGACATGCACGTAATATGTGAATGTATTATCAATACACCATCCTGATGGTGAAATCAATTACACTAATGAGTGAGAATCTTATTTTTCATTTGTGAATTTATCTAGCTAGCTCATCAGTTGACTGCTCGTGTGCAAGAACATGATACCAATGATTTCCCCATCCTTGCATCGAAAGCTGGTTTTTCTTTCGCTCGCTACTCCATTAGATTTATTGGTGAAAGTAATTTTTTTTTTCTATTTTAGTTCGAGTGAATGTGACAATAAAGTCCAGTAGGGAATTTAGCAGTCATCTTGCTGTTAAACTGATATAAATGTATTAACTCAAGGTAAGCGAACACAGCTTTTCTCATAAATCATTTTTCATTTTCCTTATTTTTTTTTCTTTCTCTTTTTTCTTTTTTTTTCTGTTGTTACTGCGGAAAAGTTCATATTAGGTCACAAGAAAATAGTTCAGTTGATTTGGTGGGATTTAACCCTTTACCCAACGCAGACGATATCAAAATTTATTATTTTAAATATCAATTTTTCAAATTTTTCCAAAAATTTCAACAAAACCATATTATGTGACCCCTTGTTGGAACGAGCTCGACGAGCTCGTTCCAACAAGGGGTCACATAATATGGTTTTGTTGAAATTTTTCATATTAGGTCACAAGAAAATAGTGCAGTTGATTTGGTGGGATTTAACCCTTTACCAACGCAGACGATATCAAAATTTATTATTTTAAATATCATTTTTTCAAATTTTTCCAAAAATTTCAACAAAACCATATTATGTGACCCCTTGTTGGAACGAGCTCGACGAGCTCGTTCCAACGAGGGGTCACATGATATGGTTTTGTTGACATTTTTGGAAAAATAATATTTTTCAACTACTGAATTTGCATATTACGCGGGCGGATGCGGCCGATTTATTGGGTAAAGGGTTATGGTCAGAATATTATTTTAGATAGTTGTATGAATTTCTACTGAGAATGAAAGAACTTCTACTATTGCCAGTTTTGTCCGATGGTGTCCACTTCCCAAATTTCACGCCCATTGGTTTCTCTTCCAGGTTCTTCCACTTTGCCAGGTAATAATAACGGCCGCTGATTTGCGGTTCTCATGTGAGAAATCTTTGGTTGCCCCTATGCTCCCAACTGCCACCTTATTCCTACGCCTCTCCTCTCCACCAACACTCGGAGGCGAACTGATTGATGACATCCCTTTCCTATTCTTCCCAATGCCCTCGATCATTATACTAACCCTCTCCTTAGTGTCACCTACTTACCACATATCCTCCATTCTCCTATCCCACTTCCCGATTATACTTCCTGTGAATCTTATTCTCTTAGACCAGTATTTTAGACATTCTAGTATAAAGTGTCCCAGGGTCTCCATCACGCCTAAATTACGTATCTGGAACTCCTTTTAACTGTTTTCCCAATTTTCCCCTAAGCTCTAGGAACCGCTACCTCAGCTTGAACAACAGTGACCGCCAAAGGTGCCATCAAAACATGTTTTTGTCGCTTTCATAATGTAAACACTCTTCACCTTTCACAGTGGTGTTTTCGATTTATCATCTTGGCACCGCCATTCGGTAAGCGGAAATGCTTCTCATGACGTCAGTTGGGAATCTTGATTAACTTCGAGTAATAAACATACCACAAGAATCACAACCTATGAGATGTCAAGACTGCATGAGTGTGTTGCCTTGACACCAATGGCCATTTAGGCGTTTCATCACATCTGCCCCTCCCGGTTACCGATTCTCTATGACTGTCTCTACCTTTCTGCTCTTCTTCTGAACAAAAGAGCAATTCTGACTTGAATAATCCAGCGATCCAGATTGAGAATGTCGCCTTAAATTTGTACTTTGTAATCTGTTTCGAAGAACCAGCCTACATAAGCCTCAAGCTTGATGCTGAATCCTTTTCCATGATTTTGTAAATTAATGTCTGCATTGTAATTGTGTGCATCTATAATCTGGAATAAAATATTGTTTAAACTAATTAGAAAACACAAGTATTGTTATATTGTTAGCACTTTAGATTCTAAATGTTAGTTATAATGTGTTTGTTACCCAGCCTGTCCTTATTTCGTGCGGCTATCTTGCATATAAAATGATCGTAACAAATGTGCCACACGAGTCTGTCCAAAACCGGGGTTACGGTTTGGTTTCTTCAGATACACCTTGAAGAAGATGGTACTCCCCTCCGAAAAGGAAAAAGGGGGGAAACAGTCAAAGCATAATATCTAGTTTTTGCCCCTTGACTGCATAAAGATGTCATCTGCAATGCGAAATCATTGTAGATGGCACCTTCATACACTCATAGGACGATGTTTTGACAGAAGCTGTGACATTTAATTTGTCATTATCAATATTTATTTTTATCACAGTAGATGTGTTGTTTTCAATTTACATTTTGTTTACCTTTTGTCCATTTTTTTTTAAGTATTTATGTATTTTTTGTGATAACATAATTTTATTGCTCTGCAATTTTCAATGTAAATATTGTGTTATAAATTTTAAGTTTTGTTCAAATAATTAAGTGATCTATTCTGTAACCTGACTTATCCACATGGCCATTCACCTGTTTAATACTCACTAATGTGAAACAACTATAAGTCATAAACTTTGATCAAGCCGATAGAGAGTTTATTAACGGTCTCTTTGCTCCCACTTTATTTCCCTTCTTAACCCTGCTAACATGAAAAGCAGACAACACTTGCAAAAAAATTCTTGAATAACTAATGTTTTTCATTTTTTATCTCAAAAACACAGGTTATGACCGCTCATTGGAACGAGCTCGACGAGCTCGTTCCAAAGAGGGGTCATAACCTATGTTTTTGAGACAGAAAAAGAGGGCGCGGTGGCTCAGTAGGTAGAGGTGCAGGCTGCAAGCCGAGAGGTCCTCGGTTCGAATCCCACCCGCGACAACCGCGTTGTGTCCTTGGGCAAGACACTTCACCCCCGTTGCCCATGTGGGGGCACGATGACGCCGTGTACTAAGGCGTACTGCACGTCGATGGTACGCATGTCTTCAACCAATCTAACCCTGCCTGTGCTGCAGTGCTAGGTTACGATGTTGGGGAGCTGGCAGCTGCTCGTCGTTGCTCGGTGGTTCTCTCCGGGTACTCCGGCTTCCTCCACCCGTAAAACTGTCACGGTCATGATTAGCCATTGTGCATAAATATGTGACCTTAAACACCAATAAATAAATAAATAATAAATATGAGACAGAAAATGAAATAAATATTGAAAATTAATTGGCGATTTTTGGTGAATAGCGCTGGACGATTTTGGCCGTTACGTTGGGTAAAGGGTTAAGAAAGTGCGACGAACGAGATGTCAACTGTCCGATAGTGATGTAGAATACTTGAAATAAAAGTGTTTACTACAAAAGGTTTGTGGGAGTTGTCGACGATCTACTTTTCTTACAATTTCTTGAACAGAAAAAAAACATAAGCGGCATCAGTAACATTTCATTTCATGGGGTAACGCTATGGGCCATGACCTAAAAAGTTACCGGTGCTTCCTACGCGTTTTCTTGGAAATTGCAAAATTCGTCGGATCAAAATTTTCCTGGTTGATTTACTCAGCTGGCCCAAAGTATGATTATTTCTGTGCGAATGTTACATGCGCACAGTAATCGATACCTCTGGCACTCACGTTCCACAAACGGTACCCCGACAGATGGACGGATGAGTGGATAAATGATTAGGTGGAACGATGGACAGAAAATCATTTGATTTCATTAGAGTTTTCAATCCTTTTAGCCCGTCATACATAATCACCCCGCCTCTAACAGGTTTGTAGCGAAATATCATAAAATGATTATTTGGCATCGCTGATGAAGAACACGCCAACTTGATATTCCTGGAGATATCGAAACAAGGACTTATATATGTTGCTGAGTTCACTGAGTCATCGCCAAGTTTTCAGAATCATCACTCAAAGACCATATACAAACAAACTGTCATTTGTTACCAGAAAACGCCTCGCGAATAACAACACCGCTAAACTGAAGGTATACCGTCGAAAATAAATTTTGTCGAGACAATTTACAGTAATAAGAAAGTTGCAAAGCTGCTAAAGGATCATTTGGCGGAACAGAATCAAAATTGCCGACTTTCAGCAACAGGCAATATGTACTTAACCCTTTACCCAACGCAGACGATATCAAAATTTATTATTTTAAATATCATTTTTTTAATTTTTCAAAAAATTTCAACAAAACCATATCATGTGACCCCTCATTGGAACGAGCTCAGTGAGCTCGTTCCAATGAGGGGTCACATGATATGGTTTCGTTGAAATATTTTTAAAAATTTAATTTTTTCAACTGCTCAGTTTGCATATTACACAGGCGGATGCGAGCGATTCGTTAGGTAAAGGGTTAACGTTATGTACACTGATATCAAAATACCGTAATTGTAAGCCGCAAACTCTTTCCATAATGCTATTAGGAATTTGTTCAATTCACTCCTGTTTGACAGAGCTCATTGAGTTATGGTTATGGGAGAGAATTGTAGTTTGAAATTATGATATTCTGGAGTGGAGAGTTTAAATGAAGTGATTCAAACTGTACAGTCTATAAGCACGAAAGAATGATGGAGGGCATTTAAACTTTAATTGGTCGCACTTTGTGCGCTAGAGACGATCTGACAGATGGCTCTGGCGACGTAACAAGAGGTGGTGAGGGAGACCTTGCACGGCGCCTAGCCCTTTGTCTCTTAGGGGCTGGCAAGACTCTTTCGACTTCTGTAGCAGATGCCGTTGTAGTCATTTGTTCACATGGACGGCATGTCCAAGTAAACGTATCTTCTGTGTTAAAACTGCCAATATACTGTTGTCTGGATATGCCTGTCTCGCATCTAATGTGGCACCATTTTTTGCAGATGTTGCATAAGACTGCTAAGCTGTTCTCTCGGAGCATACTAAACACGGGTACTTTAGAGGCATTGCTCAAAGATAACTGACTTTCTCAAATTCTTGCATTATATTTATATCATATGTCGGGGTGGAGCTCTGGAAAATTTCAAACAATTATATGTAAACTTTGGCCACTATTGTGTTCTTACAATTTGAAATATTTCTTGGATACAGTGTACAGAGTTACAAGCTCCGATATTCAAAACAATGTACACCGACTAACAGGTAATTGTTGTATAAGCATAAAGACTACCTAGTTTAAAGATATAAAAATACCACCATATGTCTCCATCCTCATAGATTTAAGTATTGCCGTAAATTATTGTGTAAACATGTAAAAGTTGTATGAACAACAATTTACACTGTACAGTTGTTTGCATTTGTCTCGGAAACATCATTATATTGTAAATTAATCTTTTATTTTTATTTACTACATATTTTAAATAATGAGTTTTTCAACTAAATTCTTTTTAATTTAGGTTTATAATATTTTTAATATATGGGGCGAGATGTCCATGGGGGCGAGTTGTCTTGGAGGCGAGTTGTCCAAAAATGTTGGGGCGAGTTGTCCAAGGGGACGAGTTGTCCAGTTCCCATTTTAATATCCCCCTCCCTACTCAAAATATTCAAAACCTTCATGCCAACGGATAACGATAACGGCCAACAGATTACGAACTGGAGAGTATGTTTCACAATAGTTTATTCCTACGTCATGAAGGGAGGCACAACTCCTCCAATTTATTCCGAATGGAATGCGTTTACAAGAGCGTCGTGGAGATCACCAACTTGAAGATATAAGTCTGATTTGTCGCGACTGTGATGGGTCAAGTCCCGATTGACTAATAATATTTCAACTACATCATCAAGGCATGCCTTCATCGAAGACATGCCTTGATGATGGAGTTGCAGTACCCACGCCGAGAGAGTTTCCTTCGGCACCAACCACTCGGCCACCGACAGACCCCAAAAGGAAATGCTAGTTAGCCAAGAATATACGAGGCCAGTACAGAACACACTGGCCTCGTATATTCTTGGTTAACTAGCATTCCCTTTTGGGGAGTTCGGTGGCCGAGTGGTGTGCGTGGTTCAGTATAGTTTTGCTAGGCAGTTGGTGCCGACGGGAACTCTCTCGACGTGGGTTCGAACTCGCGCCATGCCAATATGAACAAAACCAGCGTCCTTTCCTAATTCTATAGCATCCGGGAAAAAGACAGGTGTCGCTGATTTCTTCTTAGGTGCAGTTCGTAGAATTAAGTTCTTAGATGCAACTATCTGATGAATAGCTGAAATAATTCGTTAGTCCGGACTACAGTTAAAAAACTTAAGAGTTCGGGAAATGATCAGTGGGTAAATAAAATGCATATATGTAGTAGCCGTGGCGTAACTTCTTATTTAACTCTTTACCTTACGCGAAAATCAGACGACATTTGCAAATAAAATTCTTGAAGCACTAAGTTTTTTATTTTTTGCGTCAAAAACATAGCTTATGACCCCACACTGGAACGAGCTCGTTGAGCTCGTTCCAATGAGGGGTCATAAGCTATATTTTTGTGACAAAAAAATGAAAAAGTAACAAAAATTGAATGGTGAATTTTGTGAATAGCGCTGGTCGGTTTTTGGCCGTTACGTTGGGTAAAGGGTTAAATAAAAGGAACCGTGCCGGTACCCCAAGTTGGTGGGCCCACCAACCAGCCCAAATCGGGTGCTACAGACCTGCATTTGTTTGACCGACTGTGCGTGACACAAGTTCGATTGTCCAATCTGGTCTTTTAAGTACGCCCATGATTAACAGACATTTCGCACAATCGCGTGGTCAAAAAATCTTTCACAGAATTCACGACGAGTCAGTTTGTGTTTCGCAATTTTCTCGAGAATGGTTTTGATTGCCAGTAAGAGATGGAAATTTAAGCCACATGGCGATTACAGTTTAAGGATATAATCTTAGAGTGAACCCCCGACATCAAGTGACGGTGAAACGCTCTCATACTTATACAATACTAGCGGGTGATACACGGCGTTGCACGGGAGAAGATGGTTATCACCAATTTCAAGGTCAAGGTCACCCGCACGGGCACCTCGATAAAGTCAAAATGATCGATGGGTCAATATACCCGCACATATGAAATTTTAGTCCGATCGGCCCAGCCGTTTTCGAAATAAAAGGTCAAGGTCATCAATTTCAAGGTCAAGGTCACCCCGCACGGGAACCTCGATAAAGTCAAAATGATCGATGGGTCAATATACCCGCACATATGAAATTTTAGTCCAATCGGCCCAATCGTTTTCGAAATAAAAGGTCAAGGTCATCAATTTCAAGGTCAAGGTCATCCCGCACGGGAACCCCGATAAAGTCAAAATGATCGATGGGTCAATATACCCGCACATATGAAATTTTAGCACGATCGGCCCAGCCGTTTTCGAAATAAAAGGTCAAGGTCATCGATTTCAAGTCAAGGTCACCCGGCCGGCCACGGCACCCATCCCATGTTACTCGCAGGGACGAATTACCCCCGTGTGCAAAATTTGAGATCGATCGGTCGAGAAACGGAGGAGTTCACCCGGAACAAAGATAGATAGAGAGATAGAGAGATAGAGAAAAAGACACAGACATTCGTATTTACAGTACGTGGAGAGTGAATTGTAACTAAATCACCCGCGGAGTGGAGTTATCACCCAAACTATAACTTTCAAATTTTGTATATATCGACTAAAAACACAAGCAATGTTTCAGCCAATGGACTTCCGGGTTTAACCCGGAGGTCCATTGGCTGAAACTTTGCTTGTGCTTGTTATGCTTTGCAACAAATTTGCAATTATTGCTTGGGTGGAATCTCCACTCTGCGAGTGATTTAGTGATAATACACTCTCCAGGTACTGTATATATTATATGATATACCTGCGTGCTCTAATGAGAAATCGTAAATACGGTTAAGACAATGACAGCTGATAGGAAGAACAGAAATTCCAGTGACGTAGTACCCCATTCAGAATTCTCATGAATCGTCGTTATTGTGCGAAAGGCATATATTATTAGTAAGAGATAATTTGTATATTCGACTCCAATCCTGACGAAAATGTCCCGATTGGAAAACTTATTGGGGTGACATCCCCCTAAACCCTCCTTATTGATACCCCCGATGTACTTACTTGATTTCTGCGATGGTTCAATGTATTAAAACAACCACTGACAGGACTTTTACGACTATCACTTTATCGGAATAGAATTTGCCTCGATGCATGTCAGATGCATGCGATTCTATACATTTAATATTGACACTTGTAACAAATAATTTACACGATGCAAGTGTGGTTGACAGATAATAAATTGTTTGATATTATCCACGTTTTAAATTTGTATAGATGACAAAATATGTAGTCAAATCTGTTCTTCGTAACAGTATAAATGACGAGAACGAGTTCCATTAACTTCATGTACTGACAGCTATGTTATAGAAGGTAAATTAACACTTTATTGTGCAAGAAGACCACATTCTATCTTACTAATTATCAAGTCACAGACTTCTGTAACTGGAGTTCACCTAAAGATATGTTATGTGGATTCGATGTGGATGTTGTCAGGAGGAGCACAGTGGTCGTGTGACCCCCCCCCCCCCCCCCCCGTCCCTCCTCTTAAAACCATCATACCATCAAAAGTCAACATCAGCTGTATTTTTCCTTTTTTACTCTTCGCCAAGCTGTAACGCCAAGACGTCCTCACAAGCCAGAAAATGAGCAAACTGTTATCTGCAAAATGAAGTTCCCAGATGGAGAATTTGGAGATGCTACATTACCACTGTATGGGATAGCATTAGCAAATTCGCCCTCTTGTAACCTTATTCTGCAAATGACAGATTGCTTATTTTCTGGCTTGCGTCCTCACATCTTACTATCCGCGTGCTCCCCCCCCCCCCCCCCCCCCCCGCCGACTAACTGAAAAATCCTAGCTACACCCCTCCTCATTACAATTAACCCTTTACCCAACGTAACGGCCAAAACCGGCCAGCGCTATTCTCAAAAATCGCCAATTAATTTTCACTATTTTTTTCATTTTTTTGTCTCAAAAACATAGGTTATGACCCCTCGTTGGAACGAGCTCATCGAGCTCGTTCCAACGAGGGGTCATAACCTATGTTTTTGAGACAAAAAATGAAAAAAATTAGTTATTCAAGAATTTTTTTTGCAAGTGTCATCTGCTTTTCACGTTAGGTAAAGGGTTAACCGTTCCTTCTATTGACCTTCTGATCAATCATGTTCCGGACCTTTCAAGAAGTAAGAATACATAATATAATATACTTTATTCGTACCAAATGAATATATACAATTTTTGTTTAAACAATATTTTATTTCCGGTAAACAAAAACATTCAAGTACAAAAATATATACAGGATACAAATAATTGACGGAAAATGGATCCAGCAGCAAGCTTAAGCTTATGTAAGTTGTCTCCATTGCATTTAAGTACATTTAGCTGATTCAATATAGCGAGGTTGATTAAATACCAGAATAGAATATTTGAATTTAAATTCAAAAAGTAAATAAGTTAAGGATATGGCTCTATTCACAGGGTAATTATGGAGCACTCAATGAGGCCCTCTCTAACGTTGACTGGAATTCTCTTTTTGATAACCTGTGTCTTGATACTATTGTCTCCAATTTCACCGACAAATTACTCGATACAGCATCTAAATATATTCCGAACAAAACTATTACTTTGCGATCGGGCCAGCCGAAATGGATGCACAATGAAATTAGACTACTAATGAGACAGAGAAAGCGTCTGTATCGCATAGCCAAACGTACCGGTCTTCCGAACGCTTGGGCAAAATATAAACGTAAACGGAACGAAGTTGTTACGGCAATAAGGAAGGCCAAAGCGTCGTATCTATCTAATGTCCAGACCACACTATATAGCAATAACACCCTCTCTTCCTTGTGGTGGAAGACTCTAAAAACACTTATCAGTACTAGTAAAGTGGTAGGTATTCCAACAATTATCCATTTAAATAAAGTATATTCCTCAAGTGTTGAGAAAGCAGAGGTGTTCAATGAATACTTCTGTTCTATTTCAACAGTTGATGATTCGAAAGCCTCCCTTCCTGATTCAGTACCCCAGGCTTCACGAGTTATTGATAGTATCACTCTCCAATGTAGAGAAGTATATGAAGCAATGAAGTCGATAAAGGTGTCTAAAGCATATGGTCCCGACCTTATAAGTCCACGCCTTCTCAAGGAATGTAAATCCTCCTTGTGTGAGCCTCTTTTAATATTATTTAATGTGCTCTTGAACAACTCTTACTTTCCCTCACTCTGGAAACAAGCAAATGTCTCCCCAATTTTGAAAAAACAGCCCTCAAATTCAGGTTACTAATTATCGCCCGATATCATTGATTAGTTGTGTAGGTAAAATATTTGAAAAATGTGTCTTCAAACGCTTGTGGCAATTTCTGACTGACAACAATGTCCTTACTCAATTCCAATCCGGTTTTACACCTGGTTATTCAACTGTCCTCCAGCTGACCGACATATATGATGAATTCTGTCGAGCTCTTGATGAAGGCAAAGAAGTTAGGGTGGTTTTCTGTGATGTCAGTAAGGCCTTCGACAAGGTTTGGCATGTTGGACTTATCCATAAGCTGATGAAAATTGGTGTCTCGGGGGAACTTTTGTTGTTCTTAAAATCGTACCTATCGGATAGGTCGCAACGAGTTGTGCTAGGGTCGGATGCATCTACTTGGAGAACCATTAATGCTGGTGTACCATAAGGTTCGATACTTGGACCTTTACTGTTCCTTATATATATTAATGATATAACCGAAAACTTACCCAGTAGCATACGCCTATTTGCTGGTGATACTTCCCTGTATCTAATTGTAGAGAATCGAGAGCAAGCCTCGAGATTAATCAACCATGACCTTGCCACAATAGAACTTTAGGCTAAGACCTGGTTTAATCCCAGTAAAACCGAGAGTATGCTCATATCACGTAAATGCAACCCTACTGCCCACCCACCTCTATTCCTAGGTGATTCGCGGATATCCGAAGTCAATAATCATAAACATTTAGGAGTTATATTAAATAGCACATGTTCATGGAACGATCACATTGATCATATCTGCTCTAAAGCCTGGTCCCGCTTAGACCAACTGAGGAAGCAGAAATTTAATCTCGATCGCAGCGTGCTTGAAAAAATATACTTTGCCTTCGTTAGGCCTATACTAGAATACGTTGATGTTGTCTGGGATAATTGTTCAGCAGCTCAAGGTGCCGAGCTGGAGAAAATACAGATCGCAGCCGCTCGGATCGTTACCGGGGCAACTGTCAGTTGTAGCAAGTCTCTGCTTTATTCCGAAACACGTTGGGACTCTCTACAAGACAGACGCCGCAAACATAAGCTGTTGCAGTATTTCAGAATGTATCACCGCATGTCGCCTTTATATATTGCCAATAAAGTTCCCCCAATCATCTCATCTGCAAATTTATCGCTTAATCTCCGGTCATGTCATAACCACAGAGTTCCTTTTTTGTCGGACTCGGTTGTATCAGTCGTCTTTTATTCCGAGTGTCACTGATTAATGGAACAAACTGCCTTTATCTGTCCGCGAGAACTCATCACTGATCAATTTCAAGACTTTCCTAAATGCTGGAAATCAGCGACCACCTGCGTTTTACAGTGGCGCGAAATCACGAGCAGCCCAAATATATCACTGCCGGTTACGATTGCATTGTAGTAACCTTAACTCTCATTTATATGACAATCATCTGTCACCTACCCCATCCTGTCAATGCGGGATGTGCGAGACACCAGAGCATTTTTTCTTACACTGTCCAATATACTCAGATGTCCGTAATAGTACTATCAACCTTCTGCCATTTACTGTAAACATATCGACACTTCTTTTTGGATCTGAATTTTTGAATAGTCGGGAAAATCATCTTGTTTTTGAAGTGGTGCATGATTTCATTTTGTCAAGTGGACGTTTCTAGACTGCTAAGAATTAAACCACCAGGTACGACTACTACTATATGACTATAATCTTGCTTTCCTTTCCGTTTTCTTCGCATGGATCACCATCAAAGCTGCTTCCGTCTCACTTCTCACTAGCAGTGCTTTCGCTGCTTAATTGCGAGTGTCTTGAATGCGAAGGCAATGCATTGTGCTTTCAAGCTGGCATCCCCTGTTTTCTAACGCTCCTTTTCTTTATACCTTCCTTTCGCCTTATCCTTCATTCACAAGCAAGGTTTAAACAATATCATGAGTCGCCGCCTGGTAATTTGACTTCATGTGCTTACCTTTCTTCGACTAGAATTACCACTAACTTTCTCACCGGTTTTGTTCAGGGCCGGGGTGTCGTGTCCTCGCACTCGAGGTTACCTGCTAGTGTCGACAACGATGCTGACAAATCAAATTTGAATGACCTCTCGGGTATTTGCTCCTATGTCTACATTCTATGGGCCTACAGGCAGCTCTCGCTGTGTGCATGGACGCTGTGCCCCGGCTTGGCACGTGGCTGATGATCATGGTTGCGACCGACTACAGTCCATGGGCTCCAGGCGGCGACATATGAGTCCATCTACTATATTATACCACCTTTTGTGTAAATTTCTGAATGACCCCGGGAGATGACTAACATAAGCTCCTAGCTTTCTGTCAGATCCCCCATTACATAATAATATGATTTTTTTTGTTAGTATATGTAATATTCTTCGTGTTCTCTATATATATTGTCACTTTTATTGGTGTTTAATATTGTAACATATTGCATACTTATTGAATAAATATTGTTTAAACTAAAAAGTAAATATCTTGTCTCTAGTGAATACTGGTGGTTGTTGGAGTCTAGGATGAACAGTATAAGAGGAGATAAGCTGTAGGTTACCCACTTGAGAAGTTAGCTCTCAATTATCCTTCGATGACAATACCAAACCTGGACACCACCCCTCGTGAGTCACCTTGCGAGCTTCCCAGGAGATGGCGCCCAGGCCCGGAACCATCATGTATACAATTTGGTTTCGACCATGAGTGGAAACGTATAAATATATATGTGACGCATGCGCCAGGAACACAAAGCCCTGCAATTCTCACCACCCTCACCCCAACCTAAACCTGCTATTTTCATCCTTTGACTCCAGTGCTCCTACAGCGGAAACACCCATCTCTCAAAAGATACACGAAGAAAGATCAGTCCAACTCAAAATGTGGGAAGGGTCGAATAACATCCACAATCCGCAGCGCACAGCTGCAGATTGCGGATGCCATTCCATCCTCATAACAATCCGTTAAAAGTGTCCATTTACAACTCGGATCTGAGACGAAATGCCCTCTGTGCCGGACATTTGGCCCAATGGGATCAAGGGGTTAAATGATGTAATAAGTTTCTTAAACCTTTAACCAACATAATGGCCAAAACCGGCCAACACTATTCTCAAAAAGTTTCATTATTTGTCTCAAAAACATAGGTTATGACTCCTCGTTGGAACGTGTTCATCGAGCTCGTTCCAACGAGGGGTCATAACCTATGTCTTTGAGACAAAAAATGGAAAAAATTAGTTATTCAAGAATTGTTTTGCAAATGTCGAGTGCTTTTCATGTTAGGTAAAGGGTTAACTGGAAATGTTGCTACCTCCTTTCGAGAAGTTCACGCAAAAATGAATGCCACAAAGATCTCTGACATTCGCATCTGCATGTGCATAAACTAAGTACGCGCAGTATTAAGCCTAAATATAAGTATGCCCAACACACCACGGAGAAGATGATCGCCCCAATGATGCGCGGACCCCATCTATCGCTACATGGCGGCAGATCGAGTCCACGCACCAGCGGTGCCCCAACAAATATGATCCTGTGCTCTCAGAGCAGTAGCTATATAACGACCCCAATTTTTTTTTTCCTATTTTATACTTTTAACAATTCAATTAATTTATACGTCCACAGCTTTTCCCAATACTAGAGCCTCATAAAGTCTGTTCTATTGTCGCTTAATTCATTATATTCTAACAGAAAATTGAATTCGTCATCTACACAACTTTTCTTACATAAATTAAACAATCTATTATTTCTTACACTTCCCGTATACCTGCCCACTTCAATGTTTAATTTATGTGATGAAATCCGCAATCTAGATATCAAACACCTCAGATTAACCCTTTACCCAACGTAACGGTAAAAACCGTCCACGCTATTCACAAACATCGCCAATTCATTTTCATTATTTTGTCATTTCTTGTCTCAAAAACATAGGTTATGACCCCTCTTTGAAACGGGCTCGTCGAGCTCGTTCCAATGAGGGGTCATAACCTACGTTTTTGAGACAAAAAATAAAAAAGAATTCAAGAATTAATTTTTTTTTTGCAAGTGTCGTCATGTTAGGTAAAGGGTTAAATTGTAACTCTTTGGTAAGATATGTTTGAATTCCAAAATTTTCAAAAATATGTTTGTAAAGGTAACATTTTGATTTATCGCGTATCACCGACCTTACATGCTGCAAATACTGATCCATTAATCTCTGTTTTATGAAATTTATGAACTCAGTTTGATTACCGACGTTCTGCTCCCTCCAAACTTGGCAAAACCCAAGCTCATTAACCCTTTACCTAACATGAAAAGCAGACAATACATGCAAACAAAATTCTTGATAACTATTTTTTTCATTTTTTGTCTCAAAAACATAGGTTATGACCCCTCATTGGAACGAGCTCGACGAGCTCGTTCCAAAGAGGGTCATAACCTATGTTTTTGAGACAAAAAATGAAAATATAATGAAAATTAATTGGCGATTTTTGAGAATGGCGTTGGTCGGTTTTTACCGTTACGTTAGGTAAAGGGTTAAGTAAAGATCTAATATTTCCTAACCACCCCGTATATCTGTTATTAATGTTTAATTCTTGTAGCATTTTCAGATAAGTTCCTTGAAGAATGGCATTTTTGTATTCAGCAGCTTACTCCAACATTTTATAATTCTTAACTTTCGCAACACACGAAGAGGGCATCTGCCTAACTCGCAGTAGACCATTATGTTGGTAGTTTGCAATATTCAAGATGTATTTTTTCAACATTATCACCTTCATAAAAGCCCCAAATTTCGCTTGCGTAATTTATTACCGATCCAACATGCATGTAGAATAAACATAATTTAGTGGGGATATCACATGATCTGTCCCTAAATATATTAAACAGACTGTGCATGGCCTTCCGTTCTTGCATGGAGAGAGTCTTTTGTGTAATGTAGAATTTGATGTTATACTTTAATACCACCCCAAAATAATTAAATTCATCTACTGTATCTATAACTTATTGGTTATAAGACCATTTTTTCTTTCGAGTTTAATTTTTCAAATTTTGAAAACACATTATTTTGGTTTTATCAATATTAACCCGCAATTTATTCTCGCGACGGGAGCGCGGTGGCTCAGTGGTAGACTATTGGACTTCTATGCTAGAGGTTCCGAGTTCGATCCCCGTTCGGGACGACCCGCGTTGTGTCCTTGGGCAAGGCACTTTATCCCGGTTGCCTACATGGGGATACGATGACGCCGTGTACTAAGGCGTACTGCACGTCGATGATGCACATGACTTCAACCGCTGTAACCCTGCTTGAGCGGAGCTTGAACAGATTTAGTATGTTGAGGAGCTGACAGTTGCTCGTCGATGTTCGGTGGTTCTCTCCGGGTACTCCGGCTTCCTCCACCCGTAAAACTGTGCATAAGTATGTAACCTTAAACACCAATAAATAAATAATAAATATTCTCGTGGCAGCATTCGGAGTGTACATCAGTGCGCGCTTGTAGTTATGGGATATCAGCAAATATAACCATGTCGTCGGCATAATTAATAGGCATATAATATACTACTCAAAGTTTGCTAAGCACCAAGTATATCCAACTACCTGTTTTACGTTTTAGTTGAAATATTTTAATGAAAAGTGTATATATTTTTCATTTAATTATATCTTTAATGATTTAAGTACAGAAATTAAGATTTTATTTGTGTTTGACATTATTTTTTAGCTTTTGAATACCATAACCATGGAAAATGGATATTTTTGGTAAAAGAGGAAATTTTTCAATATGCCAAAAAGTTGACGGACTGAACTGGTTTGGCTTCAATATCGAGTATGAGACCCATTACGGTTAATTATAGCTTGACAACGCCTTCTCATGCTCCCAATCAGGTTCCTGGTGGCCCTTTGTGGGATGTTGTTCCATTCTTGGACCAGCATGGCCCCAAGCTCCTGGAAACTTCTTGGCTGGACTGGATGGGCTGAAATTGCAAGCTGCAACTCATTCAAGACATGTTCGATAGGATTGAGGTCAGGGATGTTGCTGGTCGGTTCATACACTCAATCCCCTCCCTCTGTCGGTCCTCCCCGACAGCATGGGCAACATGAGGACGGGCATTATCGTCCATCAGAATGAACCTATCACCCACTGCACCGGCATACAATCTGACATGGACATCCAGGATCTCATCAACGTACCGTTGTGCAGTCAATGTACCACGTTCAAGGACACAGAGCTCCATACGTCCATCCCAGCTGATGCTGGTGCACATCAATGGCTTCACCAACATGACGATGGGTAGCCCCTTGGTCCACCATCCCTACAGCCCGCCACATTTCTGCTTCAGACAAATGTCTTCTTACATTTTCATTTGCCATATTCAATCATTAAAACACATGGGTTTGTGTTGACATGTAGACTGAATTCCCTATACATGTCATGTACATGTAGATAGTACACAAAAACATAATGAAAATCGAGGGGTACATGTTTTCCACGACTGTTACGAAAAGTCTGCCTGTCAAGAGAGCTAATGTAAACACTGGAGACCATCTCAATATATTCCTCAATCACATCCAACAAATATATCGCAAATATGTCACAAGCAAATTTCACAATGATGTGTCAAGTATGTGGTGCTTAGGAAACTTTGAGTAGTATATAGTTTGAGAATATGTGGCGCTGTCAATACTATCAGCATCGAAGTGAGATTCACGATCATTAACTTGTTGAGGGCTACATTGTTTTGATGGTCCGAATTTGTTCATCCAGATTGGTTTTATTACAAATTATTGAAGAGTGCCCATAGGCACTCTTCAATAATTTGTGATAAAACAAATTTATATAAACAAAAATATTATTTACGTTTGACTGAATATGAAAAATGATCAAGAAAAATGTTGGCTTTTCCTCTGGTACCCTGATTTTTTTTGAAAGCCCTAATAGTGGATTCTAGCACTCAACTGTTAATAAATAATGAAAACAATAGCGGGTATAAAGACTCTCCCTGTAGAAGGCCTATTCCCAGGTTAAAAGGGTGCGGAAATATCTTCTTTCCGTTTAACATTTAATTGTATTTTACTATACATGTCCTTAATTATGTCGAGGAACTTCCCCCAATGTCTTGGTTTAGTAATTTGGACCACAACAAACGTGTATTGACCGAGTTAAAAACTTTCGTGTAGTTTACGAATCAACAGTCTAGACGCTTGTTATTTGCGAGTTAAAAACAAAACAATTTGTTTAAAATTAAAGAGCATGGTATAATGTATGCTAAGTCGGTAACATCCGTAATTAACACTGCTCAAACTGCTCCAATGTCATAATCTATTGTGACGAGAGATCAATGTTGTTATGTGCCTTTACTGTTGCTTGGAAGATGCTGTTATGTAACTCACGTCACATTAAAATTTTGTAAATTTTGTTTAACTTAATGATTTAATTAATTTACAGATATTTTGCGAATATTAATTCTTCGAATATTTATGTATCTTCAAGTTTTTTTTTTATGAAATCTCTGAAACGTACAGTCAGTGATTTCTTAAATTCCAAAATATATTTTCTGCTTGAAGTCTAGCATATTAAAAACAATCAACATTAACATGCAAGGAGAATTTCGTTTGTTTATCAGATAACAAAATGGATGTCAGGTAATTCTAAAGATTCAATGAAGTTAATTTGTTTTCTATACCTGTGTTTAATTCTTTACCTAACGAATCGCCCGTATCCACCAGCGTAATTTGCAAATTCAGCGATTGAAAAAAAAAAATTCAAAATACTTCAACAAAACTATATCATGTGATCCCTCATTGGAACGAGCTCGTCGAGCTCGTTCCAGTGAGGGGTCACATGATATGGTTTTGTTGAAAATGTTGTTTTTAAATTTTATAGAATCACTCGTTTCACAGACTTGTCGTATATATACCATCCACAAAGATACTCGTATGTTTCAACCGAATAGAATCTATCACGTCCTCAAAACCCCTGCTGATTGCAAACCCGCTTACGTCCGCACAACGCGAGCTCATTGTGTCTACAGGCAAACCCATGGACAAAATCGGCTTGCGGATGCAATAGATTTGAGTTTTGCGGAAGTAATCGTATGGGCTTGCGATTTACAGCTTTATACGATGATTGCCTATTCTACTATAGATAAAAATCCTATCACATAAATTTTAGCTTTACACACCAACCGCGTGAACACGCCAGCAATGGGATTTTCAATTGTTAAAATTTACACCTACAGTGGAACTACATCCAGGTTGACCTTTGGTGACCTCGTCTTGAATGCAAACCTGTCTAAATTTATCACTCATCGCCTCGTGAAGGGTGAAATAAAAACGGCAATTATGTATTACGTTTTTAAAGAAGTTTATCTCATAAGATACCAAAAAATTAACAAACATACGTTGTCTGATGTTAATAAAGCATCCATAGCTCGAAATAGTATGTTCTTATGTTATTAAAACGAAAAAGGTCCCGTAATTTGCGCGTTTCGTTTTCTATTTCGTTTCGGCGATAACATTGTCAGCGGAAGTACCGCCCATCGGTGCTCATGTGAACAAAAACGGATTCGCACGTGTGAGTATTGATTTATATAACATTTAAACTTTTATTAATCTGACGATCATCGTATAAATAAAATATACCCAAAGTAGCTTGGTGTGCCAAATGTTCACCACGAGTGGTGAAGTGGTGTTAACCGCGCGCCAAAGGCTCGCCTTTGGCGCGCGGTTAACACCACTTCATCACTCGTGGTGAACATTTGGTACACGAAGCTACTATGAGAATATTCTATATACATCTCATGATCATAAAAAACTTCATCATATAACTGAACCACTTTCTGCACTTATAATCATTACGTATATATTTTTCAGCTTTTTGAATTACTAATTCATATATCCTCCTGTCAATTTCATTGACGAGCAGACAGTCGTACAACCTGTTGGTTGGCCTATATATTGCGGTCTAAAAGATCGCGCGATCTCATTAGTACATTTATGTACTGCTGGATCCAATTAATGCGCGTGTAAATAGAACTATTTCAAAGTAAAAACAAACAAAAAATAAAAACAATGCCATGATGTCTGATTTTTCTCCGACGGTAATAAGAAAGATATCGGTGACAACTGGCTGTGTTTTTGGAGGGAATATTGGTGAGATTGACTTCACAACAGTTTTGCTGGCCGATTGACTGAGTGATCTTTCCTCCACAAACGGATGTTGAAAACCCTTCTTCAACCCTTACCGATTTATTTTAGTCTATTTCAGTTGGAGATTATATGATAAATTGAATATGACATTTGCGCCTCTTCAATATGATATTGATTGAATGCTGGTCGTTTCGGCATCGAGTCGTTTCGGCACCGAGTCGTTTCGGCATTTGGCCAAGTTGTTTCGGTACCACTTCAGGTCGATTCGGCACCGAGTCGTTTCGGCGCCGAGTCGTTTGGGCACTTGGCCAAGTCCTTTCGGCACCTATTTATTGTGGATAGAAAAAAACAATAAAACATTTCTGCATGGTGGGGTGGGGGAACTGGAGAGAGAGAGAGAAACATCGTTACTGCAATAATAACCTAACAAACATCATTACTAAAATTAAATAAATTAAAAGGGCATTAAAAAATCCAACCCTCGAATGTTCTATTGCGCACTAAATAAATACAACTTATTAATTATTATTATTAGAGAGAATGAATTTCCGTGGCTCCGCCGCATTAGTATGTGTCTTAAGACATTTTCTGACACATTATCAATTTATTGTAATAAAAAACCTAATAACCTAATAAACATCGTTACTAAACTTAAATAAATTAAAAGGACACTAAAACATACAACCCAGGAATGTTCTACTTGACCACTGAAAAAATACAACTTATTAATTATCGTTATCCTTTTTCCACGCTTTGTCCCACTATCTACAATGTGATACGAGTTATTTGGGGGGGGGGGGGGGGATAGGGTGGCGTTGTCCGCTATGTCGAACAGTATATCGATGGTGCACTTTCCTTTAACCACAACAAGCTCTGCATATGCAGTGTTAGTGCGTTGGATATCTGATAGTTGCTCGCCGCTTCTCGGTGGTTCTCTCCGGATACTCTGGGCTTCCTTCACAAGTAAATCTGTCCGAAGCGATGTTTCCCTAGCTGACGAAAGTTTCGTTAATGCTCAATAAGTAAACAAATGTAGGCCAAAACACACACAAACACATATACAGTACGTGGAGAGTGTATTATCACGAAATCAACCGCAGAGTGGATATTCCACCCAAGTAATAATTGCAAATTTGTTGCAAACCCTAACCAGCGCAAGCAAAGTTTCAGCCAATGGACCTCCGGGTTAAACCCTGGGGTCCATTGGCTGAAACATTGCTTGTGTTTTTTGGCGATATGTACAAAATTTAAAAGTTATAGCTTGGGTGATAACTCCCCTCCGCGGGTGATTTAGTTAAAATCCACTCTCCATGTACTGTACATGTATTTACAAACACAGGAGTATATTTTCTGGCTGTCATTCACAAAATCCATCCACCTCGACAATACGAATCGTAATGATTATATGTTATTACGGCAATTGGTAAATACTAGTACCTCTAAAATTTTACACGTATGCTCTTTTAACCCTTTACCTAATGTAACGGCCAAAACCGGCCAAAGCTATTCTCAAAAATCGCCAATTAATTTTCATAATTTTTTGTCTCAAAGACATAGGTTATGACCCCCCCCCCCCCCCCCCCGTTGGAACGAGCTCGTCGAGCTCGTTCCAACGAGGGGTCATAACCTGTGTTTTTGAGACAAAAAGTTAAAAAAATTAGTTATTCAAGAATTATTTTTGCAAGTGTCGTCTGCTTTTCAGGTTAGGTAAAGGGTTAACTGGTAGAGGGCCAAATTATTTTTGGTCCTCATCATTGGTTCGCATATTTTTGCTTTGTTACAATGTATGGCAGAGTTCCTATGAGCACACTCCCATAAATTGTGTCAAGACAAATCATTACATACTAAATAAGTTCAAAGATAATATGAAGCACATCCACAGTGTACAAAGCCTTTAAGCTGCAGTACCTACAGTTCAAAATAAAGTCCAAATATGGGCTTCCAGCACTCTACCAGTTAAAAAGGTATTCTACACCATCTTCAACCAGGCTGTTCGTCGGAGTTGAGTGTTTACTGTCGCGTGCTTCATTTTCACTCAAACTTCTTTCTGGAAGAGTTCACTCAAACTTGCTTGGAAAAATAGTAGAACTTGTTCCAATGGCATCCATGTTCTTTCTTGGGAAATGATGGAAGACGTATGAACCCTCTAAACTCTGATGGTATCTTCCTTGTCAGTTTAATGTCTTCGGTTGGAAGAGTCCATATTCATTATTTCGGTGTGGAATAATTAATATTTTCACCGGCAGCTTCTGGGCTGCACGTTGAAAATATTGATTTGTTTACCCCACAAATCCACTGGGCAGCTAGATACTTTTTGAAATTAGCCCTCATGAACCCGGCCCGGAAGAGTGGTCTTGCATGTTGAAAGGGTGAATTATTTCGGTGGAAGTCTTGACTCCCGATAAACTAAAGAGGCCATCGAGTTGGCCATAAGATAACATTTCCGGGTAAGCTTCCGGCCACTAATATATTGTGTGAATAAAGTTCTCATAGCACCACTTCCCCATCCTGTATGAAATTGGGTTTTTTCCCCCAGAATGTGAAGACATTTTTAATGCCATTTAAATCGTATACCCAATATAATCTATGAATCTGCCTAGTCATGGCTTTGTCTCGTACTTTCAATGATGATGCTGCCAACAATAACAATGTGGGCATGGAATTGTTGGACTAAAATTTTGAGTTTCGTTTTTCCATCTTGTCCCGGCGCAGAATACAATGTATTCTTTTAGGTTAAACAAGTTATGATTTGTGTTGGTACGGCAAATGTGCTAAAGAGAATGATATTGTGGAATGTGTACGGGGGAGTTACTCCGGTTCAGGTTAACTGTTGTTTGCGGTACTTAAATAGGATCGATTGTCGCATGTTCTTTTCTGGCGACCTACACTGACACCGTGACACTATTATTGATCCAGGATTACGAGCCCAAGGCGAGCTCTTAGACGACAATCACCATCCAAAGATAGTAGCAATTAAGGGTTTGGTGGAAGACGATATCAAATTCCCATAGCGTTAAATGTGACTTTCAATACTGGAATCACTGTCCGCTCAAGGAACTTCAAAGTGTTTGTCTGTTCGTTCTGAAAAGCGCAATTGTTCCAGAGGACGCACGTGTCCTCACGTACTCTGAAGCTCGGACTAAAGGATATGAGAACACTGTCATGATCATACTTCAAGTACTTAGAAATTCACTGCTATAATATGGAGTTCTGTTAGGATCTCCTCATTCTCTGTTGCCACTTATATATATTGTTTTATTATATGACCCGATCCTTCTTCCGGTTATTAACCCTTTGACCCCTCGTTTCCTGGACTGGTATCGCCTTTGTGTGCACTGCTAGTGAGATGGGTCAGTCCAGTATAAATATACAGAGAGGATAAAATATTGACTGCAGTCTGCAGCCATGTGGCTGCAGGCTGCAGTTATTATTTTATCATCAATGTCCCGTGTATAGACCTCTTGTAGTAAGACGACAAAATGGGATAAAATTAAGCCTTCGACCGAAAAATCGGTCTTACGAGTTCAAAAGGTTAAATCCTTTCATTAAAATGGTAATGCAGGGCCCATCAAGTGCCGCGGAATAATCGTAGATTCAGACTCTGGGGACGTGGTATGATAAACATTTGTTGTTTGTTGCAGTAGCTGATGGTTATTTGAAAATGTGTACACTGTCATTATCATACTTCAAGTTCTTAGAAATTCACTCCTATAATATGGAGCTTTCTGGAGATTTGTTAGAATCTCGTCATTCTCAGTTGCCACTTACATATACTGTTTTATTATATGATTCGATCCTTCTTCCGGTTATTAAGCCCTTTCATTAAAATGGTAATGCACGACCCGTCAAGAATAATCTTAGATTCTGACTCGGGGGACGAGGTATCGTAAACATATGTTGTTTGTTGCAGTATCTGATGGTTATTTGAAAATTATTTCATTAAATCTGTATTAAATACTTCAATTCTCTATCGTGGACTATTTCCTGACGTGGACACTGCGAACAAACAATGTACGTCAAGTTGTAACTTAATCGCAGGCTTTATAGAAGCCGCTGCTTGTTTCTCATTCCATTTAAGTTAGGGTTTAATATATTCCCTGGTTTTCTGGGGAACGGGAATGAAATTACTCCCAAAACCGGGAACCGGGAAATTTCCCAGGTAATGTCAAGCAAATTTACGAGGGTAACATGACGCATTTATTTTAATGATTATGGGCATATTCCATTGGAAATCTTCCATCTCCAAACGGAAAAGTTATTTTCCTAAGATAAGTATGAAAACCCAAACCCGCTTCAATCTTGTCTTTATTTGCAGAATAACTCGCATTAGCACCTCTACCTTCTCCAGCCTCAACATTCTCCTCTTCACGGCGGTCACCAATCTCCTCTGCTTTAAGCAGAGGAGACTTGTGACGGCTGTGAAGATGGTGTTGACGTTGGAGGAGGTGGTGAATAGTGATACTATTGCTGAGTCTGAAAAAGAAGACGACTTTGAACTTTGAAGCGGGTGAATAAGATATTGCTGTTGAAAGGGAGGGGTGTCCTCCAGAACTGGTTGAGAGCTGGTGATTTGTTGAAAATGGCTTGTCAGGAATCAGGACTGTAAAAATTTCAGGCGTGGAAGGGCTGACGAAATCCTTCAAAGTTTCAATTCAGAAAACTTCAGTTCAATGCACAAACAGTGCCACGCTTCATTCCCGGTTCCGTGCTGTAGATTTCCCGGATATCTGGGCCGGCTTTCGGAACCGGAAACCTGGGAATTCCCGTTCCCAGGATTAAACCCTAATTTAAGTGTCTTTTTGCGGGTGTTTTGGGGTTATATAATATAAATAGAATCTTCCACTCGTTCTCAATTTATATAGGAATTTACAAAACGAGTTCAGTATATTAGGTCTCGATCGAGCTAAAATGGCGCTAGTAACGATCAACAGCTTGAAAGTGCAAAAACATACGTGATTTGCAACGCGTGAGTTTAAGCCATCAACTGACACTGCTGAGTAATTGTATACATGGCGCCTCTCTATAAATGAAAGCTGTACTTATTATATAATGAACTGACTTAACCTAACGATCATCTGTCAAAAGCTCTTCATTATCAAATTTATTTGGACAAAGTGCACTGAATATTACATGCGTTGACGAACTTGTGCTGTCAATTAGCATGTGGCATTGTTTCCTGTAATGAAGACGTGTTATTACCACTAATTTCGATGGTGCACATCCGCTGTTCTGAACACAAATAAGGCAAATGCAGGACGCGAAGAAAGACGAACTTTCGACAACTCTGTCCAGATTTGGTGAACCGTTGCAGGGTGTAACTATGG
Organism: Pictodentalium vernedei; assembly: GCA_031216915.1. Lineage (NCBI taxonomy): Eukaryota > Metazoa > Mollusca > Scaphopoda > Dentaliida > Dentaliidae > Pictodentalium > Pictodentalium vernedei. The sequence continues at coordinate 603,588,216 of CM062295.1, read as the reverse complement.
GAGAGTGTGGTGTGTGGCACCCCTCCCCAATCGTTTCCCAGGACATTTTCGACTGAATTGGGGGTTCAGATATTGATCCGCTTTTTCTGGTAATCGTATTCTTCATTATGCTTCTTGGACTGAGGTCACACACGAAGTCGGCCTCATGCCTCATGGAGGTCTGTGTCTGATTGGATTTGTTGGGATCCCTGTGTAGACATTTTGTACCCTTACGTGCGAATTAAATAAGAAATTCATATGGAACTATGTTTTCTCCCATGAATGTGCATGCGTGTAAACAGTGGTAAAGATGACCATTTAAATTACTGTAGCGATCTATGGGAGAAAAATGAAAAACTTTCATTTGCCACAAATTTCATTTTTTTACATAATGGACGGACATGTGATTAAATTTTTTATAACACTTTTTAAAATGGTATCAAATACGTTTTGTTAAAATTAGTTTTTAATGGCTCCATTTTTGTTTAAAATTTATACTTTTATTCCAGAACATCATCTTATTAATTTGTTAGAAAAGACTGAGGGGGGTAACTTTAAAGTAATGAACATGTACAAAATCGTTCTGAGGACATTTTGGACGGACATTGATTTGATTAAAGTAAATATAATTTTCTGTGTTCTATAAACATATTTTGGACATGTTATTGTTTTAATGGTTCCATTTAGCTTTGAAAAGTAGTCTTTTTTCTCTATTTATGACCTTGTGACAAATAATGCATCTCCTCCTTGTAGACAATTACATGTGAGATAAGACCGCGTGCGCTTTCGTGCGTGAAAAATGACGGGAGATACCTCGAAATTCTCGCCCTTACTAAAGGAGAAGAAATAGTTCAAAATGGTTGGGGAGCTCATGCATCCCGATTACTACATGTATTTAGAGTACAGTCGCCGTGGACTGGTCGCAATCCATGAGTAGGCAGTGATGTTCACACATGCGTTTACCAGGTAATAAAAACCCTCATCAGCAAAATTTTAATTAATGAAGCACCGGGTTGTACCCGGTGCTTCATTAATTAAAGTTTTGATGATAATTCGTGTAATTAGTATTTGGAATCTAATATTATTGCGACCGTGGACATATTAACCACTCGTGAAAAGTGAAGAGTCCACGGCAGACGTACTGTATCCACAAATAAATTTCCCGAGTCTTTTTTTAACTATTATCCCCATTGAGAGATATTCCAACTATATAATGAACGCATACATTCCAGGAAGGCATACCATGATGTTCTAGTTAGAATATGTCTTCAGTCGGGACTTCAGTCGTGTCAAATTGGGTTGTTTACACCCCCCCCCCCCCACCCCAATCGGTCATCTTCACGACGCCCGTGGGTTAACACTTGTTTCGTTTTGATCGCCCATTGTTCGTCCCAAAGACTTATTTTATTAGACCATAGATAAATAGGAAGTTCATTCTTACTTCCTTAGGAATTCCTTTATTAACATCTCCTAAAACACGATCTGTTATGTATTGTTGGTAAAACATGGTATTCTTTGAATTTCAGCGATAATATATTGTGATTATTATTATTCTCGATGGGTATCTGGGTGTGATGGGGAAATCTCTCCCGAGGGGAAAGATATTTGAGTCAGACACGCGGCTTCTATGGGGGGGGGGGGGATAAGATATTCGGAAAGCATGTCGAGAAGTATGCCTACATACTTCAAAACACGTAAACTAGCACCGCACGTTGAGGGTTAATGACATGTCTGCATACGTCATTTCCAGACATGTACCTCAGTTTGACAGAGCGTAATGATATCAGAAGTATATTTCTCTACGATAAACTGTTAGGGCAATTTGAGGTGTGCTGGCGTTTTTCTTTTGAGTTTTCTGGCCCTCGGGGTAAGATATTTGATCCAGACACTCGGCAAGCCTCGTGTCTGGCTCAAATATCTTGCCCCTCGGCCGAGATTTCCCCATCCCACCAGATACCCATCGGGGATGGTTTTTTTCCCATCATTTTAGGGTGCGACGCCATTAATAAGAAAATACCATATTTTCCAGGAAAAAATATTTCATAGTGCGTTCAATCTAGGAAAAAAACAATAAGATATTCGGAAAGCATGTCGAGAAGTGTGGTATATACCAAAGGTATATACATTAAAACACGCAGACTAGCACCGGATATTGGGCGTTAATGCACTGAAGCGACCTCAAATGAAATTGACATGCCTGCACACGTCATTTCCAGACTTGTACTTCAGTTTGGTAGGGCGCAATGATATCACATATATATATTTCTCTCGATAAACTGATAGAGCAATTTGAGGTGTGCTGAAGTTTTTCTTTGAGTCTTCTGGTTTTGATTTTCGTCTACAATGTCAGTCGTATTTACGGAAGCAAAACGGCCTTCCATTTTGTTTATTTATACGTGTGCTGTCTTGATTTGCGATGATTAAATAATTCCGGTACCAATTAAATATGCAGATAGGTTGGTCACGTGGGTGGGGTGAGATAGCTGTCACGTGGGTGGGATGAGACAGGTATATCTCTCCCAACTGTCTCACACGATTTTATATATGTCTTAGTACCTTAGTGGTGGGAGAAATGTAATATCTCTCGTAATTTTCCCTTGCTCTGATTGGCTGACTATTACTATTACTATTTTAGATTGGATAATTTTCCTGCTGGTGTTCTAAAAGTAATCATGCACTATTCCAGCGCGCAATACACTTTCTAAAAAGAGCCATCGAATAGTCTAGATCGTTCCACTGGGGGAACTCGACGCACCCATTAAGTGATTTTATTGGAATTCTGTTATGTTATTTCTAAGTTCAAGAACAAAATGCCTGTCTTGGGAAAGGTCCATGACAACAGGTAGTGTAAGTGGCGATGCCACAAGGGTATTTGTCCCCTAAACGTAGCATTTGACCCTCCAAGTTGACCCCCACGTCCACACACACACCCTCACACACACACACACGCACGCATGCACGCACGCGCGCGCGCACCCACACGCATACACATCAAACCTAATACACACCCGCACCTTCAAACACACCCCCACTAGCACCCGCACATTGTCTCTCTTTTCCTTATTACCATACATTCCCAGCAGACGAGTATATTCAGTAATGGTTTACAAGCTAGGACACAGATGATTATGAGTCATGTATGTCCATGTACCTTGACTACAAACTATGGGTCATGTTGTTTCGCATTATGAAGCAAAGCGGGGATCCAAGTGGGGTCAGTGGGCTGTGGGTCCCAACGTGGATCCAGATTTGATCCTTGCTATGTTTCATGCAGAGAGATCTTCATGTGAAAGTTGCGAGTGTTGCACTCGCGCTTCTTTTTTTCGACGTCCAAAATATGTCGCCCGAAGGCTTCATTTTAACCCTTTACCTAACATGAAAAGCAGACGACACTTGCAAACAAAATTCTGATGATGGCAGTCTACGACCACCGACATTTTACGGCGGAGCTAAATCGCGGGCTGGTCAGATTCACCACTGTAGGTTACGTTTGCGCAGCAGCAACCTTAACGCACATTTATACAATAACCACTTATCGCCTTCCCCCTCTGTGTTTGTGGTGTATGGGAGACAGTTGAGCATTTCTTGTTATATTGTACAATACATGAACATGCGCGCAGTACTTCAATTGAATTACTCCCATCTTCTCTTCATCCTAGTACTCTTAATGCAGAGTAATGCAGAAAAACACTTTATATTTGAAGTTGTCCAGGATTTTATTGTTCTTAGCAAACGTTCAGTTAGCTGCAGCGATTGCGTGACCTGCATGGGTATGTCTGCATCTGACTAGGTAAAATGTTTGAATCAGTCGACACCAGCTATTAATTTCTTTCGCGTCACTAAATAAATACATTACTCATCTACCAACCCGATTCGTGTCTGCTAAACTCAAAAGGATTTTTTTTTCTTTTTTATAATTCAAGTTGGCTTCATCCTCATCCTTGTCTTTTCTTTGTTTCTTCTCTTGTTCTATCTCTACTTTCTTCTTCCTGTTATTTTCCTGCTGGTTTAAACAATATTAGTCCAGGAAATGCCTCATGTTATTTTCAAATCAAATAGTCTATCCAACAAGGGAGACGACTTCCAAAAGCTTATAGCTTATTGTTGAATCCCTCACATTTATTCTTGAATTCTGTTGTTCTGTTAGATTGAATACCATTAATTTCATGAGTTGTTCCTTTTTATCTGTTTGCGTGATGTATACAATTGCCACTTTCAGTAATAAATATTGTTTAAACCAAACAAAATTCTTGAATAACGAATGTTTTTCACTTTTTGCTGCAAAAACATAGGTTATGACCCCTCACTTGAACGAGCTCGTTCCAAAGAGGGGTAATAACCTGTGTTTTTGAGACAAAAAAATAAAAAAATAATGAAATTTAATTGGCGATTTTTATCAATAGCGCTGGCCGGTTTTGGCCGTTACTTTGGGTAAAGGGTTAAAGCACAAAGATAAAACCTCAAGCCCCCTTTTATTGCTTGTGCGTTAGGAAAATGCGCAAATGCCTATGGTATCTGAATGCAATGTTATGATGCTGATCTTGAAAGGCCAGTTGCGTTCTTGGTCTGAGATTCAATGTCACCGCGCTTCTCTTTCGATGGGTGAGATCTACAGTGCTGTGGGGTGTGCAGTAGACCGTGAATTTCGATCGGATCTGTGTCGCGAACCGGTCGAAGTCCTCTGTTCGCCTTTGTGATAACAGTGCAGTATATCCGACGTGAACTGGTCGTATTCCGCGTGTGGGCAATGATGTCCACGCATGCGTTTACCTGGTAATAAAAATCAGCATCGGCAAAATTTTAATTAACAAAGCACAGGGTTGTACCCGGTGCTTCATTAATTCAATTTTTGATGATTAAACCTATTATTAATGTTTGGAATCTAATATTATTGTGTCCGTGGAAAGTTTGCTCACCCGTGTAAAGTGACCGGTTCACGGCGGCCGTACAGTACTCCAGTCACGACGAAACAAATTTTCAACCTTTTATAATTCCGAGGCCTGCTATAGAGAACTAGGCTTACATTACCAAAATATAGGTTTGTTACCAACGTCATGTCCGGCCAGGCCTGAAAATAAACAATCTGACATTTGCAGAATGAGGTCCCTAGAGGGTGAATTTGATGATGCTATCCCATGCAGTGGGCCAATTTATCCTCTGGGTACATCTTTCTGTTTAGTTTTGAGACCCTGATTCAGACTGAGGTTCACAGAGGGTAAATTTAGTGATGCTACCCTGCTGTGCAGGGTAGCATCACTAAATTCACCCTCTGGGAACCTCATTTTGCACATGACAGTCTGCTTATTTTCTGGCTTGTTTCTGGCTATTCCAGGGGAAACTTAAGCAAATCTTGAGTTTGTTGATCATCGAGTACCCTCCCTATATGAACTATAGTTTAGTTTATTGGAAATTCAGATTTCTGCTGGATCAGTACAAAGTCACGTGAGAGGATGTCCAACTTCTGGCCAGTCTGGTATTGCTTTAACAGTCTAATTATTGAATATCATCGTGAAATTGAACAGTAACGTACTAAAGTCATCACTCATGAAAATCAATATTTGTAATTCATGCCGTCACTATATAATTCCGTCTCCAGTAACGATACTAATATCCACCATCAGTGAAAGGAAACGACTATACTTTGATGAGAGGCTAACTGATATAATTAAACACGGCAAGTTCCCATCATGGCATTGGTTTACTTTTGATATCAAAAATGAGGTGATCATTATATGCCACCGCATGGACAGTAAAATATCGTTCACGGTTTGTCTGTTCGATCGATTTTCGTTCATTGGAGAAAGATGGAATGGCTGGGAGCGCGGTGGGCCAATGGTTACGGAAATGGACTTCATACCGAAAGGTCCGCGGTTCGATCCCCACCAGGGGTAACTGCATTGTGTCCGTGGGTAAGGCATTTAATCTCGTTAGCCCACGTGGGGATACGACTGTGCTGTGTACTAAGGCGTACTGCACGTTAATAGTGCATTTGTCTTCAACCAATGCTAATCCTGCCTGTGTGGAGTGAGTAAGTTGGGGCGTCTGGCAGCTGCCGGGTACTCTGGCTTCCTCCATCCGTAAAACTGTCCAACACGCGGTGACCCTGGCTGTCGAAAGTGTCTCCAATAAATGAATAAATAAATTTCGACTTTTGATAGCTTTAATATTTAACGTAAATGCGTGATTCGTAGCTTCGTGGCTACTGTTCTTTTTTTATCTAACAATCATATACATTTTGGCTTGAAATCCACGAGGAACGGTACGTATCACATAATGTGTTCCGATTCCGTATCATATAGACGACTCGTTTCCGGGAACTCAACGGGCTATCAAAACAGTCGCATGAATACATTCTATGTGCGTTTCAGTGATCGACTCAGCTGATCGCTAACAAAACAAAACAAAATATCTTACAGTTAGCGACAGAACTATTAACTATTAATAGCCAATGCCCCCCCCCCCCCCCCCCCCCCCCACACACACACAGAATAAATAGAAACTGCACAGTTAAATATCACACACTTGTAAATTCAAGCGTATCATCATAGGAAGTGACATTGAGAGTGAATAATTTTACAATGCAACTTTGAAAATTTGCGGTGACCGCGTTACTCATTGTTTGTTAAAGTGCACACAATATTGTTCCATAAAATATGGGGTTTCTAAAAACTTTTTCTCGCCCAGCATTATGTCCCAAAACTGTATTAATATTTTAAGATTTAATCTGTTTATGTGACAGAATTGTTAGATAAATGAATTATCATGATAATGTGCATGTCCTGTGATTTGCATTAGATTCTCCACCACCTCGAATCTGATACACACAGGTTATCATGATAATTTGCTGTCCTGTGATTTGTATCAGATTCAAGGTGGTGTCCAGAATGGGATCTCATCGAGCCGGCTTTGCCAGCGAGTTGTGATCCCATTTTTGGACACCACCGAGATTAAATCTTAAATTATTAACACAGTTTTGGGACGTAATGTTGGCGTGGAACTATATTGTTGTGCAGTCTAACAAACAATGAGTTACGCGGTGACCGTAATTTTCAAAGTTGTGTTTATTATTATTCACTCTCAGTGTCACTCCCTATGACGACCCGACTGAATTTACGATAGCACTTCCTCAGGAACCTGGTAGGTGTAATATTGAATTGTGCAGTTTCTATTTGTCGTAAAATGTTTAGCTAATCGCCCGTAACTGTCGCTGTCGCGTTACCGGAAATGAGTTGTCTATGTGATACGGAATCAGAATGACTCGTCTATATGATACGGAATCGGAACACATTATGTGACACGTACCGTTTTTCGTAGTTTTCAAGCCAAAATCTTTATGACTGTTAGATAAAAATCAGAGGACATGCACATTATCATGATAATCTGTAAGCATATCTATGTTGGTGTATGGTTGTTGTATGGGTTATATCAAGATTTGTTTACTCCTATCCAGCGTCAAACGTCACGCAACGTTTCCGTATGTCTTTAACCCTGTGAGACTTTAATTATCCTGAAGTTCAAACGTCACTGGGAATTTAGTTTTTTCAACCTTTTTTCAGAATGCGACGTCAAACGTCGGAAAGTACAAATAACAAGATATTTTTCACATTAGTGATTTTCTGGTTGAGGGCTAGATTATTTTTGGTGGTCTGAATTTCTTATTCAAAACTTGTTTTATTACAAATTATTTGAGAGTGCCTATAGGCACTCTCCAATAATTTGTAATAAAACAAATTTATATAAACAAAATATTATTTGTGTTTGACTGAATATGAAACATAACCAGGAAAGTGTTGGCTTTTGCTCTGGTATACTCATTTTTGAAAGCCCTGATAGTGGCTTCTACCTGAAGTATTGTCAGCAGAATTATATTAGTATTTTGAGCTGCGATAACATTATTTTCTAGTCAAATTGTACTGTGTCGAAAGCTCGTGTAATAAAAAGAGATGGGTCTTAAAAGGTTTTGTTACTCACCCAGCTCATACAATGCGGCCGCCGCGAACTGGACACTTTCCACGAGTGGGCAATATTTCCACGGACGCAGTAATATTGGATACCAAGCACTAATTATAGGAATAATCATCAAAAAATTAATTAATGAAGCAACGGGTACAACCCGGTGTTTCATGCTTCATTAACTAAAATTTTGTTGATGATTTTTATTACCTGATAAACGCGTGCGTGGACATTACTGCGCACGCGTGGATTACGACCAGTCCACGGCAACGGTCCTGTACTATCTTATACAGCCCTATAGGCTTACCCTCACTATATATATTTGCAGTGCTTTTCGGTACATTGCAATGATATTTCAGCTAATTCTAACTTAACTGAATGTCCAATCTATGTCTAAAAGCAATGTTATGGGCATACATGTAGGGAGCGCGGTGGCTCAGTGGCAGACTGTTGGACTTCTATACTAGAGGTCCCGAGTTCGATCCCCGTCAGGGTCGACCCGCGTTGTGTCCTTGGGCAAGGCACTTTATCCCGGTTGCCTACATGGGGGCACGACGACGCCATGTACTAAGGCGTACTGCACGTCGGGGTGCACATGTCTTTAACCACTGTAGCCCTGTTTGAGCGGTGCTTGAACAGAATTAGAATGTTGAGGAGCTGGCGGTTGCTCGTCGATGCTCGGTGGTTCTCTCCGGGTACTCCGGCTTCCTCCACCCGTAAAACTGTCGCGGTCACGATTAGCCACTGTGCATAAGTATGTGACCTTAAACGCCAATGAATAATAAATAATAATAATAATATGGGCATACATGTATGTGTATTTTAACGATATACTCGCGAAATTATCGTCCGTTCGCGTTCAAATTTGCCACAAGGTATTACCGTCTACATGAGAGTAATTTAGTATAGTTAAATTAGGTTCGTCGCAAAGATGGCTGATTGGCGGTGGGTATAAATCTTATTTGTCCCTTTATCCCGATAAATTCTGTCTTTTTATTGGTCAGAATGCCTTGGACAAATAGCCATGGCAAAGGGCGCACCCAACATCCAAGGTATAAGAGAGCGTGCAACATCCAGGGTATAAGCGCACGTGAAACATCGGGGGTATATGGTAAATGAAAGCTTTTCACATTCACTCTCCTCGGTATAAAAATCGAACCAAAAAAACTGAAAATAGTCACAAATATTATCAGATTTCCGACAATTCGATCATATTGTGCCGTTATAAATCAAATAGTTAATTAAAATGAAACAACTTGAGAAAAATAAAATAAGAGCAAATATCGTCCCCTGAGTTCCAATGTGTTCTATGTGCCAGTAGGCATATAGAACACATTGGAACTCAGTGGATGATATGTCAACAAAATACTGTTGACGCGTTTCCTTACTGATCCAAGGGATGTAGCTCTGTCTATTGTCTTCTGCGTTTATCAAAAGAAAAAATATTCACGAATTTGGTCCAAGTGATTACGGTGCGTGAGAAACGCGTCCACGCATTTTTCTCCACTACGTTTCTATTGTGTTTCAAACGGGACAAAAACGTTATCTCCGTCAACATGTGTGGTATATGGTGATTTAATACCAGGATGTCTCATTTAAACACCTCGCTTGCGGCTCGGTGTTTAAAAACCGACAACAAGGTATTAAATTTCCATATACCATACATGTTGGCGGAGATAACTTATATTGTCCCGACTGTGATTCTCAAGCCCCAACTGATAAAATATTTCATCTACATCAGCAGGGCATGCATTCGTCGGAGGATTGTCTTGATTATGTCGTGGGAATATTAATTAGTCAAACGTGATTACAGTTAAAAATCAAAAATTTTGGGGAAGTTATTTGGGGAAAAATAAAATATTCTAAAATTGGTGGAAATTTCATTTAAATAGTTAAGTAATACATGGAGGATATCTACGCTGTTTTAATGAATATCGGGAATTATCTCATTCGTGTGGACCTGAAAGTTTTATTTTTATAATTCCCGATATTCACTAAAACAGCGTAGATTTGCCATTATATATTATTTTTATTATATGCTACGTGACATTTTAATGCGAAATATTCAGCCCAATTCAACTGCAAACAGTTTCAAGACAACAACAAAATGCTGCTGATAGTTCCTTCATGGCGACGTTCAAGTTGACGTCATGCTACTGAAGCTACTGAAAAAAAGATCATCGTGTGGACCTGAAAGTATTATTTTTCACTCGCTCAAGCTTTCGCGAAAATTAAAACTTCCAGGTCCACACTCATGAGATAATTCCTGACACTGACTAAAATAGAGAAGATTTTCTTTTTTATTATATGCTACGTGACATTTTATTCAGCCCAATACGACCCCCAAATGCGTACGTTTCAAAACAATAACACAGATCAGCTGATCGTTCCTTCAAGGCGAAATCATGCATCGAATGGTGACGTCATTTTTGAAGCTACTGAGGAATGTTTCTCGATATCTATCGAGTCGATAGATATTGAGAAATATCTTTTAGATAATTTATAATAATTCACAGGCTACTATATAATAAATGTAATTATAATTCACGCGCCCGCAAAGGAACGAGATTGACAAGCTCGTTCCTTTGAAACTTCCCGAGTTACAGTTGCTAAGGAATAATGAAAAACTAACAAATTTGAATGGAGAGGTTTGGTAAATTGCAAAGTGGATTTGGAAAACCAATCAAATAAAATGGTTGATGCTTTCATACTATTGGGGTTTAATATATTCCCTGGTTTTCTAGGAAACGGGAACTGCAATGAAATTACTCTCAGAACTGGGAACTGGGAAATTTCCCGGGTAATATCAAGCATATTTACGAGGATAACATGACACATTTATTTTAATGATAATGAGCATATTTCATTGTCAATCTCCCATCTCCAAACGGAAAAAGTTCTTTTCCTAAGATAAGTATGAAAAATCCAAACCCACTTTAATCTCATCTTTATTTTCAGAATCACTTAAATTATCACCTCTACTTCCTCCAACATCAACAGCATTCTCTTCACTGTCATCACCAGTCTCCTTGAGGAGACTGGTGAGGACTGTGAAGAGGGTGTTGATGTTGGAGGAGGAAGTGAATAGTGATACCAGTGATTCTGAAAATGAAGACGAGTTTGATCTTTGAAGCGGGTGAAGAAGATCTTACTGTTGAAAGAGAGGGGGGGGGGGGGGCTCCAGAACTGATTGAGAGCTACAGTGATTTGTTGAAAATGGCTCGTCGGGAATCAGGACTGTAAAATTGCAGGTGTGGAAGGGCTGACGAAATCCTACAAAGTTTCAATTTAGAAAACTTCAATTCAATACACAAACAGTGTCACGCTTCATTCACAATTCCGTGCTGTAGATTTCTCGGGTATCGGAGCCGGCTTTTGGAACCAGGAACCCTGGAATTCCCGTTCCCGGGATTAAACCCCACAAAGTTACTATCCGGCGAACAAACAAATTTACTGCAAACTTATCCAGCTTGATTGTTTATTATTTAAGAGTTTTTTGTTCGTTCAAAAAAGTTAAACAACTCTGCACAGGTCGATTGCGATTATGTATGTTTGTTAATTCATTTGAGTGTTTTTACATCGTACACACAATCATGTTTTGACGAGAAGTCATTGCAATTTCGCTTCTTCTCTCTTTGTCAATAGAAGTTTACATTATCGTTGAATGGCGAAAAAAGAAACGTAGCCGTGTTCAACTTCTAAATGAAATTGTTCCGAGATCACGTGTGCTTCGACTTTAATCAAAAATCACAACATGTGGCCTGAAATGCACTTTAATCTTTTATCTAAGACACGATACAAAGAACAGAACTAAAGTTTTTCGTAATTGACTGGAAGGAAATGTTTTATTGCACCTTTCTAACGTTCAAACTATATCATGTCCCCTCATTGGTGCAAATCCGAACAATTCATTTTAGAGAAGCATTGTGATTATGTTGTTAGGAGCTAAATCGGGAAAAAATCGAATCCCAATTTTCGTGCACAGCGTTGTGCGTTCCCTGTCAATTTTTTGAAGGAGAGTCAAAGCTTACCTCTGATTTTGTTTTCTATAATTTGTTTGTTGGTGTAAAATCTTGGTTATGAGCTATTTATTTACCCATTTTTCATGGTGTTTGCATGCAAGCTATCCTTGATTTAACCCTTTACCTAACGTAACGGCCAAAACCGACCAGCGCTATTCTCAAACATCGCCAATGAATTTTCATTATTTTTTTCATTAAAACATAGGTTATGACCCCTCGTTGGAACGAGCTCGTCGAGCTCGTTCCAACGAGGGGTCAAAACCTATGTTTTTGAGACAAAAAATTAAAAGAATTAGTTATTCAAGAATTTTTTTTTGCAAGTGTCGTCTGTTTTTCAGGTTAGGTAAAGGGTTAACTCTTTGAACTCGTAAGACCGATTTTTCGGTTCAAGGCATAATTTTGTACCATTTTTGTCTCATTATAAGAGATTTACACACGGGACCATGTTGATAAAATAATAATTGCAGACTGTAGCCAGACGGCTGCAGACAGCAGCTATTATTTTATCCTCCCTGTACATTGATATTGGACTGACCCATCTCACTGTAAGTGTACACAAAGGCGATACCATTCCAGAAAACGAGGGTTCAAAGGGTTAATGTGATATACATTTACTCACTAAGATTATACATATATTCTTTTGTTGTGGAGTTATAGATATTTCAGTCAATAAGTACTTAATTCACCTTGAAAAATGCAAGATATTAAGAAGATATTGACACAGTGTCTTAAAACTACGGCTGCAGTGAATCTTCATTTCTAATGGTAATGTCATCAAATATTCAATCACGGAATCCCATTTTAAAGAGTCGGATAGGAATCCCATTTTACGGAATCCCCTTTTAAGAATCCCTTTTTGGAAAACGCATGTGGCTATGGAATCCCTTTTTGGTCGTATGTGCCTATGTGCTAGTGCACAATGTGTCACATTGTGCATTTTCACATAAGCACATATCGGCACATCCAGCATGTGCTTATGTGCTAGTACACAATGTGTCACATTGTGCCTTTTCACATAAGCACATACCACAAAAAGGAATTCTCCATAAGGTATCCTAGATAGGTAACCTCAAATAATACAATATCAGGTCATAGGTATCCTCAAATACCCGTATGTGCCTATGTGCTAGTGCACAATGTGTCACATTGTGCCTTTTCACATAAGCACATATCGGCGCATCCAGCATGTGCCTATGTGCTAGGGCACCTTGTGTCACATTGTGCCTTTTTACATAAGCACATATCGGCACATCCAGCATGTGTCTATGTGCCAGGGCACATTGTGTCACATTGTGCCTTTTCACATAAGCATATATCGGCACATCCGGCATGTGCCTATGTGGTAGAGCACATTGTATCACATAGTGCCTTTTCACATAAGCACATATGACAAAAAGGGATTCTCCAGAAGGTATCTTCAAATAATATAATACCAGGTCTTAGGCACTCCTTTTCTGAAGGGGGGCTAAGAGTCGTATGTGTGAGTCACTCGAACGAGTAATTGCTCGATAGAACATTTACTCGATGGGCTTCGAGTCGTTCGAGCAATGACTTTTCAGTAACTGCTCGATAGCTTAGTGGCTTTGGGAGCGACATAGGCTTTTGTTATACAGAAGGGAGATAAGTCTGCATACAGATTGTGGAAAATCAAGCAATCTGATTCGTAGTTAGCGTCAGCAAAGTGAACTAATTGGGTGATCTAGATAAATGAAACAACAAGTCTACTCGGAATAGGATCAGAACTAACAAGAACATACTAGAACAGCTAAATATAGTAATAATAAGTAAAGCTGTACCAGCTGATAGGCTCTTCTACTCTACAGGATTATACTCCAGGACAACGGAACATCGTCAGGTACACGAAAACTATAGCATAGATAGATAGAAGCAGAGAATTCTGAAAGAATTCGAAATAGTACAACTTGTCAGGTTTATTTGGGTAATTCTACGAATCGGGAAATTACTCTTGTACACAGGAACATACCCTCCGAACATACACCTGTCCTATAAGAAGATTTTAGGTCACATAGCAACCACGTGCTACCATAAAAACCAAGATGGCGGCCTCCAGTATATAAAATGGACGACGGAAACACGCATCACCATAACAACACGCGCTGCGCTGCGCTGCGCTGCGCTGCGCATGCGCACTAACACCACATATCACTATGGGGATGACGTCACAACATGACCGCTCACGCGGTTTACCATGACAACACAACATGGTGACACTGGGTCACGTGACATGACGTCACTTCTGGGGTCCGGCACCGGGGTCCGGCAAATAGTGACTCAAACGTGCGAGACATACTCCTCTCATATAATAAAGTATTTGTGCAAGTTTAGCTCAAATTTGTAGGGGAATTATTTTTAGACAGAAATGTATTACTGCGCCTTGTTTATTTTTGTCAATTTTGCTGGTCGATCGAATTGGACCAATGTGCTCCTCACTTCTCGCTATATTTTGCAGCGAATTATAGCACGATTTTGCCGCCACTGCCCTGTAGAAGATTTATGGGATAAACAAAATAAACGTATAGTGTTTTCAAGTAAAAAATTTATTCTACTCGTAGAATTAAGAATGAAACCGACGCGCCAGAGGCTCGTCGGTTTCATTCTTAATCCTACTCGTAGAATAATTGTTTTACCACTATACGTTTATTCTATATTTCCTTTTTTCAAATTTGGCAAACGCGTTAAAAATGTGTCGACACTGGAGAGATAACTGAGTACATGTAGGCAGGCGATGGGTTGGAAATTTTATACTTACGATTTATCTAAACATAGTAAACAACAACGCAACAACGAAAACTGTTGGAGACAGATGTCTCGAATGTAGGTCTTTTACGGCATAAGCAAACCGGGGATGACGTGGGACTTTGCTCGTTACTCCCCTGCCCCCACCCCACCCCCTCCAGGTGTTTTAATGTTCGTGTTTCCAGGTTGGATAACAGAGTGGATAGAAGAAGGTGGAATACCCAGAGAGAACCATCATGCTGTTGGTAATCGGCTGTCAGGCTTTCCGATGCACTTGTAATGGTCTCAGGCACAACTTGCCCATTGCTTCACGTGAGAACCAAAAAGTTATATCTCCCAATTTTCATTTTTGTAGTAAACGGGTGTTGAAGTTTCGTCACTTTCGTGACCGGATTTACCATAGTAAAATTCCTTTGACATTGTGATCATATTGTCGAACGTTCGAGTGTACTGAATTCACATTATATATGAAGTTTTATAGCTACTGACTCGATCGTTTTTTTAATAAAATACAAAACTGTGTTTGGAGATAGAAACCCTTTACTCCCAAAACTGGCATTTCGTTTCCGGACCATGGTGCACTTTGAGACAGAACATTACATTTTACCTCAGCTGCCAGTTGTGGTGTGTGCTAAAATACAGCAGCAATTTATTCTGGACAGTTGGGAAATATCCTACAGTGTGTGGGGTAGTGACCGAAATGTTCTAGTTAAGACTCAGGCGTAGGATCACAAGGTCATCACGGCTGCTGCACCATTACGGGTTTTTCGTGCAAATACGCGGCCGTCGAGAAAGGTGCCATTTTATCTTTCCTTCCGGCGCCTTTGAAGACCGACGGCAATGATTGGGATTAATGAGCTTTCCGCCATTATCTTGCATCGCCTTTATCAACGATGCCATTCAGACGAGAAATATATCATTACATCATCGTTGAAATATAGTCAAGTTGCTGTAAGCTTCGGAAAAAATGCGCCATTGATTCTAGTTACCAAGGAGTGGCAACATATTTCGAAACGGATTGGAGATTAATTATGACGCATTGCATTTTTAAGCGCAAGAGTTGTCCACGCCAAATTTTTAGCATGTGGTAGACAATTTCTTAGGCCGTATTTTTTTTTACTTTGCCATGTCCACGTAGTCAGAGGCGGTGGAGCCAGGGGTGGGGGCATAGGGGAGTACCACTCCACTTTTTTCCACAGATATATGTTTCGTCTGCAAATGTGTTAATATACCGGCATTCCTGTAACATTATTTGCAAATCCAAACAATATTTAGTCAAAGAATCCCACATTCGGTCGCTTCGCTCCGTTTCTGTTTCTTCAACTATCTTCCAACCCGAAGGCTGATCTTCGGGTTGGAGGGTGGTTGAAGTAGAAGTAACGGACAGGACAGTGTCCACACAGCGGCATATTCATCTAAACGAGAGACTGTAACGAGTCATGGTACAGTTGCCGCTATACGATTGTAACCATTCTCACACTGGGTCGAACCATAGTAGTATTGTACATTTGTGCACATCCACTTTTATCGAGCTTCCGTCGCCTCTGCCTGTAGTCCAACTGTGTAGGAATCAACACACGGCATTAATTCGACATCCTAGGTTATGCGGGCCTCTGGGACAATGTAACATTGGTTTATTGACGGATTTCTAAAGAAGGATAATTCAAAAACTTATTGCCAGAACCGATTGTAGTCTGCTATTTTTCCACAGTCTCTTAAAGAGGGAAGTTAATTACACATCCCTAATATTCTGGATAATGTCTAATTCGGACATTTTTACGGAATATGACTATAAAAAAAAAATCACAACGACAGGGAGCAATTTAATTTTATTATATGCTAGACCTCGCTAGCCTGTGAATTATCGCAAATTATCTGACAGATATTTCTCGATATCCATCAACTCGATGGATATCGAGGAATATCCCTCGGTAACTTCCTAAATGACGTCACGCTGCGCCGCATTACGGCGCCTTGAAGGAATGATCAGCTGATCTTTGTAATTGTGTTGAAACGTACGCATTTGGGGTCGAATTGGGCTGACTATTGTGCAATAAAATGTCTCGTAGCGTATAATAAAAAAGAAAATCTACTCTATTTTAGTCAGTATCTGGAATTATCTCATGAGTGTTGACCTGAAAGTTTTATTTTTCACGAGTGCTTGCGCGAGTGAAAAATAATATTTTCAGGTCCACACGATGAATTTTTTCAGTAGCTTTCTAAATGACGTTACGTTTCGGCGCATGACATGTGGACCTTTTAGGTGCACGCTCTCGTGAGATAATTCTCGATGTTTACTAAAACAGCGTAGATATCCTCTATATATTATGAACATTCCGTGAGAAAATCAAAATAGTCGAACTAAAAATTGCGCAAAATTAGAGTTTCCGTAATAAACGTCCGACTGCAGACTGCAGGAAAATCGTAGACTCCTATCAGTGCCTATGGGTTTTTTAATTATCCTACTTCAGAAATCAGTTATTATTTCATTTGAAACAATTGACTGGTGTGGGTATATTTTCAAATAAATTTTGTTATTTATTAAAATGTAATAATCGGACAACAAGCGACTAAGGGTTGGCCTTTTAGAAACAGATATTGTTATTTAGTCGTTTCTCAACAGTTATTCTGCACCAACACCGTTAATATGTTTATGAAAGACAACAAATTCACTTTTATGTCTCCTCTTTTGGACTGATGTAACAGCGTAAGATAATGTCGATGAAAAGTATTAAATTTATCAAATCTATCCCTGACTTATCTCGTCCTGAACATCGACTTTTGATAATGTTACCTCCCCAGAAATTATTACATGAACGGAGCTGTTTTCGTTTATTAAAACTAACAAACGGAAACTCGTTTGTTTTTCTTTATTGCAAGCGAATAAGAAGCAATTATTCTCAGATAGTCCGTCTTGAAGAATATCTGTGAGTATCACACCTACCGACGCTGTGTTTTACAGTAATTTGTAAGTTTTTATGCTTCCTATACAAGCCAGAACATAAGCAGACTGTCTTCTGTAAAATGAGGTCCCCTGAGGGTGAATTTTGTGATGCTACCCTGCACAGCAGGGTAGCATCACCAAATTCACCCTCTGTGAACCTCAATCTGAATCAGGGTCTCAAAACTAAACAAAAAGAGGCACCCAGCGGATAAGTTGACCCACTGTATGGGATAGCATAATTAAATTCACCCTCTGGGAACCTCATTCTGCAAGTGTTAGACTCCTTATTTTCAGGCCTGTTCCTATAGGATCTTGAGCAAATCTCACCTCCTGGACTTTTATGTTAATGGAAACGACGGCGTCCGTATAAAATGCTAGGATGCGCACATTGTCGGTGTAATGAACTAAAGAATGATACGGAACATCAAGAGATGGTGAAAACGTCACTTTTTATCTCCGTCTGACAAAAATGTCGGCGGTACTTTTCTAATGCTAAGTTGTCCGCCGTCCGTCCGTCCGTCGTCAACATTTTGTTTGTCCGGACCATAACTTCTTAACCACTAAATATTTTTTGACAAAACATTACAACAATATGTATTATCAAAAGACAGAGTGTCGCGAATTATACAATGGTATGTAGCCCTCGAGGTCAAGATCACGTGCCCTATGCTAGGGTGACAGTTAGAAAACCTTTGACATTTCACTGTCACTTTTGTCCGGTCCATATAACTTGGTATGATTGACAGATGTTATTTATACATGGTATATTTATTGTCCATGACTCAAAGGTGTGTCTCGACTTTGATCCAAGGTCATATCATCAAGGTGAAGGTCACAGACAGTAAAACTTTGCTATTGTTATACAGCCCTTGCCTGGTCCATATAACTTGGTATGATTGACAGATCTTATTTATACTTGGAACAATTATTACCCGTGACTCAAAGGTGTGTGGCAACTTTGATCCATAGTCATATCATCATGGTCAAGGTCACAGATAGCAAAATTTGGATGTTGTTATACAGCTCTTGTTCGGTCCATATAAATTGTTTTGATTGACAGATCTTTTTCATACTTGGTGCAATTATTGCTCATGATTCTAATAAGGTGTGTCATGACTTTGATCCAAGGTCATATCCTCAAGGTCAAGTCACAGATAGCAAAACTTTTATATTTTTATACAGCCCTTGTCCGGTCCATATAAAACTTTGATATTGTTATCTAGCCCTTTCCAGGTTGGTATAATTGAATCTATGTTACAGATCTCGTTCACACTTCACACATTTGTTCCCTAATGCCTAACGTTGTGTCGTGACATTGACCCATTGTCATATCATGAAGGTTAAGGTCACAAGCAGAAACACTTGGATTCTTGTCTTGTATTTAGCTTCCCCTAAAAACAGTTACTCTGGGCTGTCTGGGCTGAGAAGCCCCTTGTTTATTTTTAAATGAATTTCAACAGAGAACAATAGTCAAACTTTCAAACTAATTGATGGAAAAATTTGCAAAAAGTCGGCTTCTGTATTTTTATACTATTCCACAGGAAAATTCCCTAAGTTTGTGAAATGATGCGCACATCGATACAAATTCACTAACATTTCGAAATTTAAATTTTTATATGAAATATAGAATATACCCATAGTAGCTTGGTGTACCAAATGTTCACCACTCGTGGTGAAGTGGTGTTAACCGCGAGCCCTTGGCGCGCGGTTAACACCACTTCACCACGAGTGGTGAATATTTGGTACACCAAGCTACATTGGGTATATTTTATTTATACCATGATCGTCAGATTATTAAGAGTTGCTATTATTTTTTCTCGATTTTACTGAGAAAGGAGCCGTACATACGTGCGGATTTGCTTTTGTTTACATGAAGATCGGTGGGTGGTACGTCCGCTGTCAATTTTATCACCAAAACGAAACAGGGCCTTTTTCATTTTAATAACATAACATACTGTTTCGAATTATGAATGCTTTATTAACATGAGACAATGCTAATGTTAATTTTCGGCGTTTTATGGGGTAAACACATTTAAAAACGTAATAAATAATTGTCACTTTCATTTCACTCTTCGCGGGGCGACGTGCAATAAATTTAGACAAGTTCGCATTCAAGTCGACGTCACCAAAGGTCAGCTTGGATGTAGTTTCACTGTTGGTGTAAATTTTAACTACTGAAATCCCATTGCTGGCGTGTTCATCTCAGTTGGTGTATGAAGCTAAAATTTATGTCATAGGCTTTAGTAGAATAGGTAATCATGGTATAAATCCCCATATCCTTAGTGATAAATTTACTAACAGTCAGTGTTCACGCTGGCATGTGCCAAATGTGCCATATGCACATTTTAAGAACATCTGGCACATAAATGTGAGCGTTTGGCACAAAAAAATTAGCACATAAATTCAAAATCACGAACCTGGATATTCTTCATTTGCCCACATCATTAATTACAAAAAAGTATTCTCGATCAACGGTGAACAGAATGGCCAGTCACTATCCAATTGTTCTTACTGGTAACAGCGGATTAAGAAGTCGTGTATTGTGTAAACGACGCATGCTTCGTTTCTTCCACCAGCCAACAATTGACCAGATTATCAATTGTCTTTAATTGTTGGTGGTACCTTCCCTATTGACCAAAATAAAAGATTAACACAGTAATAAAATGACAAAGGTTCAGGTTTCAATTCCACATGTCAATCAGTTACCATAAGATCATATATGTTTCATGATACTTCATTATTTTATGTTAAATTTGATTTCATAAAATGTTATGCTTTTGATATTTCTTGAATAAACTGTAAAAAAAGGTTTTTATGCAGTACAGTCGCCATGAACTGGTCATAATCCACGCGTGGGATTTGATGTCCACGTATGCGTTTATCAATCCTCATCAAAATTTCAATTAATGAAGCACCGGGTTGTACCCGGTGCTTCATTAATTAAATTTTTGATGATTATTCCTATAATTAGTGTTTGGAATCTAATATTATTGCGTACGTGGAAATATTGTCTACCTGTGGAAAGCGACTAATCCACAGCGGTTGCATCGTAGTTCTCCCACATAAAATACCCATGGGACAAAACAAATCTCATTTGGCACAAAACAAATCTCATTTGGCACAAAAAATATTCAGCTTTGACACATTAAAATATTGAGCCAGCGTAAACACTGCTGACAGTTTTATGAAATTAAGGGGTTGTTACTTTCTTGAAAATCACTTCCTATGACGAAGCTTATCAGCCATGTAATGGAGGATAAGATATTGATCTGAGCGTTTACAATATGCGCAGAGATAACTTCTACATTTCCTGGTATATTTTTTATTCCCATCGACCCGTACGCAGTATCGAAACATCTCTTGAAACAAATCTCCAAAACATTGTTTTGATTTGTTGGAAGTTCTTGTGATTTAGAATTTAGAGATATGTAGAATTTGTTACTAACACAGCGTCCCATGGAAGTTAAAAATAATTGTCAGTTTTCGATTGAAGTAGCCGAGATTACGCCATTGTAATATTCAGCTCTCGGTGTACTTCAAGTTAGAAGATGTTAACACTCTGTCTTAATAAGGGATTGGGTACCATAAAGGCGAAACAGAAAATAAATTTGATATGCAAACAGGGACCTTTTTCATGGATGAGTGGTGTATAAAAGTCAGGAGGGAAGTGGAAGTACCCCGATAAACTGTCTCTCACAATATGACCTTGTCTGTTGAAAGTGTTATTAACCCTTTACAGGACGTAACGGCCAAAACCGGCCATCGCTATTCTCAAAAATCGCCAATTAATTTCATTATATTTTCATTGTTTGTCTCAAAAACATAGGTTATGACCCATCGTTGGAACGTTATAGTCGAGCTCGTTCCAATGAGGGGTCATAACCTATGTTTTTTAGACAAAAAAATGAAAAAAATTAGTTATTCAAGAATTTTATTTGCAAGTGTCGTCTGCTTTTCGTGTTAGGTAAAGGGTTAAAACCCAATAAACAAACAAACAAATATTCATATGTCACGTAAATCACGACTGTACCATTGCCACAACCACTGCTATTACTACGACTACTATTACTAATCAACAAAATGTCCCCTGGATGGCCGATGGAGATTGTTTTCCTTCGACTCCAAATAAATGTTTCAAAGTGAGTGATATAAACGATTTCACCCGACAGCTTTGCAGACAGTACAAGACCGAATCAGTATGACACCGATAACAATTTTTCAATTTCAATTTATTTCTCCACTTTTAACCATTCCTATGGCGTAAAGTGTAAACGTAGTGTAGTACAATACACACAAAGTAAGGATCGCGCAGGTCCGTGGTGGTTATTACATGAAATAGCAAAATATAAGATACATACAGTACGTGGAGAGTAGATTGTAACTAAATCACTCGCGGAGTGGAGTTATCACCCAAGCTATAACTTTCAAATTGTGTACATATCGACAAAAAACACAAGCAATGTTTCAGCCAATGGACCTCCGGGTTTAACCCGAAGGTCCATTGGCTGAAACTTTGTTTGTGCTGGTTATGCTTTGCAACAAATTTGCAATTATTGCTTGGGTGGAATCTCCACTCTGCGGGTGATTTAGTGGTCATACAATCTCCACGTACTGTATGTGGGGAACAGGTGTTTTGGCTTTCGAGCTTTTCAATGGGCGTTTAATTTTAAAATGGTCAAATACATGCAATTCGGTCGAAGGTGGGGGGGGGGGATGGTGCGTGGGGAGATTCGGATTTTTAAATATTCTATCATGACCACCATGGTGTTTGTAATCAATCAATATTTTTCATTTTAGTTAGGAATTCGATCGACTGTATCCTGCATGAAAGTGCACGATGTGCTCTGCCTTTCATGATACAGTCCATCGGGTTCTAGTCCATATAATTAATTACATCACAGCCTCCAGTAACAGCAATTATTGTAGC
The DNA here is from genome assembly GCA_031216915.1 of Pictodentalium vernedei. NCBI lineage: Eukaryota > Metazoa > Mollusca > Scaphopoda > Dentaliida > Dentaliidae > Pictodentalium > Pictodentalium vernedei. The sequence continues at coordinate 603,565,634 of CM062295.1, read as the reverse complement.
TATTCATGTGGTAAGATAAACAGGCATCATTTTGCATGCAGGGTTTTCGGGTCAATTTTAAAGTTATTTTCTTTCATCTGCACGCTTATTAATACATCGCGATGCAATATGTGCCACGTTAAATGGATGATATGTTCTCTACGTCCTTTGTGTGCAAAGGATGATTTCGAAAATTATTGATTCCCAACACTCTTCATATTCACTCAACCAAGTTAATTTGGAGTAATTTTAACCCAACTGATTTTAAAGTGTGGTCGCCCGCACGAAATCAAAATTCTGTGTGGTAAACGCCCTCCTCACAACGTTTTCTGAGGTCGGTGAAAATTATTTCGTACATTTCAAAGTATCGTCCGCCTCAGTCAGCATATTTCACGGGTAGGAGGTGATTACATCCCTCAATTCCATTCTGGTTGAAGCATGACAGGACTGCATGAAAAATCTCAATGTTGACAAATTGTTCTGTGAAGTTACACTCAGAACCGGGAACCGGGAACCAGGAAATGCCACAGATATCAAGAAACTTTACAAGAGTAACAAAACGCATTTATTTTCGTGAAAATGAACATATTTTATTGGCAATCTGCCATCTCCACACGGAAAAGTTCTCTTCCCAAGAGAAGTGTGAAAACCCAAATCCGTTTCCAACTCGTCTTTATTTCCTGAAGCGCGAGTTTTGTAACCACTTCCTCCTGGCTTAGTTTAAACAATATTTTATTTCCTTAATTTGACAGAATATTTTGATACATTTCATCAAGATACATAAATGTGAAAGAGGAAAGAGGATTCAGCACCAAGCTATAGCTAATGTAAGCTGTCTCCTTGTAACAAATTACTCACACGAAGCAATATAACGAAGGAAGTTCAAACAGAAACGATGAAACTGTGGAAATAAATTATCGTACACGGGTTGAACATAAAGAAAAGAGTAAGAGATATAATGAAATGAGAGAGTGTGAGGAAAGGAATGTAGGGTGAAGGTATAAAGAAGGAGAAGCCCAGGTTGTTTGGAATGGTTCCACGTATAATCTAACAACTATTCCCAGGGAGAAAGCGTCCGATGCTGGTAACGTTAATTAATCTTGGTAGAAACACTTGTTGTAGCTTGGTCAACCGACCAGCACAATATCCTGGTTGCACTGTCATCCTGCCATAGGACGAGACTCACGGATCTCTGGACCCGCGAGTTGTAAATAAACGAGAGGTATTCGGGTAACCAATTTGGACATTTGTCATCATAGAGTTACCCATGTTACTTGAGGTACTTGAAAAGACAAGAGGGACGGATCGTGATTGACCGAATTGGAGAAGGGTGTGGATGGGGTTTGAATGTATGATATGTACCGCGGTTGTGAAAAAAAAAAAAAAAACTTGTGGGTCCCTTCGGTAACTTGCGATAAACCAGCATTCAGGCAACGTCACATTAAAATCTACTTGTTGCCTCAATATATGCGTGGACGCATTTGAATATTGTCTCATTGACTTCAGGGGGATAAGAGGTACTTCCGTATAGAAGAGTATATGTGTCAATAGTGTATGGTAGGGTTTCGAGCGTTTCAGTTCTGATGTCCGAGTACAACTGGCAGTTAAAGAAATAGTGATCAGTCGTTTCACGCTCTCCACACCCACAAAGGGGCGAACTGGACAGATTATTATTATAGAGGTGATCATTTAAACTGCTACAACGTAGCCTGCAGTGATGTATTTGGGTTTTGCGTGACTTTAGGAAGTAAAAAATCTTGGGAGTGGGTAATTTGTCCCTGTTTAAGTACAACGTAAATTGGTAAAATGAACTATTCTCCCTGATCTCAGTGGGTATGCTATTCCATATCTTGGTTGTGGAGGGTATGGATGAGTCTTGATGTGAGGTAGTGCGACAATAAGGAATAGATAAATCACTGTTCCTACGAAGGGAATAGCCATGAGCAACCGAAGAGGATGGGGGAATTAATGTTGATGAATAACCAGGAACGAGGTGGTGGTACATTTTATAAAATTGTTTAGTTTATGTTTTTCTCTTCGAGTTTTCAACTTTTCCCACCCCGTCTCGGCATATAATGAATCTTTATTGACACTTCTAGTTGCTCCGGTAACTATTCGGGCAGCCTCAACCTGAATTGTTTTCAACTCTGTTACTTCCCCTTCGGAACAGTTATCCCAAACAGTGTTCGCATATTCGAGCACGGGGCGTACAAAGGCAAAGAAAAGTTTTTCCAGGGTCGAGAGAAAATTTATATTTCCTGAGAAGGGATATTCTTTTTCAGGATTTCGATGTCATATCAGCGATATGATCTCTCCACGAACCACGGTTGTTGAAGATTAGACCAAGATGTTTGTGACTGCTAACCTCTCTTATGGTAGTGCCTGATATACTCAGAGGAGGATGTATTGCTCCAGAAACTCTACGCGGAATTATCAGTGATTCAGTCTTAGTCGGGTTAAAATCTACTAACCATTGACTTGCCAAATTCTCAATCCCCATTAAGTCATCGCCAATAAGTTTTGCAGTTCTAAAAGGGTCTTCAACAATGAGGTAAATGGTAGTGTCATCCGCAAATAGACGAATGTTACAGAAGACGTCGTCAACAATGTCATTTATGTATATTAAAAAAAGGAGGGGACCCAGTATAGATCCTTGGGGAACATCCGCACGGACTTTTCTCTATTCGGAGGAATGGGACCTGATAACTATACATTGTTGTCAATCCTCCAAATATGACTTGAACCACCGGAGCAATTGTCCTGCAATTCCTATCTTTTCCAATTTGAATAGTAATCCCTTTAGCCATACCTTGTCAAACGCCTTACTGATATCACAGAAAACAAATCGTATTTCTTTCCCCTCATCAAGGGCACCGCTGATTGTATTGTACATTTCACTCAGCTGAAGGACTCTGGAGTCTTTGGGCATAAACCCAGATTGGAATCGGGTCAGTAGGGAGTTTGTGTCGAGGAAGGTGCTCACTTTTTTAATATGCATCTTTCAAAGACTTTCCCGATAGAGATCAAAAGAGAGAAAGGGCGATAGTTTGTCACGAGGTTAGGGGACTCTTTTTGGAATATCGGAGAAATATTTGCATTTTTCCATTGCGGGGGGGGGGGGGGGTAAAAACTTTCACTTAGGGGGCGGTTGAAGATTATAGTCAATGGTTTGGCTAAGCTATCTGAGCATTCCTTGAAAATTCTTGGGCTTATTTTGTCGGGATCACATGCATTCGAGACGTTGAGTGACTTCAGTGCATCGAGGACGTCTTTTGGGGTAAGGGTGATATTTTCAAGTGTTGGGCGATTGGGTTCGAATACCAGTGGTGGGAGTACAACATTGGAATCAGTGACATTTAATATCGAACAAAAAAACTCGTTGAAAGCTTCGGCCTTTTCGACTTTTGAGCTCAGTATTTGACCGTTGTGGTGGAGATCTTGTATCTCCGAGGTTTTACTGCCGAGAAGAGATATTAGTGTTTTCCACCAAAGCTGGGCTGATACTGTACGGGATTTCGGTGTATTTTCAATGTCACCAAAATATCTGGCCTTGGCTTCCCTTACAGAAGAGGTAGTTTCATTTCTTTTTTTACGATATTTCTCCCAGGCATGCGCAGTGTTTTTTAGCTTCGCTTGGCGATGAAGGCGCTTTCGCTGACGAACTAGACGCTTTATTCCGGCATGTATCCACCTGGGCTCATTTGGTCTGGTTAAGATTCGTTTGTTAGGGATAAAATTAGAAGCCATCTTACGTAAGAGTGTTGTAAAATGATCAACAACAGCGACTGTCGACTGCAAAGATAAAGTGTCTTCCCAGTCCGTATCCACAATGCACTTATTAAATATGGTGAAATTGGATTTTGCATAGAGCCATATTTGTCGCTTGACTGAATAATTATGTTTTGTTGGAAATTTAAGTTCGGCCACGATAGGACAATGATATCGTTTTAGTTCAGCATAAAAGGGGTCTTCAACAAACTGTGCTTTAACGAAATCCTGCTTATTTGTGATTATGAGATCCAACAAGGTTGACGAGGTTTCGGTGAAGAATGTCGGTTGTCTCACAACTTGAGATAAATTATATTGCTTCAGTATATCTTTAATTGGCCCTGGCTGTGCTGTCATTTGATCGTCAATAAAATCTCCTGTTAATACGACGTATTTTATATTGGAATCTATCGCCCGCTCCAAGGATTCGGAAATGAGTTCCCAGACATTATTATCGGAGTTCGGCGGGCGATAAAAGGATCCAAGTAAAAGGCTTTGGCTGTTACTGTCGACTTGTAGCCAAATGCATTCCAGGTTTGCAACTTCGAGGTCTTGCCGACATTTGAAGGACAGTGTGTTTCTAACATACACTATTACACCACCACCTCTGGTTGGTCGGTCTTTTCTGAATGGGTCGTGAAAACCTTGGATTTACAGGTTAGCGTTTTCATCGGACTCACTGAGCCACGATTCAGTGAAAAAACAAATATCATAATCAATTGCTTCACACCGTACAAGATCAAGTTTCGGCTTTAAACTTTGAATGTTCGGATGAAACAATTTTAGAAAGTTCGACTTAGATTCGGAAGGCGCCCCAATGGAAAAACTATCAAGATCGGAACTTGATGTTGAGGGTGTTCCTGGCCCTGGTTCATCTGATAAATTTATTAATATATGAAGCCAACTGCATACATGTACAAGGACGGGACCAACTGTGAGGGGACAAATTAATATGGGACATAACTTATTCTGGGAGGTCAGAACATCATTGAACAGCTGTGAATTCGTTTTATTCCACCCATGCTGAAATGAGTACAATACGGGGTGGTAGTTGTGATCTGTGTTCAAATCCCATCCCGGCTGACTCGAGGCAACGGGATTGGTAAAGGGGATGTTGGTCTGAAGGTTTCCGATAAAATGCACCGGAGTAGGACCCTCCTGCAAACACACAACGCCGTCCCATCGTCTTGATGTTGTGACGACGCTCCTGGCTTCAACGTCCTCTTCCCTTCTGAAGAGAGGAGGCCTCCGAAACTGATTGAGATAAACAGTAATTTGGTGAAAAACGTTCCTCTGGAAGCATGACTGTAAAACTTTCAGGCGCAGAAGGGCTGACGAAGTCTTACAAAGTTACGTTGGAGCAGTTTTTCAATTTTGAAAACTTCCGATCAACACAAACAGCGCCATGCGTGGTTCCCAGTTCCGTGCTATATTTGCCAGGTATCGTGACTGGTTTTGGAACCGGGAACCCGGGAATTAGTGTTCCCGGAATTAAACCCCAAATCGAAAGCCAATAGATTTATCGTTGAATTCAAGTGGTTGAGATATACAGTGATTTGGTGAAAAAGTTCTCCAGGAAGCAGGATTGGAAAACTTTTAGGCGTGGAAGGGCTGACGAAATCTTACAAAGATACGTTGGGGTAGTTTTTCAATTTTGAAAACTTCAGATCAAAATAAACAGCGCCGTGCGTAATTCCGTGTTATAATATTTTCAAGGTATCATGACCGGCTTTCGAAACCGGGAACCCGAGAATTACTGTTCCCGGAATTAACTCCCAAATCGAACGCCCATAGATTTATCGATGAAGAAAAATTAAGACGAAATTTCTTGTTATATTCTTCAATTACTTTGAAGGGCACTGTTATTTTTATGGGGTAAGCTGGGGAAGGGGATATGAATAGGTCCAGTCTTATCAGTGGGGGATGTTACTTGTCCTGTCTTTCACACCTGCTACAATAAGTTCCTATAATCGACTCTTGAAAACCCTTTAGTTTCAAAAAGTGAGATACAGTCAAAATATATTGCAGAATATAAGTGACATTTGCATTTTCATTTTCTGGGAATAGCGCCAAGAATTGCAGCTTACCTTTCAGCCCCAACTCACACCAACGTTCATCGTCTATCCGCGTTCCTTGGTTTGTATTTGCATGTTGGTTCTATTCATTTTTCAAGTTTGACAAGTCTGAGAATTGGAAAATGGCTGCACTCTCGACTACTTCGGCTGAATGCTCTTAACCCTTTACCTAACGTGAAAAGCAGACGACACTTGCCAAAAAAATTCTTGAATAACTAAATTTTTTCATTTTTCGTCTCAAAAACATAGGTTATGACCCCTCGTTGGAACGAGCTCGACGAGCTCGTTCCAACGAGGGGTCATAACTTATGTTTTTGAGACAAAAAATGAAAATATTTTGAAAATTAATTGGCGATTTTTGAGAATAGCGCTGGCCGGTTTTGGCCGTTACGTTGGGTAAAGGGTTAACATTCACCGTGAATGCAACTGGGCATTGTAATGTTCTCAATTTATTCCACAAAAAGATACAGCGTTTTGCAACGCTTTTCGGTTCGGTCAAAAACTGATATTTTGATTTATGCAATCCCTTAAAAGTATTCAAATTTCTTCTATTTTCCTAATAACTGTCAAGTGTCAAAGTCATTTCCATTTATAAAATTAATTGTTATTGAGTTGGCCGCGGATTTTTGCACATTTTTTCAACGTATTAATGAAGCTTTGCCGTCTTTTTATCTTCAAATTTTCATCGTCAGAATGCATCTTCGTTTGTCATTCTCAGATGACTGAATCACGTTTGAAGACTTCAAACCTCGGCAACGTGATTTTCCACATTGTTCTTATGTCCTTGAGCTCGTCGAAGTACTCAACAACAGCTGCAAGATAGGAGCCTGCGCACCTCAGATTAGTGTCGAATCGGACCAGGAAAAGGATTTCGAATCGAATCGAATCTTATTGCTTTTCAAGTTGTACATATTGGACATTCTTATAGATGTTAAACCCTTCACCTAACACGAAAAGCAGAGGACACTTGCAAACAAACTTCTAGAATAACTTCTTTTTTGCGTCAAAAACATAGGTTATGACACCTCATTGGAACGAGTCAACGAGCTCGTTCCAATGAGGGATCATAAGCTATGTTTTTGAGATAAAAAATGAAAAAAATAATGAAAACTGAATGGTGATTTTTAAGAATAGCGCTGGCCTGTTTTGACTGTTACGTTGGGTGAAGGGTTAATATAGCAAATACTGTCAGTCTCCACTTAAGGTCTGTATTAAGAGGCGCGGGAACGTGGAAAAGCAATTCGGACATTGGGGCACGCCCATAGAGGGACATCCGCAAGCTGATATAACCATACAGTTGTGGGTATCTCACGTGGAGGCATGGCAGAAATACAATATACAAAGCTACGTTTAGACCAAATGAACCTGAGAAAAATTAACATTTTTTGCTCCATGTTTAGCAAATTTCCCCACCGGACCAATTTGATCCGGTGGGAAAATTTGTTAAAAATAGGGCTGCAAATGTGCACCTTTTCTAGTTTAAAGGCCCTGGAAGAGAAAATCATACGAGTAAGAGTGAAATACAAGTTACGGGGACAGCATATGAGTCGTGGGGGACCTTTCTACCCCACTGACTTTCAGACTTTCAGGTAGGGTATCATGGTGTAAAAATAATATTACACCGGCAAAGAGGTCCCCCCTCTCTCTCTCTCTCTCTCTCTCTCTCTCTCTCTCTCTCTCTCTCTCTCTCTCTCTCTCTCTCTCTCTCTCTATCTATCTATCTATCTATCTATCTATCTATCGTGTTCTCTGCAATAAATTGGGGCGTGCCCGCTGTGGCTGTTCGGTCCCAACGTATCTGAAAAGGTAATGCGCTTGTTTAGACAAGTTAGTCAAAATAAAGCGGAACATTTCATATACCGAATCAAAGAAGTTTCGATACTCGGAACAGATATCAGGCCTCCCGAATAAAGGTACACGGGAAGACACTTGGCAGGAGAACGTCCGACGATTCGAACATTTCCTAATTGGTTCCACTGGAACTGAATCAATAGGACGACTTCTAATTGAATCGAACTTTGTCACTTCGCAGCGTCCAATAGTGGGAGCAATTCCCTTTGTGAAAAAAATCTCCATCTGTGCCTGACATCCGATTGGGGACGGGGGACTCAGTATCCTGGCCTACTACTGCCTGATGGAACAAAAACATTTGGTAGTGTCACAGCACCCTATACCTCCAGCCCTAGAATTTACGCCCAGTTAATAACATGAGCTTAGTTACATACATGTTCGAACAGCCCTAGTTTGTGATTCTCAGAATATGTCGGCTCAACTTTTACTTTAGAACATGAGTTCTCGATATTTGACCGGAATTACGACACAAGGCGGCGGGAGGGGGGGGGGGGTAATCTTCGACAACACATGGTTGATCATTCAAGTGATCCATTATTTGTTTCATGATACTGAAATTAACAGCATTTGTTTTCTTTTTAATCTTATTGCTTGCTCAAACCTGATGACTAGCTTACTGGAAGTTCGTAACTGAAAACTGAAATTACGAATCTTCATCTGTATATTTTGTGATGGACTTAGTGAGTGCAAAACAGTTCAATTCTCGTTCTCAACTAGGACCGTGCGAAGTTTCGAAGATTCGGTTCTATGTCAACAGAACGAGAGACTGCAGGCCTCGAGTTTTATCCTTCCGCATGGCACAAGTGCCATATCGATTAACTCATTCACACGCATGTCGTTCTGTGTTTATTACACGCCTTTACGTCTATAAAAACAATCATTAGAAGGACATTCAGCAATTCATTTGACAACTGTCAACCACGAGAACACATTTTATCGCCAACCAAGTTTGCGAGGAGAACCCGTGTTACTATTTCGTCCCCTGGGTTCCAATGTGTTCTATGTGCCTACTGGCACATAGAACACATTGGAACTCAGTGGACAATTTTCAGCTATCGCTAGCGATTCAAACTGTAATTGAGTTGCACGATTTGTAGAAAATTCCAGTGAAATTTCACTTCTATTTAAAAGTTGTCCGTCATCGATTTCCGTTCCGCGCATATGTGCGGAACAGATTTTCATTTTCCGCATGGTTCGGTGTTGCTGTAGATGCGAATTTCAAAGAACAGGCGTGTAATAAAAAATATTGATCAATGAGAAGGGTATTTATGGAAATGTGATAACAAACTCTTCAAATATTGCGAAGCTTTCAAAAACATGGTCGGACAGTAAGGTGAGCACTCCTAAAGTCTCATCCCTTAACCTTCCTAGAATTTTCTTGATTTTTTTATGTAAAGCAGCCATGATTCAATTTGATAGGAATGGAAGTAAATTTGAAGTCAGTTGAAGTCAGCGGCTTCACAAGCAGAGACGTGGCTAGAGGTTTCCGATTGGGGGGTATAGGGTAGTGAATCTCCAACTAGGGGGGGGGGCTGGAGGGGGAAGCCCCCTCCTGATCCCTCCCCGTAGTTGGAAATTCACTGCTGAGAAAGATTTTGAAAATAAAGTCATTAAAGGGGGCATAAAATTGATTCTAGTAACTAAAATGCCAACGCATTTATGATAGAATTGTAAGGTTTTTATTATTTGGTATTCTTCTGGGAATTGATTATGTGCTAAACAAATGCTCAAGCTTAGAACTTTGAACAATTCACACTGCTGTAACATTAAATCAGATTTTATGCAGGAATGATCAATTTTCGATGTTTCATCACTTTGTAACTGCGAATGATGAAATTAACCCAGAATAACGATTTTACATGATGTGATTTTCTTGAAGTACATTTCGATGATTTTTTTATTGCGATAAGTAAACGTACTGTAGAAATCTCGTACCGTCTGGCATCATGCATACCTATGAAGCTCGATATTGCGTACATTGTAGTTGTAAATAGTAACAGTTAGAATTTGTGCCGATTTGAAACCGAGTTGGAATTTGGGAAGTAAAGGAGACATCAGTATCGTCAAAGAAGATCTAAAACCCAGATAGATGGAATTTCCAACTACTCATGACTTGCCCTCCGAATTTCCAACTATAAGAAATTTTGGCCAGCATTGGGGGAGCTCCCCCCCCCCCCCCCCCCACACACACACACACACATACCCCTGTCGCCACGTCCCTGTTCACAGGGGCATCTGATGTCTGAAAAGGGGATTGCCACATCATGGAAGTATCTTTCACTATTGGCGTGTCAGAATCTGGTGCAAGCTCTCAGGCCTGAACCTTTTCCAACAGTGTATTACAACACAGCATGTGACATAAAAACTCTCAAAATAATCTGATAAATACTGGTAAACCATTACATTGGTTAACCCGTCAGTATTATTTGGCAATTGATTTTGTTATCTCTTTCCCCAACGTATCGACCAAAACTGGCCAGCGCTATTCACAAAAATCACCATTCACTTCTCATTATTTTTTTCATTTTTGACTCAAAGACATAGCTTATAGCCCCTCAATTAGGAGTCATAAGCTATTTTGTGAGGCAAAAAATGAAAACAAAATTTGCTCAAGGATTTTGTTTGCAAGTGTCGTCTGCATTTCGTGTTAGGTAAAGGGTTAAGCAGTCTGAAATGGGTTCTCAAAAGTGGGTTTCCTAAGCGAAATAAGGCGAACTTTTTGTGTTGTGTGGTCGCCTTGACGTTCTAATTTGTACTAGCCAAACGAACGTAAACAACAATATTTTTTTCTTCATCTCAATCCACGAGAGTGCAGTAGTGTGAGATGTAATGTTACACATTGCCGCAGGGCCTTGTTAAAAACATCGTCGTCAACAAGCATCATTAATACCTTAAACGGGGATTTTTTTAATTTAGAAATGGATTCGCGTATCCCTGGGGGGCAGTTAAGATTGAAATTTTGCAGCTGTTGACCCGTAAATTATCTTAATTAACCTATGTATTAACAGGACCTCCATGACAATATGTTTAAACTTGATTTTTTTCTTGGGATTGTGGATTTATAAATTGAAACAGAACCGAGATTGATCCTGAATTAACCATCCAAAGTTGGTGAAATAATAGGCACTATGACTCATGGCCTGTACGAATAAAAGTCTAAAGTCTGTTTCTGTAGTACAGTGAAACCCTGTTAATTGAATAGCCACTTTGCCAATGAAAAATATTCAATTAACAGGAGTATTCAATTAACAAGGATAGTGCCACTTTCCTGTATTCTAGAAGTAAACTTAGCTTTTATTCTATTATATCTTGTTTGACAGAGCTCCATGAGCTCTGTCAAACAAGATATAATAGATTAAATGCCTGTATTGGATGTACTGAGGCCAAATAGGTCTATAAACAAAGGAAAACTGGGTAGAGTCACAGTAATTTCTCGACAGTTTACAAGATTTTTTATTCAATTAATAGGGGTTTACTCTATAACCTATATTCAATTATCAGGTCAAATTTGTACTGGATGGCTTTGTGTTGGGAAATTATATTCAATTAACAGGGATATACAATTAAGAGATATCCAATTAAGTGGGCTCCACGGTATTCATTTTTAAGTTTGAGTTTACCTTTAACGTTGCCTTCTTTCGTTGACGTCGCCGCGTGTGTTGCCCGTTTTGCTTACCCCATGACTCGCTGTGAATTATATCGATCTGTCTCGAATGGCAACTGGCTGAGAGTTGCAATCTACTCCTCGTCACACATTGTTATATCTTTGAATAAAGTTTAACACAAAGATGCCGGTGCCTATTTTATTGACAGTGTTTGTTTTTGCCTTCCCTGTCACTTGATTTCAGTATCGGTAGAATAGATATGGGAGTTCTCGAATCAGAGAGTTTTCTCTACTACGGCCTTTAACCCTTTACCCAACGCAGACGATATCAAAATTTATTATTTTAAATATTAGTTTTTTAAATTTTTCACAAAATGTCAACAAAACCATATCATGTGACCCCTCGGTGGAACGAGCTCGTTCCAACGAGAGGTCACTTGATATGGGTTTGTTGAAACTGTTTGAAAAATAATTGATTTTCAACTGCTCAATTTGTATATTACGTGGGCACGTGCAAATTCGTTAGGTAAATGGTTAAAGTCGCGAAAGACAAACAGTTTGGTTCCATAAATAACAATACGCACTATCGTGCCGAAATATTGTTGAATGGGAAAATCTGTTGAATGTGGAGCCCAAAAATGCGCATAATTCTCAATATGGAGGTGGTGAGTCCAGATCATAGCTTTCTGTATTTACCGTACCGCGAAGGAACATGGACAACCACAGATATGTATATATCAGTGTAAGGATGGCCTTGTATGACCGTGCACACCTGCGCCACCCGGTAAGTTTTGAATGCTTCCTGTGGCACTGTCTCGAATATGCATACAGTATTTTTCACAAATGATGCAAGTTGGTCGGAGAAAATGTCCAGGAATGTTATAAGTCTGTGGTGAGTGATAAAAAAAACCGAAACAAGTTTTTGTTCCATCAATTTTGTGTCCTAGTAGATTCGTCACCCATTTTTGATATAACAGGGTATCGTAAAAAGAGGCACTTTGTAAAGAGTCGTTTCTTTTTACAAAGTGCCTCTGCAAAGCCGATCATCATCCGACTCAATTAGATTGTATCCATTCCAGCTTCACATAAGTGACCGGTGGCCCTTCATTCAGACAAACAAATGAAAGGACGAATATTTTGAAACTCATAAACTTTCTATAAACTATCAAAAGATAGCAAAACTAACAAGAGGATGGCAGAACCCGATGAGGGTGCATAAATCTTCAGTGAACATTATCTCTGGGGGTCTCTACAAAATAATAAATCTGAAAATTACCAAAGAAAACAATCAATGAAAATTATTGAAAAAAAATTAATGACAGGACTTGAAAGAGGAATTATTCACAGTTATAAATATTCAATCAACTTGCTCAGACATACCACATTATTACATTATGAGTCAGACGTCTTTGAAGGAGAGGCAACCACAACATGGCTGTGCTATCAGTTTGTTTGTTTGTCTGTTAGTCTGTTTATTGGGCTCAGTGACACTTTTAACAATCAGGGTCATATCATGCCGAACAGTTTTGCGGGTGGTGAATGTCGGAGTGCTCGAAAAGAACCACTGAGCTGCGGTGAGAAACCACCAGACTCTCCAAATGGCTAACCCGACACAAGCAGAGTAAGCAGCGGTTGGATGAAAGTGACCTTCGACGTGCAGTACGCCTTAGTACGCAGTACCACTGTGTCCCCACGTAGGCAATCGGGATTAAGTGCCTTGCCAAAGGAGACGGGACACAACCCTCGATCTTCGGTTTAACCCTTTACCCAACGAATCGGCCACATCCGCCCGCGTAATATGCAAATTCAGCATCTGAAAAAATATTATTTTTCAAAAAAATTCAACAAAGCCATATCATGTGACCCCTCTTTGGAACGAGCTCTTCGAGCTCGTTCCAATGCGGGGTCACATGATATGGTTTTGCTTTAAACTTTTGAAAACTTTTAAATAATGATATTTAAAATAATAAATTTTGATATCGTCTGCGTTGGGTGAAGGGTTAAAGTCCAATGCTCTAACCAATGAGCCACCGAGCTTTTTGTGTTATCGCAAAAGTCACACTGAGAAACGAAAACTTTTCTTCATAATTATAAGCATCCCTGACTTATCTCGTCATGAAAATCGACTTTCGATAAAGTTATCTCCCCTTGAAATTATTAGATGATCGAGGAAGGTCAATTAAAAGCATGTTATTGTTGAGAAAACATCTATGATATCAGTCGAAACTAAAGCGAAGTTTCCTTTTTTACCTTTAATAAACGAAAACAATAGACAGAGCTGTCTGTTGTTTTCGTTTATTAAAAGTTACAGAAGGAAACTTGGCTTTTTATGACAAGCTGATTAAATGCAACTAAGTAAGCGTCCACTTCATGCTCTTTGTTTAACGAATGTTTCTGTATTCAACTGGTGATGTACAAATCGGACCTTTTGTATCAGCACCGTTTATATTAGTTCCTTTCCCGTCGGGTCATTAGTTACGCTTCGAAAAGTTTCCAAATTTCGTTATAAAATTATCGATCGTCTGTAGCGTAGTGTGAAAATGAAAACGTCCAAAGCAAAATAAAGTCGGTTCATAGAAGAATAAGTTAACAAAAAATGAGATAATATTAAAAAACAATTTTCCAACCACAACTTTAACCCCGTCCCGTGTCAGTCTCGTCTGCGCACCCGTTATATCTAAATTTGTCAACTTTATGTCTGTAAATTTTTGGACATCCTGACATGCTTCGAATTTCTTTTAAAAAGGTTCCTCCCAGCTGTTTTGCAAATCCGCCCAAATTTGAACTCATATTTTTTCTATCAGTAACAGCCACCAAATTGTTAGGCGTGAACGGACACCAGCCGAAGAGAACAGCGATACAAATTTCAACAAACAGCCCAACAGAAAAGATGGCGAATGTAATTTAGATTGATTCCTAAAAGGTTGTTTTGATTTATTATCGATCCATTTGATCAGTACCGCTTCAAACAAAAACAATGGGCTCTTCACCTTTGGGTTTAAACATTGAAATTAAAATTTGTTTATTTAAATGCATTTTAACGCATCGGGATGTGTAATAAATACAGAACGCGATGTGTGTTTGAATCGGTGGGCGCTTTACATAACTCGTTGGAATGGCGATGTCAAAACCGGTTTGTGCTTCATTAATTAAATTTTTGATGATTATTCCTATAATTAGTTGTTTGAATCTAATACTATTGCGACCTTAGAAATATTGCCCACTCGTGGAATGCATATCGTCAACGGATTAATACGAAGACTTTTTATTCGTACGCATCTCGTTTACGCCTAAAGTCATTTGTTGGGGAGATCCAAGGATTCAAGGATTCTTCTGCCCTCTTTGTGAAAGTTATTTATTTATTGGTGTTTAAGGTCCTATATTTCTGTGCCATGGCTATTCATGACCGCAACGTGGATAGTCAAATCCAGCCAATTGTTTATACCTATACTGAAGAAAGCTCCAATGGCAGGCTTGAAAATAAGCAATCTGACATTTGTAGAATGAGGTCCCCAGAGTGTGAATTTGATAATGCTATCCCATACAGTGGGCCAATGTATCCTCTGGGTACCTCTTTCTGTTTAGTTTTGAGACCCTGCTGTGCAGGGTAGCATCACTAAATTCACCCTCTATGAACCTCATTTTGCAGATGCCAGTCTGCTTATTTTTTGGCTTGTTCAATGGGGAATTTGTTTTGGAGAGGAAGAAACACAAAGTCTAAGAAAATGTACATTCAAATTTATTTGAACCGAGATCATTAAGAGACCGATATCTGGGCAACTGCATGTATAATACCTGAAGTTTCACAACAAATAGTCACATGGAACCATGTTCACCCCTGCCTCTTATCTCTTTCAAACAGTTCTTATTCTTTTAAAGAAGAACTTGTTATTTGCCTTTGAATATTCAGACACTTTCTAAGGTTTAGGTAAACAATTTAAATTTATTGCACAAATGGTGTCCTGAAGTAGGTGGTCAATAGGCCCCATCAAACTAATTTTGACTTACCCAGTTTAGAACACCAATTGTGTATTAATTTTTTTTTCGATTGGAGATTGAGAATTGGAAATTTGCGATTGAGGATTGGGAGAAATTATGCCCAGAAGTGTCCCATCTTAGACCCCTGCAGTCACCCAACAGAATCCCCGAGCCTCTAGACACTCGACTGTATAAACTTGTTCATTATGAAACTTATAGGGAGAAACAGTTTCAATAAGGTTTTCGTGGGGAAAACCATTTGGGAAATGGTGGGTCTGCCAAGTATCACATACGGTACGGAAGTGGTACCCCTAAACCAGACGACCGTAAAGAGCTTGGAAATCCTGCAGAACGATGCAGGCCGATGGATAACGGGGTCGAGTAATGCCGCAGCGCTAGAAGCAATCAGGGGTGAGCTTGGGTGGATGAGGATCAAGGACAGGATAGACCTGTTGAAACTCGGTTATCTTAATTATTTGGTAAATCTCTCAGACAGCCGATGGTGTAAAGTAATGTTCCTGAGAATTTTCAACTCAAATATAAAGACGGGGTGGATGGTCCAAGTGAGGGAGCTAGTAGAGAACTACTCATTGGAGATCTCGGGCCTGGACGTTGGGGCCAACCAGGGTAAAACAATCGTCAGAGAAAGGGTCATGGAGGACTGTAACCGTAATTGGCGAGAGGGGGTCAAATCAAAGAGGTCTTTGGGTGGCCTGCGTGATAAAGAGAAGCCAGGCTTTGAAGAGAACCTTGATGGCACCTTTGGGGGGGGGGTCACTGCTGTTCAAGATGAGGTCGCGATCCCTGGAGCTGGGGGGATTGGGAAGGACAGTGAAAAGTGAAAAGGAATGCCAGATGTGTAATTTGGGCATGGTGGAGACCCTGGAACACTTTCTTCTAGAATGCCCAAAGTACCAGTCTAAAAGAATAAGATTCACTGGGAGTATAATGGGGAAGTGGGATGGGAGAATGAAGGACATGTGGTTAGGGGGAGACTCAAAGGAGAGGGTTAATATGCTAATCGAAGAGATTGGGAAGAATGGGGCAAGGGATGTCATCAAGCAGTTCGTCTACGAGTGTTGGGAGGAGAGGAGAAGCATGGTAATAGGGAGGCAGTTGGGAGTACAGGGGTAACCAAGGCCTTCTCGTCCGAGAACCGCGACAAATCAGCGGCTGGCCAAAGTGTTATTATTATTACACAAAACTGCAGTCGGAATACTTATTCAATTCCTTATCGGCGTTCCGGGATGGATTATCACTAAAACACCGATCGGGTTAGTTAACACCCAAACAGTAGCTCACGATAGTTCTCTTCCTCAAATGATTTAACCCTTTACCTAACATGGAAAGCAGATGACACTTTCAAATAAAAGTCTTGAATAATTAATTTGTTCCATTTTTTGTCTAAAACATACAGGTTATGAGCCCTCGTTGGAACGAGCTCGACGAGCTCGTTCCAACGAGGGGTCGTAACCTATGTTTTTGAGCCAAAAAATAATGAAAATTAATTGGCGATTTTTGAGAATACCTCTGGTCGGTTTTTGCCGTCACGGTAGGTAAAGGGTTAAGTATTTTAACATTAAAAACGTTTCAATGTGTTATTCATTCACATGGCGCAGAAGTTCATTTGGGTAAATAATCGTGTCGCTTTTTGCGCAACTTTAACAGACAGACTGATGTGTATAATATGTTAAGTACGGACAGACTCTATGCATACCAAATACATTTCATGTTTGTGTTTTCTCGACATACTAAATATTTAATAAATATTTTACACATTGCGACGTGAGAAAATTATAAAATAATAAATCCACTCTTTAACGGGCAAATGAGCTTCTTGATTAATTTGTTTCAAAAGCACACATGGTTGTTGTCTGGTGAAAATATGGAATATCAGTTGGTGGAGATGGTGTCACATGAAGCTCAGTTCGGCCCTGCCTGCCCCAATATTGTTCCCACTTCGCATCATATCTGCTCGCCCTGTAACGTTCAATATCGAGACAATACAGCCATTTTCGTTTATTATTTTCTAATTTTGATATGTATCAGTTTTCCTCTTAAAGAGATTTATTCTAATTTTAACTTGGGCGATATCCCCGCCACTAATCCACACACACCAGGAACAGCTGCAAACAGTGCATTGTTGTGCATGCCTTATCAGATCCTTATAGCTAATGTCCCACCCCAATTATGCCCCATGGGACATTTTGTCTTCCTTGTTAACATTCCAGAACTTTTCTATTTATTTATTGCTGTTGTGGGTGGGGGGGGGGCGCGGTGGCTCAGTAGGTAGGGGTGCAGGCTGCAAGCCGAGAGACCCTCGGTTCGAATCCCACCTGCGGCAATCGCGTTGTGTCCTTGGGCAATACACTTCACCCCCATTGCCCACGTGGGGGCACGGTGACGCTGTGTACTAAGGCGTACTGCACGTCGATAGTGCACCTGTCTTCAACCAATGCTAACCCTGCTTGTGTGGAGTTAGTATGTTGGGGAGCTGACAGTTGCTCGCCGTTGCTCGGTGGTTCTCTCCGGGTACTCCGGCTTCCTCCACCCGTAACACTGTCGTGGTCATGATTAGCCATTGTGCAGAAATATGTGACCTTAAACACCAATAAATAAATAACTAATTGCTGTTGCGTTCAGAAATAGTTCTTTTTCTCAACAACGGTGAGTAATTGCCAGACTCCTCAACGCACTCCGCCCACAGAAGCATGGCTAGCATTGGTTGAAGACAAGGACACCATCGACGCGCAGTACGCCTTAGTACACATCGATACCGCAGGCAATGGGGATGAATTGCCTTGCCCAAGAATACAACGTAGTTTCCCCTGGCTGGGATCGAACCGTAGACCTTTCGGTTTGAAGTTCAATGCCGTGACCAGTGACCCATCTCTCTCCCTAAAGTTATCAGTAAACTTAACACTAATGGTAGGACATTTCATATAAAAATTAAAACTTCTAAATGTTAGCGAAGTTGTACCATCGATATGCGCATCATTTCACAAACTTCATGCATTTTTATTATAAAAATAAAGAAACTAGCTTTTTACAATTTTTCAATAATTAGTTTAATCTTTAACTATTATTGTCTGTTTAACCCTTTACCCAAACGAATCGGCCGCATCCGCCCGCGTAATATGCAAATTCAGCAGTTGAAAAAATATTATTTTTCAACAAATTTCAACAAAGCCATATCAAGTGACCCCTCGTTGGAACGAGCTCGTCGAGCTCGTTCCAACGAGGGGTCACTTGATATGGTTTTATTGAAATTTTTTGAAAAATTTGAAGAAATGATATTTAAAATAATAAATTTTGATATCGTCTGCGTTGGGTAAAGGGTTAAACTCATTTAAAAATAAGACAACGGCACTTTCCTCATCTTTTTGATGTTCTGTGACCGTTTTTTACGTCCATTATGTCAACAGCGTGCACATCATGACATATTATATAGACACTATCCTTTCCATTAACCCTTTGAACACTTATGGTATCTTCCATGTCAATTCCATGGTAGCAATAGGAAGAGTCCATATTTATTATTTGGGGGTAGACCAATTAATATTTTCAGGGCTGCACGTTGAAAATATTGAATGGTCTACACCACACATTTACCTTGTAGTCATCCCCTTAAATGACATTATGAAGTAGTTTGTGATCCGGTCGGAAAAAACGGCCTCTGGAGTATAAAGGGTTAATATAAAAGTCTGGGAGGTAAGATTTGCTATTTTTTTTTCCTCTGACGAATGAGAACATGCAAATTATTGTAAAACACATTCGTTAAACAAAGAGCCCAGAGAGGACATTTACTTTGTTGCTTTTAATTGGCTTGCCATAGAAAACCAAGTATCGTTTTGTTAGTAAATTGTTACTCTTAATAAACGAAAACAACAGACATCTCCGACAGCTATCTGTTGTTTTTGTTTATTAAAAGTAACAAAAGTTCAATGCCTTAACTAATGAGCCACCGCGCTTCTTCCGGATTACGAGGTGGAATGTATTTCACCCAACATTACTTGATACACAGATATAGCTAGGTTGATTAACAATCCACAAATACACTAAAACAAGGCAAGTGAATTGTAACTAAATCACCCGCGGAGTGGAGTTATCACCCAAACTATGACTTTCAAATTTTATATATATCGACTAAAAACACAAGCAATGTTTCAGCCAATGGACCTCCGGGTTTAACCTTTGCTTAAACTTTGCTAGTGCTTGTTATGCTTTGCAACAAATTTGCAATTATTGCTTGGGTGGAATCTCCACTCTGCGGGTGATTTAGTGATAATACACTCTCCAGGTACTGTAGGTTGATAACAAATCCACAAATACACCAGAACAAGGCAAGCTGCACAGATAAGATGAATGATAAGAATTGTGAACGGATATCAAAGCCTTATTAGATCGATACATTCTTCACTCAGAACTCGATTTAATGTGTTGTTTCTCACACGACGAAGATGGGTCAATGTGTATGCCGCCGTGGGCTAGTGATGGCATGGGCAGTGATGTCCAGGCATGCATTTATCAGGTAATAAAAATCATCAGCAAAATGTTAATTAGGTTCCGCTCTGCAGTTTCGCATTGTTGAACATGGATGAAATTCTAAACATGGGGCATATGTTAAATCTCATGCCATGTAAATTATATGAGATATATTTTGAGTATCAGATAGATGATTACATTAGGCTATTTGTTGGACAAGAGAATTTGAAGTTTTGTTTCTAAAGTCGGAGTCTGATGCATAGGGGTAAATTACCAGATGAATTATGGGAAACAGTGGCTTCGAAAAATCGGCTATTTTTTAAAATGTCATTTTTCTATGGGTTTGTTACCAGGCATGTAACTAAAAATGATACTGAAACATGGAAATTTTTTCTTCACATTTTAGAAACAGGGGGTTATATGCTACAGGAATAGATGAGTGGGAAAATTTTGCTTTTGGGGCTGGTGGGTGGCTGAAAATGGCAGGTACCGGCATTTTTTCATGCAATTCTACAGGTTGAAGTGTTGCCTTTGACAATAAAGTAGTTTACTCACATTCACATTGTTTATTTCTACTTTGTCAGATAGTGTTGTATATTTTTAGTGGATTTGGCAAATGTAATACATGTTATGGGTTAGGTAACTAGAATTTTCAGATTATGTCAGCTCAACTTTTACAGTACGTGGAGAGTGTATTATCATTAACTCACCCACAGAGTGGAGATTCCACCCGGGTAATAATTGCAAATTTGTTGCAAAGCATAACCAGCACCAGCAAAGTTTCAGCCCCAATGGACCTCCGGGTTAAACCCGGAGGTCCATTGGCTGAAACATTGCTTGTGTTTTTTGTCGATATATACAAAATTTGAAAGTTATAGCTTGGGTGATAACTCCACTCCGCGGGTGATTTAGTTGCAATCCACTCTCCACGTACTGTACTTTAGAACATGAGTTCTCGATATTTGACCGGAATTACGACACAAGGCGGCGGGAGGGGGTGGGGGTGTAATCTTCGACAACACGTGATTGATCATTCAAGTGATCCATTATTTGTTTTATGATACTGAAATTATCAGCATTTGTTTTCTTTTTAATCTTATTGCTTGCTCATACCTGGTGACTAGCTTACTGGACGTTCGTTACTGAAAACTGAAATTACGAATCTCCATCTGCATATTTTGTGATGGACTTAGTGAGTACAAAACCGTTCAATTCTCGTTCTCAACTAGGACCGTGCGAAGTTTCGAAGATTCGGTTCTATGTCAACATCGATGGCCTGATTTGGAATCAATTTCAAATCGACATCCTAGTTCGAATATTTTCGAATAGGGTGACTCACGTTTTTTTTTCAATAAGAGACAATAACAAATAAATGACGGACGTGACAGCCGTTGCTTATTCCCAGTTTCTTATTCGACATTCGTTATCAACCGATGTTATCGGTTATCTAACGATTGGCGAATAAGAACTGGGAATAAGTAACGGTTTCATGTCCCCCAAATAAGTGTCTTCTGCTGGCAAATTAGGCCACAGAAATGAAAGAATAGTTGCATGTTGCGTTTCCGGTTCAATCTGCTTATCGAGACGCTTGTCAACATTGCACGTTACATTGTAACAACAGAAATTATATAAAGTGGAACGCGACAATCTCGCTTTCAACTTTATAAGTATTGTTGTAGCAGTGCAACTTAAACTCCGACACGAGGTGACCCTTGCTGTCGAAAGTGTCGTTAAACCCCAATAAAACACAAAATATAATAAAACTGTGCAACCTCTCCACTCGGTACGTGCATAATTCAAAGATATGGATGGTAATTTCGTAATTTCGTAAAATAACAAGTGATTTCACGAAAACTGTTTCGGGCTGTTTCCGATTCAATTCGGATTCGATGTCGAGGATGGCATTGGATCCTCGTTTCGATTCGAAATTGGATTCGATGATAGACATTTCATTTCGCATGGTCTTAGATCCGACAGAAATGTACCTGGTAGACAGTCGGATGGGCCTTCGGCCTAATATTACTGCCTGATAGATAAACATCCGACACGAGGTGTCCCTTGCTAAGGAAAGCGTCCTTAAACCCAATAAATAATAATAATAATGATAGGCAAACAATGTGACAGGCACGATGGAAACATTTCTTAATACAATCTATTCAACGAGAAGAAGGGTGCTTCCAAGAAGAGACGGATGATGATTATTTTGTCGTGTGGCTAATACACAGAACGACACACGCGTGTGAATGGTTAATCGATAATGGCACGGGTGCCAGCGCGACAGGATAGAACGAGATGCTGCAGGCCTCGAGTTTTATCCTTCCGCGATTGTACAAGTGCCATACCGATTAACTCATTCACACACATGTCGTTCTGTGTTTATTGCATGCCTTCACGTCTATAAAAACAATTATTGGATGAGACTCAGCAATTCATTTGACAACTGTCAACCAAAAGAACACATTTTATCGCCAACCAAGTTTGCGATGGGAACCCGTGTTACTATTTCGTCCCCTGGGTTCCAATGTGTTCTATGTGCCTACTGGCACATAGAACACATTGGAACTCAGGGGACAATTTTCAGCTATAGCTAGCGATTCAAATTGTAATTGAGTTGCACGATTTGTAGAAAATTCCAGTGAAATTTCACTTCTATTTAAAAATAGTCCGTTATCGATTTTCGTTCCGCGCATATGTGCGGAACAGATTTTAATTTTCCGCATGGTTTTGTGTTGCTGTAGATGCGATTTTCAAAGAACAGGCGTGTTATAAAAAATATTGATCAATGAGAAATGTGATAACAAACTCTTCAGATATTGGGAAGCTTTCAAAAACATGATCGGACAGTGAGGTGAGCACTCCTAAAGTCTCGTCTCGTAATCTTCCTAGAATTTTCTTGATTTTTTTATGTTAAGCAGCCATGATTCAATTTGATAAGAATGGAAGAAAATTTGAAGTCAGTTGAAGTCAACCTCTTCACAAGCAGGGACGTGGCTAGAGGTTTCCGATTGGGGGTGTAGAATAGTGAATTTCCACCTAGGGGATGGCCGGGGGGAGCCCCCCCCCCCCCTCCAGTTCCCTCCCCGTAGTTGGAAATTCACTACCGAGAAAGATTTTGAAAATAAAGTCATGAAAGAGGGGGCAAAAAATTGATTCTTGTAACTAAAATGCCAACAACATTTATCATAGAATTGTAAGGTTATTATTATTTGGTATCTTTCTGGGAACTGAATATGTGCTAAACAAATGCTCAAGCTTAGAACTTTGAACAATTCACACTGTTCTAACATTAAATCAGATTTTAAGCAGGAATGATCCAATTTTCGATGTTTCATCATTTTGTAACTGTGAATGATGAAATTAAATGTCTTTATTAACCCCGCACCTGTCGTGTATCCGACCCCCTGATACAGATGTTTGTATACAACAAGCACGTTCCTTTCGCGTGAGTTCCATCTTTTTTCTTTTTGTTCATCTGTACGAATAAATAGTTCGTTATATATTCGTCTACATTCTTGACTTATCCCCAGTATATTGTAAGATAAAATGATTATTACCATTATGTGGATGTACAGAATATGTATCAGAGTCTCGCTCCTGGTTCTAAGGGTAGTTCACGACTCGTCTTCGACTCGTCGTGATCTACCCTTAGAACCCGGAGCTCGACTCGGATACATATTTTGTACATCCACATAATGGTAATAATCTCTATACATTGGTAAACCGCTCAGTATTATTTGGCAATTGATTTTGTTATCCCTTTCCCCAACGTATCGACCAAAACTGGCCAGAGCTATTCACAAAAATCACCATTCAATTCTCATTATGTTTTTTCATTTTTTATCTCAACGACGAGCTCGTTCCAACGAGGGGTCATAACCTATGCTTTTGAGACAAAAAATGAAAGAAATTAGTTATTCAAGAATTATTTTTCGAAGTGTCGTCTGCTTTACATGTTAGGTAAAGGGTTAAACAAGTTCTACAAATAAAACAATTAGGAGTCATAAGCTATTTTTTGAGGCAAAAAATGGAAAAAAAAGTAACTCAAGGATTTTGTTTGCAAGTGTCGTCTGCATTTCGTGTTAGGCAAAGGGTTAAACAATCTGAAATGGGTTACTCAAAAGTGGGTTACCTAAGCGAAATAATGCGAATTTTTGGGGTTTTGTGGTCACCTTAACGTTCTAATTTGTACTAGCCACACGTACGCAAAACAACTTTTTTTTTTCTTCATCTGAACCCACGAGAGTGCAGTAGTGTGAGAGGTAATGTTACACATTGCCGCAGGGCCTTGTTAAAAACAGCATCGCCAACAAACATTATTAATACCTTAAACGGGGATTTTTTTAATTTAGAAATGGATTCGCGTATTCCTGGGGGAAGTTAAGATTGAAATTTTGCGGCTGTTGACCCGTAAATTATCTTAATTAACCTGTGTAATACCAGAACCTCCATGACAATATGTTTAAACTTGATTTTTTTTCTTGGGATTGTGGATTTATAAATTGAAACAGACCCGAGATTGATCTGGAATTAACCATCCAAATTGGGTGGAATAATATTATTTTGCAGTCACTGTGATTCATGGGCCTGTACGAATAAAGTCTAAAGTCTGTTTTTTTTCTGCAGTGTTCATTTTTAATTTTAAGTTTGTGTCGACTTTTAACGTTGCTTCTTTCGTTGACGTCGCCGCATGCGTTGCCAGTTTTGCTTACCCCATGACTCACTGTGAATTATCTCGATCTGCCTCGAATGGCAACTGGCTGAAAGATGGCATCTTTTTTCCGTCTACCATTGTTTTATTACACCCCTAACGTCTAATTATAATAGGAATCGGTAAAAATGAATTGCGTTCTCCCCTCACTAGAGAGATGAAACACCTCGGTGATTAACATTTCGTGTGAACTTGAAATTTACAAACGAATTTTCACAAGCGCAAAACAAAAGTTGTTCTAGCTCCACTAGTGAGTATAACAAGACGTCATAATTACGTCATTTCGTCAACAATCCCGAAAACTATTTTGTGTCGATGTACACAACATCCAATGTGATCTGTGTCGGCGGAAACAGCGATCAGCTGATTGTGTAAACAGATTTCTTGCGTGGTATGGGCATCGGTTGGGATCGTTTCAGTTGATGCTTCAAATGAAAGGGGTATAATAAAAAGAAGACAGCCTTGTATAAGCTAAACAAGCTTACTGCTGAATCCACTTCAGTTTATGTACTATTGTGTTAATATGTAATCTGTTCTTCAACATGTTTTCTGAAATAAATATTGTTTAAACTAATAAAAAGAAAATCTAATGTTTTCTTGTGAATACCGGGATTCGTGAGTGAGAGAATTTGTATTTTCACTCGCAGCAAGCTGCTCGTGAAAATACAAATTCTCTCACTCACTCATGAGATAAATCCTGGTATTCACAAGAAAACATTAGATATCCTCTATATATCTTTGCATGAGGTTTAGCAAAGGGATACCGGTGCATATTGTATTGAAAGTGTTTGTTTTTGCCTTCCATGTCAGTTGATTTCAGTGTCGGTAGAATAGATATGGGAGTTCTCGAATCAGGGACGTGGTTACCGGGAAGCACAGGTCCACGTCCCCTTCCCCATACTTTGTAGGAAATGTGTGAAAGAGAGAGAGAGAAGGGAGAGAGAGAGAGAAAGAGAGAGAGAGGGACAGAGTTTATGCCAACATTACGTTTATCAACCCAGCAACCCGGCAGAAAGGGAATAAAAAAACTTTTTACTCTTAAGATGTGACGAAGATTCTCTTTTGTAGTTTGTCTCTACTACGGCCTTTAATCTTTTACCTAACGCAGACGATATCAAAATTTATATATTATTCTAAATATTAGTTTTTCAAAGTTTTTAAAATCTTTTAACAAATCCATATCATGTGACCTCCTCAATGGAACGAGTTCGACGAGCCCATTCCATTGAGGGGTCAAATGATATGGTTTGGGGGAATTTTTTTTTTTTGAAAGATTTGAAAAAATAGTATTTATAATAACATATTTTGATATCGTCTGCGTTGGGTAAAGGGTTAATATCACATTATTCAAACACTCTGCTTCAAACCATTCAATTATGTCCAGTAAAACTTGTTGTCTCGGTTGCGTTCGGCGAGAAAAAGGTTTCGTTGTGAACAATTTGGTTGCACCTAGTAACGACACATCAAGGGGAACAACTCTGACTTGGTCCTATCGGACGGGATCGACATTATATCAGCAGAGTTTGAAGCTCGTTCCAACGAGGGGTCACGTGATATGGGTTTGTTGAAATTGTTTGAAAAATTGTTTTTCAACTGCTGAATTTGCATATTACGGTGCGGCCGATTCGTTAGGTAAAGGGTTAAAGTCGCGAAAGACAAGCTGTTTGGCTCCATAAATAACAAATCACCCTATCGTGCCGAAATATTGTTTCGGCCCAATAGGGGACATTTGTTGAAAATGGAGCCAAAAATGCGCTTTATTCTCAATGTTGAGGTACACGAGTCATGATCATACGTTTGTGTATCTACCAAACCGCGAAAGTACACGGACAACCACTGATATATATATCAGTGTAAGGGTGCTCTCGTATGGCCGTGCACACCTACGCCACCCGGTAAGTTCTGAACTCTGCTTACGTCCCTGTATCGAAAATGCATATCGTATTTTCCACAAATGATGCAATGTGGTCGGAGAAAATCTCTAGGAATGCTATAAGAGTGTGGCTAATGGTAAAAAAAGAAACAAGTTTTTATTCCATCAGTTTTGTTTACTCGTAGATTCGTCATCCATTTTTAATATAACAGAGTATCGTAAAACTAAAACAGAGAGGCACTTTGTGAAGAGTCGTATCTTTTTAGAAGTTGGCTATGCAAAACCGATAATCACCCGACTCAATTAGATTGTAACCATTTTAGTTTCACATAAGTGAACCGATGGCACGATGGCCCGCCATTTAGACAAACAAATGGAAGGACGAATATTTGAAACTCATGAACTATATATAAACTATACAAAGATAACAAAACTTACAAGAAAATGACAGCACCTGATGAGGGTGCATAAATCTTCAGTGAACATCTCTGTAGGTCTATACAAAATAATAAATCTGAAAAATACCAAAGAAAACAATCAATGAAAATTACTGAAATAAAATTAATGGGAGGACCTGAAAGAGGAATTATTCACAGTTGTAAGTATTCAGTCAACTTGCTCAGACATACCACATTATTACATTATGAGTCAGAATGCTTTGAAGAAGAGGCAAGCGCAACATGGTTGTGCTATCAGTTTGTTTGTTTGTTTGTTTGTCTGTTTGTCTGTTTTTCTGTTTATTATGGCTCAATTACACTTTTAACAATGTCATATCACGCCGAACAGTTTTGCGGGTGGTGGAAGTCGGAGTGCTCCCAAAGAACTACTGAGCTGCGGCGAGGAACCATCAGTCTCTCCAAATGACTAACCCGAGTTAGCAGCGGTTGGATGAAAGCAACCATCGACATGCTGTACGCCTTAGTACGCAGTGCCACTCTGTCCCCACGTTGGCAATCGGGATTAAGTGTCTTGCCAAAGGAGACGGGACAGATGGTTCGGGTCAGGATCGAACCCCCGATTTTCGGTTTGAAGTCCAATGCTCAAACAGATTGGCCACCGCGCTTTCTGTGTTATCGGAAAAGTCACACTCAGAAAAGAAAACTTTTCTTCATAATTATAAGCATTCCTGAAATTATCTCGTCATAAAAATCGTCTTTTGATAAAGTTATCTCCACCTGAAATTATTAGACGATCGCGGAAGGTCAATTTAGAAGCATGTAATTGTTGAGAAAACATCTATGACATCAGTAGAAAATAAAGCGAAGTTTCCTTTTATTACCTTTAATAAACGAAAACAACCGTCCGATCTGTCTGTTGTTTTCGTTTATTGAACGTTACAGGAGGAAACTTGGCTTTTATGACAATCTAATTGAATGCAACGAAGTAAGCGTCCACTTTGGGTTCTTTGTTTAACGAATGCTTCTGTATTCACCTGGTGATGTACAAGTTAGAACTTTCATACTAACAGCGTTCATACTATTTCCTTTCCCGTCGAGTCATCAGTTACGCTTCGAAAAGTTTCCAAATTTCGTTATACAGTTATCATCGTCTGTCGCGTAGTGTGAAAATGAAACCGTCCAAAGCAAAATAAAGTCGGTTCACAAAAAATAAGTTAACAAAAAATGAGATAATATTTTTTAAAAAAACAGTCATTTCCAACCACAACTTTAACCCCGCCCCGTGGCCGTCTCGTCTGCGCACCCGCTTTATCTAAATTGGTCAACTTCATTTCGGTAAATCTTCAGACATCCTGACATGCTTCGAACTTCTTTTAAAAGAGTTCTTCCCAGCTGTTTTGCAAATCCGGCCAAATCTGTACTTATATTTTTACTATCAGTAATAAGCCACCAAATGGTTTGGCGTGAATGGACACCAGCCGAGGAGAACAGCGATACGAATTTCAACAAACATGCCCAGTAAAAAAGATAACGAATGTAATTTAGACTGGTTCCCAAAAGGTAGTTTTGATTTTTTATCGATTCATTTGATCAGTACCGCTTCAAACAAAAATAACGGGCTCTTCACCTTTGGGTTTAAACATCGAAATTAAAATTTGTGTATTTAAATGTATTTTAACGCATCCGGATGTGTAATAAGTACAGAACGCCGTGTGTGTTTGAATCGGTGGGTGTTTTACATAACTCGTTGGAACGGCGTAGTCATATTTCGCTAGAGCCATAGGTTCACGCGAAATATGACTACGCCATTCCAACTCGTTATGAAAAACGCCCACAGATTCAAACAAACATCGCGTTCTGTCTATTTATGCTTTACTTGGTAGAAGTGAATGTGCGTTTTCATTTTTGATAGCATGATGTGTTCTGCAAGAAAAGATTATAAAATAAGGGGATCGAATTCATGTAAATAAATGCCGCTGGCACTACCATACGATTGTTTAAACAAACAATGCATGCGTTCCTTCAGTCCAGGATAACTTCGTATCAGTCCGAGACCGAAGGTTGAAGGCTGATGTAAAGTTACCAGGGGTTGTATCTCAGCCAATATGAAACTAACCAAACAATAACCTCTTTATTTATTAAACCAAAACAAAAAAGTACATAATGTTTTCAGCTCTGTTACAGTTTTCTGTCAATGTTATTGTTCCTCATTCTTTTCACAAAGTCCGAATTTCCTCTTCTAGTTCACCTATCCAAACATCTCGGCTTCCCCACTGGAAAGCCGCGATGTTCGGGAAGTTGAACAATCTCGATGACTTATCACTCTGAATCTTTGCGTTGAAATTTCTGTACACATCTCCTCTTTCTTCTCTGCATGTCCCTAAGCATTATTTGTTGCCATCTCTAATTGCCCATCATACAAAAACTCAGCCTCATGTCACTCCAATAGGCCTGGTAGAGCTGCACGGAATATCGATAAACTGATATATACCGGTATTCAAACCAATATCGATTGAATACCGATGTAATTACAAAAATATCGGTTTATCGTCATTATTTATTTACCCACAATTTAATTTTCAAGATGATTTGAGTTTTTTGACTATAGCCTCGAATGAATAACATTGTTCCTTTACCCAATGAATCGTCTGCATGCGCCCCCGTTGAAACAATATTTTCTAAAATTTCAACAAAACTATATCATGTGACCCCCTCATTGTAACGAGCTCGTTAAGCTCGTACCAATGAGGGGTCACATGATATTGTTCAGAGCTTGCATTTTAGAATTGTGACCAGGCTGATTGATAGGCCTGATAAAAGGAGCTACCAGGCCTGATTTGTACTGTTCGGGGCTGATTTCCCATATTACATATATTGGCAACCAGCCTTGAACCAGGCCTACTGATCAGCCTCGTGAGAATTTTATAGGGGCTGATTACCAGGCTTGGGCTGATAGGCCTGGTGAAAATGCAATCCCTGATTGTTTTGTAGAAGTTTGGGGGAAAATCTGATAGACTTATTTTTAAACTAATAAATTTTTATATCGTCTGCGTTGGGTAAATGTTTTTCGAACTGCATCATCAAGGCATGCTGATTCGTTCCGACTATTATGCCTCAAGTCTCGATTGTGTTACCTATGTTCATATATCTGAGCAGTTTTCGATATACCGGTATAGCGCGGTATGTTTTTGAATACCGATACCGGTATTCGTTTTTGAATATCGTGCAGCACCAATGCCTGATCACACCAACATTCCTGATTGTGTCCGGGGAAAATGATGAAAGATTCCAGGTAAACGAACTAGTTGCGCGTGGTAAAGCTTTACTTTAAGGAACACAACTCTAGTTGGGTTCTGCGCATAGTAACGCTTTGAGGAGCACAGCTCTAATTTGGTTCAGTACTCCCCAACGAACTAACTCCGAGCAAGCAGGGTTAGCATTGGTTGAAGACAAGTGCACCATCAACGTGCAGTACACTGCAAAAAATATAGGTTCTCTTTAGAACCAAAACTGGTTCTAATCTTGTCCCTGAGATAGAACCAGTTCTGTTTAAAGACCTGGGAACTCCGGAACTTTTCTGGCAGAATTTTCGGGTGACGTTATTGACGACCACGCCTCCAAAAATTAAATGTCGGCTGATTTTCATTTCAGCATGTTGTACAGATAAAACTATTTAGAGATAGCTGGGTTTTTTTTTTTTTTTTTTTTTTTTTGGGGGGGGGGGGGGGGGGGGGGGGGAGGGGGTAAACTTTTTGTCTGTTTTGTTTTTCGATTTAACGTCGTTTTTTTTGGCGGGGGGGGGGGGGGGTGGACGTTTTTATGTCATTTCAAATATTTCACAATTTTCAGTAAAAACTCTTAACCCTTTACCTAACGAATCGCCCGCATCCGCCCGCGTAATATGCAAATTGAGCAATTGAAAAAATTGAATTTTTCAAAATATTTCAACAAAACCATATCATGTGACCCCTCATTGGAACGAGCTCATTGAGCTCGTCCCAATGAGGGGTCACAAGATATGGTTTTGTTGAAATTGTTTGAAAAATTTAAAAAAATGATATTTAAAATAATAAATTTTGATATCGTCTGCGTTGGATAAAGGGTTAAAAACATACTTTTGTGATTCTATTTACGACTTATTTATTATGGGATCCAGTTAGGAAACTTCCCACACATATTTTTGGTTATTTGAGGTTGTGCACCTTTATTTTTTTTCACCTAGCGATTTAAATTTTACGGAGTTTTTTTTCTATACCTTTTATTTCCAACCTCATTTTGAGCTGAACCTTTTAACATTTTGGGAATATAATTTTCACAAAACATATCTAAAATGTCGTTTTGAGCATCAACCTTTTGAATTTTCCACAAAAAACCTATAAAAAATGTGGTAACGTCCGCGGATATTCCCAACCATATCATTGGGGTGGGGGGTTGGGGTAATGGGGACAAAAATTAAAATGCGTGTTGGATGTTTTTTTAATTTTTAGTATGTTGTACAGCTAAAAAAAAATTAGGAGATAGCTGGGGTTTTTGGGGTGGGGGAGTGACTTTTTGTTTTTCGGTATAACGCAAAAAAGTCACTCCCCCACCCCAAAAACCCCAGCTATCTCCTAATACGTTCGTGAGCCCAATAGCGCCCTATTCAAACAGGAAACAATTATGAAACTTGCCACACTCGATGCCAGCGATGCCAGTTTCAACTTTTTGATATACCATTTATTTTCAACCTCATTTTCAGCCTTAGCCTCAACCTTTTGAACCCGAGCGGCCACTGTTCCGACCCAGAAGCATGATACGTCATAATTTCATTAAGTAGGGTGGCTGCTTAGTGAATGTGTGGGGAGACCAATTAATATTTTCAGCGTGCAGCCCCACGGCTGCACGTTAAAAATGTTAATTGGTCTACCCCCAAATAATGAATATGGACTCTTCCAATTGTTGTCATTGAACTGACCTGGAAGATACCACCAGGGTTCAAAGGTTTAAGAAACTTTAGAAATGTAATCTCCACATAAAAACACATCTAAAATGTGCTGCCATCTAAGGAAATTCGCAACCGTTATGGTCGAACTCTGAGCTGACGTTATAGTGAGTTATAGGATTAAAAATTAAATGCGTCGGATTTTGGGGAACTTTTAGTACGTTGTATAGCTAAACAAAATTTGGAGATAGCTGTTTTTTCTCTTTTTGTTTTTGTTTTTCGGTTTTACGCCATTTTAAGTTTTCACATCACTTTGAAGTTTAGCCTATTTTGTAGATTCTAGATTAAAAAGCCCTAAATTCCTGGGTCCGACTGCGCCCTATTTATACGGGATACAGTTATAAAACTTTCCTCGCATATTTAAGGTTATTTGAAGTTATGTACCTTTATTTATTCATATCAAACGGAGACACCACAGAGATGCCAATTTTTTTCGATTTTTTCTGCACTTTTTATTTTCAATCATATCTTGAGCCTTAATCTTTCGAAATTTTGGGAATGAAATCTCCATAAAAAACATGTCTAAAAATATGGTGTCGCCCTAGAAAATTCACAGCAGTTATGGTCGAACTCACAGGTGACGTCATACCGGGGGTGATAGAGTCGCAATTTCAAAAATTAAAATGCGTCGATTTTTTTGTAATTTTAATATGTCGTAGAGCTAAAAAAAAATTAGGAGATATTATAAGTTATCTCCGCCCACATGTATGGTATATGGAGATTTAATACCTGGATGTCGGTTTTTAAACGCCGAGCCGCAGGCGAGGTGTTTAGATGAGACATCCAGGTATTAAATCTCCATATACCATATATGTTGGCGGAGGTAACGTTTTTGTCCCGTTTGAAACACAATACAAACCTAGTGGAAATAAATTTGTGGATGCATTTCTCACTCTCCGCAATCACTAGGACCAAATTCGTGAATATTTTTGGTTTTTATAAACCCAGATGACAACAGATAGAGTTACATCCCTTGGGTCATTTAGGAAACAAGTAAACAGTATTTTGTTGACATATCGTCCACTGAGTTCCAATGTGTTCTATGTGCCCACTGGCACGTAGAATACATTGGAACTCACGTGACGATATTTGCTCTTATTTTATTTTTCTCAAGTTGTTTTATTTAATTACTCGACTATTTGATTTAAAACAGCAAAATATGATCGAATTGTCGGAAATCTGAAAATATTTGTGACTATTTTCAGTTTTTTTTTTGGTTCGATTTTTATACCGAGGCGAGTGAATGCGAAAAGCTTTCATTTAAACCACATACCTCCGGTGTCTCGCGTGCCCATATACCCTGGATGTTGCACGCTCTCATATACCTTGGATGTTGGATTCATCCTTTGCCATGGCTGTTTGTCCATGGCATTCTGACCAACCAAAAGACAGAATTTATCGGGTTATAGGGACAACTTCTTTGGGTTTTTTTCTTTGTTTTTTTTTTTGTTGTTTTTTTTTTTTGTTTTGTTTTTCGAGTTAACGCCACTTTGACGTTTTTACGTCACTTTGAAATTTAACCTACTTTCTGCATTCTTAATTAAAAGTCCAACGTTCGTGAATCCAATTGCGTCCTATTTATACGGGATACAGTTACGAAGCTTACCACACCTATTTATGGTCATTTGAAGTTGTGAACCTTTATTTTTTCATTTCAATTTGAGACACCCTATGCCAGCGATGCCATTTATTTTGAGCCATAGCCTTTCGAATTTTGGGAATATAATCTCCACACCCAAAAAATTAAACCATAAAATTATGGTGCCGTCGTAGGAATTTCCCAACCGTTATGGTCGAACTGTCAGGTGACGTTACATGGTGGCGCGGGAGTGTGGGCTTATAGGATCTTAAATTAAAATGCGTAACATTTTTTTTTGAAATTGTAGTAGGTTGTAAGGTCAAAGGGTCAAAGATTAAAATGCATGCGATTTTCATGAGATTTTAATAGGTTGTACAAGTCAAAGAATAGGGGATAACTGTCTTTAGGTTTTTCGATTTATTGCATTTTTTTTATGTATGTACGTCACTTCAAAGCTTATGCTATTTTTGTCATACTTCATTAAAACGGGCTGCGTCGTAAGCTTTATTG
The DNA here is from genome assembly GCA_031216915.1 of Pictodentalium vernedei. Classification (NCBI taxonomy): domain Eukaryota; kingdom Metazoa; phylum Mollusca; class Scaphopoda; order Dentaliida; family Dentaliidae; genus Pictodentalium; species Pictodentalium vernedei. The sequence goes on along the minus strand of CM062295.1, from coordinate 603,531,845 downwards.
AACCTCGTAGTACGTTAACCCTTTACCTAACGTGAAAAGCAGACGACACTTGCAAACAAAATTCTTGAATATATAATTTTTTTCATTTCTTGTCTCAAAAACATAGTTATGACCCCACATTGGAACGAGCTCGACGAGCTCGTTCCAAAGAAGGGTCATAACATATGTTTTTGAGACAAAAAATTAAAAATTATTGAAAATTAATTGGCGATTTCTGTAAATAGCGCTGGCCGGTTTTGGTCGTTACGTTGGGTAAAGGGTTAAAAGGCGAAAGGCATCTTCCCCTGGTTGTTGGGTGCTTCGTCGTTGGATGACTCCCGAAAAGTCGCGTCATGATTTCAAGACTATCTAGTCCTCTGTTGAAACCCATTTAAAAATAAGAAGACAGCGTTTTCATCATCTTTTGGTGTTCCGTAACCTTTTCCTTTCATTATATCAACAGTGTGTGCACCGTATTATGTAGTAAAGACACTGTCCTTTCCACTTACTTAATACGAAAGTCTAGGAGATTTGCTAATATTTTTCACGCGAAGAATAAAAATTTGCAGATTACTGTAAAAGCCCATTCACTAAACAGAGCCAAAGTTGATACTTACTTCGTGATGGTAGGTGTGATACTGATATATATTCTTAATATGACGGGTTATCTGCTTTGGGGAGAAATGTGCTTGTTCTTTTCTTGGGAAGAATAAAAACTTGCGAATTACTATAAGAACACATTCGCTAAAAGAGAGCCAAAATGGACGCTTACTTAGTGTTGGAAGGTGTGAATTATCTGTGAAGTATTTGCTTCTAATTTGATTGCTGTAAAAAGCCAAGTTTTCGTTTACAACTCTTAATAAACGAAAACAACAGACAGCTTTTATTAAAAGTAACAAAAGGAAACTTGGGTTTATTGTTTACTGATACCATAGGTGTTTTCTCAACTATTAATTGCTTCTTAATTGGACCTTCCTCGCTTGTGTAATAATTTCAAGGGCGATATCTTTATCGAAAGTCGATTTGCATGACGATTTTTGTCAGGGATGAAGAGCAGCCACTCACCAACAATTTCGTTTGCCTCTGACGAGCTTTCAAAGAGGCGAAACTGATATGGCTTAAAGCTTCGCAGGGGACTTCATCTTATTTCGGTGTCCTTTCGAACCCGCCCAGTTCATCAACACGCTAAAAACTAAAGTGTTAAAAACTACACTTGAAGTATTTAACACTTACTAAGTGCTGAACTAGCACTTTGTTCAAGTGTAGATATCCCAGAACTTGACAGGTGTTACAATAATACCACTTGACAAGTGTAATGTCGCTACACTTAAAAGGAAACAACGCAGATGACGCGGATCAGGCTCGAACTCTCGAGCCTGATCCGCGTCATCTGCGTTGTGTCCTTTTAATTATGTACCCACCAAGCGCAAATCAAATTATGGACGATTCTGGAAGAACCACCAATGCTAGACACATGGGAAGTGCCATCCATTCAAGTTTCAGATGTCTGACGATTGTAATGTCTAAGTGCTTAAAGTATTGCACTTTGAGTGTTAAAATCAAACCCTAAGAGTTAGAATGGGTTTAACACTTTGAAAGTGCCAGTTTTTACACTTTAGTTTTTAGTGTGTACTTATCCATATAGTGTCATATAAGGCGAAGAGAAAACAATATCTGGCGATGTTAATACTGAACCTTCAATTTTTTTCTATACACTCCTCACAATTTGCAAAGGATCTCTCATATATTTGGGATATTTCAGTATATTTTCGAGAATGGTTACCACAGCGGCTTGCCATAACGTAAACGGATTACCCTGTTAATGTTTAAATGATTGTTCCATGTTCACAATGGTCAGTGGTGGTAAAGCATACAGTTAACAGTGGGTCGGAGTCATTTTAGGGATGTGATCATTGTGTTGCACGCTCTCGAAATGAATGTGCCAGCTTACCTTAACTTGTCAGAAGGCTTTGCATAGATCTTGTGTGTCGCACGAAACGTTATGTCAGGTGGATGCAATTTGAGTGTTCCGGACATGTTTAGGGCAATAGGGATGATACAGTCCGGATAGTCTCAGCGTCAGATTGCCGTTGAGCTCAGCGTTAGGCAGGGTGTCATCTCAAGCTCGTCAGGACCGTTATCTTGTCGAAACCGCACCCTACATGCTACGACCCTGCAAAACGACCTCCATAACGCGGCTAGTGTACGAGTTTCTCTACACACATCCTTAACCGACTCCATGCTGGAGGATTCCGCGCGAGGTGACAACTATTCGTGTCCATTTACAGCCAAGATGCCTGTGGCCTCTCATTTTATTCTTCCGCGCTGGCACTCGTGCCATATCGATTCACCCATTCACAAAGGTTGATCAACATGCTGTCCTCTTTCGAGATTGAAGCAAAATTGTGAAAGCCATGAATTGAATTTGACCAGTTACTGTAGAGTGCAATTGATGTGCTCAATCTACTTTAACTGGACATGATGTTTGGTACTTGCTCAGAATCATCTTGTAGCCATCAAGTCTGTGGAGGCAGTTAGCATTGCTTGTTAGACACTCTGAGGAATTCGAATATTGTCATTCATTGAATGGATTTTCAACCAGTTTAGTGACGATATGCGGTCATGCCGCCACCTTTCCAAAAGGAATCCCAGACACTACCTTCTCATGAAAATATAAAATAACTAGCCGACCGATCAGTCCCTGGGCAGATAGTCCCGCCCTTGTGATGAAAGAAAAAGTTCTAGTTGTATTGAATCTTAATCGAGATAATCAAAGCCTGAATTCCTAACTCGACAGAATCACTGAGTCAAGGAAACACACACTCCCCATCTATATCATGTAATACATTTAATTTTCGTGTGGATAGCCTATGTCTTTGCGTATGATTGGCCAATATTTAAAGGTTATTACTTATAGTATTTTCCGAAACATACTTGGCGAAAGACTATATCGCGTATCTCCTGTTCTGTTTGTTATTCAATTACAATCAACCACTCAAATTAAAGAATAGATGAAGGAGACAATTTTCGCATTACTACCTTATCGGTGGGTCTTCATTTCCCCTTAATTTCACTCAAAAGCTCACCGTTGTTGTCATTTTACGCCAGCAGCCGACATGTTTGTTTACCAATGACGTAACGGATAGCATAATCTATTTTTACCTGAGGGTTTCGAGGTTGTTGTAAGGAGTTGTGTTTTGATGGATTTAGATACAGATCAAAACATAAATCTGAACCGTTCCACAACATCGGTACGTTTGTTACGAAATTCGGGCCCAAGTGAAACTTACGATCACAAAGTAATGACCGTTTCTGTAAAATAAATAAAATACGTCGGAAAATAACTGTTGAGGCTTTCTAAATAAAATTTTGAAGTTCACTCTGATAAATTTTGTAACAGCTTTAGAAACATTGTGCACGAAAGCAGACTTGTGATTTAATAATGTTTTTCTGCCGAAAATTCCTTTTCGATGAAAATTCTTTAGTAGAGTCGAAGTTTATCGCCGATTGGGGTGGGGATAAACCCCATATTTTTCAATATATGGGATTTATCCCCACCCCATTCGGCGATAAAACATCGATTTCAACAGGTTTCTGATTGAAGACCAAAACACTGATTTCAACAGATTTCTGATTGAAGAACCAAATTATGTACCGTTTTTAGTTAGTTAGTTATTGGTGTTTAAAGCCACATATTTATGCACAATGGCTAATCATGACCACGACATTTTTACGGATGGAGGAAGCCGGATTACCCGGAGAGAACCATCGAATAATGGCAAGCAACTCTCAGCTCCACAACATGGTAACTCCACACAAGCAGGGTTATAGCATTGGTTGAAGAAAGGTGCTCCATCCACGAGGAGCAGTAGGCCTTAGTACACAACGCCACCATGCCCCAACGTGGGAAATGGGGTGAAGTATCTTGCTCAAGGACACAACCCGGTTGCCGCAGGTGGGGTTCGAACAGAGTACCTCTCGGCTTGCAGCCTGCACCCCACCAACTGAGCCATCGCGCCCAGATATAACGTTTTTTTGCATCCAACGCGGATTACTTATCGAAAAATCAAGCTCTAAAGTATGTTGCTGTCAGAATACCGGCTTTTACTTCCATTTCGCCAAATTTAACAACATGAAACCTAAAACAACCCCCCCCCCCCCCCCCCCCCCCACCTCCACCACCTGAAGTCCACTCCGGCACTGTCCTGCCCTTGAACTGCGTAGAATATAATTAAGTCAAGCGAATCGCATTGAAATCAAGTTTGGGGAAATGGGCTAACCATCTTTGGTTTATCGCATATATGTGTCTTGCAAGGAAACAGATTCAAGATAGTATGGGGTTGAGATAGCTGGCGGCAGATCCTCGATCTGGCATCACTGACTGTGTACACGATGCTCACAAAAAATGCACTCCACCTCTCCAAGTGACATATAGACACACGTTCCAATTTTTCTCTGCCAGTGAATTTATAGCACATACTCTTTGAAGTCTGGGCAGAGCATATAACTTGAACTAAATTTTAATAGATTAACATAGCTATTCAGGACGTGTCATGCTTCGACCCCCTCCCCTCCCCCACCCGTCCGAACCAGTTCAATAACATTGAACTTGGACTTCATCAAAGTAATTCGCGTTCGTTTTTTACATATGTTTTGGGTCGTCGGCCTTTAATACCATTGTTAGAAAAAAAATTGTAACATACTTCGCGAGGGTAGGTTAATTTTAGGCTTGGAAAACTTACCGTAAGTAGTTTTCAGAGTGCGTGGATTATCTCTCTTCCACATTACTAATAGTCCAGGCACATTAGACATAAAAATGAGAAAGTAAGGGAAAAAATCGGAGAAAGCTGATTTTTTTATATGTTTCCGGGACACACATTGCGGATAAAGTGTGAAAAGTCCCCGCGAATCCGAGTTGAGCTTTTTTAGTTATAGCGTTTTTTTTGATAAAAAAAAAAAAATTTTTTAAAAATTCGACCCAGCTCCATATTTCTCATTCTTATTCGCCTTAGTAGGGTGAGAATCATAAATATCGTGCTGAATTATATTGAGAATACATATCCCCAACAGAAAATGCCAACTTTGTACCAATCCTCACACTCAATGGTGAAATATTCACGAAAATGTACAAAATTACGAAAAAAAATTTATTGTTTTCATACACACAACGGTACACAACGTCCATTAAATCAAATCTACGACTACTTTGGGAGTTAAATAATATATCAAAAATTGCAGAAAAGCAGTGGCTTTATAATGGCATATAACAATAGTCATTTATTCCATAATGAACTGGTGAAACGTGTGAAATATTAACCATACCCCCTAAACTCAAATTCAAACGGCATCGACTTTTCTCATTCAAATACCGTATTATAGCATCATTGTTTCAATTTCCATGTTCGATTAAATCACATAATGTGGTGTTCGCCTACACTCAAGATGCATTGGCATGTAATGTGTGCACGCCCTTGATGTGTATATATCAAAGCAGTGGAGATTATCTTCGTCAGATAAGTTGACAAAAGTTTTCGTTAGACTCGGCGGCTTCCATATGATTATGTCATATTTAGGGGCAATTGGTTCGATCATGGCTGGTAGCGGCTTGGATGAACTTTGGGGGACTGTTTATGCTGGTGGGTCAATCCATCATTTGATCAGTGGTCATCCATATTCAAGAGCAGTTCGTGCCCATTTGCTAACACAAATTGCCATTACAAAACTTGTGTTTGAAGAAAGCCGAACACTAGATAACATAGACTGCAAAGAAGTCAATGAAATATTCTGTGGACTTGCCAGAGGTGACTGTACAACAGCTGACGCTGTCAATCAAGAAAGTGTCAACCATCTACTGTCAAAATTACACGAACTGCTCCAGAATGCGTCCGTAGGACGCACAGGAAAGCTTTGGGTACAATACTACGAGCAAATAGGTCTTCTCCAGTTGTTCTTGAGAGCAGAGCGCACAGGCGACTGGGAACTCCACACATATTGTGTTCGCAATATGATTCCAGTATTTCACGCAGGTGGTCATTTTGCATACGCAAAAAGTTCTCATCTCTATTTGCAGCAGATGAATGAGCTAACAGAAATAATGCAACAGGATGATTTGAAGTTGTTCACTGAGAAAGGTTACTTTACCATAAGGCGCTCAGATAAATTCTGGGACGGGATATATTCTGATCAGACCATAGAGCAGTGTTTAATGAGAATGTTCAAGCTCCCTGGTGGTCTCACACATGGCAGGGGAATAACCAATAGCACTGTTGCGAAATGGGTACATGGACTACCTCTTTGCCTTCCGATATGTAATGCTCTCGAAAATTTTGTTCATGTTCACACTGGTCATGGCGAACAACGTCGGGATCTCCGTCAAAGTTCACAATTGACTGATGCCAATGATATCACCAAATTATTGAACTGGCTCAGAATGCATTCCCCCTTTCAGAATAGAGATCCACTACAATTAGTCTCTATAGCGACCGGGCTTGTGGCCGACGAAACTGTGAACTGTGACCAAGTTCGCAAAATTGGTGAATGTTGCGTATCGAATGTTGTAAGCAAAACGTTCAACAGCATCAAACTACCTATCACGTGTTGACACTGTGAAGTCTTTCGCATCGATGGCAAATAGCATCAAAGTCCGTGGAAGTAAGGTAGTGATTGACCCCACAATTCTGTTCAACCGCATCACATGTGTTATTCAGTCACAAGCAGAGATGGAAGAGTATCTCAAATATGAACTCGCCCCGAAACCACTAGCATTGTTTGATTCTGCTGGAATGAGGAAGACACAGAAAAGCACGCTCGGTAAGATCCTCAAAACATACGGTTCCGAGCAAACTAAAATCCCAGAACATTCTCTGTTTGTTGTAGATGGTGGATTTTTATTGAGGGCAGTTGTATGGCCTAAACAGTCGTCATATAAGGACATATGTACATCATATTCCAATTATCTAGTGAGACATTTTGGGGCGAACGTCGTGGTTGTTTTTGATGGTTATGCTTGTACAATGTCGACAAAGGGCATGGAACAAGCCCGTAGATCTAAAGACAGGTATTCCATTGATATCAATATCTCACCCGAGTTACCAGCCACCACACTCCAATCCGATTTCCTTGCAAATGCCAAGAACAAAACCCAACTGATCGATCTTCTAATGCAGGAGCTATCTGCTATCAATATTCAGTCCAAGCAGGCCGAGGCTGATGCTGATGTACTGATAGCCGAAACTGCACTTGACATCGCTCAAGATGACAACAATGTTGTCGTTGTGGGAACAGACACAGACTTGCTAGTCATTCTTACCTCTCGAGTTCAACCGGGATGTAATATTCACATGATGTATTCCATTACCCCAAACTTACTAGTTTCAGTTAGTGAAATAGCAACCAAAATGGGTGACCATAGAAGCAACCTCCTTGTAGCACATTCTATAAGTGGTTGTGACACTACTTCTGCACTCTTTCGAGTTGGTAAGAAGAAAGTATTCAGTACAATTGTCTCCGATGTTACTAGCGATTCACAACAGTATGTCAACACAATTTTGGCGGATGACAGTACACCAAGTGCAGTAGCCGCTGCCGGGGAACAATTTTTCCTGATCTTATACGGGAGTAAAACTGTTTCCTCTCTCGACCAATATAGATATGTCACAAGCGTTATGTAGCAAAATCTAAACTGAATAAACCCATCGACCTAGCCTCACTCCCACCAAGCAGCGATGATGCACAACAACATGTCTACAGATGTTGTCTCCAGGTCCAACAATGGCTGGGCACTTCGCTTCCTCCGACGGATTGGGGGTGGTCGCTAGACAATGGACTTCTTGTACCGACTGCAGCCACAAAGCCATGTGCCCCCGATAACCTACTGAATCTGATCAGTTGTGGTTGCAAGAGTGCTTGTACAAAAAGGTGTGGGTGTAAGAAGGCAGGACTCTCTTGCTCAGGTTTGTGTAATTGCAGTTCGGATTCTTGTAACAACCACAGAAACACTGTCCTGTCGGAAATTTCTGAGTTCGATGAATAATATGTATATAGGTCATGTCATTTCTGTATATAGCGTTGATAATAGTCAATGTAACTTAATCCATGTTGATTGATTTGTACATTCTGTAAATATTATTTATTGATTTTTGTACATTCTGTAAATATTATTTATTGATCTAATGCTGCCAGACACAGACGTGTCTGTTCGGTCCCAAGCCCGAAAATAGTTGAGTTCTCATGCTGACGAATTTTATGCCAAAAGGGGAACTCGGCCAGAAGCAGAGGGGGTCTTCCATAATGTCTATTTTGTAAGCAATGATAAAAGTCTTCAAATGGTGGTGGATTTTTTATCGTCTGTCCAACTAACATCCCGTTCTGTACTACGACCCTTTGGGCAAATCCGTTAGGAAAATCGTCATTTTTTGCGTAAATCCGATACTTTTTTGTGAATTTTCAATAATTTTTCGCAGAAATTGTCACAGAATGCACATTTTCCTCTAGGTAAATGTATATTAGACATTATGTAGCTCGAAATACGCGTAAACAAAAAATACAGTTGGATCAATTCGAGGTTACAAAGTTCGTGCGATTTTTTTTGATTTTTTTCAAACGCGTTTTCGAAAAAAGGCTGTAGAAAAAAAAGCTCAACTGGGATTTTAGGGGACTTTTGTCTAATCGTTCAGTGACATGTACTCGACATTCCCTGAAAAAATCAGCTTTCTCCGATTTTTTTCCCTAGTGAAACCTAATGTTCTTGGGCTATAAGAGAAAAAGTTACAACGTCTCAGTTATAGCTCAAAGTTTTAACTTTACAAACAAAATCTTCAAATATGAAGAAAAAAAGAATATATAAATCGAATGCAAAGTCACGGAGCGGAGGCAGGGGGTGAGATATTCCGTCATGGCCTGCGTGTATCTTTTATCTTCCACCAATCTTGGGAGCCAGAAATAAGCTTTTTAAAAGCAAATGTTTTTTTTTTATATTTAGAGAGGGGAAACACACGAGATTTTATCCTATCGGGTGGTGGTGAAATGTAGGGAGAAAGTTAAATGGCTACACCAGAACTGACACATATCATTAATTAACGGGAGTTCATTTGAATTTATTCCAAGAACCATGCGTGCATGAGACGAGGGGGGGGGGGGGAGCGGTTGCCACCCCTGGAGTAAATACGTGTAATGTAAGGCCTGTGTGCCCACAGCATTAGAGGATCGAACCCTACAGATGGATGAGGCTTTAACACTATTCACGTGGGTCGATATATAACAGTTTGGCTAGCCGCTGATTTGCCGTGGTTCTCAGTTGAGAATGTTTTGGTTACTCATGTGCTTCCAACTGCCTCCCAATTCCCACGCATCTTTCCTCCCAATACTGAGACGAACTGCTTGAAGACACTCTGTACCCCCATTCTTCACAATCCTTCCAATAAGCACAGTAACCATCGCATTTGTGTCAACCACTAACCACGTCCTTTATTCTCCCATCCCACGTCCTCATTATACTACTCCCAGTAAATTTTGATCTAGAAGATTGAGATTTTGAACTTCCTAATAAAACGTATTCCAAGGTCACCACTACGCCCAAGTTACACATTTGGCTCTCCTTTTCCACCGTCTTTTCCAATTCCCCCTAATCTCCAGTGATCGCGACCTCAGCTTGAACAACAGTGACCACCCCTCCCCTTACAATGGTGCCATTGCCAAGGTACTCTTCAAAACCTGTCTTCTCTTTGTCACGCAGGCCACACAAAGACCTCTTTCTTTTGACCTACTCTCGCCAATTTTGGTTACAATCCCCATGACTCTTTCTCTAACGGTTTTTTTTTACCTTTGGTTGTCTCTATTTCTGAGTTCGATACATCGTTTGGATAAATCCCTACAAACTTCTACCATTACTGCAGTTAATTATAACGAAATTTTTAAAAACCCTAAGCTATGAATTATTACCTCGACTGTCTAATATTTCTACATACCTGTGTTACTTCCACTGAGTCCAGTGGCGGCTCAAAGGTGTCTCCCCTCTGGATATACTTTAGCAAGGGGCGTCATATATGCCCAAGACCTAAGGTGGGATGCTAATAGAATTATAGATGGCGGCGGGGAGTATGACCTGGAAAATTGGAAAAAAGATTTCAATCCCCGAGGGCTTTTTGGCCACTAAATAAACTATGTTCCCATTCAGCCTGCAACATTTTTCAGTGGGTAGGTAGATAGTGTGACATTTTATATAATAAAATCAATCAGTAACTGGAGCTTTCGGCCACTTGGCCTTATTTGCCACATTGTGGGGACCTAGTGAGGGGACCTAAGAAGTGATGGCACAGTAATGTGACCCAGTTTAACTCATGTTAGATTGTCATGGTAGCCCGCGGAAGCGGCCGTCTTGTAACGTCATCTCCATAGTGACACGTGGTCTTAGTGCGCATGCGCAGCGCGTGTTGTTAGGGTGATAGTACTTCTGTCGGACATTTTTGTCTGATGGAGGCCGCCATCTTGGTTTCTAAGGTAGCACGTGGTTGCTATGAGCCTGAATGGCCTACACCAAGACGGGGGTATGTGCGGAGGGTTTGTTCGTTTGAATAGGAGTAAATCTGATTACCCAGAAAGACCCATCAATCCATCCAAACCACCCAAAACGACTATTTGATATGGATTCCTCACGAATCCTTCTTTTTTCAATAACAGGTACGTTCCTTTGTATAAGAGTAGTTGTACTTTGTAGAATTACCACAAACAAGCCGACAATCCCTCCAAATCACCAAAATGCGCCCAAAACAACCGTAACGGACTTGTACTCCCCATCTAGGGTTTTTAGTAGTAGCACGTAGTGCTATAGGATCGAGAGTATGTTCTATTACACTAAAGTACTGGTCCAGATTTTCCTAGAACCCTATTTTTGTACCTATTACAGATACTACTCTAACACTAGCAGTATGTCTAGCCCAAACTAGCTCTAGTTCGTTCCCTCGTCCAAGTCTTATAATCACCAGTGCTTGGTTTCCCATAACATGTATGCAGAGTTATCTTCAGTGTGTATAACGAAAGCCTATATGATTCTTATAGCCACGAATCCATCGAAGAGTTACTGAAAAGTCATTGCTCAAGCGACTCGAATCCCAGCGAGCAAATGAGCTACAGAACAATTGCTCGTTCGAGTGACTCGAATATACTTTCTTCGACTCATTTAGGTATTTGAGGAAAGCCAGTATACAAAATGCCCGACGGAACAGCGTATCACCCTAACAACACGAGTTGCGCATGCGCACTAAGACCACGTATCACTATGAAATGACGCCACAAGATGACCGCTCACGCGGGCTAGCACATCAACCAAACTTGACGTAACTGGGTCACGTGACTAACTTGGCGTAACTGGGTCACGTGAATATGACGTCCTTCCTAGGTTTCCCATTAAGCCCCCTAACCCCCCTGCCCCCCATGTGGCACGATCACTACATCTAGTACTGATAATGTTACATAAAGGTAGACTTTTAGAAATACAGTTAACATTAGCGTCCTGCGTGATGAAGTTTATATTTTTTATAATTGTTGATAAAGACGAAGTGACCGAACACCCAAGATATCAATCACTTCTATTACACGTGGAACGACAGTCCCCAACCTTCCCAACACTTAATTATAAATTTGATAATTTTTTTCCCACAGGGCGCCTGAAGCTTAAGCGCGCACACTGATAATATGGTAAATTTCCTGGATACGATCCCATCAGACATGCATTCACTGTCATAGCATGAAACATCAGTGATGCAAAAAATCCCGAAACCCAAACTAAATGCCAAATGACACTTCACTATTAATTCTATTATCATATGATACTTGTTAAACATATATTGGTCTATACAACAGAACCAATTGTCGCAACTGTGAGTAGAGTTTTACGTTGTAACACCATCACGCTGATTGTATCATCAAAATTATTGTGATGTGTATCGTAAAAATTACGACAGATTTGATGGCCGGCGAAAAGACTGGACATGATCAGTCATTGATGATTGACTTTTTGTGTGATATCTTCCTTGCCTTTAGCGCTGCAAAATCTTCAGTCTACAGTGTCCACGTCAAGTCATTTAATTCCCGATGACTCAATAGCTGGCATCGCGCGGCCGCCTAATCTGTCGCGGCACACAGTGGATCTGGCATCGGTTTTTATAAGAATGAGGAACCTCTATTATTAAATATAGATACTCTCAACAGGTATCAGGGAACTAAAAATTTGAATTAGAGTTACCCACCTTGAATTAGAGTTACCCGACTTGAAAGGTTGTACTCGGAAATGATGCAATTGTTACGGAATTAAGTAAAAAGTCTATCGATCTGCGATCGTAAATTCTGACTCCAAGCGTTGTGATTACTGAGAGAACTACGGAGCCCCACCAACCGCGAAGTCCCATCAGCCCGTGGTGTTTTTGTGATTCCTTACCAGACGATACCAGACACAGGCTCCAGATTCTGGGTTCAGGTTGGTTACCTCACGAGCTAGTCGTGTTCAGCACAACGAAGACCAGTTTACCAGTTATCTACGATTTTTATTAACAAATAAAACTCAACTGCCAATCGTTTTCTCTGGTATAAAGTAAAATTCACAATGTTCAGTCAAAGTTCATACCTTATAGCAACAGTGGCGGCATCCATCTTACTTCTTGTAGGTAGGTACTTGCTCGTCGGGAGCCCAGAGACAACTTCCCAAACATCCAGGAATCAGTGCTTATGTCCACTAGATTTTTTATGCCAAACCTGATCACTGGACTACCAGTCAGCGGAATAGTTAGGGAAAGTTCCCGTGACGTGGCAGTCACCATTGTTAGACGCTTGTACTGCCATGCAGACTATCGGCAATCTGCATGCAATCTATCGAGTGGTTGTTCTACAAACACATTCTGTCGGGGTTCGGTTGACCGGGGGAATTGTGTGATAGAATTTACAGTTCTGCAACTTTAGCATTATGTGATGCCCGTTTGTTCTGGGAGTGTGATTTATGGGTTGATGACAGCTATGACAGTTCAAATAGCACCAATTCGGAGATTTCCGCCCGTGATATTTATCAACTAAAACTCGACTACCGGCGTTATCTCTGATCAGCTCTTCCACTGAGTGTAGGTCAGTCGGTCGAGTGTTAGTCGGAGTATTTCTTATTAGTTTATCCAATTCTACGAATATCGGCTCTGAGGAAAATTAACAGCAATAATATGAGTCCCATTCAAACTAATAGAAAACTGTCCTGTTATTTCTATAATTTCCATGGAAGAACTATAGCTCTTCTTTCGAGCTTGCTTAACTTCTGTGGGCCAACTTCGCAACACAATCGCTAAAAATAAACAGCCTTTGGAAAATATATTGTTTCAATAAAGGTTTGAAACATTCTATTGACATCTTGCACTATTGTTGATTATGCCTGATAAAAAGAGGGTGATTTGATGACTCTTGGACCTAAAAAATACAATTTACTTTTTGTGTGTTTTTGTAGGGAATTGCCTGAAAAATGCACGTGACCTGTACTTCCTTTCGTGTCAGTTTTTCTCTCTTATTTGTTGCATGACCCCTGTTCTCGGGTGAGAAAAAATTGTCTGAAGGGCTATACTTGACAAAGATATTTGAATGGCAAAATTGAAGTGGTGAGATCATATTTTTTCGCCTGAACGTTACTATTGTCGCATGTGGGAAAATATTTTGTTCCGTGATACCTGTAACTTTGTTTCACTCTCGAATTCAAATTCAAAACCTGGGCATATTGGTCTGCGTCACGCAGCGCGTTCCGTGTGGCTTGTAAGTGAAGCTAAGCGCACATGTTTGCAGTTGCGGCAATAGATCTGGGGTCCGATGTGTTATTTTTACCGAAAGCGTTTGTCAGAGAGAAAACTGATTTAGGAACTCATTGACATCGGCACATGTGTGCGGTTGCGTACGAAACTGAATTTGCTGCCGCGAATCCAATCGGCATCGGACAGAAAATGCCGGTGTTCGGCGTCCGAACGATGAGGCTCGTAGGCCCATATAAAAACAGTCCGCCTTCTTTTTTGGCATACTTCCTTTTCTTCTCTCAATTGTTTTACCGTTTCACCTATTTTTTTTTTGGGGGGGGCGCCTCTGCCCGCCCCCTGAACCCACTCAAACAGATCACTCCCATTGGGTGGAGCAAAATATTCTCCGCCTCGCGAGTTCCAACTTTCGGTTTCTGTATTTTCCACTTATGACGACTTATCCACTGTGAGTTGATGGTATACTAGTAAAATAGATTAGAATATTTGCCTCCTCATCTGCTCGTTTCAGGCATAGTGGATGAAATTTGGCGCAGATTGAACAAATTTGAGAAAGACTGGTGCTCAATTTGAAATAACTTTTAAAACTCAACTTAGACTAGAGAAGGAGGTGGGGTTGAAAATAAAAAATATAGATACTAGGCTGAAAAAAACCCAGTTGTTTTAGACAACCCCTACCTCCGATCCAAATTTTGCCCCTCTTGAATTTACTTCCCACCTCCTGCACAGGATGTAATTTTGTCTGTTTGCGTTGCATTCCAAGAGGTATTTCACGATTTCTACCATAGTATGTGAAGGTTCTAGCTGTTAGTCAAATAGTGATTCGAAATTCGAAATTTCTAGACGTTGATTTTATTTTTTTTTTTGGGGGGGGGGGGGGGGAGCCCCACTCCCGCGACAACGAACGCGCACGTCATAGAGAAACGTGACGTTTTTACGACATACATGTAACTATGATTATAGCTGAATTCCCTGTGACCAAGCCATGGAAAAAAAGTTGGCCCGTTGGTCTATATACGCCTGTGCTGGGTATAATCAGTGGAGTCGAAATATGATTAATATTATATAAATTCTCTGATCAACTTTGCCTAGTGATTTCTCCCTCAGAAGATTTATCAGGTGCTTGCTGAGAAATGGCGGGGGGGGGGCAGCGTGATCACGAAGTGGCGTACGTGACGCCCCCCCCCCCCCCCCCCCCCTACAATTTTCCAATAAGCTTTCTAGTGATTATACGTATTCGTAAGGGTTGTATTCGATGATGCCAATTCTCTCATGCTATTAGTTATATACTTTCTTAAAAGAAAATTGGTTAGGCCTACTTGGACTTGTGTCGGGTTATAGCGAAAGCGGCACCGTGTGAAAACGGCACCTGGAGTAAACGGCACCGAGTGAGCGAAAACGGCACCAACTGATTGTGGCGAGAACGGCACCAGTTCCGATGGCGAAATTAATTCATTTAAATTCTGCCTTTTTTCTGTGTTTCGTTTTGAAACCGAGTATTTAGCCTATGGTTCTCTAATAAATTTGTGGAAAACTGAGCAGTTAAAAATGAGAGGATACATCTCCCCTCCCAACTATCTCATGGTTTTCTTGTTGTTTAGCAGTGACTTCTAAACATTAAAAGCAATAACACCCTTCCCCCGACCCCACCTTTTCCTCGGCCCTGGAATCTATCCAACCGGGATTCACGATACCCCCCCCCCCCCTTCTTTATTATTTGACGCAGAAATCAGAATCTTGTGTATGTGTGTGTGTGGGGGGGGGGGGGAATTCAATGGACGTGCCAAGGTAAAAAATTAAAACAAGGTCTTTTAGGCCATATTTGGATGGGGGCAGTCCAAACCCAAGAAATCCGGACTCCTGTGCCAAACCGAAAATAACGGGCCCCGGATTTCACACGGTGCTGTTTTCGCCTGTACCCGTGTCACTGTCACACAAACAATCAAAGCCTAAATGGAGGTTTGTAGCAACATACTGAGGGCAGTTGTCGGCAAGACATGACAAATTTGGAAAACTGGTGCGGCACGTATTAATAAAATAATTTACGTCACGACTACAATACATGTATATTTTATTTATTCACAAATTCACTAACGCGTTTTGAACAAGACTTGAGTTTTATTTTGAACCATCATCACGACGAACTGATATTCCAACTTCGTCAAAACACGCCTTCTGCAAAGGCAAGCCGTGAAAATTCAAATTTACCTGTTCTCAAATGGACGGTTCCAATTACGTCACTTGTGCATTGTTGCAAAATGGACGCTCTTCCGAAAATACACACAAATTCCCGAAAAGAATTAAAAAAATTCGTTCATATAATTTTCGAGCGAGCTAAAATCACAGAAACGTAACGACGGCGAAGTTAAATATATTACACGTAATCGGGAGCTGAAAACTAAAAGATATTTTCTTGATTTTGTATTATTCCAGAGTTTATTTACCATTGGGGGGTTATGGAAAGGACAATAGTTATTTTCATACCACCCGAGGTTACTTCATATGAACTTGAGACCGAAGGTCGAAGGCTGGTGTGAAGTTACCGATAACTGAACTATCTCTTTTGCCACTTTGGCTAGCTAACAGGATAGCTGAACTACCTCTTCTCCCACTTTGGTTAGCTGGTAGGATAGCTGAACTACCTCTTTTACCACTTTGGCTAGCTGATAGGATAGCTGAACTACATCTTCCCCCACTTTTGCTAGCTGACAGGATAGGCGAACTACCTCTTCTCCCACTTTGGCTAGCTGACAGGATAGGTAAACTACCTCTTCTGCCACTTTGGCTAGCTAACAGGATAGGTGAACTACCTCTTCTCCCACTTTGGCTAGCTAACAGGATAACTGAACTATCTCTTTTGCCACTTTGGCTAGCTAACAGGATAGCTGAACTACCCTCTTCTCCCACTTTGGTTAGCTGATAGGATAGCTGAAGTACCTCTTCTCCCACTTTTGCTAGCTGATAGGATAGCTGAACCTCTTCTCCCACTTTGGCTAGCTGATAGGATAGCTGAACTACCTCGTCTCCCACTTTGGCTAGCTGACAGGATAGGCGAACTACCTCTTCTCCCACGTTGGCTAGCTGACAGGATAGGCGAACTAGCTCTTCTCGCATTCTGGCTAGCTGACAGGATAGGTGAACTACCTCTTCTCCCACTTTGGCTAGCTGACAAGATAGGCGAACTACCTCTTCGCGCACTTTAGCTAGCTGACAGGATAGGTGAACTACCTCTTCTCCCACTTTGGCTAGCTGACAGGATAGGCGAACTACTTCTTCTCCCACTTTGGCTAGCTGACAGAATAGGCGAACTACTTCTTCTCCCACTTTTGCGTTGCATTTTATGTACAACTCTCTTCTTTCTTCTCTTCATCCAACTAATCCTTACTTATTGCCATCTTTAATTCTTTACTATACAAAACCTCAGCTTCAGTATATCCCTTTAATGTCATCATGCCTGGCAACGCCAATTTTACCGATTGTTTTCGATGAATAACTATGAACATTTCGACAACTCTAGCTTGATTCATATCGGCCAAAATCGGCGTCATATCGGCCGAGTTTGAAGTCATTTCTGCCGAGCTTGATAACCGAAGATTCTGGAAAAGAAAACCATATCTAATAAATAGGAGAATTTAATCCTTTTAATGCCACGCCTACTTTAGCCATATATGGATGATCTCTATGTACACCTGTATGCGAGGAAGTTTAATAAAATTTATGACACACTTGGGACTCCATCATCAAGAATTAATCAGATGGTATGTTTGATCTGCGAATTCCAGAACGTACAGATAATCATCATAAAATAGGTGACAATAGTCGCTTTCGGCAGAGTAAGTGTTAATAATCCAGTGTTTTTTCCTATAGTTTGAATGTTTTTGTCCGCTCCCACCTGTTGATAAAATTGTAGGAGTGGCCAGAGGCGCAATCTGGGATGTAATTAATAACACGCATCTGATTCGTCAAAGCAGTTATCCATACTTGACCAATAAAATACCTAAAAGACGGATTTTGTATTTTTTCTTGAAAACTAGATAAATGTTCATTTATAGACAAGAATAATAATGTAATTTTAGAATGGATATTTGCGTGGCTCGTTCGCAATATATTTTGTAACCAAGCCTGAATATAATTTTCAATGCGCTTCCAGACAAAATGTCAGACACCACATGAATGATGTCTGTCATTTAAGAATGATATCTGACATATTAGAAAATGGAGTTTGAGTACTCGAAATAATGTGTTTTGGATTTATATGTGCCTTCATCTTAAAACTGCTCAGAATTCATCCAACCATACCTTGTTTGGCAGGGCTCAATGAGCCCTGCCAAACAAGGTATGGTTGGTTTCATTCTGAATTGGAACTGAATTACCCTTCAGACGTAATTTAGATACATGTATGGCTGTACCAAATCATATTCCTTCACATGCTGTTGATACTGATGAACTGTACAGTCACGTTCTTCTCACTTCCCAACTTGTCAGGACCAGAAATCACAATAATCATTAATGATTTCCAGCATGCATGATGTTCTGATCACTGAACTTCATTGATAATTTTGGCATCAGACATTTTGACTGATGATTTTAAACCCCTGTCAGACATTGGCCTTTTCGTACCTGACATTGTCCTTGTCTGACCACTTATTTTCTGGTATGTTTGTAACACGCCTGTTACTTTTTCTCCAGTTCCATGTTTACAAATCCGCACGGAACACGTGATCCATATGGATTTCTATTGATGAACTATTTTTCCACCTGATGCCATGGATTCTTGAAAAGAACTAAATTCCGCCCATTATCGTAACAGACAAAATGAAACATAGCATTCTGGCTTAGATCAATTTCAAGCTGTGGAGCCGATACATCGAATGTCAATTGGAAAATATTTATCTTCAAAACTACAAAAATTAACGAAATTAAAGGTATTCTATACATGGGGAGTGATTTTATGACACGAAAGTTCTGCCTTTCAAGGGAATATCTTTCAAATGCGGCAGCTAACTTCTCAAAAATACGAATAAATAACCTATTTGGACACAGTTTTCATTTATATTTTGCTGTTTACGTATCGGCCTGTCAAACGTGTTTGCCAATCATCCATGAGTTTTGTTTTTGTTTATATTTCAGACAGACTTCAGAACTGTCAAATACGACAAATAAGACCGATCTTTTTAAATTAATGGATTCTGTGTCACAGAGGCGTGTGTTAAACACAGGACATCATGATGTGCGAATGCGTTCGTCAAAACGGCACTCATGCCATCGCGGAAGAATGAGCCAGCGCCTCTCGTTCTATCTTCCGCACTGGCACTCTTGCCGTAATGGCGAACGCATTCACGCATCGTGGCGTTCTGTGTATGTTATGGCTTATCGGAAAGTTTGTCTTCAAATGTAAATGTCTACCAATACAGACGTTATAACCAAATGTTGATTGTTGGTTTATCCATTGTTCTGTGTTGTTGTGATTTGGACATACTCTGAATACAATGCTATTTATCAGAACTTAAGCAAATTATCTGTGACTTTATCAGAATCTCAGCATGAGATGAGACATAGAAAATCATATATGCATGTCATACCAAATGTGAGCCTTTTGATTTCATCTACATACTCCAGGGGATGCGGAAGCTCGATAAAAGTGGAGGGGCATAAATTTACAATGCTACCCTGCTTCGACCCAGTATGAGAAAGGTTATAATAGTTCATCGGTAAATGTACCGTGACTCGCTATAGTCTCTCTATTGGATGAATTTGCCGCTGTGTGGTCATTATCCTGTCCGTTTCTTCTACTTTAACCACCTTCCAACCCGAAGGCCAGCCTTCGGGTTGGAAGATAGTTGAAGCAGAAGAAACGGGCCGAAGCGACCGAAAGTGGGATTCTTTAACTAAATATTGTTTGGATTTGCAAATAATGTTACAGGAATGCCTTATATTGACACGTGTGCATGCGCCCATTTCAACTCATTGTGTAACTGCAAAACATATCTGCGGAAAAATGTGGAGGGGCACGTGCACCCCTGGCTTCATCGTCTTTGTCATGCTCCGATAATGCGACGGATGTTTATTTTACTTGTTATATAGACTACGCTTGCCAACTAAGGCTGAAGTTCAACTTTCAACAGAAGTGTATTGTTGTAAAATATCGAAAATATCATCATGGCGAAATATAGAGAAAGTTAAATCTGTCAAGGAGAACCATCTTTACCCGTGCCAATCATAATTTGAAAAAAAGCCAAGTTAAAGTCTTTGTCATAATTCAACAATTCAAATCTCGTTCAGACTGTTACATCACACTTCTGCAGAAAGCGATTGTTGGATGACGACAATATTTCCGACATTTTTTGGCGCTGTTGCGATCGAGTGTGCTGTAACAAACAACAAAACAGACACTTTGCTTGTAGTTGAAAAAAACACCAAGAACCTCCTATCAAGTTGACGTTTGAAAAGCACAGCTCTCCTGTGAGGTTGTTCTGTTTGTATTTTTCGCTTGTGACCGACTTGACTCTTCGACCCAATGGTCCTCGAATTGCTTTCCCTCATACAAACATTGTATCTTTGTCGTGAATGGTGGAGTTTTATCGATTTGCGGCATCCGACGATGACATGTGTGCTATTGGAGATTGTGCTTCTTTGCGTGTGAGCAGGAGTGGACGACAGTTATCGAGTGACTACCCACGTTTCATAAGGCTGTGTGGTTAGATCCCACCTTGCTATTGTGCACAACATTAGAATTCAACAATTATAAAATGACATTATTTTTTCTGAAATAAATTTATTCATTGTCAATCATTTGTTTGACGGGTGATATTAGAAAACTAATGACGTTGATCGTTTTTGTGTATTCAGATATCAGTTAATTATCTTGATAAATCTGTGTCTATTGAAATCAATAGATTATTTAAAAAGATAAAATAAAGGCAAATCATGTTACGTAGGTGTTATTATCCCCTTAGTGTCTTCACCCTTTGACCCTCGTTTCCTGGAATGGTATCGCCTTTCTGTACACTTATAGTGAGATGGGTCAGTCCAATATCAATATAAAGGGAGGATAAAATAATAAATGCAGCCTGCAGCCGGACTGCCGTCCGGTTGCAGACTGCAGTTATTATTTTATCACCAGTGCCCCGTGTACAGACTTCTTATAATAAGACAAAAATAGGTCGCAATTATGCCTTGGCCCGAAAAATCGCTCTTGCGAGTTCAAAGGGTTTATCGTTTGACCGTTGATGACTAAAGAGCGTTTTTTTTTTTTTGTTTATTAGGGTTCAAACACGCTCTCCATTAGCAGGATTGTATCACGTCATACAGTTGCGTGGGTGGCGGAGTCGGGATACCCGGATAGAACCACTGAATAGTGGCGAGCAATTTTCAGACTATCCAAGATATTAACCCGGCATATGAAGAGTGAGTGGCGGTTTAAAGTAGGTGCACCATCGATGTGCAGCACGGCTTAGTACACAGTGTTACCATACTGTCACATTGACAATCGTGATTAAAAGCCTTGCCCGAGGACAAGCATAAATGGCGCGAGGCAGGAACGTACCGTCGACCTCTCGTTTTATAGTTCAATGCTCTAATCAGTGAAATAGAGATGGACGTTATTTCGGTTTTCTGGTTCGGTTCCGGTTTTTCTGCAAACCGGAAAACCGAGCCGTAAGATCAAGCAACAACAGGGCGAACAGTTTGTCTGTGTTTCCACATGAACTGATGAAACTACCTTACTGGGAGGGAACTGGACTAGCGCCCCCTATGGAATCTCGTCACCTAGTTTATTAGGGAAAGGGGCGACACGTCGTGTTCTGATTGTCACATTTCTCGCTTATTGACTCGTCCATCGGGCGGGTCAATAAGGGAGAAATTGTGGCAATCAGAACATAACATAGATAAGATGAACTTTATTCATTTGTTACCCCAGTTGATGTTTTTTCTGACTCAAAAGGCTCAGCAACTAATCCCATAAAAGCCCCAAGAATGATCAAAGGGAGGTTGGGATCAACAGAAAGGGGTTACGTATAGATAGGGCTTCTTGTGGTCGCAAAACTATTGCGTTTTTCTCCATGTTATCCCTTTACCCAACGCAGGCGATATCAAAATTTATTATTTTAAATATCATTTTTTTTTAATTTTTCAAAAAATATCAACAAAACCATATCATGTGAGCCCTCGTTGGAACGAGCTCGACGAGCTCGTTCCAACGAGGGGTCACGTGATATGGTTTTGTTGACATTTTTTGAAAAATAATATTTTTTCAACTGCTGAAGTTGCATATTACGCGAGTGGATGTGGCCGATTCGTTGGGTAAAGGGTTAAGGAGCCTGAAGTGTTGTTTACTAATTTTCTTTACACATGGAAAAACTGAATCGAAACCGAGGTTTCCTCCTGAAACAGAACCGAAAACGAAACCGAATTTGAATATCCCCTCCCCCAGCTCTCCTGTTAATCAGTGAGCGAATTACCGATATTATTGGTGTTACTGGTGTAAAAGTATCATGAGACACATTGAAGGAAATGCGCTCACTGAGCACTTTCTAATAGTGCATAACAAAATAGAATAGCATGTTACAGAATGAACCTTAAGAAATGGGTTTCGTTAAATTCTATGACATTGAGACATCCCCCTTTAGTATAATATCCTTTGAGCCTTCACTACGGTAATACCATTTCTTCCGATGTAACTATATACTTATGTGACCACGTATCTCGAGGATCAATTGCTCAAGGTGGCGAAGTATGTCATATGATAAATGATCCCTATCAGGGTACTTTATTGGGAGGTTCATGTTACGCTATCAGTCATGATGACTGACGTCATGTTGGTTGCCATTGTAATTCATGTGAGAACCCATATTATGACGCTATTTCCATAGTGATGGGTAGTGTGAGTGCGCATGAACATGAGGTGTTGTTAGGTTGACGCGGGATTTCGTTGTCCATTTTGTTTACTGGCATCGCCTTGTTGGTTTCCATGGTGGCGTGTGAATAGTATGGGGACGAAAGTCCTCAAAAATAGTGGGAGAAGTGTCTGAAGGGTATGGTCGACTGTGTGGGAGTATATAGATATATAGGATTGTCTAAAATGGCCTAACAGTGACTACAATTACCGAAGTGGATCCGGCAAGACCCCCATCTTGGACGTGGTTACTGTAGGCGCGGCAGTGGTCAAGTGACGCGTAATTACCGAAAACCCTGACCTCTACCCAAAATTACCTAAATGGTCCATAAATCCTGCCTGTTTGTCTGGCAAGGATTCTCATGGAATCATCGTTTCCAACTACCCACGACCATCAATTGGTTGTTCTTCACCCATTCTGGGCACTATTCTTGGCTATGACTGGCTACTCTTGAAGCTGCAATCTGCCAGCCTGTAGTCGCCACTTTGATCAGCTTCCACTGTGCTGTTGTGTCACACAAGCAGTCTGTCACACAAAAAGCATGATCAATTTGGTGTACATAAGATGTTAATCATTATAAGATGTCCATAAAGGAAGACCAAGCTACATGCATATGCACACATATAATTGTTCAACATCTCTCAAAACCCTTTACGCAAAGTAACGGCCCAAATCGGTCAGCGCTATTTACAAAAATCACCATTTAATTTTCATTAATTTTTTGTCTTAAAAACATAGCTTATGACCCCTCATTGGAACGCGGTCGTTGAGCTCGTTCCAATGGAGGATCATAACCTATGTTTTGACGCAGAAATTAAAAAAATAGTTATTCAATAATTTTGTTTCTTAGTGTCGTCTGTCTTTCGTCTAAAGTAAAGAGTTAAGTTTTGAACAATAATCCTGACTGACTGATATTTCAACTACATCGTCCATATGCACTTTAAGGCTTGACTGGCCAGTTGGAATCTGCGATATGGCTGGCAACCTCCTGTAACATTTGTACCGGAGTTTAACATTGTAATATACATACCGAAACACTGTGAAAAATGCTGCAGTCTGTTTGCATTATTGTCCCCGCACTTGTTTTTAAAAAGCGGGGATATTGTGGTGATTTCCGAACATCCCAAACGTCCCGTCCGTCCCTTCCAGTGGGACCACTTTTATTGTTATTGTTAGAAAATCGGTTTCCATTGAAAGTCTCCTAGTGTGTTTAATCTGAAACCTTTAAACTATGCTAAGGTGTTCAGGTAGCATAAAAAAATGTGCATAAAGGTTTTGGAATTTTGATTGAGCCCCAGGTGGTTCCAGTGTAACCACTTTTATTGTTATTGTTAGAAAATCGTTTTTTATTGAAAGGATCCTGGGGTGTTTAACTCAAAACCCTTAAACTATGCTAAGGTTTTCCGGTAGCATTTGTAGATATCTGTAAAGGTTTCAGAGTTTTTATTAGGCCCCAAGTGGTTCCAGTTGAATCAATTTTATTGTTAGAAAATCAGTTTTCCGTTGGAAGGCTCGTATAGGTTTTAATTCGAAACGTTGAAAGTGTATTTATATGTTCTGGTGGGGTGTCTAGATGTGCATACAGGTTTCATATTTTTGATTTGGCCCCATGTGGCGCCCGTTGCACCGCTTATGTCGTTAGAGAATCGGTTTCCGGTGGAAGGCTCCAAGAGGTTTTAATTCGAAACGTTGAAAGTGTGTTCATATGCTCTAATAGTGTTCTAGATGTGCATAAAGGTTTCACATTTTTGATATGGTCCCATGTGGCGCCCGTAGTACCACTTGTGCCGTTAGAGAATCGGTTTCCGGTGGAAGGCTCCTAGGAGTTTTAATTCAAAACGTTGTAAGTGTGTTCATATGTTCCAGTTGGGTCTCCAGATTTGCATAAATGTTTGGATTTTTATTCGACCCCGTGTGGAACCCGTAGCGCCACTTTTGCCGTTAGAGAATGGGTTTCCCGCGAAAGGCTTCTAGGGGTTTTAATTCAAAACGTTAAAAGCGTGTTCATACGTTCCAGTAGGATGTCTAGATGTGCTTAAAGGTTTGGGATTTTTAATTCGTCCTCACGCGGTGACCGTACCGGCACTTTTGTCGTTTGGGAATCGGTGCGAAAGTTCCTGGGAGTTTTAATTCGAAATGTTGTTCATATCTTTCGGAAGGGTGTCAAGATGTGCATAAAGGTTTCAGAGTTCTGGTTCAGCCCCATGTGACACCGGTAGCACCACTTTTGTCGTTAGAGAATCAGTTTCCGGCAAAAGGCTCCAAGGGGTTTTAAATTGAAACGCTTAAAGTATCTTGATATGATCAGGTAGGGTCCCAAGATGTGCATAATGGTTTTGAATTTTTGATCCGGCCCATGTGGCTCCCGTCGTGCCACTTTTGTCGCTAGACAATCGGTTTGCGGCAAAAGTCTCTTAGAGGTTTTAATTGGAAATGTTGAAAGTGTGTGCATATGATCAGGTAGGATCCTAGATGTGCATAACGGATTTTAATTCGGCATCATGTGGCACCCGCAGCGACATATTAGAGAATCAGTTTCTTGCGAAAGGCTCCTTGGGGTTTAATTCAAAACATTGATTCATATGTTCAGGTAGGGTCTCTAGATGTGCATAAAGTTTCGGATTTTTTATTAGGCACCATGTGGCACACATTTGTCATTAGAGAATCAGTTTTGTGTGAAAGGCACCTAGTTTTAGAATTTTGGGAAGCAGTACCACATTTAGATTACCAGAAATTATCATCCTGAATGTATGATTAATGTAGCAAGGTTATGTGTGTTTGTTTAGGAATGAAGATCTGTGCCATTGGCCACGGGGTAGAAAACTCTGATCTTACACTTTTTCATAGTGCATTTATGTTTCACCGTTCAATATTCAATCAGCGCACGGGGTGATATTGGACGGTGTTAGCACCAATACAGCTTTTTAGTGATGTTAAGGGGTCGTCCAACCTAACTTTGGTCAATTTGTTGGCATTTTTCCCAATGTCCCAGAAACAGATAAGAGAAGTTAGGAAAGGCAAATTATATATCAAAATAAAGAGTAAAGTGCATAGAAAAGATACATACAATTTTTTTCAGGGAAAAAGGGGAATTTTATGATTTTGAAGAAGATTAATTTGCCAACGGCATAATTAACGAACCTGTAAAACCACAACATGATCGGTAATGCGAAAGCCTTGTCCTCAATGTAATGATAACATACAGTAGACTCGGGGGAAGCATTTTTATGATACACACTCTTGTGTGTTGTGATGCTGTAATGCAATACCAACAACACAAAATTTGGATGTTCCGGATGTGGCCGTGTTTCAATGATGTTTATTCCGGTCAAGTGATTATAATGTGGTTCTTGCAGGAATATGCATTTTGGGCGATCATAAGAATGCAAGGACGGGATCACGCCTTTTAATTGTGCAAGACAATGTCTGAGCGGATTTGCAAACAAGTTACAGCAAATACTTGAGCTGTTAAAGTTATAACTGCAAAGAATTCCCCCCAACCGTCATCCAATATTTACAGGCTGTCTGAACTTTTATGTTGACAAACATCTGAATCATTGCGCACTAAAAATAGAGATTAATCGCTTGACTGGACTGGTTACGTGAAATAATTCATTAGAGGTGAGGGACGTTGCACAAACACGAGTGCGCGAATACGCACGAGTGTTTACAATATAGTACCTCGGGCTCGAATGAATTATTTCACGTAACCAGTCCAATCATGCGATTACTCTGTTTATTACTTTTCATTATTAACGATAATTATATTATTTAACCCTTTACCTAACGTAACGGTCAAAACCTGTCAGCGCTATTTTCAAACAACCGCCATTTTGTTTGTCTCTAAAATATAGCTTATGACCACCTCATTGGAACGAGCTCGTCGAGCTCGTTCCAATGAGGGGTCATAACCTATGTTTTTGAGACAAAAAATGAAAAAAATAGTTATTCAAGAATTTTGTTTGCAAGTGTCGTTGGCTTTCCATGTTAGGTACAGGGTTAAAAAAACAAACAATGAAGTCCCCATTACACCCACGGCAGAGCGTCTTCGTTTGCGCGCACGGATACATGACCCAATTGTTGATTGCATAATTCACTTGTGAAGTTATCGTTTATAATCAAACCCGGAAATCCCAGTAAATCACACTTTGGAAAGTAAAAAGATAACATAAACCACTTGTAAAAAAAATAACCGAGTGTATAAAATCGGGACGATACACATAAAATAAAATAATATTCATAAACATGTAAGCTGAATGCTTCAGAAATCACTTTTTTCTCGAAGTATATTCAGAGTGAGCTGGAACTATATTGAGCGTGTTGATTTCCCCCGATGCTGTGAAGTTATTTACTTCCAAGTAACCATGGATCTTTGCCGCGACTGTGTTGATGTCCGCAAAGGACCTATGGAAGATGGATTGGAAATGATACATTCGCGCTTTCAAACAATGTGCTATTGGACGATGTTGTGAATTTAGTTTTTGCTTGCAAACAACCATACCAACATGAGCGTCGATCAGTGTCTTTTGTCATCGTTTTAGACTGACAAATGTGACAAATCTCCTTTTCCGGAAACTGTCTGCCAATTTGCATATCATAATAAACATAACAACGGTCAGCGTGACCGTGATGGTCAAAACCCAAACGAATTATCGAATCCACGGTCAAAACTACCCATATTTGAAATTTAAACAAAGGAAATACCCGAAATATTCTCAATTTCTTCAGTCTCCGTGCCGAGTTGCTTTTTAACCTGACTCATCAGACCACATGCGTTCATTTGTCAGCACCAAAGTGTTTGGAGATGTTTGTGGTAATAGTACGAGGGGCGACAGAAGCCAAATATTTTCCCATCATCTATAAATTAATTTAAATTGATAAATCTGGTTTTTTTACTGAAATTATGAATTGATAAGGTGGGTGTGTTGTGATGATTATGCCCCCGACTTGAAAAAGCCGAAAGCGTATCTATTGCCGTGGAGACCTCCATCCGTCCGTACCAACATTTTCCCTTGTATCTCAACCACTGCTACTCCAATATGTATGATATTTGGTGTTGTGATCGAGCATCATGGGGAAACGATACCCGTGTAGAGTGCGTTTCTTCCACACATTTTTCCAGAGGTATGGTAATTTTTCACTCTTTCGGCTTTTGTTTATAACTAATTGATTTGTTAGAATTTGTTCGTATGTGCCTGATGCCACCCTCCAATTAATTGCAACAAAATAATTTTAGTGAATAGTTTGTTCCTACAGTACGTGGAGAGTGGAGTGTAACTAAATCACCCGTGGAGTGGAGTTATCACCCATGCTATAACTTTCAAATTTTGTACATATCGACAAAAAATGCAAGCAATGTTTCAGCCAATGGACCTCCGGGTTTAACACGGAGGTCCATTGGCTGAAACTTTGCTTGTGCTGGTTATGCTTTGCAACAAATTTGCAATTATTGCTTGGGTGGAATCTCCACTCTTCGGGTGATTTAGTGACAATACACTCTCCACGTACTGTATTACTTATCATGCAACAAGCTTATGAATATTCTGTAAAGTCACCAATGAGGTGTTTGGCACTTTTATTGGAGCTATTATGGAGACTTCTCGAGCTCTGCATGTTGATTATGGCAGTGTTTTTCTATTCACCCATTAATCGGTAAATTAAGTGTTATATTTGGAAGTAAGAAAAATGAAAGGGTCAGAAATTAAAGTCTAAAAGGAAAATAGTTTGCAATGTAATATTATTTTGGCCCGTACACTTATTTGGAGGGTTACCTGATTAATAGTGTTTGGAGCATGTGTGTCGCTAGGAATTTTCAAAAAAGGTTAAACTTTGATGAAAAAGGGATATGCCATGAGTGCCGAAGGTACAGGCATACAAGGGAGGGGTCATACTTCCCGTCTCCGGGAATTGTTTTTATCAAATCGAGATCTCTCGTGGCCTTTGGGGGATTTGCGTTCTTGAAAAAAATACGTGAATTGAACACCAATTGGATGTGCCCTCCTGATCTCAATATGCCAATAAGCCTTTTTTGGAAAAGTACAGGCAATAATAATTATGTAGGGTTAATTTGATGTGTTTGAATGATGTGTTTTGAATAACAATGTACTTTTATGTACAGTTGATGGTTAATTGCAGTGAAGAGTTACAGTTACTCTTATTTCTTCCCCAACATATAGCATGAGTATATTGTTGTCCAAGAGTAAATGAACCCATGTTAATTATTGATGAACCAGGCAAATTTATTTGTAAATATATTTGCTCAACTGCAATGTATGACTTTGCAGTGCATTCCACATAGAAGAATATCATAGTTTCTTACTAGCCCACCACAGTGACACATCCATCTTTATATGGGGAGACACTTTTTGTCCTTCCATACTTCTTCTCGTGGAGTCCTTCAAGTTGACCTTTGTTGAACCTCCCCAAAGCAAAACTTAACCCTTTACCCAACGTAACGGCCAAAACCGGCCAGCGCTATTCTCAAAAATCGCCAATTAATTTTCATTATTTTTTTCATTTTTTGTCTCAAAAACATAGGTTATGACCCCTCGTTGGAACGAGCTCGTCGAGCTCGTTCCAACGAGGGTCATAACCTATGTTTTTGAGACAAAAAATGAAAAAAATTAGTTATTCAAGAATTTTTTTTTGCAAATGTCGTCTGCTTTTCATGTTAGGTAAAGGGTTTTAAACAGAAGAAAATGTCTGCCTTCAATCAGTGAGCACTTCACTTATAACATTGGTCTCACTCTTTATTACTTTCAAGAATTAGTAAAAGATTTCTTCCAGTTATTTATTTATTTATTTATGAAGGTGTAACGACACTTTAACAGCCAAGTATGTACTTCGTGTAGCATCTTCAATGAATACAGCTGTTATTTTATTTTAAGGTATTTTATTGTAAACATTTTGTTCTCTTACTTATGCCATAGCAGACTTTCAGGCGGTGCTATCTACACATGGCAGCAGTTCCGTGGCAAACTCCAGTTTCCGAATGTTCTATTTTCATTCCCAGCATTTTGGTATATAATTTATTGGAGTTATTCATTTTGGGCCTTTTTTAGACTTTGAAGAAAATTACCTGAAATTTGACCAAAATTTGGTGGACGTCCCCTTAACCGAACAACACTAGACAGTAACTGTTCATCACATGACCATAATTCTGCATTCTGTTTGGTTGATTCTGTTTGATGTATAATAAAATATGAAATATCGCTAAGATAAATTGATACACTAATTCCATTATTTAGTAATGTTATTTGCTTGTTACTGTTACTATCATATTTAAAACACAATGCATTTTTCAGATATCACACTTAAATTATTATTAAACCATATAGAAAATTTGAGCCTTAGCGTATATCTATTGGTATATGACTCGTCCGTTTTGTTCACTTTAAAACATTTGATATTTTGTTTTCATATTAATCAGTGATAAATAAAGCCTTCCGTCAATTTCATTGGGAAATTTCAAAACTAGACAATTTGATTGGCTGAACAAAATACAACTGGGCCACATTTTCATAATTTCCATAATTAGAGTTGGGAGCCCTCACATTGGCAAATTTCAAAACTGGAGAATTTGGTTGGCTGAACAAAATACAACTGGGTCATATTTGCATAATTTCCGTAGGGAGAATTGACGTTATCTGTCCTATTTAGGTGGGTTATATTGTATTAATCTTTTACCTACAAGAAAAACGCCATTCAATTTTTTTTATATTGTCACTTTTTGCTTCCAAAACATAGGTTATGACCCCTCATTGGAACGAGCTCGACGAGCTCGTTCCAATAAGGGGTCATAACCTATGTTTTGGAAGCAAAAAATGAACATTTTTAGTTATACAGGGATGGTTTTTCCAAGTGCCGTCTGCAACTCCAGTTAGGTGATGGGTTAAAAAATCATACTAAGTGGCTAATTTGTGCGTGTGTGTGTCATATGATAAATAGAATATGAAATGAGTGTTTTTCTCATATAATATTTATGAAACTCGTCCGAATTTTCCATTTGGGCCCGCCAGAGGCTCGCCCAAACGGAAAATTCTTAGACTCGTTTCATAAATATTATATGAGAAAAACACTCATTCCATATCTTCTATTTATCAATCAGTTTAATGTGCCAAATCATACCTTTTCATTTCTGTCTGTATCAAGCATTAACCAATAATCAAGAATGCAAATGAGGGGATATACTATAAGTGTGGTTTGCACACAAATGGCACCATCTAGTTACTGTTGTTGTCACAAACAAAAAAGAAACCACTGGCCAAGGTTAAGCATCAATTGTTTCATTCTGCAGATTACTTTTAATAGAGAATACCATGAAATAGGGACGTACGAATCGGGGAGTGGTTGGGGGCAAACGGTGGATGGAATTCAGGTTTTTAGATCATGTTCTCATGAATACTTAGTTCAAGTAGGTGCGATACTGATAGATATTCTTAATGCCTGATTACCGTCGAAGTGGTAGCTTCTAATTAGCTTGCCATAAAAGAGCAAAGTTTCATTTGTAAGTTTTAATAAACAAAAACATCAGACAGCTCCTAGAGCTGTCTGTTGTTTTCCTATATTAACCCTTTACCCCAACAACGGCCAAAACCGGCCAAAACCGGCCAGCGCTATCCTCAAAAATCGCAAGTTAATTTTTATTATTTTTTTCATTTTTTGTCTCAAAAACATAGGTTATGACCTTTCGTTGGAACGAGCTCGTCGAGCTCGTTCCAACGAGGGGTCATAACCTATGTTTTTGAGACAAAAATGAAAAAAATTAGTTATCAAGAATTTTTTCTGCAAGTGTCGTCTGCTTTTCATGTTAGGTAAAGGGTTAAAAGTAACAAAAAGGAACTTGCCTTCATTTTCTACTGATGTCATCGGTGTTTACACAAAAATTGTTTGCTTCTTAACTGGACCTTCCTCTTCTGTCTAATAATTTTAAGGGAGATAACTTATCGCAAATCGTTTTTCATGACGACATAAGTTAGGGGTGGAAGCAATTCAGAAAATCTCACAGTCGACACATGCCTGTTTCCACAGCAGAAACAAACTGGATTTTGCAAACATGGAATTGATATTGCTTTATTTGGTAATACCTATGCACTCCACGGAATTCAAAGATGCAAATTTGTGCTTGGTCGCCCTAACTATTTTGTGTGCACAAATAACTTGCATGTAATTCCATGTCGAATAAGCGGTTTTTGCGCTTGCATTTGTGTCTACATATGGTATGTTAGCCACAATAATTGAAACGATGTTGTTTTAGCACTGCTTCGACTTGAAAGATTTTTTTCCGAGTCACGAATAAACTGCTCGAAGTCATATTATCTCCATCGCCTATCGATCACGAACGATATTCATGTAGAGTTAAATTGGATTTGTTTATTGCAGTAATTGTTCCTAGAATCGTATGCTGAGACAATCATATCCTTCGTCACTAAGCCGTGGGAGTCAGTTAGTTTGGGTGGACATTTCAATCTTCTTTTCTACTTAAAAAGGTAGTGAATTCAACTGTAAATTCAGTGCAAGTTGTAAAAACGACAAGATGACAGTCTCTGAATATTTAACACGTCTTTTTTTAAAGTCGATTTAATAAGACTGTAAACAGTGCAAGTACTCACTGGATATTCTATTTTGCGTCTGTGGTTTCTCCGTGATTGTCTGGTCTTTGCGGTTTCTCCGAATTGGATTATTTTAGTGAATATCCCCTGTCCACTCTCAAACGGTTTGGTGCGGATGTTTAAAATGTGGTGTAGCTGGCGCTGGTTCTGAATGGCGTGACTTTAAGCCACAAGTTTAAGGTAAGAAATATTGAAGATATTTTTTGTTAAACCCCTTTCCGCAATGATGTGGATATGTCAAAATTGCAAGAAGGAACTCATTCCCATAATGCAACTAGGAATTTACCCAATTCAGTCATGTTTGACAGAGCTCAGTGAGCTCTGTCAAACAATACTGAATTGGTTAAATTCGTAGTGACATTATGGGAAATATTTGCTATTCGGAATTTCTGGATTTTGATAACAATGTGGAGAGCGTTAAATAAATGATAAATAATTTCCTTTCCAATTGTGCAAGGTGCTATATAAGTAAGGGACATTTGTTTACCTTGAAATTCCCATCCCTCAGAGTCCAAAAATTCAAATTACAAAAAAACACCAATTATAAATCAAAAGGAAGGTTGTGATGTATAGAACACGTAAAATAAATGCAACCAACACATAGGGTTGACAAGACACGAATGGTTTGCTGGAATTCTTCTACCGCATTTGTTCCAGAACTGACAATAAAATAATATTTCAGGAGAACAACTCGTGGCCAAATGTGCTTCCGATATCCAAGAACAATGCTGGGAAATCACACGTCTTCACTTTTTCGAGTTCCATACATTATAACCATCGTTTTGATGTATAATTTGTGTATATTTAATTTATATTTATGGAATATCAGACTAGGGAATTTCAAAGTAAACTAATTTTCCTTACTTATATTTCTCCCCCCACTGCATGTGTAACATACGTCTGTCCAGGGTGAGATAGCAGGGAGAGACAGATGTATCCCACCCCACCCACGTGACGTTATACATTTACAACGTTATTATGACGTTATGCATATCGTATCAGTTTCTTGCTACCAACTAATTCACATTGACGTCATCAGAATGCCGTGTGATCAAAGTTTGATGCTCTAAAACTCTTTAAACCCCAAGATGCCACCGTTCCTAATTGATTTCGTGGTATATGCCTTTGGTATATACATAACTTTTGCATGCTCTTTCCGATGGTGTCATTAGTTTTTCAAAACAACGAATACCAAATGAGTTGATTATATCAGCACGTGACCGCCGATTACCTCTGGCTAACGTAGCCGCTGTATGGTGGGGGAGAAAAATAATCCCTGATGGGTACGGGTGTGGGGTGGGAAAATCTCGCCCTCGGGACAAGATATTTGGTCCAGACACTCGGCAAGCCTCGTGTCTGGCCCAAATATCTTGCCCTCGGGTGAGATTTCCCCATCCCACACCCGTACCCATCAGGGATTATAATAATATAGCACCTTAATATAAGAAAGGTTGTCTACACCTTTAGAGCGACAACAAAATTCTTTCACAGATGGAAAAGAAAGATATGTTATCCAGCTTGGTCCGTCCACGCGCAGCTCTTGCGTGCGTGACAGTATATACTGTTTCGTCCTCCACCGTAGAATAAATAGAGGATATCTAGTGTTTTTGAGTGGAAAGCGAAAATTATCTCATGAGTGACCGATACATAGAGATCATTACCATTATGTGGATGAACAAAATATGTATCCGAATCGAGCTCCGGGTTCTAAGGGCAGATCACGACGAGTCGAAGACGAGTCGTGATCTACCCTTAGAACCCGGAGCGAGACTCGGATACATATTTTGTACATCCACATAATGGTAATAATCATTTTATCTTACAATATATTGGGGATAAGTCAAGAATGTAGATGAATATGCAACGAACTACTTATTCGTATGGATGAACAAAAGGAAAAAAACATGGAACTCACGTGAAAGGAACGTGCTTGTATCCGACCCCTGATAAAAACATCTGTATCAGGGGGTCGGATACACGACAGTTGGGGGGTTAATACAGACAAAATACATGTTGATTGTAAGATAAAAATGTTTATTTTTCGCATGCGCGAGCGAAAATCACCCTTTCTCTCAGTCACAAGTGAGATAATTTTCGGTATCCACTCAAAAACACTAGATTTTCTTTTTATTATACAGGGGCCCTCTCTATCGGGCCTTTGCACGTTGTGTAAAGGCTCTGTGTAGAGTGCTCCAGTTTTTTCACCACCTCTTGTATCTTGAGGACTGTTGGGAGAGGAAGACCTACCCATCATTTATCTTCAGGGAGTTGCGGCAAAGAAATGCCTCTGTGAAATCCGTGGGAAGTGGGAACCCGGCGTCTCCTGCATTCCGTAAGATTAGGGAGGAAAATGAAACGTGGACCCGCTCAGTTCATGCTAGTTGCGAAAATGGAGTCTGGAAAAACAAAGGGTCGAGATTTCCTGGCTTTATTCCTATAAAGATCTCGACCTTAGCCTGCTTCGTAATTTGGCATTAAATGAGGCAGGAAAAACTTCGACCAGAAACTCCAAGACGCAACTGTTGGAAAGGTCCAAAGATTTTTATGAAAAATGAATACACCTGCCAGTTGTGATGAGGGTAGAATGACTAGTCGGGGACAGCTTCAACGCTGCCACCGGTTGCTTATTCTACTCCCATCACTCCACTAGAAAGCGAAACAGACGTCATTCTACTTCTTCTCCTACTACAATTTCACCTGGTTCTTTCAGAAGCGGCTTGACACTAGATCCACACCTCCTAGTAGGCAGTTGGCTCGAAGCCCTGTCACTTCTACTTCTGCAACTGTTCCTCGACCTGTTTCTCAACCTATTGTACCCCTGTCTCCTACATTCACCACTCTACCTTCTCCAACTTGCTCAAAATCTCCTGTATGCACTCCTTCTCCTCCTCTTTCTCCATCTAGGCGCTCAACGCCAACTAAACTGACCAGCTCATTACTGTACTCAAACAGAACATGTGCTGTTGTCGCGAACACGCCCCCAGCTCCAACGAGTGCACGCGGGGTCGGGATAGAAAAAAACCTTTCGGACAACATTTTTTGGATGTTTCGACACAGAGTGGTTCAAAAAAAATTATCCAGGATAAATTTGCCAGTTCACAGAGCCATCCACGTAGAATGTTTCCCAGGAGCCACTCTAAATCATTTTCAGAACATGGCTAAACATTAGTTAGACACAGTAACTATCCAGAAAAGATACTGCTGAATATTGGCATTAATTCTAAATACGTTCCAGCTCCAAAAATTGTAATGCAAGTGCGTTTGATGATCTCTGTAATCCGAAAAGCTTTTCCCAAATCAAAAATTTATTTTGCAGAGGCAAATTTTCCTTGGACCTCTCACCTCAGTAACGGGAGACTCTCACTGCACTGAATTTGGCTGTTAGTAAGAGCAAGAACATTACTCTGGTTCTTAAGCTCTCCGATTCGGAATTTACCGTTGTTGAGGACAACATTCATTGGTACGAAACAACCACAAATAATCTCTATAAACATTGGCTTTCCCATCTCGATTTAAACTTAATGCGGGCAAGGTATCTTTAGCTAGCCCTGCAGATTTGGGTTTAGGTACTAATATTGTTAATCTAACTCACTCTCTTTCTCTCTCGCACGCTGAAAAATCTCTCTTTAGCCGCGGATTAACGTTTGTACCTAACCCATCAAAGAAAAAACCACCACAGCTGAATGAATTAGACCAACAATTGGTGGAGAAAAATACTGAAAATGGAATATCGATTTTTACCAAAGTTAAAAAGATCTCGAATTTAGAAATATATGTTTTCCATTTTACCAAAAGATTAGTGTGACTGATTATTTTGACGAAAATTCTTGCGTAAGGCAACCGTTCACGAACCACATTGGATGGATCCCTTCCGTTAAAAAAATTGATCCGGAAATTGATATATCTTATAAGAAACTAGCCCAATAAGTCAGCGACATGGAAACTCTAAGCGATAAGCAAAATCTTTCGCGAGCCGAACGCAAGGCACTGGCGTTTTTATGCGACAATCATAACATTGTCATCAAACCAGCCGATAAATCTTCGGCAACGGTCATTATGGACCAAGAGGATTATGTCCACGAAGTAACGTGACAGCTCAGTAGTACCGAGCACTATAAGAAAATAGGGACACCCCATTGCCGGATAATATTTCAAAATTTGGTAAAGTGTTAAAAGACCTCTTGGAGAAAGATTACATCTCTCAGGAACAACTCGAATATTTGGCAGCTTTGCGATTTGAGGTAAAACCTAGAACTTTTATATTTTGCCAAAGACGCACAAACCGATAGACAGCTGCACTAGTCCGCGCATGCCCAAAGGCAGGCCGATTATTTCAGTCTGTGTGTCGGAATCGTACCGCTTTGCACAGTATATAGATCATTTTTTGAAACCTGTAGCTAACCGCTGTGCAAGCGATCTAAAAAAACACCGAGGACTTTTTGACTAAGATTTAAGATCTCAAAATTTCAAAAGATGCATTTTTGACGACGCTGGACTTCGATGCCATGTATACAAACATAGACATCAAGTCGGGCCTACAATCAACCAAAAAGGCCTTTGAGAAATTCCCAAACCCAAAGCGGCCGGATAAACAAATACTCCAGCTGCTGGAAATCAGTCTGAAGGGCAATGATTTTGAGTTTGACGATCAATATTATCAACAAATGAAAGATACGCCCATGGGGAAAACATACATTCTGTCGTTTGCCTCCATTTTTATGTCAGATTGGGAAGAAGCAGCACTGGACGCTGCACACAAGAAACCGTAAGTTTTTCTCAGGTATCTGGACGATATTTACTTGGTGTGGGAGCACTCGAGAAGTGATTTTCAGGAATTAGTTGATTTTTTTGAATAGCCGCGGCCAAAACATCAAGCTGAAGGCTACCATTTCGGAGCAATCAGTTGATTTTTTGGACGTTACTATTTACAAGGGTGAAAAATTCCAATCCACAGGTTGTTTGGATTATAGGACGTTTTTTAAACCGACAGACTCCCACCAGCTACTTCACAAAAATTCGTTGCACCCAAAACATACTTTCAGATGTATTATCAAGTCGCAGATTATCCGATTCCATAGAAATTCGAGCAGTAAAACTAAAAATAATTTTAACTCTGTATGCTCCACGCTATTCAGTGCCCCACGGGAAAGGGGGTTCAGTAACAGATTTGTTGCGTGATATTAAATCGGAAACTCTCAGACAAATAGAAAATACTGACCCCGCGTCGTACAATCCCAATCAACCCGTTACAATGAGGCACATTCGACCAGTTGTTGGCAATGGAAAGGCCAGCCCTTGCAGCAAAAACCCGCTGTAAGCAAAGTTACTTCTTCAAGGAGTCTGACTCATTTTTCAGTCATCAGACCAAGTGCCAATACAAACTGCGCGACGACATGGACTGTGACGCGAAAAATATTATTTACCTGATTACTTGTAAATGCCAGTATGTAGGAGAAACCAGTTGCCCTTTAAGAACGAGAGCCACCCAGCACGTGTCCGGCATTGTCAACGAGATCGATACAACTGTTTCTGATGAGGCCTTCATTTAAAAATGAAAACAATCAACAAGTCGACTCAATTTTATAGAGATAATTAAAAAATAAAACAGCAAGTCCAGTAAACAGGTTTAGTCAAGAAAGTGATTTCGTTCACTCTGTGCCAGTGCGCATCTATCTATCTATCTATCTATCTCTATCTATCTATCTATCTATCTATCTATCTATCTATCTACTATCTATCTATCTATCTATCTATCTATCTATCTATCTATCTGTTTATCTCTCTCTCTCTCTCTCTCTCTCTCTCTCTCTCTCTCTCTCTCTCTCTCTTTATCTTATCTATCTGTCTTATCTATCTCTCTATCTATCTATTTATTCATCGTCTGTCTGTCTGTCTGTCTGTCTGTCTGTCTGTCTGTCTGTCTGTCTGTCTGTCTGTCTGAAAAAATTCTTCAAATGGAATGATGAAGAAGTCCGATATTTCTATATAATCGTGTGGATGGGTCCATTTAAGAGTGCCAGTTTTTATATTTCAGTAGTAACAGTGTGAACTGTGATTACAGGATGACTGATCATAACACGTGACCGTCGTTAGACTGGTGAAGCACGCTGTCATAAGAAGCTCTCTTCAATGAACGCCATGGCGTTTTTTAATCCACACTGGGAAAGTTTGATGGAAATAAAAAACATACTTTTTGCTGGGTTTGCATTTTTCTGTTGTCATTTTTTCTCACATAATATCATTCTATCACAATTATTGATGTCATATGCCTCATTACATTAACCCTTTACCCAACGTAACGGCCAAAACCGGCCAGCGCTATTCTCAAAAATCGTCAATTAATTTTCACTATTTTTTCATTTTTTGTCTCAAAAACATAGGTTATGACCCCTCGTTGGAACGAGCTCGTCGAGCTCGTTCCAACGAGGGGTCATAACCTATGTTTTTGAGACAAAAAATGAAAAAAATTACTTATTCAAGAATTTTTTTTGCAAGTGTCGTCTGCTTTTCATGTTAGGTAAAGGGTTAAAATAAAATATATGTAGTTCCTTAAAAAGTGTCAATTTATCTCTGAACACAAAGCAAACTTTCAACCATCTTTTGTCATGTAACCATTTATTTATTTATTTATTTATTTATTGGTGTTTAAGGTCACATATTTCTGCACAATAGCTAACCATGGCCGTGACGGTTTTACGGGTGGAGGAAGCCGGAGTACTCGGAGTGAACCACCGAGCAACGGCGAGCAACTGTCAGCTCCCCAACATACTAACTCCACACAAGCTGGGTTAGCATTGGTTGAAGACAAGTGCACCATCGACGTGCAGTACGCCTTAGTGCACAGCGTCACCGTGCCCCCACATGGGCAATGGGGGTGAAGTGTCTTGCCCAAGGACACAACGCGGATCTTCAGTGAGTCACAGTTTGAAATGAATTTTATGAACTGAGTTCACTAAAATAGATCTGAACCGGAGTTTATTTATTTCTTTTATTATTTATTTATTGGTGTTTAAGGTTACATATTTCTGCACAATTGCTAATCATGACCACGACAGTTTAACGGGTGGAGGAAGCCGGAGTACCCGGAGAGAACCACCGAGCAACGGCGAGCAACTGTCAGCTCCCCAACATACTAACTCCACACAAGCAGGGTTAGCATTGGTTGAAGACAGGTGCACCATCGACGTGCAGTACGCCTTAGTGCACAGCGTCACCGTGCCCCCACATGGACAATGGGAAGGATGTGTCTTGCCCGTGGACACAACGCGATTGCCGCAGGTGGGATTCGAACCGAGGACCTGTCGACTTGCAGCCTGCACCTCTACTTACTGAGCCACCGCGCCCCCGAACTGCGGTTTATCGAGGTAAAGAAGTTTCATGTCAAATCGTGACCAATTTGATATTATTACACGCCTGTTCTATGAAATCCCCATTTACAGGATTGCTAAACTGTGCGGAAAATAAAAATCTGTTCCGCACATATGTGCGGGACGGAAACCGTTGACGGACTATTTTTAAATAGAAGCGAAATTACACTAGAAATTTCCACAAATTGTGCAACGCTATTACAATTTGAATCGCTAGTGATAGCTGAAAATCGTCCCCTGAGTTCCAATGTGTTCTATGTGCCAGTGGGCACATAGAACACATTGGAACTCGGGGGACGAAAGAGTAACACGGGTTCCCCTCGCAAATTTGGTTGGCGATAAAATGAGATCTTTTTGTTGATAGTTGTCAAATGAATTGCCGAGTGTCCTTCTAATAATTGTTTTTTACAGACGTGAAGGCGTGTAATAAACACAGAACGACACGCGCGTGTGAATGGGTTAATCGCTATGGCACTTGTGCCATCGCAGAAGGATAAAACTCGAGGCCAGTGGCCTCTCGTTTTATTCTTCCGCGCTGGCACTCGTGCCATATCGATTAACCCATTCACACACATGTGACGTTCTGTGTATTTCTTTTTATCACATAATGACATCTCTGTAATTTAACCTTTTGACTAACGTAACGACTAAATAAAACGGGCCAGTATTGTTCCCCAAAATCGCCCACTATTCTTTTCAAATTTTGCTTCGAAAATATTGCTTATAAAGTCTCATTGCATCAAGCTCGTCCAGTCCGTTCCATTGAAGGGTCGTAAGCTTTGTTTTCGAGACAGAAAAATGACACCTTTTTCACGAAATAATTTTTGCAAATGTCTGCTATTCGTATTAGGTGAACAGTTAATTACAAATAACAGAAGATTAATTCAGTTCTCCTTCCAAACCAACCCACTCACGATGTTACGGCGTCGCCGTTGACTTCTAACGTCACGGGTGGCGTTATTAGACGTGCTGTGAACGATATTTCCGTAATGAGCTGATAAATATGTTATGTGCACATTGTGCTTGTACAGAAACTTTTATCGCGATAAGACTTGTTTTTGGGGAAGTATAGCTACTAGTCGTGAGTGATTGTTACATAGGAGGTGTGTGGTACATAGTTACAGAATAAATGGTGAAAACGCCGTTTTCTTATCTTTAATAAGCTTCAGCAGGGAATAAAACGTTCACGCTGATTGGGGAAAAATTGTAAAAAGTCAGCCTAAGTATTTTTACTGTACAGAAAATGCCTCAAGTTTGTTAAATGATGCGCACATCAATGATACAATATCGCTAATATTTCAAAATGTCCTTTTTCATATGAAATTTCCATACGCTCAGTGTTGA
Organism: Pictodentalium vernedei; assembly: GCA_031216915.1. Taxonomy (NCBI): domain Eukaryota; kingdom Metazoa; phylum Mollusca; class Scaphopoda; order Dentaliida; family Dentaliidae; genus Pictodentalium; species Pictodentalium vernedei. The sequence continues at coordinate 603,490,881 of CM062295.1, read as the reverse complement.
ATTTACTGACAGCTTTAGGAAATTAAGGGGAGCTAGCTTTCCTGTAAATCCCTTCCAATGACGATTGTAATCAAGTGAAACAGAACAAGGTCTTCAGTATTGCTCTACAACCGAACCTAAAAACTCGACATATCGAAAAATATTTTACCGTAACATTTTACGGGGATGTTCAACTGGCACGTATGAACGTGCCAGTCTTTTTGCAGTGTCTTTATCCTTTAGTTTTTGCAATGTATTCAATTTTACTTTTTGCAGTGAGATTAATTAACCCTTTGAACCCTAGCGGCCGTATTTCCGACCAGCAACATGATACGTCATAACGTCATTAAATAGGATGGCTGTTCAGTACATGTAAATGTGTGGGGCAGACCAATCAATATTTTCAACGTGCAGCCCAGAGGCTGCACGTTGAAAATATTGATTGGTCTACCCCAAATAATGAATATGGACTCTTCTAATTGCTGCCATTGAACTGGTATGGAAAATACCACTAGAGTTCAAAGGGTTAAAAATAGCCTATGTTAGACGTTTTGTTTTTATTTTTCAGATATCTAATATGAAAAGAAAGCGTCTCCAAGATCGGCTGATTGTGTGCCTTCGACAAGCTGGATAGACTATAAACAAACAATTAAAATTTTCAACCAGAACTGATAGAAATAATAACAACCGGGCATCAACAATGAACTATTCTAATGAATCGGTGGGCGATTTTGGAAATTTCACCGAAGGACCGCCGTCTAGTGTATCTGTCTCTCTGTTCGTCCATGTGTGGGTTACTTTGCTTAATGTGATTGTCTTTCTGATTGGTGTGTTTGGGAATGTACTGGTCGTAGTGGTAATCTGCGGTATCAGAGGCATGCGAACTCCCACGAACTATTACCTCCTGAATCTAAGTATTGCCGATCTTCTTGTGTTACTGATCTGTCAACCGTCCGCCTTGCTGGAACACTTTGCTGAAGATCGATGGTACCTTGGGAATTTCATTTGTAAGTATATAAAAATGTCACCTAGATAAAGATTCTTATAAAGGTAGGTAGCAGATTTCTAGGTTGATCGCTTTAATTCAATGCTCCCATTGATAATATAAAAGAGGCATACTGCGAAAAATATTGTCATTTTTGTTGAGAATACTTTCCTCAAACATAATATAGCAAAAACAATGTAATTAGATAATCAAAGAAAAATGTCTAATTTACAAGAATTTGGACATTGTGCTATATTCTGGTGATACATGCAGCATTTATTCTGTTATATCTGTTTGACTAAGTTCCCTGAGCTTTTTGCAAGCAAGATATAAACGATTACAGTCTCATGTAGGAAGTACCAGGGCCCAAGAGTTGAGTAACAAAACAGAACATAACGACGGTGGAGTAAAGTGGGTTGGCATCGACGACCTGAGTTGGAGGTTTTTGTATTTCACGCCCGCCCAACTCCCAACAAGGGTTCGTTGATTTCCACCACCCCACCCCTGCCTCTCCCGTTCTCTACCCGAGTTATATTATGTATTTATACCACGGTTAAACTTGAAGTAAGTGGACGAGGCTGACATTTTTAAAGTAAAACACCACCTTCTTGCTTGACAATGTTTTGTGCCGAAGCATTTCATTCAAGTCATAACGTCACTCGCTTTCGTATCAATCAATCGGATGCGTTCTTGCATGGCATTCTTACACGTAGGCTCGATTCCACGCGTGGTATGCCAAGCACATTTCTCAATATCCTTAGTGTATATGGTAACGTTGAATACTCGCAACAATCGTGGTACAACAATAGGAATTCAGTGATTGTCAGAATAATACATTGAAAATCTGCCACTAAAATTACGGTAGATGTACTGGCAACTAGTTACTTTCACCATAACTTTTACGGCAAAAACTGTTACTTCTTAAACTGTAATCTTATGAAGCCACCAACTGTTTTTCGGAACAAAAACTTTGAATTCTGTAATTTCTGGTTTCGTAAAACAGCATCGTCAATTTCAAAGGCGTCTTACTTTAGTAGAATAAATTTTAAGGTAGACAAAGTAGTGCTCACGCTAGTTCGAAATTGTTTGGTGCCGAGTGGATTTTATATCGGTGCCAAATGAATTGTTTGGTGCCAAATGAAATATTTTAGCGCTAAATGGAATTTGGTTGTCAATGAAAACAAATTAAGCATTTATCGTCCTTTGAGTGCAGCAATAGCCCAAGAACATTAGGTTTCACTAGGGAAAAAAATCGGAGAAAGCTGATTTTTTCAGGGAATGTCGAGTACATGTCACTGAACGATTAGACAAAAGTCCCCTAAAATTCCAGTTGAGCTTTTTTTCTACAGCCTTTTTTCGAAAACGCGTTTGAAAAAAATAAAAAAAAATCGCACGAACTTTGTAACCTCGAATTGATCCAACTGTATTTTTTGTTTACGCGTATTTCGAGCTACATAATGTCTAATATACATTTACCTAGAGGAAAATGTGCATTCTGTGACAATTTCTGCGAAAAATTATTGAAAATTCACAAAAAAGTATCGGATTTACGCAAAAAATGACGATTTTCCTAACGGATTTGCCCAAAGGGTCGTAGTACAGAACGGGATGTTAGTTGGACAGACGATAAAAAATCCACCACCATTTGAAGACTTTTATCATTGCTTACAAAATAGACATTGGGACCGAACAGACACGTCTGTGTCTGGCAGCATTAGATCAATAAATAATATTTACAGAATGTACAAAAATCAATAAATAATATTTACAGAATGTACAAATCAATCAACATGGATTAAGTTACATTGACTATTATCAACGCTATATACAGAAATGACATGACCTATATACATATTATTCATCGAACTCAGAAATTTCCGACAGGACAGTGTTTCTGTGGTTGTTACAAGAATCCGAACTGCAATTACACAAACCTGAGCAAGAGAGTCCTGCCTTCTTACACCCACACCTTTTTGTACAAGCACTCTTGCAACCACAACTGATCAGATTCAGTAGGTTATCGGGGGCACATGGCTTTGTGGCTGCAGTCGGTACAAGAAGTCCATTGTCTAGCGACCACCCCCAATCCGTCGGAGGAAGCGAAGTGCCCAGCCATTGTTGGACCTGGAGATAACATCTGTAGACATGTTGTTGTGCAGCATCGCTGCTTGGTGGGAGTGAGGCTAGGTCGATGGGTTTATTCAGTTTAGATTTTGCTACATAACGCTTGTAAGTGACATATCTATATTGGTCGAGAGAGGAAACAGTTTTACTCCCGTATAAGATCAGGAGAAGTTGTTCCCCGGCAGCGGCTACTGCACTTGGTGTACTGTCATCCGCCAAAATTGTGTTGAAATACTGTTGTGAGTCGCTAGTAACATCGGAGACAATTGTACTGAATACTTTCTTCTTACCAACTCGAAAGAGTGCAGAAGTATTGTCACAACCACTTATAGAATGTGCTACAAGGAGGTTGCTTCTATGGTCACCCATTTTGGTTGCTATTTCACTAACTGAAACTAGTAAGTTTGGGGTAATGGAATACATCATGTGAATATTACATCCCGGTTGAACTCGAGAGGTAAGAATGACTAACAAGTCTGTGTCTGTTCCCACAACGACAACATTGTTGTCATCTTGAGCGATGTCAAGTGCAGTTTCGGCTATCAGTACATCAGCCTCAGCCTCGGCCTGCTTGGACTGAATATTGATAGCAGATAGCTCCTGCATTAGAAGATCGATCAGTTGGGTTTTGTTCTTGGCATTTGCAAGGAAATCGGATTGGGGTGTGGTGGCTGGTAACTCGGGTGAGATATTGATATCAATGGAATACCTGTCTTTAGATCTACGGGCTTGTTCCATGCCCTTTGTCAACATTGTACAAGCATAACCATCAAAAACAACCACGACGTTCGCCCCAAAATGTCTCACTAGATAATTGGAATATGATGTACATATGTCCTTATATGACGACTGTTTAGGCCATAGAACTGCCCTCAATAAAAATCCACCATCTACAACAAACAGAGAGTGTTCTGGGATTTTAGTTTGCTCGGAACCGTATGTTTTGAGGATCTTACCGAGCGTGCTTTTCTGTGTCTTCCTCATTCCAGCAGAATCAAACAATGCTGGTGGTTTCGGGGCGAGTTCATATTTGAGATACTCTTCCATCTCTGCTTGTGACTGAATAACACATGTGATGCGGTTGAACAGAATTGTGGGGTCAATCACTACCTTACTTCCACGGACTTTGATGCTATTTGCCATCGATGCGAAAGACTTCACAGTGTCAACACGTCCTAGTTTGATGCTGTTGAACGTTTTGCTTACAACATTCGATACGCAACATTCACCAATTTTGCGAACTTGGTCACAGTTCACAGTTTCGTCGGCCACAAGCCCGGTCGCTATAGAGACTAATTGTAGTGGATCTCTATTCTGAAAGGGGGAATGCACTCTGAGCCAGTTCAATAATTTGGTGATATCATTGGCATCAGTCAATTGTGAACTTTGACGGAGATCCCGATGTTGTTCGCCATGACCAGTGTGAACATGAACAAAATTTTCGAGAGCATTACATATCGGAAGGCAAAGAGGTAGTCCATGTACCCATTTCGCAACAGTGCTATCGGTTATTCCCCTGCCATGTGTGAGACCACCAGGGAGCTTGAACATTCTCATTAAACACTGCTCTATGGTCTGATCAGAATATATCCCGTCCCAGAATTTATCTGAGCGCCTTATGGTAAAGTAACCTTTCTCAGTGAACAACTTCAAATCATCCTGTTGCATTATTTCTGTTAGCTCATTCATCTGCTGCAAATAGAGATGAGAACTCTTTGCGTATGCAAAATGACCACCTGCGTGAAATACTGGAATCATATTGCGAACACAATATGTGTGGAGTTCCCAGTCGCCTGTGCGCTCTGCTCTCAAGAACAACTGGAGAAGACCTATTTGCTCGTAGTATTGTACCCAAAGCTTTCCTGTGCGTCCTACGGACGCATTCTGGAGCAGTTCGTGTAATTTTGACAGTAGATGGTTGACACTTTCTTGATTGACAGCGTCAGCTGTTGTACAGTCACCTCTGGCAAGTCCACAGAATATTTCATTGACTTCTGTGCAGTCTATGTTATCTAGTGTTCGGCTTTCTTCAAACACAAGTTTTGTAATGGCAATTTGTGTTAGCAAATGGGCACGAACTGCTCTTGAATATGCATGACCACTGATCAAATGATGGATTGACCCACCAGCATAAACAGTCCCCCAAAGTTCATCCAAGCCGCTACCAGCCATGATCGAACCAATTGCCCCTAAATATGACATAATCATATGGAAGCCGCCGAGTCTAACGAAACATTACATGCCAATGCATCTTGAGTGTAGGCGAACACCACATTATGTGATTTGATCGAACATGGAAATTGAAACAATGATGCTATAATACGGTATTTGAATGAGAAAAGTCGATGCCGTTTGAATTTGAGTTTAGGGGGTATGGTTAATATTTCACACGTTTCACCAGTTCATTATGGAATAAATGACTATTGTTATATATCATTATAAAGCCACTGCTTTTCTGCAATTTTTGATATATAATTTAACTCCCAAAGTAGTCGTAGATTTGATTTAATGGACGTTGTGTACCGTTGTGTGTATGAAAACAATAAATTTTTTTTCGTAATTTTGAACATTTTCGTGAATATTTCACCATTGAGTGTGAGGATTGGTACAAAGTTGGCATTTTCTGTTGGGGATATGTATTCTCAATATAATACAGCACGATATTTATGATTCTCACCCTACTAAGGCGAATAAGAATGAGAAATATGGAGCTGTGTCGAATTTTTTTTTAAATTTTTTTTTTCATCAAAAAAACGCTATAACTAAAAAAGCTCAACTCGGATTCGCGGGGACTTTTCACACTTTATCCGCAATGTGTGTCCCGGAAACATATAAAAAAATCAGCTTTCTCCGATTTTTTTCCTTACTTTCTCATTTTTATGTCTAATGTGCCTGGACTACAAGGCGCCATTTGCGTTGTAGATGGCGCCTTGTTGCATTCTAAGTACAATAGTTTAATTTAGTATTAATTAAGTATTTCCAGGCTCTTTAAAGTAGTATATTAGATGCAAAAAACCACTAAGTGATAAAAATATAGATAATAAAAAAGTAAAATACTGTTATTAACGTTTACAAAATAATTTCATGATTGTTAATTACTCACTGTTTATTCACTCCAAATAGAGGCAAATAATTTATTATCTTCAGAAGGATTATAAAAAACAATTAACTAAGATAAAAAAAAATTAAGAAACAAAGAAATATTTTGATAAGAATCAGATTAAATGAATAAACTATTTATACAGTTCATCCTTAATCCTTTACCTAACATGAAAAGCAGACGACACTTGCAAACAAAATTTTAAATAACTAATTTTTTTCATTTTTGTCTCAAAAACATAGGTTATGACCCCTCATTGGAACGAGCTCGACGAGCTCGTTCCAAAGAGGGGTCATAAGCTATGTTTTTGAGACAAAAAATGAAAAAATGATGAAAATTAATTGGCGATTTTTGTGAATAGCGCTGGCCGGTTTTTGGCCGTTACGTTGGGTAAAGGGTTAACAAAGAGCCATGATTATGGCGTTGTCTATACATTACTTGACAGGCGTAAAATCTGTGTCGCATGTGCCGTTGGACATCGATTTTATCTGAAACAAATCACTGAAATAATAAACTAGAAAACCTTCGGGACCAAACAAAAGTATATTTTTGGTGCTCAATTTTGGTGCCAAATGTTGCATTTTTGGTGCAAAACGATTTTTAGTGCAATTGACACCATTGACACCCAGTAGCGGGAACACTAAGATTAAGCATTTCCTTTAAGCTGAAGGGATACAGCTGCAGGCTGAAGATGTTAATTGGTCTGAACTGTATGACAAACGAAGAGTCTTTTCGTGTAATGAAGAGAAACCAAATATCAGTTCCCCAGTTTTGATCCAAAATCGAACAAAAAGGGTCGGTATTGCCAGGGACGGACTGGGCCAAAAGACGTTGCCGGGAAACGTATCAAGGAGGCCCCGGACCCAGACTAAATTTTGATTTTCCGAATCGAAAGAACGCTGCTTCCATGCATCTGAGTGATCAATGACAGTTCACATAGAGGGCATTTTCAATGGCATTTTTGTTTCATCTTTGTCGCTCATTTGGCAAAAATGGTCGCACCAAAGGGTGCCCCGGCCCCATCAGGCCGACCATAGTTCGGCGCAATGGGAGAGAATTTTGAATTTTCGAACCGAAAGAACGTTGTTTCTTTGCATCTGACCGATCAATGGCAGACAAGACTGCTGGTATGTCCGAATGCTCTCTGTGTGGGCTGCCAATGGCAGTCCACATAGAGGCCATTTCGATAAACCGACAGTCTATGGAATCAGATCCATTTCGCCTTTTGGTGATTTTCACAAAATTTCATAGACCGATAGGTGTTGGGCTGCGTAAATCTTGGGGGGGGGGCCTTGGGCGGCTCCCAGAAGGGGGCGGGAAGTTTTCCGGTTGACCATAGGGCCAGTCCGCCTCTGGGTATTGTCAAAATTAGTTTATTATGGTATTTTCACCGTTTTGTTTTATGGTAAAAGTACCGGCAGCAGGTTTCTACACTTTTAGTCTAATTTTAACGATAATTTTTACAGTGTATTTTCTTAGATCCTGGAAGATCACAATTTCTTGTACTGTTGGCAAAAACCCTTTACCCAACAAATCGCCTGCATCCGCCCGCGTGATATGCAAATTCAGCAGCTGAAAAAATTTTATTTTTCGAAAAAATGAAAACAAAACCATATCATGTGACCCCTCTTTGGAACGAGCTCATCGAGCTCGTTCCAATGAGGGGTCACATAATATGGTTTTGTTGACATTTTTGGAAAAAAAAAATAAAAAAATATATTTAAAATAATAAATTTTGATATCGTCCGCTTTGGGTAACGGGTTAAAAGGGGAATTACTCATTAACCTGCATGCTCTGATCGGGACAGATCTTTATGTGACCGTATGGGAAATGATTCGGTGTTTGGAAATGATATGCAGTCAGCAGTATTATTCTGTGATGCGATATCCCATTATGGGAGCTTCACTGTGAATCAGATAACCAAGACAGTCCGACGAACACGATTTAGATATGTGTATTTAAACCGTTTTCGTTCACTGTCCTGGCACCGTGAGAGTTTTTCACCAAGTCGCAGCTTTCTTAACCGCAGTTTTTTTCGGGTAGGAAATGGTTCCCATTGCAATCTGGGGCATATCGACTGAACATCAAACTTATGTTTGGAAAAGAAACAAAATCACGATAGTTGTCCTATCATTGTCCAAATTATTTTTAAAGTTGGTAATTAGAGAATAAATGTAGGTCTTACCACCATGTGGGTTTCCGCGATGGTATATTGAACTCGAGACCTCATCTCTGGGCCTGTATCGACGAGTCTTTTATGATGAGTTGATATATGACCCGGAGGCGAGGTCGAGAGATTTATTCAGAAATGCAATGCGACAATACGGCTTTGACGTTGGATTTCTTAAATCATATTAGACAATGCACACTTCTGAAAAAGATCTATTAGTCGGCAACATTAACAATTGATACATTGATCTATTTGCATTATTTAGAAAAAAATTACATAATCCTGAAAGAATATCCCTGCTCTGAACAGTCTCGACGTTTGTATCAAATTCTCATCAATTGTTTTACGCCTGTGTCTTAAAAACACAAACAAACTTATTCAAAGAAGAATGATTGACGAGACTGTTTTCCAGCTTGACTATTTTCAGTTCATCTGCTTTACTAAATGTCTTTTAAGAGAATAGGTTTTTTTTTTGCTTTTGTGTTTTCAAAAGGTTATCCCATCTATATCACGCGAAGTTTCTGATAAAACAAGAAATCAAATAAATTAATCCCTTTGACTGTGATGGTATATGCCATGCCGGTCCACAGCCATCAAGTGGGAGAGTCGTTACTTGGGGAAAGTCCAATCAATATTTTCAACGGTCATCCTTAGGGCTGCAATATGAATATCTTGATTTGTCTACTTCATAAATTCACTGAACAGCTACCTGTTTTATTAATTCAGGTTGTATGACGATCCTTGACCAGAAAAGCGGTCCTTCGGCTTTGAAAGGGTTAATTACACATTACTCTGATAAAGTGAATGATAATTTATTTCAGTTCTCATAATTTAATTTGGAGCAGTTTATCACTTAGTTTAACCTTTTCAGAAAGAGACGCCACTATTTGCGCGAAGGAAAATTTGACAACAGACGAACAGATGACAAAATGAACAATTAATCGGAAGTGGACATCTCTATAGAACTGTAGGATTAAATTATTACAAAACTTCATTTCACTTCATATTTTTACTGAATCTCCCTGCAAGTGCCATATAGATACACCCGTTTCGCAGTAGACAGTATTTTATATGACGATACCATACAGTAGACAGGGTTGAAAGCGTTAAGTATTTATTTTAGCATTATTTTGGGGATTAGGTGGATAATCTGACTCCACAAATAATACGCAAGATGTCAACACATTCATCGCTAAGCGCATGCGCAAACATGCCCCTTCCACGGGAAAAGTTTTCATTCTTTACAGTCCATCTCAGATTCAATGTTCTCGCATTCATTTCTATTTGGTCAGTTTGCTAGCTAACGAATTGAACGGCGTCATGACAATATTCACCCCATTACACGTGCAAAAACGTTTCACGAACCTTCCTCTGATCACCTTCCTGTGGCGAGTTAGTTGAGTTCGTTCCAATGAGATTGTCATGTTTTGCAAAAGACAATATGACTCAGAGGTCAATACAGCATTGTGGTCTCAAAATGCTCTCTCTCTCTCTCTCTCTCTCTCTCTCTCTCTCTCTCTCTCTCTCTCTCTCTCTCTCTCTCTCTCTCTCTCTCTCTCTCATGTTACGTCCCTGATAGGGAACAGTAATTTTCAAACAGATCGAGACACAGTCGCGGTCTAGTAGAAATTTTCTTTCAGGTGTTGTAATCAAAGTATTTTACGACATTATTATGATTCAAGAGTAGAAAATAATAAACATTTAACCCTTTCCCCAACGAAGACGATATTAAAATTTATTATTTTAAATATTATATATATCTTTTTTTTCTTTTTTTTTATTTATATTGAATTTAAATATTATTTTTTCAAAAATATTCAACAAAACTCTATCTCTATCCCTCATTGGAACGAGTTTGACGTGTAGGGGACATTACTATGTTCAGAAAAGTGAAAAGCAGGTGAGGGGTCAAAAATAATGTCTGACAGCGAGGGCATTGTACGACTACTATACGTAGGTAAAAGTTACCAACCTAGCTGGAGGTATTCATGGATTTGAACAACCTGACAACTTGCGGTGAGTAACGCCGAGCCCCGTAGCGGCGAGGTGTTACAGTATGCTGGCAGGTTGTTCAAATTCATGAATACCGACAGCGTAATTGGGAACTGACTTACTCCCTATCTTTTGTTCAGTCAATAAAACGCACGGACTCGAGTATACTTAGTACACGAGAGGTATTCAGGTGACGTCACTTAAACACTCGGCCCCGGGGATGTGGCTAGAGGTTTCCGATTGGGGGTGTAGGAATGTAGGGTAGTGAATTTCCAACTAGGGGGAGGGACCAGGAGGGGGAAAACCTCCCCCAGTTGGAAATTCACTATCGAGAAACATTTTGAAAAATAAAGCCATGAAAGGGGCATAAAATGTATTCTAGTAACTGAAATACCAACACATTTATGATAGAATTATCAGGTTGTTATTATTATTTGGTATTACTCTGAGAATTGAATATGTGCTAAACAAATGCTCAAGCTCAGAACTTTGAGCAATTAACACTCTACTAACATTAACCCTTTACCCAATGAACAGGCCGCATCCGCCCGCGTAATATTCAAATTTAGTAGTTGAAAAAATATTATTTTTCAAAAAATGTCAACAAAACCATATCATGTGACCCCTCGTTGGAACGAGCTCATCGAGCTCGTTCCAACGAGGGGTCACATGATATGGCTTTGTTGATATTTTTTGAAAAATTTGAAAAAAATAATATTTAAAAAAATAAATTTTGATATCGTCTGCGTTGGGTAAAGGGTTAAATCAGATCTTATGTAGGAATGATCAATTTTCGGTGTTTCATCATTTTGTACCTGTGAATGAGAGAGTTAACTCAGGATAACGATTTTACATGATGCTATTTTCTTTCCTGATTTCGAGGATTTTTTTTTATTACGATAAGTAAACGTACTATAGAAATCTCGTACCAATTGATATCATGCATACTTATGAAGCTCGATATTGCGCACACTGTAGTTGTAAATACTAACAGTTGGAATTTTTGCCGATTTGAAGCCGAGTTGGGTTTATGGGAAGTAAAGGAGACATCAACATTACCAAAGAAGCTCTAAAATCCAAATTGATGGAATTTCCAACTACTCATGACTTGTCATCCGAATTTCCAACTATAAGAAATTTTGGTCAGGATTGGGAGTGACCCCCTTCCCCACACCCTCTCGCCACGTCCCTGCTCGGTCCATTGTTCTATCAGGTATTTCAAGTTGGTTAGTAACCCCGAAAAGACTAAAGACCCAGGCCGCAAACATAAATAAACGTACACATTGTAATCAACGTTCATTGTTCTTTTGTTGTACCATTTCAGGTAAGCTTGTGCCTTTTTTGGAAAACCTGGTAGTTCATGCATCGATAATTATCATCATTGTCATCAGCTGGGGCCGTTTTCAAGCTGTCATTCAACCTTTGAAGTCATATTCAACAATTGGTCGGAATGGAACCATTTTAATCATAGTCAGCATTTGGATAGTCGCAATAGTAACAGCAAGCCCATACTTCATGATGACCCAACTTGAACGAGCAGAGTTTTACGATAGTTCCGTAATTGATGTTTGTCGAACAAAAATTGAATCAAAATGGCATCATGCAGTCGTAATCGGTACCTTTTGTATATTCTTTGCACTGCCAATACTTCTGTTGGCTTATTGTTACCTACGAATAATGGCTACTGTTTTACGAGGACCTGTAGAAATGAAGGCATCGAGCAACGCACAAAAGTCGTCGGCTCCTTCAAGAAGACCGTTAGTTGTGATGATTATGTGTATTGTGTTACTGTTTTTCATATGTCTGTTGCCAATGCGCGTTGTGACCTTCTGGCTGATATATACCCCTGTACAGGAAATACAAAATCTCGGATTAGACGGCTACACGAACCTGCTTTGGTTTAGCCGCCTATGTCTTTACGTTAACAGTGCGGGTAATCCAGTTATTTATAATCTGGCTTCAACAAGGTTTCGTTGTGCTTTCAAGCGAATGCTTGGCTTCAGGGATCAGACAGCAGCAATGAGAATGAGGGGCGAAAGAACAACTAATACGTGTACTACTTTCAAAAGCGAATGTTATGACAAGGACACGCGGTTCAATCACGCACATCAAGGTAATCACGTGAACAAAATTAGCTTCAAGGACAAAAGCTCATCGAAATGTGGGAATGAGATTGAGATGGAAAATGTTCATTGCAACAATAAACTACAGAATGGTTCTTTGAAAGTCAATTTTGGTTCGAAGAATGATTTGTCGCGTACTGAAACTGAAGTTGTGTTTGATATGGACAATGAGGACGAATGTATCAAAACACGTGTTTGACTCAATTTACTGCCTGCTTTTTTGAAAATTGTGTTTCATAACTGAATATTGTTTCCATTGTGTGTACATGTATTTGAATATGTATCAAAGTGCAGATCATGTTACTAAAGATTTAGCAGCGTAGGCTGTTACTAAGGGGGAGAGGGTGTATACAGTGCAAGCACCCAGGACTGGTCACTTTCCACGGATGGGCAGTATTTCCACTGACGAAATAATATCAGATTCCAAACACTAATTATAGGAATAATCATCAAAAATTTAATTAATGAAGCACCGGGTTGTACCCGGTGCTTCATTAATTAAAAATTTGCTAATGATGATTTTTATTATCCGGTAAACGCATGCGTGGACATCACTATCCACGCGTGGATTACAATCAATCCACGGAGACTACTGTAGGATGTGACAAGCTCCTCCCCCAGTACTTTATTCCAACTGCGACCTTCCTTCTGGATTGGAGTCTAAGATAAAGATTCGATATTATTGTAAATCATGTACTTTCTTCCGAGACTAGATTTAATACGTAAACGTCAACCGTTGACAGTTTGATTTATGTTACTCACACAGTCGGTCATACTGACGGACGTATGTGGTACCCGTTTCGGACCAAGTATGACCAATTTAGAGAATAGTACGAGCGAATTGAATAAGAGGTTGGGAAGCCAATACTTCTACAACAACAGCATGTATTTATCCACAAATACATTTCCAATAACTCTCAGTTTTTAACTCTTTACCCAGCGTAACGGCAAAAACCGACCAGCGCAAATCTCAAAAATCGCCTATTAATTTTCGTTATATTTTTATTTTTTGTCTCCAAAACATAGGTTATGACCCCTCTGTGGAACGAGCTCGTTCCAATGAGGGATTATAACTTATGTTTTTGAGACAAAAAATGAAAGCAAATTAGTTATTCGAGCATTTTGTTTTTAAGTGTCGTCTGCTTTTCATGTTAGGTAAAGGGTTAACTATAATCCCTACTATATAATATTCCCATTATAGCATCGATGTGTGCCTACGATGATGTCATACCTTGATGATGTAGTTGGAATATTTTATCTTTCGGGACTTGAGCCATCATAGGTGGGACGCATCAGGTCAATACCCCTACCCTCATTAATATGTTATCTTCGCGATACATCTGATATTTTAAGACTGAGATTGAAGTTTTCTATGATAAGCCCCAAGTGACAAGACCGGAACTTTTATTCAGGTTCAGTGCCATGCACCGCACAGTAAAAATATTAAAATATTCCTTCTCCGGATATAAAAAGGCAGTACGTGTAAGAATTGTTATTTTTATCTTACAATCAACATGCATTTGGTCTGTACTAACTCCGCAACTGTCGTGTATCCGACCCCTGATACAGATGTTTGTATCAGGGGGTCGGATACAAGCACGTTCCTGTCGCGTGAGTTCCATTTTTTTTCTTTTTGTTCATCCGTACGAATAAATAGTTCGTTATATATTCGTCTACATTCTTGACTTATCCCCAATATACTGTAAGATAAAATGATTATTACCATTATGTGGATGTACAAAATATGTATCCGAGTCTCGCTCTGGGTTTTAAGGGTAGATCACGACTCGTTTTCGACTCGTCGTGATCTGCCCTTAGAACCCGGAGCGAGGCTCGGATATATATTTTGTACATCCACATAAATTTATTTATTAGATGTGATTTTGTTTCCCAGAATTGCCCATTACCAAGCTCGGTTGATATGACTTCAAACTCGCTCTATAAGACGGTGATCTCGACCGAGATGAATCAAGCCAGAGTTGTTTCCCTTGATGTGTCGTTATTCGGCGCATGATATTGTTTATATCGAAACAGTTACTTGTCGAATGCAATCAGGACAACGAGTGTTACCGGACATAATGGAGATTTTGAAGCTGAGTTTTTGAATGACGATGAATTAAATACGGCAATGAATGAGGATTGGGTGGAGGAAGAGGAGAAAGAAGAGAGAGAGTTGTACAGAAAATTTAACGCCAACTAAGATGTAACCCTTTACCCAACGAAGACGATATCAAAATTTATTACTTTAAATATCATTTTTTAAATTTTTCAAAAAATTTCAACAAAACCATATCATGTGACCCCTCTTTGGAACGATTTTTCGAAATATAATATTTCTTCAGCTGCTGAATTTGCATTTTACGCGGGCGGATGCGGGCGATTCGTTGGGTAAAGGGTTAAAGTCGTAAGCAGAGATTTGTCGAAGTAGGCGAAGAGATACAGCTACCAGAACGTCGCGACTTCCCCACCGATTAAGCCGAGACTTTCGGATAGCTGACGCTGCTGAACTTGGAGAAGAGGGAACTTTGGACTTGACAGAATGAGAGACAGAAAACTGTAACATTCTGTAATTATTTGTTTTGATTTAATAATTCGGTCGAAAGCTGATGTGAAGTTACCGAAGGTTGATATTCTGGCCGATATGAAAGTACAGTTGTTTGGCCGGTTCCGAACCACTCTCCAATAAATTAGATTTGTTGTTGAAGGAGTGACTTTGACGGAGACCAGTTGGTATTTTTTCCTTCACAGACATCTTGAGCAATACATTGTTATTTGCTTGCGGTTCATGTTCTACGAGTTTCGAGAGCATGCGATTTTATCAATTTCGAGTCATTTTATGTATTTAGAAACAGCAAGCGGAAGTGGGTAAACACGATTAATAAACACACAGTATGCCACACAATTGATCACAAATCACCGCAATCAAACACTCATCCCATTTTGGCTCCAAAATCTGAAAGAGATTCTTATTTTTGCTCCTTTCACGTTAAAATTCAGAACCACCCTTTTTCTTACCGCGAAATTAGGAAAGTTAAAAGACGTTGAATGATGCATTCGAAATATATATTTATTTATTAAGGTTTATCGACACTTTAACAGCCAAGGTCATATCGTGTCGATAAGAGTTTTACGGGTGGAGGAAGTCGGAGTACCCGGAGAGAACCACCGAGCAACGACGAGCAGCTGGCAGCTGTCCAACATCGTAACTCCGCACTGCAGCACAGGTAGGGTTAGATTGGTTGAAGACATACACACCATCGACGTGCAGTACGCCTTAGTACACCGCGTCATCGTACCTCCATGTGGACAATCGGGGTTAACCCTTTAACCAATGTAACGGCCAAAACCGGCCAGCCATATTCACAAAAATCGCCACTTAATTTTTATTATTTTTTCATTTTTTGTCTTAGAAACAATGGTTATGACCCCTCTTTGGAACGAGCTCGTTCCAGTGAGGGGATCATAACCTATGTTTTTGAGACAAAAAACGGAAAAAATAGTTATTCAACAATTTTGTTTGCAAGTGTAGTCTGCTTTTCATGTAAGGTAAAGGGTAAAGTGACTTGCCCAAGGACACAACGCGGCAGTCCGAATCGATCACTCACCCACCCAAGAACTAACCAGACTCGACGTTGCTTAACTTCGGTGACCTGACAAGAACCGGTTACCGCTACCGCGCCGCCGATGCATTCGAAAACCTGTGACGTATTAACTACACGCAGTCACACAGAAATGTATATTACACGAAATAAGGGGTTTTATCAGAAGGAATAGCTGCAAATTTAAAATTGTTTGCACAGAATGCCCAAGTAAGATCCTGTGACATATTTGACCCCCTTTAGCACGCAATGGTGCAGTTACAGACAAAAGCGGGCAATAACTGATGGGAGCGACCGTGGATGGAAGGAATTTGGTCAGGGGAACTAGGAAGTAAAGAGTGGAGGAGGTGAATTCAGTGTGTGGGTGTGGGCAGGGTGCGCGTGGGTGACAGGGGCAGGGGCACCAGAAGAAAAGAAGGGAAAGGGGCATGACTTTCAGTGTGGTGCGTTTCCTATTGCAAATAGCGTGTATTTTGTGCCGGTGCTAGCCTATGCCAGGGACCATAGCCCCCTCCCCGTCTCAAAAACAGAGCCCCAGTGGAGGGTGCTGGTAAAGGATGAGGGAATCACAATATAATGCCAGAAGTAATAGTATCCATAAACAGTTTATTTAAAAAATGGAATAAAATGGTAACACATTATCTTGAACAGATAAAAAATAATTAAAAGCTAATGAGAAGTTTCCTCGTGATTTTTTTCCTTGCTTCTTCAATAAAATTACTGGAACCTTTGATTCATTTTGCTTTTTGTTTATTTAACCCTTTGCACTCTGATGTCAAAATGGTAACGTTTTCAGCAGCAGATATTTCCCATAATGCAGTTTAATATTTAACCAAATATACCTTGTTTGACAGAGCCCAATGAGCTCTGTCAAACAAGGAATATTGGTTAAATTCATAGATAAACAAGAGAAAAACACATTGATTGGAGAAAATTCTGTTGCGCTGCCAAGTTTAAATTATTTATTTGTTGGTATTTAGAGTCACTTTCATCATATATGGCTGTATCGCGACCACAAGAGGCATAAAGTCAAGATTAACCAATCGTTTATGCCCATTGCCCACTTCAGAAGACTACCGCCCAGACACTGGTTACTGGGTTTTATCTCACCAATAAAAAAACAGAACTTAGTGAATAAGCTCTGCCCCACTTCCCAAGGTTCCAAAGAGATAATATTTATTTATTTATTTATTTATTTATTTATTTATTTATTTATTTAGTGTTGTTTATGGTCAGCATCCTTTGCTATATCATGACAACAGTATAAGATAAGGTCATGCTTATCCCGACTCTCAGTGGCATTGCTACATGTGAAATACTTTAGAAATAAACACTCAAGAGATTCTCTGTTACAGAGCATGGAATTAAAGTATTTTCCATCAGTGAAGTATGGGTTGTCCCCTGTTTCCGGCGTCCACTATCATGGGTCCAGGTATCCAGGGTATGCAGCATGTTAGAAATGGATCAGAATATTCTTTTCTCACATCGACTGTGACATGGAGAGAATAGGCCTATCCTGTTAACTGTAAATTAGATGTGAACAATGTCTCAACTGTCGCCGGTCGATACAAACGATAGCCAAAATCCTCTATTGTCAGTGGGCGGTCGGATCAACACAAGTCTGATATAATAATACTATTTTGAGATTAAGTTTTTAAGAAAAAGTTTTCACGCCGAGTTGGTCAAAGAAAACGAGGAAATATAGAGATGAAGGTCAGAAATGGGAACAGTAAGGTGCATTTGCATTATACGCATGCTGCCCTGCCCCTATGTGCCCAGGACCTTCTTCCAGTACTGTACTGCGCTATGACTGCAAACTTCACCTTTGAAGAGGAGGGTGCGCAGTGATGCCCTCTGGCAGCTCGTGTCGTCGGCAGTCGCCGCCTTCAGCATAATCATGCCAGTCTGAGCACCCCCTCCCCGGCATTTTAGTCTCCTAGTAGTAATGGGGGGTTAGCAGAGTCGTGTCCTCCCCCACCATCACATAAATGCGACCTCCGGATAGACCCCAGCCCTTTTATACCCAGGACATTCTTCCAGTACTGTACTGCACGGGCGGGGGGGGGGGGGGATGTTGGAGCACTTACCGATATAGACTTATTTGACATGTTGTGAGTTCACAGGACAAAGGACATCAGTGCTTTATCTTTGAAAGAAGCATATAACACTCGATTGTAGAAATTGTATTGCTAATGCACAGTGCACCCTTAATCAAAAATATCTGAATTCGAGTCCCTCGGATGCACGATTGGTTCGATAAAAATTCTGACAGGTTATCACCGCTGGTCGACGGTTCTCTGCGAATACTCCGGCTAATTTCTCCACCATGCTGTCCACCCTATAAACGAAATTACTACCAATGGGGTCACAGCGGCTTTAGCTCCATAACACGTACCCTGGACGATAACAGTACGTAAAATGCCTTTGCACCCCTACAGTCGAAATAGAACACTGTTTATTATAGTGATTAAAGTCAGGTTTATCCAATTGTTTATACACATGCTGCCCGGCCCCAATATATCCGGGACCTTCTTCCAATACTGTACTGCGCTATCAATGCGGGTTTCAGTTTAAGAAGAGGAGGGGGTTCAGGGCTCTACTCTGGTAGCTCGTGCCAGTGATTATCTGTGAAATACAGAGCCACATACGGCTCCTAAAAAACAGTATTTGGTTCGGCTGCACCTCACTTGATGTTTTCTTTCCGCATTTATGACATCACATATTTCATAGTCGATCCAAACGATTTCGTCTTTGTTTCATCCTGTTTTATTTAACGATTGTAATTAATCAATTCAGCCATGTCGAACAATATTCGTCATTTGAAATCCATTATCAGGAAAGTTAATCCATACCCCTTAATTAGATTAACCTGACGCCGATTTAATATAAACACCTGTGAACCTGAGAGGGCGCTTTTCCTGAACGGGAACATGATACATCATAATATCATTAAGTAGGATGGGTGCTAAGTGCATGTGTAGGGTAGACCAATCAATATTTTTAACATGCAGTCCCAAGGCTACAAGTTAAATATATTAATTAGTCTACTCCCAAATAATGAAAATGGGCGCTTCCAATCACTGCTATTGAACTGACATGGACGATACCATTATAGTTCAAATGGTTAATGTTTTGATAGACACTCGCTTGTCTTCTAACCTAACGCTTTTAGTATCCCCCGATTACTCTGGTTAGTGCGCAGGTGGTCTGATATTTTGGGGCTATGCGTTGTCCTTTGGTATGGTGGCAAAGTAGGCGGTATGAATCTAATTTGATCCATTTTAATCTTGGAAACCTCTATTCAGCTGTATAGAGCCTTAAACTGAACCGCACAGTGAGCGTTATGCATTTACCCCGAAGATAATGCTCGGCTCATAGCTCCTGTACGTCTCCTTGTTCCAATTGGCTCCTAAAACATATCTATATGTAGGGCTGCACGATATTCAAAAACGAATACCGGTATCGGTATTCAAAAACATTCCGCGGTATACCGGTATATCGAAAACTACTCAGATATATGAACATAGGTACCACAATCGAGACTTGAGGCATCATAGTCGGAACGAATCAGCATGCATTGATGAGGCAGTTCGAAAAACATTTACCCAACGCAGACGATATCAAAATTTATTAGTTTAAAAATCAGTTTATCAGATTTTCCCCCAAAACTTCTACAAAACAATATCATGTGACCACTCATTGGAACGAGCTCAACGAGCTCGTTCCAATGAGGGGTCACATGATATAGTTTTCTTGAAATTTTAAAAAAATATTGTTTCAACTGGGGAATTTGTATATTACGTGGGCGCATGCAGACGAGTCCTTGGGTAGAGGGACAATATTATTCATTCGGGGCTACAGTTAAAAAAACTCAATTCATCTTGAAAATTAAATTGTGGGTAAATAAATAATGACGATAAATAATTACAACGTTATTCAATCGATATTGGTTTGAATGCCGGTATATATCGGTTTTTCGATATACCGCGCAGCTCTGTCTATATGGTCTCTAGCTTCTATAAAGCTTCTAGCTGCAAGACCATAGTGTTCAAGAACAATTGCTGCCATTCATCTGACATGGAAGATACCACCAGGAATCAAAGGGTTAACGGTATGTGGAATTCAAACATAACCTATACTTTTGGATTTTGAAAAAATCGAATCAGCTGTGAGTGCATCATTTCATAAACTATCGTGTGATATAAAAATGCGCAAAGTGTCTTCTCCGCATTTTCCTCCAGGGATTTAAAATATAACTGTTGTCACATCATCAGACCCATTTGGAAACGAAAATAGCGTTCACACACTTGGTGTTCGTTCTCATAATTCAATCTAAAGTATGTGAGTCATTTTTCATAGAATGTCACGATGTGTGAATGCGCAATACGGCA
Organism: Pictodentalium vernedei; assembly: GCA_031216915.1. NCBI lineage: Eukaryota > Metazoa > Mollusca > Scaphopoda > Dentaliida > Dentaliidae > Pictodentalium > Pictodentalium vernedei. The sequence goes on along the minus strand of CM062295.1, from coordinate 603,470,417 downwards.
CGAGTGTCAGTGCAGAAGGATAAAACGAGAGGCGCAGACTCGAGTTCTATCCATCCACGATGGTATGAGTGCCGTATTGACGAACGCATTCACACATCGTGGTGTTCTTTGTTTATTGCAGGCCTCTATAATATAGAATACATTAATTTCAAACTTCAAACATCGCACACAGAAAATTTCAAACGTTAAAACTCTTTGTTATTTATTGACCTAAGCGTTCAATATATCGGCTGTCACCGCGGCTTCCGAATTGATCGGGGTCAGAATGCTACGTTTCGATTGCCCCACTGCGAAAAGTAACAGGCGTGTAATAAATAGAGGATATCTAATGTTTTCTTGTGAATACCGGGATTTATCTCATGAGTGAGTGAGAGAATTCGTATTTTCACGAGCAAGCTGCTCGTGAAAATACGAATTTTCTCACTCACTCATGAGATAAATCCCGGTATTCACAAGAAAACATTTGATTTTGTTGTTATTATACCCCATTCATTTGAAGCTTCAACTAAAACGATCCAAACCGACGCCCATACCACACAAGAAATCTGTTTACACAATCAGCTGATCGCTGTTTCCGATGACACAGATCACATTGGATGTTGTGAACATCGACAAAAAATAGTTGTCGGGATTGTTGGCGAAATGACGTAATTATGACGTCTTGTTATACTCACTAGTGGAGCGAGAACAACTTTTGTTTTGCGCTTGTGAAAATTCATTTGTAAATTTCAAGTTCACACGAAATGTTAATCACCGAGGTGTTTGATCTCACTAGTGAGGGGAGAACGCAATTTATTTTTTACCGATTCCTATTATAATTAGACGTCAGGGGTGTAATAAAATAAATTACTGGCATTGTCATTCAAGATATAAACAAATGCAATAGATGACCTCCAAAAGTATTTCCCATAAAAACTGAAAACAAGATAATTGTTGCAAACAAAACTTCTATTGACCACATCCCAGTTCATTCCTTCAGCGGTTTCTATAATACAATTACTTGGTGTAATAATCGTATTAGGGGATTATCTCGGACTTGAGATCTGGTTATGAATAAAGGGCTTAACTTTCTCGCACGTGACCTCAAATGATGAAAACAGTGGTAGGTGCCGACCTGCTCAATTTTCGGGGTAAGAAAACAAGTAGTTGTTGATGACCAGTCGAGACATTCAGCAACAATCGGTATGGGTAATAAGTTATAATTTAATCCTGCACCCCTCCAGCGCTGCAGGATCACATTTTACTAAACATTCTCATACATCACAATAGATTTGTTGGCCTTCTGCAGATATTTTTAAACAGGGCGACAAAATTCGGTAACATATGGATAACAATTTTCAAGGAATGCACTGTCAACGAGTTTCCAATGTTTAAGACAATGGCTCAATTAGCGTCAACGAGTTTCCAATGTTTAAAACAATGGCTCAGGTAATTTGCCGTTACTTTTTTTGACGACTATTTGATAAAAAAACAAGGGCAATCATGAAATGTTCCCGTAGTTTTTTACGGCGCAAACAATTGACAGATTAAGGCTTGACTACCACTTTCAAGAACCCTGTCAAATAAATTACTAATATAAAATATAAATAGAATAACGTAAGTAGTTTCTTTGCGTAGCTGCGATGATTTTTCAATAATTTTAGCACGCTCCCAGGCCATCAGTCAAATTCTATAAGAAATCCCACATCGTTGCTATGGACTATACTCCTGGAACTTAATTAAACACCCCCTGTTTTTTCGCAGTGGTGTTAATTAGAAACTGTCATTACTTTCATGCTATCTTGCAGATGGCCAAAAATGGTTGTTTGCGGAAAGAATGGTCTATTTACAAATGAAAGACAACACAATGATGAAAATATGCAGTACTTTAATGGCGCTAATTACACATATCTGTCACTAATGATTTTGATGGAAAAATGTTCTCTCGACAAGTATGGCGCTGGAACGGTCCATGATGAAACAATGCCGGTAATTACTGACAAAATGTAACTTGTGATCTCCTGAATACAATAGAAGTGTCTGACATCAGTAGCGAGTGTATCCACCACGTTTCCAGATGACAGCCTGACCCCTCCACCTAATGCTACTAGTGAGCCTTCTGATGCGGTCCAGAGGCAACTGCTGCCACTCCTCGTGCAATGCAACTCTAAATCGGCCAAATTCTGTTCAGGTGGATCCCTTGCTTGCACACGACGTTCAAGAAAGTCCCAGATGTCTTCTAAGGGATTCAAATCGGGACTCATTGCAGGCCAAGGTAGTGTTGTTATAGACTTGTTCTGAAGGAATGCTATCACAGCATGGGAACGATGTGGCCTTGCATTGTCGTCCATGAATACAGTGCGAGTAGCCAACGGGTGGTTGTCAAAATGAGGCACGACAACCGGATTGAGAATGCCCCGGGTGTACTGATGACCATTGAAATTCCCACATACAGTCACCATATCAAGTTTACAATCATGGGAGAGACATCCCCAGATTACTCACATAAGGAACAGTAGGTCTAGTGTTCTTTGGCACGTAAGAAGTATTTACGTGCCTCCACACTCTCATGCGACCATCTCTGCTGTGAAACAGGAACCTACATGTACTCTCGTTTGGCCAAAGCAATCTCCTTCACGTCCTGAGAGTCCAAAGTTTTCGTGCCATACACCACTCCAAACGTTGTCTTTGATGCTGATCAGACAGAGTTGGGCGCTTGGTAACCCTTCGGGAGCTCATACCCAGTGCTTTGATGCGGTTTCGGGTAGTTCTGTTGTACAAATGCCTGTTGCCGAACCAAATGCGTTTCAAAACCTCACTTGAAGCAAGGGGTTCACGCCTAACGAGACGTGCCAGACTCCGATCTTCCCGCGGAGAGGTCTTTTGGGGTTGTCCAGGCCTTGGTCGGTCCTTAACATCGTTGGTTTGTTGATGTTTTTGGTACAAGTCTGCTGATGACAGAATGACTATAGCCAAGTTGCCTTCCAAAAGCTTTGATTGACATGCCTGTTACATGCAAGGCAACGATTTGCCAGATGTGTGCCTCTGACAGTCTCCTCCTTGCCAAGTCAACATTTATTGATAAAAGAAGTGACAAATATTTTTGTTTTATACCTAGATGTTGCATATGGATGATTGTGACATTCGTGGGAAGCATGTTTCACGTGGATGAGGGGATGTGTTTGGGGTACGCTATCAACCAGAAACATCATGTTTCTCTAGTTGAAATGTACTGCAAGACATAACAATCATTAAACATAATAATCAGTAACAGCAACTTCACTGTCATGAAACATTTCAGGGGTGCTTAATTAAGTTCCAGGTGTATATTTGGTTACCAACTTTTCATGGAGTTTGCGCAGAGACTGCCGTTGATGTAACAGGTGTTCCTGCTCTCGCAATATGTACAGATATTCGACCGTGCTTCAGTTTTAGATATTTCCTTCATTCGACCTTTAACGCTTTTAATTTATGTTTAATAGGATTTGTGTGTGAACTTGAACTCTCTGGGCCCTTTCCAACAATTAATCAAATGGTAGATTTGATCTGCACATACAAGAGCGTACAGATAATCATCATAAAATAGGTGGCAATAGTCGCTTTCGGCAGCGTAAGTGTTAATTCACTCTAAAACCATCAAGATATTAACCCTTTACCCAACGTAACCGTCAAAAAAGGCCAGCGCTCTTCATAAAATTCGCCATTCAATTTTCATTACTTTTTCATAACAAAAACATACCTTTTTGGAACGATCTCATTGAGTTCTTTCCAATGAGGGATCATAAGCTATGTTTTTGATGCAAAAAATATATAAAAAAAATGGTCATTCAAGAATTTTGTTTGCAATTGTCGTCTGCTTTTCGTGTTAGGTAGAGGGTTAATACAATCAGTGGAACTAGGCGGCGTAATCATAAACCTACTACTATGGTGAGATTTCATTCACAGCATTCAGTAAAAAAACATGACAAATAGTGCACTCTAAAATCAGTTGGGTTAAAAATCAATTGGGTTGGGGTGAATATGAACCCAATTTAGTTCATATTTTCTCAACTCAATTGATTTGGGTTGATATTTAATCCGACTGATTTTAGAGTGTTATCAGTCGTTGTAGATGGACTCAGAACAACTTCTGGCGTTTATTCAAAGAAAATGAATGTTTACAGCATTTTTTGATTCAATCGGATAGAATATCCTAATTCGTCGCCAAAGTGACGTTCCATTCGAATCAGTCTAAAAATAGGCGATGACTATTTTTAGGGCTAGACTGGTTCTACGTCATAACAGCTTCAGATTGGTTTAAGAATTTCGCGATCTGGGGGTTGTTTTATATGTATAACAGTTTAGAGTGATTCTAATCTCTCGTCTTATATTAATTATATAATCTATTAGCTTACTTTTATTCGGGCCCCCCCACCCCCCCCCCCCCCCGGGTTTGTCCCTTGCTATTTCCCGGGTTAAGTTGGTAGGTAGGTAAAGTTCAAACATGGTCGCTGTGCCCGGATCTAACGATAATTTTACACATTACAATGCCCTTCTGGGTCGCCCTGGACTTCCCCCATACGATCGTATGCCCAGCCCCATATCGGTGCGGGATGGTATTTTACGATCCGAACCGATCCGCATAACTAAGCAAATCAAGCCCACAGGGTCATATTTGGGGAACTCATAGGAGCCCTCATATTTTTAACAGGTGATGAATGAATGAAGGGTTTTAGCGCGCCGAAGGCGCGCAGGGACGATGTGGGATTTACAAATCCCTTGCGACCCGGTTAACCTTATTTTATTTCACTTGGATCACACAAGCATAGCTTTCCTATTGCCTCAAATGGGGTCTGCGGGGGTATGCACGCGGTTAGAATTCCCGGCAGTTTACGTTGGCGTGATAGATTGTCAATAATCAATCCCTCAACACCATTAAGACTGTTAGAGAGTGGGCTCTATTCGGTTCTAGCTTGGCGATGGTAGAGGTTTGAGTCCCACCATGGTGGCGAGCCAGAATATAATGTTGTGCGATGGCAAATTTAAGGGAAGAAGAGAAAAGAAAACCAAACAGCAACGCCAGTTTGACCATAGCGGTTAAAAAAAGGAATGGAGAAAGCTCCAACAGTTTAGCCTGAAAGAGCGGGAGTCATCCGTCAAACCTTCTGGGAGATAGGATGCCGTATGTGATTATGAGGTATCTGGTTATCCTTCGGGAATTCCAAATGACCCCCCCCCCCCCCAAAGAAAAGAAACACCCTCTCACAGACACACACCCTCAAGCCCTTAAAAGGGCTGTTAAATCTTTATTCAAATGCTTATTTATATAAAATTTACACTCGTCCCCAGACAGACAAGCTTATTTCAATCCTTGCCTGGTGTTTGGTGGTTTCTTGTGTATGTTAACAGAAAGGTAGGTTGCATCAATTCCTCCTACGCTTTGTCTACCATTTCCATGCGTCTTCTTGATAAGAGTGTTGAAAGAAAATTTGAGAATGTTATTAGAAAAGTTATAGTTAGAGAGAAAGATAGGTATCCGCTATTGTGTTTTGTGACTATTGTGTGATTGTTGCTATGGATGGGGTAAGGGAGGTGTTTCTTCGGGGCCCACTCCCCACACGCAGAGTTGCGAGGCAATCCTCACAGACTCAATCCCAAATATCTCAAAGAGTAGCGAGGCAATCCTCACTGACTCCACGCAGTTTAATTCTACTGAGTAATTTTAATTTACTGTGGCTTATCTTGTTTTTCTGTTAAGGGTTCGGTGTTCGTTCAGCTTCACCATTGATTCACTATCCTGGAGTATGTAGAGGGTTTTGTTATATAGGTCTTATTAAAAGCATTTCAGTCACGCTTCAGCAGAGTTGCGAGGCAGTCCTCACAGACTCTATCCTAAAGTTCTCAATGAGTAGCGAGGCAATCCTTACTGACTCCACGCAATTTAGTTATATTGTATGATTTTTTTTTTTTTTTTTTTTTTTTATTTTCTGGAAACTTATTTTGTTTTTCTGTTAAGGGATCGGTGTTCGTTCAGCTTAACCATTAATTCACTATCTTGGAGTCTGTTGAGGGTTTTGATTTGTAGGTCTTTTAATCGCGTATCAATAGTTTCTATTTTTGCTAGCTCGTGAAGTTCCTTTATCGGTGTCCATTTGGGTTTGCATAATGCCACACGCAGAGCATAATTTTAAACCCGTTGTAGTTTTTCAATGTTGGTTTTATTCAGGTCACTCGTTATTATGGCCCCATACTCTAGTACTGGGCGTATATATGATTTGTAAAGCTTGAGGAGAACTTCTTTATTGGCTCCCCAATTTTTATCTCTAATCATTTTCAGGAAATTGATGCGTTTGGTGGCTTTGACAGTGATTGAGTTTGCGTGATTGTTTAGATTGAGACTGCTATCCAGGGTGAATCCCAGAAACTTTGCCTCATTACTAGCTTCAAGTTTGTGGTCGTAAAGCTTAAGCTCAATATTAGGGACAGCTTTTTTCCTTTGCTTTTTATAGAATGTGATTCTTTGTGTTTTCGTGGCATTCAGCTTGATGCGCCACAGAGCGCACCAGTCTTGAAGGTCACGGCTGGTATCATGCAGGCGGTTTTGTATTATGTTTCGAGACTTACTGGCCGTCCACATTCCTTTGTCGTCTGAGAATTGAGATAGTTCAACATGGTTCTTCCTCACTTTGCCAATGTCATTCACATATATTATAAATAGAAGCGGGCTGAGGACCGAACCCTGTGGAGTGCCCGCTTCGAGTTTTACCTCGCCTGACACTTCGCGGTTGACCCTCACTTTGATTTTTCGATCACATAAAAATGATGATATGATCCTTAGAATTTTGGTAGGTAGCCCCATTTTAGCTAGTTTGTATCTCATGCCATTGTGCCAGACAGAGTCGAACGCTTTTTCTACGTTGAGTAATAGCGCGGTTCCTATTTCATTTTGACTGAACGCCGTTTTCATATAATCTACCAGTCTATAAACATGCACGATTCCCTCTCTTTGGCTTCTGTATGCCCTTTGCCACTTATTGAAAAAAGCTTATTGATTCGAGATGGCTGCGGAGTCTAGTCGTGAGAATCCGTTCGAAAATTTGTCCAATACAGCTGAGTAGGCTGATTGGGCGGTAATTAGCTGGGTTGCTCAAGTCCTTGTCGGGTTTGGGTATCCTGACTCCTGTAGCTACTTTCCAACATTTTGGGAAGTATCCACTAGAGAGACAGCAGTTTAGGAGGTTAGTGAGTCTACCGAAAAAAGTATTGGGGCATTGTTTCAGGATTTTGTATGAGACCTCGACCCCTCCTGGGGAAGAAGAAAACTTACATTTTTTAATTGTGTTAGCCATTTCTTCTTGGCTTATCGGTTCCGTGAGTTTATGGCCATCTCCGTCCTCGGGCGTTTGGCTTAAGTTGGCATCGTTAAACGTTGTCTTGTTGTCTAGAACAAATTTGTTCACTTTTTCTTTGAACTCGTCATCAAACCTATCGCCCTCATGTGTCGCTAGCCTTCGCCTTGTCATCCAGGGCCATAGTTCCATCGCTGATCTTAAGAGCTTACTGTTGGCGTCTTTATGTTTTTGTCCAGTAAGGGTTTTAAAAGTATCCCAAAACTTTTTAGACTCCCTGAGTCCATTTAGATTTTCCGTTGCTTTTTCCCATCTCACGCGATTGTCGTTTGCTATTGCCTTTTTAACTTCGCCGTGGAGGCGATTATACACGGCTTTAAGTTCGACCTTTTCAGTTGGAAGTTTTTCTGATTTGTATGCACGGAAGGGCTTTCATTTTTGTTTTGTTATTTGGAGTGTGGTTTCAGTTATTTTGTTGGCCCGCGGTTTAACCGTCTGTTTGGTACAAATCTCATCAAGAGTGTTGTTAATGACTTCACTGAGATTGGTACATGCTTGCTCGAGCTCGCAGGTATTCAATGGGTCGTTTTGTTTATTTTAACCTGAATTATTTTTCTGAAGAGGTCCCAGTCAATTTTGGATAGATTCTCCTCCTCATTGTGGGGTATCTTGTGGGTCCGCTGCAACCGTGTAATGTATCATGAACAGGCAGGTGGTCGCTACCTAAATCATCGTCCCCCACAAATATGTCTTGCATTTGATTAGTTAGTGATTTACTGGTTATAATTAGGTCAAGGACGTCGGATTGGTGAAGTGTGTTGTTACTGCGTGAGTAATGTCGTGGTCGTTATTTAATACAAAAAGATCAAACTGTTCGATGATATTGAAGAGGGCGTCGCCATTGGGCTCCGTTTTATTGCATCCGAAAACCTGATGTTTGGCATTGAAATCACCTAAGAAAATACAGTGTTTGTGATTTTTCACAAAGAATTCAAAGACTTTGCTGTCAACTGTTTTTTTTCGGTTCATTATAATATGAGATTACGGCAACTTTTTTATGATCTAGTTCAATCTCAGCGGCAATCACCTCTGCGTTGGGATGATCGCTTGATATAGTTTTATATTTTAAGTCCTGCCTTATGAGGAGAGCGACTCCGCCTCCACGTTGTATGGGACGGTCTTGTCTAATGATGTTGAATCCACTTAGCAAAAATGTCTTACTTGGCTTTAACCATGTTTCGCTGATACCAATTACATCTACCTTTGTGAAGTAATCGGACATCTGTGAGCTTTTGCAGTTAACGCTTCGAGCGTTCCACTGAATTATTTTCAACTTATCCATAATTGTTCAGTACCTGACGTAATTGTACTAGTTAACGTGTTATGGGTGTGATTTATATTTTATTTATGGTGGCTTCTATTAGCGAGGAAGAGATTTGAGTTCGATATAGCTTGGATGCTGTTTTCCCAACTTCTTTACATATGTTGGAAAGACTGACGTCGAAGTGTTTGTTCATTATATTAAAAATTGAACCAGCCATTAGGCGGCACATCGAATGCGGAGAGCTTGAGTTTTCTACGCTGTTGACATTAATAGCTTTGAGTTCTATGTCGGTTTTAACTTTTTTGTAGTGGGGTAATTGAGAAAACAATATAATTTAATCATTTGCCCCGCCTCTGCGTTTGATTGGTTGAAAGCATACAGCGTAAAAGTCGTCAAAATCGTATAAACCAAACCACGTAATGATTTGGAATGTCTGCACTCTGGAAGCCCCGCCCACTCAATCCAGTTGTCATCGTGAGGGCGCGACGGCAGACTGATAGATGGGTAACAAGCTTGTAAACAAAGATCAATGATCGATTTTTCGTCGCCTCCAGTCAGCGAGAATATAATGATACTTTCTCGGGAACAATTGAATTTAATGAAATATACCGAAGTGGGAAACCAATAAAAGATCATACATCCAAACATGATTTTGGGGGAACTTTAAAAAAAATGTTTTTAATGATATTGTTACATGACTTGCTAAATATCTGTCGTCTGCGATCGAAAATCAAAACAACAAACAATTTGACAATGACTGACGTGACCTGTTTGTGGCACACTTTCCTGAGTTTGACTGTTGTCTTTTGCGAAAATTAAAAGTTTTTCGTTCACGTACACATAGTTTTTATAGTTTAATATTACAGCCGATTAAATTATAAGAAATAACTGTTGTTTTCCTTCGGTTTATGCGATATAAACCGAAAATTTTCAGCACAAGCTTAATCATAACTCGCTACGCGAGTTATGAAGCTTGTGCTGAAAATTTTCGGTTTATAAACAGAAGGAAAACAACAGTTATTTCTTAAATATATTTAACACCTTCTTCTGCCAAACGACTACTCGGACATCTTCCATGTTTGATATATTACATCAGTAGTAGTAGATGAGGAGATTATCCCATACTGAGGGGACCCCCTCAGAGGACCCGGAGGTGACGTCATGTCACATGACCTAGTTACGTCATGTTTGGTTGTCGTGGTAGGCTGCGTAAGCGGGCATCTTGTGATGTCATCTGTCGTATGTGCCTATGTGCTGTATGTGATGTGCGCACATTGTGCATAAGCACACAAACACATCTCGGAAAGTCGGAATACTTTATAGGGAGACCGCGAAAGTCATAACATAGACAGGTCAGACCAAGAAAACCAAGATGGCGGCCTCCAGTAAACAAAATGGATGACGGAAACACGTATCCCTCTAACAACATGCGCTGCGCATGCGCACTAAGACCACGTATCACTATGGAGATGACGTCAAAGGATGGCCGCTCGCGTGGGCTACCATGGCAACCAAACATGACGCAACTAGGTCATGTGACATGACGTCACTTCCGGGGTCCTCTGCGGGGTTCCCCAAAATCCACATCTACTTCTATTTACATCTTCGTAAGGATAATTTACAAGTTTGTTGAAGTCAAGCTCGTGAAGGTCACATTCATGGGTACCTTGGGCTCTGAGAGTGGAACACTGCTTGTAAGGGAGAGAATATTTAAAAACTCCTCTTCCCCCAAGCTATTAAACCAACTACTTTTAGCAGTCTCTTAAGTTACCAGTCTAATTTTGTAAGAAATTCGACGCCGTTATGACCAGGAACCAGTCTAGCCCTCCAAGAGGTCATCGCCTATTGTTAGATTCACTCGTCTGGTTGAAAAGACGAACCTAGGATTGAATAAGAAAAATTCCATAAAGATTCATTTTTTGTGAATTAAAGTTAAGAAATATTTGCTCAGTCGAAACATGATGCGATCGACATTTTGATGACATTAAAATCTGAAATGAAGACTAACCACAGCGATAGTTTTATGATTTCGTCGCGTATAGTTCCAAACATTATGATCATATCTGTATGTTTTCTAGGAGATTAAATACTTATTGGTTGGAATATCTATAACTGGGAAGCGGAGAATACCTTATATCTTTGTAAGTAAAGGCACATCACATTACCTCAACGGTTGTCTGCGCGCAAATGTAAACAAAAAGTAGGTTGATAAATAGCCCATGATCAGTGTTGAATTCCGAATAGAATTAAACTGGTGGCCAGGGAGCTTCTACTTTTATGTTTAAGTGTGTTATTTATGTTCTGTGCAGGGATGCTTACCAAGTTTCTTCAAATGGAGCCCTGGGGTTGAGTTTAGGAATGCCATGGGTGCTCAGGTTTTAACACTATGGGCAATGGAGAAATCACTGCTTGAACTGTTTTCGTTTTTGTTAATTAACATCTTTGTTGGGATGGTTATTAGCTTATTTAAATCAAGCCCATGGAATACTTTTATGGGGCTCCCAAAGTTCAACACAATTAAAATTGTGTAAATAATATACAGTTTTTCTCCAAAACTACTGATCCAATTGCCTTCATGGTTTTTGGAGTGTTTCTGTTTGTTTTTTTGTTTTTTGTTTTTTTTGTTGTTGTTTTTTTTTTTGGATTTTATATTTTTGGTGGGGAGGGGGGTTGGTATAACAGCCTTGAAAAATGATTTACAAGTTTGTTCAGATCTAGCTCTTATCATCAAACTTTAGTGAGTCACGGTGCCCTTGGAGAAAATACAGAATGTTCTATTCTCCCAAACCACTGCTCCAAATAAATACATCACATATTTGTAAGAATCATCTACAAGTTTGTTCAAATCAACCTCATGGTGTCATTTTGGGATGGTTTCAGGCAGGTAGTGACAGGGGTGTGTGGGGAGTGTTTCACCCCCCTACCCCCCCCCCCCCTCCTCCCCATATAACCATCATAATTTTCAATAGCTGGAAATTCTAAGGTATAAATTCCAATAGTTGGGAAAAAAATGAAATCAATTTCCTTCATATTTTCAACTTTTCGGTCAATTTGAATTTTCAATCCATGGTCACAGTTTTTCCGACTGCGATCGATTGAGGTTACCGGCTTGAGTCATTCGCAATGCTCCGACTCCGGATTCCGTTCAATTTCCGGATTCCAACACAACATTTTAACTGACTGGCGATTGAAGTTCGAACGGTCAGAGCCAAATTGATTTTCCAATTTTCTGTCAAATTATCCGATTTTTCCATTCAGCTGACACCATTTTCTGAAATTCCGCCTCGAATTTGTGATCAGTCCGGTCAAATTCATTGTTCCGTTTTCCTTACAATGACCAGACTGCACAAGGACTACACAAGGACTATAGACTGACAGCTATTCGGCCAATACCTACACCTTCCAATTGACTAGCAGGGAAAACTCAAGGGCCTACCTGTGGAAATGTATTTTCTTGTGGATAAACGACTAGAATTAAGCCTGAGGGAAGCCTCAGAATCCATCTCAGGGTTTAAAAACTAACGGATTTCCCCGAGGGACGGCCCCGGACCCCCATCATCGAGAGGGAGATGCCCCCACTCTAACTCCCACACCCCCAACACGGTCCTCAGGACATGCCTACGGTACGTTGTGCGAGGACCCCAATCACAGTTAGAAATCAAACTGATGACACCCCCCCCCCCCTCCCCCACACACACACACACACACATTGAAGACACTCTAGCTACGTCCTTGTGTGGTTTGCAGATATTTTAATACCGAATAATAACCACACAACTCACAAACAGGTTTCCGCACAAGTCCACAGGTCTAACTAATTTCACGTTTGATTTATCACATCTAAACAATGATTCTTCACAATGTTGCAGGAATTCATCCAGCTGGGATATTTGGAGAGATGCTAGCCGCCTGTATCACCCCAAACACGCCCAAGCAACCCCTATACCCATTCTAACATGATTGGTAATAGACAAAAAAAAACATTTTTTTAAATCATCTTCCAAAACATAGCAATTGGGCATTTTATAACCGGTGAATAATAATCAACGGATTGTTTTGAAAAATCTTTAAATCTCTTTATGAAAACACTATGAGGTTTTGTGAGGGGAGCACTTGAGGCTCCTTGGAGCCTATTGTTTACTGGTGTGAGGTATTTTTTAGATAGTCGGTTTATTTTTTAAAGTGAATTGTTTATGTTTTTGGAGAATAGGGTGGAAGGTTTCTTTATAAGTGTATAATAATTAGTCCAGAAAACACGCGGGGGGGCGTGGCCAGAAAAATATTTCATCCCCCACTTCATTTCACCACGTGCTCAGTTAAGATTATGTATCCCTCCCCCTCCTTGGCGAAGGTCCGGGGTCTTCCATGGTAACCAAGGTAATTTCTCACTCCACCCTAGGTACATTTTAAAGGCACAAAGTACCCAGAAAGTGGAGGAATAACCATGGTACAGTGACCCAAGACATAACGGGGTGCGAGTACATGAACCAATTTTAGGCACTTCAGGCATGAATGTATATGAGGTTGACATTTTGAGGAAACTTTGGGGGACGAGTCCACCCACCTCCACCAATCCCCTCGTGACTATGCTCGCTGGGAACATTTAAGTGTTCCAACTGATTATAAAGCTAATATTTATCGGAGGACGGAAGATAAAAATCGATCGCGTGAAATTGTTTTTATGATAAAAAAAAAATCTAAGAAACAGCGCAGCGAAAACAATGAAGCTTAGGCCTAAAAAAAAGTTTCAAATCTGTTTCTCAGACCCTCCTGCATGGTTATTTTGGCTGCCGCAGGATCTCTTTTTATAACAAATGCAACATTTAAAAAACAAATTAAATAGTTTATTACCCAAGTTAATAAAATTGATAAATTTGTCCCTCGAGTACAATAAGGTTTTAGCACTGCAAAGCTTTCTTGCACCCAAGGGACGAAATACACCACCACCCATGCTATTTTGTAGATTATAAGGCCTAAAATATAAAACAAACCAAGAACATCAGCTTTTTGATGGCAAAAGAATAATTGCAAAAATCAAAAATAAAATAAAATTTTTTTACAAAAAATGGCCCGAGAAAGAGAAGATCTACTTTGTGGGCCTAATTATCTCGCAATACTATATTCACTTGTTATATTATTAGTTTAATTGACAGATACGTTTGGATTCATCATGTAAACTCTTTACCCAACGTAACAGCCAAAACCGGCCAGCGCCATTCTCAAAAATCGCCAATTAATTTTCATTATTTTTTCATTTTTTGTCTCAAAAACATAGGTTATGACCCCTCGTTTTTGCAAATGTCGTCTGATTTTCATGCTAGGTAAAGAGTTAAACCGGTCTTGTAAAATATACAAACGGATAGTCATTGTATCGTCAATAAATGGAATATACGTTGTTTCAAATCGTTTTCTTCGTTTTCCGACTTACACTGATTCACAAAGCCTATGGGAAGTCCTGGGGCTGTGGTTACAGCATTGGACTTTAAACTGAACCGTCGAATGTTTGATCCCGGCCAGCGAAAACTGCACGCTATTCTTGGCAAGATAAGTAGTATAGCATGAGCAGATCTTCCCAGTTCTTATGGACCTCGCTTATGGACCTCGCTTATGGACCTAGGAAGTGATGTCATAATTTTCCCCAGAAGTCACGTGGGCTATCATGGTAGCGGTCATGTTGTGATGTATGGTGTTATTACGCGACCAAATCAGACAAAAACGAAAACAACAAAAGACTGTTCAAGGTTCAATACAGTTTAGTTTGTCTAACAATGAATACAAAAACAGTAAGGTTACAATATTTTAACATGATACAGTTTCATTTACAATATGCAGAATAATAGGAATGAATATATTCAAATGAGTTTTATCATGCCTAACAACTGTCATTTCTAAGGAGCTGCGGTAAAATAGTTTATTGTCACTGTCATACATCTATATATTCAGTGGTTTTGTCGTCACACCATCTTCTTGAACTTTTCGTTTGTGGTAGAAGTAGGATAAACCATCTTTATTCTGTGTATATGTAAACATGCTGTTGTCATTCATTCTGAAATCTCGGTTGAGACCACTGCCAGCCTGTTGTGTTTTAAGTATATTGATATATTTCTCCTTGGTAAGATCGTTCTGACATTTATTGATATCTTTACAGCTCAGCTTGTCGGTCGCACCGAAACAGCAGTAAGTCTTGCTACAGAATCCAATAATACCATCACCATTCGACTTAGAACAGTCCACGTGTTCTCTTGTCAAATTTCCGTTTATGGGTACAACAGGGATGAGGTGCCCAGGTTTCGTTTTGTATTTTCCTTTTCACAAAGTCTTCTTTGCGAACCCTGCATGCCTCAGATGGTAACCATTTATGCCACTGTTGAATTCTTCTTCTTCTCAGGACGCACAATTTCTTCCAGTGATGGTTTTGATAAGGCAAAAATCATAAATATCGGTATCTGATTCACATAATTCAAAGTCTCGACGATCAACAGAGACATCTAGGAAATTATAATAGAATTTCAACTTCCTGTGCTTGGCACACTGGTACACAAAAATCTCTACAAGTCCAGTTTGATTGCATGCTTATTAATCTCCAATTCATAAACATTTTCGCTTATTTTGCTCAACTTACGGAACGCCATGTTGTTGATGCTGCTTGATACATCGTTTTCGTCACAATAAACAACGTTTCGATGGTTGCCTTTATTCGTGACGGTTTTTCCATATCCACTGTATCCATCCACTGTATCAGCCCAATTGATTTGTCAGCATTCCCAGCTCGTCTTGCATCTGACACCTGATCACCAAACGTCCGAAAACATTCGTTCGGCTGGTACTGGATCACTTGATATATACAGCTGACTTCCAGTCCGTGTTCAAGGCACCACTTTAAAATGGATGTGGCCAGACGAATTTTCTCTCCGTAGTAGCTACCGATCAGACACTGGTTCAAAAGTTTATTTTCTTCAGCGTAGGTTCTCATATCGTGTCCGATGTCCGATCTGGAAATGTTGATATTCTTGAAGATAGGGGTCATCTCTTGAAAATGTTGTTTCAGGCTATCTGGAACATGAATGTCACATTCAACCAAACCGAAAGGCCTGTTGGCACGAATTTTCCCAATTAGTTCATCCATTGTCATTCTTCCATCATCTGAGAAGTTGTAAGTTTTTCTTAGGAACATCTTCAAGTCAGAAAGTATTTTTTTTCATCTGAGGACATTCACATTCCCATATCTCCACAAGCTTATATCCGAGATCTGTGATGTATTTGGAGTTTCTGGACGTGTCTTCTCTGAGCTCTGTCATTGTGCTCTGCCGAACTATATTGAAGAGAACAGGCTCCCCGTTCTTCACTGTCAAAGCACAATGATGGCCGTGCCAGAAACTCCCGTGAAAATGGTATACGGTTTGAGTCGTCTTGAACCAACCATCCACTGCTAACTGCCATCTTCCGACTCTCTTTTTGGCACCCATTAACCTCATATCGGATGTAAATACAATCTCTTGCAGCAATATACTCCGTCCATTGGTGAGACATACGTCCGTACGCTTGCGAATGCCAAGGCTTAAACTCGCATTCTTCTCCCTTCTGTATATAAGAACCGGTAGACATTTCTTGCATCAATGCCGACAGGTAAAGCGAATTCGCATCCAATCCAACGATACCTGCACATTCTTTGGCTGTGTCTCCATATGTTGCAGATCTCAGTCTAGTCACATTCTTTTCGTGGTACCGATTAAAGATGACGGATGGTCCGCCGACGATATTGTCTTCCACAAGATAGTTCAAGTCCTTATTCTTGTCATTAGATATTTTAAACGAGACTCCTTCTTCGACTGTGTTCAAAGATATTTTAGTGTTAGCCCAGGTACGCTGATCCCATCTTTAAACATATCACTTTTACTTTCTCGGTAAAAAGCAAACTGTTTTTCTGCTGCTTCCAAGAATGGTTTCACGTCTCAATTGTTGTACATGTACCATACCAGGAAATCTCGAAAGTTAGTCATATTGAGATCATTCGGATCATTCCATACTTTTTGCAGCTTTCATATTCTTCGTTTGAGATATTACATCCCTTTACACAGCTGAGAAATGATTGGTGTTCTGGCAGATGGTCCTGACCTAACTTCTGTAAACTGTCGATCCACTCGTACGGTGGGAATCTCTTAGTTACAGAGCACCCAAAGGCCTTCAGGAATTTATCGTTGTAGAAACCTGGAGCGAGGTAGTTCATGATGTCGAGAAATTTCAGTTAGATACATGAAATTATTCAATTTCTTCACAACAAACTTCAATGGATCTTGCTTCTTCAAATAACTGATTAATTGACAATGTTCACATCATACTTTCCTGAATAAAATCCAAGAACTGGCATTTCCATCATATAACTATAGAACTCACTTTGAAGCTTTTCAATAGGATTCGATTGCGAGTTATCGTCACATGTAGCTTCTTGCATCTGTACGTTTTCTGTTGCATTTCAAGAATGGTTGACGAATGGATTTCTTACATTAATGTGTAGCTTCTCAACGAAATTTCCTTAACCCCCTGCACACTGACGTCAAAATATCTAAATTTTAGACAGAAAAAAATTTCCATAATGCGACTAGAAATTTACCCAATTCAACCTCGTTTGACAGAGCTCATTGAGCTCTGTCAAACGAGATTGCATTGGGTAAATTTCTAGATGCATTATGGGAAAAAACAGCTTCCTGAAATTTTGGTATTTTGACATCAGAGTGAAGAGTGTTAATGAAGTTCATCATGCGTTCAGCAAGATCTTGTGTGTCGCCTTCTGTAATAAAGCATCTGGGCTCTTCAAAACTAGGCACATTACTGGAAACACTGACACTAAGTGGTGTGTGTTCAACTTCCCAGGTTGATGTATTACAGTTGTCTGGTAATTTCGTTTTGTCAAAGTAGTTTAGAAAATCAAATGTTGCTCCTTGATCCTCCAGTTTTTCAAAAATACTTTGCGGTGTATGGTATATTCCGCCGACATATTTCTATGTACTATCTTCCGTACAGGTGAGTTCGTGGCGTGTAAGCAACCGGTGCCCTTTCCATAATTTCCCACATTTGCGGCAGGCAAATGATTTTCTGTATTGGTCGATATCTTTGATGTACTTGAAGTGATTTTTGTGAAGGTTGATTTACATGTGTCGAAAACAGGGCTTTGTCGCTGCTGGAAGAAATAGATTCACGCCGCGTATTCAGCCAAACTCAAGGAGTGTCGCCTGAATCCGTGCGTGAACGCATGTCTCACCGTGACGAACCCGCCGATTTACTTTTGTTGGGGTGGTTCTTATCCTGAAGGGGTTAATAGCTTCTCCTCGAAAAGCATAAATCAACAGGGGTTCACTGAAAACAACAATTTTAATATTTTAATACATGTATATATAAATAAATATGATAATTTGTGACTTACATGGAATACAAAAGAATAAGAAAACAAAACGTCAATCACCCCCTACCCACACAGTTTTTGAGTCACTTTCCAGCCCGCATTCTCTGTTGTCACTGGTTTTCCTCCTTTTCCTGGTATTTGTTCCTTGGTCGCCTCTTCACTACACCCTTTCTCTGCCGTCGCACGGCCACTATCGTATTGTCACTTTATCGGACGTCTCTGCTCTAACATGTGACGGAATGTCACTCTACCACTGCCGTTGCACGGCCACTGGCTTATCGTCACTTTACTTGACGCCTTTCACACGAGCAGTCGCCACCAATCGGGTTAAACTCTCCCTTACGTTTGTCTCAGAATAATGTTCATACAGGCAAAGCCTACTCTGCCTATGTATGGCTTGCCTTCTGAAACAGGTAATGTCGTTTACCTAAATGCAAATAGCTCCTTGAGCTCGTACTTAGTGTTTCTGATCCTATTCTCATATATGGCCACCGACTTGGCCCGCGACTGCTCCTATTCTAAATATGTGCTCTGTGGCTCCCCTACATCACAACGTGCCTATACCTTAGCATCGATGCGACACCTCCTCTAACCTATACAATGGGGCATCCCCATCTACTCGCAACGACCCACAGTCTTACACACCTTCAGACTGGAATGAATTTTTCGAGAAACTCCCCGATATTTATTTCCATAGCCAGAACATTAATTCTCAGTTTAATGCCTCTATTGAACTTGGCCGCTTAGATCTATTTTAATTTAATACTCGCTTTTAAGTTTCTTTGAAAGACTAGCATTTTGGTATCTTTTGACATTTCGGAGACAGGATAGATGCAAAATATGAGTGTGTGTCCAGAACATGTGCGATGTACTGTGTTTCCAATAATTATATATTAACTGGCCATAATTATACAGATAATCACTTGGTATATCTCTCTCTCTCTCTCTCTCTCTCTCTCTCTCTCTCTCTCTCTCTCTCTCTCTCTCTCTCTCTCTCTCTCTCTCTCTCTCTCGATAGCCCATGTGGCGTTCGACAAAGGCGCAATAATGGACATTAACCTCCACGCTTAATTTAGCAGCACTTGAATTATTGCTGGTCTGTTTAAATGACGAATCGGTTTTCGGGGTCCGTCATATACCTATCTTTACGCTTTACATTTAACCCAGGCAGAAATATTATCGAAAATATTTACACTTATAAACAAGAACATCGCAATTTTTATCATCACCTTGACAACATGGTACCTTCATAACGTCTACTGGATCTCAGAATGACCTTTGCAACCACGCCATCATTTTCTTCAACCCGTTCAAACACTTGGATGTTGACTTCAAATATTTTCTCCACGTCTGGTAGCTGATCCAATGTTGCCCCAACTAATTTTTCTTTAGATACATCGGTATATTCCTTGAGCAGTGCTTCAGTTATTTCGTTCAGAGTGTGGTAACTGGCGCTGCTCCATAGCTCCAGACACCGAAACAAGCAGAGATTGTCCTCGTATATGAAATGACGCGGTTCATCTTTAACTGAGGCCACTATGATGCGATTATCCAAAATGTACTGAGGCATGTCTTCTGCTACTCCGCCGATAGGGTGGTTCTTTAACTTGTTCACGTAAAATGTGACTTTAGTCTGTAATGTTGGTGAAAGACCCACTTGGAGTTAGCGTGCCCATTCAAGTATATCTTCTTCCTGGATAGTTTCCAGAAAATCTTCAATGTCGGCTTCATTGCATATCAAACGTGGCACATCCTACACTCGGGCGTTGTTTTGTGAAGTATGAAAATACCGCAGTTTTTCGGTTTCATTGTTACGCAGAATAAACCCATAACTCAAGTTGCTTTTGAGGCGTAATTCTTGAGGCCGAAATATCGTACTGGTAAGTTCACTAGCTAAGGTCGATAGGTCTATTTGAGAATATCTAAGCTTATTGCGGATAATAATCTGAGGATATCTGATCGACCCAGTAAGTCTCCTCTAAAGGTATCCTCACATAGTACGTTGCCATGTCAAAGGTATCCTCCAAATCAATGTAAAATTATTTTTTATCATATGACCCGTCCGTTTTGTTCACTTTAAAACATTTGATATTTTGTTTCCATATTAATCAGTGATAAATAAAGCCTTCCGTCAATTTCATTGGTCAATTTCAAAACTAGACAATTTGATTGGCTGAACAAAATACAACTGGGACACATTTTCATAATTTGCATAATTAGAGTTGGGCGCTTTCATTTGTCAGTTTCAAAACTGGACAATTTTTTTTTTAAAGAGAGATTTCTCCCCTGCTAAAATTCGCATTGGGGTGGGTGGGGGTGGGGTGGGGGTTTCTACAGCTCATTGAAGCAAACTACCATTTTTGTCGAAAATAAGAAATTCTAATTGAGTTTTCGACGTAGATTCGTCCAAATGATACTGATGTTAACGCTCATAGCAAATTTATTCCGTATGCTAACATTTCCCAGTTACGATAGTTCTTTAATTTTATGACTGTTTAATCACAACCGGCTGAAGGCGAATAAATTTCTTAAAATTCTAACTCCAAAAATAAAATCAATTGAAGCCCGGTTAAAGTGCGGTATTAATAAGGTGTTAGTGCGTCTCTGTTTCACACATTGGGACGCTCGCGTTATTGCTTCGTCAATACTCAGTTTTCTCTTCACGCCGTAAATACAGAAATAAAGAGCGTTGGTGCCACTTCGTTTCAAACTCTGTGGAGTCCAAACCAGTTTGCCTTTCTGCTACATTAGTAATCAGTTCTCTCTTTAATCGCACGAAATAAAGAGCATTGCCGGCACTTCGTTTCAAACTCTGTGGAGACCAGTTTGCCTTTCTGCTACGTTAATCAGTTCTCTCTTTAATCCCACGCTGTTACCCTGTTGATACCTAACGGTGACAACGACGCAGGGAATGAGAGTTGTGTGTTATTTTCATTGGTGAGGTTATCCCTTTGGAAACAATAAACTAGCCATAATATTGTTTACATACAAATCAGAGATTACACGTATTTTGTATATTTGATGTTTTAATGGTCACGGGAAGCGCCATCTAATTTGTTTCTTTTTATTCTGTTCATCTATAATTCAATATGTTGAAAAGAATTCGACTCTCAACTAGCCACACCGAGTTGTGGAATACAGATTGGTCAAAATGTGCCTTGTGTCTTGTAGATACAGATGAACCATTAAGGTCTCCACCAAAGACTTATCAGGCTAGTGGGTATGCAACACTTGCCACTAATATTCCTCAGTTTCATAAGCTGAACGAAATGCCAATGGCAATTGATTTACGTTGTTTGGATGATGGTAGTGGAATAGAGAGCACATTTGGTAAAAATGATGCAAAGTATCACGAATCATGTAGGCTTAGATTTAACAATACAAAGCTATCAAGAGCAAAAAAACGGAGAGGTTTTGAAGAAGATACACAATCCTCTATGGTCAGCGAATCTTCTAAATTTACAAGAAGTTCAGTAGAAGATACTGACGAATCCCCAGTTGTTTCTTTTATTTGTGACAAACAGGCCACTCGCTCAAAAGTTAGGGAAGCAATGACCATGCAACTGAATGAGAGACTTAATCAGTGTACACAAGTTCTTCAAGATGATAAACTTCTTGCAAAGCTCAGTGCTGGTGATGTTATAGCACAGGAATTTAAGTACCACCCAGCCTGCCTTACGGCATTGTATAACAGAGAGAGGTCTGTTTTAAATAAAACAGCCAAAAAGTAAGGAGGATGTTGCTGTTGAAATCACTAGCGCTGAAGATTTAGTTCTTGCTGAGCTTATTACTCACATCATGGAAACTCAACGAAATAGTCCCGCAGGATGTGTTTTTAAGCTTGCCGACCTCAGTAGTCTGTATGAAAGCCGTTTAAAGCAATTTCAAACCGAACATGTTAGGGTCAATAAAACACGGCTGAAAGAAAAGATACTCGCCAAAGTTCCAAAAATGAATACATTTAGTAAGGGAAGAGAGGTTCTCCTTGCGTTTGAAAAAGATGTTGGACCTGCTCTAGCTTCAGCTTGCTCTGATACAGATGCAATACAGCTAGAAAGAACAGCTTAAATTGTTCGTAGAGATATGCTACAACATAAATCAGCGTTTAAAGGGTCGTTTGAGGAAGGCGACATACAAAATTCCATACCACAAAGCTTGCTAGAACTAGTCTCTATGATTGAGCATGGGCCCGATATTGAATCCCAAATTGAGCAGGGGGCAACAAAGTCTGATCTAGCAATAGCACAACTACTGCAGTTCAACTGTCATAAAAAGGTGGTAAAAGAAGGTGTTAGAGGCCAGAGACATTCAACTGAACGTGAGACCCCATTGCCATTTACGTTGGTCTTCTTCTTTTTGTAATAACAAGAAAGCGACAGCTTATTGATACTTTATTTCAGTGTGGAATAAGTATATCATATGACAGAACTCTCGCAATTTCAACACAGCTAGGTGAAGCGGTTGTTAATCAATATTTAGAAGAAGGGCTTGTCTGCCCTCCTGCATTGCGCAAAGGTGTATTTACTACATCAGCCTGTGATAACATAGATCACAATCCATCGGCTGCAACAGCTATTTCTGTGCTTCCTGAATCATATACATACGTTATGCCGGCATATTTCAAGAGTAAGCCTGAGCCAACTACCCACGATCTATATCCAACTATTTCAGATCAATCATATCTGTATAAACACATTGACATGGAGTACGAATGGTTAAGGTTTATCCATTTGACGGATGATGTTGTAAATTCTGATGCTGTTTCTTGGTCATCCTATCACTCCTCACGCAACCAAGGTCCAAGCGTGCGTGTAAGTGTTTCTTCCTTAATGCCTCTTTTGCAAGAACCAGCACATTCAGTAGCAACCATAAAGCACTCAATGGAAAAGATAAAGGAAGTAACGCAGTTTTTAAATCCTGGGCAAACAACTGTCATGGCAGCTGATCAACCACTATTTGCTTTAGCCAAACAGATTCAGTGGCAGTGGCCAGATGTATATGGTGAGGATAAATCATCATAATGTTTGGTGGCTTGCATGTTGAAATGGCAGCATTCAGACTCCTAGGTGATCTACTGAAAGGTAGTGGCAGGACAGCCGCATTGACAGGCGCAGATATTGTTACTTCCGGAACTGCTGACTCTTTTTTGTCAGCTTCAAATGTGTTGAAAACTAGGCGCGCACATCAGGTTACAGCTGCTGCTCTGTTCAGTCTCATGAAAACTGCTTTTAATAAGAGTGAAGGCCCATCTCTTGACAAAGCAGAGGAGTTCAAAGTTTTTATGCAGTGGTATGGTGATCAAGAAAAGATCCCACAGTTTCAGTTCTGGTCCACAATTCTAAAACTAGAGTTGTTGATACTTTGTTTTGCCCGCTCATTTCGTGAAAGTGATTTCCTACTATACAAAGGATCACTAGCTGAACTTATTCCCTACTTCTTTGCCCTGGACCACATAAATTATGCCCGGTGTATCCCAGTTCACCTTCGTGATATGGTCGGGCTTGAGACTTTAGATCCTGATATATATATACAGAATTTTGCAAGGGTCATTTTGCTGTCCACAGAACTGAACGAGTGTTCTCTGGTATCGCAATCGATCAAGCTCACGAGCAAAATAATGCCATAGGTAAGGGTGACGGTGGAGCTATTGGGTTAACAGAAGACCCAGCAGCACTGAGGCGATGGATGATAGCGGGGCCGGAAATAAGCAGGGTTATCGATGAATTTTCAGATGCAGCTGGCAAATCAAAGGTGAAACGAAACAGAAGACACCATGACGATACCCCTGCTGCTCAGAAGAACTTTCAGGATAAAGTCTGTAGACTAATTTCAACAATATCTGAGTATGGCAGTCCATTTGAAGAATATTCACAAGACCTTTTATTCCCTCGATGTCAAAGAAGTTGCGGATAAAAAGGTAAACGAGTCGATGGCTCAGCTTTTACCTGTTGGCAGAAAACAGTATGATAAATTCCTGAAAAAAATCGACAACTAATGGACAAGAAAGTTTTCATGAACCCTTGGCAAAAAATAAGCTTTCCCTTTTCAGCAAAGAAATCAAGCCTCATACTACGGTTTGAAGTCTGAAAATAGAGAGTTTGAAAAATGACTGTCAACTTTTTTCACGACTTTTTATATCGTGCCAAAATCGACAGTGTGACCTTCAAAACTTTTTTCAACATGAAAACCAACAGTGCCCACCATCATTATCACACTATGGTATGCTCAACTCTGGAGTAAAATCACAGCTGATGGACATTTTAGAGACCGGGATAGCTGCTCGAGTAGAAGAGCCTCATACTGAAGTTATGATTTATAGATGGTGCGGCTATGGTCAATGCAAAACCACATGGAACTGCTAAAACTTTGATGACTATGCTTCTGAGGTTATTATACCATACATTGTAAGATGTGCACAAAAATGTATAAGAGTAGATGTTGTTTTTGATGTATACCTCGAAAGTAGCCTCAAAGCAGGAACTCGACAGAAAAGGGGAGCTGGGTTTCGAAGAAAAGTGGTCTGTAAGAGTAACGTACCAAAATCATGGAGCAATTTCCTGAGGTGTGATGAAAACAAAACTGAACTGTTTGGATTTTTGGCAGATAGAATTGTAAATGCTCAGACAAACATCCTTATAGTTGTCGCTAAAGGGGATGATGTTGCCTGTAATAAGGAACTGAACACAGATATGCTGTCACCCTGTCACCATGAAGAGGCAGACACCCGAATGTTTGTTCATGCCAAACATGCGACTGTTGTTACAGGTTTTAATAGCATGACTGTTGTTACTTCCGACACAGATGTTGCTGTTATAGCCATCTCCGTGTTTACTGACCTTCAGATTAATTCAATGTGATTAGCTTTTGGGAAGGGACAACACTTCCGCTGGCTCCCAGTACACGACATTACCAAATCAATTGGACCTCGGTCAAGTGCTTTACCTTTCTTTCATGCTTTTACAGGGTGTGAAACAGTGTCTGCATTTGTGGGAAAAGGAAAGAAATCTGCTTGGCGGGCATGGAATGTGTATGAGGCTGCAACGGAGGTTTTCTGTCGACTCAGTTCACCACAGAATGAAGTTACAGAGGCAGACGTGGATATCTTGGAACATTTTGTTGTTGTCATGTACGCCCGTTCAAGCACAACATGCAGAGCAGACGGATGTCACCTTGATTTGTTTGCTCGAAAGCAACGTCCACACAATGGCATACCACCAACTAGGGCATCCCTATATGAGCATGTTAAAAGGGCAGTTTTCCAAGCGGGTCATGTTTGGGGCCAGGCTTCCTCTCTAGTGCAACAGTTACCAGATCCTATCAGCTGGGGTTGGCTTAAACACAACAATTTGTAGAAGCCACACTGGACTACACTCTCTGCTATAGCAGAGTGCTGTCAAGAACTACGGAAGTGCTTCTGAAAGCGTTCAACATGTACTGGAAATTCCAAATGCAACCGCACAGGATTGTCATGCACTGCACTTTGCTCATGTAACTGCCAAGAAAGCAGTTAGTATCAACAAATACACCTGTGATATATACGGGCATCGATTCTAAATGCATGAGATACAAAACATTGGCTTTGATATTGCAGATTATGAGGTTTATTTTGAAAATACGTGTACGTTTAAAAAAGAAACAAATCCCTGGTAACTGCACATTTGAGCATACAGAGTTATTTCCCTTGCCATATATTTCCACAGCATTTTAAACCACAACTGTTGCTGCTATTCATTATTTCAATTCATATTCAGTCTTGGTTTGCATAAAGGAATGATATAACAGCAGAAGGGAGCGCGGTGGCTCAGTAGGTAGAGGTGCAGGCTGCAAGCCGAGTGGTCCTCGGTTCGAATCCCACCTGCGGCAACCGCGTTGTGTCCTTGGGCAAGACACTTCATCTCCATTGCCCGCGTGGGGGGCACGATGACGCCGTGTACTAAGGCGTACTGCACGTCGATGGTGCGCATGTATTCAACCAGTCTAACCCTGCCTGTGATGCAGTGCGGAGTTACGATGTTGGGGAGCTGGCAGCTGCTCGTCGTTGCTCGGTGGTTCTCTCCGGGTACTCCGGCTTCCTCCACCCGTAAAACTGTCACGGTCATGATTAGCCATTGTGCATAAATATGTGACCTTAAACACCAATAAATAAATAAATAAATAAATATATAACAGCAGAAAAATTGCTTTAATGCTATATGTTTCACTCATATATGCTGCACTCACACCACCAATAGTGCAGATTCTTTCACTTCCGGTGACCATCTTGAAAATAATAAGATATTTCGTGGCCAACTATCCTAAAGTACTCTATATACCAAAAGTGACTTCCATACCAAATTTCATGCTTGTATCACAAACTGAACTATTTTTATAGCAATCCGCCCCACTATATAGCTTATCGACCCGAATAACAACAAGCTTGATGAAGTATATATGAAGATTATATATATCGTAATAAAAAGCTAGTTAATTTTTCTTTCTCTCTATTAATGTTTTTTTGTCGTTTCAGAGCTTTCGCAAACAACAAATTTGATTTAAACATTTTTTTTCTTTTACTTTTTTTCAAATTTTGTATTTTATTAAGATTTCTTTTTTTCTCTCTCTCTGGACAGAGTAATTTCCATTTTTTACAAACATTAAATTGTGATTTTCAGAAACAGTTTTACATTTTGTGAATCACATCGATTCCATTAGTGGGGCTTAACTGCACTTTCAACATCCAAGTTACACCACCCACACAACTGTTCGGGCGAGATAACCAAAAGTGATTCACAACAAGTGCACGTTTTGAAAATGAGAGAAATGTGTAATATCCTCAATTTGTGTTTCGGGATCTCACAGCCAGAAATATCGAGTGCGAATATCGCATTAAACGACCTATGATTGTCGCCGTTACCATGTTTCGCGAGCCGCAGGAAATGTTTGTGGATGTTTTTCAATGATTTGTGAAACGGTAAACTTTTATAGTTTTAGGCAAAGGGATAATAATGCATTACGGTTGTGGAAAATTATCTGAAAATTCCGGAAAACCACGACACTGTCTGAAATAATTTGCGCAAGATCGTGTTATGGGCTTCCGTTGGGAGGTAATTCACGTATTACGCTGTAAATTCTACGATCATTTTGTTGTGTGCAGGTTTGTCTTTTTTGTTTTTTATTATTATTTTTTGTGTGTAAATTAATGCCCTTTAATTAGAGGATAAAATTGAGTTTTTAAAATAGATTATCATAATTAATAGGTTGGAGGGATTTTGGCTTGTTCATACCTCCGTGAACGGTTTTTTTTTTCAAGTTAAATTTATGTGTGCAATCCATGATCTCTTTTAGCTTTAAAATTTCATTATTAAATCGTTCTGTTCACAAAGATATTTTCATCCCACATCGTTCCCGTCAGCCTTCGGCCCGTTGGAACTTTTCATTCATTGTTTGCAGTTTCTCAGTCGCTCAGCTTGTGATAGTTCAATGAGACAACGATTTTAGTGGAACCAAGTGTGTTTTGGCCATGTTCGCGAATTGAAAAATCCCTGCACTGTGTTTTCCTGTCCACTGAATAATCAAAATACCGTTACTTGGGTGCAATTTTTCAAACACCCAGGATTAACATGTCACAAAATTAGGGATCCTAATAAATGAAAATCAACCAATCAGAACACATGAAATCTGAGTGACCCATAAATTATCCATCAAAGTGAATAAATTCGACGACATATCACTCTTTCGCCATTCTGTTTTCAACCACCGAACTGAACACATCGCAAGAGAACTTTCTATAGACTGTTTACTTTCGACAACTTTTATTAAAATGGAACCAGTTTGCTTTGACTGTGACCACTGCGGAAAGAGCTTTTCGGACCGCTGTATCCGTAACCGCTATGTTCGGAATTGTTATAGTGGGGAGAGAAGAAGTTTGGTTGTTCATATTGCCACAAGATTTTCACCATAAAAGAGAATTTGGAATACCACCAGAAGACTTGCCTCGAGACATATACCTGAAGGGAGTGTAGAAAAATTTCGACCAACTGATTCATTTCAACCGGCACAGGTATGTGGTGCATAGGTCAGCTCCATCCAAACGGAAGTTTGAAGATCAAGTGCAAGTGAAGGTGGCCAAGATACCCAGACCAAGCTACTGTTGATATCGACCCTACACCGTTTGACGAGAATTTACTAGCCGAAGAGGAAGAAAAAGTAAAAACTGTGTATCGTGAAACCTGGGGCAGTATAAAAATCCATCATACTTCAAACAGAAAAGTTCAAAATATTTACAACTATCGGTTAGAGACTACAGACCTATCGACCATAGCTAGTGAACTAACTAGTACGATATTATGCCAGTCTCAAGAATTACGCTCCAAAATCAACTTGAGTTATGGGTATATTCTGCGTAACTATGAAACCGAAAAACTGAGGTATTTTCATGCTTCGCAAAACAACGCCCGAGTATTAGATGTGTCTCCTTTGATATGTAAAGAAGCCGACTTTGAAGATTTTCTTGAAACTATCCAGAAAGAAGATATACTTGAATGGGCACGCCTGAAAAGACCCAACTCCAAGTGGGTTGTTCACCACCTGACAAACGTCACATGTTACGTGAACAAGATAAAGAACCACCCTATCGGCGGAGTAGCAGAAGACATGCCTCAGTACATTATGGATAATCGCTTCATAGTGGCCTTAGTGAAAGATGAACCGCGTCATTTCATATACGACGACAATCTCTGCTGGTTTCGGTGTCTGGTGCTATGGAGCGGTGCCAGTTACCAAACTCTGAACAAAACCACTGAAGCACTGCTCAAGAAATATACCGATGTACCCAAAGTGAAATTTGTTCTGATAAAATTGGATTAGCTACCAGACGTGTAGAAAATGTTTGAAGTCAACATCCAAGTGTTTGAACTGTTTGAAGAAAATAATGGCGTGGCTACAAAGTTCATTCAGAGATCCAGTAGATGTTATCACGGGACCATGTATATCAGCATTTACAAAAATCACTTCAGCTACATCACAGATATCGACCAATCCATAAATCATTTGGCTGCCGAAAATGTGGGAAATTATAGAAAGAGTACCGGTTGCTTACACGCAACGAACTCACCAGTACGGAAGATATTACA
Source organism: Pictodentalium vernedei (assembly GCA_031216915.1). Classification (NCBI taxonomy): domain Eukaryota; kingdom Metazoa; phylum Mollusca; class Scaphopoda; order Dentaliida; family Dentaliidae; genus Pictodentalium; species Pictodentalium vernedei. The sequence goes on along the minus strand of CM062295.1, from coordinate 603,441,275 downwards.
CACAGATATGTCGGCGGAATATACCATACACCGCAAAGTATTTTTGAAAAACTGGAGGATCAAGGAGTTGACGTACCCGAATCACTGCGGTATTGTCCATACAGAGCTACATTTGATTTTGAAAGCTACTTTTAAAAAACGAAATTGCCCGAGAACTGTAATGCATTGACCTGGGAAGCTGAATACAAATCGTTAAGTGGCAGAGTTTCCAGTAATGTTTTGAAGAGCCCAGATGCTTTATCACAGAAGGCGACACACAAGATCTTGTTGAACGCACGATGAACTACTTTAAGAAAATTTCGTCGATAAGCTTCGCACTATTGCAAGAAATCCATTCGTCAACAATTCTTGAAATGCAACAGAATATCCAGGACGTACTGATGCAAGAAGCAATGGCAACCTATGACGATAACTCGCAATCGCATCCTATTGAAAAGCTTCAAAGTGAGTTCCATAGTTTTATCTAACAATCATATAGATTTTGGCTTGAAAATCACGAGAAACGGTACGTATCACATAATGTGTTCCGATTCCGTATCATATAGACGACTCACTCTGATTCCGTATCATATAGATTCAACTTCCGGTAGACACCTCACTATGACATATATCAGCATTGTTATTACGCATTAAAATATGAAATTCAAAACTTTGACCAATTCCAACCCATTTTAAACTGAAAAACGGCGAAAACGGACTTTATGTAACGGGATTGTTAGATAAAGGTATTATCATGACCAAATATGCATGTCCTGTAATTTGTATCAGATTGACGGGCTCGTTGCGATCTGATTGTAAACACGACCTCGAATCTGACACAAATTACAAGACATGCACATGGCCATGATAATGTATATATATGATGGAAATATCAGTTCGTGGATTTAATTCAGGAAAATAATTATGATGTGAACATTGTCAAGCGAGAACTGATGAGTTATTTGAAGAAGCAAGATCCATGGAAGTTTGTTGTGAAGACATTGAATAATATCATGTATCTAACTGAAATTTCTCGACATCATGAAATACCCCCCTGTAGGTTTCTCAAACGATACATTTATGACCAAACGGTCCGCCTGCAAAGTGGAACCACGCGTTACTTCCACTGGGGAATCACTCACTCAGGTGTCTACACAGGTATTAGCACTTTCTGATAAATAGAAATTACCGTCCCCTGGAACGCCGCCGTGGCAACGTCTCGGAGAGAGTGAATATTTATTTGCCAGAGGGCGCTTGTCAACGGAGGGCCAAGGCTGGGGTTGATCAACCTTGCCGGGGACCTAAGATACTCTTTTATCGGGGACAGGGGATTTTCACTAGCTCACTTTTGTAAATCGCAATTGCTTATTCACAAACCATAGAGTAGCGCCGCGCTTTAGTCAATTGCTTTCAACGGTAATGAACTAGCATGGGCTAATTTCTTGGCGGGGCTGAGGTTCCATCAATTCCTAGGGTACTCAGGGCTTCTTCATTAATAAGATAAAGACTATTAACAAACCAACAATTTTTATATATAAATCTTCTATACTCTTATTTACAAATAGCCAACAAATCCTAAATAAATAATCTCAACACTACTGAAATGAGTTTTGTGACTAGTCACTGAATCCCACCGAAAACAAGTACTAAAATATCATCTAAAATTAAATTGTTTCCCAAATTTATATTCGTAGAGAAAGGTCGAAGCTGCGACAACTGGTAAGAAATCACGAGATCTTTCACTCAACCGCTCATGCGCGTATTTATCCTGTTGCGCCTACCACACTATGGGGAATTACCTTTAATACTAAATTTCACCCTTTAGAATATCTTATCACCTACAATTCCTGCTAATAGTGCTTCTAACTCGCAATAATAACAACTGATCATCTAATGACACAGATTCACTAATACACTTAAAACTGTTAACTAATAACTATGTAACTACGACGTGTTATCACAACTAAATACTATAAACTAAATACTACATATACTCATCGATTCTTCTTCGGCGTCTCCCCTCGATGCAAATCATCAGATCGGGAATCCTGTCGTCCAAATGACGGCTTACCGGAACCACACAAATACATTAACTCTTTACTACACCGCGTGAACTAACGATTATCCCATCCTAGCGAGTCTGTCCTGAGGTAAACTCGAGGGGTCTTATATAGACGCGCGCATCACCTATCAAAGACTTGATTTGGGCAAAGGTGCTAATTTACAAAAGACGGCTTTGATGACTTGCAGTGACATGAACTGACTTTTCAATAAGTTCTAATTTGGAATGCATTGTTTACACAGTCCCTGCATGACAGCGACTGAACAAAGAACACTTTCCGAATACGAACTTAATTAAATTAATGAGCTTACCCAGTTTACTCACACTGATTATTAAAAAGTTCCTTTCTTTCATTCATTCTAAATAACTCGAATTGTTTACTTATTTCTAAAATTTAGAATAACATTAAAATAACAACCCTGTGATAGAACACTTTCCGAATACGAACTTAATTAAATTAATGAGCTTACCCAGTTTACTCACACTGATTATTAAAAAGTTCCTTTCTTTCATTCATTCTAAATAACTCGAATTGTTTACTTATTTCTAAAATTTAGAATAACATTAAAATAACAACCCTGTGATATATGCCTCCCTCTAAATTAAAAAGCTCCGCTTTTTCGACGAATATCTCATTTGGCAAACTTGAAAAAGGTAAAACATGATAAAATGAAATGAATGCATGAAAGATAAAATACAATAATTTTGAAAACTAATGGAGTGTCTATTTGTTTCTTCTTCTGTGATCTTTTCTTCCTTGTAATTGAATCTATTGAGGTTGAAAGTGTCCGAGCGCGTTTGTGATACTATGTTGATGTTGATAATTCGATACTGTCCGATGCATATAAAATGAATTGTGTCGCCAAAATCGTTAGACGTTGAGTATGAATGTTGAATGTCACGTAGTCCTTTTCCGAATGAATTCCAAATTTAGTTTCTGTGCTGATCCAAAGTTGTTGTCCGCGTGCTTCATGTCCGTTTGTTGTTAATTTATTGTTAGGTCTAGTTCTTTTCCTCATCTCGATGTAGCGTTATTCCTGGGGTTTACTCTTTCTCTTCAGGCTTGTCGTTGTGTATAATTTGGTTTCCTGTTGTGTGTCCTTCGTTTGTGATGTCTGTGTTCTCTGTATAGTACCATTTTACCATTTCCATTTGCAACCTGAAAATATAAACTAGACAAAAATTGAGTTTACGCGTTCTGAAAAAAACCTTTTATAATGTTGCCCTGGAAGAAGAAACAAATTAGACGCAGCGCTCTGGTTAACCTGTAGAAAAAAGAGAACAAACATTTCATTAAACAAGGAGCAACTTGAAAAAAAAAAAATAAACAAAGAGCTACTTTGAAAAACATCACAAATAACCAATCAGGAACTAATCAACCAGTCTTTATATCCAAGCGGAGAGCCTTGCCACAGATCTCCGTTGGATATTTTGCGCAATTTGAATGCAAGTGGCAAGATTGCATTCAGATCACACAATGTTATTATTATTATTATTATTATTATTATTATTATTATTATTATTATTATTATTTTAAGGTAGGGGTCCGTCTTGCGGGTGGCCCCTCTAAAGTATTATCATAATTTTAATATCTATCCTTATTGAATATTTATTTGCCAGAGGGCGCTTGTCAACGGAGGGCCAAGGCTGGGGTTGATCAACCTTGCCGGGGACCTAAGATACTCTTTTATCGGGGACAGGGGATTTTCACTAGCTCACTTTTGTAAATCGCAATTGCTTATTCACAAACCATAGAGTAGCGCCGCGCTTTAGTCAATTGCTTTCAACGGTAATGAACTAGCATGGGCTAATTTCTTGGCGGGGCTGAGGTTCCATCAATTCCTAGGGTACTCAGGGCTTCTTCATTAATAAGATAAAGACTATTAACAAACCAACAATTTTTATATATAAATCTTCTATACTCTTATTTACAAATAGCCAACAAATCCTAAATAAATAATCTCAACACTACTGAAATGAGTTTTGTGACTAGTCACTGAATCCCACCGAAAACAAGTACTAAAATATCATCTAAAATTAAATTGTTTCCCAAATTTATATTCGTAGAGAAAGGTCGAAGCTGCGACAACTGGTAAGAAATCACGAGATCTTTCACTCAACCGCTCATGCGCGTATTTATCCTGTTGCGCCTACCACACTATGGGGAATTACCTTTAATACTAAATTTCACCCTTTAGAATATCTTATCACCTACAATTCCTGCTAATAGTGCTTCTAACTCGCAATAATAACAACTGATCATCTAATGACACAGATTCACTAATACGCTTAAAACTGTTAACTAATAACTATGTAACTACGACGTGTTATCACAACTAAATACTATAAACTAAATACTACATATACTCATCGATTCTTGACTAGTCACTGAATCCCACCGAAAACAAGTACTAAAATATCATCTAAAATTAAATTGTTTCCCAAATTTATATTCGTAGAGAAAGGTCGAAGCTGCGACAACTGGTAAGAAATCACGAGATCTTTCACTCAACCGCTCATGCGCGTATTTATCCTGTTGCGCCTACCACACTATGGGGAATTACCTTTAATACTAAATTTCACCCTTTAGAATATCTTATCACCTACAATTCCTGCTAATAGTGCTTCTAACTCGCAATAATAACAACTGATCATCTAATGACACAGATTCACTAATACACTTAAAACTGTTAACTAATAACTATGTAACTACGACGTGTTATCACAACTAAATACTATAAACTAAATACTACATATACTCATCGATTCTTCTTCGGCGTCTCCCCTCGATGCAAATCATCAGATCGGGAATCCTGTCGTCCAAATGACGGCTTACCGGAACCACACAAATACATTAACTCTTTACTACACCGCGTGAACTAACGATTATCCCATCCTAGCGAGTCTGTCCTGAGGTAAACTCGAGGGGTCTTATATAGACGCGCGCATCACCTATCAAAGACTTGATTTGGGCAAAGGTGCTAATTTACAAAAGACGGCTTTGATGACTTGCAGTGACATGAACTGACTTTTCAATAAGTTCTAATTTGGAATGCATTGTTTACACAGTCCCTGCATGACAGCGACTGAACAAAGAACACTTTCCGAATACGAACTTAATTAAATTAATGAGCTTACCCAGTTTACTCACACTGATTATTAAAAAGTTCCTTTCTTTCATTCATTCTAAATAACTCGAATTGTTTACTTATTTCTAAAATTTAGAATAACATTAAAATAACAACCCTGTGATAGAACACTTTCCGAATACGAACTTAATTAAATTAATGAGCTTACCCAGTTTACTCACACTGATTATTAAAAAGTTCCTTTCTTTCATTCATTCTAAATAACTCGAATTGTTTACTTATTTCTAAAATTTAGAATAACATTAAAATAACAACCCTGTGATACATTCCTGAAGTCCTGAAGGCCTGTGGGTGCTCTGTAACTAAGGGATACCTGACGTATGAGTGGAGCGACAGTTTACAGAAGTTAGATCAGGATCACCTACCAGAACACCAAGCATTCTTTAGCAGTCTAAAGGGATGTAATATCTCGGACGAAGAATATGAAAGCTGCAAAAAAGTACGGAATGACCTCAATATGACTAACTTTCGAGATTTCCTGGTATGTCACAACAATCGAGACAATCGAGACGTGAAACCATTCTTGGGAGCAGTAGAAAAAATAGTTTGCTTTTTATCGAGAACGTAAAATTGATATGTTTAAAGATGGGGATCAGCGTACCTGTGGCAACACTAAAATATATTTTGAACACAGTCGAAGAAGGTGTCTCGTTTGAAATATTTAATGAGAAGAATAAGGACTTCGACCATCTTGTGAAAGACAATATCGTCGGCGGACCATTCATCATCTTTATTCGGTACCACGAAAAGAATGTGACAAGACTGAGATCTACAAAATATAGAGACCCAGCCAAAGAATGTGCAGGTATCGTTGGATTCGATGCGAATGCGCTTTACCTGTCGACATTGATGCAAGAAATGCCTACCGGTTCTTATATGCAGAGGAGAGAAGATAGTTCAAGCCTAAGTATTCGCAAACGTACGGACGTATGTCTCACCAATGGACGGGGTATATTTCTGCAAGAGATTGTATTTACGTCCGATATCAGTTTAATAGGGCCGAAAAGAGAGTCGGAAGATGGCAGTTAGCAGTGGATGGTTGGTGAAAGACGACTCAAACTGTATATCAATTTCACGGGTGTTTCTGGTGCGGCCATCAATGTGCTTTGACAGTGAAGAACGGGGAATCTATTTTCTTCAATACAGTTCGATAAAAAACAATGACAGAGCTCAGAGATGACACTCCCAGAAACTCCAAATACATCACAGATCTCGGATATAAGCTTGTGGAGATATGGGAATGTGAATGTCCTCAGATGAAAAAAAGACTCTTTCTGACTTGAAGATGTTCCTAAGAGAAACTTTCAACTTCTCAGTTGATGGAAGAATAACAATGGATGAATTAACCCTTTACCCAACATGAAAAGCAGACGACACTTGCAAAAAAAATTCTTGAATAACTAATTTTTTTCATTTTTTGTCTCAAAAACATAGGTTATGACCCCTCGTTGGAACGAGCTCGTCGAGCTCGTTCCAACGAGGGGTCATAACCTATATTTTTGAGACAAAAAATGAAAATATTTTGAAAATTAACTGGCGATTTTTGAGAATAGCGCTGGCCGGTTTTGGCCGTTACGTTGGGTAAAGGGTTAAATGGGACAATTCGTGCCAACAGGCTTTTCGGCTTGGTTGAATGTGACATTCATGTTCCAGATAATCTGAAACAACATTTTGAAGAGATGACCCCTATCTTCAAATATCAACATTTGCAGATCGGACATCGGACACCATATGAGAACCTACGCTGAAGAAAATAAACTTTTGAACCAGCCAAGGCGGAGTCTGACCGGTAGCTACAACGGAGAGGAAATTCTTCTGGCGACAACCCATTTGAAGAGGCACCTTGAATGCGGACTGGAAGTCAGCCATATATATCAAGTGATCCAGTACCAGCCGAACGCATGTTTTCGGAAGTTTGGTGATCAGATGTCATATGCAAGTCGAGCTTGGGATGCCGACCCTGACAAATCAATAGTGGCTGATACAGTAGCTGGAAACAGTGGATATGGAAAAGCCGTCAAGTATAAAGGCAACCATCGAAATGTTGTTTGTTGTGACGAAAACGATGTCTCAAGCAGCATTAACAATATGGCGTTCCGTAAGTTGAGCAAACTGAGCGAAGATATTTATGAATTGGAGGTGAATAAGCATGCAATCAAACTGGACTTCCCTCTACACATAGTTTTTTTGTGTAGCAGTACGTCAAGCTCAGAATGTTGGAATTCTATTATAATTTCCTAGATGTCTATGTTGCTCGTCGAGACTTTGAATTATGTGAATAAGATACCAACAGTTTGTATATTGCCTTATCAAAACCATCAATGGAAGAGGTTGGGCGTCCGGTGAAGAAAGAAGAATTCTATCAACATTGACATAAATGGTTACCATCTGAGGCATGCAGCGTTCACAAAGAGGATTTTGTGAAAAGGAAAATACAAAACGAAACCTGTGTACTTCGTCCCTGTTGTACCCATTAACAGAAAATTGACAAGAGAACACGTGGACTGTTCAAAGTCGAATGGTGATGATATTATTGGATTATGTAGCAAGACTTACTACTGTTTCGGTGCGTCCGACAAGCTGAGCTGTGAAGGTATCAATAAATGTCGGAACGATCTTACCAAGGAGAAATATATCAATATACTTAAAACACAACAGGCTTGCAGTGGTCTCAACCGAGATTTCAGAATGAATGACAACAGCATGTTTACATATACACAGAATAAAGATGGTTTATCCTACTTCTACCACAAACGAACAGTTCAGGAAGATGGTGTGATGAAAAAAACACTGAATGTATAGTTGTATGACAGTGACAATAAACTATTTTGCCGCAGCTCCATAGAAATGACAGTTGTTAGGCATGATAAAACTCATGTGAATATATTCATTCCTATTATTCTGCATATTGTAAATGCAACTGTATCATGTTAAAATACTGTAACCTTACTGTTTTTGAATATATTGTAAGACAAAATAAAATGTATTGAACCTTGAACAGTCTTTTGTTGTTTTCGTTTTTGTCTGATTGGGACGCGAAATAACACCATATATCACAATATGACCGCTACCATGACAACCCACGTGACATCTGGGGAAAATTATGACATCACTTCCTAGGTCCGTAAGCGAGGTACATAAGAAATGGGAAGATCTGCACAAGCTGTACTACTAAGATACTTAATCAGATTACCTCCGTTGGGGCATAGTGACGCTGCGTCCTAAGGTGCACTGCACGCCGACGTACGCTTGCTTTCAACCCTTCATAACTCTGCACGTCGATGGTGCACTTGCCTTCAACCAATGCTAACCCTGCTTATGCAGAGGTAATAAGTTGGATAGTCTTATAGTTGCTCGCCGCTGATTAGTGATTCTCTCCGAGTACTGTGATCCTAAGACTGTCGATACGATGTGACCCTGGCTGTTGAAAGTGTCGTTAAACTTCAATAAATGAACAAAATAAACATGGTTTATGGTCACAAAAATCAGGATGGGAAAGTGAACATGGAAAAAGTCAACTTACCCCAATAAGTGGTTTTGTTCATCAATTGATGAAAAGTGGAGTTCTCACCTAACTTGACAAGCAGACGACATTTCCAAAACAATTCGTGATTAACTTACACGCACGAGAAGCTTGTTCCACGAGGAATCATAAGCCATATTTGGGATACAAACTTTTAAGAAAAAATTATCAGTCGTTTGAGTGCAACAAGGCGCCATCTGCAATGCCAGAGCTGCTTTGTAGACAGTGGCGTCATTCCAACGGTGCACGTTCCCCCCCCCCCCCCCGCCCCCAATATTTTCCTTGAAGGTCTGGGAAGTGCCATTTCCGCAATCTGGGAGGCATGTTTGCCAAACTTTTGGGGCACACTACGCGCCAACCGATGGTGGCGCTCCGCTTAGATGCTGTTACCGATCCGGGCCCCCATATTTTTCCCTAGCATGACGCCCCTGTTTGTAGATGGCGCCTGGGTGCACTCAGGGGACGCATGGTACCTTTTGTGAATACAGCTGTTCAGATATCACCATTACGTAAGGTATAATCCCTTTTCTTGAAGGTAAGTCGTAGCTTATCCTAAAATTCATGTTCAATTCGTACTTAAATTCAGTTGACTTCTCTCAAACCATTAACGTTTTTGTTTGGGTTTTTTTTTCCTTCTTTTCCTCCTTCTTTCTATGAGTGGAAAACAAAAGAAAAATGGTTGAATTTGTTGAGCGGAGGGACCGCAATTTCATGTCAAACTTTGAATGTATTCTTAACCCTTTACCTAACACGAAAAGCAGACGACACTTGCAAACAAAATTCTTGTATAACTAATTTTTTTCATTTTTTTTGTCTCAAAAACATAGGCTATGACCTCTCTTTGGAACGAGCTCGACGAGCTCGTCCCAAGGAAGGGTCATAACCTATGTTTTTGAGACAAAAAATGAAAAAAGTACTGGAAATTAATTGGAGATTTTTGTGAATAGCGCTGGCCAGTTTTGGCCGTTACGTTGGGTAAAGGGTTAAGCATTGCAAATGGCACCTTGATGCACTCAATGGAAAATATTTTATTCTGGCATGACAGTAAATAAGCATTGTTTGGATATCGACCCGTATTATGAAGTCCGTAAAATACCCAGCCGCGGCAAAATTATGTCGCTAAATAGAAGAGAGTTTTTTTCGTCACTAAACCACAAAATACCGATCTATTATAGTGTAACGCGTTGTTCACAACTTTACACTGCTATGGGGCCCAGTGGGTCAGTGGTTACGGCATTGGACTTCAAACCGAAAAGTCTACTGTTCGACCCCCACCATGGATAATAGCATTGTGTCTTTGGACAGGGCACTTAATTGCGATTGCTCACGTGTGGACACGGCGGCGCTGTGTACTAAGGCGTACTACACGTTGACACGACACTCTGACAGTTGCTCGCCGTTGCCCAGTAGTTCACTCCGGGTACTCAGGCTTCCTCCAGCCATAAAACTGTGGGACGCAAAGTGACCCTATCGAAAGTGTCGATAAACTCCAAACACAAAAGTAAAAACGTTTAAACTGCTCTAATTTAACCCTTCTTCTGGCGCAACTTCTGCTTCTGAAACATAGCTTATACTACCGATACTGGAACGTCGAGCTCGTTACGAGAAGGTGCCACAGGCTACACGCTAAAAACCAAAGTGTTAAAAACTACACTTGAAGTGCTGAATTTAACACTCACTAAGTGCTGAACTAGCACTTTGTTCAAGTGTAGGTATCCCAGAACTTGACAGGTGTTACAATAATACCACTTGACAAGTGTAATGTCGCGACACTTAAAAAAGGAAACAACGCAGTTGACGCGGGTCAGGCTCGAACTTTCGAGTCTGATCCGCGTCATCTGCGTTGTGCCCTTTTAATTATGTACCCACCAAGCGCAAATCAAATTATGGACGATTTTGGAAGAACCACCAATGCTAGACACATGGGAAGTGCCATCCATTCAAGTTTCAGATCTCTGACGATTGTAATGTCTAAGTGCTTAAAGCATTGCACTTAAAATCAAACCCTAAGAGTTAGAATGGGTTTAACACCTTGAAAGTGTCAGTTTTAACACTTTAGTTTTTAGTGTGTATATGTTTTGGAAGTGAAAGCTGTAAATGTTCAGCTTTTTGGGGAAATGAAAGATTAAGAAGTGTCATTTGCAACTCCAAGCGCTGTGGCTTGGTGGCTGCGGCATTGGACTTCAAACCAAAAGATCCTCGGTTCGATCCCCACAAGGGGTAACTGCACTGTACTTGGGCAAGACTGTTAATCACGATTGCTCACGTTAGGGCTCGGTGGCGGTGTGTACTAAGGCGTACTGCACGCCGATGGTGCACTTGTCTTCAACCAATGCTAACCATGCTCGTGCGGAGTTAGTACGGTTGAGAGTCTGATGCCAGTTGCTCGCCGCTGCTCGGTGGTTCTCTCCGGGTACCCCGGCTTCGTCCACCCATAAAACCGTTCGACACGAGTTGACTCTGGCTGTAGAAAGTGTCGTTAAACCCTAATAAAAAACTAACTCTGCAAGGAATTCGGCGCTTTGTGGATTGACACAGGCTTGCCTTTAATCGTCTCTGTTTAGATTCTGTCGCTTGGGATATTTCAGTTGGTTGGAAAAGCGAATTTATGGTTCGCCTTTCCGACCAACTGATATATTCCAGATATATTCCAGACGGTTGAATCTGCAAAATACCATAAATAGACTTCGAATCGACGCTAGAACCTTGAGACTTGATTTGACATAACCATTAGGAACAGAGGCGGCGGAAGCTCACAAAAAGTGGGGGGTCACACACACCTTTCTGGGTACTGCAAGGGTTTAGGATGGAAAATATTTTTTCTTCGGGGCGTGGGGGGTGTCAATGGTGGTGGGGCGGTGTATTTATGTAAAATATATAAATTTATATACGCTACCCCTCACCCTTGAACCCACTATATTTAAGACACTAACCTCAACTTATTAATTTTGTTTTGTTTTTACTTAACCCTTGAAACCCTGGTGGTATCTTCCATATCAATTCAATGGCAGCAATTGGAAGAGGCCATATTCATTATATGTGGGCAGACCAATTATTATTTTCAACGTGCAGCCTTAGGGCTGCCCGTTGAAAATATTGTTTGGTCTTCCCCACACATTCACTTACCAGCTATCACACTTTTTTATTAGGGTTTAACGACACATTAACAGCCAAGGTCATATCGTGTCGGTGACAGTTTTACGGGTGGAGGAAGCCGGAGGACCCGGAGAGAACCACCGAGCAACGACGAGCAGCTGCCAGCTCCCCAACATCGTAATTCCACACTGCCGCACAGGCAGGGTTAGATTGGTTGAAGACATGCCCACCATCGACGTGCAGTACGCTTTAGTACACGGCGTCATCGTGCCCACATGTGGACAGTCGGGGTTAAGTGCCTTGCCCAAGGACGCAACGCGGGAGTCCGAATCGATCGCCCAGACGGCCACCCATCCAAGGACTAATCGGGCTCGACGTTGCTTAACTTCGGTGATCTGTCGAGAACCTGTCGCATCAACGCCACCGCGGCCCCAACTATCACACTTAATGGATCTATAAATTATCATGTTCATGGGCCGAAAAAGCGGTCTCACGGGTTCAAAGGGCTAATCATAACTTTGAATCTGTCCTTTGAAATATTACGCTCCATTTGGAGCTTTCTATTTTTATTAAAAAATAAAATCTTGAAAATCAATGTGGTCATATATGTGTAGGTGATGTGTAGTGACCATATGGGGTGTGTATGTTATGTCGGAAAATGCCGTTAGAATACCTACAATTGGTGAAAAAAGTGTGGGGGCATTTGCCCCATATGCCCCACCCCCCTCCCCCCGCTCCGCCGTCCCTCATTAGGAATCAAGACTCGTCACGACTGTAGTTTTATGATTACGCCGCGTAGTTCCATTAATTGTGTTGATATCTTGATAGTTTAAATGTGAATTAAATACTTATTGATTGGAATATCTGTAACTAGAGCCCTAAAGAGTATGTGTATATCTCTCTGAGTGAAGGAACATCACCTTACATCAACAGTAGTCTGTAGAAATTCGATTCGCTTTCGAACCTTTTCGCATAATCCGATTCCAGCGAATAATCGTGATTACCCGTGCTCTACTGCACCATAAATGATAGAAGTGAATAATTAACATTTTAACGATATGGCAATTTACATACTGCATTTTGAATGCGAATAGTTCCTTTCAGCTTCTGGTCACAGAAATTGAGAAAACCTTGTTCCGGCCCGGCGGGAGAATTTTTAAATATGGAGCCAAAAATGTACCCATATCCCGCTCTAAAGGCTGTAGAAGTGATAAATTGTACGAGGGAATCCTCGGTCACATTTGACAAAACCATATCAAGTGAATCCTCATTTTAACGTGTTCGACGAGCTCGTTCCAATGGGGAGTTGTTACAATTGATAATTTTACAACTCCGTTTAATGTTACACCAACGCATAATGTTACAAAAATGTTGTAAACAACCGATAATGTCATAAACACCGCACAATGTTAAACTTTTTCTAACGCAAAATGGTAAGATTAAATAAATTAACCGATAATGTGATAACTTTCCATATTCTCAGCCCGGTCACCACTATTTCATATGAACTCCAACTTGAAGTCACGTAGCTGCCAGATATCATCTTAAACACGTATGCAGTATATGTGATCGGCTCCTTGCCCGGTTAGGAGGACCTCAGTGGGAGACCCCGACCGGAGGACTTATGTTGAGGTGACCTACTCATGTGACATACATTCAGGTAACCATAGTAATCCCCCATCTCTTGACGTCATCACCATGGTAATGAGTAGTAGGAGATGTGGAGATCGTCCCACATAAGGGAACCCCGCAGGGGACCCGGAAGTGACGTAATGTCACGTGACTTAGTGACGCCATGTCTGTTGTCCTGGTAGCCCACCTGAGCTGCCATCGTGTGACGCCATTACCATAGTGATACGTAGGCATGGTGCGCATGCGCATGGCGTCTTGTTACGGTGACACGTGTTTCCGTCGTCCATTTTGTATACTGGAGGCCACCATCTTGGTTTCTATAGTAGAACGTGGTTGCTATGAACGTTGGATAAGTTACCACCACTTTTATCCTTATCTCGGTATTTAACGCCCAGGTTCCGTGGAATCCCTTTTTGGAAATCCCTTTTTGAAAACCGACTGGCCTTCGGCGCATCTTTTTTCACGGATGAAGACATGAGGCCCATGAGAAAATCCATCAAATGAGGTATAATTTACCATCCCTCATGGCCTCACCTCGACATTTGAGGACACCTATGACATGGTGACGTACTATTTGAGGATACCTGTTAAGGATACCTTTTGGAGAATCCCTTTTTGTCGTATGAGGCCATGAGGGCCATGAGTTAATCCCTCAAAGAGGGATAATTTACCATCCCTGGTGGCATTATCTCAATATTTGAGGATACCTATGACATGGTGTTGTACTATTTGAGGATACCTGTTGAGGATACCCTTTATAAGATACTATTTGAGGATATCCTTTATAGGATACCTTTTGCATGATATCTACCTGAAGATAGATGATGGATACTCTACAACTTCTAGACCACCCATCACCTTCATAGCTGTAAGGCCACTATTTGTCCATAGTGTATCTGTCCTGTCATTGTCGTCTGCAGCAGTTACCAAATGTTATAGTCTTCTACAACCCCTGTGTACCATTACTTCTGACTTGTAGCACTACTATGGACATACTGACTATCTCTGTATCGACTCTATCCTCGGCCAAGCCTTTAACATGTTCGATCTGATTGGAAGGAATTCCGTAAGTGGAATTCCCAACAGATTCCGTAAAGTAGGATTCCGTGCTTTGACAAAAACACTCGAGGGTATGAAAAGAGTCTGATAACACCCAATTAAATTACTATTTCAAGAACATGGACTGACAAAACTTGATAACGGACAATCAATCACTGCAAAACATCAAAGCTTCCAGCCTGAACGAAGATCCCACGCAACCAAGATCGAAGTGAACGAAGAGTACAGAATGAATAAAGATGAACTAGTTGTACGGATCGAACACAACGACCCAAACGAAGTCGAACTGAATGAAGATCCAACACAACCAAGATTGAATTGTACAGAACACGACAAAGTGATCGAAGTTCGAAATAAGTGGGTTGATCGAACCCAACCAAGATCGAAGTGAATTAAACACGACGAAGTGAACAGAACACAACCAAGTGAACAAATATTGAACTATAGAACAAGTGTAACTGGATAACCCTTTGTACTATTTTGAACTGAATGAATTTTATATAACTTAATCTTAAATGTAAAGCTCTTTGAGCCCAACAAACTTTATATAACGAACTTTAACAGAACTGAGTGAACTCAAAAACGAAGTGTAACTGAATGATTTTTTGAACTACAACCCTTTGAACGCAAGAAGGTTTTGAACTGAAATTTTGAATGGGAAAGGGGAATGTTTATGTCAAATCACGGAATCCTACTTTACGGAATCGGCTAGGACTCCTACTTACGGAATTCCTTCCATAGCCTGTCTATGGTTGTTATACAAGGGATTTAAAATATGTATAAAATGGTACATGTTGGGGAAAAGAAGCAATCAGATGGAATATGTTAAATGCTTAACCGAGGGGCGAGTCGAGACAGAGATAGCCAGTATGCCTGTAGTAATGCTACAGGTTGGAAGTAATGGTTCAAGGCTGCAGTGAGTGGTAGACGACTATAGTATTAGGTGACTGCTGCAGAAGCCAATGATACGACAGATAGACTATGGACAAACAGTGGCCTTGGAGGTATGAAGGTGATGGATGGTCTAGAAGTTGTATAGTATCCATTACTATC
Organism: Pictodentalium vernedei; assembly: GCA_031216915.1. Taxonomy (NCBI): domain Eukaryota; kingdom Metazoa; phylum Mollusca; class Scaphopoda; order Dentaliida; family Dentaliidae; genus Pictodentalium; species Pictodentalium vernedei. Next base: position 603,425,722 of record CM062295.1, on the reverse strand, counting down.
TTCAGGTGGATGTCATGCAAAAGGTATCCTATAATGGGTATCCTAAAATGGTATCTTATAAAGGGTATCCTCACATGGTATCCTCAACAGGTATCCTCAAACAGTACATCACCATGTCATAAGTATCCCCAAATGTCGACGTGAGGCCATGAGGGATGGTAAATTATCTCTCATTGAGGGATTATCTCAAAAAAAGGAATTCTCCAAAAGGTATCCTCAACAGGTATCCTCAAATAGTACGTAACCATATCATAAGTATCCTCAAATGTCGAGATGAGGCCATGAGGGATGGTAACTTATCCCCCACTGAGGGATTTTCTCATGGGTTTCATAGCCTCATATGAGAAAAAAGGGGCGACGAAGGCCAGCCGTTTGTGAAAAAGGGATTCCCAAAAAGGGATTCCACGGAACGTGGCCGTTAAATACCGAGATAAGGATAAGAGGGATGGTAATTATCCCTCATTGGGGAATTTCCGCATGGGACTCATGGCCACATACGAGAAAAAAGAGGCGCCGAAGGCCAGTCGATTCCCAAAAAGGGATTCCACGGGACGTGGTGGTAAAGTAAAGTGAACTGATTGGATGATCTGGATAAGTGAAACGAATCACAAACGGGAGTACTCGGAATAGGGTTAGAACTAGCCAGAGCAGGCCAGAAAAACTAAATATGGTAACAATAAGCAAAGCTGTCCCACCTGATAGAGTCTTCTACACTACAAGCGTATACGCCAGTAGAAACGAACAGGGTCAGGTAGACAGAAACAACAGCATAGATACATTGATAGAAGCAGACGACTGCAAAGGAATCCGAATAACTGATAAAAACTATAGCTTATATGTAAATGTTTAGAAGCAGAGGATTCCGAGGGAATTCAAACCAGAAAACTACTCTCATTGAATCGAATGCGTCCAGTAAACGAACCGGGAAACTACCTCTATCTTATTGTAGGCCTTCCAGGCTCATAGCAACCACGTGCTGAACAATACGCACTACGCATGCGCACTAAGATCACATATTTCTATGGTAATGACGTCACAAGATGACCGCTTACGCGGGCTACCATGGCAACCAAAGATAGCGTCACTTGGTTATGTTGCATGACGTCACTTCAGGGGTCCCCTGTGGGGTTAACCCTGATGCGGGACGATCTTCACATCATTTTCTCCTGTAATACGTGCTTCACGGGTGACAGGTGAAGTGTCAGGTTAGGGAAATGACCAGTTTGGGGAAAGTTTTTGAGCCGGATCAGAATCTCGCGAGATTTTTCTCAAATTAAACCATGATGGGAGGGGAAGGGGTGCTCTCTCTCTCTCTCTCTCTCTCTCTCTCTCTCTCTCTCTCTCTCTCTCTCTCTCTCTCTCTCTCTCGCCAGGGCAATTAGCAGTATGCTGTGAGAAGGAAAAATTATCTCTGAAGATTTACCATCTGTATGGTCACTTCTAAGACAGGCGCGAGCGTTAAAATATACCTATAACTTTGTGAGAACGTTTATGTACATAGACTAAAACACATGAATATCATTACAGAGGAAACGTATTGGCTTTGGAATTGTCAGTGGGTATATTTCTATATCCATTTGGTACCGGAAAAGATTAGTTACCTGATTCACTTCTTTATGTGGAATTTTGATGTCACTGTCCGTATGTGTTACTGCATAGTTTACATTGAATGAAAAATTAACAGACATCTACCATTTGCCTTCAGGTAGCAGCTATTGTTAGCAGTATAGTTGACAAGTACATCTCTGATCACTCCTTAATTTTATGCAATGTCTGCATTGCTAAGCCGAGGGCGATCCAGAAAACTGTCAAAGCTAGAACAACCCGCAATATTGACATTGAAAACTTCATTAAAGGATCTCTCAATAAACGAACTAATAGAACTCATCTAGAAAGAAGCAAACATGTGCTCAAAAGTGTATATGCTTTTTGAGACCCAGACCAAGGTATTGGATATTCATGCTCCAATCCAAACAAAAACTGTTATCGTTCGCACAAACATTGGATGGTACAACGATGAGATTAAGAATATAAAACAAATAAGCAGGAAAGCAGCGCGTCGCTCTATAAAGTCTGGCATTCATGCCCATAAGGATATGAATAAAGCACTTCGAAACAAGTTAAATTCGTCTATTAAGTCACCTAAAATAGACTGGTCATGTTCCCTCGACCCACTACCAACATAGTTGTTGAAAAACAGCACTGTTTTAGACCAGCTCCTTTCCATCATTACTAATATTTTCAGCTCATCTCTAGCTCTCGGTATTGTGCCAACTGCGTTTAAGTACGCCTATGCTATTCCACTCCTAAAGAAACCTAGTCTGGATGTTAACACTCTAAAAAACTATAGAGTTGTCTCAAATCTTCCTTTTTGTCCAAATGCCTCGAAAGGGTTGTCTCCTCTAGAATCATTCAGCATATTTCGAACATTTCAATCAGCATATAGACCCAGGCATAGTACTGAAACAGCCCTAATTCGTGTTCTGAATTCGATGGATGATCGCAGGTTAACATCATTTGTGCTGCTTGGCCTGTCTGCAGCATTTGATACGATCGACCATCAGATTTTTTTTTGTCACGTTTAGAAAAACGACTCAACATACGCGATTCTGATCTCAATTGGATGAGGTCTTTTTTAAGCGATCGCATGCAATTTGTGAAAATTTGCGATACCTTCTCTGGGCCCATTGAGCTAAAATATGGCGTTCCCAAGGCTGGATATAAAAGGTACGACATAGACAAAGTCCGACTCAGTTATGCGTTTGTCAGACGGCCAGTTGCTTGTGTCCGTCATTCTGTGCGAGGACAATTTTCATAGTTAAGTGGGCAGTGACGCGTGTAAATGGTGGGTGAATTATCGCTCACCTCTATTTTTGTTCATTGAAAGTAAAAATCCATAACAGTTTATTTCCTGTAATCATAATACACGACAATTATTTACGAATTCCGTACACCACGTTATAAAAATTCAATGCAAAACAAAACATTAAAACAAAGATTTTGTAGATGGACACTACCCCATGGATTACTCACTCAACGTATCGAACATGCAGTACTTCCCCTTGATTAGAATTTCCGTATTCACAATTGTCAAAAGCAACCCGAATGCCGAATTTTCAATTGAAGTATTGTCGTCACACTGACTTATCAATGATATGGTTGGTATAAACCCTTCAAGGTATGTGTTATATTTTCTTAATTATGATTAGAAGATGAAACCCGGAGCTAATTTCAGTGGATGGCACCTATTCTTTGCCGGTAAAATTTTACCCCTTCATTTCGGTAAATAGTCGTTCTGGTAAATAGTCGTTTGTTTACAAATGTCGATAGTAGATACCTTATTGAAAAATGAAAATACATGTTTATCTACTGTTACATGTATATCTTAATTACAATATAAATGCAGCTGTTAGATATACTGCATTTCTCATTAAACTGCTTTGAATAGACTGAAAATTACTGTTTGCGACTGATGCTGAAAACAATGTCTGACAGGGTCTCTAAATGTCCGACAGGAGTCAGTTTGTACCTGTCATTTTGCCCGGCACCATCCTCCCTACCCCCCCCCCCCCCCCCCCCAAAAAAAAAAAAAAATAAAAATTATATCCAGGTTTGGGTGTTCCCCAAGGCTCGATACTCGGACCCCTACTGTTCACAGTCTCTACCTAACCACTCGGTGATATCATGAGTAAGCACTCTGTAAATATTCATCCGTATGCTAATGGTATCCAATTGTATTTGTCCGCCGACATCTCAAAAATAAACGACTCATTAAAAAAACTGGAGGCATGCATCGACGACATTCGACAATGGATGAAGATAAACTTTTTCAAATTTAATGATGACAAGACAGAATTTTTACAATTGGGTGCCAAACATCAGTTAGACAAATCTGAAAATAGACGATGTCAATGTTAACCCAAGCGAAAATGCCCTGAACCTTGTTTTACTTTTAATAGCTTCGAACTGAGCAACCAAATCACTAAAGTGAGCAAAGGCTGCTTCTTCCAGATAAGAAACATCAACAAAATCAAAAAACTACTTGATCAAAACACACATACAGACATACAGTCTATGATCCTGTCTCCACTGGACTATTGCAACTCTCTTTATTTTGGACTTCCGCTGAAATCTATTAGCCTGCTTCAGTGCATTCAAAATACAGCAGCCAAGATGATTACTGATGCTAAAAACTTTGACCACATTACACATCCTTGCATTGGCTACCAGTTGAGTCTCGCATCAAATATAAAGTATTAATGGTGACACACAACATCATCCACGGAGATAATGCCCCTACCTACTTAAAACAGATTGTCACTTTTCACAAACCGATACGGAATCTTGGATCATCTTCAGAGAATCTTCTTGTTGTGCCCCGAATAAGATCCACTACGGGAAACAGATCATTCACTTTTGCAGCTCCCTCACTATGGAATGCACTCCCTCAGAATTTAAGGAAATCCCCCAATACTGAAAATTTCAAAAAACGTTTAAAGACCCATCTCTTTCGGATAGCCTTTGACTGCTGAATTCTTTCTTTTGAACGTCAGTTTATTTTGTGAGCGCTTTTGAGCAGTGTTTGCTGGTAAAAGCGCTATATAAGTAAATTATTATTATTATTATTATTATTATTATTATTATTATTATTATTATTATTATTATTATTATTATTTTTATTATTATTATTAGATTTATTATTGAAAACGTAATCAGACTAATCCCGATATCCTGTTGTGTATATTGTTGTTGTGATACGATGTAAGACATCAATCAATCAATCAAGGTTTTATTTCCGTAATAAATGCACCTTTCGAAATATGAGGAAGTTCGGAAGCACGTAGAAACTTCACTTTAATAATATAAACAATAAAGATATTGTTTTGATGCTGTGGTTCATAAATTTCGAAGAGATGACATAGCTAGATTTGTTGTCTACATGGCATTTTCTTTTTCTGTTGCGGATTCATCTCTTAGATGCCGACAAACGACAGAAAAGCGTTACAATTTTTCTCAGTTTTTCCCATTGTGAAGATATAGAAATTTTCACCCTCGCGGTATCAATCAAAATGGCGGCGTTCAAAGTATCACTTCAAGGTGAATTCGAGTCAAAGTATCACTGGAAATGGTCAATGTGTTCTAAAAACGTATAATGAAAAGTAAATCTAGTGGTTTTGAGTGGATACCGATCATTTCCAGCAATTCAACGCGTATTCACCTTGAATTGATGCATGTAAACTGCTAGTCCAAACACGGTCTGGAAGTCCGTAATATAAGAACAGTAATTAAACAATAAATAAATCACCAGTTCAAACATAATAAATTAGACTAAACCATTTTTGCCACGATGATATTTATACATCGGCCTACCATGCATTAAACACGAAAAATAAAAAAGGGAAACACACAGCTGAAACACTAGTATAAACCTAAGCGGTTACAGTATAAGTACAACAATGAGTGGGGATTACGGCATGCACAGCGCAGACACCACGACATCATGATCTTCGTTCATAAACAAATCAGTTCATTGACGCTGAATGATTGTCAAAATTATTTTATTTGATTTGATTTTTTTTTTTTTTTTTGAGATTTTTTTGTTTACTCATTTTTCATAAAAAATATATTTCACAAATATAATAAACATGCAAATGTTAACAAATTAACACATTTTGATATGAAACCATTGTTTTGTTTCCATAATACTTCGTGACGGCTCCATGTTTTATGCACTTCATTTTTATTCTGTCACATGCAGTTTGAACGACAAAAAATAAGTTGACAAGAAAATTACTGGCGAGCTGGAATTAGGACCAAGAGCTCTTTGACGGTCTGTACCAAAAGATGTCCCAGCCTTTGAGGAGTACCTAAATGGATCTTATTGGGGTGGAGGGGTATGTTTGTTGTTAAAGTAAGATCGAAGTCATTGGAGTGGAAGGGGGAAGTGGTAAATGAGAGGAAAGAGTGTACCAAATGTGTAGTTTAGGAGTAACGGAAACCCTGGAACACTTAGTTTTAACAATATTTATTACACATATACATTACACAATGGTATAATATAACATCAACAGTTAACATAACTGTACACGGTATAACAGTAATAGTAGCTGACTTATCGACAAGGATTCGACAGAACGCCTTGGGCTTATATGAGTGGTCTCCTCAGATCAAGAACACTTTCAACAAAAATGTCGTATGAGTCAGTAGTGAACCTCGTATATCGCTCACCAGGGGGTATGACACCCAACCCACAACGGGTCTAGTTCATCCTTGAAAAATAAAGCGCGCCATCAGTGAACATTTAGTCAAATGGGCCGTTAGCCAATAGATGTTCATGTGCATTCAACCATACTGAGGCGCACTGTAACTTACAAAAAACAGTCAGTACTGTAACGTTCACAGTCAGTACTGTAACTTACGTTCACAGTCAGTACAGCCCATCACCATAAGTCGGGGAGGAGGTCAATGCTAGTTTCGTGGATATTAGAACTTGAACAACACACTAAAACAAAAAAGTGTCCCCCCCCCCCCCCCCCACCACCACCACCAAAACCACCAAAACCACCACCAAAAAAAATTTTTATTTTCATCATATTCTATAAATATTTCTTGTGAGGGGGCTTTGTTCTGATGGGATTTTGTCCCTGCAGAAAGTGAGGGGGTTTTCACTGAGTGGGTTTTGTCTTGGGGGGGGGGGGGGGAGTGTTATTGTCCTGTTACTGGTCCAATCATATGATAAATAAAGGTAAGAATCCAAATTGCTCCGTGTGTGCATCAAGGCGCCATGCAGATGGCGCCTTGGTACACTCAAGGGACGATACTTATATCGTTGTGTGTCTGTAAACCTGATGCCCATTGCCGCAACGATTTGAATGGTGAATATTATTTGAGCGGAAGGTGCTAAGGTTTTGGAATGGTTTAAGTGTTTTGTATGTTTGTGTTGTGGATTGTTTGTTTGTTATTGATGTTTAATGGCACTTCAAACAGCCAGTGTCATGCCGCATAGGACAATTTTACGGGTGGAGGAAGTCCGATATACCCAGAAAGAACCATCGCGCAGAGACGAGTAACTGTCGTACTTTCCAACTTATCCTCCCGGAACAAGCAGAATTAGCCTTGGCTGAAGGAAAGTGTACCATCAATGTGCTGAACGCTTGAGCACACTGCGTTCTCATGCGAAAACTTGGGTAATCTGTATTAAGTGTCTTCTCGGGGACACAATGCAAATGATGTGGGTCAGGGTGACTATAGTGGTTGTGATCAAGGCGCTGTTGATGGAGATGGTGGAATTGGTGTGAAGAAAGAAAGATTTTTATTACTTTCCGAAGTGTGATTTACTGGGATTTCCGTGTTTGATTATAAACGATAACTTCACAAGTGAATTATGCAATCAACAATTGTGTCATGTATCCGTGCGCGCAAACGAAGACGCTTTGCCTGGGTGTAATAGGGACTTCATTGTTTTTTTTTTATTTTAACCCTTTACCTGACATGAAAAGCAGACGACACTTGCAAAAAAATTCTTGAATGACTGTTATTTTCATTTTTTGTCTCAAAAACATAGGTTATGACCCCTCATTGGAACGAGCTCGACGAGCTCGTTCCAATGAGGGGTCATAACCTATGTTTTAGAGACAAAAAATTTAAAAAATAATGAAAATGAATTGGCGATTTTTGAGAATAGCACTGGCCGGTTTTGGCCGTTACGTTAGGTAAAGGGTTAAATAATATAATTATCGTTAATAATGAAAAGTAATAAACAGAGTAATCGCTTGACTGGACTGGTTACGTGAAATAAATCATTCGAGGCGAGGGACTATATTGTAAAACACTTGTGCGCATTCGCGCACTCGTGTTTGTACAACGTCCCTCGCCTCTCGTGAATTATTTCACGTAACCAGTCCAGTCAAACTATTATTCTCTATCTACTCTGCTGTACTTCATAAATTGCCTGTCGTGTATTACATGCTCTCTGTAAGTGTTCTTCATCATATCTAATTTTCCTCCTACTGCACAAGCATTGATTCTCGGAATTCATTATTGAAACAATATTCCAGATGTTAAAAGAATTCTAGTATAGATTCAATTCCATTTATTTTCCTACATGGGAAGAGAGATACTAATTTGGTAAATAAATGAACAGTAGGTTAAACACAGATGAATACATGATTAGTTTTAGCATAGTTTGTCGTCAACACGGCGTAATCAATGGGGTCCGCTTTAGAAATATGACTCTGCTGTATCAAGTCCATAATATACTTCATTTCTTCTGAAATAAATCTTCCGGTTGAGATAAGTGGTTGACATAATTACGATGCTGCCCTTCCGGTCAACGGTTGCAGAATAATTGGTACCTCGCATACAACTCATTTATTTCGACCCCCCCCCCCCCCCGCCCCCCCCCCCCCCCCCCCCCGTTTACTGTTTGTTGTCATTTGAAGAATTGTGACTAGCTACACTATCGTGAACGGTGTACAGAAAAGAGCCCTTCAGAAAAGTTGCCCTTCGGAAGAGTGTTCCTCAAAAAAACGGCCCTCCAATAGACAGGACGGGAGCGGTTTTTATTGTCAATTCTCTTTCGCGCCTTGGATTTATGTCGACTGACGTTATTTATTTAATGTACAATTTATTTTACGTACATGGAGAATGCAGCACAGGTCGCAAACGTCTGCTATTTGTAACAAAATCATCCCTGACTTGTATCATTATGAAAATCGTCTTTCGATAAAGTTATCTCCCTTGAAAGTATTAGACGCGCGAGGAAGGTCCAATTAACTGTATTGCATGTAATTGTTGAGGAAACGCCTGTGACATCAGTAGAAAATAAAGCTGAGTTTCTTTTGTTACTTTTCATAAACAAAAACAACAGACAGCTATCGCATCTGTCTGTTGTTTTCGTTTATAAAAAGTACCAAAAGGAAACTTGTTTTTTATGGCAAGCTTATTGGGAGCGCGGAAGCTCAGTGGTATCGGAATTGGACTTCAAACCGAAAGATTCACGGTTCGATACCCGCCACCAGGAGTAACTGCGTTGTGTCCTTGGGCAAGGCACTTAATTCCGATTTCCCCCGTTGGGGGCACGGTGGCGCTGTGTGCTAAGGCGTACCGCACGTCGATGGTGCACTTGTCTTCAATCACTGCTAACCCTGCTTGTGTGGCGTTAGTACGTGGTGGAGTCCTGACAGTTGCTCGTTGGATACTTCGGTTTCGCCCCACCCGGAAAACTGTCTGACACGAGGTGACCCTGACTCTCGAAGTGTCGTTAAACCCCAATAAATAAATAAATAAATAAATAAATTATGTTAGAACATGACAATAAATTTAACGAACGTAAATTTCTCATCCTCTGAATGCCGGTTCCACGCGTTTTATTTATTTTTTTGCAAGAGCAGCAAGACGTGTCACACAAGATAGCATTTGATTCTAGGTTTTAACAGTCTGATTTAAAATAGTTTATGTTTAGAGCACTCCGTTGCGTGACTTGTTAACCCCTCTTAGTAAATGTTGAATAAAATACAACGATCAATTTATTTAATTATTTGTTTATGGTTTGGGTTTTAATGACGTTTTCAGCATTTGTAGCTATATCTTACCTCCTACAAGTATCTGGGAATTTCATTGGTTCAAAGACGTCACATGCAGACTGCATATGAAACCATATACTGCCTGTCAACATCAATATACGCTGACAGCTATGGATAATCTCCCATTTGTTCATTGATTATTCAAAATGGCGGTAGCCGATAAACGCTTCAAGTTGAGAGATTGAGTGTTGGAAGCCCATATTTGGTCTGAAGTGCAGGTTAGGCAACTTAAAATGCTTCATATGCTGTGGATGTGTGTCATGTTACCTTCGAAATGAAACTGTTTGGTATGTATGAATTTGCCTTGTTACAATTTATGAGAGAGTGCCTGTAGGTACTCTCCCATAAATTGTAACAAGGCAAAGACACGTGAACACATTGTGAGAATTCTCTCATTTAATTTTGATCGCTGTTGTTGTTAGTTCTGTGCATCGATACAGCAGTCGGTAAGATATATTCGTTACACAGTTTGTTGGTGGCCTAATATGGTATATATGGTGTCAGTTAATTCCATATTGGACTCGAGCTTCGCTCTAGTCCAATATGAAATTAACTGACACAATATATACCATATTAGGACACCAACAAACTGTGTAACTAATAATATTCCGACCACCGCACAAGAATAAAGAGACACGATTAGCCAATCGTGTACAGTACAGTCGCCTTGGAGTGGTCATAATCCACGCTTGGGCAATGATGTCCACGCATGCGTTTACCAGGTAATAAAAGTCATCATCAGGAACAATTATTGTTCTCGGTGTTTCATTAATTTTTTTATGATTTTTCTTATAATTAGTGTTTGCAATCTAATATTATTGCGTCCGTGGAAATATTGTCGACACGTGGAAAGAGACCAGTCCACGGCGGCTGTTCTGTACATATGGTGTTCACTTTAGAAGACACACACTACTATTTGATAAAGGGTCCTATTTTAACCCTTTTCCCAACGTAACGGTCAAAAACGGACAGCTCTATTCACAAAAATCGTCAATTTATTTTCATTATTTTTTAAATTTTTTGTCTCAAAAACATAGGTTATGACGAGCTCGTTCCAAAGAGGGGTCATAACCTATGTTTTTGAGACAAAAAATGGAAAAAATGAGTTATTCAAGAATTTTTTTTGCAAGTGTCGTCTGCTTTTCATGTTAGGTAAAGGGTTAACAGTAAAACTATAAGGCTCATTTATCGCCGTAGTGAGGAATTGCTTCGACTACTGGGGGATTTGTTGTTTTTCAGTGAGTCCCTTTTTAAACCTGACCATTTTGTAGTCCACCGATCATCTTCGCCGAATGGTATCCTTCACCGCTGTTTTTATTCTTATTACATTTATGTTTTAACCAAACTACTCCTCGTTTCACGAGGTAAAGAGACTGAGAAATGAAAACGTGTTAATAGTACCGATCCTTAAAAGGGAGCGCGGTGGCTCAGTGGTAGACTGTTGGAATTCTATACTAGAGGTCCTGAGTTCGATCCCCGTCCGGAACGACCGCCTTGTGTCCTTGGAAAAGGCACTTTATCCCCGTTGCCTACATGGGGCACGATGACGCCGTGTGCTAAGGAGTACTGCACGTCGATGGTGCACGTGTCTTCAACCGCTGTAGCCCTGCTTGAGCGGAGCTTGGACAGAGTTAGAATGTTGAAGAGCTGACAGTTGCTCGTCGATGCTCGGTGGTTCTCTCCGGGTACTTCGGCTTCCTCCACCCATAAAACTGTCACGGTTACGATTAGCCATTGTGCATAAGTATGTGACCTTAAACACCAATCAATAATAATAAATATCGATCCTTAAAAATGCACTGACCTAATATCTGCTCTGGGTTTTTTTTTTGGGGGGGGGGGGAGGGTTGGGGTTTTGTTATGGGTGAGTTCCCTAACAGGAACAAACTACCACTTTTATATTGCTGTGATTCCCAACAATCGTCATCCCTGAGAACTCAACCAATAGGCTTCATTTATCTTGACAATGTTTTGCAGGTGACTAACAATGATATAGATATTCTGTTAAGTCATCTACAGCTGTGTAATATAACATAAGGGACGTTTTGTTGGCGGATACAGTGTCACGTGAGGTGAAGTGAGAACAATATTAGACGAGGCTTTTGCCGAGTCTAATATTGTTCTCGCTGAGGCTCGTGTGACATCGTATCCGCCAACTAAAGGTCGTCTAATAACTTATTTATTATGCCAGTCTATGTTTCTTCGAATTTCATCATCAGTTGTGTTTGCAAACCGTTTCTTGTTAAATCTTCCTCTCGGCATTTATTTATTTACAAAAGCAGACAAGTAGTGATGCAATGTAATGATGGTAATCCAACATCTCAATGGGTGCAAAGAATTACTGATTTATTACCTCTGTCATTTTTGGGTGCATTTACAATTTGCAATTCTGCCTGCCTGCCTGCCTGTCTGCCTGCCTGCCAAAGCTTTGAGCTGAAACGAACGTTCTAAAGTGCCAATAAGCCGAATTCGGACTGCGATTGTGATTGTTGCGATAAAAACAAAATGGTGGACTACGATAATTAACATCCCGCCTATGTCCGCGTATTGCATTAATGCGGGGGGTCGCTGCTGACCATTTTGTCGGTTTATTCTTCACTGGTTATGACCTTTCATTGGTAAATCGGCCTGGCGTAATAGACATGTAGGAATATCGTGATAATTAATCGAAGGCTTTAACCCTTTCGACCCAGTGTGCATAAATTATTTTTGCGTGAAGAAAAATTGGCTGTGGAGGAGCAGACGATTTTAAGAGCAAAAATTCTGAAGCGAGGTTCGCTGATAATTTAACTTCATCCCGTACGGTGACCACAGTAACTATCTCTTCCTCTCACTACTTCCTATTATTTTATCAGATTCCTATTTGTATTCAACGTTACCCGATACAATACAAACTTTGAGAAATGTGCTAGATAAACCTGGCTTAGGTGTAAGAAGGTCATGTAAGAACGCATATGGTTGATCGTTAAGCATTTGAGTGACGTTGTGACGTGAATGAAATGTCTCAACACAAAACAGTGTCAAGAAAGAATGTAAACAGACCCTCGAAGGAGATATATTTCTTTATATCAGCTTCGTTCTCTCAGTTCACATTTAACCCTTCACCAAACGTAACGGTCAAAACCGGGCAGCGCTATTCTCAAAAATCACCAATTAATTTTCATTATATTTTCATTTTTTGTTTCAAAAACATAGGTTATGACCCCTCTTTGGAACGAGCTCGTCGAGCTCGTTCCAATGAGGGGCCATAACCTATGTTTTTGAGACAAAAAATGAAAAAAAATAGTTATTCAAGAATTTTGTTTGCAAGCGTCGTCTGCTTTTCATGTTAGGTAAAGGGTTAATAATAGTATAAATACAGAAAAACGCCACGGGTAGAGTACGAGGGACAGGAATCAACAACCCTTGTATGCGTTTTATCTGCATTTCGCGCACGCCTTCAGCTCCGAGATGTGAAAAGTGATATCTTGTCCCAGTAGTGTTACTACTGCTCCTACTTGCTTCTAGGTCTACTTCTACTCTCTACTAGCTTCGGTCACTACAGTTCCCTACCACTGCTCTACTAAAGTTAAAACTAGAAATCCTGTCATGAATGACCCGCAAATAGCAAGTCACTTTGAGCTTTGATCTGCGTGCTATATCGATAGTAAGGTTATCAAATTCTATGCATATGCCCTATGCACAAGCAATGTTTCAGCCAGAGGACCTCCGGGTTCAACCCGAAAGACCATTGGCTGAAACAGTGCTTGTGCTTTTCTATGGATAACCAGATGAGTGTGTCGTGCTTTGGATGTTATTTGATAGGGAAATTTCGCGCAATTCCTTCGGGAAATTGTGTCAAAATAAGCACGTAGTTCGTGACAGGACTTCTTGTTTTAACCCTTTGAGACTTTAATTATCCTGACGTTCAAACGTCACTGGGAATTCCGTTTCTTCAACTTTTTTCAAAATACGACGTCAAACGTCCGAAAGTACCAATAATAAGATATTTTTTTACATTAGTGATTATCTGACTGAGGGCTATACTATTTTTGGTGGTCTAAATTTGTTATTCAAAACTTGTTGTATTACAAATTATTGGAGAGTGCCCACAGGCACTCTCCAATAATTTGTAAAAAAACAAATTTATATAAACAAAAATTATTTGTGTTTGACTGAATATGGAATATAATCAAGGAGAGTGTTGGATTTTGCTCTGGTATCCTTATTTTGAAAGCCCTGATAGTGGCTTCTAGCACTCAACCAGTTAAGACGTCATGACAGAAGGATTATATTAGTATTTAATATTTTGGTTCAACGGTTATCACTGAGCACTATTTTGAGGTTAAGAATTTGAGGTTAAAACTTTTAAAAAGGCACAGGGGCTACCAATGTTATATCTGTATGAGCATGCTCTGCGATGACCCCTTCCCTCCCCTAGTTGGAAATGCTTCTACGCCCCACACCCACCCCACCCCCGAGGACGATCATACTTGATATATCGTAACTCACATTCGTAGCCACAACTTTAATACTGATCCTACAAAAATATATGTCAACGAGTTTGACTACTCACAACATCAAGATTAACAAACCTTTGAAATATATGGAAGTATTAACTTTGAGAATGTCTCGGGGATATTTAGCCATTATGTTTAAAAGTTCGAGTACATGACGTTTAGTAGAATAAGCATAAAGTAATTAGGAAGCCTCGACTATACGTAATTGCAACCGTAGAAGATCATTCTTCTGTTGGCTGGTTATCTTCCGGTCTCGGTGAGGAATTACTATTTTTATTCTTCACCACCACGAACGATCGCATTCACACAGCTTACACGGAAAACCTCTTAAAAGCATGTTTTAAATAGAAATTTTTTTTATAGTTTACAAAGCATAATTCTTGATCTTATCTCATTAGAGAGAGCTCGTCAAGTGACTCCAAATTTCGTGTTCTGGATAAATATCAGTTTTTGTCAGAATCACATCAACTGCTAAACCATTTTTAAAAGTTATTATGGATGTAACGGCAATCAGTTGGATATTTCTCATGAATGTTAAGCATTTCCTGTCAGACAATTTAATTACGTTCATTTTCCCTGGTTGTATCCAGCCTGGCCTTAGATGGTCTACTCTTAATCTAAAACAAGATCACGTGACTGCTTGTCTATTTATCCGTTTGTTATCTTTCCGCTGTCTGTCTTTCTTTCAATTTGAAAAACGTGTGCAATGATTCTAGGCAGATGGAGTGGATATCTAACCTTCACATACACACACACATCGAGGCTCGAAACACCTGGGGGTGATGGTTGGTGCCACACCCTCTCAAAATTCTGTATAGCGATGGATAGTAGTGGGACGGAATACTATTAGCCGATAGTTCTTTGACTTGGTGGGAACGCATCAACCGTTATTGATTTGACGTTGTGTGATGTGTATGCCTTTCACACCACGTCGTTGTGTTTTATTCGTGCTGACTGTACTATATCGTCCAACGGTTTCCAATGTGTTCTATATGACTACTGGCATATGGGACACATTGGAACGCAGGGTACGATAACCCGTGTAATCCCAATCCCAAATGCTTCAAAAACAGTTAGCATGAATATGCCTTTTACGCCACGTCGTTGTGTTTTATTCGTGATGACTGTACTACATCGTCCCACGGGTTCCAATGTGTTCTATACTGGTATATGGAACACAATGGAACGCAGGGGACGATAACCTGCATATCTCCATTCCCAACTGCCTCAAAAACGTTAGCATGAATATGACGTTTCGAAATACGAATATACCAATAACGTGATTTTTGAGGGCGGTATGGTTTATTAACGGCCTTACAGAAATGATTAACAGCCCAAGGGTCTATTAGCGGCCCGAGGCAAAGTCGAGGGCCGCTAATAGCCCAAGGGCTGTTAATCATTTCTGTAGGGCCGTTAATAAACCATAACGCACAACAAAAATCATGTTATTTCTATTATTACCACTAATAGGGGAGGACATTCAAGTAACTTCAAAATAACAATGAACGCGTGTCGTCTGTTTGCAAACAATACCATGTGATCAAAACAAGCCAAAGTAATTCAATATTCATGAGGTGTCGGAGTTTATTTTTGGAAGTTTTTTGAAATAACCCGAAAAATCCAGGATCGGAGTTTGGCAGCTTCAAAAACAGAATGATACATAAATATACTCACATTATATCACTATTTGGCCCCTTATGTTTCAGTAAATAGGTTATATTTGGTGTAATTACCTCAAGTAACTGCTGTGAGATTTGTTTACCTCGCACAGCATCCGAATTTGCAAGGCAGAAACAGAAGCTTGGGAATTGGGGGAAATTCGGTCACGTGACGTGTAAGGCCGCGGGTGCTTATGGGAAGGAAAACCCATCAGCGGCCCAGCACGTCGCGTGATGACCTGAGCATTTATCGCGTATTAATGCCCAGGAAATTAGCGATAATGGCCTAAGGAACGCTCGCTAAAGTGGTAATAACCATGGTTAACAAGAAACCAGACGATATGCTTATTGCTCGCTTGCGAAAATGTGATCTTCAGCACGTAAAAATTATCTCTCTGTACAAGTATTCTCTTTTGAGTTTTTCCAATTATAATTGTCCTCCCATAGTGATACTGTGCGTGGCATATGATACTAATTACAAAAACAATATAAATGACTGATCCTCCGTCAATCGTCAACTGGGTCACCCCAAACTCTTCAGGTCAGAAACCATTATTGTAGAATCTGCAGCTGAGCGTGCCTTCAAATGTGTGTCGTGATACTCACAGATACAACAAAAGTTAGTCTTTTGACGCGATTGGCCAAGTTGGAAACTTCACTGTGTGTTGTAACACTTACACTACGACAGACACAATAACAGCTTGTCACTAGTGTAGCGAAATTGGCTTTGTATTTATAGATGCTACATGAGATATTTACTACAAGAGTACTTACCGATTGCGTAGAGAAATTGCACAAGTGAAATGCGAAGAGATGAAATGTAAGCGTGTGTTTCAAGCGTTGGAATCTGGAAGAAGTCTAGCTGAATAATGTATCTGTCACAAATTGGCGGGTTATGACGTCACAACTTGCATCTTGGGAAGCAGGTGAAAGGTCACGTCTGTCACTTCACATCACTGTTCCCTTCTTTTGAAGAATAGGCTCCAAGCTGTGAAGTGTTTTTTCTCGAGTACTCACCCGAGACATGATATAAAATGGAAACAGTTTGAACACAAGGATCAAACTGCTTAAAAGAAGAATAAATAACATGGAAACAGTTTGAACATTGTTCAAACTGCTTTACAATATTTGATATGTGAAAACAGTCTGAACAACATGGTTCAGACTGCTTGAAAAAGGAAAAGCAATACATACATTTTTTATATGAAATTTAGTAATTTGAACTGTAATGTTGTGTGATGTTGGTTCAAATTACTTCACACTATGAATTAAGAATATAACTTGTTTTCTCAAGGAAGCAGTCTGAATTAAAAAGAACTGAATGTTCAAACTACTTGTTCTTGAGAAAACATGTAGCAATAAATATATTGCTGTCAGTGAGGCAATAGCCAAGTTTACTCTTAAAGGAGTAAACGATAGAGTACTGGTTGAAAAGTATATGGATTAAAGTCACCAATGCAACAAAAATATTTTAAATAAATAATGTGAAAAAAGGTTCAACGAAATTATTTGCCTAAATACAAAAAAAAGTGTGTCTATGGTCAATTTACTGAAAACCATAGACACGTGTTGCATTGGCGTTTAGTTGGTCACTTAGAACCCTGAAGTCCATGCAGAGAATACGGGACAGTTCCCTAGCATTCTCTCCGACTACAGACGGGGTCGTCCAAGGACGGTCCTGTCTGCCAAAATAGGGAGCATCAGATTCCAAAAGAATCCGGTCGAGTCGGATAGCGCGAACGCCCTCCCTCTGGATCTCTGTGAAGTTATGGAGTGCGCCAGTGAAACCAAAATAGGTATTGGGTCTGGCCAAACTCCAGGCACGAACCTGATATCTGGACCCCATGAATGAATGCAGGTGTATGATTTGTTCAACGTGAGTTTGGGACCTTATGTGTTCTAGGGCGGTATAACTCACGTCGTGGGAAAGTGAATCCCCCATGTGTCCCCTGATGTGCAATATTAGTGGTTTAGACACCAGCCTGGACAGTCCCAGAAGCCGGCGGAATGTTTCATCATGCTGTAGCATGGTTTCAACAGGTGAATTTGTTGACCTGTCTAAGCCTATTTCCCCAAATGCAACAACATTAGGATGTCGGACTAGGGACTCTAATTTGTTTCTGACCTCAGGGTTAGATAAACAGTTATATTTTTTAGGATGACAGCCTACTGCTACTTTCCATTGTGGGTGCCACACAAGCTCTGCGGGAGATGGCCAAGTTTCAGGGTCACAGAAAACTTGAACGCCGCCCACAACAGAAGTAGGAACATCAACCTTGAGGTTGACGGCTTGGATGGCACGTGCTGCAGTCTGTAGTGACTTAATGTTGAATTTTTTGTGTAGCCGATCCAAGTGAAAATGCGTGTCATACAGTTTATTTGTCAAAGACCTTTGTTTTGGGGGCTTTGTTTTGGTGTTTGCACCTTGACCTTTACCTGCACTTTGTACTTCTGGTTTGCTGACCTTAGATTTAGATGGTGCATGTGTAGATGTTTCGTGTTCTGCCTTGACCTTAGAAGTCACTGCTTCAGCCATTAATGGTGTTACAGGTGGAGTGGATAATAATGGCTGTTTGTCGTAAGGTTTTGGAACAGCAGTGCTTCCATTTGTGTTGTCTGACGCTTTCCTTCCAGCTAACATGTTTTTAAATCTCAAGCGCCGTCTTTCAGTGCGGGACAATCCAGAAGGATGTGTGGTATGTGTGGTGCTTGCAGTGTTAGTTGTTTTTGGTGGGTCTAATTCCATTGGTGTCACAGAGAGTGATGGGGATACACCTGACGAAAAAACATCAGGCGGAGGAGCGACAGATAGTCCAAGACTTGTTGAAACAACAGTAGCAGTAGTAGTAGTTGTAGCTATCGGTACTGGCATTGTGACAGTTTCCGGCACTGAACTGACAGGATTCAGCGGTATATAAGCCAAGGTGAAAACAGGCATGGGAGAGGATGTCAGAGATAGAGCACTTGACGTAATAGCATCAAGCGAATAGGTAGGCAAAGAAGTACCTGACGCAGAGACATCAGGCATAGATGCAGAAGAAACACATGACGAAATAACATCATGCGAAGGAGAAGAAAATGATATGAGATCACCTGACGAGAAGGCATCAGGCGTAGATGTTACCTGTGTAGCACTACTAGTGGGCACTGTAATTGATGATTCAGTTACAGCGGTAAAGGTTTTGTCAGACATGTTTATCTGAAAGAGAAAGAAAAGTATCATTTAGCATTTGGAACATCTATAAAAATCTATAGCATCAGCATCTTGTGATGTAACACCAATACAATCTCCATGATACCATTCAAAACAATAATCACATTGTATCATGAATCTTTTACCGGCGGGCTGACGGCATATACAAAATATTCCTTTTTGAGATTCCACTTTCACTTCACCAGTCTGGTGGAAAAGTTCAAGCGTTTTAGTCAGCCAAACAGGTAAAGACTTATCAAAACATTTCTTAAGACGGTCATGATTAACGACGTTCAGGGAGTTCTTGAAAAGCACTTTGTACAAGTATGGGGTCAAAACCTCAGAAACGATTCCTGGTCCCTTCCAGAAAGGACATAATTTTCTGCACTTGCCCTTCTTGGATGAATCGTCTAATAAGAAAACCAGATCTCCCACCTTGTATTCATATTTATGAGTTTTCACATCGTAATCACGTTTCATCTTTTGACATGCCATTTTTAATCTTGACCTGGCTAACTGGTGACATTCTTTAGATTTTTCTACCAAATTTTGGACAAATTTGCCAGTATTTTTGTGCTCAGTTTCACCAAGATGAAAATTGTACATGATGTCGCTGGGATGATTTACTTCCCTACCCAACATCATTTTGTTTGGCGTAAAACCGGTCATTCGATGCACAGAGGATCGAATTGCTCCGGCTAACTGAGGCAAAAATTTGTCCCAATTTTTCTGATTTTTATCTACATAGCACCGTACAATATTCATCAGCGTTCTGTTCTGGCGTTCCGCCGAGCCATTAGCTGACGGTCGGTACGGCGTTGTCCTAGATTTATGAATTTGTAACACTTTACACATCTCTTGAAAAAGATTTGATTCAAAGCATGAACCTTGATCCGAAAATAGTTGTAAAGGACAACCGAACCGGGAAAAGAATTCATTTACAGCGGCACATGCTGCTGTTTCGGCGGTTTGATCATGTAAAGCGATAAATTCAACCCACTTTGTGAATTGACATGTTAGAACCAAAATATATTTATTTCCATTATCACTAAGTGGTAAAGGTCCGAGAAAATCAATATGCACTCTTTCCATTGGTGCACCTGACTGGTATATTATTTGTTCCCACTTAGCGTGTTTGCCTCCGGTTTTGCTCCTGACACACTGAGAACACGCAGCAACATAACTGTCGATGTCATCAGTGATGCCGTACCAATAAAACTGTTTTCGAAGTCGTTCACGAGTTCGGAACACTCCTAAATGACCAGAGGACGGTATGTCATGAGCGATATGCAAAAGATCTGGTGCGAATTTACTTGGCACTACCAGAACTTGACTATCATCTCTACAAATTTTATACAGAAGATTGTTTTTTATCAAAAATCGTTTCCGATTTATCCAAAAATATTTTGTTGCTGGACTACACCGGAAAAGTTCTCCTTCAGTTGGAGTTTCTCCAGATTTTAACCAATCAATAACTGGCTTGAGGTCAGGATCAGCTCGCTGAACGTCAACCAGTTCATCTGCGGAGCAGACGTCAGATAGATTAATTTGTTCAGGATCAGAAATTTTAAGAATTCTGTAATTTGGAGACGACTCAGGTGCATACTCCAAATTCAGATTGGTATTCAGCCAACCAGTTTCTTGAGAAATATGATCAATTTTGATTGGGTCGGGTTCTATTTCTAACGGCATATCCACCAGCGTGGTTTGTTTCACTGAGGACTCACTAGAAAAGTCATCGTTCCTAAATTCAATTACACCTTGAGATAAAGGCACGACGTCGTCGACCTCTTGTTCAAATTTGGTCCAGCTGTTATGAACTCTAGTACAATATTTACATCCACCGCAAGGGAGTTCAGTTAAATCACAACCTGGGAAATAATTTTCACAGGAAGCGTTCACCGGAATTCTTGATAGAGCGTCGGCGTTTGTATGATGGATACCCTTACGATGTTCTACCACCATGTCATATTGACTAAGTTCTTCTAACCATCTAGCAAGTTGGTTTTGAGGTTCCTTGAAATTTAACAACCAGCGTAGACTACTATGATCAGTTCTTAAAATGAATTTTCGACCAAGCAGATAGTGACGGAACTGACGAACAAATCTTACCACGGCGAGTAATTCCAAACGAGTGGTACAATATCTTTTTTGTTGAGGGGACAAAACATAGCTACCATATGCTATTACTTTCTCTTCACCGTTTTGAATTTGAAGCAGTTCGCCACCTATAGAATGAGCACTGGCGTCAGTATCAAGGATAAATAAATCAGTTGAATTTGGAAGAGCCAAAACAGGTGGAGAAGTTAATTGTTGTTTTAAATTATCAAATGCTTCTTGTTGGGCAGCTTCCCACTTGAAAGGTTTTTTCCCAGTTATTTCATATAAAGGACGAGCTATCTCAGCGAATTTTTTAATAAAGGAGCGGTGATAATTGACGAGGCCACAAAACCGTTCAACTTCATTTGTATTTGTGGGAACCGGCCAGTTTAATACCACATCAACTGATGAATCTAACATTTTCACTCCTTTTTCACTAATGTTTCGACCAAGAAACTCAATTTCCTTTTGAAAAAATTCACATTTGCTTGGTTTCAGCTTCAGATTGTGTAATCGAAACCTATCAAGCACTTTTCGTATATTTTCCAAGTGGTTATTTTCAGAACTACCCAACAGAACTACATCGTCTATGTACCCAAGGCATATGTCCCAATTTAATCCCTGTAGTACTAGATTTATCACCCTACACCAAGTAAATGGCGAGCCCTGTAACCCAAATGGCATTTTCAAATACTCAAAAATCCCATATTTGGTTAAGAAGGCTGTGATAGGGCGGTCCGAATTTTTCACCGAAACTTGATGATAAGCCGAAAGACAGTCAGCCTTGCCAAACCAAGAATTACCACTCAACGTGTCAAGACAATCGTCGATTCGCGGTAATGGGTAGACTTCTTTTCGAGTTACATCGTTTACACGACGATAATCAATACACCAGCGCATTGAATGTTTGTTATCTGGGTCACGTTTTTTCACTAATACAGGTGCGCTAGCCCATTCAGATGTAGAGGGTTGAATAATGTTTGCTGCCAATAATTTTTTCAAATGGGCTTCCTCTTGATCCACAAAACAAGCAGGTGTTCTGCGCATTGGCTGTTTGATTGGACGAGCACCTTCTATTAGCGGTATAGTGTGTTCGATTTGTTCAAAATTCCCTAAATCAAACTCATCTTTTGCAAAAACATCTTGATATTCAATTAAGAGTTCACCAAGACGAGAAACATATTTGTCTGAAATTAGTTTAGAGGACCGCTCAAATAATTTTTTCAAATGTTCTGGCATTTCAGACGAATCAATTCCTGAATCATCACTGCCGATTTGACTGACAGTAGCAGATTCAAAATTGTCAAAATCACAACATATTTCGGACACTTCATAGGCATCTGCGATATATTTGTTTTTATTTATCAACACTGGTCGATCATCTGAGTTTATAAAACAGACGTGAGGTGTCGTATAACCTTCATGGAGAGTTGGTAATAACACAGATTCTACACTATGAAGCGGTTCAATAACATAATCATTCAATGGCGGATTTATAGAACATTCAAGAAGAACAACTGAGTTGGGAGGAACCAATGTTTCGTGATTCGCAAAAACACGAGCAATTTTTGTAGCAACAGTGTCAGTAGACACAGTCGGAAAAACATGATTACACAAAGTGATCGTATCTGTTAAAATGTCAATTTGAGCTTTATACTTTTTCAGAAAATCCATACCTAACAGCATATCATCTTCAATTGGAGCTACATAAATGTTTTCTTCAAATTTTAAACTACCAATTGAGATAGAAACTGGCCCTACCAGTTTACCAAACATGTGACTATCACGAGCTGCGGTATTAAAACGTATTGTTTTAATACACTGTGGTGTGGGGTTCAGATTATAAAACAGTTTATCCGAGATCAAAGAAACATCAGCCGCAGTATCTATTATAGCATTTATTTGATGTCCAGAAAGTGATAGAGGTACTGCGATTGACGAAGTAGATTTCACCCGAGTAATCATGGGCGGTGAGTCCGATTGAAAATCGAGGTCGTTGGAGAGAGAAGGGGCCAGAATCAGACCTCTCGATGATCTGACCCGTTCTCGTTTAACTTTCCAAATTTAACTCGATTGTCCTTGTTAGGTCTATTTGAAGGATTTTTTGTTGGACAATCTTTTTGATAGTGTGGACCATGACAAGTAAAACATTCAATTGTAAATTTTCTTGAAGGTGAGGGCGACCTCGACTGTGGGGACGACTCACGTTTTATAAAAGTTTTTGATGGATTGCTAGCCAAATTGGTGACCAATTTTGTCAACTGATCCAACTGCGACACAACTTTGTCGAGCGTCGTTTCAATGTTCAACGTCCGACTTTTGAGAGCAGCGATATCAGTCGTATCTGTTTTTGTCTTATTACTCTTGTAAGAATCACGTGGATTTATTTCTTTATCACGTGACTTATGTGTCACAGCTCGGATATCATATTCGTCATCGCTTTCCTGTTCATTGTCTGAGGAAACACGACGTATGTCTTTTCTTGATTTATGCGGAAAAATAGCTGCATAGTTATGTTGGTGCCACCTGATTCTATTTATGGCTTGTTCCATTGTCTGCGGCGTTTCCATAGCTACAGCCACCGCAGCATGTGGATCATTACAGCCCTGACAAAACCTAAGAATGGCTTGCCGAAAAGTAAAATCAGGCGAGCAATCTTTGAAAGCACGTGTTGCCAGCGTTAAAACAGTTTCTGCCCACTCCTCTAAGGACTGGTTTGGCTTCTGTCTAGACTGCTGGAACCGTAATTGAGTGGTTTCGGGTAAGTCATGATACCCGAACCGATTTTCCAACGCCTTTAACAAAGCGTCGATTGACATATTAGGGTCACGCTCATTCATTAGAGTGAAATATTCGCTAGCGCACCCGGACAAAGACCAGCAAAGAACTTGTTTTTGTTCTTCAGGATTCCACTGTTGATACTCTGCATATTTTTTGAATTTCAATTGAAAAGGCTGCCAAACCTCAGATCCATCATAACTGAAACCACGGGGCAACCAAGGTGTCCTCCTTTCTCTACCCCAATCGGAACCAGACCTATAGGCTGGCTGAGAAAAAGGTGGAGGCCTAAAATGTGGCGCAGGGGGAGCCGAAGGTCCAAAATAAGGAGGGTACACCACATTTCCATAGGCATCATACAAAGGTTGGCCCATGTGACCTAAATGAGGCTGGTAACCAGAATTCATCTGGCTTGAAAATCTGGAGTGATCTACCCACCCCAGACTGTGGGATGCAGGTGGGTAACCAGAACTGGGATAAGTTGAACCAGGATAGACAGGTCCACCCTGGCTAGGGAATCCTGAAGGTTGTCCAAAAACATGGCTAGGTGGTGAGGGAGGATAACCAGAGAAAGTCTGGCTAGGATATCTGGATTGCTCTGTAAAACCTTGGGTTTGAGTTACAGAAGGGTAACCAGAGTAAGTTGGGTTAGGATACCTAGTAGCATCACCTCCCATACTAGTATTGTATGGATGAGAGGCGGGGGTAAAATTTGTCTGTTGAAGAAGTGAGGGTTGAGTCACAGAGTAAGACTGAGTTGGAAGAGGTGGGGTAAAGGACAGATGAGCAGAACTTGTTGGTAATCCAGTAAAAGTATCACAAGTAGATATAGGTTGGGTCACCTCCGATTGAGTTATTTGAACGGAAGGCGTATCATTAAAATGTGTCTGTAAAGAAGTATTCATCACCCTCACAGTTTCAAGAAGCCTACTGCGCTCATCACTCATGGCGAAAGAATCAAGGTCCTTAGATCGATTAGTGTCTGGTCCCAAGGAACTTCTAACCACAGTACTAGTCCGTGGCTGCACCAAAGTGGTCACAGTTGTTAACTGCGCAATAGGTGACGTTGTAATTGGAACAGTTGCAAGAACGAAAGTCGAATCCGCACAGATCGAAGTTCTCCGATCCGGCGACTGTATTTTACTTTCGCTAAAACCAAAAGGTGGATCTGTTCCTGTTATATTTTTTGGTCTGACACTTTTATCAACCGTAGCAGGTGGAGTGAGTGCCGAGGCAATTAGCTGATGCTCTGTCATTGGTGGACTAGATGATCCATTCCCTAGTGGAACGTTATTATTTACCACCTGTCCCACCAGTGGTGTGCTGAGATCGATCATCGCCGATAAACTACGGGTGCCACGAAACAATGCTATTTCATCAAGATCTTGTTTACATGTAAAATAACCCACATCACGACGACGGTTAACAATTTGTGTAGCAGCAAAAGAGCCTATTTGATTTATTTGTGCCAGCTCTTCATAAGAAGCAGAATTTATAAAAACTTTCTTTGACATATTGTTTATACTTTTGTTCACTTTATAATAAGGAAGAGACTTATAACCAAAATCAAAATCAACCAAAAATAAATCTACCAATCTCCTCCCTTTTCTCTGAAAATTGAAGCTAAGTACACTCTATCACAGGATAGAGCGAATGTCAGAATTGTTAAACCTGGTTTAATGAAATCACAATGTTTTAATTAAAGAAAACATTGCGTGTTTGTAGAAATTTTGAAATTTGTCACTTTTAAAATATGTCCGGACGGTTCAACTTCAATTGCGGATCATCGCAGGAACACCGGTTTTATTTTTGTTTAGCGACGGGACACAATTGAAATCGAAAGTAGTGTTAATCGACCTTCATGTTACTGGTCGACTGCATGGAATTAAATTTTATTTTTTGTGAAAATCGAATTTAATTATGCCCAAAAATGAAATTAAATCGACTATGCTAGACTTCAAAGCATCGCAGTACGACGTTTGATTTTCAACGCTCGAAAACAAACTAGAAACACACACGAATCACCATGGTTACGGAAATTCTAATTTCTCAACACCAAAAACACAATTTCTGTCAAAAATTTCACAAATCGGCAAGTAACATCGCTTGCAAGTAATTTGTATTAATGTTTAATACCAAAATAACATCAGATTATTAAATAATTAACGAATAACTGACGTTAAAAAAATTGAAGTGAGAGAAAAGTAAACAAAAATTCATCATGGCGGCTCCTATTTGCATAAACGCACAAGACGATCAAAAAATAATTTTTTTCGCAGCGACGCCAAATGTAGCGAAATTGGCTTTGTATTTATAGATGCTACATGAGATATTTACTACAAGAGTACTTACCGATTGCGTAGAGAAATTGCACAAGTGAAATGCGAAGAGATGAAATGTAAGCGTGTGTTTCAAGCGTTGGAATCTGGAAGAAGTCTAGCTGAATAATGTATCTGTCACAAATTGGCGGGTTATGACGTCACAACTTGCATCTTGGGAAGCAGGTGAAAGGTCACGTCTGTCACTTCACATCACTAGACGCGATTGGCCAAGTTGTGAAATTCTCCCAGTCTGTCGTGACACTCTCAGACATAACACCAGTTAATCTCAAGACGCGATTGGCCAAGTTGTGAAATTTTCACAGGTCAAGGCTGACAATTCCAACAAAGGACGCACGCTGTTGGTGAGCTATTTCTTTTTTTAACTGTTAAGGTCAAGTGGCTGTAAATTGCGACATCATAAGCAGTCCGCATTTGCTGATTGGTTAACAGCAGTCATAATCTTCCTCTCCGTGTTGGTCATGGCACACTTAATTGATTCCATTATTTGTTGAAGTGACAGATTATTTCGATGAATTAACAACTGATTCTGTAGTATGATACCAAGAAATTAACGGCAACAGAGTCTAAAATCATTTTTTAATACTGTAATTGACAAATTGTGTGTGCGGCCGAATTCTTGTCATCTTCTTAACTCTATTGACTTTTTTCATTTTATTAAAAACAAAACATTTTAAAAATTACACCCCGTTCAGGGCAAGTTTGCCCCACTTAAGGGCTTATATGAGTAATGAAATTTTGTTTATTTTGAAAATTCTCACCTCTCATATTCCTTAAATACACAAATTATACATCAAAATGAAGGGTGGGATTTATAGAACACGAAACACATGTGTAATCAACTCATAGAGTCGACTGTAGGCACCACTGGTTCCTGGAAGTCTGCTGCCGTATTCGCACTAGAACTGATAATTTAATAATATTTCGCGAAAACAACTTGTGGCCAAATGTGCTTTACATATCCAAGAACAAAGCTAGGGGATAAAAATTCTTCAAACCACGGCGTCAGAGCTACATGGGGGTAAATTCCAAAGCCTTTGCTTTTGTTTACGTATGAGTATACTTTCGATTTCCGGTCGACGTCATCGGACAGAAAAAGCATGTAAAAACAACGCCGTCTAAAATCAAATGATGAAAAAGATCGCCTTCATACAGTATATTGTTGTTAGATAGAGATTGCACAGTTGCCATATTCAATGCAAGGTATCATGATACCTGTTGAAATTTCTTAGAATTATATTTTGTTTTTCGATGGGAATTCATGATAACGAGTGATTTGTGCATGTCTGTCGAGCATGGAAACCATCTTCAATAAAAAATGCAGACAGTGTTGTCCTTTTCCAAAATGCAGTCCTATCGCTGTATTCGCAAGTGTTTTGAATGCCTAGCTTTGTTCTTGGATATATGAAGCACATTTGGCCTCAAGTTGTTCTGATGAAATATTATTTTATTATCAGTTCTGGTGCGAATACGGCAGCAGACTTCCAGGAACCAGTGGTGCCTACAGTCGACTCTATGACTTGATTACACATGTGTTTCGTGTTCTATACATCCCAGCCTTCATTTTGATGTGCAATTTGTGTATATTTAATCTGCATTTAAGGAATATGAGAGGTGAGAATTTCAAAATTAACAAAACTTCATTACTTATATACAGTGCGTGGAGAGTGGATTGTAACTAAATCACCCATGGAGTGGGGTAAACACCCAAAGTATAACTTTCAAATTTTGTATATATCGACTAAAACACAAGCAATGTTTCAGCCAATGGACCTCCGGGTTTAACCCGGAGGTCCATTGGCTGAAACTTTGCTTGTGCTTGTTATGCTTTGCAATAAATTTGCAATCACTGCTTGGGTGGAGTCTCCACTCTGCAGGTGATTTAGTGATAATACACTCTCCACGTACCGTAGGCCCTTAATGGGCTGTACAAGTAATGGAATTTTGTTTATTTTGAAATTCTCACCTCTTATATTCCTTAAATGTAGATGAAACACACACAAATTATACATCAAAATGAAGGTTGGGATGTATAGAACACGAAACACATATGTAAGCAACTCATACAGTTGACAGCAGGCACCACTGGTTCCTGGAAGTCTTCTATCGTATTCGTACCAGAACTGATAATAAAATAATATTTCGCAAGAACGACTCGTGGCCGAATGTGCTTCAGATATTCAAGTGCAGTGATAGGATTACATTTTGGAAAAGGACAACACTGTCTGCATTTTTTATTGAAGATGGTTTCCATGCTCGACAGACATGCGCAAATCACTCGATACCACGAATTTCCATCGAAAAACAAAATCGTAATGCAAAGAAATTTCAACAGGTATCATGATACGTTGCATTGAATATGGCAACTGTGCAGTCTCTAGCTAATAACAGTATACTGTATTAGGGCGATCTTTCTCATTGTTTGATTTTAGACGGCGTTGTACATAAATGATTTTTCCGTCGACCGGATATCGAAAGTAATTTTTTATGTAAATAAAAACAAAGGTTTTGGAGAAATATTATTAAATTATCAGTTCTGGTACGAATACGGTAGCAGACTTCCAGGAATCAGTGGTGCCTACGTTCGACTCTATGAGTTGATTACACATGTGTTTCGTGCTCTATACATCTCAATCTTCATTTTGATGTACAGTTTGTGTATATTTAATTTGAATTGAAGGAATATCAGAGGTGAGAATTTTCAAAATAAACAAAATTCCATTACTTATATAGCTCCTTAACGCATCAGAGTACTTTGAGCCGATGAATTGACTCAGAGGTTATAGATTCCGTCTTAAACAAACTCTTCGGTAAGTTGTCTGTCCGTCTGTCTGTCTGACCGACTTCTGCACATCTGTATGAATATATATATATGTACAATTCCGACCTAAGCAACATCTTCGATAAGTTGTCTGTCTGTCTGTCATTGTAACCTACTACTGCACATCTCTATGAATATGTTTATATGTACAATATACATTTGTATGTATTATATGGTGGGAGAAATGTGTAAATATAATGAATATGCGCATGTCTATGTGTCTTGGAGCTTTCTTGAAAATATCCGAGTAGTGTGTTCACAAATACGAGAGTACATTAAGTCGATGAATCGACTCAGGGGTTATTGATTTCTTCCTAAACAATGTCAGGGCAAAGCCAGTCTAAAAGGGAGGAGGCCCCCTCCCCTACTTTCAAGTTCAAATATATGTATATATATTTCTTCTCTCTGTGTTGTAAGCACACATGTTTTAATTATATAATCAGCTTAAGGCGATTCACAGTGGGATACTTCTCTGGCATATTACTAGTCAGCATGAAATGTTTTCATGCTATCTAAAGTCAATTAATATTGAAGTGACCGACACTTTCAGTCATCATGGTTATCAAGTATATTATTTCTCGGGATACGCTTGATAGCAGAAATGTCGCTTGCCAGTTTTAGGCATCTTGATATATTGCTATCTAACCATCGCAAGACGAGATATAAAGGGTGAGGAACAAGCTATTTCGGAGAGACTTGGATTCCGACCGTTTAGGAGTGAGACGCCACGTAGGGTCTCGTTCGAGTGGAATTGCTGGGCAATCCACGAAGCTCCGTTGTACGCCGCTATTAGCATACTAGGTTGACGAGGACTACAAGCCCGTTTAGAGAGCAGATTACGAACCCCAGTAACGGCTAAGTTTAGATGTCATTAGCGAGGATCGACTCGCACCTGTCTCAAAGTGAAGGCTTTTGTATTGTGCTATTAACCCTTGTGAACGCAGATGTTGATCGCGTAGTAGCCTGTTTAGTATCAGAGTGCTGAGAGTATCGACTCAGGGTCGACAGTGACAATTCGCGCAAGCTCGAAGCGCTTATTGAATTTGTGAGTTCCGCATGAACTGGGTGCATTTTAAAGGACAGAAACATTCAAGGAGAGTTCCATCAAAGGACACATGAACAAGGTACGTAGACTTGATAAACTAGCCGACAGAGCTGATAAACTGAATCCAAATCAGAACTGTGTTGCCAAAAAAGTAACTGACATTTGCTAGTCGGGATCCCCGGGCAGTCAGAGCAGCAAACGCGCACAGGCGCAACAGATTAAGACTCGGTGTTTTAAGCTCCTGTTGCGAGCCCGCGACAGAGACATTTAGAGAGTGTACTATAGCGCCAGTACAGGACTATTGATAAACTGAATTTGATGAAAAACCATTAACCCCTGTGATAAATCATCTACCATGTTGATCAAATTGTTAAATGTGTGGAATGTGGAAATAAGTTTATTTTGAATGTAAATAAAAGAATCATTGATACTTTAATCATTGTTTCCTTTCCGCAGCCCGAGGGAATTAGGATTCACACCTAACAAAGAACGAACCTATATTTCGAGTTCACTCGGCAGGGAAGAAAATCATAGTGCAGTCCCAACTCAGCTCTGTGAGCCGAGTTTGGCCCGCGCCCGGATTCCGACCCTCCTAGTTGGCTCGTCCCCCAATATTTTTAATGGCGAGGCTAAACAACCCCATGTCACCCCTCCCACGTGGATAGAGGTGTTCTGCCTGCCTGCCTGCCTGCCTGCCTGCCTGCCTGCCTGCCTGCCTGCCTGCCTGCCTGCCTGCCTGCCTGCCTGCCTGCCTGCCTGCCTGTCTGTCTGTCTGTCTGTCTGACCGACTTCTGCACATTTGTATGTATATGCAAATATGTACCATTCCGTCCTTAGCAAACTCTTCGATAAGTTGCGTGCCTGTTTGTCATTCTGAAAACTAACCTTATGTGAGATACAAAATGATGACCAGTTTCACTTTGTATCCAAATATAATGACGCAGTAAATAACATGCAAGAAGAAGTTTCTCAGTCCACTTTCACCATGGATGGTCATTCCTGCGCATACCTCTCGCCCTCTAATTTTAAACACAAATTTCATAAGTGCAGCAAAAATACAACCCTCCTCAGTCTAAATTGCAGAAGTCTCGATGTCAACTGGGACTCATTTTCCAATTTCCTGTGTGATATTCAATAATGTGAAAATATGTTTGAGGTTATTGGCCTTACTGAAATATTCAAAATACATGATCACTTCAGCTATAAAATTGATGGCTACCACTCTATCGTCTACAAGACCCGTCCAGGTCGTGATGAGGGATGAGGTGGAGTGGGAATTTCTGTTTCTGAGAAAGTAACGTTTAAGGTGAGAACTGACCTCTCAACTTTTTTTCCTCATGTAATTGAAACCGTTTTCGTTGAGATTAACCCAGGGCGTAGAAATCCATACAATGTTGGCTGCATATATAGACCCAACTCTCCACCTTTAGCCGACATTGATATATTTATCTCCTCCGTAATAGATGTTCTCACTAAAATCAGCTCGGAATACAGCAAGGCCTTTCTTACGGGCGACTTTAATATTGATCTGCTTAACTTTAATAATCACACTAAAACCAGCTCTTTTGGAGATAACATGTCCAGTGATGGCTTCATGCCAGTCCTAACAAAACCTACGAGAATTTCTGAGCACTCGGCGGGGGGGGGGGAGAGGGGCGCGGTAGCTCAGTTGGTAGAGGTGCAGGCTGCAAGCCGAGAGGTCCTCGGTTCGAATCCCACCTGCGGCAACCGCGTTGTGTCCTTGGGCAAGACACTTCACCCCGATTGCCTACATGGGGGCACGATGACGCTGTGTACTGAGGCGTACTGCATGTCGATGGTGCGCATGTCTTCAACCAATCTAACCCTGCCTGTGCTGCGGCGCAGAGTTCAGAGTTACGATGTTGAGGAGCTGACAGATGCTCGTCGTTGCTCGGTGGTTCTCTCCGGGTACTCCGGCTTCCTCCACCCGTAAAACTGTCACGGTCACGATTAGCCATTGTGCATAAGTATGTGACCTTAAACACCAACACTCGGCGACATTAACTGATCACACCTATTCTAACAACGTCGTGGCTAACTACCACGCGGGAATAATAATTACGGATATTTCAGATCACTTTGCTACATTTTATAACAGGAAAGCAATCATGGCCTGATCACACTTCACCCACATATAGAAGATCATACAAGAAAGAAAACGTGGATTTATTTAAGCCTATTTTACAAAATAACCCCTTCGACTCGTCGTGATCTGCCCTTAGAAGCCGGAGCTCGACTCGGATACACATTTTGTACATCCACATAAAGGTAATAATCTCTATTTATCGGAACGTATCACCTCGGAAAACTTTGCGGCTATTCTTGCGACACTAAAAAAACAAAGTGAAAATTTTTATGTAAATCGAATTGTCTAATTGGTGGCCAAGATTTTCTGCCACCATTTTGGATAAATCGTTGCTTTGTACGTTTTTATAACCAGAAAATGCATATAGAGCCCGTGCTAAAAATAGAAAATATATAGTGCCCGCATGTAGTGACCCTTCAGCTGTGTGCTGGACAACTACACGAAATAGGGTATCACCTTTCAGCCAATCAGAATGCAAGGAAGTCACGTGAGGTATAATATAATGATATTATTGAAAGCAACAAACACGACATGAAAAAAACATGGCAAATATTGCGGACTATTATCAACAAATCAAATTCCACGGGGACGCTACCACCCAACTTATCTCACAACAACGAAAATTTTACAGACCCATATGAAATTGCCACGAAATTCAATGATTATTTTGGTGAAATTGGCCAGACTAGTAATGATCATGATCCACTGTCGAATAATACCTTCAGCAACTTCATGAATGAAGTCGCTGAAGGTATTACTCGACAGTGGAACATCATTGCCCCAACAACCGAGCAAGAAATTATCTTGACAACTAGAAAGCTGGAGGGAAAAGCGAGTACCGATTGTTATGATTTATCAACAAGAATTATGAAGGAGTCTGTCAAACACCTCTATCAACGTGGGAGGGGTGATATGGGGTTTATTTACATCGACATAAAAATATTTGGGGACGAGCCAACAAGGAGGGTCGGAATCCGGGCACGGGCCAAACTCGGCTCGCAGTGCTGAGTTTGGACCGCACTATGATTTTCTTCCCTGCCGAGTGATCTCGAAATATAGGTTCGTTCTTCGTTAGGTGTGATTCCTAATCACTACAGGCTGCGGAAAGAAACAATGATTAAAGTAACAACGATTCTTTTATTTACATTTAAAATAAACTCATTCCATATTCAACACATTTAAAATCAAAGATTTATCACAGGGGTTAAATAGATTCTCATCACTTCAGTCTATCTATAGCCCTGTACTGGAGCTATAGTACACTCTCAAAATGTCACTGTCGCGGGCTCGCAACAGGAGCTTAAAACCGAGTCTTAATCGTTTGCGTGTGTGCGCGTCTGCAGCACTGACTGCCGGTGGATCCCGGCTAGCACTGTTAATTACCTTGTGGCAACATAGTTCTGATTTGGATTCGGTTTATCCACTCTGTCGGCTAGTTTAGCAAGTCTACGTCATATACCTTATACACATGTCCTTTGACAGAACTCTTCTTGAATGTTCCTGTCCTTTTGAAATACATACAGTTCATGCAGAACTCACAACTTCAAAATGCGCTTTCGAGCTTACGCGAATTGTCACTGTCGACCTTGAGTCGATATTCACAGCACTCTGATACTAAAACAGGCTACTACGCGATCATCCTCTGCATTCCTAAGGGTTAATACCACAATACAATAGCCTACACTTTGAGACAGACGCGAGTTGATCCTCGCTAATGATATCTAAACTTAGCCTTTACCTGGGTTCATTATCTATTATCTAAATTCGGGCTTGTAGCTCTCCTACGACCACCTAATCTGACAATAGTGGCTTACAACGGAGCTTCGTGGATTGCACAGCAATTCCACTCGCACGAGACCCTATACGGCGTCTTCTATTCGGCTGAACCCAAGCCTCACTCTTAAACGGTCGGAACCCAAGTCTCTCTGAACTAGCTTGTTCCCAATACTTTATACCTGGTCTTGGGATGGTCAAATAACAATATTTCAAGATGACTAAACATGGCACGCGACATTTCTGAAGATAAAATCACCGTGCGCCAATGCATATGCCATCAAGCGTATCCCGAGATATAATATACTTGATAGCCGTGAGATTAACGAGCATGGTGATATTTTATTCTGATTAGTAATATGTCAGAGAAGTATCCCACTGCGAATCGCCTAAGGCTAATTATCTAATTAAAACATGTTTGCTTACAGCACAGAGAGAAGAAATATATACATATATCTGAACTTGAAAGTAGGGGGAGAGGGCCTCCTCCCTTTTATACTGGCTTTGCCCTGGCGGAGTCCATATTTGAAATTGTCAAACCCCTGGTTCATATTTTTAATCTGTCACTTATGCAAGGTAAAGTCCTAGACAAAATGAAAATAGCAAAGGTAATACCGATTTTCAAAGGAGGAAACTCTCAGGAAATAGGAAACTATAGACCGATAAGTATATTACCGGTGTTCTCCAAGGTTCTTGTTGTGTTGAAAGGGTTAAGAGTTAAATATAACAGTGGGTGAACTACGGGGTTTTATTTATGTTATCGGAGGGGGTAAACAGAAGAGTATGTAAATTACGTGACCTCGGTATTTTCCAAATGAACGGAAGTACACAGTAAACGCAATCTGCATGCTTGGATACGACCAATGTTATCTCCGATAGACAATTACCCCCAGG
Source organism: Pictodentalium vernedei (assembly GCA_031216915.1). Taxonomy (NCBI): domain Eukaryota; kingdom Metazoa; phylum Mollusca; class Scaphopoda; order Dentaliida; family Dentaliidae; genus Pictodentalium; species Pictodentalium vernedei. The sequence goes on along the minus strand of CM062295.1, from coordinate 603,390,931 downwards.
TGCCAATCTTGAGCCCCATATATTCAAAGTTGGCGAAATACATACCCGCTATAGAGACAGAGGTTGGCAAGTAGAAACGTCAGCATTTATAGGTGTAGATTAGAATTCAGTAGGTCAAACCTATGCAATAACATGTTGCGTGTTAGATGTTTTGAATCTTTTCTCTCAGTAAAAGTGAACCCAGCCATGCGTGAAATAAAGGATCTCCAACGAGTTGCCAGGTTATTGTGAAATTTACGACATCTTCGAAAAGCACAACAGCTCCCGTGGCTATTATTACCAAGGTTAGCACCACTTCACCCCGTACGGTGACCACAGTAACTAGCTCTTCCTCTCACTACTTCCTATTATTTTATCAGATTCCTATTTGTATTCAACGTTACCCGATAAAATACAAACTTTGAGAAATGTGCTAGATAAACATGGCTTTGGTGTAAGAGGGTCATGTAAGAACGCATATGATTGATCGTTAAGCATTTGAGTGACGTTGTGACGTGAATGAAATGTTTCGACACAAAACAGTGTCAAGAAAGAATGTAAACAGACCCTCGAAGGAGATATATTTTTTTATATCAGCTTCGTTCTCTCAGTTCACGTTTAACACTTTACCAAACGTAACGGTCAAAACCGGGCAGCGCTATTCTCAAAAATCACCAATTAATTTTCATTATATTTTCATTTTTTGTCTCAAAAACATAGGTTATGACCCCTCTTTGGAACGAGCTCGTCGAGCTCGTTCCAATGAGGGGTCATAACCTATGTTTTTGAGACAAAAAATGAAAACAATTAGTTATTCAAGAATTTTGTTTGCAAGCGTCGTCTGCTTTTCATGTTAGGTAAAGGGTTAATAGTAGTATAAATACAGAAAAACGCCACGGGTAGAGTACGAGGGACAGGAATCAACAACCCTTGTATGCGTTTTATCTGCATTTCGGGCACGCCTTCAGCTCCAAGGTGTGAACAGTGATATCTTGTCCCAGTAGTGTTACTACTGCTACTACTTGCTTCTATGTCTACCTCTACTACCTACTAGCTTCGGTCACTACAGTTCCCTACCACTGCTCTACTAAAGTTAAAACTAGAAATCCTGTCATGAATGACCCGCAAATAGCAAGTCACTTTGAGCTTTGATCTGCGTGCTATATCGATAGTAAGGTTATCAAATTCTATGCATATGCCCTATGCACAAGCAATGTTTCAGCCAGAGGACCTCCGGGTTCAACCCGAAAGACCATTGGCTGAAACAGTGCTTGTGCTTTTCTATGGATAACCAGATGAGTGTGTCGTGCTTTGGATGTTATTTGATAGGGAAATTTCGCGCAATTCCTTCGGGAAATTGTGTCAAAATAAGCACGTAGTTCGTGACAGGACTTCTGGTTTTAACCCTTTGAGGCTTTAATTATCCTGAGGTTCAAACGTCACTGGGAAGTCAGTTTCTTCAACGTTTTTCAAAATACGACGTCAAACGTCCGAAAGTACCAATAATAAGATATTTTTTTACATTAGCGATTATCTGACTGAGGGCTATACTATTGTTGGTGGTCTGAATTTGTTATTCAAAACTTGTTGTATTACAAATTATTGGAGAGTGCCCACAGGCACTCTCCAATAATTTGTAATAAAACAAATTTATATAAACAAAAATTATTTGTGTTTGACAGAATATGAAATATAATCAAGGAGAGTGTTGGATTTTGCTCTGGTATCCTTATTTTGAAAGTCCTGATAGTGGCTTCTAGCACTCAACCAGTTAAGACGTCATGACAGAAGGATTATATTAGTATTTAAAGCTGCGATAACATTTTGGTTCAACGGTTATCACTGAGCACTATTTTGAGGTTAAGAATTTGAGGTTAAAACTTTTAAAAAGGCACAGGGGCTACCAATGTTATATCTGTATGAGCGTGCTCTGCGATGACCCCTTCCCTCCCCTAATTGGAAATGCTTCCTACGCCCCACACCCACCCCACCCCCGAGGACGATCATACTTGATATATCGTAACTCACATTCGTAGCCACAACTTTAATACTGATCCTACAAAAATATATGTCAACGAGTTTGTCTACTCACAACATCAAGATTAACAAACCTTTGAAATATATGGAAGTATTAACTTTGAGAATGTCTCAGGGATATTTAGCCATTATGTTTAAAAGTTCGAGTACATGACGTTTAGTAGAATAAGCATAAAGTAATTAGGAAGCCTCGACTATACGTAATTGCAACAGTAGAAGATCATTCTTCTGTTGGCTGGTTATCTTCCGGTCTCGGTGAGGAATTACTATTTTTATTCTTCACCACCACGAACGATCGCATTCACACAGCTTACACGGAAAACCTCTTAAAAGCATGTTTTAAATAGAATTTTTTTTTATATTTTTCAAAGCATAATTCTTGATCTTATCTCATTAGAGAGAGCTCGTCAAGTGACTCCAAATTTCGTGTTCTGGATAAATATCAGTTTTTGTCAGAATCACATCAACTGCTAATCCATTTTTAAAAGTTAGTATGGATGAAACGGCAATCAGTTGGATATTTCTCATGAATGTTAAGCATTTCCTGTCAGACAATTTAATTACGTTTATTTTCCCTGGTTGTATCCAGCCTGGCCTTAGATGGTCTACTCTTAGTCTAAAACAAGATCACGCGACTGCTTGTCTATTTATCCGTTTGTTATCTTTCCGCTGTCTGTCTTTCTTTCAATTTGAAAAACGTGTGCAGTGATTCTAGGCAGATGGGGTGGATATCTAACCTTCACATACACACACACATCGAGGCTCGAAACACCTGGGGATGGTGGTTGGTGCCACACCCTCTCAAAATTCCGTATTGCGTTGGATAGTAGTGGGACGGAATACTATTAGCCGATAGTTCTTTGACTTGGTGGGAACGCATCAACTGTTATTGAATTGACGTTGTGTGATGTGTATGCCTTTCACACCACGTCGTTGTGTTTTATTCGTGCTGACTGTACTATATCGTCCAACGGGTTCCAATGTGTTCTATATGACTACTGGCATATCGGACACATTGGAACGCAGGGGACGATAACCCGTATAATCCCAATCCCAACTGCCTCAGAAACAGTTAGCATGAATATGCCTTTCACGCCACGTCGTTGTGTTTTATTTGTGATGACTGTACTATATCGCCCCACTGGTTCCAGTGTATTCTATATGACTACTGGTATGTGGAACACATTGGGACGCAGGGGACGATAACCTGCACATCTCCATTCCCAACTGCCTCAAAAACGTTAGCATGAATATGACGTTTCGAAATACGAATATACCAATAACATGATTTTTGAGGGCGGTATGGTTTATTAACGGACCTACAGAAATTATTAACAGCCCAAGGGTCTATTAGCGGCCCGAGGCGAAGTCGAGGGCCGCTAATAGCCCAAGGGCTGTTAATCATTTCTGTAGGGCCGTTAATAAACCATAACGCACAACAAAAATCATGTTATTTCTATTATTACCACTAATAGGGGAGGACATTCAAGTAACCTCAAAATAACAATGAACGCGTGCCGTCTGTTTGCAAACAATACCATGTGATCAAAACAAGCCAAAGTAATTGAATATTCATGAGTTGTCGGAGTTTATTTTTGGAAGTTTTTTGAAAACAAGTACGAAATAACCCGGAAAATCCGGGATCGGAGTTTGGTAGCTTCAAAAACAGAATGAAACATAAATATACTCGCATTATATCACTATTTGGCCCCTTATGTTTCTGTAAATAGGTTATATTTGGTGTAATCACCTCAAGTAACTGCTGTGAGATTTGTTTACCTCGCACAGCATCCGAACTTGCAAGGCAGAAACAGATGCTTGGGAATTGGAGGTAATTCGGTCACGTGACGTGTAAGGCCGCGGGCGCTTATGGGAAGGACAACCCATGAGCGGCCCATCACGTCGCGTGATAACCTGAGCATTTATCGCGTATTAATGCCCAGGAAATTAGCGATAATGGCCTAAGAGAACGCCCGCTAAAGTGGTAATAATCATGGTTAACAAGAAACCAGACGATATGCTCATTGCTCGGCATTCTTGCTTGCGAAAATGTGATCTTCAGCACGTAAAAATTATCTCTCTGTACAAGTATTCTCTTCTGAGTTTTTCCAATTATAATTGTCCTCCCATAGTGATACTGTGCGTGGCATATGATACAACTTACAAAAACAATATGAATGACTGATCCTCCGTCAATCGTCATCTGGGTCACCCCAAACTCTTCAGGTCAGAAACCATTATTGTAGAATCTGCAGCTGAGCGTGCCTTCAAATGTGTGTCGTGACACTCACAGATACAACAAAAGTTAGTCTTTAGACGCGATTGGCGAAGTTGGAAACTTTCACAGTGTGTTGTAACACTTACACTACGACAGACACAATAACAGTTTGTCACTAGACGCGATTGGCCAAGTTGTGAAATTCTCACAGTCTGTCATGACACTCTCAGACATAACACTAGTTAATCTCAAGACGCGATTGGCCAAGTTGTGAAATTTTCACAGGTCAAGGCTGACAATTCCAACAAAGGACGCACGCTGTTGGTGAGCTATTTCTTTCTTTAACTGTTAACGTCCAGTGGCTGTAAATTGCGACATCATTAGCAGTCCGCATTTGCTGATTGGTTAACAGCAGTCATAATCTTTCTCTTTGTTTTGGTCATGGCACACTTAATTGATTCCATTATTTGTTGAAGTGCCAGATTATTTCGACGAATTAATAACTGATTCTGTAGTATGATACCAAGAAATTAACGGCAACAGAGTCTAAAAGCATTTTTTAATACTGTAATTGACAAATTGTGTGTGCGGCCGAATTCTTATCATCTTCTTAACTCTATTGACTTTTTTCATTTTATTAAAAACAAAACATTTTAAAAATTACACCCCGTTGAGGGCAAGTTTACCCCACTTAAGGGCCTATATAAGTAATGAAATTTTGTTTATTTTGAAAATTCTGACCTCTCATATTCCTTAAATTCAGATTAAATGTACACACATTATACATAAAAATGAAGGTTGGGATTTATAGAACACGAAACACATGTGTAAAATCAACTCATAGAGTCGACTGTAGGCACCACTGGTTCCTGGAAGTCTGCTGCCGTATTCGCACCAGAACTGATAATTTAATAATATTTCGTGAAAGCAACTTGTGGCCAAATATGCTTTACATATCCAAGAACAAAGCTAGGGGATAAAAATTCTTCAAAACACGGCGACAGAGCTACATGGGGGTAAATTCCAAAGCCTTTGCTTTTGTTTACGTAAGATTATACTTTCAATTTCCGGTCGACGTGATCGGACAGAAAAAGCATGTAAAAACAACGCCGTCTAAAATCAAATAATGAAAAAGATCGCCTTCATACAGTATATTGTTGTTAGACAGAGATTGCAGTTGCCATATTCATTGCAAGGTATCATGATACCTGTTGAAATTTCTTAGAATAAAATTCTTACGATTTTGTTTTTCGTAGGAAATTCGTGGTAACGAGTGATTTGCGCATGTCTGTCGAGCATGGAAACCATCTTCAATAAAAATGCAGACAGCGTTGTCCTTTTCCAAAATGCAGTCCTATCGCTGTATTCGCAAGTGTTTTGAATGCCTAGCTTTGTTCTTGGATATATGAAGCACATTTGGCCACAAAATATTATTTTATTATCAGCTCTGGTGCGAATACGGCAGCAGACTTCCAGGAACCAGTGGTGCCTACAGTCGACTCTATGAGTTGATTACACATGTGTGTCGTATTCTATACATCCCAGCCTTCATTTTGATATATAATTTGTGTATATTTAATCTTAATTTTAGGAATATGAGAGGTGAGAATTTCAAAATAAACCAAACTTCATTACTTATATAGACCCTTAAGGGGTTGTATAAGTAATGGAATTTTGTTTATTTTGAAATTCTCACCTCTGATATTCCTTAAATGTAGATTACATATACACAAATTATACATCCAAATGAAGGTTGGGATGTATAGAACACGAAGCACATATGTAAGCAACTCGTACTGTTGACAGCAGGCACCACTGGTTCCTGGAAGTCTACTATCGTATTCGTACCAGAACTGATAATAAAATAATATTTCGCAGAACGACTCGTGGCTGAATGTGCTTCAAATATTCAAGTGCAGTGATAGGATTGCATTTTGGAAAAGGACAACACTGTCTGCATTTTTTATTGAAGATGGTTTCCATGCTCGACAGACATGCGCAAATCACTCGATACCACGAATTTCCATCGAAAAACAAAATCGTAATGAAAAGAAATTTCAACATGTATCATGATACGTTGCATTGAATATGGCAACTGTGCAGTCTCTAGCTAATAACAGTATACTGTATTAGGGCGATCTTTCTCATTATTTGATTTTAGACGGCGTTGTATATAAATGATTTTTCCGTCGACCGGATATCGAAAGTAAATTTATTTTTATGTAAACAAAAGCAAAGGTTTGGGAGAAATATTATTAAATTATCAGTTCTGGTACGAATACGGCAGCAGACTTCCAGGAATCAGTGGTGCCTACGTTCGACTCTATGAGTTGATTACACATGTGTTTCGTGCTCTATACATCTCAATCTTCATTGTGATGTACAGTTTGTGTATATTTAATTTGAAATGAAGGAATATCAGAGGTGAGAATTTTCAAAATAAACAAAATTCCATTACTTATATAGCTCCTTAACGCATCAGTGTACTTTAAGCCGATGAACTGACTCAGAGGTTATAGATTTCGTCTTAAACAAACTCTTCGGTAAGTTGTCTGTACGCCTGTCTGTCTGACCGACTTCTGCACATCTGTATGAATATGTATATATCTTCAATTCCGACCTAAGCAAAATCTTCGATAAGTTGTCTGTCTGTCTGTCATTCTAACCTACTACTGCACATCTCTATGAATATGTTTATATGTACAATATACATTTGTATATATTATATGGTGGGGGAAATATGTAAATATAATGAATATGCGCATGTCTATATGTCTTGGAGCTTTCTTGAAAATTTCCGAGTAGTGTGTTCACAAATACGAGAGTACTTTAAGTCGATGAATCGACTCAGAGGTTATGGATTTCTTCCTAAACAATGTCAGGGCAAAGCCAGTCTAAAAGGGAGGAGGCCCCCTCCCCTACTTTCAAGTTCAAATATATGTATATATATTTCTTCTCTCTGTGTTGTAAGCACACATGTTTTAATTAGATAATTAGCTTAAGGCGATTAACAGTGGGATACTTCTCTGGCATATTACTAGTCAGCATGAAATGTTTTCATGCTATCTAAAGTCAATTAATATTGAAGTGACCGACACTTTCAGTCATCATGGTTATCAAGTATATTATTTCTCGGGATACGCTTGATAGCAGAAATGTCGCTTGCCAGTTTTAGGCATCTTGATATATTGCTATCTAACCATCGCAAGACGAGATATAAAGGGTGAGGAACAAGCTATTTCGAAGAGACTTGGGTTCCGACCGTTTAGGAGTGAGACGCCACGTAGGGTCTCGTGCGAGTGGAATTGCTTAGCAATCCACGAAGCTCCGTTGTACGCCGCTATTATCAGACTAGGTTGACGAGGACTACAAGCCCGAATTTAGAGAGCAGATTACGAACCCAAGTAACGGCTAAGTTTTGATGTCATTAGCGAGGATCGACTCGCACCTGTCTCAAAGTGAAAAAGTGAAGGCTTTTGTATTGTGCTATTAACATTTGTGAACGCACATGTTGATCGCGTAGTAGCCTGTTTAGTATCAGAGTGCTGAGAGTATCGACTCAGGGTCGACAGTGACAATCCGCGCAAGCTCGAAGCGCTTATTGAATTTGTGAGTTCCGCATGAACTGTGTGCATTTCAAAGGACAGAAACATTCAAGGAGAGTTCCATCAAAGGACACATGAATAAGGTATGTGACGTAGACTTGATAAACTAGCCGACAGAGCTGATAAACTGAATCCAAATCAGAACTGTGTTGCCACAAAGTAACTGACATTTGCTAGTCGGGATCCCCGGGCAGTCAGAGCTGCAAACGCGCACAGGCGCAACAAATTAAGACTCGGTGTTTTAAGCTCCTATTGCGAGCCCGCGACAGAGACATTTAGAGAGTGTACTATAGCGCCAGTACAGGACTATAGATAAACTGAATTTGATGAAAAACTATTAACCCCTGTGATAAATCATCTACCATGTTGATCGAATTGTTAAATGTGTGGAATATGGAAATTAGTTTATTTTGAATGTAAATAAAAGAATCATTGTTACTTTAATCATTGTTTCCTTTCCGCAGCCCGAAGTAATTAGGAATCACACCTAACAAAGGACGAACCTATATTTCGAGTTCACTCGGCAGGGAAGAAAATCATAGTGCGGTCCCAACTCAGCTCTGTGAACCGAGTTTGGCCCGCGCCCGGATTCCGACCCTCCTAGTTGGCTCGTCCCCCAATATTTTTAATGGCGAGGCTAAACAACCCCATGTCACCCCTCCCAATAGAGGTGTTCTGGCAAACAAACTCTTCGATGAGTTGTCTGCCTGCCTGCCTGCCTGCCTGCCTGTCTGACCGACTTCTGCACATCTGTATGTATATGCAAATATGTACCATTCCGTCCTTAGCAAACTCTTCGATAAGTTGCGTGCCTGTTTGTCATTCTGACCTACTTCTGCACATCTCTATGAATATGTATATATGTACAATATACATTTATATGTATATAGATGGTGGGAGAAATGTGTAAATATAATGAATATGTGTATGTATATGTGTGTTGTAGCTCACTTGAAAATTGCGGGTAGTGTGTTCACAAATACTTAAGTTTATACCCATGTTAGGGCATATACAAGTAATACTTGGCTGGGCCGGCACTCCTAATGGCCAGTCAGGTGGCCGGCCTTTGGGTGTGCCGTTGCTGTCATAGATGACACGTAATTTCAAGATTTTTAGAGAACGAATACCTGCCCCCCCCCCCCCCCCCCCCCCCCCATCTGTATTCACAGACAAATATTCTTTTTCAAATATTCAGCCCCAAGAAGAAATTCACATTGTTATTCTGGGTAATTTCTATTTTCGATGCTAAATATCAACTTACACCTTTGGCTCCTTCTAGGCGTACACTCTCTAGATTTTTGTGATTAATTCCCAAACCAGGCTTTCGCAATGACAAAGAAGCCCATATCCTCATAACTGAATTTGTGTACCATACTCATACGATGAATCTTATTAGCTTTTTTCTGTTTTTGTCCCATATTCACTACGCTGAATCACGACCACTACCTTTGGCTCAAATGGCATTACTTTATACGATGTTTGATCATGGAGGATAGAAAACTAACCTTGTGTGAGATACAAAATGATGACCAGTTTCACTTTGTATCCAAATATAATGACGCAGTAAATAACATGCAAGAAGTTTCTCAGTCCCCTTTCACCATGCATGGTCATTCCTGCGAATACCTCTCGCCCTCTAATTTTAAACACAAATTTCATAAGTGCAGCAAAAATACAACCCTCCTCAGTCTAAATTGCAGAAGTCTCGATGTCAACTGGGACTCATTTTCCAATTCCCTATGTGATATTCAATAATGTGAAAATATGTTTGAGGTTATTGGCCTTACTGAAATATTCAAAATACATGATCACTTCAGCTATAAAATTGATGGCTACCACTCTATCGTCTACAAGACTCGTCCAGGTCGTGATGAGGGGGAGTGGGGATTTCTGTTTCTGAGAAAGTAACGTTTAAGGTGAGAACTGACCTCTCAACTTTTTTTCCTCATGTAATTGAAACCGTTTTCGTTGAGATTAACCCAGGGCGTAGAAATCCATGCAATGTTGGCTGCATATATAGACCCAACTCTCCACCTTAAGCCGACATTGATATATTTATCTCCTCCGTAACAGATGTTTTCACTAAAATCAGCTCGGAATACAGCAAGGCCTTTCTTACGGGTGACTTTAATATTGATCTCCTTAACTTTAATAGTCAAACTAAAACCAGCTCTTTTGGAGATAACATGTTCAGTGATGGCTTCATGTCAGTCATAACAAAACCTAAAAGAATTTCTGAGCACTCGGCGACATTAACTGATCACACCTATTCTAACAACTCGTGGCTAACTACCGCGCGGGAATAATAATTACGGATATTTCAGATCACTTTGCAACATTTTATATACAGGAAAGCAATCATGGGCCTGATCACACTTCACCCACATATAGAAGATCATACAAGAAAGAAAACGTGGATTTATTTAAGCCTATTTTACAAAATAACCCCTTCGACTCGTTATGATCTGCCCTTAGAAGCTGGAGCTCGACTCGGATACATATTTTGTACATCCACATAATGGTAATAATCTCTATTTATCAGAATGTATCACCTCGGAAAACTTTGCGGCTATTCTTGCGACACTAAAAAAACGAAGTGAAAATTTTTATGTAAATCGAATTGTCTAATTGGTGGCCAGGATTTTCTGCCACCATTTTGGATAAATCGTTGCTTTGTACGTTTTTATAACCAGAAAATGCATATAGTGCCCGTGCTAAAAATAGAAAATATATAGTGCCCGCATGTAGTGACCCTTCAGCTGTGTGCTGGACCACTACACGAAATAGGGTATCACCTTTCAGCCAATCAGAATGCAAGGAAGTCACGTGAGGTATAATATAATGATATTATTGAAAGCAGCAAACACGACATGAAAAAAACATGGCAAATATTGCGGACTATTATCAACAAATCAAATTCCTCGGGGACGCTACCATCCAGCTTATCTCACAACAACGAAAATTTTACAGACCCTAATGAAATTGCCACGAAATTCAATGATTATTTTGGTGAAATTGGCCAGACTAGTAATGATCATGTTGCACTGTCGAGTAATATCTTCAGCGACTTCATGAATGGAAACCATTCTGATACCTTTTTCATTGCCCCAACAACCGAGCAAGAAATTATCTTGACGACTAGAAAGCTGGAGGGAAAAGCGAGTACCGATTGTTATGATTTATCAACAAGAATTATGAAGGAGTCTGTCAAACACCTCTATCCACGTGGGAGGGGTGACATGGAGTTTATTCACCTCGGCATAAAAATATTTGGGGACGAGACAACAAGGAGGGTCGGAATCCGGGCACGAACCAAACTCGGCTCACAGTGCTGAGTTGGGACCGCACTATGATTTTCTTCCCTGCCGGGTGAACTCGAAATATAGGTTCGTTCTTCGTTAGGTGTGATTTCTAATCACTACAGGCTGCGGAAAGGAAACAATGATTAAAGTAACAACGATTCTTTTATTTACATTTAAAATAAACTCATTCCATATTCAACACATTTAACAATTTGGTCACTAAAATCAGAAACTTATCACAGGGGTTAAATAGTTTTCATCAATTCAGTCTATCTATAGCCCTGTACTGGAGCTATAGTACACTCTCAAAATGTCACTGTCGCGGGCTCGCAACAGGAGCTTAAAACACCGAGTCTTAATCTTTTGCGTCTGTGCGCGTCTGCAGCACTGACTGCCGGGGGATCCCGGCTAGCAATGTTAATTACCTTGTGGCAACATAGTTCTGATCTGGACTCTGTCGGTTAGTTTAGCAAATCTACGTCACATACCTTATACACGCGTCCTTTGATAGAACTTTCCTTGAATGTTCCTGTCCTTTTGAAATACATACAGTTCATGCAGAACTCACAACTTCAAAATGCGCTTTCGAGCTTGCGCGAATTGTCACTGTCGACCTTGAGTCGATATTCACAGCACTCTGATAATGAAACAAGCTACTACGCGATCAACCTCTGCATTCTCAAGGGTTAATACCACAATGCAATAGCCTACACTTTGAGACAGACGCGAGTTGATCCTCGCTAATGATATCTAAACTTAGCCTTTATCTTGGTTCCTTACCTATTCTCTAAATTCGGGCTTGTAGCTCTCCTACGTCCACCTAATCTGACAATAGCGGCGTATAACGGAGCTTCGTGGATTGCCCAGCAATTCCACGCGCACGAGAGTAGGTAATAAAGGCCGATTCTGGACCACTTTGTACATGTACTGTACAAGTACACGTACATGTACGGTACACGCCATATGGATTCAGTGTTAAATCGTGTACACGTGTACAAAAATGTCGTTTTCTCGTGGTGGTCCAGAATCGGCCATTGTTTTTGAAGCCCACAGACACGTCGTCGCTCAAAAAGTGAAAAATGTACGAAATTTTTAAGAAAATGTATATTAAAAATTTTTCGCTACGTTCCCATCGCGGATCAGACCATCGATCCATCGTTGGTGAACGCGAGCAAAAAACGCTTTGCCGGTTCTGGACCAGCATCAAAAAACGGTTTGCCGATTCTGGACCACCTACGTTCACCAACGGGTGTTCGAACGGTTAATGTGCGATCCGATCGGCGAAACCCATTTGCCGATTCTAGACCAGGAAAAATCGATCTCAAAACGTTTTTTCGACGTTCGCCAACGGCGAAAAGTGAGCGTAAAGCGCCGTTACTCACAGAGGATTTTTAAAAATTTTGTTTCAAGACCGATTTGGGCCTCCGGTACAAAAGGGGGGGGGGGGTTGCGGGTTCTGGACCACCACGTTCGCGATCGCGTTTCGGACGGTTCAGGATGCGATTTGATCGGCGAAAACCCGATTTGTCGATTCACCTCGCGAGTTTTGAGGGGCGAATAGTGATAGAATCGGTTTTATCGAGAGGAAATACAAAAGTGATTGATATATATAGGAGAGAAAAAAAATATATAAATAAATAGTTATTTAAAAAATAATATCGAATCGAAATAGATAATAAAATATACGTAAATCATGAACAATTCCCAGATTTTGAGAGCAAGGTTTCTTTGAAAAATGCTGATGAGAGCCTACGCATTCTGCGTGAATGAACAACTAGGTCGCCTCTTGTTAGAACGATGCGTCGGATGTCGGGATTATCTAGACTTCGATCACGAGAATCATTCGTGTCTGACGATGGAAAGGGAAGATATGGTCGTCAAGTATTTCGCACCGGCGTTCGAACGCGTTCGATTCGACGAAGTGATCACGTTTTGGAGGAGATTAGTCTTCTGTAAGGGTCGAGACAAGCCCACAGTTTCGGAAGAACTGAAATTGGCGCTTAGAAGTCTGACTTTAGAAGACAAGGGATGCATCATGAAATTATTGCTGAATGAAGCATACGTCTAAGTTTTCTCGTTGATATAAATAAGGGAGAATAGAAAATAAAATAAATACACACATAAAATTTTTTATCTAATATTAGAAAGAAAAAAAACACAAAAATGAGAACCAGAAATAAATTGTATCCGACGTTAGATGACGATGAGGATGAGAAGCCGAACGACGTTTTGCCAACGGCACCATCGCTAGAAGAGAGAGAAAGAGGAGAGAGGTATCGCATCGATCAAATCAGTAGAATCCAATTGTATCTGACTCGAGAGAGAGATTCTCGCCATTCTCTCAAGAAGAAGTATTCGCGTTTTCTGAAATTCGTCAACACGGTCGACATGACACTCATCATGATTTCCATGGGTTTACACGCGGCCGGCATTGGATTGTTGTCGACCGCGGTTGGTATTCTGATTGTGTTGACCATAGAAGGAGTGGCTCTCGCCGCCGGATTGTTTAGCACGCTCGGAAACTTTTTGAGTAGGAAATTATTTCTGAAAGCTAGGAAACACGAAAAGATTCGTGTCTTGGCCTACTCCAAGATCGACATGATATCCGAAATGATCTCGATGGCATTGAAAGACGGTAGGATATCAGACGGAGAATACTTCACGATATTGAGCGAGAAAACGAAATACGAAGCCATGAAAGAAGCCGTGAGAATCAAGACTCATCAGATCATGAAGGAAGAGATGAAGGATTCTCTCGTGGAGAAGGGGAGGAAAGAGGCCAGGGAGGAATTCAGTAAGATGATAGAACTCAAGAGCAGCGATTGAAAAAAAATATATATAATAAGAACAGAATTTTTAAAAAAGAAATATTAAATTTATATATAAAATAAAAACGAAATTAATTTAATAACTCTCAAAAAATGTATTGCGTAAAGAGTAAGAGAGTTACCGAGACGAGTAATTCTCGAGAAGTACGAACTAAAAATGACAGACAGATGCTTCGCGGAATTTGCGACGTGTGTGGTTCGATCAAGACTCGTTTCATCAAAAAAAAAACGTGAGCAAAGGTAAAGTCATTGTGAATAAAATGATCAATAATCTACCTTTAGAAATGCATCTGCCTGGTCACACTTTCAAGGGACCCGGAACGAAATTGAACAAGAGACTCAATGCCGATCTGACTCCTAAATCTTGGAGCAAACCCGTGAATAGGGTGGACGTGGCTGCGTATGATCACGATCTGTGCTACGTCAGACATCCCGACACCAAGACTCACAACGACGTCTGCGATAAAAACATGTTGGCGAAATCGAGAGGTATATCAAATCCGACCAGGAGAGAGAAGATAGAACATTCACTGGTCAGTAATCTGATTGGTGCGAAACATCGATTCGGATGGGGCATTCAAAAAAAAAAGCGCATCGGAAAAGAAGAAGAAACGATTATTGACGAGCAAATTGGCCGAGTAGTTACACAAACCCATCGTGCATAAATTTCGAAAGAGAAGGGTGTTTGTGAAGGGTTTGGATGACATTTGGTCTGCCGACTTGGTCGACATGAGATCGTTTTCGAGGTGGAACGAGGGCATCAAATATCTATTGACGGTCATCGACGTGTTTTCCAAATACGGTTGGATCAGAGCTTTGAAGAATAAATCGGGACCTTGCGTCGCCAAGGCTCTGAAGAGCGTGTTCGACTCGTCTTCTTGAAAACCGAATAAATTGTGGGTGGACAAGTGAAAGGAATTCTACAACAAGCACGTTCATTGATTAGTCGACCTCTACTCGATCGAAAATGAAGAGAAAGCCAGCGTGGTGGAACGTTGGAATCGAACGATGAAGAAAAAGATGCACAGATACTTCAAGGCAAATTCGACTAAGAAATACATATACGCTCTGAACGGTCTGGTCAAAGATTACAACAACATGTGACACAGATCGATCAAGATGACTCCCGCGGAAGGTAGCGATCCTCGAAACGAAAAACGGGTCTACGCGAATCTATATCCCGAGAGATCTAAGATCAGGAAGAAGTCAAGAATGCCGAAATTTGCGGTTGGCGATCGAGTGAGAATCTACGCTTATAAGAAGCACTTCGAAAAGGGTTATACTCCTCAATGGACCTCGGAAATCTTCGTGATAAGCAAAATATTTCACACCAATCCGGTGACTTACGAAATCGAAGCTTTGGATGGAGAAGAGATCATCGGAAAGTTTTACGAACAACAATTGCAGAAGACGAAGTTTTGATAAAGAAAACAATTTTTTTTTTTATTTACTCTCTTTAACATTTTCTTGTTTACACATATATATATATAGGAGAGAAAAATAATAATAAAAAATAATTAAAACTATTTTTAGATAAAAAAGCAAGCTAATTAATAAACAAAAAACAAAAATCCTTTAAAAATGGCAAATATACTAGATATAGCACAAAGCATAGTGAAAGATGAAAGTATTCAAGAATATGAGGTTCACGAATACGAACCGGTAACCGGAACGAGTTTGAACAATGCGGGACAGATAAGAATCAACGTCGAAACCCAAGCAAGATCTATTCGCCCATCCTAGCGAGAGTTACATAGTGGTGCAGGGACGTCTCACCAAGGAAGATGGGAGCAACTACGCCGATGATGACATGGTTACTCTAGCCAATAATGCCATCATACATCTATTCAGTAATATAAAATACTTGCTATCCGGACAAGAGATAGAATCTGTGTTTCATCCCGGTCAGGCCACCACGATGTTTGGACTCTTGACGTATCCAGATGATTTTTCGAAATCCAGAGGATTTAATCAGTTGTGGATGAAAGACACCATCAGCCCTGCTAGCACTGGCGCCGTCGCGATATTCGACTACGTCGTCAAGACGTCCAGACCTAAAGGAACGTTTTCGTTCAGGATACCTTTGAAACACATCTTCGGATTCGCAGACGATTACAACAAGATCATGTATGGATTCAAACACAATCTGACGTTGATTCGAAAAGGAAACGTCGATGCGATAGTGAGACTCACTGTGAAGGATGCAGGTAAGATAACTCTACACAAGATATTGTGGTTCGTTCCACACGTGGAGCCTTCGATCATGGAAAAAACGCGTCTCTACAAGATCATAGAATCCAAGAGTAAATTACCTGTGGGATTTAGAATGAGACAGTGCGACACGGCTAGCATTCCACCCTCCACGAATCACTTCAATTGGAGATTGACAGTGAAATCCGCTTCTAAGAAACTGCGTTTCATCATGGTTGCATTTCAGACTGATAGGGATGGGTCTCAGGAAAAGAATGCGTCGCTGTTCGATCACTGCCATTTGTGTTTCTGAACGCCACGAGATATCCAGCAATCGATTGCAATGCGTCGTTCGACAAAAATGATTTCTGCAGACTGTATGGCGACGCCGCTGATTTTAGAAAGAAGTAGCACGGTCTAGATGAATTGATGAGCAACCCTAACATATCTCCCGGCGAATACAAGTCGATGTATCCCATGTTCGTATTTGACGTCAGTAAACAGAGTGAACAACTCAAGAGTAGCGTCTTAGACATTCAGATCAAGATGCAATTTGATAGGAACATGCCGAGAAAAACCAAAGCCTTCACCCTGGTCCTGTCGGACAGAGAATTACAATTCGAATCGGATGGAAATAAGATGTCGATCATTCGATGAGAGACGTGTGTGAAAAAAATTAAAAACAAAATAAAAAAGTAATGAGTAATTATTAAAAAACAAAAAAAAAAAAATAAAAGTAATGAGATCTAGAGAGATTGAACATCTTTCTAAATCTCATTACTTTTTTTTTGTATTTAATAATCACTCATTATTTTTTTTTTTTAATTAATTATTTCCACGCGTTCACTGTTTGTTCAAAGGATTTAGTTCTATCAGTAGACTCACCACGGAAGTGGCAGCTTCGGGATTATTGGTTTTCGTAACGAAATTAATCCTGTCTCCAGCGTTCACTTTGAGAGGCGTGCCGAATGTGCTAACATTCGCGTGTTGATTCTCAGTCTTTTCGACGCTGTATCTCTTATCGCTCTCTACTCCATTCACCGCGAGATTGATGACTGCTCTGTTATTTAAATCCGTCGAAGCCAGTCCCATTCGTATGATTTCACCTCCTAACGGCATGGGATATCCCACCCAACCATGTTGCGATCTGCTACCTCCATTTCCGAAAGACCACTCGGTTTTTCCCTCCTCTAACATGCCGGCTTCCTCGGCCCACACGGTGCTCAATTGTCTAGCGTATTTGACTCTTTCCACCACCGAAATCAGGGTGCAGGCATCCGTCATGTTCACGGGATCTGTAGATTCGTGAGCGCGTGTCCGCCCATGTCTAGTTTACCTTCCATGATGTCGCCCTTTCTCCAGACTGAGTTGTTGTCCACGTACTTCCTGCTGACTGCGCTGGAATCGAATTCGGGATCGTGATCGAGACCGAATAAATTGTGACCATTCATGTTGATGCCACCCTCCATGGTTCCACCAGATTGTTTGTTCAGGTAGAGATTGTCCACTTGCGATTCTATGTATTCTTGTGATCGTATCACGGCAGAATCTACATAGCCCTTGTTGACCGCGGTTGAGTCCGCGTCTGCATTGTCGACCTTCGACAGATTCAATATCTTGTTGAATCCCGCATTCAGATCCGATTTCATTTCTCGACTGTCAGACTTTCTCTGTTCCAGATCTATGTAGTGTTTGGTCGCCACGTCCTTGGGATTCGTGGGAGTGGCCACGTTCATTATCTTGTTAGAATTGGCGTTCAATTCCGACTGCATCGTTTTCTGAACATATCTACTTCTCAGATGTTTGCTGAATCGCGCGTGATAGTCGTCCGTGTATTTCTTGGTCGCGGCATCGGTGGAATCTATGGGATTTGCGACGTTCACCAAACGTTTAGATTTCAGATCGAGATCGTCGGTCATGGCTTTATCCACATAATTATCTAGCATGATTCGTTCGAAATCAGCGTTCCCCCTGTCGACGTATTTTTTAGTCGCAGCATCTGCGAGATCTATCAGCTCGGGAAGATTGTAGAGCTTCTTATCATTCATGTTTAAAGGTTCCTGTTCTCGAGGTTCGTATCTCCGAATGTAACATTCGTCCAAGTTGGCAACGTCGTAACCATCACCGACTTTGAGCGTCTTCCTCTTCTTTTTGGGTCAACTGTCATCGTCACTTCTACCAAATTTATTGACTGGCATGTTGTTTTGAGGTTTTTGTTTTAAAATATATTTCAAACGCAGTTTATTAAAAAATGAATTATTTCACTTATTTTTATTTTTCGTTTTTATTTGATTAAAATTTTTTAAATAATTTTTTTTACCTTTATATATATTATAAAAAAAAAAATTTCTCTCTAATGTAAATCATTGAGAATGTCTTGAAACCGATCTCCTTCAGACCATCTCTTGAGAACGTAGAGACACAGGTGACCGCAAAACACTTGATCTGGCAATTGCACTCGTTCCATGTTGTAACGAACCATCGATTTATTGAAATAGTTCTTTATTTCTTTCAGCGGCAAGATTCCGTAGCTGTCGAAATAATAATTCTTCTTCTTCCCATTCTTGAACCACACCACCCAGTGAGTGCCTTCACCCGATAAATTGTCTAGATTTAAAATTCCGCATTCTGATTGTCGAGGTCTTCTCTTCGGCAAGGCATCTCTGGAAAACACACCTAGAAAATCTTTGATTTTCAAATCCTTCACCGCATTCGCCAGATCGATGTTGGATAGGGGTTCGTTAGGTAAGACGACACCTTCTACTGATATCTCTATTTTCTTATTCATAAATGTGGATACTTTTTTTTTAATTTATTTATTTTATTATAATTCACTAAATGACATTATTTTTTTTATGTTTTTCTTTTTCTTTTTAAACTAACTCTCTCGATGTCTTTATCGACTTCCATAATCTTGAATCCATCTAATTCCTCTTGATTTTCTGGAATCCTATCATCCTTAATCATATCTGGAATCCTATCATCCTCTGTCATATCTGAAATCCTATCATCTAAAATTAGATCCAAAGTCCAATGTCCGAGTGCCAAAGTGCTTATTTTATTGTCTAACATGAATCTCTTATCGTTGTCGGCCGTCAGCGAAATCTTGTTGACTATTTCGGTATACAAGTCGTGATTTTTACTTCGAATCGATTTCATAGTCTTATACACCGGACCATTTCCTAACAGACAATCTTTATACTCTCGGAAAGAGATGTTTTTCTTCACCACGCACGCTTTAACCCCTTTGCACTTCTTGATCTCTTCATCTTCTAGACGATAAGCATACAGTTTGGGTCTCAAGCCCACGAATTCGACGATTTGTTTACCACCGCTCTCGTCCTTAAATTTACTCAACACTTTCTTCTTGTCGTTCGATTGAATGTTGGACGGGTGATCGACGGGATAATTGCTCGTGTCAAACCATGCATCCACGTCCGGAGATATATCTTGGTAGACATCCTTCGTCTCTATCTTGTAAACTAAACTGTCCATGTCGGTGAACAGTAGTTTGGCTTTATCACCAAATTTTCGTTTGACGTAATCGTAGTGAAACTCGTACATCAATCGCTTGCTGATATCTAAGATGATCGGTCTGAGATAATATGATTTGTCAAACTTCAGGTGCGTCTTTTGCATGTGAACGGCCACTAGATTTTCGTCGAATATGGTTCGGTGTTTGTAATTGGGTTTCGCCACTAATTTTTTAGCTCTTTTCTCAGACGTGACGAGTTGAACGTCAGTTCTCTTCCTGATGTTTTCCATCAATTCACCGTACACGCAGTTGTTCATGAGTTTGAAGAAATCTTTTTCGAAATCATTCTCGGCTCGAATTCTGAGATTTGTGTTGAGATCGATGTATTTTTTCATCCAAGGCTCTTCGTCGAATCGAATGATGCGATGTATGTCGACTAATTTCATACCGTGATCGACGTATTGTTTCAAATTCTCGCTGTAGACAACGTACTTACGTTTGTTAAATAAATTGGGAATGAGTTTTTCCTCGTCTCCTTCGATTGGTTCCATTCGTTCGGGAGCCAGCGGATAATCGTTGCGTAGATCGTGTAAATCTTCCAGATAGTTCAAATTGACTTCTAAAATGCAAGGATAGTCTCTCCATTTTTGCATCTCTTCCGGTTCCGTCACCCATTCCAAATTTCCAATCGGTAAAGGATGACTCATAGCCCAACCGTACAGATTATTAGTGTCCCAATACTGTATGTATTTATTCGATCGTTTCAAATCGAAACCTTCTTTCATGTAGGGATTGTTAGCTTCAGAATATCTGTGGGAGATCATCGAGATGCCACCTCTCGCAGCCCTTTCGAACATGAGCAACATGTCCACGTCGGATAATAATTCCAATTGGACTTCGGTGGTCTTCAACAGAGCGTTCCACGCCAGACCGGGTGCGGTGAAATATCAAGCCGGATCCAGATCGTAATTTCGATGACAAACGTCTCGAAAATTTTCGAACACGTCTGCCAAGAGCAGAACGTCGGTCTTCAGATAGAGATCGTGATAATCTCTCATGGTTTTCATATCGAATGATTTCCACACGTTTTTGGCGTGTTTGTAATTCTCGTCGGAAATGTCAGATTCGCATAATTTCGAATAAAATTTTTTTTTCGAAGGTAGTGCAGTGTCGTTGAATCTCTTTAGATCACTCACGTAATCATAAGGATAGACTCCTTTCCTCAACATGACGTCTACTCGTTCTCCAAAATGCTCGCTGGTGATTTTAAATTTATCCTTGCTCATGTTATCGACTAATTTTTCTAGAGCGGTCGACATGAATTTAAAACTGTCGATGAAATGTATGCTTCTACAAATGGATTTTGTTTTTTCTTCCAACGTCTCTCCATCGATTACTCTTTTCTTCTCCATGACCTTCCATTTCATGAAGGAAATGCATCTTTCTTCGCTGTTCACGATGCAATTTAATTCTTCGTGGGAGGTGATGAGATTTTTCACGAACAGATGACTGTCGTAACCCGAGAGATTGTGAAATATCACCGGATAGAAAACAGCGTCTCGATATTTTAAATTACACTTGCTGTGAGCCGGACCGTGATACAGACCCGTGTAATGATCATGGTCTCTGACCTTCTTATTTTCCTCTGAATTCTCGTCGAACGATTGTCTGCATATGTAACATTCAGTGGCCCTGTTATTTTCGTCCTGCTGTTCTCGCGTGATGATCATTTTCACCGGAATTTTGAATTTGTAGTATAACATTTGAATTTTCGATTCTAACTCTTCCACGAAACTTTGAGCCACGTCGTCGTCTTTGCACTGTTTCGTATAGGTGAAGGGACCCATGTCATGTTGCGAGTCGAAAGTGCATTTCACGTAAAAAAAATAGCCCGAAGGCATGTGTTTTTGATATCTTTCGACGTAACTTTGAAGAGCGTCGGGTTGGCAGGAACTCATTTTCATGGTGAGGCATTCGAAATCGGCATACACGACGAATGGTACTTTTAACCTTCTATTCTGATTTTCAAACTTCATGATGGGTTTGGGCATTTCGGTGGCGACACCTTGATTTTTGTTGCAATATTCCTGCTGTTTCGCTAACGATTTTTTGCTGCTAAACATGTTCATGCAGTTGCAACATAAACATATCTCATGTTCATGTTTATTATTTTGTCTCGACAGTAATCAGCTCGGATTTTTAACCCAACAATAATGACGATTGTCACCATTCGAAATCAATAATAAAATAATCGTCTTTTCTCTTTCGAGATACGAAGTCTGTCTGAGAGGATAGATCGTTCATTTTTCATTGTCGTATCCCAAGACATTCACTGCTACGGTGGGATTTTGAGCCTCGAAACGTTCGATGTGTTTTAACTGCGTTGGAAAAGTCACTCTGGTCCAATCGAGATTTTTAGAAGTCTCCTCGTAATGAGAAACTCTATCGGAGTACATTTTGACAGGGTATAAAGCAGAGGTGACTGCCCATTTAAAACACTGATCATCTTTATTTCTCACGTTGACCACGGAGTGTTTTTTAGCTAAGAAATATGGTAATTCCACATTGGAAGACCCTTTCAACGAATCGTTTTTAGTTATATGAATTTCGAGTTTCAACACCTCATTGAACGTCCAATTACTACCTTCATGTTGATAATTTGCGAGAGATGTCAACATCTTGTCTTTCATCTTTTTGAAAACATCCGATAAATCTGAACCTCGAAGTACGTGTTCAACGTTAGATCTGAAATATGCATTTTTCACGATGCTCTCGCCGGACTTCACGTCGATTTTATTCATCACGTAATGGAGTATCATCTTAATTTTTTGTCCCACGTTCATGTGTTCACGAAACAAATCCAATACTTCTTTCTTCACCCGTTCATGAACAATTTCGGATCGACTTTCTTGAACGAGTTAACCACGTCGAAAGTTTTAAAAACACCTTTGATCGCACTCTCCTGTTCTACGGGCTTCGATTGGAATAGTTCCATGACGAGTCATGCTACATATTCTTCTCCTTTCCCTTCGTCGATTGCTCGTCAAATTTCGCTCGATATATCAAGTTTGTCTAGATTCTGAAGTGCATCACTCGTTTTCGTTCTAGTTTTTTTTTTCTTTTGAAACTTGAAGTTCTTCAACAGCTTTTCATTTAGTCGTCTTCTCATTTTTCACAACCGATGCATTTTTTTACTGTTTAAGTTTATCCACTTCCGATCTTTCGATTTTTTTCTTTCCATCGTTTCGCAAATAATATTCCTGTATGACTTCAATTTTTTTTGATTTCATTCTATGATTTCTGAAATGTGGAATTTTTTATTTTTTACAAATCTCATTTAACTGAGGTACGGTTTTCTCATTTAAATTTTCCATTTTTTAATTTGTTTGCTTCATTTGTAAGAATATTTTTTTTTTGAATTTTGTATTTAAATAATTTGTTAAAAGTTTTAAAATTGTTTTTATATATATATGTTTTAATTCCTTCAAAAAAATTTTTTTTTTTGATGAAATTAATCAATTGTTTTTATGTTCCTTAACGTAAAAAAAATTGAATTAATATGAGAAAAAAGGATGTTCAAATTTAAACTTTTTATTTATATATATATATAAAGAGAAAAAACACTTTTACAAAAAAAATTTTCTCATTAAAGTAAATTAAAATTAAAAAAACTTTTTTATATTTTTATAAAGAGTAAAAAAAAAACAAACTTTTTTAACAAATTATTAAATACAAAATTTAAAAATATACATTATTTGCAATAATTCATAAAACAAAAAAACAAAAAATCGATCATTACAACAACACCTAAAAGATGCGAATTGAAATTGAAACGAGTCGAAATGTGTGAGAAATTCGGTTATAAAATCTATAGATTACAATGACACAACTCCATCGAATTGAATGAGGTCGAGATGAAGGGCTTAGAGCACAAACACGACAAATATAGCATGCCTTTGAAATTGGACAAAGCCATGCTCGATTTGTTTTATGAGTACCAAAGCGATCTACAGAAAATCGTCATCGCCAAAGATAGAGAATTCAACAAGGACGATTTGTTGTTGCCCTACGGAAGTTACATATATCCAAATATCTCACTCAAACTCGTGAACAAATTGGGTGGTGAGAGCGTGTTCACCGATGTAAAAAAAAACTCAAAAAAGTAAAGATAAACATTCAACACATTTTCGAAAAAGGAGAAGACACGAGCGTCAACATGCTAATAATGGACTTGGTAATATAAACAATAGAGAGATTGATTTTTAGCGAAGAAGAAGGAAAAAAAAGTAATGAGATCTAGAGAGGTTGATCATCTCTAGATCTCATTACTTTTTTTTGTTTTTTTTTGTTTTTGTTTTCCTTCTTCACTATCACCCATATATGTTATAATAACGTTTCCTTTTTTCTCAAATTTGGCGTTGATTCTTCTTTTCTTTTTTTGTGATATGTTACGTTTTTTATAAGAACACATTTGTTTATCCAAATCATAATTATGAACGAATGTGGTGCATCTCTTGGTAACACTCGCATCATTACCATTCTCTTCAGAAGGTAGTGCTGACAGTGGAAACCGTCTCATTCTTTTAAATTTCAACCATCTATCCCGATCTTTCTTTAACTCTTTTTTCAGTTCTTTCCTAAGATATCCATCATTAGCGTCCAATTGTTTTTCCACATCTTTTTCCCACACTATCCTGCAATATTTATCATTAGCATCTAATCATTTTTCCACACCTTTTTCGCACTCTATCTCGCGATATTCATCATTATCGTCTAATTGTTTTTCCACCTTTTTATCCATTTTATATTATTTTATACTTTCTATGATTTATATTTTATATAATTATATAATTTTTACATTATAATACCATACTCAAAATCGGTATATTCTTAAACGGCGAATTCTCACCAAACAACAAACCCTTGCCGAGTCACTCAACATTCTGTCCACTCTTCAGATAGAGACCGTTTCCACTCAAAGAGTTGCCACCTCTAACGGGTTCTAGATACAATCCTTCACCACCGTCGTCTACGTGGACGCGACACACGGCTCCTCCCTTCTTCAAAAACAGTCCGCTGCCACCCATTAATTTCTCAACTGCCGAATTCGCGAGTCCCGAGAGAGCTCCCACGCCGAGAGTCTTTCCGAGAAAGGGTAATGCTTTTTCGGCAAAGGGTAATGCTTTTGCGATGATTCCTGCCAATAGCGGTAGGAAACCGCCTTTCATTCTCAAATTGTATCTCAATTGAGCGGGACTCAATCTCACCATCAACCCTCTTCCATCACGAATCGCTTTCTCCATCCTTTTGATTTGACTTCTGGTCCAGGCAATCGAATCCTGACCGCCACTCGTCAGATCTTCGTGAGTGAATTTGAATCTCACCACCTCGCCTCGAGTTGTTAATGCTCTCTTAAGTTTCTTCCTCTGTCCTGCGGATATGTTCACGTTTTTAACCACGTATTGTGTCATAATTCTTTTTTTTAAATATATTTTGTTCAATTGTTTTTTTTGTTTTAATGATAATTATATATATATTAAATATTTTTTGTAAATTAATATTGCGTTTATTTTATTTTCTTATTTATATATATACGCCATATTTTTTTTTTTTTTCTTTTTGCTTTTATATTTCTCTTATGTGAAATCGTATCATCACTCTCTCTCCGCGAAGATCTAACAGTTCACCATTTTGATCCGTCAACGTGGTTTTGAGACTATACAACGTGTCTATAATCACTGGTAGATAAACTAAATTTCGAGGTCGTTCCACGATCTTATAACCCGGCGACACGTTTGGAAAGAAGGAATAGATCATCGGCTGAGCACTACCATTCACGTAGCTTCCAGCAATCACATCCACGTTCACCAGAATGCTATTGACTGCGAGAATGTCGACCATATTTTCAGATGCCGCGTGCCCTCGATACATCTTTCGATCGAATCCCAGCATCTTGCCTATAGAATCGTCCTTGTTGAAATCCACTCGAAAATTATCTTCCAAATCCAACATCGTCTGTAAGGTATTAGGGTTGGGAGCGAGTCTGATCTTGTTGCTTCCCTTTCCATCCGTCTTCATTCGCGTCTGAATGTAATTGTTCAAATCGTCTATGTCGTAACTTCCTTTGGGAATTCGAATCACCAACCAATCCACTCCGTCGGAATACTTGAACGAGTTATTCTTTTCGGTGACGTTGGGAAAGGAATAATAAGTCTCCAGATTCACCAACGCCATCTCGTATCTTTTCTCTCTATTCAATTCGATGGAAGGTTCGAATTTCGTCGCGAATCGAGTCGAATCGCCACTCAGCACGATTTGAATGGATTGTTTTGCAGCTGTATTCTCGGCTATACGTTCTAACAATTCTCCTTGTTCGAACATTATATTTTAATTTTTATTTTATTTTTCAAAACTAATTATTTGATGATTTAATTATTTTCTAATTTTATTTTCGCTCTCTGTCTTATTATCATCAGAAATATAAAACTTGTCAAATCCGCACCGATATTTTCCGCGATTAAATTCGCTAGTCAAATCGATCACGACGAAATTGTAAAGTCCTCCATCCCAAACCCTCTTGCAGAATCTCCTGAATTCCACCACGCTCATGTCGTTTGCGACGTGATCACCATAGATGTGATTGAGATTCTTGAGATCCTGGCGAAAGAGACACAGTAAATTAGCGTTCTCCCTTATCATCTGTCTGGGCAATCGAAAATAATTCTGCGACAGGTAGAAACAGTCCACGTTGCTGTGATGACCCCTAACGTAATACGATTCGCATCGGTTCTGTCTCTCCAAAAGCAGATCGTCGAAAATCATGAGATTCTTATCTTCCGATTTCAATTCTCTAGGATCCGGAACGTCGCTAGCGTTCTCATAAAATCAACACTTGACATTCGAAGACGCATTTCTCTTCATCAATTCCATCGACGCACCGTCCAAAATGGTCGAAAGAGATGCTTCATTTTGTCGAATTCCTCCCTACTGTAAAAGATTCTGGCTATGACGTCCTTGGGCAATCTACGATCCATGCACTCTCGAAGCAATCTGTATTCGGGTTGAAACAAGCTCTTGCCAAACACGAACAATCTGTCGTAATCCAACCAGTCGGGTCGCGACAACAGATTCATCAACAGATTGGTCTTTCCACAATTCGATTTTCCCACTATCAAGCCTCTTATGCTTTTGGGAAAGAACTCGTTATTCGACCTCTTGGTCCGGACGTCGTTCCAAGACATATCTTTAATGTTCATCTTTGTTTATTTTTTGTTATTTTAGATTTTTTCAAACACAATTTTTATGTTTTTTCAGACTCAGTTTTATAAATATTATTATTTATTTATATTACACCGTTCCAAGTTCTCTTCAATCCAGATCCACTCGTCATTTTGGCCAAATCTTGTATGGGTACCACAGCATTCTTACAATCTTTCCAACTTTTCGGCGATCGCTCTAACATAGCTCGCTTCGACGGCAGACTGATCAACTTGTCGATCAACGTGTCGGCTGCCCTCTTGCCAGCCACAGAAGCTATCCTACCACTGGCTTCGGAAGCGGCTTTCTTACCAGCATCCAAAGCCGTCTTCTTACCGACCTGAAATGCGGTCGATGCAAGTTTTCTACCTGCATCGCTCGTGAACGCTCGCATTATAGAATCGACGATGCCAGAACCGCCTTGAACGTAAGTTCTGACGTATCACCTGTTCTTTATCACCAACATATTTATAATATATATTTTGGTTTTTTTCACTGGTAAATCGTTTGTTGTTTAAATTACTTTTATTATGTTGTAGTGTAAAATTTACTCTTTTTATTTTATATTTTTTGTTTGTTTCTCTCTCTACTTATTATATATCAATCCTTCAATTCGTTCATCAGTCTTTTGTAATCGCGTTTATTCAAAACCTGCTGCCTCAACAATTCATCGCATATGCTGACTATCTCATTATCTGATCCAGTGTTACCAGCGCGTCTACTTGCCATCAACAAACTCAATCTCTGAGACAGAGCGTCAGAATCGCTCAGAAGAAAAGTGGTTTTCACCCCTTTGCCAGTCACCGACTCGACGAACTTCTTATTCATATCCCATATGGGTTGCACCACCTTCGTCCACTTGTAACCTCTGTTGGCTTTGGGTCTCGTTTCTCTGGCATCGTTATTTCTCTTCATGGCGTGGGTCTGAACCAGAATGTCGCCGTAATTGTCGAAATCCTGCTCCCTGTAATCTCCAGGCTTGTTGAAAAGGAGCAATTTGCGCAGTCTAGGAGTTAATTCGTACCTATTCGAACCGACGATTAAATTATCATTATCCTCTTGCACTTCTGTGTCGCCAACAAAAGTTCTTCCTTATAAATTCCAACGAACCCATTCTCAAGGAACTCTCTTTTATGGGTCTCAATTCTTCAACTATCTCCTTCTTGCTTCGTTCCTGAACCTCCGTCACTGGTTTAAGTATTTTTGTGGCTTCGCGTCGCAATTCCATCTCTCCAAGACGTCTGCTTCTGTCAGCCGATTGAATGCTCTTCTTGGCCTGTTCATATTCGCTTAAACGTTGATCTCTACGTTTAGAATCTGTGATGTGTAAAAACATTTTTTCGTTTTCTAAATTATTAATATTTCCTTTAGAGTATGCTAACTTGAGTTATTTTATTATTTTCAAAATCAAATGTATAATTATTTTTATGTTTTATGTTTTAAGTAAATAAAAATCTTCTGTCTTTAATATAATAACTAAAACCAGTTGAGGAAAAACATTTTACAAGATAAACCTCTATACATGCGTTTGCCTTGAACGCGTTAAATATCGCATCACCGATTATTCACTCGGTAACGAACTCGAGAACTTTGAAAAAGTTTGAAAGTTTTAGCGTATAAGAAACCAGTTTCTGATTTAACGCGTTTATAATAATTATATCCGTTAAAATGGTTCATTCATATCTCCGAACATTATAACAAGTAAATTAAAATTTCAGTCACCTCTTAAACCTGATTGAGTGGAAACGCGCTTTTATTGTATATTATTAAAACATTCACACCGGAACAAAACATGAGTGTCTATTATGATACAATTTTATCGGAGTCGATTTATAGTCGGACTCTATTGAACGAAAACCTTCATTCACACCGAAACAAAACATGAGTGTCTATTATAATAGAATTTTATCTCTTAAATTCATCTAAGTGAAAAAGGTTTTATAGTGGAATTTTTATTTGAATGAAACAATTCTACGAACTGTTTTATTTGAATGAAACAATTCTACGAACTGTTTCATTAAAATTATCTTACAAATTTCGCTGTGACAAAACGTGAACAGATCGGTTCTAATTTTTTAAAACTCAATTTTCAATGTCATCATTAAACGAAAACCTTCATTCACACCAGAACAAAACATGAGTGCCTATTATGATACAATTATCGGAGTCGATTTATAGTCGGACTCTATTGAACGAAAACCTTCATTCACACCGAAACAAAACATGAGTGTCTATTATAATAGAATTTTATCTCTTAAATTCATCTAAGTGAAAAAGGTTTTATAGTGGAATTTTTATTTGAATGAAACAATTCTACGAACTGTTTTATTTGAATGAAACAATTCTACAAACTGTTTCATTAAAATTATCTTACAAATTTCGCTGTGACAAAACGTGAACAGATGATTCCATCGGTTCTAATTTTCTAAAACTCAAGTTTCAATGTCATCATTAAACGAAAACCTTCTTTCACACCGAAACAAAACATGAGTGTCTATCATGATACAATTTATTGGAGTCGATTTCATAGTCGACACCATTGAATGAAAAAAGCTATTTATTTACACTGAGTACAAAATTGAAAAACTCCTCAAAACCGATTCTATCACTATTCGCCCCACAAAACTCGCGAGGTGAATCGACAAATCGGGTTTTCGCCGATCAAATCGCACCCTGGACCGTCCCAAACACGATCGCGAACGTGGTGGTCCAGAAGCGGCAAACCGCCTTTTTTCCACCTTTGACCGAAATCGGTCTTAAAACAAAATTTTTAAAAATCCTCGATGAGTAACGGCGCTTTACGCTCACTTTTCGACGTTGGCCAACGTCGAAAAAACGTTTTGAGGTCGATTTTTCCTGGTCTAGAATCGGCAAATGGGTTTCGCCGATCGCATCGCACATTAACAGTTCGAACACCCGTTGGCGAACGTAGGTGGTCCAGAATCGGCAAACCGTTTTTGATGCTGGTCCAGAACCCCAAAAGTTTTTTGCTCGCGTTCACCAACGATGGATCGATGGTCTGATCCGCGATGGGAACGTAGAGAAAAATTTTTAATGTACATTTTCTTAAAAATTTCGTACATTTTTCACTTTTTGAGCGATGTGTCGAATCTACACGTTCGCCAACGGGTGTTTGAATGTGAAAAGTGCGATCTGTGGGCATCAAAAACAATGGCCGATTCTGGACCACCACGAAAAAACGACATTTTTGTACACGTGTACACGATTTAACACTGAATCCCAATGGCGTGTACCGTACATGTACGTGTACTTGTACAGTACATGTACAAAGTGGTCCAGAATCTGCCTTTATTACCTACTCACGAGACCCTATACGGCGTCTTCTATTCGGCTGAACCCAAGTCTCACTCCTAAACGGTCGGAACCCAAGTCTCTCTGAACTAGCTTGTTCCCAATACTTTATACCTGGTCTTGGGATGGTCAAATGACAATATTTCAAGATGCCTAAACATGGCACGCGACATTTCTGAAGATAAAATCCCCGTGCGCCAATGCATATGCCATTAATCGTGTCCCGAGATATAATATATTTAATAGCCGTGAAATTAACGAGCATGGTGATATTTTATTCTGATTAGTAATATGTCAGAGAAGTATCCCACTGCGAATCGCCTAAGGCTAATTATCTAATTAAACATGTGTGCTTACTACACAGAGAGAAGAAATATATACATATATCTGTACTTGAAAGTAGGGGGAGAGGACCTCCTCCCTTTAGACTGGCTTTGCCCTGGCAGAGTCCATATTTGAAATTGTCAAACCCCTGGTTCATATTTTTAATCTGTCATTTATGCAAGGTAAAGTCCTAGACAAAATGAAAATAGCAAAGGTAATACCTATTTTCAAAGGAGGAAATTCTCGGGAAGTAGGAAACTATAAACCGATAAGTATATTACCGTTGTTCTCCAAGGTTTGTGAAAAATTAATGTTTCGGAGACTCTGATTTCCTGAACGATTTCAACATACTTTACGAACACTAGTACGGTTTCCGTAAAAATCAATCTACTATACACCCAATTTTGCATCTAATACAGTATGTCGCTGAAAGTAACGATAAACTAACCAAGGACTCGACCCTTGCGGTGTTTATAGATCTGTCCAAGGCATTTGATACCATCAGCCATGAGATATTATTAAAGAAATTGAAATTTTACGGTATATGAGGAATATGTAACTCTTGGTTTCAAAGTTACTTATCGGACAGGCAACAGTTTGTGGAATATAATTCCCACCAATCTTCATCTCGAACAGTTACTTGAGGTGTTCCTCGGGGCTCTGTGTTGGGACCTACTCTCTTCCTACTTTACGTTAATGATATGAGATACTCCACTACTCTTAACTAATTATCATTTGCCGACGATACATCACCGTTTACTACAGGACATGATTTGAATGTTCTAGAGACAAAAGTGAATTCTGAGCTAGCTAAAAATTTTAACTGGTGTTGCTGCAACAGGATTTAGGTTAACGCTAACAAGTGTATATACATTGTGTTGCATCCACAAACAGTCCCCATAAAGCCGACAAGTTAAACATACTCCCCAATAGCTCCAAACTCTCACCTGTTGGTAAAACTTTAAATAAAGCTGTGGTTATGTTCTTAGGAGTATACTTTGATGAACATATTAATTTCAAGTATCACATATCAACCATATGCTCAAAAATGTCTAGCGCGATTTACTGTTTGAACAAAGTAAAACACATTCTGCCTTAGAAAGCGTTGAAATTATTGGATTTTGCACTTGTTCATAGTCACCTACTATACGCAATACTAGCCTGTGGGCATGTGTCATCTACCAGTAAAATTAATAATCTGCAGAATCGAGCGATGCGAGTTAGTAGCCCCAAAACGTTTAACAGTCATACTGATCCCTTATTCAAAGAGAATTATATTTTGAAATCTAAGGATCTATACAAATTGAATGTCTCCCTATTTGTGTACGACTGGAAAAATATGAATTTACCTGACTCATTCAAGTCATTTTCCAATATTCATTCCACATTCAGAAGTCTAACAAGACAAGCTGGGCTGATACAAACACACAAACCAAGAACCCAATTCTCTGCCAACCTGCCGAAACATAGTTTCCCAAAGATTTGGAATGACACTGAAATGGGCTCACGATCACTACCCACCAGATACGTCTTTAAGAAACAACTGATTAGGGAATGTATACATCGTTATTCCTCGAATGTCAAATGTACATATCACATGTGCCCAGATTGTAGGCCTACCACTTGAAAGATATTCATACCCCATTCTCGGTATAACCTACAGTTTCTCGTGGAAACCCGTGGATGTATTACAGTGCCTGCCCCTATAACAAACAAGTCTGCTCTACTGGTAATACAGGACCAGCTAACTGAAGTTCGGGGTATAAGTCTTCAGTTAATATGGATAACACACCCTACACTACGTAGTGGCAACCTAACTGATTAACAGAAGAGTTGATACCCCCTTTATGCTTCTCTGATTCTGTTGGAAAAATCATTTGTTATCTCATCCAAAAGACCTCAAATGTATTCCCTTAAACCCTTCAAATGTCTAAGCTAGGTCGTCCTACAATCATACAGCTGATCTGATGAGCCTTGGGTGGTGGCATCTGTGGTCAACTTTCCTCAGAGCATCTACTCCATTATAGTGTAGTTTCTTCATGTTTTCCAGGAGGCAGCAGGAAGACAGCCAATCGGCTATGCTGTCTCCCAACAATGTACCTTTATGTTTTGTATTTATAATGTATTTTTTATGAACATGTAATTGTTTTGGTATGTTGTTAAATAAATTATTCTATTCTATTCTGTTACTTATTATGTTAGTTGATAACGAATGTCGAATAAGGAACTGGGAATGAGTAACGGCTGTCACGTCCGTCGACTTGACGGCAGTCTTAATATAATTGCAACAGTTTTCCCGGCGAAATCGACAGTTTGGCAGATTGTAACACGGAATTCAGGTTTATTGAATGACACCTCTCAAAGTGCTGTGAGCTCGCAATCAAAGCACTCGTATCAACAGGTTCTCACAAATGGCCCAAGAAAGTCACACGACAAGACTAGTCGGGTCGTGGGAGGCTTTGCAATTCGATTCGATACGAAATCGCCCCGATGCTTCGATTCGATTCGCACTGATTCCGAAGTTTTCGAATCGTCGAGATGTTCTCAAACTCCTACCACTTGTTTCCTCCAGAACTCTTATTCTATCATTAGGTCTCATGTACAGTAGACCTGATAATGGAAGAAGGATTCAAGGATGTTCCCAAACTACATTGATTCCGCTCTAGAATATTCTGCTTTTTTATCGATTTGCCCAAACATACGAGTCGCCCTTGAATACATACACAGAACGACACACGCGTGTGAATGGGTTAATCGATATGACACGAGTGCCATTGCGGAAGGATAGAACCAGAGGCCGCAGTGCCATGTTGATTAACCCATTCACACGCGTGTCGTTCTGTGTTTATTACACGCCCTCACGTCTGTAAAAAAACAATTATTAGAAGGACACTCAACTATTCATTTGACAATTATCAACAAAAAGAACACATTTTGTCGCCAACCAGACTGGCTAGGGGTAACCGTGTTACTCTTTCGTCCCCTGATTTCCAATGTGTTCTGTGTGCCTACTGGCACATAGAACACATTGGAACTCAGGGGGGAAATTTTCAGATATCGCTGGGGATTGAAATTGTAATTGCGGTGAACGATTTGTAGAAGAATCCATTGAAATTTCGCTTCTTAATAAAAAATATTCTGTCAACGATTTCCGTTCCACATTATGTACGGATCAGATTTTCATTTTCCGCACGGTCTGGTGCTGCAGATGAGGATTTCAAAGGACAGGCGTGTAATAAAATATTGAGTTGCGCTTGGTGATAATTTCAGCTGCAAGAAGGTGCAATATTTATAATTTGAAGAGCCGTAAGATTCGATTCGAGATTCGATACGATTCGAAATTTTCTGCTTGATTCGATTCGGGATTGAATTTGATCCGACATCTTTTGTGCATACATCGTGCAATCTCTTCGTATTAGAACAAAAACAAGAAACATTCTGTGAACAATGTTTCAATAAAAGACGGTGAATATCACATCTCAAGGCATTGTGACCGGTGATTCTCAAGGAATTAGTTTAAAATAAGTTCAAGTTTATTGGACAGAGTTCCAGACTACGGGGGTTAATATCTTCCTTCGAAAACACTTGAAAGGGCACCCCTCCCACATAGAAACACCTTCCCCAAAAGATCAGCTTTTTTGGACGGATCGTCCCGGTGCGAAAATCGACTTGGGATAAAACGTGCCGAGGTGATTTTGATTTCAAGTATCGTCATTGGTGGTTCTCGAAAATTATGTTTATGGAATTTCAAGCTTATTGGACAAGGGCGATCGTGGCTATACTTTGGGAGTTAATATCTCCATTCGAAAAAAACTTGAAAACTACTCCACCCCTCCACACTGGATAAACAAAGCACAATACTTAAACGTAGGCTACAGACATATCGCGACTTGGGGGAAATACTCACGCAGACATACCATCTAATATTTTTATCGAGGGTGGAGATATCAAAATAAAAATGGTTTAAAAAGTACATCTTAGTTTGGAGGTGGCATACCACAACACGAATATTGCTAACATTGAATACGGTGAATCCCAGTTAACCCTTTACCCAACGCAGTCGATATCAAATTTTATTATTTTAAATATGATTTTTTTCAAATTTTTCAAACAATTTCAACAAAACCATATCATGTGTCCCCTCGTGGGAACGAGCTCGACAAGCTCGTTCCAACGAGGGGTCACATGATATGGTTTTGTTGAAATTTATTGAAAAATAATATTTTTTCAACTGCTGAATTTGCATATTACGCAGGCGGATGCGGGGGCGATTGGTTGGGTAAAGGGTTAAGCAACGAATTCCGCATATTAGTGGATCCAGTATATATACGGTTCCATTTTTCATTGTTTTCCAAATCAATTGAATCGGTCTGGGAATCTAGTACCACCTGATTTGGAGCAATAAAACTAGACAATCTGAGTAACATAATGTGAAAAAAGACAGGTAGTGAAATGTGTCGTAAAGCCCAGAGAGGTTGGGTGAAGAAAATGAGCAGCGAAAAGCACTGTAGCAAAAAAAAAACGCTCTAAATCGGCCAGGTTTTAAACTTGACAGCCCATTGTCCGGGTAAAAGATGTGGGGAGATGATAAATTAAAAAGAGGAAAAAATAAATAAATAAATAAAAATTAAAAGTGTTGCCGTCGATGGGGATTACATAGTACAGGCATGTAATAAATGTCGCTTCATATAAAATGCGTGGAAAGCGGATTTCCACCGAGAGAAAAATAAACTTGCATTTTGTGAAAAAGAAGTATTAGAAGAAATGTTTCAAGTAAAGAGATCTACGAGTTCAACCTGGAGGTCTATTAGCCGAATCTTTATTTGTGCTTTTGATGCTTGTTCGTGCTACTTATTCTGTCACGGTGATAGCTAAAAGTGGCGATTTTCTTGTTTAAAAGTGTAAATATTTTCAATAATCTTCCTGAATGGGTTAAACATAAGAATGTGCGTTTATATAACGGACCCCGAAAAACGATTTGTCACTCGAACTCTGGAAATTAAGCATGAAATTTAATGCCCATTAGGGCGCATTTGTTGAACGCCACATGGGCTATCTGATAACGGATCAAAGAGGTATTCTTCTGTTGTCATTATCTGGGTAATTACGGCCAGTTAATAGGTGGCTGTTTTAGAAAACAGTGAATCACACATGTTCTGGACACACATCCATATTACGCATCTATCCTGTCACCGAATGTCACGGAGATACCAAAATTCGAGTCTTTCAAAGGAACTTTAAAGCGAGTGTTAAATTAAGATAGATCTAAGCGGCCAAGTTCAAGAGAAGCGATGAAACTGATGAAACTGAGAATTAATGTTTTGGTTATCTAAATAAAAATCGGGGGATTTCTCGAAAAATTCATTCCAGCCAATTCCAGTCGGAAAGTATGCAAGGCTGTGGGTCGTTGCGAGTAGATGGGGAGGTCCCATGCTATAGGTTAGAGGAGGTGCCGCATCGGTGCGAAAATATAGGCACGTTGTGATGTAAGGGGAGCCACAGAGCTCATATTTAGAATAGGAGCAGTCGCGGGCCAAGTCGGTGGCCATATATTTTTTCACTCGATCCGCAAGTATACAGAAGAAGTCTCCTTGGTTACGAATCGAAATTAAGTATTTTTATTGTTTACTAATCATATATATTTCATTTTCAGGTTATTTTATTCAACTTTGTGGGGAGTTAGTTTAGTATAGTAACTGGGACAAAGTTAGGAGGCCTTAAATAAAACTGTGAGCGCTAAGTTGTCGAACGGTTCGTCGTGTTGCCTTTTGTCGCGTGTTTACAATTTTCCCTGTCCGATCGCGTAATTTTGTCTTGATGATGGCGAGCAAGTCTGTTCAGACGGAGGTAAGTATGGAGGTAAATACGTGTAATATCGCGGTCCAGGTCAACGGTGCCAACGGAGTAAGTATTGGTGTGCAGACAGAGGTCACTGGGGGTGTCGGTCAGAGCCGGGTTGGTGGGGCCACCGATGGCGATATTGGGCTTGAAGTTTGTAAACAGTGTTCTATGATGTATGGGGACTGTCGCTCGATGGGATATGGAGAGGTATGTGCAAACTGTCAGGAAATCCTTCGCCTACTTGAGACAATTGTTAAGTTTGAGGGGGAGATTGCTGAGCTGAAGGGAAAACTTGGTAGGGCGGGGCTGTCTGGAGTTACGCCTGTGAAAGTGGCTTTCCGAGAAGGATGGAAGATTGTCGGTGGTTCCAAGAGGAAACATGGGGGTAGAACCTTTGATGTGAATGAGGTAGGTGATGAGGTGGGGGCTGCTAGAAAAGTACGTAGGACAGATGAGGGGGGCCCAGGCCGGAGCAATGCTGTAAAGCGTTTGGCGTGGACTACCAAAAGTGGTAGGAAAGGGGGGCCAGAGAAGCAGGTAGATAGGGGTGTAAAGTCCAAAGGCAGTGGGGAGTGCAGCACCAGAAACAGATTTGATGTGCTCGATTCGGAAGAGACAGAGGAGGAGATGGAGGTAGTTGCAACAGATAGTAGCTTGGGGTCTAGGCCAGGAAAAAGGAGGAGGGATCCGGGGGAAGACCAGGGGAGTAGTCCAGGTAGCTCAGGGCCTGGAAAGAGACGGAGGGACAAGGATAGGAGTAATCCTAGGTCAAAGATACCGATACCGATATTGATTCCGAGTGGGGCTGTTGGAGAGGACGAGGACGCTGTAAACAACAGGAGACTAGAGGAGATAAATAGGGCGAGGTCCAAAAGTAAGTTGGTGGTTGCGGGAAGTAGCATAGTTCGGGGGATCGACAAGGTTGTCTGTGGTCCGGACAGTAAAAATAGAACAGTTCTGTGCTTTCCGGGGGCTAAAGTGGAGGACCTGAGGGATAGAGTGGACGGTATTGTAGCTGGGTCGGGGCCTGATCCGGTAGTGGTATTACATGTGGGGTCCAATAACATCAGGGAGAGGAAATCAGTTCGTTTGGTGGACACATACAAGGACCTAATTAGTAAGCTACTTAGCAGGAATGCTCGGATCATCGTTTCAGGGGTGCTCCCCGTTATGGGTGGTGGGAATGAGAGGAACTCGCGGATTATGGCACTAAACGAGGAGCTGGAATAGCACTGCAAAGACTTGGGAGTACATTTCATTGACCACTGGGATTCATTCTGGGGACAAGGAGAGTTGTATGGGCGAGACGGATTGCATTTAAGTAGGATGGGTACAGACCTGTTGGGCCAAAAAATCTTACAGGTGGCTGGGCCTTTTTTGGAGAAAAGGGGGGTAGGGGACCACAGCCGGTAACCCAGAGTGGCACAAATGCTGGGAACATAGGAAGAACAACAAACATGCACAATACAGGGACATACCAGGGTTATAATAATGTGCCAGTGATGACAAAAAAACAAAGATTCATTAAGTCTGGGTACTGCAACATCCAGGGTCTGCACAAGAAAGTAAGCGAAATATCAACAATGATGGACGAAGGAGACTTCGATATAATGGGTCTAAGTGAGACGTGGATACGACGGGATGAGCGGGTTGATCAGATGAAGGGTTGCGTGTGGATAGGGGCTGGGCGAACTGAGGGTCAGAAACGGGGTGGGGGTGTTGGCATCTACGCTAAAGAGGAATTACAGCCCTCATTGATTACAGATCTCACAAAAGCAAGGACTCAGACTCCAGTATCCAACGAAATAGTCTGGGCAAAAATCAAGTTAGGAAGCAGGAGTGTTGCCGTTGGTGTTGTATACTTAGCAGTGGAGGGAAGTAAGCCCGAGTGGAATGATTCAATATATACAACTCTTAGATCGAATATCACAGAGCTTGGGAGCAGAGGGTTCAGTATTGTCCTAATGGGGGACTTCAATGGGCACATCGGGGATAAGGAGGAGGGCATACAGGGAGGTGATAGGAAAATTAACACGAATGGGAGGAAGATGTTGGACCTATCAAAAGAGCTTGGTTTAAAGATCCTGAACAGGGATGCGAAATGTAAGGGTAAATGGACCTGGGAGAGGAACGATAAGAAAACAATACTTGATTATATACTCACTGACATTAGCGTATGGAGGGAGGTTATAGATGTAGAAATAGATGACGAGGGAAAAAATGACTTGGGTAGTGATCACAACCTGATAACAGTTAAGATTATGGGCAAAAAGACGAATAGAGACAGAAATACCTTCAAGGAAGTTTGGGGACTAAAACAAGGAGCCGACTGGAAGCAGTTTCGGGAAAAACTAAAACCAAATCTTGAATGTATACCTAGGGATGCAAATGTCCAGAGTATTTCAGATGGCATAGTAAATAGCCTAACAGAGGCAGGGAAGGAGTGTATAGGAAGGGTGAGGGTCCCAACGAGAGAGCTTGGATACAGGGTTAACGAGGGACTGAAAAAGGCTATAAAAGAAAGGAAGGTAAAATGCGCTGCTTACAGAAGAAGTAGGAAGCTTAAAGGGGTGGATAACAATGACACGAGACTAATGAAAGGAGAATATGAACTGGCACGGAAAAAGGTGAATGAGATAAAGAATAATAATAGGAAGGAGCGCAATTGCAGTCTTGCCAGAACAATAAAGAAAACGGGGGGTTCGAGCTCAAACGTATTTTGGAACTGGGTAAATAAACGGGGGAAAAGTAGTGTGCAGAGTATCAAAGTGGATGGGGAAAGTACAGAAGATAAAGGCCGTATCGCTTCAGAGTTAGTCAAGCACTGGGAAAAGATAAACGATACGCGATGGGGCAGTGGGTCCCCACCAAAAAGAAATACACTGGTGGAGGAGAAGCTATCCAATCGTGTATGTAGCGAAATAACGACAGAAGAAGTGCGGAACGTGGTCTCGAAATTAAAAAATGGTAAAACGGGAGGGACTGATGAAATTCCGAACGAATTCCTCAAAAATGGAGGGGAGGCACTTACTGAAGTCCTGACAAACCTTTTCAACCTGGCTCTGCGAAAGCAAGAGGTCCCCAGAGAGTGGAGGGAAAGTAAGGTGTCGTTCATACACAAAAAGGGGGATAAGGAAGTTCTAGATAACTATAGGGGGATATCAGTTAGTAGTAACATCGGAAAAGTATTCTGTAAGGTCATATACGGTAGACTAGAGGAAGTTATTGAAGAGAAAGGTTTTTTAGGAGAAATTCAAAATGGTTTCAGGAAAGGACGAAGAGTCACTGATCACCTATTTACACTCACCCAACTGATAGAATCAACAAAGGCTGAAAAGAAAAAGATGTTTCTGGCATTTCTAGATGTGAAAAAAGCGTACGACCGAGTGTGGAGGGAAGGTATGTGGCGAAAGCTCGAGGGCATCGGACTGGGGGTGACTTTGTGGGAATCATGAAAGCACTGTATACAGATGTGCAAAGCCAACTCAGTCTAGGGAGTATCACTACAAAACGAGTCCCTATGGATATAGGCCTGAAGCAGGGGTGTATCTTTTCACCGATTTTGTTTGCATTGTATATTAAAGATTTAGGGGACGAACTAATTCAGAGTGCGGAGGGGGTAAATGTTGGAGACATAAAGATACCAGGCTTATTCTTTGCGGACGACATGGTGTTAATGTCTAGAACTGAACAGGGGCTAGAGAAACTGCTGGAAATTGTTGGTAGATATGGGAACACTTGGCGGCTCGAACTAAATGAAAATAAAAGCAAGGTAATACCCGTTGGACGCAAGGTAGATATGACGAAGAGATGGAGAGTGGGGGAGTTCTCAATCTCCGAAGGGGAAAGCAAACAAATCACTGTAGGAGAAACGGGAGAGTATGAGTATCTAGGGGTAAGCATAAATATAACGGGAAGATGGGTGTACAGAAATTACTCAGCCAAACTGATTCTGAAGGGGAAAAGAATTCTGAACCAACTAAAACTTTTAGGGAAAAATAGTTTCAACAAGGTCTTTGTGGGGAAAACACTGTGGGAGAGGGTGGGTTTACCAAGTATAACGTATGGCACGGACGTGATTCCATTAAACCAAACCGTTATTGAGAAGTTGGAAAATACTCAAAATGATGCCGGCAGATGGATAACAGGGTCGAGTAATGCTGCAGCTTTGGAAGCAGTAAGGGGGGAGCTTGGGTGGATGAAAATCAAGGACAGGGTAGATTTGGGAAAACTGTGTTACTTTAACTACTTGAGAAACCTGCCTGACAACCGGTGGTGCAAATTGATGCTCGACACCATTTGGAATTCTAATATAGAAACGGGGTGGTCAAAACATGTGAGGGAACTAATGGACAATTACTCTATAGAGGTCACAAACATAGAAGTAGGAATGAAAGAAGGCAAAAGGTTTGTCAAAGAGAGAGTCATGGAAGATTGCAATCGAAACTGGCGAGCAGGGGTTAGCGTGAAAAGATCACTGCAGGGGTTACAATATAAAGAAAAGCCAGCTTTTGAGAAGTACCTAGATGGCACCTTTGGAGGGTCACTGCTGTTCAAACTGAGATCAAGATCACTGGAGCTTCGGGGAAAAATTGGGAGAGATGGGGAAAAGGGATGCCAAATGTGCCACTCTGGAGTAGTGGAGACCCTGGAACATTTTCTCTTGGAATGCCCACAGTATATACCTCATAGAATAAAATTTACTGGAAGAATAATGCAGAAGTGGGGTGAAGAAACAAAGGATAGATGGCTGAAGGGGGACACGAGGGAGAGGGTAGGAATGCTTATTGAAGAAATTGAAAAAGAGGAAGTGAGGGACACTATTAAGCAGTTTATATCTGAATGCTGGGAGGAGAGGAGGGGAAGAGGGGGTGGGGTGCAGGGGGAATGATGGCCTTCTCTTATGAGGACCGCGACAAATCAGCGGCTGGCCAAAGAGTTATTATTATTATTATATATGAGAATAGGATCAGAAACACGAAGTACGAGCTCAGGAAGCTAATTGCACTTAGGTAAACGGCATTACCTGTGTTGGAAGGCAAGCCATACGTAGGCAGAGTAGGCTTTGCCTGTATGAACATTGTTCTGGGACAAACGTAAGGGAGAATTTAACTCCATTGGTGGCGGCTGCTTGTGTGGAAAGCGTCAAGTAAAGTGACAAGAAGCTAGTGGCCGTGCGACGGTTTGTTTTCTTTTTCTTTTGTATTCCATGTAAGTCACCAATTATCATATTTGTTTTTATGTATATATGTATTAAAATTGTTGTTTCAGTGAACCCCTGTTGATTTATGCTTTTCGGAGAAAAGTTATTAACCCCTTCAGGATAAGAACCACCCCAACAAAAGTGAAACGGGCGGGTTCGTCACGGTGAGACATACGTTCACGTACGGATTCAGGCAACACTCCTTGAGTTTGGCTGAATACGCGGCGTGATTCTATTTCCCCCATCAACGACAAAGCCTGGTTTCCGACATCTGGCGAGGCTAACACCAGGAATGTCCTAAAAGGTAATAATTAAAAAGTTCAAAATCAACAGGCTCACTCAATGACAATTTTAATACATGCTTCTGTTTTAATGTTCATACAGGTTGCCGCAATGAAATTTTTATAGTTGTCATACTTCGTGTAGGGGTTAATCATTGGTTAAATTAGCTCTTAAATTCGATCGGCGAATTTAAAATAACGGTGGTGGACATTCTCGCGTAATAATAGGACGCAGTGTAGGATAGGCAATAATTAACCCTAAGGGTAAAAAAAAATATTTTTTTGTGTGAAATTTTTAGTGATAAATTTCGATAATGGATACCCCAAGCTTGGAACAATTAATTAATATGGGTGAGCAGTTGGGCTTCGCGGGTAGTGAGTTACAAAAATTTGTGAAAGATGAACAAAAGCGCGTGGCGAAAGAAATGACCGCAGAGTTAGCGCGTCAGGTTATGTTGAAGCGCGAGGAGACTGCTTTATGGACAGCCAAACGGGAGAAAGAAGCTGCGTTAGAGCGTGAAGGGGGAGAGAGAGAAGCTGCTCTTGAGCGTGAAAGGTCTGATAGGGCGCGTGAGGAGGCTGAAAGGCAACATGAGAGGGAAATGGAAATTTTAAGTACCAGGGCGCAGTTACCCGGAGCTAATGGTAGACAGGGTGTAGAAAGTCTCGTGGGAAACTAAAGAGCACCATATCCCCACTTGCCAAAGTTCAATGAACAGACTGATGACATTGACGCTTACGTATAGAGCTTCGAAAGGTTTGCCTCAAGTCAGGGTTGGCCGGATGATGCCTGATTTGTCAGTCTTAGTCCGCTGCTTGCGGGCAAGTCGCTACAAGTATATGTGAGCATGCCCCCTGACCAAGCTAATGACTACGGTGAGCTGAAAAAGGCTATACTCAAGAGGTACCAGCTCACCGAGGAGGACGAAATTCCGAGAATGTAAGGCTGAGAAGGGTGAAAGTGTATACCAGTTTGTGTCAAGGGCCACAAGATATTACGACCGATGGGTCGAATTATCTGAAATTGAAGAGTCATTTCCCTCCCTGAAAGACTTACTTATCAGGGAGTAGTTTATGTCAACGTGTGTCCCCGAGATGGCACTGTTTGTTAAGGAGAGGAAGCCAAGTAGCGTGGAGGAAATGACTCGGGTGGCCGATCAGTATTTGGAGGCTCATGGGGGAGGTATGACCCAGGGTAGGTTGGGCAGGAATGGGAGTAACGTGGTTGCAAAGGCACCCGTTAGGAACCCAAGCCCCGAGCCGGAAAGTTCCATGGGGAATCAGAGAGAGTCAGGGCCCAGGGACACAACTTGCTTTGTGTGTAATAAATGGGAGCACCTGGCCAGAGACTGTTGGCAGAAGGCTATGACGGGGAGATCAAACGGGTGCCCAGCAAGGAATGGGAGGAGGGACCCGTCCCCGATCAGTAGTGGCAGTAGAATTAATTCAATGCAGCCCGTGTAGAGGAGGCAGACAGCGGCATTCTGTCAAACAATTGGACCTGAAAGGAGCCCACTGCGCCGAGCATTAGAGGCTGAGTAGCTCAGGCTGGAAGGGGGGCAAGTATTGCCTATAATTAGTGGACTGTACGAGGGATACCCATCCATTGGTAAAAAGGAGGAGATGCCGGTGTACCCAGCGTATGTGGGTGACCGGGAAGTGCGTATGCTACGAGACACAGGGTGCAGTAGCGCGGCGGTGAAGAGGGAACTCGTTGGCAACGGACAGCTAACTGGA
Organism: Pictodentalium vernedei; assembly: GCA_031216915.1. Lineage (NCBI taxonomy): Eukaryota > Metazoa > Mollusca > Scaphopoda > Dentaliida > Dentaliidae > Pictodentalium > Pictodentalium vernedei. The sequence continues at coordinate 603,347,342 of CM062295.1, read as the reverse complement.
CACGACCACATGTGCGTGCTAATAGATGGGACGATTAGGAGGTTCCCTCTTGTGAGGGTGAGGGTGGATACCCCTTTCTATAGCGGTGAGATAGAGGCAATGTGTATTGAGGCGCCCATCTATGATCTCGTGCTTGGGAACATACCCGGGGTATGTTCGGAACCCGACAAGACATGGTCGGAGAGGAAGGTACCCAAAGCGGCATCGGTGGCGGTCACCCGAGCCCAAGCCGCGGAGGCAGTGCGGCCAGTAAAATCACTGGAGGAACCAGTGGAGTTGTGTAAGGAGGCACAGGTAGAGTGCACAATGGAGGCCCCAAAGGTTAACCCTTCGACGACGGAAGTCAAGGGAGTGGCTGAACAGAAGCAGCCAATGTATGTGGACGAGGGGGGGGGGCATGGTAAGGATCGGTACGGAAGTAGACCAAAGCTTAGGAGCTTTTGGGTCTTCAAAAGGTGACCGTGCTCCGGCCGACACAGGTGGGTAGTCCGCGGTTACAGTGGGAGGGGCCATACGCTGTAACAAAAATAATGGGCGACGGTCATTACCGAGTGGACATAGATGGATGTGGAGTGGTTTACCACGCAAGGTTTTTGCGGAGATGCCAGGATATAAGGGGCACTGAACCCACGCGAACGGCGGGGGAATGGACCTTAGGCCAGAAGAGGCCGCAAGAGGTGGCCAGAGGAGCCACACAATGGCACCAGAGACGTCGAGTTAGGAGGGGCCCCTGGGACTTGGAGAGGGGCACCCAAGGGAGGATTGGGAGTTAATATACAGAACATTGCCTCGAAGGCAGCGGGCTCTGGTACGGCAGGTGTTGGACGTGAAGATGAGTGGGGTCCCTGGTGGAGGACACGCCCAGGGAATAGGTCCCGGTGGAGGGGGCAGAGGGCTCTGTAGGGCTTAGTAAAGGGCCCGCCACACATGGAAGTATTGAAAGTTAGTGCCTAACATGGGCAGGTAACCCGCCGACGGGCATGAGCCGGGGCGGGGCACCCTATCCAAGGATGGGGGCGAGTTAGTGAGATAATGGGAGTTGAGGCAAGGGGCCCATCGGCTGGCTTGGGTCAGGGTGGATACCCCTTGCTAATATACGCGGCGTGAATCTATTTCCCCCATCAACGACAAAGCCCGGTTTCTGACATCTTTTGCGGTCGGAAACTCGATTCTGAAAGTGTCTCAGTGGAAAAATACTCGTCATGAACTGGAATCATCATCAATGCGTACTCTTTGCACAAAGTGTGGGAACTGCCCTGTAAACATTGCGTCCATTGTTGTGTTGAATCGTTTACCGATGACGGCATCCATACCAACTGAGGAATTACATTCCATATTATTTATTTATTTATTTATTTATTGGTGTTTAAGGTCACATATTTCTGCACAATGGCTAATCATGCCCATGACAGTTTTACGGGTGGAGGAAGCCGGAGTACCCGGAGAGAACCACCGAGCAACGGCGAGCAACTGTCAGCTCCCCAACATACTAACTCCACACAAGCAGGGTTAGCATTGGTAAAGACAAGTGCACCATCGACATGCAGTACGCCTTAGTACACCGCGCCACCGTGCCCCCACGTGGGCAATGGGGGTGAAGTGTCTTGCCCAAGGACACAATTACATTTCATATAGCAGGTATAGTTTTAACTGCAATAACGGAAGGTCGACTTTCAGTTTTAGCGTGTTTTATGCAATTAATAAATGCATCGAATTTAAACAATTCATTCGTGTCTGACAGAGCGCATTGATTGAATTGGTTAAAAAACGAGTTGCAGTATGGAGAAAAAGTTGCGGCTCAAAATTACAGTATTTTTTTACATCAGAGTCAGGTCGTTAAGCGGTCAAATTCAATTCCAGCTAACCTCATATTTTATCTCTGATTTTCAGTTTCCACCATGGACAAGCATGCTAACCCTTTACCTAACATGAAAAGCAGACGACACTTGCAAACAAATTCTTGAATAACTAATTCTTTTCATTTTTTGTCTCGAAAACGTAGGGTATGACCCCTCGTTGGAACGAGCTCGACCATCTCGTTCCAACGATGGGTCATACCCTATGTTTTTCAGACAAAAAATGAAAACATAATGAAAATTAATTGGCGATTTTTGAGAATACCGCTGGCCGGTTTTGAACGTCACGTTGGGTAAAGGGTTAAAACTTCCAATTGCAACAGGTTGCAGTATTAACTGGTTGAGGGCTAGATTTTTGGTGGCCTGAATTTGTTATTCAGAATTTGTTTTATTACAAATTATTGGAGTGCCCACGGGCACTCTCCAGTAATTTGTAATAAAACAAATTTATATAAACAAACAAATATTTGTATTTGAATGAGTAGGAAACATGAGCAAAGAAAATGTGGGCTTTTGCTCTGGTACCCTCATTTTTTTGAAAGCCCTGATTGTGGCTTCTGGCATTCAACCAGTTAAAAATGATGCTACTTGAAATTTTGGTATTTTTTAGATCGACGCGCAGATGGCTAAACATAAAAGAATAGGGATACTCTCAGAGCGAGATTTTAGCACATCACGTGCATGGATAACGAGCGTGTTGACCTACTGTCAACATGGCGAGCCCTCCCCTTTAAATTGCCACAGTTATGACGTAGGGCTTCAGCGTCGTGTCGGGAACTGGCATTTTGGAAATTGGGGAATATGTGAGCGTTTGTTTCTGTCTATTTCTTGAGTTATGAACCCCAAAAAACAAAGACCAAACATAGTGTAAATGGGCGTAGCCCAAAAAAACAAAGGCCAAACATAGTCTATAAGTTTGGCCTTTGTTTTTCGGGGTTCATAACTCAAGAAATAGACAGAAACAAACTATCATTCCTTATAATTAAACTTGAGGGGCAATAAATTTAAACACTCTCTACTTTGCGGAGTTGTAATAAAAACCAGGTCGTATCATGCTTCCCAGTGAGGACTGAATAAAAAAGGCATAGTTTCCAAAAATTTTGTTTGAAATGAAGATACATTTTACTGAAACATGTTCTTGTGTCATTAAAAATGTTATTGACCAATGAATTGCGTAAGTTAAAAGGAACGCCATAGGTGACGCCCACACAAAACTTCAATGTTCTTTTCCACTTGATGTCATTTAAAGAAACGCTGGGTTAAATTTTTCCTGAGAAATTGAAAACACAGTTGGTAAATGTGGAGGTCGATACAAACCCAGATGACATGAAGTTGACTGAACTTTGTCTCAAAAAGAGTTCATTCGGGTTATTTGGAAATGGGAAAGTTTTGATTGCGGGAGTTTCGTTTGTGGATGCCATCGATGTCAGTGATGTTGCGTTTTGTTCATGTTGGCATTGTTGTGAACGAGGCTGATTTGTAATGTCACGGAGGACAGTGTTTTACTGATATTTTGTTTCTTTAAAGTTGGACATTTTCTGTTGTAACCGTGGACGGAACCTTCATTTCGATGTCCACTGACGTGCATAATACCAGTTGCACGTTAACAGTGTACTGGGTATGTTGTGCTACAATGCCTACATTTTGCATTTCGTGAAATGTCAGACATAAATTTTGAGAACTGATATCTTTTACACTCTTGTTAGTGAATCAGATACATTCAGTTGATGGTGAAAGGAGAGCACTGTGGTGTGGAGTGCAAGTTGGTGGCAATTTTATTTAAATCAGTCCGATTAATTTTATCTTTATGACCGGTTGGTAATAATTATGACCGGCCATTGTTTATGTTTGATTTGGGTAAAACGATAAACGTAGAGGACCATCTATTCATTTTAATTGCGTATAAAAAATTAAACACGGAATAAAAAGCATGATAAGGATTTCATTATTTGATTTTCTTTTTAAAGTATTTTTAAAATTTTATATAAATATTAATTACTTTTCATTTTGAAACAATATGAGCATGCAAAGGTTCTTTTTCATTCACACTGTGCAGCGTAATTTTAACGACAGGCATTGGGACGTGGTTTAGGGCGGGCCTAAATGCGTCTTTTCGGTTCATTGTGATATGAACAGAAAAAAAAATAGCCAATCATTTTACATGAAATGCATGAACAGAAAAAAAGGTTTAATTATAAAGATATTAAATGTTATCAATTTTATTCAAATTTGGACTGAAGTTCAATGGAATGCGGTGGTTGGAGATAATCATCATTGGATCTACTATTGTATTTCATTTTCTGTTCTATTCTCATTATTTTATTCCATAATCTAATTATGTTTAAATTTGGTTAAATTGTGTTACTGATGTTATTCATTTTGCCATACTGTAAAATGTGCACGGTTAATCAAGGTTTGGGAGCGGAGGGTTTTCTAAGTGGTACGCACCTGTCCTCCAATCCCGATTTACATCATTAAATGACAACCAAAATATGTTTGATCAAGATTACAATGTCTCGATCTTTTGTTCACTCTGCTCTCGCTGGACCGAAATGTTTTGGAGCCAAGTGGAATTTTTGTGTAGTGTCAAATGATTTTTTTAGTGACAAATAGAAGATTTTAGTGCCAAGTGGAATCTAATTGTAAATAAGAACAAATTAACCATGTATCGTCATTTCAGTGCCACAAGGCGCCAATCTGCAATGCAAAAGCTTGTTGCACTCAAAGAAGTGCGATATGTTAATTAAGTTAATTTAGTATTACCCAGCACTTTTAAGTATATAAATAAATAAATAAATAACTTCACCTGTAAATTTGTAGCAACGTAACGGCTGAAACCGGCCAGCGCTATTCACAAAAATCGCCAATTAATTTCATTATTTTTTCACTTTTTTGTCTCAAAAACATAGGTTAGGACCCCTCGTTGGAACGAGCTCGTTCCAATGAGGGGTCATATCCTATGTTTTTGAGACAAAAAAAAATTAAAAAACTAGCTATTCAAGATTTTTTTTGCAAGTGTCGTCTGCTTTTCATGTTAGGTAGAGGGTTAATTCAGATGACCCATAACAAAGAGCCATGATTGCATCTGTTACCTACAGATTACTAGACAGGCGTGAACTCTGTCTCGCCTGTGTCGTCAGACAGCGATCTAATCAAAAAACGACACCCTTAAATAATAAACTACAAGCCCTTGAGACCTACCGAAAGTATATATTTTTCGTTAGTACCGTTGGCAATGAACAACATGAACGTGGATTGTTAACTGGTAGAGTGCTAAATTATTTTTGGCCATAAAATCTTGTAACATGTCTTTGCCTTGTTACAATTTATGGAAGAGTGCCTATGGGCACTCTTCCATAAATTGTAACAAGGCAAAACGCTTACAGACTAAATTTATTTACTTATTGGTGTTAAAGGTCACATACTTATGCACAATGGCTAATCGTGAACGTGACAGTTTTACGGGTGGAGGAAGCCGGAGTACCCGGAGAGAACTACCGAGCATCGACGAGCAACTGTCAACTCCTCAACATTCTAACTCTGTTCAAGCTCCGCTCAGGCAGGGTTACAGCGGTTGAAGACGTGTGCACTATCGATGTGCAGTACGCCTTAGTACACGGCGTCATCGTGCCCCCACGTAGGTAACCTGGATAAAGTGCCTTGCCCAAGGACACAACGCGGGTCGTCCCGGACGGGATCAAACTCGGGACCTCTAGCACAGAAGTCCTACAGTCTCCCACTGAGCCACCGCGCTCCCCACAGACTACAAAATATCAGTTCAAAGATAATACAAAGCACATCCACTGAATATGAGCCTTCAAGTTGTGGTACCTGCACTTCAGAATATTAAAACCGAAATATGGGCTTCCAGCACTCTACCAAATAAAGGTGTTGTTCGCAGATTTTTTTTTCTGTAATATGTGCATGAATGAAACTTCCAAAATAACTTAATTAAATAAAAGTATTGTCAAATTGTGCATAAGTATGAATGTTTTCATTGTCTTCAACCTTCTTGTACATTTGTACGTTTTCCCTTTGACCGAAGTGTGACATCCTCTACGCCTTTTTCTCATGTGCCATTGTTTCCAACTCTGTTGTGCCATATTTTGTGGAATCGAGACAAAATATTCCCCGGACAAAAAGTTCCCTCGGACAAAAGTTCCCATGAAAAAGATCCCCGGTACAAAAGTTCCCCTTGATTTTAAGAGGATCGGATAAAAGATCCCAAGGCAAAAGCCCCACCCCCCCCCCACCCCCTTCCTAAAAAAGATCCCCACATATTTTATCATTATTTTATTTTTACTTATACATAACAATAATCTTGTAATTTATTAACCCTTCACCTAACATGAAAAGCAGACGACACTTGCAAATAAAATTCTTGAATAACTAATTTTTTTCATTTTTTGTCTCAAAAACATAGGTTATGAAGCCTCGTTGGAACGAGCTCGACGAGCTCGTTCCAACGAGGGGTCATAACCTATGTTTTTGAGACAAAAAATGAAAAAATAATAAAAATTAATTGGAAATTTTTGAGAATAGCGTTGGCCGGTTTGGGGGTTAATCAATTGAATAGTAATAATCCGAAACGAGTTTATGAAGATATGTGTGTTATTGGAACCGACTAACTTCCAATGACAAACTATTTGCATGGCTATGTGATAGAAATACTATTCAAAAAAGAAGGGGATATTTGATAAAAGTTTATAGGAAGAAATATATTTACATTTTCATCAAAAAGACAATTGAGGCATTGCACTGGTGAATGTTTTCAGCGATAGATGGGTGTCTGACAAGCACACAGTCCACGCACTGGGCTGCAGAAGACATGGACGGTCAGTCAGAGAATTTACCACATTCAGTCCAAGACCTGAATACCTTGTAAATCATCCTCGGTTCGCGAGACAAGCGCTGGTCCGACGTGGCATACTCCTCACCAAATGTCCAATATCAGCTTGACTGATGTTATTCCATTCTTCCTGCAGTGCAGCGACGAGTTCCTGGCAATTGGTGTGGGGGGGGGCTGTTGGCGTTGTCGTTTTCGCCTGCCAAGCATATCCCAGACGTCCTCGATTGGTGGAAGGTCTGGACTTAGTGCTGGCCAAGGCAGTGTAGTGATGTTCTGCTCCTGGGGGAACTCTGCAGCGACACGGGCCCTGTGTGCTCTTGAATTGTCATCTTGGAAAATGAATCGACGGCCGTGACGTCGCGCAAAGGGCACCGCATGAGCTGCTAACATGTTGTCACGGTAGTACTGCCCTGTGGCACGCCCTTGGATGACATGTAATGCTGTTCCGCTTGTCATGGTTATGCCTCTCCACACCATAACAGATCCACCACCAAAACGATCTTCCTGCCTAACGGTTACGTCATGGTATCGTTCGTTCCGCCGCCGCCGCCACGCTCTGTTTCGCATGTCGTGGAAGTCGAGAGTGAACCTCGATTTATCGGAAAACATGACGTTGCTCCACCGACGATTGTCCCAGCGCTGTCGTGCCCCAATTACGCCTTTCTGCGATGTGACGCTCAGTCAAGCGTGGAATTATTCGAGGTCGTCGAGCGTACAAATTCCAGCTGTGTAGGCGATTTCGGATAGTCTGTCCTCTGAATCGCACATCTGTCGCTCGGAGCAGCTGCTGTCCAATTTCTGAGGCACTTTGATGGCCATTACGTAATGCTGTGGTTCGGATGAAACGATCCTGGTTATCAGTTGTCGCCCTGGGACGACCTGACCGAAGTCTGTCATCAACATTGCCTGTCTGGCGGTAGCGTGGCCATAACCTGCTAATCACCGATTGAGTAACCTTGAGAATTTGAGCCACTGCAGTCTGTCTGTTGCCAGCTTCCAACATGCCAACGGCACGTAAACGTTCGTCACGTGTCAGTCTTCGCATACCTCAAAAGTTACGTTTCGACCACAAACTATTGATGAACGAGTTTATACCGAGAAAAGATCGATGAGACCTCCGAAAAAGCCCGTCCAGTACAAATGAAAATTTCAAAACGTACCCCACAGACATTAACGCGGCACTCATTGCGAAAAACCTGCACGAAGTTTTCGTGCGCCGGTGACATTCATGATCCACACTAAACTTGGTAATACATTGATTCCTTCAAAATGGATATAAGTTCATCACCACTGTCTCCAAATTATTTTTGTAGTAGTCATGGATCATCTGAGCAACTGTTATCTTTATTTGAAGAAACTCTTAAGGGCATCATGGCTGAACATGCACCATCAAAGTCAAAAGTTATAACTCATAGGGAAAAAGTGGAGTGGTTTACAGAAGACGTTAGAGCTGTTAAACAACAGCGTCGCAAACTTGAGCGTCTATACAACAAAACGAAGCTTGAGATTCACCGGCAGATGTTCTGCCACCAAAGAAATACAACTAATAAGATCATCAAAAAAGCGAAGAGGGAGTACTACAATTCTCTGATTGCGGGGTCATCAAATACTAGGGTGTTATTCTCGGTAACCAATAGTCTCCTTGGTAAAGAACAAAAAGTCATTCTCCCAGATCATCTAAATACCAATGAAATTCTGGAAACATTCAGTGATTTTTTCATAACCAAAATTCAATTAATCCTGGATAGTATACCATCACGTGAACCACCAGAGTTTGATCAACTTGACATAAAAAGAGATTTTTCCAGTTTTCACACTGTCTTGGAAGAAGATATTCGAAAAATGATTTTGTCATCATCCAATAAATCCAGTGATCTAGATGAAATTCCAATATTCCTTCTGAAAGAGACAATGGATCATCTTCTGCCAGCCATATCATCTATTATATCTGCATCCCTTCATGAGGGATTTGTTCCACGCCCACTGAAAAAAGCACTTGTTACTCCACTCATCAAGAAGCCATCTCTTGATCCTGACAACCTGAAGAATTATCGACCAGTATCGAACCTCTCTTTCCTGTCTAAATTGTTGGAAAAGGTTGTTGCTTCACAACTCAAAAAACATCTGCATGAAAATGATCTTTTAGAGCCTTTCCAGTCTGCATACAGAGCCAATCACAGTACAGAGACAGCTTTACTGCGAGTCAACAACGACATTGTTAAATCAGTGTCTGAAGGTAAGGCTGTACTGCTTGTTCTCTTGGATTTGTCAGCAGCATTCGACACAGTCGACCATGATATTCTTTTGCAGACATTGACACAGCATGGCATATGTGGAACTGTCTTATCATGGTTTGCATCATATCTAGAAGGTCGCAGTCAACAAATATATATCAACAAGACCGGCTCAGAAGGCAAGATGTTAAAGTGTGGTGTTCCTCAGGGCTCAGTTCTTGGTCCACTTTTGTTTACTCTGTACACTTCTTCTCTGGGTCGTCTTCTTAAAAGGCATGGCATACCATATCATCTGTATGCTGATGATACCCAACTGTACATTACATTTAATTCATCTCTTCAAAGTGACTTAACCACTGCAGTCAGCAACATGGAAACTTGCATAAATCTGGTGCGGGAATGGATGATAGATTTTAAACTGAAAATGAATGACTCTAAAACAGAATTCTTAGTGATACACCCACTGTAACATCAATTCAGGTTGGAAACAACGTCACCATGAAAAGTGAATCGGCCAGGAATATTGGACTGATTATGGACTCAAATTTAAAGCTAGACATCCATATCAATAAAATATGTCAAAAATGTTACTGGCAGTTTCGGAATATTGGAAGACTGAGAACTTATCTTAACCAGTCAGCACTTGAAGAAAAACTTGTGCATTCCTTCATCACCTCACAACTAGACTATTGTAATTCAGTGTTAGTGGGGCTGCCGCAGTATTTGATTCAGAAGCTTCAAAAAGTTCAGAATATTGCTGCTAGGATAATTACTGGTACCAAATGCTCTGAACACATAACACCTGTTTTAAGACAATTACATTGGCTTCCAGTTAAACAGAGAATTAATTTCAAAATATTGATCTTAATATTCAAATGTATCCACAAACTGGCTCCAGTTTACCTGCAAGAGCTCATCACTGTATACACTCCATCACGCAGTCTGAGATCTAAAGATCAAATTCAACTAGTCATACCTTTTAGCAGATCTAATCTGGCAAATGATCGTGTGTTCTCCATCGTGGGTCCAAGATTGTGGAATGCGTTGCCTATTAGTGTCAGAAATTCAGAAACTATCAACATCTTCAAAAGAAATCTTAAAACTTTCCTATTTACTGAAGCATTCTCCTGAACCTCCCTAGAGGAAACTGAAACATGTGACTCTTTATTTTCAGAAAAGTGTATTTTACTTCTGTGAAGCGTTTTAGGGCACTCTTCGTGGTTTTACAGAATCAATTATTATTATTATTATTATTATTATTATTATTATTATTGATGGATGTATCCAATCACGTGTATCCAATACCATTTTCCGAAAATATCAACATCAGTTTGGATATCCCCTACTTTTTTTGAATAGTATATTACGACCTTACAAATTATTTTCTTAAATATTAAGAAAATAATTTGCCACGGTCATATATATGACCGTGGCAAAAAAATTTCTTAATATTTAAGAAAATACTTTGCCACGGTTAAACTATTTTGAGTTATAATTATTTAAAAATAACCTTAATTGGTTGATGTGTCCAATCATGCGTGTCCAATTCCATTTTCCGAAAATATCAACATTAGTTTGGATATCCCCTACTTTGTTGAATAGTATATTAAGGGAGATAAACTTTCTCCTAGGAAAATTGTGTTCACTAAAGGATTAACGTAGCAGTACAGTCTAATTCTGATGGTTATGTTATGTTTCTGTTATATAGTTTGTGTTATAACTGATAATATCATAAAGTAAATTATAAATTGCTAATTGTCTCGTTGGGAGTACAGTGGTTACGGCATTGGATTTCAAACCGAAATGTCCACGGTTCGATCCCCGCCAGCGGTAACTATGTTGTGTTCTTGGGCAAGGCATTTCATCCCGATTTTCCATGTGGAGGAGCGGTGGTGCTGTGTACTAAGACATACTTCACGTCGACGGTGCACTTTTCTTCAACCAATCCCAACCCTGCTTGTGTTAAGTTAGTACGTTGGGGAGTCTAACAGTTGCTCGCCGTTGCTCGGTGGTTCTCTTCGGGTACTCCGACTTTCTCCACCCGTAAAACTGTCCCACACGAAGTCACCCTGGCTGTCGAAAGTGTCGTTAAACCTCAATAAATAAACTGTTTCCTTATTTTAATAGAAAAAACTTGCACGGGTCCTTGGCGTTTTGCCTAATAAAGTGTGAAAAAGTGGCGGAAAATAACTAAATAATCCATTTCAGTTTTCTGGTGTTCTAAATAGAGCTGAAACGGTTAACCGATTAATCGATTAATCAATTATCAACATCTTGATCGATCCAAAAAGTAATTGATCGATTAACCGTTACTTTTGAACTACTGTATTATATGGGTTAACAAAGGAACAATCTTGCTCCAAAACAGGCAAACCTTGTCACACTGACTCACATCAATTATATGAGACAGAGTAAAGCACGCAAGTTACTTGCTGACATACTTGTTTACTTACATGATCATCATACTGTATCAGTGGCTGGAAATGGTCATTCTTAACCCTTTTCGCATTTCGGGTAGCAGACGATACTTGAAAAATAAATTCATTACTAAAAATTTCAATTTTTGTCTCAAAAAACATAGCTTATGACCCCTCAATGGAACGAGCTCGTTCCAGTGAGGGGTCATAAGCTATGTTTTTGAGACAAAAATTGAAAACATAACAGATTTGAATGGAGATTTTTGTATATAGGCCTAGTCGGTTTTATTTGTTACGTTTATTAAAGGGTTCATGCTGTAATTCATCAACGGTATGGCAGTTATTCAGATATCTATTTGGGCAAGTGATTAATCGATTAACCAAGGTTAATCCACGTGATTATCGATCAAGAAAACCCCTCAACCGTTTGAGCTCTAGTTCTACAGCGGGGTGTTTATTTCTTCATGTTTTTATATTTTCGGCAAAAAGTCAAATACAACAATGTGAATCTTACACTTGAGATTTGGGTGATCTTCTGTCCGTGTAAGCAACCAAGGGATCTTTAGTCCGGGGTATATTTTGTCCTTCCGCCAGGTGGGGGGATCGTTTGTAGGGGATCTTTAGTCTGGGGGATCTACCGACCCAGGGATCTTTTGTCCTACACCCATATTTACCTGTCCTTCAAATCCATATCATGCCCGTCTGGATCGAGGCCCGCGTGACCTCACTACTGTGTGAAGATTTTCGAGGCGACGATTGTACAAGCGCAAAATAAGAACTCCAGTGTCTATTCCCTGAACATTTCGTAATTTCATAATTCCCTTTTTTGTATTTGTATTTTTTGTATGTCAGGTTTCGTATTCAGTTTATCTCCAGTGTGATAAAATAAACAAATTACCACAACAGTTAATCAGCTTGGGCTGTCATATTTCGTCGAGTTGACGAGACAAGATTAACTAGATCAAACACGACGCCCACGGCGTCGTGTTTAATCTAGCTGATCTTGTCTCGTCAACTCAACGAAATATTACAATTCGGATCGATCAAATGATTGTTCATATAATCTGCATTCAACAGAAACGGTCATCTACATTATACCGAGGGTTATCACACACACAATAAAAAGAAAAAACTGAATCAAAGAGTTTAGTTTTTTATCCATGAAAAGTCCCAAAGGATTGTCTTGTCTGCGTACAATCAAGATATATGAACGAGTGTAGATAAAAAGTAGCATAATTACATCCTTCAATTCACATCATTTTCCAGTACAGATTTGTTCTCAAAATGTCTATTACATATTTTTAGATCAATTAATTTGAATGTACATAAATGATTTTGTCTGGTAGATTCAGGGCTAGGTTCCGCTCCACACTTTTCCAGGCATTTACAAAAATAGCATGTCATGCACTCTCTTCAAATGCAAATATTTTGTAATTTAGTTATCTAACCCTTAACATGTATTACATTTCCCAAATCCACTAAAAATATATAATACTGTCTGACTAAGAAGAAATAAAAAATCTGAATGTGGGTGAAATAATTTATTGTCAACGGAAAGACTTCAATCTACAAAATTGCATGACAAAATGCCGAAACCAGTCATTTTCAGCCGCCCAACAGCCTCAAAAGCAGAATTTCCCCACCACCCCACCTACCTACTCCTGGAGCATAGCATCCCCTGTTTCTAAAATGTAAAAAACAATTTCTTTGTTTCTATTTCATTTTTTAGTTATATGTCTGGTAACAAACCCGTGTTTAAAAAATAGCCAATTTTTCGAAGAGACTGTTTCCCATAATTCATCTGGTAATTTACTCCTATGCATCAGACTCCAAGTTTGGGACCAACACTTCAAATTCTCTTGTCCAACAAATAGCCTAAAGAAATCATATATCTGATACTAAAAATATATTGCCAATTTACATGGAATTAGTTTCAGCATATGCCCTATGTCCCGATACCAACCGCAATACCTTGCAGTGATTGGTCAATGCCTCGTTAATTTTATTTTATGTCGCCGGGCACGCGCATATGTCTACTGTCAGCGATTCTTATGTCCACTGTATTGGAAAGCGTCTCGTTTGCACTTGAAATCAACTGAGACAAATACATTTAACTGAAGTAAAATACACACAAAAGTACCGTTATTACGTACAAAAAGATTAGTTATGTAAACATGGGTAATTATTTATGAAACCGATTAGATTATAAGGTCTCTTTTTATTATTTTACTGTAACATAAACTGAAACAAATCGAGAGCATCTCCCCCCGTTTGGTCATGATTAGCCATTGTGCATAAATATGTGACCTTAAACACCAATAAATAAATAAATATCTCTCCCCGTTGATTGCGTACATAAACACTGAATAAAGGGAGATCACTCCAGTCCGTTATGAAAAAAGTTAACACCTTACCGAAACAACGTCTGCTTTCTAATATTCACTGTACAATAACAAATTTTAAAACTAGACTTTATGATTCTGGAGAATCATGGCTTTTCCCGATGAGATTCCATGATTCTTCATGACCCCACAGTGTCTGATGAATTGTTTTTAACTGTCTCACTGAAGTTCCTTCATTGATGTTATGAGAAATGTGAATATAGTAGTCTCAAATGACTTGGCTCGATCCTAATTAACACCATAATTATGGAAACACTGGAATTACCAGCGCGACTGAAGAGAACAATAGCAGTCTGGGCATCTCTTGCCCTGTCACCTGGACTGTCCGGGAGACAGGCAAGAGAGTCCATCTGAACTTGGAGTTCGTCATTGAAGAGCACAACACCGCCACACCTTCTTCGGGGAGAGGTAGCACCTTTTGTGAGAGGAACCCCTCTCACACTGGTCCTCACCCGAAGAAGCGTGGACCTGGCCCTGAAAAGAAGAAGAGCAAGAAGAAGAAGAGTCTGTCCACCAAGCGCCGGGATTCCAGGCGCCTGGAGGCCTTCCGGAATAGGAAGAAAGAGGTGAGCGAGAGGATGGAGGTCCTGGAGGCAGCTGCCAGTTCCCGTCCTAGTCCCACTAGTACACCCAACCAACTGCCAGCTCCTGAGCCGGTACTGTTGGATGAGGAACGTCTGGTGGAGACTGAGGAGGAACCGGAGGTTGCCTTTTCACCACCTTCCACCACTCACTCCTCACTTCCTTCTCTACCGGACAGCCCGGGTGTGTCAATCTCAACAACACAGCCACCTAAGTCTGCAGTCACCGCCGAAGAATTAAGGAGAATAATATAGATGGGAAGGCGAGCAGTTGAGATGGGAAACCGAATCGCCTCCGAAACCCACGAGTTCAGGGAACAATCCAAGGCAGATCTCAAAAAGAAATTAGACGCAATCCATTCACCAAACTCAACACTAAACTCAACATCGTCGACTTCCACATCACAATCTCAACCAACTCCAAAGAAAAAGAGCCGGAAGAAGCCTAGATGGGGTTAAGCCACCTCCCTCCTTCCTTTTCCTCCTCCACCGCGCCTTGACGTCCTACAACAACAACAAACAGCTAACGAGGGTCGAAAGGGGCTTGTCCTCCAAATCGTCCCTGCGCGCCTTCGGCGCGTCAAACCATTTCGTTCGTCTCAAATGACTCAGTTGATAAGAAAATTGTTTAGGTAAAAAACATCATTAACGGTGGAGTGGGCTAATATCAATATCGTCGTCCGACAAGTTAATGACCCACAAAAGGAGTTATGTTTGTTTCACACATACCCACTGAGTGCTGTGTCTATTTGAAAATGGTCCATTTTATCTCAAATGCATCCAAAATATTGATGTCTGGCAGCTTGTAGAGGGTTAACAAGTACTAACAGGAATATTTTTCCATGCAACTTGTAATGTCACACTAAGAACTGCAAATGGCCATTTTTTCTTTAAAATCTTCCAAGATGTTTTCAGAGAAATCCCTGCGCATATGCTCTTTTCCAATTCAACGTGACGAAATGCGACATTCATGTCGCTCTTCATGGAAAGTGATGCCACAACTATTCATGAACAAGGAGTGAAAATTTCATGGAAATCTGCCTAGAATTGGTTGAGATATGGTGTTTTGGAGAGAGGAGGTAATTGTTTGAATTTGGTCCTTCCTTTTCAAGCCAGTTCGAAAAAAGACGTCGGGAATGGGCGCAGAATCCTTCAGTGCCTCCTCGCTGGAGTAAGTCCACTTAAATGTTACAATTGTGTGTGACTGGTGGAGAGTTGACTGTAAATGGAAGTTGCTTCTTTAAGACAGCCACCAGGGACCCCAACACAACCTTTAAACCTACGAGAATCTCAGAAGTTTAAAGTCAAGAGAAACTGGTGGTGATTGGGTTTCTGGCAGGCAGGAAAAGATTGACGAAGATTTGCATATTGGACATTAAAATAGCACTTCAGACATACACGAACGGTGTTCAGACCGCTGGAGGCAGCGACTTGAAATTTTCAGAACTTGTTCTACGAACCCTGGCCGACATTTTGGGATCTGTTTGGAGTGTCCGGACCGCGTGGAAAACATCACGCATCGCTTGGAATGTGAGAGTACTATTCGTCCCGACTCTATCAGTTTCGAATGGACACCGGCAGTGTTGTAGACGACTGTAGAGCTGCGATTGAGCATAACGTCCCAGGTTTCGGTGCCACATTGCCTAACCAGCCCCAAAAGAGCGGCGGGGGAGGGGTATCCTGACACTATCTTTAAACCTTAGATAATCCTCAGAAGTTGAAGTGAAAAGAAATCGGCGGTGAGTAGGTTTTTTGGCGGGTAACGATTAACGAAAATTTGCCAATTAGACATTAAAATTGCACTTCTCACAAACATGAAGCGTGTCCAGATCGCTGAAGGTAGCGACATCTAATTTTCAGAACTTGTTCTACGCACCCTGGCCGACATTTTGGCATCTGTTGCGAGTGTCGAGGCCACGTGAAGAACACCACGCATCGCGTGGAAAGTGAGAGTACTATTCGTCCCGACTCTATCAGTTTGGAATGGACTTGAGGACTGTTGTAAACTACTGTAGAGCAGCGATTGAGCATGAAGTCGGAGTTTTTTGTGCCAAATTGCCTAACCGGCTCCAATGTATGATTTTTCGTCTGTACATCGCCCAGATCGACTGTAGTTTATACCGTTACTATACGTTGAAGTAGCCTTTTGTCATTTTCGCCACTTTCGCCCCAGATTTGAGAGTACCTTCCTTCAACCCCATTTTATAGCAAAATCTAGCCATGCTCCCAACAACGCCCTCTCCCCGTCGGCCCGGGTGCTTCTAAAAATAGAAAGGTCAATGAGTAGGGGCCCGTTAGCAAACAAACGGGTGCACGGCAGGTGTACTTGGTGAAAAAACAGTTGTGTGAACATCCCCAGAAGTGAAAACCTATGCTCAGTGGCTGTAATCAAGATGTTAATTTAGACTCCCATTACGGCCAAGATACTACAGAATGCAAATGGGTGGGTGGCGGGCATCATCACTGGATCTAATGTTGTATTTCATGTTTTCTTTATATTCTATTTATTTTTTTGATCTCTCTCTCTCTCTCTCTCTCTCTCTCAGTTTAATTTGTGTTTGTCTATAATGTTTATAATATTTAGATTTTGCTAGATTATGTTATTTATGGAATACGTTCTGCCATATTGTAAGTTATTAGTCATAGTCACCGTACAGGAACGGAGGGGCTTCTAAGTGGTAAGCACTTGTCCTCCAATCCTGATTTGCATTGTCAAATGGCAAATAAAATATGTTTAATCTAATCTAACAGTAGGTGTGTGTGTGGGGGGGGGGGGGGTGGGGGGCATGTGTCCTACGTAAACAATCAGCAGGGGGCAGGTGTCCTAGGTAAAATAAACAGCATGGGGGGGGGGGGGGATGTTCCCGCTAATTAATTTTAATAGCAGGCAGTTGTTCATGGGGCAGGTGTCCTATCCCACTGGTACTTGGCCTTGATGGAAATAACATTTCAACAAGAAACAACGGGAAACTTATTTGCAATAAAGCTGCAAATATAAACTTGATTTTAGGACCATTCCATGGACATTTTAAAGCCTACTGCGATATCAGCGTTTCTTACTCTCGTACTTTCACTACACCGCAGTATTTTACCCGACTCGAGTTCTGACGTCATGCAAGTTTGACCGACATGCTTTCAATTTTGTTATTGACAACAACATATTTATAATTTCGTGCTTACTGATCCGAATTTTGAAAACGACACACGCAATCGCGAAAGCGTTTTCTGAAAAACACGATTCTGTAAAAGGTTTTAGTGAAATTTGATTATTTTTTTTATTTTCAATTTCGATGGCTCTTGTCGAAAAGGTGCTAATCACTGATCGTCCCAAACGAGATCAAAGACACGCCGTAGTTTAATAACAGACAGAGAATCTTCCTAGAATATACATGCGCAATCCTAAAATGCAATAAATCAAGTGTTTTTTCACGTTTTATGAGAGAAATATGTCCAATTGTATCATTGAATCATTTTTAGGTATATGTGGGTGAGAAATTTTCTATACGGACAAAATACAGGCTAAATAAAATATTTGCCATCATTTTCCGCAGACGTATTTTTGTCTTTGCTTCTTGGGGAAATTTCTTGCTGCAAAATACAACGAAGGTGTGTTATTTGATGTGGTCAGAACCGTCAGGTGGTCGGGTCCGAAACCGCACCTCGCAGAAGATTTAGTGGGGGGTGTCGATTTTACAAGTAATGTAGGCAGCGTACACAGCATGGGCTGTCTGTCTTTAATCCGACAAAACAGGGTTAAGGCTTGGTTTTTTGAATACCCTTATTTATTTATTTATTTATTTATTTATTTATTTATTTATTTATTTATTGGTGTTTAAGGTCACGTACTTCTGCACAATGGCTAATCGTGACCGTGACAGTTTTAGAGGTGGAGGAAGCCGGAGTACCCGGAGAGAACCACCAAGCATCGACGAGCAACTGTCAGCTCCTCAACATTCTCACTCTGTTCAGGCTCCGCTCAGGCAGGGTTACAGAGGTTGAAGACATGTGTACCATCGACGTGCAGTATGCCTTAGTACACGGGGACATCGTGCCCCCATGTCGGCAACCGGGCCAAAGTGCCTTGCCCAAGGACACAACGTGAGTCGTCCCGGACGGGGATCGAACTCGGGACCTCTAGCATAGAAGTACAACAGTCTACCACTGAGCCACCACGCTCCCTTGAATACCCTTAATACTATCATACATTTTTCCTCAGGAATTCTAAGTCTGATAAAAGAGGTCATGTTTATCTATTGCATACCCATTTTGCTGCCCGAAAACAGCCGATTTTATTAAAATTTTGACGTTTAGCAGCCTGTAGAGGGATTAACAAACGGCTAGCGGAATATTCTATCTATGCAATTTGTAAGACCTGCCAATGTCAAATTGTTCTTGAAAATCCCCAACAAGCAGTTAGCGAAATCCACGAAAAATGTAAATTTTAAGCGTTTAAGGGGCATCTCTCCTTATCCAGTTCAAAATGGGTTAAGTTTCATTCTTTTAGATACCCTTACTACTTACAAACCTTAAACACCAATTAGATTCCATGATTTTTCTTGACCCCCACAGTGTCTGATGAATTGTTTTTAACTGTCTCACTAAAGTTCCTTCATTGATGTTATGAGAAAGGTGAGTAAAGTAGTCTCAAATGATTCGGTTTGGTTTTGATAAAAAAAATGTTTAGGTAAAACCCATCATTAATGGTAGAATGGGTTAATATCAATATCAATGTTTCCCTATCAGTTTTGCGTCCGGTAAAAGAAGTTACGTTTCTCTGTGGCATTTCTGTTTGATGTTCTTGGTGTCCAAAAACAGACTGTTTCCTCAATTTTTTTTACATTTAGCAGCCCATGAAGGGTTAACAAATGCCTACCAGAATAATTGATTCATGCAACTGGTCATATGACACCAAGACCTATCAACGGCCATTTTCTCTTGAAAACCCCCCAAAATGTTTGTAAAGAAATCCAGGGAAAACGATTTTTTAAGCTTTTGATGGGTATCCCTGTTAACCTCCCCAACAGTGGTTAACGCTTGGCTTTTTGAATACCTTTATTACTTACAAAAATGGTCCTCTGTGAATTCCACTTCAAACAAAGGAGATTATGTTTATCTCTCATGTATACATTAGGTGATGTGCGTGTCTGAAAACAGTCCCATGTTAACAACATTACGATGCTTGGCAGCTTGTAGATGGTTAAAAAACGCTCACCGGAGTATTTTGTCCATGCAACTTTTAATGTCACATAAAGACCTACGAATAGTCAATTTGTCTTGAAACCCTACAAGTTACCGTTAGGGAAATTCACAGAAAATGGGAATTTAAAGCTTTCAAGGGATATCTCTCTTTAGCCTGCCCAAAATGGGTTAAGACGTCGACTTTTGAATACCCTTACTCCTTACAAAAATGTTTCCATTTAAATTGTATGCGCGATAAAAAAAAGGCACTTTTCTTTGTGGTGTACCCTTTGGGTGCTGTTGGTGTGCAAAAACAGCCCATTTTATCGCAATTTTGACCTTCAGCAGCCCGGGGAGGGTTAACTAATGCTGACCGGAATATTTTGTTCATGCGACTTATAATGTCACACCAAGACCTGCAAATAGCCGATTTTTCTTGAAAACCTACAAGATGTTGTTAGAGAAATCCACAGAAAACGGGTATTTTAAGATTTTAATGGGTATGTCTCTTTAACCATCCCAAAATGGGTTAAGACGTCAAATTTTGAATACCCTTACCACTTTCAAAAATATTTTCCGATCAATTTTGCGTCCGATAAATGAAGGCCCCTTTCTCTGTGGTATATCGTTTGGGTGCTGTTGGTGTCTAAAAACATCCCATTTTATCACAATTTTTACGTTTAGCAGCTCGGGGAGGGTTAACTAATGCTGACCGGAATATTTTATCCATGCAACTTGTAATGTCACACCAAGACCTGAGAGTGACCAATTTTTCTTGAAAATCTACAAGACTCGTTTAGAGAAATCCACGGAAAACATGAAGTTTTGAGCTTTTTGGTGGTATTGCTGTTTAACCAGCCCAAAACGGGTTAACACTTGGTTTTCTGAACACCCTTATTACTTACAAAAATGATCTTCGGTAAATTCCACTTCCAATAAAGGAAGTTATGTTTACCTCTCGGGTATCGTTTGGGTGTTGTGGGGGTCTGAAAAGGGCCCATTTCATCAAAATTTCGATGTTTGGCAGCCTGTGGAGGGTTACCATATGCATCGCCAAATATGTCGTGTGTATCAAAGGTTGTGTCATAGGTAGGTCTAGTAATGATGGATGTTTAAAAAAAATCCTAAAGACGTGTTTCGAGAAAGTGCCGATAAACCCCAATTTTGGCAGTTTTTTACCAATTCTGGCGAAGTAAGGGTTAAATCGAAAATTCCGCTTCGGTACATTTTTAGATTTTTTGCCACTCTATGCGTGTGCCAAATTGTGTGAAAATCGGTTCGAAAATGGCTTCTGAATCGTACGGACAAAAATGTGTGGAAAAAAAAAAAAAAAAAAAAACCCAAAAAAAAAAAAAAAAAAAAAATAATAATCCGTAGAAAAACAATAGTCTTTTCCAGAGGGAAAAGCCTAATGATTCGAATGAAACGAAGAACGGGACATATACTTTATTCTCTTTGTTGACAGGGGACATGGTCTCACGTTCCATGCATGAAACATATATTCAACCTCGGCTTACGCCTCGGTTGAATATAAATTGCATGCAGGGAACGTGAGACCATGTCTCCTGTCAACAAACGGAATAACTTATGTTTAGAATTCACCACTGTGCAATAGTGCGAAACTGTAGAGTAAAACTGAAATTAACCCTTTACTAACGAATCGAAAGCATCCGCCCGCGTAATATGCAAATTGAGCAGTTGAAAAAATAAAATTTTTCAAAATATTTCAACAAAACCATATCATGTGACCCCTCACTGGAACGAGCTCATTGAGCTCGTTCCAATGAGGGGGTCACATGATATGATTTTGTTGACATTTTTAGAAAAATTTTAAAAAAATATATTTAAAATAATAAATTTTGATATCGTCTGCGTTGGGTAAAGGGTTAAGTTTTATAACTACCTCATAGTAGTTTACATTGTCAGATACTGGAATTCAATCTTTGGTTTGGTGGTTATGTCACCGGACTTCAATCCGAAAGGTCCAAGGTTCAATCCCCACCAGAGGCAACTGCTTTGTGTCATTGGGAAAGGCGCATAATCCCGATTGCCCACGTGGGGGCACAGTGACGTTGTGTACTATAAGCGTACTGCACGTCGATGGTGCACTTGTCTTCAACCAGTGTTAACCCTGCTTGTGTGGAGTTAGTACGTTGGAAGTCTGACAGTTGATCGCCGTTGTTATCTCCGGGTACTCCGGCTTCCTCTACATGCAAAACTGTCAGGCACGAGGTGACCCTGGCTATCGAAAGTGTCGTTAAACTCCAATAAAATAATTAATTAATAATTCCATTACTTGAATAAACTTCAATAAATCAGTAAACTGCCTATTTTAGTGGAAATATTGAGATTAAATAAAGAAAATGTCTGATTGCAGTTTTAAGTTGCAGAAGATGCGGGAAATTCAAATGTTTCAGCTAAAAATAATGTGTTGAGTTTTGTTCAGTGCAGAAACGAATGAGTGTATACTTTTACGACTTGTTGTTGCACGACTTGAAACACACATTCATATTATATTTGATTCTGTTTGCCATGAAGCAACTTCGGAAGGGTGTGTTTTACCCAGGGACGTGGCTGGAGGTTTCCGAATGGTGGGATGTGTGGGGGGGGGGGGGGGGGGGGGGGCGGTGTGCAGAGTAATGAATTTCAAAGTAGGGGAGAGAACCACCCTCCCCCTCCCCCCAGTTGGAAATTCAATACCGAGTAAAATGAAGCCATGAAATGTGGTATAAAATTTATTCTAGTAATTGAAATGCCAGCACATTTATGATAGAATTATCAGGTTGTTATTACTATTTGGTATTATTCTGGGAGTTGAATATGCGCTAAACAAATGCTCAAGTTGAGAACTTTGAGCAATTCAAACTGCCCTAACATTAAACCAGATCTTATGCTGGAATGATGAATTTTCTATGTTTCATCATTTTGTATCTGGGAATGATGGAATTAGTACGACCGTGAGAGGAGGTGGGGTGGGGGAGGGGTGGAACCCATATTCAAAGTTGGCCTGTATTACTAGCTGGAAAACACACATATCAACTTTGGTTGAAATCAAATAATCCAAACTGGAGTTATCGGTCGGAAACTATTTGTTTACGGACAGACGGATGGATGAACGGACAGACGGGTGGACATAATATGACCGTTTTTACAAATGGGCGTATAAAAAAGTAATATCAAATTTGAAGAGAATCGTATAATTAGAACTGGATTTATCTTCTGGATAACATGGGGAGGAGGGAGGGGTGGATTGATTCCACCCATCTCCCCCGAAGTTTTGGACACAGCATCAAAGTCCCTCACTCCCATTTCCTTCCAATCTTTATTCTTTTGTAAAACAACAGAAGTATGCTGCAGAAGGCATTTCTTTATATTTCAAACTGTGAAGTACAGGTAACGAGAAACAAACTTTAACCTAAACTCTAAATGTTAACAGGCGGACGAACGGATGGATGGATGGATGGATGGATGGATGGATGGATGGATGGATGGATGGATGGATGGATGGATGGGTTGATGGATGGATGGATGGATGGATGGATGGATGGATGGATGGATGGATGGATGGATGGATGGATGATGGATGGATGGATGGATGGATGGATGGATGGATGGATGGATGGATGGATGGATGGATGGATGGATGGATGGATGGATGGATGGATGGATGGATGGATGGATGGGTTGATGGATGGATGGATGGATGGATGGATGGATGGATGGATGGATGGATGGATGGATGGATGGATGGATGGATGGATGGATGGATGGATGGACGGACGGACGAAAGTCATGACTTCAGCCCTGACTGTAAACAGTCGGGCTAAAATGCGTAATTGTCACCCCAAGTGGGGGAGGGGGGAGGTTATAGGAGTCCAAAAATTGTCTGCATGTAGTCACTTAGATCTAAATCCTTCAAAATGCATTTTGGACGAAAGAAAAAATATTGCTTAAATGGCCCTGGGAGAGGAGGAGGGGTGGGGAGGAGGGGTGAGTTATAAGAGTCAATTCTTTTTCTGCATGTAGTCACTCTAAATCCTTAAAAATGCATTTTGGACCAAAAAAAAAAGTGCTAATTGGCACGGAGGGGGGGAAGGGTATAGGAGTTAAAAAAGTTCTGCATGTAATCACTCTAAATACTTCAAAATTCATTTTGATGCAAAAACAAAATGCCTAATTGGCGGGGAGGAGGGGCAGGGCAATGACTTCCAACAACTTTCATTGGAAAATGGTGGTCATCGAACTTGACATAGTCATTGCTGCTGTAGAGACATGTACTGAAAAGAATTGAAATCCGTTAACTCTTGTTCAAGTTATGCCACAAACAAAGTTCGGACAGACGGACGGACGGACGGACAGACTGACGGAAGGACGGACGGACGGAGCTCTATGTTATATCCCTCCCTTGTGGGGGGGGGAGATAAAAAGTAACAAAGTATGTGGTAGAAGCCTAATTTGAAATTTAGAGAAACTAAGTTCGAAAACCAATTTGAAAAGTGTTAAATTAATGCCTATATTATTTGAAAGCACAGTATACAGATTCAGTAGACCTTGCCCCAAATGAAAAATAATGACGTTGTAACACAGTGTTTGAAGAATGAAAGGTAGAACCTTGAAAAGCAAAACTTTAATCTGAAACTTTAAGCTGGGAATACTAAGTAAAACTGACGACTGCCAAAAAAGGGTTAAATATTTCCTAAAACCGATAAAAGAAATCACTGATGTAAATGCAATCATTAAGTTATATTGACTATGCAAGAATTAAAATAAGAAAGTATGTGACAAAGCCTAATTTCAAATACAAAGAAACTAAGTCTGAAAGCATGTTTAAAAGGGGTTAAAATCATGCCAATATTAATGAAAATCACTGTAGAAAGGTTCAGTAGGCAGTAGAAATTGTCCCAAATGTGAAACAGTGACACTGCACTAAACTGTTTGAAGAATTAAAGGTGGAACTTTGTAAACAAAAAAACTTTAACCTGGAAGTTCTAAGTTAAATTGCCATACAAAAAAGGGTTACATATTTTCCAAAATAACATGAAACATAATGAGAATGATACAATCAATAGTAATTAATATTAATTTAAAAGAAAAAAAAACTTTAACCTTGACTAAAAAACTTTGACCACAAACTTTAACCAAAACTCTAAATGTAACAGACGGACGGACAGACGGACGGACAGATGGACAAAAGTCATGACTATAGCCCAGACTGTAAACAGTCGGGCTAATGATTCAAAAAGAATATATTTATTATGTTGAGATTATTGTGATTTATTGTTTTCGTTGATACGTGGGGGTGTGAAAAGCTCTCGACAAGCAATAACAAAGTACCGTGATTTGCTTCAAACGGAGAAAGGCCTATGTTTGACTTTTGAGTAAGTCAATTTATTTTCAAACGAAGCATGGCTGACAATTTTTGTCACTGGAAGAGACTTAACAGAAAAGTTGACTCCCCTTAATTTAATTTTCTTTCCTAAAACTTAAGGGGTCGACCAACCTAACTTTGGTCAATTTGTTGACATTTTTCCCAATGCCTCAGAAACAGATAAGAGAAGTAAGGAAAGGCAAGTTATATAGCAAAATAATGAGTAAAGTGCATAGAAAAGGTACATATAATTTTTTTCAGGAAAAAAAGTGAATTTTATGATTTTGAAGAAGATTAATTTGCCAATGGCATTAGTAACGAACCGGTAAAACCACAAAATAATCGGTAATTCGAAAGCCTTGTCCTCAATATAATGATAACATACTACAGACTCGGAGAAAGCATTTTTTTGGACACACACTCTGGTGGGTTTTGATGTTTGAATGTAATAACACCAACACAAATTTTGGATGTTCCGGATGTGGCCATGTTTCAATGATGTTTATTCCGGTCATGTGATTACGATTTGGTTCTTGCAGAAATACTCAATTTGGGCAATCGTAAGAATGCAAGGACGTGATCACGCCCTTTATTTGTTCGAGACAATGTATGAGCGGATTTGCAAACAGGTGACAGCAAATACTTGAGCTGTTAATGTAATTACTGCAAAATATGGTTCGAAATTCCCTCTCGTGTTTACAGGCCGTCTGAACTTTTTTGTTGACAAAAAATCTGAATTATTGCGCAATAGAAAGACAACATGAAACACTTGTAAAAAAATAACCGAGTGTATAAAATCGGGACGATGCACATAAAATAAGGCAATATTCATAACAAAGTAAGCAGAATGGTTCAGAAATCACTTTTTCACGAAGTATATTCCAAGTGACCTGGAACTATATTGAACGTGTTGATTTCCCCCGATGTTGTGAAGTTATTTACTCCACAGTTACCATGGATCTTCGCCACGGACTGGGTTGATGTCGGCAAAGGACCGATTCAAGATGGGTTGGAAATGATGCATTCGCGCTTTTAAATAAGGTGCGTTTGGACGATGCTGAGAATTTAGTTTTTTCTTGCAAACAACCATACTAACACAAGCGTCGATCAGTGTCTTTTGTCATCGTTTTACACTGACAAATGTGACAAATCTCCTTCACCAGAAACTATCTCCCAATTTGCATGTCACAATAAACATAACCGCTGTCAGCGTGACCGGGTGGTCAAAACCGAAACGAATTATCGAATCCACGGTCAAAATTAGCTGCAATTGGCTTTTAAACAAATGAAATACACGAAATATTCGCAATTTCTTCATTATCCATGCCGAGTTACGTTTTAACCAGACCACATGCGTTCAGTTTCGTTTGTCGGCATCAATCAAGCTGATATTGTTTGTGGTAATTAATAGCACGAGAAGGCGAAAGAAGCCAAATATTTCCCATCATCTATAAATTAATTAAAATTGATCATTCCTTTTATTTTACTGAAATTATGAATTGATAAGATGGGTGTGCTGCGATTATTATGCCCCAGACCTGGAAGTTGTAAAATCAAAGGTGCATCTAGGGCCGTGCAGTGGTGACCTTTGTCCTCTTAGTCTTACCCATTCATCAATAGTTACATGTACCAACATTGTCCCCTGTATCTCAACCACTGCTACTCCAATTTGAAGGATATTTGGTGTTGTGATCGAGCATCATGGGGAAACAATGCCCGTGTAGCTGCTGTAGCATGTGTTTCTTTCCATTTTTTCAGAGTTGTGGTACTTTTTCACTCTTTTGAGTTAGAAAATTTTGTTTATAACTAGTTGATTTGTTACAATTTGTTGGAAAGTGCCTGCTGATACCCTCAAATGTATTGTTACAAAATATTTCTGGTGAAGATTTTGTTCCTATTAGTTATCAAGCAACAACCTAATTAATATTCTGTATAAAGCCATCAGTCTGATGTTTGACACTTTTATCGGAGCTGTTTTGAAGGCTTATGGAACTCAAAATGTTGATTATGGCAGGACTTTTCTATTCACCCATTAATCGATAAATTAAGTGTTATAGTTGGAAGTAAGAAGCATGAAAGGTCCAGAACTTAAAGTCTAAAAAGAATGTTTTGCAATGTAACATGATTTTTGCAGATACACTTATTTGGAGGGTTATCTGTCTGGTAGTGTTTGGAACATGTGTGTCCAGGATCTTCAAAAAGAAAAAAAGAGTTAAACTTTGAAAAAAAAGGCATATGCCTTGAGTGCCGGGGGTAGAGTCATTCAAGGAAGAGAGCCCCCCCCCCCCCCGGGAATTTTTTGTGTCAAATGGAGCTCACCTGTCACCTTTTTGGGGATTGCTTTGTGTACTGCGTTCTTGAAAAAAATATGTGAGACCCTCTGGATGTGCCCTTCTGATCTCAATATGCCAATAAGTCTCCTTGGGGAAAGTACATGCAATAATGGTTATGTAAGGTTGATTTGATGTGTTCTGAATAACAATGTACTTTTAAGTACATTAGATGGTTTTTTGCAGTGACAGGTTACAGTTACCCTTATTTCTTCTCCAAAAGATATCATGAGTGTAACGGTGTCCAAGGGTAAACAAAGCTATTATACTTATTGATAAACCAGACAAATTTAACAATTTAATCACTATCAAATTGATGCATGGGATAAAAGGGGTTACAGTGCAAGGGGTTTGTAAATATATTTATTCATCTACAATGTATGACTTTGCAGTGCATTCTACATAGGAGAATATCATGGTTTGTTTCTAAACCACCACAGTGACACATACATCTTTATATTGGGAGACACTCTTTTGTCCTTCCATACTTCTTCTGGTGGACGCCTTCAAGTTGACCTTTGTTGAACTCCCCAAATCAAAACATAAATAAAAGAAAATGTCTGCCTTCAGTCAGTGAGCACTCCACTTATAACATTTGGTCTCAATCTTTATTACTTTCATGAATTAGGAAAAGATTTCTTCGAGTATGTACTTCAATGTTTATAGAATATATATACAGCTGTTATTTTATTTTGAGGTATTTTATTGTAAAAAATTTGTTCTCTTACTTATGCCATAGCAGACTTTCAGGTGGTGCTATTTACACATGGCAGCAGTTCCATGGCAAATGTCAGTTTCCGCATGTTCTATGTTTCATTCCAAGCATTGTGGTATATAATTTATTGGGGTTATTCATTTTGGGCCTTTTTTAGACTTGAAAGAAAATTACATGAAATTTGACCAAAGTTAGGTTGGACGTTCCCTTAAGGCATTTTCCTGAAGTGTCGTATAAAAATACAGGAACTGGCTTTTTACAATTTCTTCCCAATCGGTTTTAACTTTTTACTATTAGTATCCGTTAAAACCCATTTAAATTAACCCTTTACCTAACGTGAAAAGCAGACGACACTTGCAAAAAAAATTCTTGAATAATTATTTTTTTTCATTTTTTGTCTCAAAAACATAGGTTATGACCCCTCGTTGGAACGAGCTCGACGAGCTCGTTCCAACGAGGGGTCATAACCTATGTTTTTGAGACAAAAAATGAAAATATTTTGAAAATTAATTGGCGATTTTTGAGAATAGCGCTGGCCGGTTTTGTCTGTTGCGTTGGGTAAAGGGTTAAGAAAACGGCGTTTTCACCATCTTTTAGTGTTCTGTGACTCATCTTCTTCTGTTCATTATGTGAACAGTGTGCGCATCGTAACACACAATACAAGAACTGTATTTTCCATTAATATAAAACTCTAGGAAGTGAGATTTGCTCATTTTTCCTGGGAAGAATAAATATAGGATATCTAATGTTTTCTTGTGAATCCCGGTATTCACAAGAAAACATTAGATTTTCTTTTTATTATACCCCTTTCATTTGAAGCTTTAACTGAAACGATCCAAACCGACGCCCATACCACGCAAGAAATCTGTTCACACAATCAGCCGATCGCTGTTTCCGCTGACACAGATCGTGGTCTGCCGCGTCTTGTTATACTCACTAGTGGAGCGAGAACAACTTTTGTTTTGCGCTTGTGAAAATTCATTTGTAAATTTCAAGTTCACCCGAAATGTTAATCACCGGGGTATTTGATCTCACTAGTGAGGGGAGAACGCAATTTATGTTTTACCGATTCCTATTATAATTAGACGTTAGGGTGTAATAAAAACTTGTATATTACTGTAAAACACATTCGCGAAACAAAGACCAAAGTGAAGGCATTAGTGTCGGTAGGTGTAATACTGATAGATATTCTTACTGTTGGATTATCTGTGAACAAGTTGATTCTAATTAGCTTGCCATAAAGCCAGGTTTCCTTTTCTTACTTTTAATAACGAAACCAACAGATAGCTCGGGAGAGTTGACCGTTGTTTTTCGTTTATTAGAAGTAACAAAAAGAAACCTGACTTTATTTTCTACTGATGTCATAGGAGTTTTCTCGATATTTACTTGCTTCCAAATTGGACCTTCATCGCCCGTCCTTTAATTTGAAAGAAGATAACTTTATCAAAAACGATAGTCATGATGATATAAGTCAGAGATGGTCGATCTTTCAGTTCGTCTATTCTAAAATGAACTATCAAAAACTCCACCTGAAAATAAAAACTGTGATGTGCATCTTCATTTCAAAAAACGCTTCGAATGCAGGCGAATTTTAAAGTTCATATGATTGCCCGATCAACAACATCTCTTTATCACAGCACCATGGTAATTTCAGAACAATCTTGCTATAATAGAATGCAACCAGGCCTGGAAATAAGAGGTCTGACATTTGCAGAATGAAGTCCCCAGAGAGCGAATTTGATGATGCTATCACATACAGTCGGCCACTTTATCCTCTGGGTACTTCTTTCTGTTTAGGTTTGAGACTCTGTTTCAGAGTGAGGTTCACAGAGGGTAAATTTAGTGATGTTACCCTGCTATGCAGGGTAGCATCACTAAATTCACCCTCTGCGGACCTCATTTTGCAAATGACAATCTGCTTATTTTCCGGCTTAAATGCAACACCAATCATTAGGCTTCAACAAAAACTGATTCCGGTATTTTTAAAGAAAACAAACATGCTTGCAAGCCAAATGTTACGACACCTATTCCTTACACTCAAACTGTCACTGAGAGGTGACAATCCCTTGTTGTCTATCGAGATTATTTTTTACAATAATTTACATATTTTGTATAACGTGAAAATCGGCTGCTTCATATTTATACTTATTAAGGCAATTTTGTACTTATTCTATCTCAGAATGCGCACGCACACCGTTGTTATTACTGGCAGATAAATTTCGAATACAGTGAATTTTTCAGAGGTGGTGTGTCGCATTGAGTTTTCGTAGGATATGCACTCCATACTATGCTATAACATGTTTTGTTAAGTACATATGTGGCCTTGGGTCTACAGTTTATGTATGTTATAGAAGATTGATGGGAAAGGTAGCTTCTTCCTGAGAATTTTTCCCGCGAAACAGCTGATGAATATATTGGTGTCGTGACGTTATGGTGCGCAAACGACGCCATAGAGACGCTCGCCGCTGTCTGTGTCTACTCTACAATCCAACATGACGTCGATCGGATCAGGGGGTACCCGTGTATTCGTACTGGATTGATATGGTAGTATAGTATGGCAGTTATATACCCCGCAGCTCTATTGTTAACCCTTTTGGCGACTAACCCATGGAATGCGCCATGCTGTCCTACGATTAGTATGGGTAGTACATATAATGCTTGGACAAGCCGAGTTATTCTTGGTTGTTTAGTGTGGCAGTACAGGATGTGCGGCCTGTTCCCCCGTTGGACTACTGTAAGTCCTTAGTACTATTAATCCACCTAAAGAGTTATACTGCTCTACAGCTGCTGTGGTGGTAGGTCGTGTAGATGTAGTGTTGTGGGGTGTGTTTGGTAGTATTGTTGCAGCGTATGCCATGTGTAGCCTAGAAGTCCGAAACCGAACCGGTGCTGGGGACATAACTATCGGCCAAAAGATTACCCCCCCCCCCCCACCCCCACCCCCAGCCTCGGCTCGCCTTCTAGATTCTAGATCACCCGTGACCTGCATAGTCCCTTATTGCGACAACTGCTCTCTGGTACTTCATGTGGAGAATCTATATTCCGTTTATAGATATATGTCGTACGTGTCTTCTCCCCACTGATACACAAGCAGAACAACAACATTGGTATCGACTCTTACCTCACGTCCACTGAACGCATTGTACATTTAACTATTATTGTTTCCGCGTCCGCTGTGCTTCTGTGATCGGTATGATCCTTAGCCCCAAGCACGCGACCCAACAAATCAATGAACGCCTCTTGTTTCTCAAATTTGATAAAAATAATATCTTCCGTTTGTTGTGGGCCTGTATATTTTTCTGATTTGGATGTCTGCACATGTTTTCCCAACCCGTCTCCTGTATTCATGGTCTTTGATGGATGGCCACGCGACATATCCATCAAAAACTATACATACTTGGTTTGTAAAAAAAAGCAACTATAAATACTAGGTTTGTATATTGGATGTATACTGCTCCGC
Organism: Pictodentalium vernedei; assembly: GCA_031216915.1. Classification (NCBI taxonomy): domain Eukaryota; kingdom Metazoa; phylum Mollusca; class Scaphopoda; order Dentaliida; family Dentaliidae; genus Pictodentalium; species Pictodentalium vernedei. Next base: position 603,315,952 of record CM062295.1, on the reverse strand, counting down.
TATATCTAAGTAAGTGGACGGAAACAGACTAGTATAAGCTACACAGCTTGTTGCTGAATCCGTTTCCATCACCCAAACTCATCTGTATCAATTGTATCCATGTTTTCATTACTTGCTGTTGGAAATAAATACTGTTTAAACTAAGTAAGTGGACTTATTCGCCCACTTCGCGCGATGAAGAAGGTCGCTGCCATCCAGCACTAATGTCGGTGATTCGGGTTGCTTGACGTTTTCAGTGGATTCTGCAAGGGACTGTGCTAATTGTGTTTTTTGTGGTTTAATGAGAGGATTATATTTGAAAAATGGTGTTGGCGCTGTCGTGAGTTCAGATTTGAAAATGATTACCATTTCTCCCCCCACCCCCCCCCCCCCCCCCTTGTGTTATCGCTATTAGACGGGAAAACAGAATGGTTGGGCCCATATGAACTTTCTGGTTGTCAGTCTTGGTTGTCAGTCTTGACGACGAGATACAATCTCTCCAGCGATTTCACATTTGCTCTCCTCATAATGGAAGCGGCCGAAACAGTCTTACCATTCAGATCTTCGAGCTGATTATTTCAGTCTCGTCGCAGTTTTCTCCATTGCCATCGTTAGCAGTCAAGCCCGACAAAAGAGAACGTAGCAGATCATCGATGGGATCAAATGGCCCGTGTTCGTGGAATCATGTTTGGGTTTTCGCCAAATCTGTGTGATCTCGTTTGAACCAAAACGCTCCCATCTCTATATTCTGTTCGCTACAACAAAGACGATTATTTGTCAAATTGGTCATGGCATCGCGTGCCTCTGCCCATTTGTGCATGTTATGCATCCACTGAAGGTGAACACTGTTCGTGAATCCCCTTCCTCTTGTGAGACCGCCTCGACTTTTTTTATTACCAAACCTTGGATAACCCCGCCCATTAACGGATACTCCGCCGGACAGTGTGGAACCTGTGTCACATGAAGCAGGAGTACAGCCAGGTGTGGTCATTTGGGAGCTCAATCAGCATTTGTAGATAGAGGCAAAAGTTTTTGTCATAATATATGTGCCCAGTCCCTGCAAAAAGATTCAACATCTTTCCTACACTGACCAAATGAAGATGCCAATCACCGGTTCCCTCGCTTCGGATGAACATTTTCAAAGTCTCAACATTATCTATTTATTGCAACCACAGCCTAGCGATTTGATAGAGGGTAATCGCGTGGCTGGACTTGTTACGTGAAATAATTCATGAGAGGTGAGGGACGTTGTACAAATACGAGTGCGCGAATGCTCACGAGTGTTTTACAATATAGTCCCTCGCCTCGAATGAATTATTTCACGTAACCAACCCAGTCAAGCGATTACTCTGTTTATTACTTTTCATTATTAACGATAATCATATTATTTAACCCTTTACCTAACGTAACGGCCAAAACCGGCCAGCGCTATTCTCAAAAATCGCCAATTAATTTTCATTATTTTTTTCATTTTTTGTCTCTAAAACATAGGTTATGACCCCTCATTGGAACGAGCTCGTCGAGCTCGTTCCAATGAGGGGTCATGACCTATGTTTTTTGAGACAAAAAATGAAAATAATAGTTATTAAAGAATTTTTTTTTTTTTTTTGCAAGTGTCGTCTGCTTTTCATGTTAGGTAACGTGTTGAAAAAAAAAATGAAGGCCCCATTACACCCACGGCAAAGTGTCTTCATTTGCGCGCACGGATACATGACCCAATTGTTGATTACATAATTCACTTGTGAAGTTATCGTTTATAATCAAACCGGGAAATCCCAGTAAATTAACACTTTGGAAAGTAATCAAATTTGATCACGGAGAAGCGACTTAGAAAGTCATCCGTTCAGCTTCACAAGTTCCTGTGATTTTGGCACTTTGAGAACTGAAGGGGCTTTGTTTCGGATGCCCTCAAATAATATTTTGAGTGCATCTATGTCAGACCCATCGTGTCGAGCGATCTCAGTCATACCGACACCTATGTTCATTGCGTGACGAGCAACAACCATATCATGTTGAAATACAGATTCATCAGTGAGATCTGAGGATTCTTCTGAATCTGGCAGCCCCCTCTTGGAGGTAACACAGTTCTAATTAATTTATTTACCAGAGCGGCTTCGGCAAGAAAATGACCTCGCAGGGCCCTCGAGACAGTCTTGTCGGATAACATCTGGTTGACAGTATCTCGTCCATATACCATTTCAAGAGCCTCGTCTAAGCCAGAACCCTTCATCGTGAAATCTATGGTCCCCATAAAGCAGCAAGATGAACTAAACCAGGGATATATGACGCAGTGCGTCTATTCTCACCAGGCAATACATCAACAATAGACCATAGAATGGGACGTCGACATACATATTCCATTGATAACAGAGTGAACGAAGGGGAATACGAAAGTCTGAATTCTTAAATCGTCAAAAGATGATCTGATTTCAATCGTTTCTGAAAAAAAATAGAAGCTATTGAAATCAGGTCATCTTTTGTGGACTTTCTGCGGACTTTTTCCAATCTGTGCCGCGGAATCTCTTGCGTCGAATGACACTATTTGCTAAAAAATTACCAATTTGTTTACGGTTCGGACCTGGTTGTTGCCCCAACGACTACACTGTTAATGCAATTTATCGGTGCCTTTATCTTGAAATGACGCGAAAAGACTGTCATTTCCACATAGAGACAGCTATTGACTGTCTGAAGGTATTTTAGATGTCAAGAGTACATTTTCTTCTTGTTTTACTGCCCAACACGGTCCAAAAGGACTTTTCAAAATGTGGATGAATGAAAATCTTTTTGAAGCTAGGAAAAAGTCGCTGTTAAGCTTCTTCGACTATCACCCATCCCATCATACGTGTCATGGAAATTTCATCATATTTTTTCTATATTAAAATGCGTGACAGGAGACGAACAATTCCGTACAAACGTTGAACTAACAGACAAAATCTCTCGAATGAGAATGTCATTCAATGCATGTATACTCATAGTTAGAAATATATCCCATAATAGTGGTCTTTTCACTCGGAGGCTTGAATACACAAACGGACTTCTTCGTTTCGTTTAACCCTTTACCCAACCAATCGCCCGCATATGCAAATGCAGCAGCTGAAATAATATTATTTTTCGAAAAATTTCCACAAATCCATATCATGTGCCCCCTCTTTGGAACGAGCTCGCCGAGCTCGTTTCAATGAGGGGCCACATGATATGGTTTTGTTGAAATTGTTTGAAAAAAATTAAAAAATGATATTTGAAATAATAAATTTTGATATCGTCTGCGTTGGGTAAAGGGTTAAGTCGACGACTTCATATTTTCTGAAACTTTGGGATTTTTTCCTCAAAACTCTTCAAAACAAAAGTCATTTCTATTGTATCTGCTGTTTATTCGTGGTTATTTTAAATCCTTGAAATCGATCCAGGAATTTGCGACTTTACGGATTTATGTTTCCTATTTTCGTTGCACAACCAACGGTGATATTTGAAAAAATGCCAATAAAATGTACCAACGTGCACGAAAAAAAAAACAATGCGGCGGTCTTTGAGAATCAAAGGTACTTTTAATTTTCTTGTTTTTGTGGCCTAATCAAATTCTGAAACGATGCAACTCAGTGACAAATCTTTACGCGGCTGTATGGTTACTAACGCTTTCACAAAATTGAAAAAATCCAATCTACCACCAGTGCTTCGACTGTTTGAACAGGGGGGAAGAAAAATAAGGAAGCGATGATTTGTACATTTTCACTTCTCAATAAATTATCTGCAATCAATGAACACGTTGGTCATTATTTCCAATATAACACTGAAATAACAAATTTAGTATACTGAGCAAATTGTCTGGTGTGATAAAACTCCAGGAACATTATTTAGAACAGAAGAAAAAAACATTCTGTGCAAATGCACGTGAATGATAAAATGATTTTATTATTCAACGCCTGGAAAACGAGATTGTGCTGCTCAGTAAACTGGTTATCTTCAACTTTCCATTCTGTAATAACAATTACTGAAAGTCAACGGTATTTAACCATTAACCTACCAGAAGCTTGACAACGCTAATTGTTAAGTACTCGTTCAACGTATTTCCTATTTACGAACAAATTTCTTCTCTCCCCTTACGCTTCAAGTCTACCCCTTTTTTCTCCCATCGATACTGTGCATGTGTTTTGAACACTAATGTATGAGACTAGTGTAAGGTCGGACTTCTCTTTTTTGGAGAAATTTGCTTACGAACAGACTTGTACCCACTGTCTTGTGTGCTTCCTGTATCAGCGCATCTGTGGACCCGTCCACTCGGGCAAATCGCTTATAAAATAAAGTAAGTTATTAGTCTAGATTGGGAGAGGAAATTGGAGTGGACAATGGAGGCAAACCGCGATGCATAATGCGTGCCACGTGTCACCATGTGCCGCATATTAGCGACCATGCTGTGACCTCGTCACCATGGTGAGCGCTGTTAGGGTAATACTTGTTTCCGATGCCCGATTGGTCAAACTCCAAACAGTATTGCCTCCCCTCGCTACGCTCGATACATCGGATTCACCGCTGCTAAAGGTTGTTCAATCTTCAAGATTTTTGCAGACTGTCTATCTGGTGGTATGGCTTCTTCAATTTACATTAAGCACATTTTAAATTGCTCTGATTGAATTGCCCGAGAAAGAAATTTCAAAAATACTTCTTGAATCAACGGGAAACGAAGAAACTGAAATTAATATTGTTTGTGCCTTTGGACACTGTAATGACGTGCTACTTGTAAATAAATAAAAAGCACATGCCATTTCTTTCATAATCGGCATAGAGCTGGTCTAGATTTTGTGCGCGTGATTTAACCCTTTACCTAAAATGAAAAACAGACGACACTTGCAAACAAAATTCTTGAATAACAATTTTTTTTCATTTGTTTGTCTCAAAAACATAGGTTATGACCCCTCATTGGAACGAGCTCATCGAGCTCGTTCCAAAGAGGGGTCATAACCTATGTTTTTGAGACAAAAAATGAAAAAGATAATGAAAATTAATTGGCGATTTTTGTGAATAGAGCTGGCCGGTTTTAGGCGTTACGTTTGGTAAAGGGTTAAACACGTACTTTTGGACAGGTGATGGTTGTTTGGCATAGTGGTAATGTTCGACGTGGAGTACTTAATAGTGATATATGCAAAAAGTGTTGACTATATTCTTTGCTCACTACATGTATCTGAATAAACTTTTCGGTGCGTCTCTTACCTCATGGAACAGCATTTAAAACATTATGCATAGGACTATATGGAACATAACTTACCGCAAGTTACTATAGAGAACTAAATAGTTTAGACGTCAAATAAAACTTACAGATGCTAGGAGAAAATCTACTGCTGACCAAAAACCTCTCAGAAAAAAATCATTTATGGTAAAAACTGTATAAAACCCACAGTCTTTTTTTTATTATTTCATTCAAATATTCTTTTCTTTTTCGTTTAATTTTATTTCTTTTTCATTGATTGGTTGATTGAGTGATTATTTATTTAGCAGTATGTACGTTTTACAGAGAGCGACATACTATAATGTACAAAACAAGACATACAAAACATACTGCTGGGAGAGGATGTAGCCAGATTAGCTGTCTTCCAGCCGTCTCCCATTTATTTATTTATTTATTTATTTATTTATTTATTTATTTATTTATTTATTTATTTATTTATTTATAATTTATTTATCTATTTATTACGATTACTTTTTATTTCAATATAATATTATTTTATTTTGTGTTTGTGCGGGGGGAGGGGTCCAGATATATAGAATCTACAATGCAGTTTTCTCGCAATTCATTTTTAGACATGTGATATTCTAGAGTGTCTACTCTGTGCCCTCGGGGAGGGGGGTGGGTGTGTGTGTGGGGGGGGGGGGGGGGGGTAGTGGGTGGTTGCTGAGAAAAAATTTCAACCTGAACGCGATCTAGTTGAAATTCTCTGTCTGTATTTGTTAGCACCTGTCGGTACTATGAGTTTCAAAATGTAAATATGTACCATATTTTTCGGTATATTTCTATGTAGTTCTATGAAGTATCTATTTTCGCAGCGTTTTTGTTGTTGGCAATATGTAAATTATGTACAGTACGTGGAGAGTGGATTGTAACTAAATCACTCGCGGAGTGGAGTTATCACCCAAGTTATAAATTTCAAATTGTGTACATATCGACAAAAAACACAAGCAATGTTTCAGCCAATGGACCTCCGGGTTTATTTTTAACCCGGAGGTCCATTCGCTTAAACTTTGCTTGTGCTGGTTATGCTTCGCAACAAATTTGCAATTATTGCTTGGGTGGAATCTCCACTCTGCGGGTGATTTAGTGGTAATACACTCTCCACGTACTGTATAAACATGCAAAACACTTCAAAACAGTCACCGACAAGTTCAGTGGCGTATAAGTTTCACGCGCTGCAACTGTTTAATTGCCGACTTCCCATTTTATCGTTTCTCAAAATACCGTAAATCAAATTTTAGATGAAAAAATAGCTCTGAAACCTTTTGCAGTGGTGTATCCCATGTATCGAAATTCATTGACATTTTCCGGCCCACAAAAGTGTAGAATCTCGACTGTCGAAAAGGAAAAGCGAAAATATTGCAAATTATTTTCTTTTACTTTTATATCACTATGTTTCATTTGTGAAATTTCGAACCACCTGAGTACCCTTGCATTGACTGGATCGCGATGCAATAGTGAAAGAGACCACCTTTGCAATCAAAGAACAGTATATTTTGTCTTGTAAAAATATGTTGACGAAAGTGTGTTGAGTTGCGAAAATTCCTTTAAAACGTTCTTGGATAAAGGGTAAAGAATTCACTCTAAATCAGTTAGGTTAAAAATTAGCCCAAATCAACCGGCTTGAGTGAATATGAACCCAATTTAGTTCATGTTAACTCAACCCATTTGATTTGGGTTGATTTTTAATGCAACTGATTTTAGAGCGTTAAATCATCACATAAAATGCACCCCACACTTTTGTCTGTGCCGAATGGATCTACTTTTGTTACATTTGTTAAGGTTAATGTAAAGCGAAACAATATGAAGAAAATGTCCAAATAACGCACTCTGCTAAAGGGGTACTAATTCTATTTAATGATGCAATTTCAGTCCATTTGCATTCTATACGATAAACAACATTTGCCAAGAGTTGCAGAGTGTTTTTGTTATAATTTAAATATTTGATAAACTTACGTTTGAAGAATATTTTTTCTGATCTAGGCACTTATTAACATCGTGGTGAGATCCTACCTCTACAAAACTAACGTCAATAGATCTGTATTTGTGGTATATATGAGCCGGGGCCTGTAAATTTTGATTTATTGCGCCACAAAGAAATAAAGTGTGAAAGTTTTGAAAATATGTCAATGAAATAGAGAGTAATCGCTTGACTGGACTGTTACGTGAAATAATTCAAGAGAGGTGAGGAACGTTGTTCAAAAAGGAGTGCGCGAATGCGCCCGAGTATTTTACAATATAGTCCCTCGCCTCGAATGAATTATTTAACGTAACCAACCCAGTCAAGCGATTACTCTGTTTATTACTTTTCATTATTAACGATAATTATATTATTTAACCTTTTACCTAACGTAACGACCAAAACGGTCAGCGCTATTCTCAAAACTCGCCAATTAATTTTCATTATTTTTTCATTTTTTGTCTCTAAAACATAGATTATGACCCCACATTGGAACGAGCTCGTCGAGCTCGTTCCAATGAGGGGTCATAACCTATGTTTTTGAGACAAAAAATGAAAATAATAGTTAATCAAGAATTGTTTTTGCAAGAGTCGTCTGCTTTTCATGTTAGGTAAAGGGTTAAAAAAAAACAAAAAAAAACAATGAAGTCCCCATTACACCCACGGCAAAGCGTCTTCGTTTGCGCGCACGGATACATGACACAATTGTTGATTGCGTAATTCACTTGTGAAGTTATCGTTTATAAGCAAACCCGGAAATCCCAGTAAATCACACTCTGGAAAGTAATAAACTGATGTAGAGAAACACCCGCCGTGTTATTCGGAAGAACATTTTTTTTTTATCTAGAAAGTGCAGTGGGTCATTTCTGTCAATAATGTTTGCTATGGGAGTTTTGGACCATTTCAAGTACCACTGTGTTGATTGTTGAAAAACCACCCAATGCCAGGAACACTAAAAACATGATCATCGGGTGTGATTTGAATAAATTTGATTTCACAAAGAGCGTGGCATAGGTATATCCATCAATTGCATTTGGAGTGTCCCAGTTGTATTCAAGAAGAAATATTTCACTTTTTAAAATATTTGTAGCTCCCCAGAGTAAAACTGTACCTGCCACTTGATTTGTGATGTGAACATAAATGTATCGTTTGCATCACACCCAGACAGGTAAAGTGTTGTCTGAAAAGAATTACTTGTGTTTCTCAACAATGAGGCAGTCGACCATCGATTACATTCACTATGTTACAGCAGCAGTTATATCTAGGTATCTGGGACAAACACACTCCAGAGTGCATTCCTGACATACATTGCAAACCATAGTTTTTTGAAAAAATTATAGCACCCAGCTGGAGCTGAAAAAGGTTAACCGATTAATCGATTAATCAATGATTAACATCTTGATCGGTCCAAAAAGTAATTGATCGATCATCCGTTACTGTTGAACTACTGTATTATATGGGTTACCAAAGGAACAAACTTGCTCCCAAACAGGCAAACATTGTCACACTGACTCACATCAATTACACAGAGTAAAGCATGCAAGTTACTTGCTGACATACTGGTTTACTTGCATGATCATCATACTGTATCAGGAGCGGGAAATGATCATTCTTAACCCTTCACGCATTTCGGGTAGCAAGCGATACTTGCAAAATAATTTCATGAATTACTAAATACTAAAAAATTTCATTTTTTGTCTAAAAAACATACCTTATGACCCCTTATTGGAACGAGCTCAACGAGCTCGTTCAAATGAGGGCTCATAAGCTATGTTTTTTAGACAAAATTGAAAACATAATAAATTTGAATGGAGATTGTTGTATATAGGCCTAGTCTGTTTTGTTTGTTACGTTGAGTAAAGGGTTCATGCTGTAAATCATCAACGGTGTGGCAGTTATTCGGATAGCTATTTGGACAATTGATTAATCGGTTAAACAAGGTTAATCCGCGTGATTAATCGATCAAGAAAACCCCTTAACCGTCTCAGCTCAACTCCCAGCATGATCAAGATGGCAGTTTTTGATTACTCCAGCTTTATTGTCATATTTACAGAAAATTTACTCGTATTTTTTTGTGACACAATCAAAATTCTGAATCTTGGCCCATAGACACTAGACAAAGACAGAACTGTGAGTATATTTTTTTTGTTGAGGTTGGGTTGCACCAGACCGAGAATAACTGCCGAGAAAAAACATTCTTCAAAAGGGGGAGTATTATATATTTAAATTATAAAATATTTTTTTCAAATGCCTCAGCATATCTTATTTGTGGTATAACTGCACTTATATTGCATCATAAACTACGAACAAAACAATTTCAAGAGATGATTTTCTCCAAATCGTCACTCTTTACATTTATCTTAACCCTTTACCTAACCTGAAAAGCAGACGACACTTGCAAAAATAATTCTTGAATAATTATTTTTTTTCATTTTTTGTCTCAAAAACATAGGTTATGACCCCTCGTTGGAACGAGCTCGACGAGCTCGTTCCAACGAGGGGTCATAACCTATGTTTTTGAGACAAAAAATGAAAAAAAATAATGAAAATTAATTGGCGATTTTTGAGAATAGCGCTGCCCGGTTTTGGCCGTTACGTTAGGTAAAGGGTTAACCCTTTAGACACTGATGGTATATTGTATGACGGTTCAGAACCATCAACCGGTAGAGTCCATATGCCTTACTTGGGGGAAGAGGAATCAACAGTTTCAACGTGCAGCCTTGGGTCTGCAGATTAATAATCTTGATTGGTTTTCCACACAAATTCGCCGAGTCACTTTTCTACTTTATGAACTCAGGTCGTATCACTATTCTAGCCTGGAAAAGCGTTCTTTCGGATTGAAAGAGTCACGAAAAGAAGAAGAAGCTGTGTTGCCAAAGTTTTATGTGTGTGTGTGTGTGGCCAAATATTCAAGAAACAAATCGTTGGGACACAGTATCTTTTTCAATGGAAATTTACTGATGATAAGAGTTGGGTGTTGGAAGGAAATATTTGCTGACTGATAAAGAGGGATTACTGAAGACAAGTTTAGACACAACCAGATAAATAAATAAGTGTGCAAGCATGGGGGGGGGGGGGGGGGCGGGGGCGATAGTTAAATATTTCCTCTCCAAAATATCGCTAGCACTGGCGGGAGGGGGTGTTACTGTCGTGCAATGGTTGCTTTGTGGGCAGCCTCCTTGTTTAAAAAAGAAAAAGACGTTGACGGCGTTTCGAGATATCAAAAAGGCATAGGATGGGGTATGGAGGGGGGGGGTGTAGCGAGAGGTCGATGTTTTGGGTTTGGGAGGTGTATTTGGTGACATCTTGAAAACACTGTGATAGGAATGTGGATCGAGATCAGGTTGATTAGCGTAAAAACAAAAAAGGGCCCCCAATGGAGAGAGGCCTTAAGCAGGGTTGTATCCTTTTGCGGATTCTGTTTGCATTGTACACAAAGATTTAGGAGAGGAACTCCCACAAAGCGATCAGGCGGTATCTGAAGATTCCATGGCTATTTGTCGCAGATATTATGGCAGTAGTGGCAGAAAGTGAAGATGGACTAGAGAAATGCTGGCAATTGGTGGGAAAAATGGAAACAAATGGAGGCTCGAACTGAATGAAATAAAAAGAAACGTTACGTTGTGGATCGTAAGGTGGGTATACTTGAAGGTGGAGAGTTCGGGTGTGTTCTATTGCAGAAGGTGACAGCAAACTGCTCAGTATGGGAGAGAGAGAGAGTGGAATACGAATATTGGGGAGAGCACATCATGGGTAGAGGTATCCGCCGAAACTACACAAGCAAACTCAGTATTAAAAGGTAAGCGATTTTCAAGCTAAAAATACGAGTTAGTGGATTTGCTAGTTCTGAAGAACATTTCTCAAAATGGTGTTATTTATTAGGTCAGGACCAGAAGCCTTATTAATATTTAATTTATTTAGTATAGATTTAACATTTTCCTCCTTAATTTCTAACTGCCCGATAGAAAGATCATTAACAGGGTTATATAATGGGTAATGGGATATCTTTGACTGTACTGCTCTGACTTACAAAATGATTATTTAAGATATTGGCTATTTCATGTGGATCATCAACAACAGAATCGCCCTCAAACATTGGAGGAAGGAGAACGTCAGAATTACATTGTTGCTTCGAGAAGTTTTTAACAATCTTCCACCAATGTTTAGAGGCAGAGCTCTTAGTAGACACATAATTTTCAAGTTTGATATCATATTCCCTGATGGAATTAATCGTTTCGTTTCTGATTCGACGAAAACTTTCCCAGTCCTGGGGCCGATCATTGAATTTGGCCACTTTATGAATTTTATTATGCTTTCTCATTAATCTGCGTATATGGTTATTCATCCAGAGTTTATCATTAGGTCTTATTGTAACAAGTTTAGAGGGGGTAAACCTTTGGGTTGCTTCTGTGATATAAGTAGACACATTTCTTACCGTCTTATCAACATCGGTAGATTCGATGAGACTTGTCCACTCTGTATGAGCAAAGACCTCATTTATGCCATTGAAGTCAGTTTCTTTATAGTTATAAATCTGCCGCTGGTATGACTTAAGTGTAGATCTAGTGGATTTTATACGCACAAAGGTCGCGTGGTGATCACTACATACGGGTGGTATTACATCACACTATGTCACTGAAAGTGGACATGAAACAAGTACCAGATCAAGTAATGATTTTGTAGTTTCTGTGACACGAGTGGCCGAAGTTATCATTTGCCGTAGACCATGATTGTTTTGAATAAGTGCAATTTTAGGGTGAATATTTATCAAGCAGTCTGCATTAAAATCGCCCACAACTACACATTTCATTGATAAATCGTTTCTCGCCAGTGATAGCGATTCATCAATGAGGTCCCAATAAAGAGAGAGCGCAGAAGGTTGTCTGTAAAAAGTGCCTAATAGAAGTTTTTTATTAGTGTGCCTTATTTCAGCCCATACGGCTTCAAGACCCGGGACTTCTATGTCTGGACGGGTTTTAAAATATAGGCACAACAATGCCTCCACCCTGACTACAGGTGCGGTCTTTCCTAATTGGGGGGAAGTGATACCCAGGAATATAAATATTTGTGTCATCTATGTCTCCATTTAGTTTGGATTCAGTCACACAAATTATGTCATAATCACTAAATTCCGCCTGGATTAAATTAACTTTTCGACGGAGGCCATTGACATTAATATGGACAATGGAAATATCGGAAGTTGGCCCAGGGTTAAGTTCAATGTCGCCACATAATATAAGTAGTAGGAATAGTACATACTGTAGCCCAAGAATTTCGAATCTACTAACCATGAGTATCAGATACAGTGTATGCGCATCTGAATGCGACGCATTCCTTCCACTATTAAAACGACCAATACGAACGCGGTATGTAATCAAGTCAACCGCCATCGTCGTAGTTATTAAGATGAAATACGAAGTGAGATGAGTATTGGTCGCTCTTGATAGCCATATTCCACGATTCCAAAAAGTAAAAAATTTTCGGCGTGTCTCAGGAAGGGTTTCCCTTAATTTCGTATATATATTAACTTATCTCCATCTAAGTGCTGGTGCAAAAAATATTGCTACAAGAATTATATACAGTGTGTATGTTAAGAACATGAGTTGTGGAAGCGGAGTGAAGAAACAGTCACAAGGATATGTTATGCGACCCAATCGGCGTCTGTGTTAAGGACCATGTCATGTTAAATTCCCAAAAGTTGAATCACAAAAATTGAAAAATTATATTCTGAAGTTTAGATTTTGGGAAATCTGGTATGTAACAACATGAGTTGTGGAAGCGGAGTGAAGAAACAGTCACAAGGATATGTTATGTGACCCAATCGGCGTCTGTGTTAAGGACCATGTCATGTTAACTGCCAATATAAGTAATGAAATTTTGTTCACTCCGAAAATTCTCACCTCCGACATTCCCCCAACTCAAACTAAATACACACAAAATGTACACCAAAATGAAGGCTGGGATGCACAGAACACGAAACACATGTGTAACCAACTCAAAGGCACCACCGGCTCCCGGAAGCCCGCCGCCGCACTCGCACCAGAACCGATAATTCAGTAACACTTCACGAAAACAACCCGTGGCCAAATGTGCCCCACATATCCAAGAACAAAGCTAGGGGATAAAAATTCTTCAAAACACGGCGACAGAGCTGCATTGGGGAAAATTCCAACGCCTTTGCTTTTGTTTACGTATGAGTATACTTTCGATTTCCGGCCGACGTCATCGGACAGAAAAAGCATGTAAAAACAACGCCGTCTAAAATCAAATAATGAAAAAGATCGCCTTCATACAGTATACTGTTATTAGATAGAGATTGCACAGTTGCCATATTCAATGCAAGGTATCATGATACCTGTTGAAATTTCTTAGAATTACTATTTTGTTTTTTGATGGAAATTCGTGGTAACGAGTGATTTGCGCATGTCTGTCGAGCATGGAAACCATATTCAATAAAAATGCTGACAATGTTGTCCTTTTCCAAAATGCAGACCTATCGCCGTATTCGAAAGTGTTTTTGAATGCCTAGCTCCGCCCTTGGACATACGAAGCACATCCGGCCTCAAGCCGTTCTGATGAAACATCATTTATTATCAGTTCTGGCGCAAATACGGTAGCAGACTTCCAGGAACCAGTGGCGCCCACAGTCGACTCCACGAGTATACCACACATGCGTTTCGTGCTCTACACATCCCAATCCTCATCCCGATGTACAATCCGTGCACATTCAATCTGAATTTAAGGAATACGAGAGGTGAGAACTTCAAAATAAACAAAATTCCATTACTTATATAGGCCCTTAAATTCCCAAAAGTTGAATCACAAAAATTGAAAAATTATTTTCTGAAGTTTATATGTTGGGAAATCTGGTATGTAGGCATGCCCTATAGATTATATGCATTAAATAAACACTGGGCCTGTACTCTTTCCAACTGGAAATGCATTTTGAAGTCTGATTATTGGTGAATCTTTTACATCTAAATACCGCTGTCAAGTTGACATGACATAGTAGTAGGTATATAAGGCGGATTCTCGACCACTTCGTACATGTACCGTACACGTACACGTACACGGTGCGTTTACCAACGTGGGATTCAGTGTTAAATCGCACGCTTGTTCACAAAAATGTCGGGTGGTCCAGAATCCGCTGTTTTTTGAGACTCCTAGATCGCACTTTTAACGTTCAAATACCCGTTGGCGAACGTCGAATGTACACGTTTTTTTAAAAAAGTGAAAATTGTACATTTTTCACTTTTTTTTTACTTAAAAATTTTTTGTCGACCTTCCCATCGCGGATCAGACCATCGATCCATCGTTGGTGAACGCGAGCAAAAAACGCTTTGCGGTTTCTGGACCAGCATCAAAAAACGGTTTGCGGATTCTGGACCAGTGGCCCAGAATCCGCAAAACGGTTTTTGAGGCGGGGTTTTTTCCAAAACTTAACAGACTACTATTGGACGCTCTCATTTCTGACGTAAGTGGGGGGGGGGGGGGGGGGGGAATACCCGGATTTTTTCCAAACTTAACAGACTACTATTGGGCGCTCTCATTTCTGACGTAAGTGGGGGGAATACCCATAGTGGATTTTTCCAAACTTAACAGACTACTATTGGACGCTCCCATTTCCGACGTAAGTGGGGGGAATACCCATAGTGGGGGAATACCCATAGTGGATTTTTCCAAAACTTAACAGACCACTATTGGACGCTCCCATTTCAGACGTAAGTGGGGGGAATACCCATAGTGGGATTTTCCAAAACTCAACAGAAAAAAAAACTTAAGTTTTTGGAAAATCCCCTACTGTATAAACTTACCGAAAACGTCATTTGTCACGCTCGAGATGTATTACGGGTTAATATTCAAATGAGCGTCAATTGTCAGTTAAATAGTTTAACTGAAACAAACTATTCTATGGATGAAAGCTGAAGCAGTTCAAACGATTAATTGATATGATTTAAACGCGTTTTTTGAAAGCGTTACATTATGATGTGTTTACTTGTGATTTTGAATATTCGAGTTTTCCTTGTGGTGAGAGTAGGCGCGGTTGCGATTTAACACTTTCGAGAGCAAAACTCATTTAGAGAGGTTTATTTTGTAAATGTTTTTTTTTCTCAACTGGTTTTTAGTTATTATATTAAAGACAGAAGATTTTTATTTACTTAAAACATAAAACATAAAAATAATTATACATTTAATTTTGAAAATAATAAATAACTCACATTTGCATACTCAAAGGAACATTAACAATTAAAAAACGAAAAATGTTTTTACAGATGGATTCTAGACGCCGAGATCAAATTTTAGGCGAATATGAACGTGCCAAGAAGGGCATTCAATCGGCTGACAGAAGCAGACGTCTCGGAGAGATGGATCTCAGACGCGAGACCACAAAAATATTTAAACCCGTGACGGAGGTTCAAGAGCGAAGCAAGAAGGAGATAGTCGAAGAATTGAGACCTATAAAAGAGAGTTCTTTGAGAATGGGTCCGTTGCCTGGTAGTTTTGGAAATCGATATTCCTTTCAATCTACACCGGATTACGTTCCCACAGGAATTCAAACCGACGTGAGCGACGATACAGCTTCGACTATCACCACTGATAGCGTCGCGTCGTCCGAGGATGGTGGTAAGAGAGATCTGTTGTATGGAATTTATAAGGATTCTAAGGGCAGAACTTTTGTAGGCGACACAGAAGAGGAAATGGATGATGAAGATTTAATTGTCGGTTCGAATAGGTATAAAGTAACTGATGGACTGCGCAAATTGCTCCTTTTCGACAAGCTCAAGCCTGGAGATTACACGGAACAGGATTTCGACAATTACGGCGACATTCTGATTCAGACCCACGCCATGCTGAGAAATAACGATGCCAGAGAGACTAGACCCAAAGCCAACAGAGGTTATAAGTGGACGAAAGTGGTGAAACCCATATGGGATTCGCATAAGAAGTACGTCGAATCGGTGACTGGTAAAGGGGTGAAAACTACTCTTTCTTCTGACGCTGGCGAGTAGACGTGCTGGTAACACAGGGTTAGATAATGAAATAGTTACTATATCTGACGAATTGTTAAGACAGAAGGTTTTGAATAAAAACCATTATAAAAGGCTGATGAACGAATTGAAGGATTGATGTATATATAAGTAGTGAGAAACAAACAAACAAACAAAAATATATAAAATAAAAAACAGTAAATTTTTACACTAGAATAATAAAAGTATTTAAACAACAAACGATTTACCGGTGAAAAAAACAAAATATATTATAAAATAAAAATATGTTGGTGATAAAGAATAGGGGATACGTCAGAACTTACGTTCAAGGCGGTTCTGGCATCGTCGATTCTATAATGCGAGCGTTCACGAGTGATGCGGGTAGAAAACTCGCATCGACCGCGTTTGAGGTCGGTAAGAAGACGGCTTTGGATGCTGGTAAGAAAGCCGCTTCCGAAGCCAGTGGTAGGATAGCTTCTGTGGCTGGCAAGAGGGCAGCCGACGCGTTGATCGACAAGTTGATCAGTCCGCCGGCGAAGCGAGCTGCGTTAGAGCGAACGCAGAAAAGTTGGAAAGATTTTAAGGATGCTGTGGTACCCATACAAGATTTAGCCAAAATGACGAGTGGATCTGGATTGAAGAGAACCCACGACGGTGTAATATAAATAAATAATAATATTGAAAACTGAGTTTGAAAAACATAAAAAATTGTGTTTGAAAAAATCTAAAATAACAAACCAAAAAATAAAACAAAGATGAACATTAAACATATGTCTTGGAACGACGCCGCGACCTAACGAGTTCTTTCCCAAAAGCATAAGAGGCTTGATAGTGGGAAAATCGAATTGTGGAAAGACCAATCTGTTGATGAATCTGTTGTCCCGACCCGACTGGTTGGATTACGACAGATTGTTCGTGTTTGGCAAGAGCTTGTTTCAACCCGAATACAGATTGCTTCGAGAGTGCATGGATCGTAGATTGCCCAAGGACGTCATAGCCAGAATCTTTGACAGTAGGGAGGAATTCGACAAAAGTGAATCTCCTCTTTCAACCATTTTGGACGGTGCGGCGATGGAATTGATGAAGAGAAATGCATCTTTGAACGTCGAGTGTCGATTTTATGAGAACGCTAGCGACGTTCCGGATCCTAGAGAATTGAAATCGGAAGATAAGAATCTCATGATTTTCGACGATCTGCTTTTGGAGAGACAGAACCGATGCGAATCGTATTACGTTAGGGGTCAACACAGCAACGTGGACTGTTTCTACCTGTCGCAGAATTATTTTCGATTGCCCAGACAGACGATAAGGGAGAACGCTATTTTTCTATGTCTCTTTCACCAAGATCCCAAGAATCTCAATCACACCTACGGCGATCACGTCGCAAACGACATGAGCGTGGCGGAATTCAGGAGATTCTGCAAGAGGGTTTGGGATGGAGGACTTTACAATTTCGTCGTCATCGATTTGACTAGCGAATTTAATCACAGAAAATATCGGTGCGGATTCGACAAGTTTTATGTTTCTGATGATAATAAGATAGAGCGTGAAAATAAAAAGAAATTAGAAAATAATAAATCTTCAAATAATTAGTGTTGAAAAAATAAAAAAATTAAAATTAAAATATAATGTTCGAACAAGGAGAATTGTTAGAACGGATAGCCGAGAATACGGCTGCAAAACAATCCATTCAAATCGTGGTGAGTGGCGATTCGACTCGATTCACTACAAAATTCGAACCTTCCATCGAACGATTACTGTCGAGACAAAATAATAAACATAAAGGAAAGATATGTTTATGTTGCAACTGCATGAACATGTTTCAGAGCGAAAAATCGTTAGCGAAACATCAGGAATATTGCAACGAAAATCAAGGTGTCGCTGTCGAAATGCCCAAACCCAACACCATCGTGAAGTTTGAAAATCGCAATAGAAGGTTAAAAGTACCATTCGTCATGTACGCCGATTTCGAATGCTTCACCGCAAAAATGAGTTCCTGTCAACCCAACGCTCTTCAAAGTTACGTCTAAAGAGATCAAAAACACATGCCTTCGGGCTATTGCATTTACGTGAAATGTGCTTTCGACTCGCAACACGACATGGGTCCCTTCACCTACATGAAACAGTGAGAAGACGACGACGTGGCCCAAAGGTTTGTGGAAGAGTTAGAAACGAAAATTCAAATGTTATACGACAAATTCAAAACTCCGGCGAAAATGATCATCACGCGAGAGCAGCAGGACGAAAATAACAGAGCCACCAAATGTCACATATGCAGACAATCGTTCGATGAGAATTCAGAGGGAAATAAGAAGGTCAGAGACCATGATCATTTCACGGGTCTGTATCACAGTCTGGCTCACAGCAAGTGTAATTTAAAATATCGAAATGCCGTTTTCTATCCAGTGATATTTCACAATCTCTCGGGTTACGACAGTCATCTGTTCATGAAAAATCTCGGCACCTCCCACGAAGAATTAAATTGCATCGTGAACAGTGAAGAAAGATACATTTCATTCACGAAATGGAAGGTCATGGAGAAGAAAATAGTAATCGATGGAGAGACGTTGGAAGAAAAAACGAAATCCATTCGTAGAAGCATACATTTCATCGACAGTTTTAAATTCATGTCGACCGCTCTGGAAAAATTAGTCGATAACATGAGCAAGGATAAATTTAAAATCACGAGCAAACATTTCGGAGAATGAGTAGACATCACGTTGAGGAAAGGAGTCTATCATTACGATTACATGAACGATCTAAAGAGATTTGAAGACACCGCACTAGATTTTTATTTGAAATTATACAAATCCGACATTTCCGACGAGAATTACGAACACGCCAAAAACGTGTGGAAATCATTCGATATGAAAACCATGAGAGATTATCACGATCTCTATCTGAAGACCGACGTTCTGCTCTTGGCAGACGTGTTCGAAAATTTTCGAGACGTCTGTCGTCGAAATTACGATCTGGATCCCGCTTGGTATTTCACCGCACCCGGTCTGGCGTGGGACGCTCTGTTGAAGACCACCGAAGTCCAATTGGAATTATTATCCAACGTGAACATGTTGCTCATGTTCGAAAGGGCTGCGAGATGTGGCGTCTTGATGATCTCCCACAGATATTCTGAAGCTAACAATCCCTACATGAAAGAAGGTTTTGATTCGAAACGGTCGAATAAATACATACAGTATTGGGATGCTAATAATCTGTATGGTTGGGCTTTGAGTCATCCTTTACCGATTGGAAATTTCGAATGGGTGATGGAACAGGAAGAGATGCAAAAGTGGAGAGACTATCCGTGCATTTTAGAAGTCGATTTGAACTATCCGGAAGAATTACATGATCTACACAACGATTATCTGCTGGCTCCCAAACGAATGGAACCGAACGAAGGAGACGAGGAAAAACTCATTCCCAATTTATTTAACAAACATAACTACGTCATCTACAGTGAGAATTTGAAACAATACGTCAATTACGGGATGAAATTAGTCGACATACATCGCATCATTCGATTCGACGAAGAGCCTTGGATGAAAAAATACATCGATCTCAACGCGAATCTCAGAATTCGAGCCGAGAACAATTTCGAAAAAGATTTCTTCAAACTCATGAACAGCTGCGTGTACGGTAAATCGATGGAAAACATCAGGAAGAGAACCTACGTTCGACTCGTCACGTCTGAGAAAAGAGCTAAAAAATTAGTGGCGAAACCCAATTACAAACACCGAACCATATTCGACAAAAGTCTAGTGGCTGTTCACATGCAAAAGACGCACCTGAAGTTCGACAAACCATATTATCTCGGACCGATCATCTTAGATATCAGCAAGTGATTGATGTACGAGTTTCACTACGATTATGTCAAACGAAAATTTGGTGATAAAGCCAAACTACTGTTCACCGACATGGACAGTTTAGTTTACAAGATAGAGATGAAAGACGTCTACCGAGATATATCTCCGGATGTGGCCGCGTCGTTTGACACGGGCAATTATCCCGTTGATCACCCGTCCAACATTCAATCGAACAACAACAAGAAGGTGTTGGGTAAATTTAAGGATGAGAGCGGCGGTAAACAAATCGTCGAATTCGTTGGCTTGAGACCCAAACTGTATGCTTATCATCTAGAAGATGAAGAGATCAAGAAGTGCAAAGGGGTTAAAGCGTGCATGGTGAAGAAAAACATCTCTTTCCAAGAGTATAAAGATTGTCTGTTAGGAAGTGGTCCAGTGTATAAGACTATGAAATCGATTCGAAGTGAAAATCACGACTTGTATACCGAAATAGTCAACAAGATTTCGCTGATGGCCGACGACGATAAGAGATTCGTGTTAGACGATAAAATAAACACTTTGGCACTCAGACATTGGACTGCGGATATAATTTTAGACGATAGGATTTCAGATATGATTGTGGATGATAGGATTCCAGATATGATTAAGGATGATAGGATTCCAGAAAATCAGGGGAAATTAGATGGATTCAAGATTATGGAAATCGATAGAGACATCGAGAGAGTTAATTTAAAAAGAAGAAGAAAAAAATATTAAAAAAAATAACGTCGTTTTAGTGAATTATAATAAAATAAATAAATAAAAAAAAAATATATACGCATTTATGAATAAGAAAATAGAGATATCCGTAGAAGGTGTCGTCTTACCTAATGAACCCCTATCCAACATCGATCTGTCGAATGCGGCGAGGGATTTGAAAATCAAAGATTTTCTAGGAGTGTTTTCCAGAGATGCCTTGCCGAAGAGAAGACCTCGACAATCGGAATGCGGAATTTTAAATCTAGATGATTTATCGGGTGAAGGCACTCACTGGGTGGCGTGGTTCAAGAACGGGAAGAAGAATTATTATTTCGACAGCTACGGAATCTCGCTGCTGAAAGAAATAAAGAACTATTTCAACAAATCGATGGTTCGTTACAACACGGAACAAGTGCAATCACCAGATCAAGTGTTTTGCAGTCACCTCTGTCTCTACGTTCTCAAGAGATGGTCTGAAGGAGATCGGTTTCAAGACATTCTCAATGATTTACATTAGAGAGAGATTTTTTTTTTTATAGTATATATAAATATAAAAAAATTATTTTAAAAATTTTTTAATCGAATAAAAACGAAAAATAAAAATAAAATAATTCATTTTTCAATAAACTGCGTTTTGAAATATATTTTTTTTAAAAAAACAAAAAATCTCAAAACAACATGCCAGTCGATAAATTTGGTAGAAGTGACGACGAAAAAGTCAACCTAAGAATGAAGAGGAAGACATTCGAAGTCGACAATGGTTACGACGTTGCCAACTTGGACGAACGTTACGTTTGGAGATACGAACCTCGAGAGGAACCTTTGAACATGAATGATAAGAAGCTCTACAATCTTCATGAGCTGATAGATCTCGCAGATGCTGCGACTAAAAAATACGTCGACAGGGGGAACGCCGATTTCGAACGAATTATGCTAGATAATTACGTGGATAAAACCATGACTGACGATCTCGATCTGAAATCCAAACGTTTGGTGAACGTCGCAAATCCCATAGATCCCACATATGCTGTGACGAAGAAATACGTGGACGAATCTCATGCGAGATTCAGCGAACACCTGAGAAATAGATACGTTCAGAAAACAATGCACTCGGAATTGAACGCCAATTCTAACAAGATAACGAACGTGGCCACTTCCACGAATCCCAAGGACGTGGCGACCAAACACTATGTAGATCTGGAACAGAGAAAGTCTGACAGACGAGAAATGAAATCGGATCTGAATGCGGGATTCAACAAGATATTGAATCTGTCGAAGATCGACGACACGGATGCGGACTCAACCGCAGTCAACAAGGGCTACGTAGATTCTGCCGTGATATGATCACAAGAATACCTAGAATCACAAGTGGACGATCTCTACCTGAACAAACAATCTGGCGGAACCATGGAGAGTGGTATCGACATGAACAGTAAGAATTTATTCGGACTCAGTCACGATCCCGAATTCGATTCCAGTGCAGTCAGCAGGAAGTACGTGGATGACAACTCGGTCTGGAGAAAGGGTGACATCATGGAAGGTAAACTAGACATGGGTGGACACACACTCACGAATCTACCAGATCCCGTGAACATGACGGATGCCTGCACCCTGATTTCGGTGGTGGCGAAAGTCAAATATGCTAGACAATTGATCACCGTGTGGGCCGAGGAGGCTGGCACCTTAGATGAGGGAAAAGCTGAATGGCCTTTCAGAAATGGAGGTAGCGGATCAAAACATGGTCAGGTGGGATATCCCATGCCGTTGGGAGGTGAAATCCTTCGAATGAGTCTGGCTTCCTCGGATTTGAATAACAGAGCGGTCGTCAATCTCAAGGTGAATGGAGTAGAGAGCGATAAGAGATACAGCGTCGAAAAGACTGAGAATCAACACGCGAATGTTAGCACATTCGGCACGCCTCTCAAAGTGAACGCCGGAGACAGGATTAATTTCGTTACGAAAACCAATAATCCCGAAGCCGCCACTTCCGTGGTGAGTCTACTGATTGAACTAGTTCCTTTGAACAAACAGTGAACGCGTGGAAAATAATTAATTAAAAAAAATAATGTGTGATTATTAAAAACAAAAAAAAAGTAATGAGATTTAGAAAGATGTTCAATCTCTCTAGATCTCATTACTTTATTTATTTTTTTTTTTGTTTTTTGTTTTTAATAATTACTCATTACTTTTTTTTATTTTTGTTTTATTTTTTTTTTCACACACGTCTCTCATCGAATGATCAACATCTTATTTCCATCTGATTCGAATTATAATTCTCTGTCTGACAGGACCAGGGCGAAGGCTTCGGTTTTTCTCGGCACGTTCCTATCGAATTGCATCTTGATCTGAATGTCGAAGATGCTACTCTTGAGTCGTTCACTCCGTTTACTGACGTCGAATACGAACATGGGATACATTGACTTGTATTCGCCGGGAGATATGTTAGGGTTGCTCATCAATTCATCTAGACCGTGATACTTTTTTCTAAAATCAGCGGCGTCGCCGTACAGTCTGCAGAATCATTCTTGTTGAACGACGCATTGTAATCGATTGCTGGATATCTCGTGGCGTTCAGAAACACTTGCATGTTTCTCAAATGGCAGTGATCGAACAGCGATGCATTCTTTTCCTGAGACCCGTCCCTATCGGTATGAAATGCAACCACGATGAAACGCAGTCTCTCGGAAGCGGATTTCACCGTCAATCTCCAATTGAAGTGATTCATGGAGAGAGGAATGCTAGCCGTGTCGCACTGTCTCATTCTAAATCCCACGGGTAATTTACTCTTGGATTCTATGATCTTGTAGAGATGCGCTTTTTCCACGATCGAAGGCTCCACATGCGGAACGAACCACGATATCTTGTGTAGAGTTATCTTACCCGCATTGGTCGCAGTGAGTCTCACTATTGCATCGTCGTCTCCTTTTCGAATCAACGTCAGATTGTGTCTGAATCCGTACATGATCTTGTTGTAATCGTCTGCAAATCCGAAGATGTGTTTCAAAGGTATCCTGAACGAAAACATTCCTTTAGGTCTGGACGTCTTGACGACGTAGTAGAATATCGCGGCGGCGCCGGCGCTAGCAGGGCCGATGGTGTCTTTCACCCACAACTGATTAAGTCCTCTGGATTTCGAAAAATCATCGGGATATGTCAAGAGTCCGAACATCGTGGTGGCCTGACCGGGATGAAACACAGATTCTATCTCTTGTCCGGATAGCAGGTATTTTATATACCTGAATAGATGCATGATGCCATTATTGGCTAGAGTAACCGTGTCGTCGTCCCATCTTCCTCGGTGAGACGTCCCTGCACCACTATGTAACTCTCGCTAGGATGTATGAGTTTCGACATTGATTCTTATCTCTCCCGCATTGTTCAAACTCGTTCCGGTTACCGGTTCGTATTCGTGAACCTCATATTCTTGAATACTTTCATCTTTCACTATGCTTTGTGCTATATCTAGTATATTTGACATTTTTAAAGGATTTTTGTTTTTTTTTGTTTATTAATTAGCTTGCTTTTTTATCTAAAAATAGTTTTAATTATTTTTTTTATTATTATTTTTCTCTCCTATATATATATGTGTGTAAACAAGAAAATGTTAAAGAGAGTAAATAAAAGAAATTTGTTTTTCTTTATCAAAACTTTGTCTTCTGTAATTGTTGTTCGTAAGACTTTCCGATGGTCTCTTCTCCATCCAAAGCTTCGATTTCGTAAGTCACCCGATCGGTGTAAAATATTTTGATTATCACGAAGATTTCCGAGGTCCATCGAGGAGTATAACCCTTTTTGAAGTGCTTCTTATAAGCATAGATTCTCACTCGATCACCGACCGCAAATTTCGGCGTTCTAGACTTCTTCCTGATCTTAGATCTCTCAGGATATAGATTCGCGTAGACCCGTTTTTCGTTTCGAGGATCGCTAGCTTCCGCGGGAGTCATCTTGATCGATCTGTGTCGCGTGTTGTTGTAATCTTTAACCAGACCGTTCAGAGCATATATGTATTTCTTGGTCGAATTCGCCGTGAATATCTATGCATCTTTTCCTTCATCATTCGATTCCAACGTTCCACCACACTGGCTTTCTCTTCGTTTTCGATCGAGTAGAGGTCGACCAATCGATGAACGTGCTTGTTGTAGAATTCCTTTCCCTTATTCACCCACAATTTACTCGGTTTTTGAGAAGACGAGTCGAACACGCTCTTCAGAGCCTCGGCGACGCAAGGTCCCGATTTATTCTTCAAAGCTCTGATACAACCGTATTTGGAAAACACGTCGATGACCGTCAATAGATATTTGACACCCTCGTTCCACCTCAAAAACGATCTCATGTCGACCAAGTCGGCAGACCAAATATCATCCAAACCCTTCACGAACACCCTTCTCTTTCGAAATTTACGCACGATGGGTTTGTGTAACTACTCAGCCAATTCGCTCGTCAATAATTGTTTCTTCTTCTTTTCAGATGCGCTTTTTTTTTTGAACGCCCCATCCGAATCGACGTTTCACACCGATCAGATTGCCGACCAGCGAATGTTCTATCTTCTCTCTCCTGGTCGGATTCAATATGCCTCTCAATTTCCCCAACATGTTTTTATTGCAGACGTTGTTGCGAGTCTTGCTGTCGGGATGTCCGGCGTAGCACAGATCGTGATCATATGCGGCCGCGTCCACCCTATTCACAGGTTTGCTCCAAGATTTAGGAGTCAGATCGGCATTGAGTCTCTTGTTCAATTTTGTTCCGGGTCCTGTGAAGCTGTGACCAGGCAGATGCATTTCGAAAGGTAGATTATTGAGCATTTTATTCACGATGCCTTTACCTTTGCTCGCGTTCTTTTTTTGACGAATCGAGTCTTGATAGAACCACACACATCGCAAATTCCGCGAAACATCTGTCTGTCGTTTTTAGTTCGTACTTCTCGAGAATTACTCGTCTCGGTAACTCTCTTACACTTTACGCAATACATTTTTAAGAGTTATTTAAATTAATTTCGTTTTTATTTTATATATAAATTTAATATTTTTTTTTTTAAATTCTGTTCTTATTATATATATATATATATTTTTTTTTCAATCGCTGCTCTTGAGTTCTATCATCTTACTGAATTCCTCCCTGGCCTCTTTCTTCCCCTTTTCCACGAGAGAATCCTTCATCTCTTCCTTGATGATCTGACGAGTCTTGATTCTCATGGCTTCTTTCATGGCTTCGTATTTCGTTTTCTCACCCAATATCGCGAAGTATTCTCCGTCCGATATCCTACCGTCTTTCAACGCCATCGAGATCATTTCGGATATCGTGTCGATCTTGGAGTTGGCCAAGACACGAATCTTGTCATGTTTCCTCGCCTTCGGATATAATTTCCTACTCAAAGAAGTTTCCGAGCGTGCTAAACAATCCTGCGGCGAGAGCCACTCCTTCTACGGTTAACACGATCAGAATGCCGACCGTGGTCGACAACAATCCGATGCTAGCCGCGTGTAAACCCATGGAAATTGTGATGAGTGTCGTGTCAATCACGTTGACGAATTTCACGAAACGCGAATACTTCTTCTTGAGAGAACGGCGAGAATCTCTCTCTCGAGTTAGATACGCTTGGATTCTACTGATTTGATCAATGCGATACCTCTCTCCTCTTTCTTTTTCTTCTAGCAATGGTGCCGTTGGCAAAACGCCGTTTGGCTTCTCATCCTCGTCGTCATCTAACGTCGGATACAATTTATTTCTGGTTCTCATTTTTGTGTTTTTTTTCTTTCTAATATTAGATAAAAAATTTATGTGTGTATTTATTTTTATTTTCTATTCTCCCTTATTTTATATCAACGAGAAAACTTAGACGTATGCTTCATTGAACAATAATTTCATGACGCATCCCTTGTCTTCTAAAGTCAGACTTTTACGCGCCAATTTCAGTTCTTCCAAAACTGTGGGCTTGCTTCGATCCTTACAGAAGAGTAATCTCTTCCAAAACGCGATCACTTCGTCGATTTGAACGCGTTCGAACGCCGGTTCGAAATACTTGACGACCATATCTTTCCTTTCCATCGTCAGACACGAATGATTCTCGTGATCGAAGTCTAGGTGATCCCGACATCCGACGCATCGTTCTAACAAGAGGCGACCTAGTTGTTCATTCACGCAGAATGCGTAGGCTCTCATCAGCATTTTTAAAAGAAAACTCGCTCTAATAGTCTGGGAAGCGCTCATGATTTACGTATTTTTTTTTATTATCTATTCGATTTGATATATTTATTTTTTAAATAACTATTTTATTTATATTTTTTTTTCTCTCTCCTATATATATCAATCAGTTTTTTTATTTCCTCAACCTTCAATTTGATAGGTCACGTGACCATCTTCTCGAAACTTCGATTTTTCTGATGGGTGTGACCCCCCACCCCCACGACTAGGGATATAACTTTGTATGATTAAGTTTATGAGAATCAAGCAATCTGATTGGTTAATTAGCAGGTCACGTGACCACTTTCAGAGCCTCAAAAACCGTTTTGCGGATTCTGGGCCACTGGTCCAGAATCCGCAAACCGTTTTTTGATGCTGGTCCAGAAACCGCAAAGCGTTTTTTGCTCGCGTTCACCAACGATGGATCGATGGTCTGATCCGCGATGGGAACGTCGCCAAAAATTTTTTAAGTAAAACAAAAAGTGAAAAATGTACAATTTTCACTTTTTTAAAAAAAACGTGTACATTCGACGTTCGCCAACGGGTATTTGAACGTTAAAAGTGCGATCTAGGAGTCTAAAAAAAAACAGCGGATTCTGGACCACCCGACATTTTTGTGAACAAGCGTGCGATTTAACACTGAATCCCACGTTGGTAAACGCACCGTGTACGTGTACGTGTACGGTACATGTACGAAGTGGTCGAGAATCCGCCTTATATACCTACTCATAGTCGTTAAGGGAACTCAAAATATATGGCATTCACTCTGACACACAAAAACAAAAGGAAGTCAATGGGTAACGATGACGTTGACCTATTTTCTCTGTTTCACGATGCAGTCGATTGACGATACTTGTTTGGCAGGTACCTGGGTTCACTCATAGCCAATCGATGACCATATAAAGCATCTCTATTGTCAAAATAATATTAATTTTGCACGTGGCGATCAACTACCATCCACTCAGGAAGTTCTAATATAGCGTAACGAGACGGCTGTACTGACAAACAGTTTCACTATTCTGTTTGTTATCCAGAATACTGCTCAAGCATTACACACCGGGGTACAGATATGTCATAATATATGTGCCCAGGCCCTGCAAAAAGATTCAACATCTTTCCTACACTGACCAAATGAAGATGCCAATCACCGGTTCCCTCGCTTCGGATGAACATTTTCAAAGTCTCAACATAATCTATTTATTGCAACCACAGCCTAGCGATTTGATAGAGAGTAATCGCTTGACTGGACTTGTTACATGAAATAATTCATGAGAGGTGAGGGACGTTGTACAAATACGAGTGCACGAATGATCACGAGTGTTTTACAATATAGTCCCTCGCCTCGAATGAATTATTTCACGTAACCAACCCAGTCAAGCGATTACTCTGTTTATTACTTTTCATTATTAACGATAATTATATTATTTAACCCTTTACCTAACGTAACGGCCAAAACCGGGCAGCGCTATTCTCAAAAATCGCCAATTAATTTTCATTATTTTTTCATTTTTTGTCTCTAAAACATAGTTATGACCCCTCATTGGAACGAGCTCGTCGAGCTCGTTCCAATCAGGGGTCATAGCATGTGTTTTTGAGACAAAAAAATGAAAATAATAGTTATTCAAGAATTTTTTTTTTTGCAAGTGTCGTCTGCTTTTCATGTTAGGTAAGGGGTTAAAAAACAACAGTGAAGGCCCCATTACACCCACGGCAAAGCGTCTTCGATTGCGCGCACGGATACATGAACCAATCGTTGATTGCATAATTCACTTGTGAAGTTATCGTTAAAAATCAAACCGGGAAATCCCAGTAAATTAATACTTTGGAAAGTAATAAAATTTGATCACGGAGAAGCGACTTAAATTCATAAAGTCATCCGTTCAGTTTCACAAGTTCCTGTGATTTTGGCACTTTGAGAACTGGAGGGGCTTTTTTCGGATGCCCTCAAATAATATTTCGAGTGCATCTACGTCAGACCCATCGTGTCGACCGATCTCAGTCATATCGACACCTATATTCATTGCGTGACGAGCAACAATCATATCATGTTGAAATACAGATTCATCAGTGAGATCTGGGGGTTATTTTGAATCTGGCAGCCACCCCTCTTGGAGGTAACACAGCTCTAATTAATTTATTTACCAGAGCGGCTTCGGCAAGAAAATGACCTCGCAGGGTCCTCGAGACAGTCTTGCCGGATAACATCTGGTTGACAGTATCTCGTCCATGTACCATTTCAAGAGCCTCGTCTAAGCCAGAATCCTTCATCGTGGAACCTGTGCTCCCCATAAAGCAGCAAGATGAACTCAACCAGGGATATCTGATGCAGCGTGTCTGTTCTCGCCAGGCAATACATCAATAGACCAATAGACCACGGAATGGGACGTACGACATACATATTCCATAGATAACAGAGGGTGAACGAAGGGGAATACGAAAGTCTGAATTCTTAAATCGTCAAAAGATGATCTGATTTCAATCGTTTCAGAACAAATTTAGAAGCTATTGAAATCAGGTCATCTTTTGTGGACTTTTTCCAATCTGTGCCGCGGAATCTCTTGCGTCGAATGACACTATTTGCTAAAATTTACCAATTTGTTCCCGGTTCGGACTTGGTTGTTGCCCCAACGACTACACTGTTAATGCAATTTATCGGTGCCTTTATCTTGAAATGACGCGAAAAGATTGTCATTTCCACATAGAGACAGCTATTGACTGCCCGAAGGTATTTTAGATGTCAAAAGTACATTTTCTTCTTGTTTTACTGCCCAACACGGTCCAAAAGGACTTTTTAAAATGTGGATGAATGAAAATCTATTTGAAGCTAGGAAAAAATCTCTCTTAAGCTCCTTCGACCATCACCCATCCCATCAAATGTGTCGTGGGGATTTCCTCCCCCCACCCCTTCCCCCAGGCTTGGGTTGGAAATTGGAATCCAATCTGATGGAAAGACATCATGTTGAAAAATGTTTATTTCCGAAGTTTCCCAAATCTGTTGGGGAGAGGATGCATCTGTCGAAAGACCAAATTGCAATATCCGACAATGTTCATGCAGAGCGTATTGAAATTCGACATCAGGGGTTTGGACATTGAACTGAATGGATTATATTGGAATTATTCAGATGTGATAAGGCCTAAATTAGTTTTGATTCTCATAGAATTTTTTTCTTCAAATCAGTGAGTGGGGTGGGGGTGGGGGGGATTTTTATTTTTTATTACCGTCGGGACTATGAATTATAAGGAACATAGCCATGGCGATCCAGCCTCAAGTGTCATATATGTTATATGTAATTCAGCAATCTGAACGTACCGGCTACCCCGACGTTTGCTATATAGAGATGCATTTTGAAATATTTTTTCGATATTAAAATGCGTCGCAGGAGACGAACAATTCCGTACAAACGTTGAACTAACAGACAAAATCTCTCGAATGAGAATGTCATTCAATGCATGTATACTCATAGTTAGAAATATATCCCATAATAGTGGCCTTTTCACTCGGAGGCTTGAATACACAAACGCACTTTTTCGTTTCGTTTAACTCTTTACCCAACGAATCGCCCGCATCCGGACGCGTAATATGCAAATTCAGCAGCTGAAAAAATATTATTATTCAAACAATTTCAACAAAACCATATCATGTGCCCCCTCTTTGGAACGAGCTCGCCGAGCTCGTTCCAATGAGGGGTCACATGATATGATTTTGTTGAAATTGTTTGAAAAAATTTAAAAAATGATATTTGAAATAATAAATTTTGATATCGTCTGCGTTGGGTAAAGGGTTAAGTCGACGACTTCGTATTTTCTGAAACTTTGGGATTTTTTCCTCAAAACTCTTCAAAACAAAAGTCATTTCTACTGTATCTGCTGTTTATTCGTGGTTATTTTAAATCCTTCAAATCGATCCAGGAATTTGCGACTTAATGCATTTATGTTTCCTATTTTCGTTGCACAACTAACGGTGATATTTGAAAAAATGCCAATAAAATGTACCAACGTGCATGAAAAAAAAATCAATGCGACGGTCTTTGAGAATCAAAGGTATTTTTAATTTTCTTCTTTTTGTGGCTTAATCAAATTCTGAAACGATGCAACTCAGTGACAAAATTTTACGCGGCTGTATGGTTACTAACGCTTTTACAAAATTGAAAAAATCCAATCTACCACCAGTGCTTCGACTGTTTGAACAGAGGGGAAGAAAAATAAGGAAGCGATGATTTGTACATTTTCACTTCTCAATAAATTATCTGCAATCAATGAACACGTTGGTCATTATTTTCAATATAACACTGAAATAACAAATTTAGTATACTGAGCAAATTGTCTGGTGTGATAAAACTCCACGAACATTATTTAGAACAGAAGAAAAAAACATTCTGTGCAAATGCACGTGAATGATAAAATGATTTTATTATTCAACGCCTGGAAAACGAGATTGTGCTGCTCAGTAAACTGGTTATCTTCAACTTTCCATTCTGTAATAACAATTACTGAAAGTCAACGGTATTTAACCATTAACCTACCAGAAGCTTGACAACGCTAATTGTTAAGTACTCGTTCAACGTATTTCCTATTTACGAACAAATTTCTTCTCTCCCCTTACGCTTCAAGTCTACCCCTTTTTTCTCCCATCGATACTGTGCATGTGTTTTGAACACAAATGTATGAGACTAGTGTAAGGTTGGACTTCTCTTTTTTGGAGAAATTTGCTTACGAACAGACTTGTACCCACTGTTTTGTGTGCTTCCTGTATCAGCGCATCTGTGGACCCGTCCACTCGGGCAAATCGCTTATAAAGTAAAGTAAGTTATTAGTCTAGATTGGGAGAGGAAATTGGAGTGGACAATGGAGGCAAACCGCGATGCATAATGTGTGTCACATGTGTCACCATGTGCCGCATATTAGCGACCATGCTGTGACCTCGTCACCATGGTGAGCGCTGTTAGGGTAATACTTGTTTCCGTTGCCCGATTGGTCAAACTCCAAACAGTATTGCCTCCCCTCGCTACGCTCGATACATCGGATTCACCGCTGCTAAAGCTTGTTCAATCTTCAAGATTTTTGCAGACTGTCTATCTGGTGGTATGGCTTCTTCAATTTACATTAAGCACATTTTAAATTGCTCTGATTGAATTGCCCGAGAAAGAAATTTCAAAAAAACTTCTTGAATCAACGGGAAACGAAGAAACTGAAATTAATATTGTTTGTGCCTTTGGACACTGTAATGACGTGCTACTTGTAAATAAATAAAAAGCACATGTCATTTCTTTCATAATCGGCATAGAGCTGGTCCAGACTTTGCGCGCGTAATTTAACCCTTTACCTAACATGAAAAACAGACGACACTTGCAAACAAAATTCTTGAATAACAATTTTTTTTCATTTTTTTGTCTCAAAAACATAGGTTATGACCCCTCATTGGAACGAGCTCATCGAGCTCGTTCCAAAGAGGGGTCATAACCTATGTTTTTGAGACAAAAAATGAAAAAGATAATGAAAATTAATTGGCGATTTTTGTGAATAGCGCTGGCCGGTTTTGGTCGTTACGTTTGGTAAAGGGTTAAACACGTACTTTTGGACAGGTGATGGTTGTTTGGCATAGTGGTAATGTTCGACGTGGAGTACTTAATAGTGATATATGCAAAAAGTGTTGACTATATTCTTTGCTCACTACATGTATTTGAATAAACTTTTCGGTGCGTCTCTTACCTCATGGAACAGCATTTAAAACATTATGCATAGGACTATATGGAACATAACTTACCGCAAGTTACTATAGAGAACTAAATAGTTTAGACGTCAAATAAAACTTACAGGTGTTTGGAGAAAATCCACTGCTGACCAAAAACCTCTCAGAACAAAATCATTTATGGTAAAAACTGTATAATACCCACAGTCTTTTTTTGTTATTTCATTCAAATATTCTTTTCTTTTTCGTTTAATTTTATTTCTTTTTCATTGATTGATTGATTGAGTGATTATTTATTTAGCAGTATGTACGTTTCACAGAGAGCGACATACTATAATGTACAAAACAAGACATACAAAACAAACTGCTGGGAGAGGATGTAGCCAGATTGGCTGTCTTCCAGCCGTCTCCCATTTATTTATTTATTTATTTATTTATTTATTTATTTATTTATTTATTTATTTATTTATTTATTTATTTATTTATTTATTAATAATTTATTTATCTATTTATTACGATTACTTTTTATTTCAATATAATATTATTTTATTTTGAGTTTGTGGGGAGGGAGGGGTCCAGATATATAGAATCTACAATGCAGTTTTCTCGCACTTCATTTTTAGACATGTGATATTCTAGAGTGTCTACTCTGTGCCCTCGGGTGGGGGGGGGGGGGGGGGAGTAGTGGTTGGTTGAAAATTTCAACCTGAACGCGATCTAGTTGAAATTCTCTGTCTGTATTTGTTAGCACCTGTCGGTACTATGAGTTTCAAAATGTAAATATGTACCATATTTTTCGGAATATTTCTATGTAGTTCTATGGAGTATCTATTTTCGCAGCGTTTTGTTGTTGAATTTGCAATATGTAAATTATGTACAGTACGTGAAGAGTGGATTGTAACTAAATCACTCGCGGAGTGGAGTTATCACCCAAGCTATAACTTTCAAATTGTGTACATATCGACAAAAAACACAAGCAATGTTTCAGCCAATGGACCTCCGGGTTTAACCCGGAGGTCCATTGGCTGAAATTTTGTGCTGGTTATGCTTTGCAACAAATTTGCAATTATTGCTTGGGTGGAATCTCCACTCTGCGGGTGATTTAGAGGTAATACACTCTCCACGTACTGTATAAACATGAAAAAACACTTCAAAACAGTCACCGACAAGTTCAGTGGCGTATAAGTTTCACGTGCTGCAACTGTTTAATTGCCGACTTCCCATTTTATCGTTTCTCAAAATACCGTAAATTAAATTTTAGATGAAAAAAATAGCGCTGAAACCTTTTGCAGTGGTGTATCCCATGTATCGAAATTCATTGACATTTTCCGGCCCACAAAAGTGTAGAATCTCAACTGTCGAAAAGGAAAAGCGAAAATATTGCAAATTATTTTCTTTTACTTTTATATCACTATGTTTCATTTGTGAAATTTCGAACTACCTGGGTACCCTTGCATTGACTGGATCGCGATGCAATAGTGAAAGAGACCACCTTTGCAATCAAAGAACAGTATATTTTGTCTTGTAAAAATATGTTGACGAAAGTGTGTTGAGTTGCGAAAATTGCTTTAAAACGTTCTTGGATAAAGGGTAAAGAATTCACTCTAAATCAGTTGGGTTAAAAATTAGCCCAAATCAACCGGCTTGAGTGAATATGAACCCAATTTAGTTCATGTTAACTCAACCCATTTGATTTGGGTTGATTTTTAATGCAACTGATTTTAGAGCGTTAAATCATCACATAAATTGCACCCCATACTTTTGTCTGTGCTGAATGGATCTACTTTTGTTACATTTGTTAAGGTTAATGTAAAGCGAAACAATATGAAGAAAATGTCCAAATAACGCACTCTGCTAAAGGGGTACTAATTCTATTTAATGATGCAATTTCAGTCCATTTGCATTCTATACGATAAACAACATTTGCCAAGAGTTGCAGAGTGTTTTTGTTATAATTTAAATATTTGATAAACTTACGTTTGAAGAATATTTTTTCTGATCTAGGCACTTATTAACATCGTGGTGAGATCCTACCTCTACAAAACTAACGTCAATAGATCTGTATTTGTGGTATATATGAGCCGGGGCCTGTAAATTTGATTTATTGCGCCACAAAGAAATAAAGTGTGAAAGTTTTGAAAATATGTCAATGAAATAGAGAGTAATCGCTTGACTGGACTGGTTACGTGAAATAATTCAAGAGAGGTGAGGAACGTTGTTCAAAAACGAGTGCGCGAATGCGCCCGAGTGTTTTACAATATAGTCCCTCGCCTCGAATGAATTATTTCACGTAACCAGTCCAGTCAAGCGATTACTCTGTTTATTACTTTTCATTATTAACGATAATTATATTATTTAACCCTTTACCTAACGTAACGACCAAAACGGCCAGCGCTATTCTCAAAACTCGCCAATTAATTTTCATTATTTTTTCATTTTTTGTCTCTAAAACATTGGTTATGATCCCACATTGGAACGAGCTCGTCGAGCTCGTTCCAATGAGGGGTCATAACCTATGTTTTTGAGACAAAAAATGAAAATAATAGTTAATCAAGAATTGTTTTTGCAAGTATCGTCTGCTTTTCATGTTAGGTAAAGGGTTAAAAAAAAACAAAAAAACAATGAAGTCCCCATCACACCCACGGCAAAGCGTCTTCGTTTGCGCGCACGGACACATAACACAATTGTTGATTGCGTAATTCACTTGTGAAGTTATCGTTTATAAGCAAACCCGGAAATCCCAGTAAATCACACTCTGGAAAGTAATAAACTGATGTAGAGAAACACTCGCCATGTTATTCGGAAGAACATTTTTTTTATCTAGAAAGTACAGTGGGTCATTTCTGTC
Organism: Pictodentalium vernedei; assembly: GCA_031216915.1. NCBI lineage: Eukaryota > Metazoa > Mollusca > Scaphopoda > Dentaliida > Dentaliidae > Pictodentalium > Pictodentalium vernedei. Next base: position 603,280,544 of record CM062295.1, on the reverse strand, counting down.
AATAATGTTTGCTATGGGAGTTTTGGACCATTTCAAGTACCACTGTGTTGATTGTTGAAAAACTACCCAATGCCAGGAACACTAAAAACATGATCATCGGGTGTGATTTGAATAAATTTGATTTCACAAAGAGTGTGGCATAGGTATATCCATCAATTGCATTTGGAGTGTCCCAGTAGTATTCAAGAAGAAATATTACACTTTTTAAAATATTTGTAGCTCCCAAGAGTAAAACTGTACCTGCCACTTTATTTGTGATGTGAACATAAATGTATCGTTTGCATCACACCCAGTCAGGTAAAGTGTTGTCTGAAAAGAATTACTGATGTTTCTCAACAATGAGGCAGTCGATCATCGATTACATTCAGTATGTTACAGCAGCAGTTATATCTAGGTATCTGGGACAAACACACTCCAGAGTGCATTCCTGACATACATTGCAAACCATAGTTTTTTGAAAAAAATATAGCACCCAGCTAGAGCTGAAAAAGGTTAACCGATTAATCGAATAATCAATGATCAACATCTTGATCGATCCATTGTATATAGGCCTAGTCTGTTTTGTTTGTTACGTTGAGTAAAGGGTTCATGCTGTAAATCATCAACGGTGTGGCAGTTATTCGGATATCTATTTGGACAATTGATTAATCGGTTAAACAAGGTTAATCCGCGTGATTAATCGATCAAGAAAACCCCTTAACCGTCTCAGCTCTACTCCCAGCATGATCAACATGGCAGTTTTTGATTACTCCAGCTTCATTGTCATATTTACAGAAAATTTACTCGTATTTTTTCTGACACAATCAAAATTCTGAATCTTGGCCCATAGACACAAGACAAAGCAAAACTGTGAGTATAGTTTTTTGTTGAGGTTGGATTGCACCAGAACGAGAATAACTGCCGAGAAAAAAAACATTCTTCAAAAGGGGGAGTATTATATATTTAAATTATAAAATATTTTTTTCAAATGTCTCAGCATATCTTATTTATGGTATAGAATGCAACTGCACTAATATTGCATCATAAACTACGAACAAAACAATTTCAAGAGATGATTTTCTCCAAATCGTCACTCTTTACATTTTTCTTAACCCTTAACCCAACGAATCGCCCGCATCCGCCCGCGTAATATTCAAATTCAGCAGTTGAAAAAATATTATTTTTCAAAAAATGTCAACAAAACCATATCATGTGGTTTTGTTGAAATTTTTTGAAAAATTTGAAAAACTGATATTTAAAATAATAAATTTTGATATCGTCTGCGTTGGGTAAATTCGCCGAGTAACTATCTACTTTATGAACTCAGGTCGTATCACTATCTTAGCTTGGAAAAGCGTTCTTTCGGATTGAGAGAGACACAAAAGGGAGAAGAAGCTGTGTTTTCAATGTTTTATGTGTGTGTGTGTGGCCAAATATTCAAGAAACAAATCGTTGGGACACAGTATCTTTTTCAATGGAAATTTACTGATGATAAGAGTTCTGTGTTGGAAGGAAATATTTGCTGACTGATAAAGAGGGATTACTGAGAACAAGTTAAAACACAACCAGATAAATAAATAGGTATGCAAGCATGGGGGGGGGGGGGGGGGAGGGCGATAGTTAAATATTTACTCTTCCAAAGATCGCTAGCACTGGCGAGGGGGGGGGGGGGAGTTATTGTCGTGCAATGGTTGCTTTGTGGGCAGCCTCCTTGTTTAAAAAAGAAAAAGATGTTGATGGCGTTTCGAGATGTCAAAAAGGCATAGGATGGGGTATGAAGTGTGGGGGGGGGGGGGTAGCGAGAGGTCGATGTTTTGGGTTTGGGAGGTGTATTTGGTGACATCTTGAAAACACTGTGATAGGATTGTGGAGCGAACTCAGGTTGAGTAACGTAACAACAAAAAGGGCCCCAATGGAGAGAGGCCTCAAGCAGGGTTGTGTCCTTTTGCGGATTCTGTTTGCATTGAACACAAAGATTTAGGAGAGGAACTCCTATAAAGCGATCAGGCGGTATCTGAAGATTCCATGGCTATTTGTCGCAGACATTATGGCAGCAGTGTCAGAAAGTGAAGATGGACTAGAGAAATGCTGGCAATTGTTGGGACAAATGGAAACGAATGGAGGCTCGAACTGAATGAAATAAAAAGAAACGTTACATTGCGGGTCGTAAGGTGGGTATACATGAAGGTGGAGAGTTCGGGAGTTTTCTATTGCAGAAGGTGACAGCAAACTGCTCAGTATGGGAGAGAGAGAGAGTGGAATACGAATATTGGGGAGAGCACATCACGGGAAGAGGTATCCACTGAAACTACACGAGCAAACTCAGTATTAAAAGGTAAGCGATTTCTTAAGCAGCTAAAACTTTGGGAGAGAAATTGCGTCAATAAGGTTTTTGTAGGAAACCCATTTGGGGAATGGTAGGTGTACCAAGTATAACATATAGTACAGACGTGATACCTCTAAACCTAAAGGTTTTTTGCAGCAGATGGATAACGCGGGCGAGCGATGCAGCTGCCCTTGAAGCAGTCAGGAGGGAGCATTGGTGAATGAATGTAAATGTAAAAAAAACGTTTAAGAATATTTGGGATTCTAATATTAAGATGGGGTGGGTTGGACAAGTAAAAGAGTTAATAGAAAACTACTCAATAGCGATCTCTTTACCCACCCTCCCTTTCAACCCAGGTTAAAAGATTCTTCAGGTGAGAATCATGGAGGATTGTAACCGGAATTGGCGAGAAGATGTCTTAAGAAAGATGTCCTTTGGGCATCCTGCGTGATAAGGAGAAGCCAGCATTTGAGAAGTAGCTGGATGGCATCTTTGCTGCTCAAATTGAGATAGAGGTTAGAGGGGAAATTGGGAAATACGGTGAGAAGGGGTGCTATTGTGTAATATGGGAGTAATAAATACTCTGGAGCACCTTCCTTTTACAATGTCTGTCTAAGTTCTACTCAGAAAAACCGATTTGTCACTTAAACAGACCAGCAATAACCCACGCGCTGCTATTTAAGAATGAAATTTAATGTCCATTATTGAGCATTTGGTGAACGCCACATGGGCGGTCTGGATAAAACATTAGAGACAGTAAAAGCCAGTACTCTCCTGTAGTCATTATATGTGTAATTATGGCCAATTAATAGGTAATTGTGGTAAACACAGTACACCACACATGTTCTGGACACAAACCATATTACGTATCTAGCTTGTCACCGAAATGTCAGGATATACCTAAATGTGGGACTTTCAAAGAAACTTTAAAGCGAATATTAAATTAAGATAGGTCTAAGCGGCCAAGTTCAAGAGAAGCGATTAAACTGAGAATTAATGTTCTGGCTATGGAAATAAAAATCGGGGGGTTTCTCGAAAAATTAATTCCAGTCTATAAAGGTGTGTAAGACGGTGGGTCGTTGCGAGTAGATGGGGATGTCCCATGTAAAAGGTTAGAGGAGGTGCCGCATCGGTGCGAAAGTATAGGCACGTTGTGATGTAGGGAAGCCACAGAGCTTATATTTAGAATAGGAGCTGTCGGTGACCATATATGAGAATAGGATCAGAAGTACGAGCTCGGGGAGCTATTCGCATTTAGGTAAACGGCATTACCTGTTGTAGAAGGCAAGCCATACGTAGGCTGAGTGGGCTTGCCTGTATGATCATTATTCTGAGATAAAAAAGGGGGGGAGCGTTAACCCCATTGGTGGAAACTGCTTGGGTGAAAAACGTCCAGTAAAGTGACAATAAGCTAGTAGCCGTGCGACGTCAGTGGTAAAGTGACATTCCGTCACTTGTTGAAGGGAATGCGATATAGTGAGGTGACAATACGTTAGTGGCCGTGCGACGACCGTGAAAGGGTGAAGTGAGGAGACGACCAAAGAACAAACACCAACGAGAAGGGGGAAAAGTCAGCGACAGCAGAGTATACGGGCCCACAAGTGACTCAAAACCTGTATGGGTAGGGGGTGATTGACGTTTTGTTTATCATATTTGGATTCCATATAAGCCACAAATTGCCATATTTATTTATATGTATATGTATTAAAATTGTTGTTTTCAGTGAACCTCTGTTGATTTATGCTTTTCGAGGAAAAGATATTAACCCCTTCAGGATAAGAACCACCCCCAACAGAGGGTGCGATGGCATTGCGGTAACCGGTTCTCGTCAGATCACCGAAATTTAGCAACGTCGAGCCCGGTTAACCCTCGGATGGGTGACCGTCTGAGAGATCAATTCGGACTCCCGCGTTGTGCCCTTGGGCAAGGCACTTAACCCTGATTGCCCACATGGGGCACGATGGCACCGTGTACTAAGGCATACTGCACGTCGATGGTACGTATGTCTTCAACCAATATAACCCTTCCTGTGCTGCACTGCGGAGGAGTTACGATGATGGGGAACTGGCAGCTGCTCGTTGTTGCTCGGTGGTTCTCTCCTGGTACTCCGGCTTCCTCCACCCGCAAAACTGTCAGGGTCATGATTAGCCATTGCGCATAAGTATATGACCTTAAACACCAATAAAATAAATAAATAAATAACCACCCCAACAAAAGTGAAACGGGCGGATTCGTTACGGCGAGACATACGTTCACGCACGGATTCAGGCGACACTTCTTGAGTTTTGGCTGAATACGAAGCGTGAATCTATTTCCCCCAGCAGCGACAAAGCCCCGGTTTCCGATTGATTGACTGATTATTTATTTCAAAGTATACATATACACAGACTATATACAGAGATGGTTAAACGGTGATAATACAAGAATTACATGTATGCATACTGTGGGGGTATAATGTAGCCAGACTGGCTGTCTTCCCATTAACCCCGATTTATATTATATTGCCACATTGCACTGGGCTTACAATCGTGAGTATTAATTACCATCTCATTAAGGTAGTACGGTAAACGGATACCTTTCTATTCTATTCACGCGGAGCTGTTACTCTGCTCTACCAGAAGCAGGGCAACAGGTTCGACTAGGAAATTTGGCATTGCCTATGTTATGCTCCATAAAAAATAACAAAACTTTGCGAGTTAAGTTGGTACATGATTTGAATTCGTATAAGGTTTAATTGAGTTTAGGACTCGAGTTTAGGACTTGAGGGCTGTCGTGTGGAAATGTCTGCCTTCCTTCCATCTTCAGGATGATGTCTGTTGTAAAATACTTATCAAATTATCAAAGGCAATTTCAAACTTAATAGAGAGAATGAATCAGACTGATGTATGTAATCATAGTAATATATTTAGTAATATATTTACCAGATTGTCACACATCTTCCAATTTCAATCTTATTAGAGCGAAAGAATACCCTTGTTCGCAGTGTTCAATAGCTTACCTCAAAGTGGGAAAAACTGTCATGGAATGAGAGCTATTCGGAAAGCAATTCCAGAATTCCGTGCCGTACAGACGGGACAGTTCTAAATCAGAAGGGAGAGGTGCAAGGGCGAGTCTTGAGAGCCGAGTTGAAATGCTACTGGCAGCAGTCAATGCAATAAGGACAGTTAGTATGCTGATAAGTGAGGTTGGGAAGAAAGAAGCAGAAATATTGAACAGTTCCTGTCTGGGTTTTGAGAGGACAGAAGATGGGGTTGAGGGAATGAGTAACATTTGGAGCCCTGAGGTAATCAAGGTCTTTTCATGTGAGAGCTACGACAAACCACATATGGGGTTGCACTGATTACTACAGTATGTTGGTGTTCACAACCGCCGGATACGAACATTTATTAACGCCACGAGCGGGAAGTTATGAAAACGTTTATCATGAAAAACGCAATCCATTTTTATCGGAAGCGCCTGTAAGACGGTTGATTTCATTCCCCGACCGAAAGGTTCTGTTAATTCTGTTTGTTTGAAACAACTTTCACTTGTAACAAGTGGGATATGAATCATTTTGTAGACGGGTTGTCTGCACGGAATAAAATGAATTCGATAAATTACATTCAGCTCAATCGAAGTCAAACGAATTCAGAACACAAAAGTAAATTCGCTTTTTTTGGTAAGGGATATTTCTCTCTTGCGGTATAACACAGAAAGTCAGATTTCAATTGCTTTTTCTTGCAGAACCTTTTGAAGGCGGCTGTGGTACATTTTGCCGGCGAATAATCAGAAATTTGTTAAGATGTCTGGTACACATCGGCTTTCTCTCTCACCGACAAGAAGGTATATCGAAACTCGCATGCTACATCTAAATGTTGTCAACAAAGATTGCTTAGACAAAAATGGCTGTTTTGTAGGGGGATGCGTGAACATAGATGAATTTTTTATTTTGTAGATTTTTTAATTCACCCACCCTTTCCTGCATATTTTCTCCTTGACATTTTTTGGAACCCACCCCCTACTCATACATTTTTATATACAAAACTTCGGCTATCGAACACCAAATCAAAACACGTAATGTACACAATCAAAACTGGTACGCATTTCCCATAGTACACATACTAATTAAGGAATACCAAGGGGGATTACCCTGTTTACGCTATAATTTATGTCCCGCTAAGCTTTGTTTTGTTAAAATTTCTGCATAGGTTCCTGCGAGTTTAGCAGATTATTCCGACAAATATCGGCAAATCAGCCCTATATAATGTGACAGGTGCATGTAGTGAATGCGAAAACATTGTTTCTTCTAAATTGCGCTGACTGACATGCTCCCTTTCTAGTATTTGTGCAGTGACGCGTCAAGAAAATGTAAAATAGAGCGGGGCAGGCTGGATGTGAACCAAATATGATGCGCAGCATCACCCGAGCTATAAATCAGCCTGCCCCAGTATGCTGGCAGACGCAGGCAGATGTGAGCACTGTGCCTGATGTACAATAATTAATTGACTGCTGATTACACAGTAACCATGTATGTGTAGAAAATCTGAGCTGAAACGGTTAGGGGGTTTTCTTGATCGATTAATCACGTGGATTAACCTTGGTTAACCGATTAATCACTTGTCGAAATAGATATCTGAATAATTGCCATACCGTTGATGTTTTACAGCATGAACCCTTTGCCCAACGTAACAAACAAAACCGACTAGGCCTATATACAAAAATCTCCATTCAAATTTATTATGTTTTCAATTTTTGTCTCAAAAAGATAGCTTATGACCAGTTGAGCTCGTTCCAATGAAGGGTCATAAGCTATGTTTTTGAGACAAAAATTGAAAATTTTTAGTAATTCATGCATTTATTTTGCAAGTACTATCTGCTACCCGCAATGCGTAAAGGGTTAACAATAACCATTTCCAGCTACAGAAACAGTATGATGATGATGCAGGTAAACAAGTATGCCAGCAAGTAACTTTCATGCTTTACTCTGTCTCATATAATTGATGTGAGTCAATGTGACAATGTTTGCCCATTTTTGGAGCAAGTTTGTTCCTTTGTTAACCCATATAATACAGTAGTTCAAAAGTAACGGATGATCGATCAATTACTTTTTGGATCGATCAAGATGTTGATCATTGATTAATCGATTCATCGGTTAACCGTTTCAGCTCTATTACAAATATTGATTGAGTAAATGGGCACTTGTTTTTGTTCTGGCTCAAGAAGAGCAAACCTTTATTATTGTTTGTTTTATGGCATCTGCATAGCAGGACAGCTGTCAAAAAGGCTTTATTGTTTCTGTTAAATCATACCTTTTATGTTGAAATAAAAATTAATATTTTCAATTTTTTCATTTTTAAAAATTAGTCCCACTTTGCTATTACGACTCATTCGACAGTATTAGATATGTCACAGTCAAACTGTGAAATTAGTCATTTCGAGAAATGCCTAAAACTTTCAGTCATTTCATGAAATGCCTCTGGGGGTCAGTCATTTCGTGAAATGATTCAAATTTCTAGTAATAATAATAACACTTCGGCCGGCCGCTGATTTGTCGCGGTTCTCGTATGAGAAGGCCTTGGTTACCCAGGTTCTACCAACTGCCTCCCTATTCCCGCGCTTCTTCTCTCCTCCCAACACTCGGAGACGAACTGCTTGATGACATCCCTTGCCCCATTCTTCCCAACCTCTCTGATTAGTATATTCACCCTCTCCGTTGAGTCGCCCCCTAACCACATGTACTTCATTCTCCCATCCCACTTCTCCATTATACTCCCCGTGAATCTTGTTCTTTTAGAATGGTATTTTGGGCATTTTATAAGAAAGTGTTCCATGGTCTCCACCACGCCCACGTTACACATCTGGCACTCCTTTTCACTGTTTTTCCCAATTTTTCCCCTCCGCTCCAGGGACCGCGACCTCAGCTTGAAGAACAGTGACCCCCCAAAGGTGCCATCAAGGTACTCTTCAAAACCAGGCTTCTATTTATCACGCAGGCCACCCAAAGATCTCTTTGATTTGACCCCCTCTCCCCAATTACGGTTACAATCCTCCATGACCCTTTCTCTGACGATCTTTCTGCCCTGGTTTGCCCCAACGTCAAGGTCCGAGATATCCAATGAGTAGTTTTCTACTAGCTCCCTCACTTGGACCATCCACCCCGTCTTGATATTTGAGTTGAAAGCTCTCAGGAACATTACTTTACACCATCGGCTATCGGGGAGATTTACCAAATAATTAAGATAAGACAGTTTCAATAGGTCTATCCTGTCCTTGATCCTCATCCACCCAAGCTCACCCCTGATTGCTTCTAGCGCTGCGGAATTACTCGAGCCTGTTATCCATCGGCCTGCATCGTTCTGCAGGATTTCCAAGCTCTTAACAGCTGTCTGGTTTAGGGGTACAACTTCCGTAGTCATTTCATGAAATGTTTGAATTATTGCCATATTTTTTACACTATTTGACTACCATGTTCAGTCAAAGCGTGAAATGGCCAAAATTACCAGTTATTTCATGACTGTTTACACTATATGACTACTGTGTTCAGTCAAAGTGTGAAATACCAGTTATTTCATAGAATTTCATAAGAATTGTTCACTGTATGGCCACCTGTCAGCAATACTTCATTTCAATTAGCTTACTGTCAACATGCCTGATAACAATGAGTTAAAGTTTCGTGATGAGTTGTTTTCTAGGTATGAGAAGTGTCCCAAATATCTCATACCAAAAGAGCAGTATATCCACATTACAGAGGATCTTAAGAAAGCTAGTGGCAATAAGAAAACTAAAAGTCGTCATGAGTGACTAGGAAGCCGCTTCATTTTTCTGGATGTTTCGCGTGTGCAGCAGGCGGTGTTCCGGATGAAGTGTTGTTTTAATTGTAAACCGATTTACGATTTGAACTAAGATGGAATGAATTTATCTGGTTTATTTATTATTTATCCAGTGCCGTCGTGGATACACGAGAGGATTATTTACTAAACCTGTGATCGTTAAAAGTTGCCTTGGGCTATGGGTAGTGTCTGTTGGAACATACGAGTTATTGTGATGAATTGACGATAACATGGTCTGAGGTTTGCGGCTCGGAGCGCATGTTCAACCTTGACGCCTCGCGTCTCGGTTGAACATAAGCTCCGAGCCACAAACCTCAGACCATGTTACCGTCAATTCATCACAATAATTTATAATGTGTGGTTTATGTCAAGATGCTGTGTAATGTTATTGCTTCTGTTATTTCATGTAATTTTATGAATGTGTTATTTCGTTATAAACAAAATCAATAAAATCATTCAATATATGTAATTTCTTCCCTCATTTCACTCAAAACCAGAAGTTCATAGAATCAAAGAGGTATCATTTTCAATTTCAATTTAATTTGTCCCAAGTAATTCAGCAACCAACATTTTTTACCGAAAAATCATCTTCATTACTCGACGTAATAATCACGAGTGATACCCAGCTTATAGCATCCCAGCATGTTGGAGATCCCTTTTACGACGAGCTAATCCGATACCATTGTCCAGTAATTGCAGAACTCAAGTTACCAATTAAACAACACTTTTCCATTAGGCGAAGAGTATGGCTTTATGCCGACGCAAATTTTTTGAAGGCCTCAACAAGACCCTCTCAGAGACTAATTGGGAGAATATCATTAACCAAAATAATACTATGCTCGTTGAAGACAACTTTACATCGCATCTAGAAAATCTCTTGTTTAAGTTTGTTCCAAATAAAATAATTATTAGTCGTCGAAACGAACCTCTCTGGATGCATTCAGAAATTAGACGGCTAATTCGCCAGCGAAAACGTCTACACAGGCTGGCCGAATTTAGAAATACTCAACAGGCTTGGGAAATGTATCGTAAAAAAGGAAATGAAACAACATCTGCGATAAGGCAATCTAAATCTAAATACATATTAAAAATTGAAAATACGCTTGGTTCCCACACTACACCGTCACACACCTGGTGGAAAACGCTAAAATTACTTATAGGTAAAAATAAATCCGAATTACCTGATATTTACCACAATGGCATTACCCTTTCAACGAACGCTGATAAAGCAGAAGCTTTTAACGAATACTTCTGCCCAATCTCTAGTATAGATGATTCCAATGCATCCCTACCGCCCGCTTCAAGCGACTCTCTTCACCCAACACTTGCGGAAGTTGTCTTAAACGAAAAAGATGTTTCAGATGCACTCCGGTCACTGAATGTCCCTAAAGCTTGTGGACCCGAAAATGTAAATCCAAGAGTTCTTTAGGGGTGTTCGAAATCGTTATCAAAACCATTAACTAGTATTTTCAACCGTTACCTTAATGAACACTTTTTCCCCTCTCAGTGGAAAAGGGCAAATGTTTCTCCCATTTTTAAAAATGACTCTCCAAACCTTGTGTCCAATTATCGACCGATTTCTCTCTCGAGCTACATCGGTAAAGTTTTTGAAAAATGTATCTTTAAGAAAGTCTTTGCATTTCTGGAATCCAACTCCCTGTTAACTCAGTTCCAGTAGGGATTTGTTACGAAAGACTCTACTGTGCTCCAACTTACCGAAATTTACAATACGATTAGCCAGGCTCCAGACGAAGAAATACGATTCGTCTTCTGCGACATCAGTAAGGCATTTGACAGAGTTTGGCACAAAGGATTATTCCACAAATTAGAAACAATAGGTATTACACGTAAACTCCTAGAATGGTTCAAGTCGTATCTAAGCGACTGACAACAACGTGTCGTAATTAACTCTGAGTCATATTCCTGGAGAAACATTACAGCTGGTGTTCCTCAAGGATCCATACTGGGGCCCCTGCTATTTCTAATTTACATCAATGATATTATCGATGATATCTGTTGTGATATTCGCTTGTTCGCAGATGACACTTCCCTTTATATTATCATTGAGGACCCCGTGAGAGCTGCAGAAGTTATGGAAAGAGATATCAAAACGATCGAAGGATGGGCAAGCCAATGGCTGGTGGATTCCAAACAAAACCGAATCATTGGTTATTACACGGAAACGGACTTAAACCAAGCACCCCACCCTTTTAATGTCAAACACAAATATCGAAGAATTTGATCATCACAAACATCTGGGGTTGCCATTTAACGACCATGGCTCCTGGGGAAACCATATCAGTAACCTCAACTGTCTGGAAAAGAATTGCCTTTATCAGAAAATTCAAATTCTCCCTCGATCGTAAAACCTTGGAAAAAATATATTTTGCATTCATACGCCCTGTTCGTGAATATGCGGACACGGTATGGAACAACAGTACCGAAACCGAGATCATGGAGCTCGAAAAAATCCAAATTGAGGCCGCCCGAATCATTACGGGGGCAACTAGGGGTGCCAGTAAGGAGTTATTATACGCCGAGACAGGGCGGGAAACATTACAGACCCGACGCGAGAAGCACAAATTAAAACAATATTTTAAAATTTATCACCATATCACTCCTAATTATATATCAGCTTTAGTTCCCCCCTTATTATCGGGTGGTCATGAATATACCTTGCGCTCTAATACGGACTTGTCTGTGCCGTTCTCTCGTACAGTGCAGCACCAAAGATCCTTTATACCATCAACTACTAGGCTGTGGAATCTCATTCCAACGACGATCCGAGAAAATACTTCTTTGGACAATTTCGACTTGTACATCAATAGAGAAAAGGGTTTTGTTCCCAACTTTTTCCTTTTCAACAAATCCCTAGGGTGTAGCAATCTCAACTGTGATCTGTATAACAATCATTTGACAAGCTCACCCTTTTGCGGTTGTGAAGTTCGTGAAACTGCTGAACACTTTCTATTAGATTGCCCGCTGTATTCCGATGCAAGACGTGCAACGCTTGGAAGGCTGAACTGTGGTTCTGACATCGACACTTTGTTGTACGGAAATCCGTCCTATAATGTCCAAACTAATGAAGCAATTGCTAATTGTATTCATGACTTTATCGAAGCATCAGGTAGATTCTAGTTATTTGGATTAACCTAGAATCAGTACTCCCTTCAGTGGGATGGTTTTCCCTCTTTGCGATGTACCCCCCAAATCGACGAGGCTCAATATATATACTCGCCCAAAAAAGAAAGTGTGCATTGCAGAAATTGATCAAACTCCAAAAAAATAATTTCGTAGGTGTAAAGAGTGTTAACCTGTTCATGAATAAGTTATATTGAACACAAAAACAGCTTTCCCCGTTCAAATTGCATTAACGTTAAATGACGTGCTGCACGTTTGTGAAAAGGCATGTTTTGCACGTGGAGAGTCTGAAAATTCATGCAGCAGTGTGAATCCTTGGGAATTTAAACACTAAAGTAAGGCCTTCCTATCGTTCACATTCAAACTTGCGCTGCTGTTAAAACGACTCCACATTAGCATGCCAAGATTGACAATGAATTAACGTCTCCTTGCCCTGGGTATGATTAGAGCTGGCAGAACACACAGACAGGTTGCCCAGCATTTGAACTGCCACCGTAACACTGTAGACAGGCTAGTCCATCGACATGCACAACATGATGACGTTCGAGACTGACCCCGCTCCGGAAGACCCCGAGTTACCACCCCCGCACAAGATCGGTATATCCGTGTCGTCCATCTCCGGAACCGGCAACAAACGGCAACGACGACAGCCAGGAACATCCCTAACCTGAGACGGATACATCCTCAAACAGTAATCAACCGGCTGAGAGAATACGGCTTACGTCCGCGAAGACCTGCAATTCGTCCGATTTTGACGTTACGTCATCGTCGTGCTCGACTGCAGTGGTGTAGACAACGTCTCAGGCATCCCTTACACTGGTGGCGACGTGTTTTATTCACAGATGAATGTCGTTTCCATCTTTCATCATCAGATGGCCGCCAGAGAGTGTGCAGACGTCGAAACGAACGCTACGCAGATCCATGTGTCGTGGAGCGAAACCGTTATGGGGGAGGGTCTCTCATGGTGTGGGGTGGCATCACTGTCCGTAATAGAACTGAGCTGGTCATTGTTGATAGCAATCTCAATGCAGCCAGATATCGTGATGAAGTGCTTACACCTGTTGTTGTCCCATTTCTGCATCGTCACGGCCCTGGCGTCATTCTACAGCAGGACAACGCCCGACCCCACGCAGCTCGTGTTGTTCAACAGTATCTGCAGCAACAAGTGGATGTTCTTCCCTGGCCCGCAAATTCGCCCGATATCTCACCCATTGAGCACGTATGGGACGAAATGAAACGTCAGCTACGCCGGCTTCCCCATGCACCGTCAACGCTTGTGGAACTCCAAAGACAGCTTATCAGAATATGGAACAACATCCCACAACACTTCCATGCTAACTTGTTCGCTTCCATGAGGCGTAGATGCACAGCAGAAGTCGATGCAGACGGTGGTCATACCAGATATTGAGTGTGTGACTTTTGCGTTGAACCCTTAGTGTCTTTGACTCTCCATGGCACCAAGAGTATTCGTCGTGGCGTAATGAAATGTCTCGTGTTGATCACAAATTGATTCATCTGTGATTGAATAAAATTTCCATGAATGAAAATGATATATATCTTTTTTTAGTGTTATTTTTTAGCATGCACACTTTCTTTTTTGGGAGAATGTAGATCACTGGAGTTCTACTGAACATTCCACCTGGCCCCTTTGGTTGGACCAGTCTATCTTATCCGCAACTATAGTACCGTACCAGTGCTATATGGTCGACGATATTGTTAAATTATTAAAGATCACCAATGTTCCAAACTCGATTCCAAATCAAATACCATGTCACTACTCTTTAGTTTATTTGAGATTGACAGTGAGTATCCCGCGTTTCGAAATTCTGTGAGTTTATCTCATTCCATTGTGTGGACCCAAATTATTTTCTTTCAAGCACTAAGGTACGCCTCTTAGGCTTAAACGTTTTCCCTAATTTATGTCTACTAAAAATATATTCTCCTCGTGGGAACCTCCTCGTAGTAAATAGTGCTTGTTTACGTCGGTAAACTATTTCAGTTTGTTGGAAAAATGGGACCCGGTCATTAATGGCTGTGTTGGAAGTCCACTAAAATGGGTAATATTGGTATATATGACTGTTTAAACTTGACTTAATGCCCTTGTTGTGGTTGCAATTAGCCATGGCCGCCGAAAAGTAACCTCAAACACCAGTACATTAATAATAATAAACTCATTTTCGGTCGAGTCCATATAGCACTGGACCAATACCTAATGTGCAGTGCCAGAGGAGGGAGTTGTGGGTTAGTAATTGAGACGCCTCATTCTCATTTCACTCTGTTGATGATTCCGGGCCTGAGCGCCATCTCCTGGAAAGCTCGCAAGGTGACTCACGAGGTTTGGTGTCCAGGTTTGGTATTGTCAGCGGAGGATAATTGAGAGCTAACTTCTCACGTGGGTAACCTACAGCTTATCTTCTCTTATACTGTGCACCCTAGACACCAACAACCACCAGTATTCACTAGAGACAAGATATTTACTTTTTGAATTTAAATTCAAATATTCTATTCTGGTATTTAATCAACCTCGCTATATCGAATCAGCTAAATGTACTTAAATGCAATGGAGACAGCTTATATAAGCTTAAGCTTGCTGCTGGATCCACTTTCCGTCAATTATTTGTATCCTGTATATATTGTTGTACATGTATGTTTTTGCTTACAGGAAATAAAATTTTGTTTAAACTAAACTAAAGAGGCATCAGTCATTTCATGAAATGACTGCAAGTTTTAGGCATTTCACGAAGTGACTAATTTCACAGTTTGACTGTAGCATATATACTATACTTCATTTAAAGAATGTTCCATAAAAACTCGAATATGAATGAATTGTGTTGTGAATGGATATTTTAGTTGACTTTAGAAGAAAATTGACAGACAATTTGTTTCCGTTCAATATCGGACACCCACCCCATCTTCAAGTCAGTTTTTCGTGAAATTCTCCAATATTTATTTTCGCATTAAGGGTCTAACTTTTGTTAATAATGCTTCTAAGAGTGCTTTTATGGTCAATTGGTGACATTTTGCTACGGTTTGGGGGGGCAAAAGATGCCATAACAGTGAAAAGGAAAAAATGTGGCATTAACTGTTTGCTCCAGTGGCGGCGCTACGAGGGGGCATGGGGGGGGGGGATTTGCCCCCCCCCCCCCACCAAACGAAGGCTTTGCCCCCCACCCCTCAGTTGCCCCCCCCAACCATCTCGCATGCATTTCCATCCACCCTCACACACAAACACATTCAGTCACTCTCTCTCTCACACACACACACACACCCCTCTCTTTTTTTATTCCCAATAATTTCCCATACACACTTAGCCCAAAGCCTCAGGCTAGCTGATGAACACATTCAGGCAGTAGAGATTTAAAGACTCGGATGCAGATACTTATAAGTTATAATTAAGTTATGAGCCAACAAATGCATGTCTATCCATATCCCTTGTCTAAAAAGATTCATGGATTTCATTATAACAGACGGGCATTATCTCCCTTGCACTGTTCAATTATTTGAAGTCTCTCTCTCTCTCTCTCTCTCTCTCTCTCTCTCTCTCTCTCTCTCTCTCTCTCTCTCTCTCACGCACAGACCCACCAGACGCGGATCCAGGATTTTTTGAAAGGAGGACCGCTAATTACCATTACATTTAGTCGAAACTTGGACCCAAAGTCCGTAATATAATTTTTTGGTTTGGTACGTCCACAGGACGTACCAAACCAAAAAAGTATATTACGGACTTTGGGTCCAAGTTTGGACTACCTCATAACAAAGTAATGATATGATCCTTTACGTATTTGCCCCCCTTCATGGGAGTCTGCCCCCCTCCCCCTAGTTGCCCCCCCCCCCCCACAAAAAAATTTCTGGTGCCGCCACTGGTTTGCTCACATTTATTTTGACCACCCACCCCACCTATGTTCACTCAATTATTTCCCCCCTCTCCCGCCTCTGGGTAAAGGCGAAAAAGTTGAAAACAGAAACAGTGACACAAAAAGAAGGACAACTTACCATTGCATCTGATTACTTTTAGTATGTTTTCGGGTGCTGCACCTGGCTGAAGTTGTGTACTAAAACGTACTACGCGTCGATGGGCCCTCCCTTTCAGGTGCTGCTAACTGTGTCCGTGTGGGGTTAGTAATAAGGAACGTCTGACATTTCCTCGCCATTGCACGGTGGTTCTCTCCGGGTACGTCGGCTTCCTCCACCCGTAAATCTGTCCGACACGATATGGCCCTGACCGCCCTACGTGTCTTCAAAGCCCAATAAACAAACCAACAGTCTACACGGGGTAAAGAAGAACAAATTAATACAGAAATGGTGACACAAAATGGAGGATAACTTACAATTGTACTGGATTAACTTCAGTGGATTTTTGGGTGCTGCTGCAAGTCCGTCATAATAGAAGTGACTTCCGGTTCTTGGAGACTCCAGAATCAGTTTTCGGACTTAGTGCAACAGCCTCAAGATGATTCCAGATGGCAGTTTGCAGATGAACCCAGAGGCTGTGAAAATATTTTGCTACATTAGGGGCACATCAGTATCATTTACTGCAGGAACGTTCTCCGCCCGTGATGCCAATGGATATATCCACATCACCAGAACAGTTGTGAACTACATGGTTATCAGCACTCGAGTCTCTGATGAACTGATCTGTATTCCCACCGTTCAAGAGGATAGACAGTTCATTGCTGCAAACCTACATCACTTTAATTGGGTGAGTACAAGAAGCCACAATCAGGACTTTCCAAAAAATGAGGGTACCAGATTAAAAGCCAACACTTTCCTTGCTCATGTTTCATATTCAGTCAAACGCAAATTATATTCTGTTTACAGTACGTGGAGAGTGTATTATCACTAAATCACCCGCAAAGTGGAGATTCCACCCGAACAATAATTGCAAATTTGTTGCAAAGCATAACCAGCACCAGTAAAGTTTCAGCCCATGGACCTCCGGGTTAAACCCGGAGGTCCATTGGCTGAAACATTGCTTGTGTTTTTTGTCGATATGTTCAACATTTGAAAGTTATAGCTTGGGTGATAACCCCACTCCGCGGGTGACTTAGTTACAATCCACTCTCCATGTACTGTATATAAATTTGTTTTATTACAAATTACTGGAGAGTTCCTGGGGCACTCTCCAATAATATGTTATAAAACAAATTTCGATGAACAATTTCAGAAGAGAAAAAGAAATCTAGCCCCAACCAGTTAATAACGTGTACGTTGCAATTTGGCCCGAACACGCGTCTTACCCATGTATCTGTGAGGTTTTGATTTTTCAGATTCGGTTCGGTTTCAGTTCGGTTTCAGCGAAAAACCTCGAGCGCCATATAGGAAACAACACTTCACCCCTTTAACTTGTAAAAATACGCAATAGTTTGTACGATACCACTCACTACAAAAAAAGAACCCTGTCTGTAAATATCGCCACTGGGTTCAGCCTAACTTCCTTTTGATCATTCTTGGGGGTGCTGGGGAATCAGTTGTCATACCTATTCAGTTAACCCTTTACCCAACGTAACGGCCAAAACCGGCCAGCGCTATTCTCAAAAATCGCCAATTAATTTATCGTCGAGCTCGTTCCAACGAGGGGTCATAACCTATGTTTTTGAGACAAAAAATGAAAAAAATTAGTTATTCAAGAATTTTTTTTGCAAGTGTCGTCTGCTTTTCATGTTAGGTAAAGGGTGAAGAAAACCATAAATTAGAATTACAAATGAATAAAACCCCTGTCACACCCCTGCTGCGATGAGGCCGGTGCATGCATTGCGCTGAAAAATTATCAAAATATCAATAACACGCAGGAAGAGCACGGAAAACTGACCCAAATTGTCAAACTTTAACTTTTAAAACAAGGTAGCTGTTAGTATGCCCCTATCGCGCCCATCACGTTTTCATTGCGCTCTTTGTATTACCCACTGCGTCCCTACTTTGTCAAGTCTTACGCTCTCACTGCACTTCCTCTACACTGGAAACGTTCTTAATGCGGCCAAGTCTCTGCCATTGCGTTGCTAATACGTTCTCAGTACGATTAAAACATTATCTGCGTGGGCGCAGAGAGTATAAATAGAGCCTCCTGCGTGCTCCAGTCATCAGTCTGTTTTCGGTGCTAAACATAGCATCGAACAACGTAGCTAAATGGTAAAAAGCAAAAGCAAGGCATCCAAGGACAGAGGGGGGGGGGGAGAGAAAGGCAGTATCCTCCACCACCACCGTTCCCTACGCCCTTTGCTGATGATGTATTTATACCATTTGTGTGAGTGTGTGTGTGGGGAGGGGGGGGGGGGGGGGGGGGTGAGCAGATCGCATTTCAAAGTGGGATCGTAAATTCGTAATGTAAACCTGCTGCAAACGTCGGAAGAACGCCATATGTCACGCTTGGGCGTATAGCGAGCGTCATAGTCGCAGTGGCTGTGGCAGCACCGTATGGACGTTCTATGAGTGGGAACCAGTCCATAACGCCTCGTGGCAGCGCAGTAAGAGCGCAATAAGGTCTGGAGAAAGACGTAGTGAGCGTAATAAGGACGGGAGAGGCACGTAGTCTGATTAAACTTACTGCAGTCGCAGAGGACAAGATTGATTTCTTGCTGCGACCACGATTAGCTTGTATGCATCCTTGCTACGTCAACGGGACGCTCACGTCGCTCGCTTTGCGCTGCCCCGGCGACAGTACGGAGTCACTGCAGCGCCCTGGGCAGAACGACGACCTCTGCGCTTGTTTTGTGCATGATGCACAAAACAAGCGCGGCGCTCTGGCGCTCACGGGCGACCATGGGGATCCTCTCCCGTCCTAGCCAGTGTCCACTGCGTCACCAATCAGTTCTTGGAGACCTTAATGCGTTTAGCTTGGCGCTTTGATAATTTTTCAGCGCAATGCAAGCGCCGGCCTGATCGCAGCGGAGTGTGACGGGTTTAAACGATGTTGTGTTCTCTTTTTGACAATTTCTCCTTTTTGATTTGTCCGGTGGGTTTTACGGCCTTTCACTGCGAATTTTTTACTTTTCTCACACCAAGCCAAATCATGGTCGGCTCGGTGGTCTCTGGGCTATACCCATCAGCTGGTCCTGGGTGGGGTCACACACCCTTTGCCCGCTACTGTAACTAGAGTTTAATATATTCCCGGTTTTCTGTAAAAATGGGAATGGAATTACACTCAGAACCGGGAACCGGGAAATTTCCCAGGTAATATCAAGTAAATTTACGAGAGTAACAAGACGCATTTATTTTCGTGAAAATTAACATATTTTATTGGCAATCTGCCACCTCCATACGGAAAAGTTATTTTTCTAAGAGGACTGTGAAAACCCAAACCCGCTTCCACCTCGTCTTCATTTTCAGAATCGCTAGTTTTTCTTCCACTTCCTCCTGGCTTCAACTCGCTCTCCACTGTCGTCACCAGTCTCCTCTGTTTAAAGCAGAGGAGACTGGTGACGGCAGTGAATGAGATGTTGATGTTGAAGGAGACAGTGGATAGTGAATGATACTAGTGATTCTGAAAATGAAGAGAGTTTCAACTTTGAAGCGAGTGAAGATCTTGCTGTTGAAGAGAGTAGTCCTCCGCATCTGATTGAGGGCTACAGTGATTTGGTGAAAAAGATCTTTAGGAAGCAGGACTGTAAAAACTAGATGATCCTGGCTGTCGAAAGTGTCGTTAAACCCAAATAAAAAATGTCAGAATGACGAAACTCTGTTATCACTTCGTTCTTTGTGTAGCTTTAACTTTGTTAATCCTTTAACAAACCCGAATAGAGGAGGACTCTTCAAAAACAAATTCTTCTACTACTAAAAATGTTTATTTTTTTCCTAAAAACTTAGCTTATGACCCCTCATTGGAACGAGCTCGGCGAGCCCGCCCGTTCCAATGAAGGCTCATACGCTATGTTTTTCAGGCCCAAATTGGAAAAAATAAATTTCCATCTCGGTTTTTGTGAATTGTACTGACCGATTTTGGACTTTACACTCGGTAAAAGGTGAAACCGATTGATTGACCCGCCCTGGCGGTCAGCGATCACTTGCCTGAAGCTGGTGGGTAGTTCTGTAGGCCTATATACTCTCAAATCATGTCAGCTGTGGGCACGATCACTTCACCGAGTCAGTGGCGTGGCCGGGGGGAGGCTGAGGGGGACACATGCTCCCCCAAATTTCAGCCCCCCCACACCTCCCCCCCCCCCCATGTGATCCCATATAGGGAGTATCAGGTAAGAAATTTTAATATCTAGATATTTATACTTGTAAGATGTATGAGGGGCGTGCGTAATAGCAAATTTATTTGTGAAAACCGATATATCTCAATTAAATTATGGACACAAACGGACTCAAAAGTCAAGAAAATTTCGGGGTTTTTTTTTTCTCGAATTTCAGAAATTTTCACCCCTCCAACAAGAGGGGTATATCCACTCCCTGTTGTGTTCGCCTCCATCTCGCTGCGCGGCTCGGATGGTGCTGCGCATCATATTCTGTACCCCCCCCCCCCCCCCCCCCCCCCCCCCAGATATTACTCTTGCCCGCCCTAACTTTGATATCCTGGCTACACGCCTGCACGGAGCTGAGCAAACGTAAATTGTGTCTGTAAGATTTCGGGACATACAGAGTATGTCAGGATTCCAATGCTGTTTTCCAAGTGCCTGTCATCTCTCTGGCGAAAGACCCTAAGTAGTATACTATTAAAAAAAAGTAGGGGATATGCAAACTGGTGTTGATATTTTCGAAAATGGTATTGGATTCGCGTGATTGGACACATCAATATGTTACCAAGTTTCGTGTAGATCATGGATGTCACCGGCCAACGAAAACTTCGTGCAGGTTTTTCGCACGAGCACCGCGTTAATGTCTGTGGGGTACGTTTTGAAATTTTTATTTGTACTGGACGGGCTTTTTCGGAGGTCTCATCGTTATTTTCTTGGTATAAATCAAAAATTTCTGGTCGAAACGTAACTTTTGAGGTATGCGAAGACTGACAAGTAACGAACATTTACGTGCCGTTGGCTTGTTGGAAGCTGGCAAAAGACAGACTGTTGTGGCTCAAATTCTCAATGTTACTCAAGCAGGTTGTGGTCACGCTACCGTCAGACAGGCAATGTTGATGACAGACGTCGATCAGGTCGTCCAAGGGCGACAGCTGCTAACCAGGATCGTTTCATCCGAACCACAGCATTACGTAACCGCCATCATAGTGCCTCTTAAATTGGACAGCAGCTGCCCCGAGCGACAGATGTGCGAGTCAGTGGTCAGGCTATCCGAAATCGCCTACACAGCCGGAATTTGAACGCTCGACGACCTCGAATAATTCCACGTTTGACTGAACGTCACATCACAGCAAGGCGTAATTGGTGTGGAGCATGACAGTGCTGGAACAATCGTCGGTGTAGCCTAAATGAAGGTAGTAACACCCTTGAACTGAATGAAGTATAACCCCTAACTATATCCCAGTGTTAACACCTTTGAACTGAACAAAGTTTAACTTAATAAATTTTAAACTTAATGAAAATATATATAATTAACACACATTAAACTGAATTCTTCCAATAGGGAAGGGGAATACCCTCGAGTGTCGATGTTAAAACACGGAATCCAAATTTTACGGACTCGAATAGGAATCCCATTTTACAGAATCCCTTTTTCGAAAACGGCTATGGCTATGGAATCCCTTTTTCTGAAATGAGTCTAAGAGTCGTTCGAGGAGTCACTCGAACGAGCAATTGCTCGTTAGCTCATTTGCTCGATGGGATTCGAGTCGTTCGAGCAGCATGTCGAGTCACTCGATCGAGCAATTACTCGATAGCTCATTTGACAAAAAAGGGATTCTCCAGAAGGCACCCCAATTTCGGTACCCCTTTTTGGAAAACATATGGCCTTCGGCACCCCTTTTTTCTGAAATGAGTCTAAGAGTCGTTCGAGGAGTCACTCGAACGAGCAATTACTCGATAGCTCATTTGCTCGATGAGCTTCGAGTCGATCGAGCAATTGCTCATAGAGCAATTGCTCTTAGGCTCATTTGCTCGATGAGCTTCGAGTCGATCGAGCAATTGCTCATGGAGCAATTACTCTCTTGCTCTTTAGCTTATAAGGGATATTTGGGATAGGTATGCCTTGTGATATAGGTAATAGTATCCTCAGATAAGTATCCTATAAAAGGTATCCTCGATAGGTATCCTCAAATAATACAATGCCGGGCCATAGGTATCCTCAAATACTGAAATGAGTCGAAGAGTCGTTCGAGGAGTCACTCGAACGAGCAATTACTCGATAGCTCATTTGCTCGACGGACTTCGAGTCATTCGAGCAATATGCCGAGTCACTCGATCGAGCAATTGCTCTAAGGCTCATTTGCTCGATGAGCTTCGAGTCGTTCGAGCAATGACTTATCAGTAACTGCTCTATAGCTTATTGGCTTTGGGAATGATATTGGCTTTGGGAATGATATTGGCTTTTGTTGTACAGAAGGGAGATAACTCTGCATACAGGTTATGGGAAATCAAGCAATCTTATTGGTTGGTTATATAAATGATCTAGATAAATGAAACAACAAGAGTTCTTGGAATAGGGTCAGAACTAACAAGAATAGACCAGAAATAGCTAAATATAGCAATAACAAGGTAAACTGTTCCAACTAATAGGCTCTTCTGCGCTACTGGAGTATACTCCAGGACAAAGAAACATGGCCAGGTAGAGGAAATCTATTGCATATACAGATAGAAGCAGAGAATTCTGGGTAAATTTGTCCTATAGCACTACGTGCTATTCTTAATTGGGAAATAACACGTCATGGAATCCAAAAAAGGAAATCTGGGAGAATTCTAAGCCAGAACATTACTCCTGTTCAATCGAACGCACCCCTTTGTACCCCCTTAGTACTATGGCACTACGTGCTAAGTCAATAAAACCAATAACATGGGGAAATAAAGTCAATTTCGGTGATTTTGGGTGGATTTTGGTGATTTGGAAGGATTGTCGGGTTGTTTGTGGTAATTATCCAGGGAAGTCGTTCCAGAAAATACTCCGATTCAATCGAACATACCCCTAAAACATACCCCTGTCTTATTGTAGGCTTTAGGTAACATAGCAATCACGTGCTACCATAGAAACCAAGATGGCGGCCTCCTGTATACAAAATGGACGACGGAAGCTCGTATCACCCTAACAACACGCGCTGCGCACGCGCACTAACACCACGTATCACTATGGACATGACGTCACAAGATGGCCGCTCACGCGGGTTACCATGACAACACAACATGACGTCACCAGGTCACGTGACTATGACGTCACTTCCGGGGTCCTGCCCGGGGTCCTGCCAATGGGGCACGTTTCATCGCTCTCCTACTACTAATGTGTGCTTGTCAGACACCCAACTATCGCTGAAATCATTCACCAGATGTCACAGTGCAATGCCTCAACTGTTTTTTTTTTGATGAAAATATAAATATATTTTTTCAGATATCTCACTTTTATCAAATATCCCCTACTTTTTTTTAATAGTACATATAGGTTCCCCAACAACACCCTTTGCCACAGGGGCAGCCGGATCAGCCGGATCAGCCGGAGCAGGTATCGATGACGTCATTTTAATTGTTTTAATTTTTTAAAATTCTTGGAATTTTTTGTTTAATTTTTTTTTTTATTTTTTTTATTTTTTACAAAAATTTAAATTGTTTTTTTTAATGTTTTTTATTTGTTTTTTAATTGATGTTTTGTGTTTTAATTAGATTTTTAGGAAATTCCACACATCTGTGCCATTGGGTGAAGGAGAGGAGTTAATATAAGTAATATGCAAGGTTGAGATCTGCCATTTTTACCAGGACCCCGAGGTCAGACCCCTACCCCTGGGTCATTGACCCCGGCGCCCAAATCCGTTAGGCCTCCCCTCTCCCCTCCCCTCTCCACACTAGGCCTAGGTTATTTTTAGGCGCCCCCTCACCCGTTCACCCTGTACGTACCCTATTTTTTAGGCTATCCTTCCCCAAAGCTCATTTTGGGACCCAGGCTATGTATAACCTATTTAGGCTTTCCCCACATTGTTTAGGCTTTCCCTGTATGTGGGCTCCCCCTTCCAAAAGCCCAGTCCCTCCTCACCAAAGCTCTGCACTGTTCCTCCCCTTTCCAAAGGCTAGCCCAAAGCTGGGGGACTTCCAAACTGAGGCGTCCAATGAGTACTAACAAAGAGTCCCCCCTCCCCTGCCCCACGTAAATTTCGAGCTCTGTTGGTGTATCTAAGGTAAATGTTGTCAAGGACATGTACACGTAACTACAAAGATTAATTTGAAGACTACCTGGTTTGTTTAGACATGTCATAAAGGAGTTATGATAGAGAACACCTGGTCTTTGTCCATGCATAGATAATGGTGATTAAGACAGAGAGGATCTTTATTTATAAGAAGATATGATAGTGTCACGTTGTATAGTTATGCAAATAGATAAGGGACAACTGGTATGTATGATTATGTCATAGATAAAGGTATTATGATAAAGGTCTCATTTGTTTATATGAAGCTTAATAATGATAAAGACCACGTAGACTGTTTGATTATGTCATAGATAAGATGGTGCCACGTCGCAGGTGTTTGATAACCCAGCAAGATCGCGGCGATGTCTGATTGGTCAAACAGGTGTCCAATCAGATCATCCCACACGGCAGTATGTTCCATAGGACCAATAGATAATCATGTTGTAAAATTACCCCACACAGGCGCTCTCTGACTGGTCAAACAACTGTCCAATCAGATCGTGCCATGTAGTATTTTCGACGTGGTCAATAGGTTTGTGATCTGGAGTGTGACAATAAAAAAGGCAAGCAAGATTGGAAGTCATCTGCCCCCCCCCCCCCCCCACCCCCCATTGAAGGCAGACCAGATGGCCAGGGCTCAGCATCCTCTCTCCCTTATAGGCTGATGGATGACTCCCATCTTTCAAAAATACATATTGGTGGATTGTTTTTCCTTTTTTTGTAACCATTAATGATCATATGATGGGGCTGCTCCCAAATCAGCGACTGTGTAGGTTTCTTTTTTTTCTTATTTTTTCTAAAATAACCACCAAACTGCGGTTTCAGTATTACCATAAATATGCTCAGCAAGAAAACACGGAGCAGAACTCTTGTAATTATGCAAAATTCCGCGCCATCTTCCAGTCCGAGGTTCTCTGGGATCTCAACCCACTATCCTACTGCCAGTCGCACACTCAAACTTAATAAGATTATTGGCTCTCGCTCCTGACTCGCACTGATTTATAAACAAATACATCTATATAGCAAATAAAGTTAATAGAGTCACAAGGGAGAAACTTTTCAATCATTCATTCAGTTTTTATCATTCTTTCAAAGTCATTTGATCGAGAATAGTTTGAACACTTTGAGAAAAAAATCAAAATGGAATCAGTAGTTAGAATTAGTTGTCAAGTTTGTGCGAAGACCTGTGTATGTGATAAAAAAGACTCTCTTTTTAGGAAATTGGGTGGCCCTGAAAAGGGCCGTTTGTTTGGCTTTCTACAGATTTTCTCCAAGGATAGTTGATAAGCTAGCTAGAACAGGTCTCAGTAACTTTTCTAAGAAACCGCCTTCCTGTATGATTCATGTTGCTTGCACAGCGGGTAATTTTTTGGCTATTTTCCTGATTTCATACCTGTGTGGAATGAGGTATGCTCGTGCTCTCATTGTCATTGGTACATTGAAATTCAAAACGTTCTTTGCACATTCACATATGCATTAAATCAGGTCATCGCCGGTTGTCTTTACCATATTTTTGGTTTGCTGTTGATTAGCATAGGCTAGAAATCGTAGTTGATCTGTATATCTTCTCAACCTGTCTAGTGCTTTGTTTTGGAGCTCATAGTTTACCTCAGCCTTGTTGAGACAGTAACAATCTTCCATGTCTTTTGTGGTTGGATTCTTCTGGTAGGAGGGTTCAACTGGTGGTACATTTCCTCTTAGTGGCCATATTGCTTGGTGCTTTTCAATTCGTGGCATTGGTACCTGTGACGTTCTGCTCATTTCAGTATTCTGCTGTCAGTCAATCTGAGGTAGGTCCATTGACGTCGACAAGTTAGTAGTATAAGGGAGTTGGTTATAGGTAGATCCAACTGTAAATTCAGGTGTATTTGCATTATCTTTCCTTATAGGATGGCTGTTGTATTCATCTTTGTGTAATGCTCATCTGTGTCGATAATAATGAGTTTTATGTGAGTAAGATTTTTGGCACAATTCGCAGATATAGTGTGAATTCATCTTATATTCAGTAACGAGCTAATAGATTTGTGGCGTGGGGACAATGCTCGTCCATTTAAATACAAGAATAGGATGGGTGCTACCCCAACCTATCAATCCCTCATTGTTCAATTATATACTAGGATAGCATGGGTTCTGCCCACCCTACCAATTGATGGTTGCTTCAAATTCTCCCACAGTGCATTGTGGGAAATTACAGTGATGCGACTCTGGGGTAAAATAAGTTTTTGCCCAACTTCACACTACTTGACACAGTTTACTTTTAAAAAAAAAAACCCAAAAAACAAGACATAAAAGTCAGATAAATGTCAAGTCGGAGAATGATACATCTAAACTTCACATGCCAACTTGAGAACAAACGTCTGTCCATCAATGTTACAGGAATTTTCTGCTTATTGAACAATGTATGTGCCACAAAATGGTCTCAAATGGTCACTAAATGGTCTTAAATGGTCACTAAATGGTCTTGAATATTTCTCAAATGGTCTCAAATGGTCTTATATGGTCACTAAATGGTCTTAAATGGTCCTAAATGGTCACTAAATGGTCTTAAATGGTCACTGTTTGGTTTTAAATGATAACTAATGGTCACTTAATGGTCACTAATTTGGTGTATTTACTATATGTAAAACCATGTTCACATATGTAAAACCGATGTGCACATATGTAAAACCGATGTGCACATACGTAAAACTGATGTGCACATATGTAAAACCGACGAGCACATATGTAAAACTGATGTGCACATTGGTTTTACATATGTGCATATCAGTTTTATATATGTATATGTGCACATCGGTTTTACATATGTGCACATCGGTTTTACATATGTGCACATCGATTTTACATATGTGAACATGGTTTTACATATAATAAATACACCAAATTAGTGACCATTTGTGACCATTAGTGACCATTTAGTGACCATTAGTGACCATTTAGTGACCATTTAAGACCATTTAGTGACCATTCAAGACCATTTGAGGCCATTTGAGAAATATTTAAGACCATTTAAGACCATTTAAGACCATTTAGTGACCATTTAAGACAATTTAGTGACCATTTAAGATCATTTAAGACCATTTAGTGACCGTTTAAGACCATGTGAGACCATTTGAGACCATTTGAGAAATATTTAAGATGATTTGAGACCATTTAAGACCATTTAGGGACCATTTAAGACCATTTAGTTACCAATTAAGACCATTTAAGACCATTTAGTGACCATTTAAGACAATTTAGTGACCATTTAAGATCATATAAGACATTTAGTGATCATTTAGTGACCATTTAAGACCATTTGAGACCATTTAAGACCATTTAGTGACCATTTAAGACCATATAAGACCATTTAATGACCATTTAAGACCATTTAGTGACCATTTAAGACCATTTGAGACCATTTTGTGGCACATACGTTGTTCAATAAGCAGAGAATTCCTGTAACATTGATGGACGGAAGTTTGTTATCAAGTTGGCGTGTGAAGTTTAGATGTATCATTCTCCGACTTGACATTTATCTGATTTTTATGTCTTGTTGTTTTTTTTTTAAAGTAAACTAACGGATTTGGGTGCCGGGGTCAATGACCCCGGGGTCGGGTCTGACCCCGGGGTCCTGGTAAAAAGGTCAGATCTCAACCTTACATACTACTAATATAAGTTGCATAACTTGTTCGCCAATCCTTGTAAAACAAATAAGATGAAAACAAAGGTCAGATTTCGGGTCAGGATAATTAGCCCCCTTGTCGACAGTGTTCTGATTTTTGTTTACATAAGTTGCATAACTTGATTGACAAGTATGTTTACTTAATGACTGGTTTATTTTTAAACAAAGGGAGGATATGTGCCTGATGTGTGGAAAATCGCGATTGTGAACACGCTTCTGAAGTAACAAGGTGCAGAACTTGTGTTTGAAAACTTACGGCTAGTGAGTAACTTACCATTCGTTTCTAGGCTGTGTGAAAAAAGGCTACCATTGATCAGGCAATGTTACATAGTGATATGCATGCTCAATTATCGGTCAAGACATCTGAATTCAGAAAATTTCACTCAACTGAAACGGCATTACTCAAGGTTCAGAATGACATCCTGATAATATGGAATCTGGAAGGGTAACTAGACCCTAGTGCTGCTTTTGACACTGTTTGTCATGAAGCTCTGCTAGAGACGAAGAACTCTGGTTTTGGCCTTAGTTGTGTAGCCGCTAGCTGGCTATCAACATACCTTAAGAAAAGGCAGCAGCGTGTATCAATAAACAGTAACCTGTCAAAAGACTTCTATCTGGAATATGGAGTCCCACAAGGCAGTTGCCTTGGCCCCGTTCTGTTTCTATTCTATATTTCAAAAATGTTCGCTATCATTGAATCGCACCTGCCTGACGTTCATGGCTAGGCTGATGACACACAGGTCTACTTCTCTTTTCGACCATCAACCAAGGATCAAACTAAATCTCAAGAAATTATTGAATCATGTATTTCGGACATTCGCACTTGGATGATTTCAAACAAATGAATGATAAATGATGATAAGACTGAAATCCTTATAACTGGTTTACGCCATCAACCCAGGGAAGGTAGGAGATTCCACAATCAGGGCAAGTGACAGTGTATGTAATCTTGGTGGCTTCTTCGACTCAAACATGTCTCTAGACAAACACGTTACAAATATGTGCAACAAGGCTACAAACATGTTACAAATATGTGCAACAAGGTTTTCAGAGGCCTATACAAAATTAAACAGATAAGACAGTTCCTTACAAAAGACTCCACAAATTCTAGTTCATGCCTTTGTAACTTCACATTTGGATTATTGTAATGCCTTACTGTTCAGCCTTGCACAATACCAGTACTCTCGTCTGCAGAAAGTATCAAATGCATCAGCCCGTGTGGTATGTAGAGTATCATGATCTCAACACGTGAATCCTGTTTTGATGGATCTGCACCGGCTGCCAGTGAAGTACAGAATAATTTTCAAAACTTTATTATTAGTTTTCAAGACACAAAATAACATGTCACCAGCCTACTTCGAAGAACTCATCAATACCAAGAATGTGTGTCAATACGATAGTAAAATGCAACTACATGTAGCAAAAAATAGATGTAAGACATTTGAAGATAGGTCATTCTCATTTGATGGGCCTCACTTGTGGAATAATTTACCTGATCATCTAAAAAGACTGGCAAATGTCAACACTTTTTAAGAAAGACTTCAATACATATCTATTTAAAAAAACCCTAAAAGTGATGTTTTAGACTGCAAAATACTGCATATATTCTGTTTGCACGAGCTCAGTAACACGTACAGCGTCTTAGAATATGGTCGTGAACCCACTGATCTATAATTTTGGCGCTATATAAATGGGTATATTTTTTGTATTATTATTTTGTATTTGCTATAACATGACATATATTTTTTTTATTTCACACATTTTACAATTTTTCTTTTTCAGTACAGTGTTCATTTTTCGTCGTCCTTACACTGAACATCCATTTATTGGTGGTACGAACAGAGTTATCAGCCGGAATCACCGTTCTGCTCAGTTCACGGGTGTGTGGGATTTCCTAAAAATCTCATTAAAACACAAAACATGAATTAAAAAACAAATAAAAAACTTTAAAAAAAAACAATTTAAATTTTTTTTTCAAATTTTAAAATTTCCAAAAAAAAAATTTAAATTAAAATAATTACAAAATTAAAGCAAGTAAAATGACGTCATCGATACCTGCTCCTGTGGCACTAGGGGGTTTTTGGGGAACCTATATTCAACTACCCTAACTACCCTACCTTGTACAAATCGCGAGGGTGATAGTTTTATCTGTCTCAATACTTATAGGGATGCCAAATCTTCGTTCGCCTGTGTAAACTCGTTACTTGTGTAACAGATCGCGAGATAAGTGTGGGAACCGAGGTTCTAAACTATGAACCCTAACAAAAAAGGGACCGATTTTCCACAGGATTTTAAGATCTGGCTAGGAGTATATTTTCAATAGTTGGAAAATCCGAGGTCAAAAATCAAATAGTTGGAAATTCAATAAATTAACATTGTTCATGAAAAGTATTAAAATTCCAACTAAAGGTGAGAAATTGTGATCTTTTATTTCCAACTGGAAACTTGAGTTTCAAATTTCCTACTCTAAAATTGACATAGCCTCAAAATTTCGACTCTGACATCAATCTGGTAAATTTTCTGACCTAGACACATTATAAATGATGCTTTTTCCATTTCAGAACTAGTGAAAATTTTCAGAAGGGTTCATACCTATCAAAACCACTCACAGTTGGAATTTACACCGGTGGCACCCCCCCCCAACCCCCCCCCCCCCCCCACCCCCCGAGCTGAAACCCTCTAGCCACATCCCTCGCCATATCATTAGCTTCTACACTAGTCTTGTGTCATTGTGGCCTTGTACCAGTACTATCATCCATTAATATTGACTTGTAACACTACTTCCTACCTATACCTGTCTCAGTCTCGACTATACCATCGATCAAGGTTGAATCATATTGCTTCATTTCCCCTGTATACATATACACGAGGTATACAAGGCATTCCATAATTGAGATTCTAACCCGACTCCGTAAATTTTTGGATTCCGTGATTTGACATTTACACTCGAGGGTATGGAGTGTAAATGTCAAATCACGGAATCCTCAGTTCTATAGCACTACGTGCTACTATTATAAGCCATGGTATGGCGGTCCTAAAAAGGATTCTGGGGGAAATCCGAACCAGAAGAACTACTCTAGTTCAATCGATCTTACCCCTGGACGCCTTCTCGGTACTTAGGGGCCTCTCGGTACCATGGTATGGCGGTCCTAAATAGGATTCTGGGACAAATCCGTATAAAACAAAGTCAATTTCGGTAGTTTGGGGTGGATTTTGGTGATTTGGAGGGATTGTCGAGTTGTTTGTGGTAATTCTGCGAATCGGGAAATTACTCTTGTACTAAGGAACATACCCTCCGAACATACCCCTGTCCTATAAGAAGGTTTCAGGTCACATAGCAACCGCGTGTCACCATAGAAACCAAGATGGCGGCCTCGAGTATACAAAATGGCCGACGGAAACACGTATCACCCTAACAACAAGAGCTGTGCATGCGCACTAGGACCATGTATCACTATGGGGATGACGTCACAAGATGGCCGATCACGCGGGTTACCATGACTACCAAACATGGCGCCACTGGGCACATGACTATGACGTCACGCGAGATCCTGCCAAACAGGCACGGTTACCTCATCTCCTACTACTTTCGAGCAATGACCTATCATTAACTACTCGATAGATTGATGGTTTTAGGAATGATAGGAAGATAACTCTGCAGACAGGTTATGGGAAATCAAGCACTGGTGATTGTAAGACTTGGATGAGAGAACCGATGATAGTTGGGACGAGATAGATTGTTAGTGTTAGAGTTGCATCTGTAATAGGTATAATAATAGGATTCTAGGAAAAAGTACCCTAGTTCAATCGAACTTACCCCCCCCCCCCCTCCGTGTGGGGTTGGGGCCCTCAGTACTATAGCACAACGTGCTATTAAAATCTGTGGTTTGGCGGTCCTAAAAAGGATTCAGGGGAAAATCCGAGCCAGAAAATTGCTCTAGTTCAATCGAACTCACCTCGGGGTCCCTCGGTACTATAACACTACGTGCTAAGCCGATAAAATTGGGAATCCGTATCAAATAAAGTATTTTTTGGTGATATGGGGATTGTCGGTTTATTTGGGTAATTCTACAAATAGGGAAATTACCCTTGTACAAAGGAACATACCCTCCGAACATAACCCTGTCTTGTTGTAAGTCTTTTGTTAAAGTAGCAACCACGTGCTACCATAGAAACCAAGATGGCGGCCTCCAGTATACAAAATGGCCGACGGAAATACGTATCACTCTAACAACGCGCGCTGCGCATGCACACTAGGACCACGCATTCCCATGGGGATGACGTCACAAGATGGCCGCTCACGCGGGTTACTATGACAACACAACATGGTGCCATTGGGTCACGTGATATGACATCACTTCTGGGGTCCTGCCTGGGTCTCGCTGAATAGGGCCCATTCATCGTTCTCCTACTACTCGCGTACTACATAGTCTTTAACCATGACTGTCCCTACAATTATTTCAAGGTTATGTTAAAATAATATCAGTGGTTGAGATAAGTGAATATTTCGAGGCAGTCATTCAAGTATCAAAATTGGCATCGATACCCCTCTGGGTTACATTTTTGAAAAAGCCTTTTAGCCGCCCCAAAAAGGAAATGGCCACAGTGTTTCAAGATGCTCGCAATTGAAATGCTTCTTTTACCAGAAAACGTTACAAAGCAGTATGATTTAATGGCGATGACACCAAATGAGATGTCTTTGAGAAGCTGAATTGACAGTCCAAAAATTTACAAGGTTAGCAGAGAGGGTGTCAAGATAGAATCAGAGCTCAGTAGTGCCATCTCTGCTGTAAAACTGGACATGGGGTTTAGTGTCAACTATACAGTAGTAGTAGATTAGTCTTGTGAACCAACTTTTATCTCAGGAACCCACTTCTTTAGTTCCTAGATTAATCAGATGTCGTTAGCTTGACGGTTGTGCCTAGAGTAACAGAGCTTCAATTACCGGGATTCTATACAGATCCAGATCACACCAGGTATAAATGGAAATACATAATCTATCAAGGTAAGTGTAGGCTTATCATTATATATTTATTGAGTTGGTGAAGGATAATCTCTTGGCAATGAAGCAGACTGGCAGACGCAAATGTTACCTCTACCAACTCGACAAGAAGGCGGAATTCTCAAACCACCATCACTAATGTTGAACAACTTCTTTCGAGAAAAAACAGTCTCTCGTAATCCAAACAAAATATCGTACATGGAGATAGTGGTCTATTCTCCAAGCCTTTCACCTCATGCCAGACCAGAGGGGACGTGACAACTGTTACTTATTCCAGGTTTTATTATTCGACATTCGGTATCAACCGATTTTATCGGTTACACTCCATAGGCAATCACCTACACCCCACACACTCACGAACATGAACCAACATATCCTCACAGACAGCTCATACACACCCTATATCCTACACTCCTCACCCCACACTCCAGCACCTACACTCCACACAATCACATACATGAGCCTACATACCCTCAAAGACAGCCCATATTCTCACCCCAAACATCCACATCCTACATCTCATACCCCACACTCCAATACTTATAATCCGCACACTCACATACACGCCACACACTCAAATACTCGAACCCACATACCTCACTGATAGTTCATATTCACACCTCATACACCCACATCCTATATTCCACATCCCAAATGCCCACACCCACACCACACCACACACATCCACCCTCACCAAGAGACCATGTCCACACCCACACTTAAATACCTATACTCCACACACTCACATAATGAACTCACATACACCCACAGATATCCCATATCCACACTCCACACATACACACCCACACCCTACACACCCACGTTCAGGAACTTGCATACCCTTTCACCGACAGCCCATATCCACGTCCAGCACTCCCACACTCTATCTCCCACAATCCTAAGCCACACCCCAGTACCCCCAAATCCCACATATGCATAACCTATATCCAACACCACACAAACCCATACACCAACACCTACACTCCATACTCACATGCACGATCCCGCATACACGCACAGACAACCCATATCCACATTCCGCTTCCTATACCACATACATGAACACCCCTCACACCCACACCTTATATCCCACAAACTGCACCCCAGACAACAACACTCCACACACTCACATGCGCACCCTTGCATACCCTCACTGACAGCTCATATTTCACCCTATATACCGCACACACTCACATACATAAACCTATATAACCTCGGTGACAGCCTCTATCCCACACCGCACACCACAACATTCACATCCAACACACCCACAGCCAAACCCATAGTTATTTTCTTATTTACTTCTCTGCTAGTAATCCAAGTGAAATCCTCCTATGGGATCGGGGTATAATAATAATAGCATTAATAGTCCCGGATTTGGGTAGTTTGTAATTAACAGAGTTAGACTTCACGATGGCAATCCTAGAAAGTTCGCGTTCCTTTCTAAAATAGCAGGATGGGGGTTGGTCCACGAGAACCTCTTGTTTTTAACATGCTAATTCGAGGTACCTGAAGCAAGCCAGAAAATAAGCAGACTGTCATCTGCAAATTGAGGTCCCCAGAGGGTGAATTTGGTGATGCTACCCTGCAGAGCAGGGTAGCATCACTAAATTTACCCTCTGTGAACCTCAGTCTGAATCAGTGTCTCAAAACTAAACAGAAAGAGGTATCCAGAGGATAAATCGGCCCGCTCTATGGGATTGCATCATCAAATTCACCCTCTGGGGACCTCGTTCTGCAAATGTCGGACTGCTTATTTTCGGGCCTGACCTGAAGTCCCCTCCACCACTATGGTTTTGGGGCAGGCCCCTAGCCACCTCTCATTTTATGGCATTAATAGAGCGCTAATTTTCTTTGATCTCGCACTCACCCCCATCCCTTAAGTTTAGTCATCACAACTCTCTTAGGGGTTAAGGCTTGGTAAAACAAAACAACACACTGTGAAATAGACACAGAAAAACACAACTGATCTGATTGTTCAGTCCCAGCGTATTTTGTCTATCAAGGGAGCTAACCACTGAGGATAATTTTAAAATGGTCTTTCCCTTGAGAGAGAGAAAAAATAGCATGCACACTGGAAACCCTACACATGTACATATACATAATCGTTTATCGAATTTGCTTGACCCTTTTCTCATTTTTTCTTTTATGAGCGCTGTTGTAATATAATTAGAGTAAACTTTGTTATTTATTTATTGGGATTTAACGACACTTTCGACAGTCAGGGTCACTTCGTGTCGGACAGTTTAACGGGTGGAGGAAGCCGGAGTACCCGGAAAGAACTATTGAGCAACGGCGAGCGACTGGAGGGGGGATAAAATCGGTTGATACCGAATGTCGAATAAGGAACTGGGAATGAGTAACTGATGTCACATCCGTGAGCAGTTGCCAGTCTCCCCAACGTACTAACTCCACAAAAGCAGGGTTAGCATAGGTTGAAGACAAGTCCACCATCGGCGTGCAGTACGTTTTAGTACAAAGCGCCACCCTGCCCCCACGCGGGCAGTCGGGATGAAGTTGAAGTGCCTTGCCTCAAGGACACAACGCAGTTGCCCCTGGCTGGGATCGAACCGTGGACCTTTCGGTTTGAAGTCCAATCCCCTAACCAGTGAGCCACCGCGCTCCCGTACTGCTCATTGACTACATGAAATAATACGTGTCAAGTGTACCGGTACAATACCTACTATTCACCGAAATCACAATTTTTATTCATTTTTAGTGCAAGCTTGGTGATTTGGGGTAGAGCTGAAACGGTTAAAGTGGTTTCTTGATCGATTAATCATATGGATTAACCTTGGTTAACCGATTAATCATTTGTTTTAGTAGGTAGCAGAATTATTGCCGTACCGTTGATGATTTATAGCATTAACCCTTTACCCAAAGTAACGGAAAAACCGGCAAGCTCTGTATATAAAAATCTCCTTCAAATTTTATTATGTTTTCATTTTTTGACTAAAAAGCATAGCTTATGACACCTCATTGGAACGAGCTCATTGAGCTCGTTCCAATGAGGAGCCATAAGCTATTTTTTTAAACAAAAATTCAAATTTTTTAGTAATTCAAGAATTTTGGGCAAGTATCGTCTGCTGTCCGCAACGGGCAATGAGTAAAGAATGACCATTTCCAACAACTGATACAGTACAATGATCATGCAAGTGAACAAGTATGTCTGCACACAATTTGCAAGCTTTAATCTGTCTCATAATAATTGATGCAAGTCAGTGTGACGGTGTTTGCCTGTTTTAGAACAAGTTTGTGCCTTTGTTAACTCATATAATACAGTAGTTTAAGGCAACGGTTAATTGATCAATTGTTTGTTGTTTGTTTGTTTTTTTTGATCGATCAAGACGTTGATCATGGGTTAATCGATTAATCGGTTAACCATTTCAGCACTAATTTGGGGGGGGGGGGTGCCCTTTACGATCCTGGCAAAATAAGGAGGGCTGTAAACTCCTTCCTTGCAAGACGTTTAGCCCAAAGGACAGTGGAACACTCAAACCTATTAAAATAAAGTAAAAATAAAAAAGTAAGGAAGGCCCAACTGGATTTTACAGCATATATATTTTAGTTTTCCTGTTAATGAGTGTTTCAGTACATGCAGTCAATGCTTTTTCATCAATCGCCGAGAAACTGCAGTCTTGCGTTATAAAATGGGAGCCGTGTCTTTGATACTTTGATCGTGAAGCTGCAGTCTTGTGTTAAAAAATGAAAGCCGTGCCTTTGGTACTTTGGTCGTGGAATTTGTCGGAAGGGAGATAGAAGGGTCGTATGTGAATGGGTACTCAAATGAAAAAGCGTGTGTAATGAATCGCTGATAGAGGTTGAATGAACTGGATGATAAACCTAAGAACCCACTCAGTTCATTTGGGAACACGATCCACGATGGTAAGCGATTTGGACAGCGACAGAAAAGTCGACCCTGATCTGTGGAAACTGTTTTTTGTTATAAATAAACATACTACTCAAAGTTTGCTAAGCACCAAATATTTGA
This sequence comes from Pictodentalium vernedei, assembly GCA_031216915.1. Taxonomy (NCBI): domain Eukaryota; kingdom Metazoa; phylum Mollusca; class Scaphopoda; order Dentaliida; family Dentaliidae; genus Pictodentalium; species Pictodentalium vernedei. Next base: position 603,243,427 of record CM062295.1, on the reverse strand, counting down.
CACATCATTGTGGAATTTGCTTGTGACATATTTGCGATATGTTTGGTGGATATGATTGAGGAATGTATTGAGACGGTCCCCGGTGTTTTCATTAGCACTATTGACAGGCAGACTTTTCGTGACAGTCATGGAAAGCATGTACCCCTTGATTTGCATGATGTTTTCGTGTACTGTTTACATGTACATGACATGTGTAGGGTATTCAGTCTTCATTTCAACACAAACCCTTGTGATTTAATGATTGAATATGGCAAATGCAAATGTAAGAAGATATTTGTCTGAAGCAGAAATGTGGCGGGCTGTAGGGATGGTTGAGCCAGGGGCTACTGTCGCAGGATTACCGGGGTTAAATTGATGGAGGAAAATTTATGTTCTTATCAGTGCTCAGCCGACAGGCAGTGACTGTCGTATGAACCCCAGTTCGAACTTAAACCTTGCCACCTTATCAATGCCCTGTCCGCTTGGGACTCTTAGGATTCCTGAAGGTGTCGGTGGCTTACAACGCCAAAGGGTGATCAACGATAATTCACTGAAAAGATTATTTATTTACATATACGAAGAAATATAATATGAAACAAATTACTCACAAAATTATCCATAAGAATACACTAATTACGCAGATAAAAGTTTATTCTTTAGGGCCCTCGACGTCTCCCACAGCCAGCTGTGTCCGCTGGATCAACCTCACATCATCTGCATTTTCTCACGGTTAGTGATACATACAAAGTGTCTGTTCACTTTTCGTTGCTTCCTCCTCACAGGGTTACTTCACAGTCCTTCTGGCTTAACTCATATAATGTTCTGCTTGTGTGACTCTATCATCGTTCTCACAGTTCAATCACAATTCAGTCGGCGTCTACCACAGTTCACGATCACTTTGCGCCTTGCCTGTTTCTGACGGGCTTAAGTTATTCTTCACCTTCAGATATATACTCAACAAAGCTTACATAAAAATATTCTGCAAAGTGTTCTCAACATCACCAATTCTCGCACCGCCTAAACTATCTTATCATGCGAGCTATTCAAGCGCTTACTCAAGCTCTTAATACGGTTTCTAGACCTCAACGTTACAGCTTTTACTTCTTCGGCGACAATGCCACTAAGGTTCGCCACCGTTAACGAACTATTATCGGTTCCTTACAACCCTCACAGGGTTACGACAATACGCGGACTTTCAATCTCGGTGCCTATGACCCTCGACAGCCAAGGCTAAACTCGGACCTTCTCTGAGTGCCCTCAGGCCAACTGCCCCTCAGAATTCTGTTTCATTCTTTTTCAGTCGGAACGCAAAGTTTAAACATATTAATTCTGATTTAACGAGTGCTTTGTAATTCGATATGGATAGAGATATTAATGCGAATTTTACTGAGGTAAATTCTTTTGATATTTCAGAGACAGGATAGATGCGTCATATGGGTGTGTGTCCAGAACATGTGCGATGCACTGGTTTCCCAAAAAATAGATTTTAACTGGCTTCAATTACCCAGATAATGATAACCGGAGAGAATATTGTCTCTTTTAGTACTGGTCTGTTATCAGATAGCCCATGTGGCGTTCAACAAGTGCGCCATAATGGACATTAAATTTCACACTTCATTTAGAAGCTCTTGAATTAACGTTAGTTTGACAAATCTGTTTTCAGAGTCCGTCACATACCTATCTTTACGCTTTACATTTAACCCAAGCAGAAATATTATCGAAAATATTTACACTTTTAAACAAGAAAATCGCCACTTTTAGCTATCAGCTTGATGTGCACCTTACGGTGATCATCAGAGCCTGGGCAAGAGTTCAGCAGTATGGCACACCAGTAAGGCGGCATGGTGGCGGCATGGTGGCGGCAGACATGGCAACATCTGCAGCTGAAGACCAGTTTTTGATCATTCAGGCCCGTGGGAACCGCTTTGCCACAGCAACCCAGCTTCGCAGTGACCTTCAGAATGCATCCGGGGTACATGTTTCGACGCAGACTATCCGGGCAAGGTTGCCCGAATGTGGTTCCCGATCGAGAAGACCATGTATTCGCATTCCTCTGTCCCAGAACTACCTCCAGGCACGATGTGAATGGGCCATGGACCACGTTGGATGGACCAGAGAAGATTGGCGTCCTGTCCTTTTTTGAGTCAAGGTACTGCCTAGACCACACTCTAGAGAGCGATTCCATGCAGTCAACATTGCTGAGCATGACCGCTATGGTGGAGGGTCAATCATGGTCTGGGGCGGCATCAGCAGGGATGGACGTACAGAGCTCTGTGTCCTTGAACGTGGTACATTGACTGCACAGCGGTATATTGATGAGATCTTGGATGTCCACGTCAGATTGTATGCAGGTGCAGTGGGTGACAGATTCATTCTGATGGACGATTATGCCCGTCCTCATGTTGCCCATACTGTCGGGGAGTACCGACAGAGGGAAGGGTTTGAGCGTATGGACTGGACAGCAAGATTCCCTGACCTCAATCCAATCGAACATGTCTGGAATGAGTTGCAGCTTGCAATTTCAGCCCGTCCAGTCCAGCCAAGAAGTGTCCAGGAGCTTGGTGCTATGTTGGTCCAAGAATGGAACAGCATCCCACAAAGGACCACTAGGAACCTGATTGGGAGCATGAGAAGGCGCTGTCAAGCTGTAATTAACAGTAATGGGTCTCATTCTCGATATTGAACCCATACCAGTTCGCTCCGTCAACTTTTTGGCAAATGAAAAATTTCCTTTTACCAATAATATCCATTTTCCATGGTTATCGTATTCAAAAACTAAAAAATAATGTCAAACACAAATAAAATCTTAATTTCTGTACTTAAATCATTAAAGATATAATCAAATAAAAAATATATACACTTTTCATTACAATATTTCAACTAAAACGGAAAAACAGGTAGTTGCCATTTGGGTTTCTATTCACTCAACCCAGTGGATTTTAATTGATTTTCAACCCAACTGATTTTAGAGTGTAGGCCTACCATTATAATGAGAAGGTAGATGTTATTGATTTTGCACAACTACTTGCCACTACTACTCGAATGAGATGACAAATAATACCATTATAATTTTATGGGCCTACTTTGGCAAATGTATTTTATGTCAAAAAGGGGGCGTAACAATGGGGTATTAATTTTACCTATATACATGACGACATGGCAGATGGTACCGTTATAAAGAAAATGGCAAGGCGTGTTTTACGTAACAGTAAATATAAAAATGATGTCTAAGATAAAATTGTTTTAACGGGTTTTTTTCAAACCTTTTATTTTCAACCTCATTTTCAGCCTCATCTTTTTAAAATTTCGAATATAATCTCCACCAAAAACATATCTAAAATGTGTTGCCGTCCTAAGAAATTCCCAATCTGAGGTAACTCAATGGGGAGGGAGGGGGGGAGGGGGGTAGTCATATGGTCAAAAACAGAAATGTATTTAATTTTTTTTTAAATTATGTTCTTGAGCTAAAAAAAATTGAGAGACAGCTGAGTTTTGTTGTTGTTGTTGTTGTTGTTTTTATCTATACCTTTTATTTTCAACCTCATTTTCAGCCTCAGTCTTTTGAAAGTTTGGAAATATAATGTTCACAAAAAAACGTTTCTTAATTTGCCGCCCCAGTAAATTATCAACCGTTATAGCTGAACTCTGACAGGGGCGCCGGAGCCGCCCCGACCACCCCGACCAATGGCGGGGCAAAAAATTTGCCGATCATGATATTTTTGTAATCGACCTTCAGCCGAACGTCATTCATATCAAATACCTAGGCTGTGATTTTTTAAAATTTTGTTCTGGCGGATACCTGAAAATAGTGCGCGCATAGATCGTCTTGTTTCTTTAATATTGGGCACACAATGGCGGCTATTAATGACGAGTTAACGTAAGATGAGGAGATTTTGGGGGCTACTTTTTTAGTATTTCAACCGCTTCGGAAGTGGTTGGAATACTAAAGCAGCAGCCCCAAAATGAGTCTGAGAGATGTCATTGTTGAAACATTTTCTGATTGGGCAGACTGTGGGGGCTTCCACAGTGATGTTCGTCTTTCGAGGAACATAATATGACAAAATTCCCTACCAAATTGCCAAAGGCAATTGGCAGGGAATTTTATCATATTATGTTCCTCGAAAGACAAACTGCATGCGCTGTCATTTTTTTTTTACTCCCCCACATAGTCGATGGCAACAATTCGAAAAAACAAGGATCTGGGTGTTATGGTCGGGCCAATGTTTGGGCCGTTCCGGCGCCCCTGTCTGAGACATCATTGAGGGGTCATAGGATCAAAAATTAAAGGGCGTCAGATTGTTTTGAAATTTGAGTATGTTGAGGTGCTAGAAAAAATTAGATGGCTGGGGATTTTTTTTTTTTTTGTTTGTTTTGTTTTTTTTTTTTAGTTTTTCGATTGTCGCAATTTTTGACGTTTTTACGTCACTTCAATGATTGGGATATTTTTCTCAAATTTCATTCAAAATTTACGGTGGCGTACCCGTTATCGGCCATTTGGTGCTTAAAAAAGTCGTCAAACACCTTCTCCACGTTGTGAGTGATTCGGCGTTGGCCGTGCTTCATATAATGACTTCTGGAAATTCGCTTTGCGATTTCACACCCATCCAGTAATGCAGGCCTTTAAATTCTTCCCAACTACGACGGTAAACGATGTGCCCAAATAAGGTAATTGCGCCCAAATTATGTTGAGTTTGAAACTTTTTCCAACGTTTTATACAGAGTTTAGAGCTTACCCTAGAATCAAACAATGCAACAGATAAATAATGTTTATTTATTTATTTATTTATTTATTTATTTATTTATTAGGTTTTTAACGGCATTTTAACAGCCAGGGTCGTATCATGTCGGTGACAGTTTTACGGGTGGAGGAAGCCGGAGTACCCGGAGAGAACCACCGAGCAACGACGAGCAGCTGTCAACTCTTCAACATCGTAACTCTGAACTCTGCACCGCGGCACAGACAGGGTTAGACGTGCGCACCATCGACGCGCAGTACGCCTTAGTACATAGCGTCATCGTGCCCCCATGCAGGCAATCGGGGTTAAGTGCCTTGTCCAAGGACACAACGCTCCCAAGGGAACGCGAATTAGTCGCTGAAAATATTTTTTTTTAAAAACCCAGAGTTCGCCATAGAAAAGCAATCGGCATCGACAGTGTCGTATACAACACAGTCGACGGCGATTGCTTTTCTATGGCGAATTCTATAGATAGATTGATATAGATAGATAGTTTAATGACAATAACGTCCACATGAGACAGATGCCAGTAAATAATAACAATAAACAATAAACAATATAAAGATAACCCTTCATTTCAGTATATCTAATATATAAATGATGTCTGTATCTCTCTCTCTCTCTCTCTCTCTCTCTCTCTCTCTCTCTCTCTCTCTCTCTCTCTCTCTTTCTCTCTCTCTCTCTCTATCTTTGTTCCGGGTGAACTCCTCCGTTTCTCGACCGATCGATCTCAAATTTTCTAAACGGGGGTAATTCGTCCCTGCGAGTAACATGGGATGCCGTGCCCGTGTGTGGTGACCTTGACCTTGAAATTGATGACCTTGACCTTTTATTTCGAAAACGGCTGGGCCGATCGGACTAAAATTTCTTATGTGCGGGTATAATGACCCATCGATCATTGACTTTATCGGGGTGCCCGTGTGGGGTGACCTTGACCTTGAAATTGGTGACCTTGACCTTTTATTTCGAAAACGGCTGATATAACCATCTTCTCCCGTGCCACGCCGGGTATGACCCGCTAGTATTAGAATATAATCAACACTCATTATGTGAATCATTTCTTTTTCGAAGAAATTATCTAACCATGTTGCAGATGACGTTGCATGTATCACTTCTCTTGTGACTCATTATACATATGAATTTTTGTTTGTCGCTCATGTCTGTAAAGTTTTGATTTATAGTTTCCCAATTTTCGCGAAATATTGCTTTCTGTATTCAGTATATATTGGACATCTCATGATGAAATACTCTTCTGTTTCAATTTCTGAATTACATTTTTTGCAGATTCTTTCATTAAGAGGTACTTTGGGTTGCTTGTGTCGCCCTTTCTCAATTTCCAATATATGGCTACTAATTCGTAATTCACAGAAGAGTTTTCTCAATTCCATATCTTTAATATTTATCAAATATGATTTTAATTCATAATCAGATTTAAATTCTCTGTATGTTCTTAGTTTGTTCTTTCCACTTGGCCTACCGTCATCAAATATGTCTGCCATGAAATTAGAAATATAGTTATTCTCCAGTTTAATGATGATGTTATCTACCATAAAAGAATGTGTATGATCGTTATTCATTGTCTCGCTTATCATTGGTATATCGAATTTATTTGACAGTTTTTCCGGGATTGTAAAATCACTGCATAATGCCGCAGCCTTGAATGTTAGCGATTCTTTTCAGTTGCGTGGAGTTTTGAAGTGTATTTAACAGCGCGAGTCAGTGATTCAATTACAGCTAGATATCTTCCGAGTTCCGCGCGCACTGCATGATTCGACGACCTTTTATTTACACCTAATGCATATTTACAAAATTTAAGGTGTACCGTTTCACATGGCACGCTATCAATTTTATTTACATTCATCGACAAAGCCCATATTTCGCTACCATACAACACGATGGGTTTGATTGGGTTATCAAATAATTTTATCCACGTTTCAATCGATGATATATTATGTTCCCGCAAAGATTTTACCAAGGAAAATAATGTTTTCATGCTTTTACTGGCCATTTCCATTTGGGCCTTCTTCGACGACCCATTCGCGGATAGCTTTATACCCAAGTAAGGATATTCATTGACGACACCAACACCAGTACCACCTATTGTGAATGATGGTGTTACTTTTGGGACATCCTGTGCGGAAAACTATGCGTTTAGTTTTATCTGTATTTCGAGTTTATTTTTCTGCAAATACGTGTGCAACGCATGTAAGCAGTTTTGTAAACCTTCTTTTGTTTGAGATATCATGACCAAACCATCTGCAAACAGAAGATGATTTGTTCGTTTATTATCAATAGATACCGGTGCACACTTTCGATCACTTATGATCATGCACTTAAAGCTTGAGATCAATTATATTCATGTTTGTGGCATTTCTCAGTAAACGCCATGCGTAATTTACATTCAAATAGACCTTTGGCTCGACACTGGGAAACTAAGAAGCCTTCTCGAGTTAGTCGAGTAGACCTACGTCAAAGGGTGGTGAGAGGGAACCAGTCATAATCGAGAGGACCTATAACAAGGGGTTGTAAACTAGCAGGACCTAAAACCTAAAACAGACTCCAAGAAGAAGGAAATACCGGTGCTTTAACTCCAACCATGCAGGCCACATCCATATTTGACGTTGTGTCCAAATTAGTCTGATCTAAAGGTCGGCAGTAGTGTGAGCAGTAAGTGTGTGTAAATTATATGCATTCTCGAAATGATGAATTTGTAAATGAAATGCACCCTGTATGTCTCTGCGCATGTAAATAAATTATCTTTTCGGCGCGTTATCGTCGATCACCTTTAAATATTTAAAGTCACTGACCCCTTCAGGAGCACGAGTTCACAGTTCATGTGCCAATACTATAAAACCTTTACAGTTGTATTTTCTAGAATTGTATTTTCTAGTTAGTTCAAATGGGTTGAAATGAACCATTAGCATTTTCAAAGGTGTGGCAATTTGCCAGTTGGCAAATTGCCACATCTTTTAAAATGCTAATGGTTCATTTTAGTCAGTTATATTAATTGGTAGAAAATACAGTTCTGGAAAATACAATTGTAAACGTTTTATAGTATTGTCTCCAGGACAGATATGGCGTTGGTAATGTGCGATACAGTTGGGGAATGTGTCTAAAACGGTGCTTTCGGGTAATATGGGGACACGCGATTTCGACTATACGAAGACGACGAAGGGGAAGCAAAGCAACTCTAGTTTTTCTGGAACATCAATGTACGCCTAATTCTGACCTGTAACCCCTGTTTCGAAGGTGTCATTGAAAGGATAAAATCAAATATATTTTATCGATCCTATTCGCTCGCCTCCCCATATGAAAAATGTATTGTTGCCTTACACTGAAAGGATCCCCAGAAGTATATATAAATCGGTTTGTATGCAAGATTTCGTTAAAAACCCGGAATCGTTAACCATTTGGACCTACTGCCCAGGCCTGAAAATAAGCAACCTGACATTTGCAGAATGTGGTCCCCAGGGGGGTGAATTTGATGAAGCTATCCCATACAGTGGGCCAATTTTTCCTCTGGGTACCTCTTTCTGTTCAGTTTTGAGACCCTGATTCAGATTGAGGTTCACAGAGGGTAGATTTAGTGATGCTACCCTGTTATGCAGGGTAGCATTACTAAATTCACCCTCTGGGGACCTCATTTTGCAGATAAGAGTCTGCCTATTTTCTGGCTTGCTACTGTCTGTCACCTAAAATGGGTCTCTCGGAAGCCCATTTTAGATTGGCTGGTATTTTTATCAGAATTCCACAGAATATCCAATATATGCTGATCATATATCTAGAATGCGCACATTCAGCTATAGAGATAATCATTTGGTCACAATATCTGGTTTCTCGCGCTTGTTCATGTAGCATTTATTCCTTCAGTCTGAGTTAAACATTATATAGACCAAGGTTGTCTTTAGCCATCAATATCACAGTGGCTTCAGGTTCTAACATTTACAACTGGAGTTATCGCATGTCTGGCCATATCTTGTGAGAATGTGACATCCTGTGTACCTAAAAGAAGCCCGTAGGCCTACTTGTAGTGTTCGATGGACATAAGGCACACACCAAGAACTTGGCCTTCATCGAGATGGTTCGCGCGAAGTCATTGATGGTGCTGTGTCTACCCACTCTCTGCAGTCAGAGACTTCAACAACTGGATGCATGTATAGCTTGCATGAAACCTCTAATGACATACTACTCTCAAAGAGTTTCTAAATGTCCTAGAACCCACCCTGGTAGGATCGCGACTCCATCCCAAATAACAGAAGTGCATACCTGCCGCATTCAGAACAGCACCAGTCAATGGCTTTAACCCTTTACCTAACATGAAAAGCAGACGACACTTGCAAAACAATTCTTTAATAACAATAACTAATTCTTTTCATTTTGTGTCTCACATAGGTTATGACCCCTCATTGGAACGAGCTCGACGAGCTCGTATCAAAGAGGGGTCATAACCTATGTTTTTGAGACAAAAAAAATGAAAATATAATGAATATTAATTGGCGATTTTTGAGAATAGCGCTGGCCGTTTTTGGCCTTCTACGTTGGGTAAAGGGTTAAATAAGTATCTTCTGGCCCATCAACCGAGACGTATCTCGTAACATGCTTTCACCCCAGCTGCCCCACAGAAATCCATTTTTCATCTGAAGCTTATATGTGCCTTCCTCTATGGACATTCCCCCCTCAAACACTCCCGCCCCCACCCCCACCCCCAACTGAAGTATATGAATCTACCGACGTGGATATCGCTACCTTAACTGCAGCGTCTAAATCTGCGTAAACATCATCACAGCAACAAATAATCAGTCCATCTAATCTCGAAAAATGTTACTCACGAACAAACAGTGTCGAAACTCCTGAATTACCTGTTTAGGCCTATCACGTGGCATATCTGTTTTGAGGCTGGATCTCTATTAACCAAAAGCCGCCGTGATTAGGAAGTCATCAGCAAAGTCTGAAAAGCTTCCATTATCAGAAGCAGCCAACGAGTACAGTTTAGAGGTGAAATTCAAGGCCAAAATCAAGATCCCATCCTGGGGCGGGGCGGGACGGAGCGGATGTGTCCCACACAAGGGGGGGGGGGGGGCACTAAAGCCATCATGAATGACTTGCCCTTACATCACCCATGCCTTTATTGTCATGGCGTGTTCGGAGATGACACGGCAAGGGGAGAGTAGATCCCGTGTTCATTTTGTTACCAGCGGGGACGTCGGTGATGGTCCAGTCATGAAAAGGTTGCATTGGTTTGTGAAATGTGCTCCGAATAAAATACAATCTACAACAGTTTGTACCTACGTTGTTTCAAATGATAATCTGAACTTTGACAAGGAACAGGCGTTCACGTGTCGACTTTTGTGCAAGGGGCTAAAATAAGCCCCGGAGCCCATTTTAATCAGCATGCATGGGTAAAATGGGCTCTCAGTGTGTTTTTTTTTCATGGACATTTTGTGTTGTTTTGTAAGACGGTAGACCGAACTATTTATTATATATTTTGTGTATTTGTTGTCAGTGACGCGATAATGAACAAAATTGATTTCCTATACTCTTATGACCGTGGCAAATTATTTTCTTAAATATTAAGAAAATAATTTGCCACGCTCATATATACGACCGTGGCAAAATATTTTCTTAATATTTAAGAAAATAATTTGCCACAACAGTCAAACTTTTTGCGTTATAATTATTTAAAAATAACCATAATTGGTTAATTTATATATTAAATTTGTTTTATTACAAATTTGTAATAAGAAATTTTGATGAACAAATTCTGACCACCAAAAATAATCTAGATTGGCAGATAGTTTATTTAACAGTATACATGTTTTACAATCATGGTGTTTTGATATAAACAACATTTATAACAATACAGGATATACCGTTGGGAAATGCCACAGCCAGATTGGCTGTCTTCCTGGCATTCCCTGACGATTAAATGAATGTTTAACAAATATTAGCAGACCATAGCTGACCCTTTCTCAGGGAGGTAATATGCTTTTACACACCAATTCCTTTGTCTTCTCTGGGTTGGTAAGAGACGTGGTGTGTGAGTAAGTTACTAACCTCGCAGTCGGTATTCATAAATTTAAACAACCTGCCAACGTGCTGTAACACCTCGCCGCCTCGCGGCTCGGTGTCACATACCGCACGTTGGCAAGTCATGAATATGCGGAAGCGTTGAGGCGCCAGTTGAGTATTATTTCTATCTTGCACGTGCAAGTTAGCTATCTTGCACCTGCAAGTTACTATCTTGCACGTGCAGGTTAGCTATCTTGCACCTGCAAGTTACTATCTTGCACGTGCAGGTTAGCTATCTTGCACCTGCAAGTTACTATCTTGCACGTGCAGGTTAGCTATCTTGCACCTGCAAGTTACTATCTTGCACGTGCAGATTAGCCATCTTGCACGTGCAGGTTAGCTATCTTGCACGTGCAGGTTAGCTATCTTGCACGTGCAAGTTACTATCTTGCACGTGCAGGTTAGCTATCTTGCATCTGCAGGATAGCTATCTTGCACCTGCAAGTTACTATCTTGCACGTGCAAGTTAGCTATCTTGCACCTGCAAGTTACTATCTTGCACGTGCAGGTTAGCTATCTTGCACCTGCAAGTTACTATCTTGCACGTGCAGGTTAGCTATCTTGCACGTGCAGATTAGCCATCTTGCACGTGCAGGTTAGCTATCTTGCACGTGCAGGTTAGCTATCTTGCACGTGCAAGTTACTATCTTGCACGTGCAGGTTAGCTATCTTGCACCTGCAGGATAGCTATCTTGCACCTGCAAGTTACTATCTTGCACATGCAGGTTAGCTATCTTGCACCTGCAAACGTACATAGCCAGGCGACTAGACATGGCCAATGAGCCTATAGTGGTTGTCTACGCGATAGGAATTTCCGTAGTCCTGGAGGGGTCCGGCAAATTCGAACCTAGGTCCGGCAATTTGGGGCTAGGTTGGATCCTTATATATTAATTTTGATGAACTCAACTTCAAATATGACTAACTAGTAGGGTTACCCTGCGTTGCACGGGAGAATTTAGGGGTCATATGAAAAGTACCCCCCTAAAAAACAAAAAATAGGGGCCGCGTATTTTTCGACCCAGCCCGCCCTACGGGCGGCACACTCCCGTCACTCCCGGCCTTCACTCCCGTCACTTTTTAACCCCCCCCCCCCCACCATTAGATTCCTGGTAAACAGTTACCCCTGGTAGACCCCTTTGAGGACCAATATCGGTGAAATCCATCAATTTTGCACCTCCCCACCCACCCCCACCCCCGCCACTTTTTTAAACGCAACCATTAGATTCCTGATAAAAAGTTACCCCAAGTAGACCCCTTTGAAGACCTATATCGGTGAAAAAATATTTGGTCATAACTTTCGACGCCCTTCCCTGCCCCCACCCCCACCCCGCACACTTATTTAAACCTGACGAGGACCTTCTCCATAAAACGTCCCCCTAGTAGACCCATTTTGGGCACTCTGGATGGCCCCATATTCATTTCTAAGCGGACAGACAGACAGGCAGACAGACAGGCAGACAGACAGACAGACAGACAGACAGACACAGAGAGAGACAGACATTCTAAAATATAGTATAGACTTGCAGGTGCAAGATAGCTAACTTGCATGTGCAAGATAGTAACTTGCAGGTGCAAGATAGCTAACCTGCACGTGCAAGGTAGTAGTTTGCAGGTGCAAGATAGCTAACCTGCACGTGCAAGATAGCTAACTTGCAGGTGCAAGACAGCTATCCTGCACGTGCAAGATAGCTAACCTACACATGCAAGATAGTAACTTGCACGTGCAAGATAACTAACCTGCAAGTGCAAGATAGCTAATTTGCAGGTGCAAGATACCTATCCTGCACGTGCAAGATAGCTAACCTGCACGTGCAAGATAGTAACTTGCAGGTGCAAGATAGCTAACCTGCACGTGCAAGACAGCTAACCTGCACGTGCAAGATAGTAACTTGCAGGTGCAAGATAGCTATCCTACACGTGCAAGATAGTTAACCTGCACGTTTCAAGATAGCTAACCTGCACGTGCAAGATAGTAACTTGCAGGTGCAAGATAGCTAACCTGCACGTGCAAGATAGTAACTTGCAGGTGCCAGATAGCTAACTTGCACGTGCAAGATAGAAATAATACTCAACTGGTGCCTCAACGCTTCCGTATGAATACCTCCAGCTCAGTTAGTAACTATTACTTGAATAAACTCGGCGGCGCACATCACACAAGGAGGTTAATGACGAGTTCGCAGTCATCTGGAGCTGTCTATTTTACACAATAATCGCAGTGTAATTTGACAGGGTAGAACCTTACGATATAGCTCAAACTGTAATTTTTAAAGGATTGACAAGTAATGTTAGACTGCCTATTCTCGTTGGGGGGAAGAGGCGAAAAATGAAGTACTACGGATTAGACTGTTGACAGTAGGGATTGTCACATTGCATAATAATAACGGTTTAGACACTTTCCATTCAGCTCGAAACTAAAATGAGGTCGGCCGAACGTGAGAAAGAGCTAGCCATTGAGCGTTGGAGGGTCGAGAGAGAAACTGAAAATGTGACTGTGCACGGGAAGGAACCCGAATTTGAGCGTTAAAGGGCTGTAAGGGCGGAGCGACATACTGAAATTGAGTGCGAGCTGCTTACCCTTGAGAGAGCGAGACAGCGTGAGTTGTAGCTCGAATTGATACGGCCTATAGGTGTAGGGAGACTGACGGTAGATAATGAGAAAAGAATGTGGTGGTCGTGGTAGGACCCCTTTTCCCAAACTTCCCAAGTCTGACGAGCACACTGATGATATTGGTGCATACCATCAAAGATTTAAAAGGTTCATACCAAGTCATCAGTGGCCAGGAGATTCACAGGGAGTAGATTTAACCCCATCTCTCTCACCACGGCCGATTCGAGCTCTTTCTGTCTGTTTCTACGTCTCTGTCTATCTCATTACTACTGCTGCTACTACTACTACTACTACTGCGGGAAAAAGAGAGAGAGAGAGAGGGAGAGAGAGAGACGGTGACAGAGACGGGGTTGACCAAAGCCCGTTAGCGTATGCTTACGATGAGGTGAAGAAGGTTATCTTAACGACGTACCAGTTTACCAAAGGGACATTCCGGGCAAGGAAATGTAAGCCTGGGAAAGGGGAAAGTGTTTTTTTTCAATTTGCGGCATGAGCCACTAGGTACGTTGACCATTGGGGTGAGTTGTTGGAAATCGACAAGGATTTTTCGTCTCTTACAGATTTGCTAATTAGTGAGCTTTTTTTCAACGCACGCTCCAGAGTTGGCTCTCGTTGTTTAGGAGAGGAGGCCGAATAATATTGAAGAAATGGGTAAGTTAGCTGAGCAGTGTTCGGATGTCTATGGGGACAACAATACCCTGTCTTGGTCGGGACAATTTGGAGGTAACCGGGTTACAAAGGCATCAGTTAAGGCCAGTCACCCGGAATCGGCAAGTAACATGGTAGTAATAGGGCACCTGGCACTAAGAATTTGTTCTGTTTTGATTTTTGGTAAGGAAGGCCATCTAGCGTGGGCCTGTTGGGTGTAATCTCCATTCCCATGTATGTGACCCTATTGGCGGTGGAAGAGATCAGATAAGTAATGCCTGGGAGGCAGATAGAGCACCAATAGTGACCATGAAAAGAACAGTTTGGGGAACCAGCCCCTCCATGGTGGCGTAGTGTCCGGAATCAATGGACATGGTGTAAGGTGACAAGAGTAGATTGCCAAGGAGGAACTGGTAGAAACCGTGCTCTAGTAGTGGTTGTGTAAAAACTTGGTAAATTAAACTGTTGCGAGACGGGTAATCTGGGAAAAGGAGAAAATAAGCGGAGTGCGTTCGTGTGTATAATGAGCGAGTGTTGGTGTTTGAATGAAGAATATTTATTTGTGAGATAGTTTGGTAAATCTCATGACACTCTTTACCCTATTTTCTTTCGTAACAAACGGGGATTTGTTCCTTGCTTGATTGGGTAGTGGCAGAGTTAAGAGATGTCAAGACAAGATGTCTTTTAGTCCAGGCACATTAGACATAAAAATGAGAAAGTAAGGAAAAAAATCGGAGAAAGCTGATTTTTTTATATGTTTCCGGGACACACATTGCGGATAAAGTGTGAAAAGTCCCCGCGAATCCGAGTTGAGCTTTTTTAGTTATAGCGTTTTTTTGATGAAAAAAAAAAATTTAAAAAAAATTCGACCCAGCTCCATAATCTCATTCTTATTCGCCTTAGTAGGGTGAGAATCATAAATATCGTGCTGAATTATATTGAGAATACATATCCCCAACAGAAAATGCCAACTTTGTACCAATCCTCACACTCAATGGTGAAATATTCACGAAAATGTACAAAATTACGAAAAAAAATTTATTGTTTTTATACACACAACGGTACACAACGTCCATTAAATCAAATCTACGACTACTTTGGGAGTTAAATTATATATCAAAAATTGCAGAAAAGCAGTGGCTTTATAATGATATATAACAATAGTCATTTATTCCATAATGAACTGGTGAAACGTGTGAAATATTAACCATACCCCCTAAACTCAAATTCAAACGGCATCGACTTTTCTCATTCAAATACCGTATTATAGCATCATTGTTTCAATTTCCATGTTCGATTAAATCACATAATGTGGTGTTCGCCTACACTCAATGGAGATTGTGTCTTCGTCAGATAAGTTGACAAAAGTTTTCGTTAGACTCGGCGGCTTCCATATGATTATGTCATATTTAGGGGCAATTGGTTCGATCATGGCTGGTAGCGGCTTGGATGAACTTTGGGGGACTGTTTATGCTGGTGGGTCAATCCATCATTTGATCAGTGGTCATGCATATTCAAGAGCAGTTCGTGCCCATTTGCTAACACAAATTGCCATTACAAAACTTGTGTTTGAAGAAAGCCGAACACTAGATAACATAGACTGCACAGAAGTCAATGAAATATTCTGTGGACTTGCCAGAGGTGACTGTACAACAGCTGACGCTGTCAATCAAGAAAGTGTCAACCATCTACTGTCAAAATTACACGAACTGCTCCAGAATGCGTCCGTAGGACGCACAGGAAAGCTTTGGGTACAATACTACGAGCAAATAGGTCTTCTCCAGTTGTTCTTGAGAGCAGAGCGCACAGGTGACTGGGAACTCCACACATATTGTGTTCGCAATATGATTCCAGTCTTTCACGCAGGTGGTCATTTTGCATACGCAAAAAGTTCTCATCTCTATTTGCAGCAGATGAATGAGCTAACAGAAATAATGCAACAGGATGATTTGAAGTTGTTCACTGAGAAAGGTTACTTTACCATAAGGCGCTCAGATAAATTCTGGGACGGGATATATTCTGATCAGACCATAGAGCAGTGTTTAATGAGAATGTTCAAGCTCCCTGGTGGTCTCACACATGGCAGGGGAATAACCGATAGCACTGTTGCGAAATGGGTACATGGACTACCTCTTTGCCTTCCGATATGTAATGCTCTCGAAAATTTTGTTCATGTTCACACTGGTCATGGCGAACAACATCGGGATCTCCGTCAAAGTTCACAATTGACTGATGCCAATGATATCACCAAATTATTGAACTGGCTCAGAGTGCATTCCCCCTTTCAGAATAGAGATCCACTACAATTAGTCTCTATAGCGACCGGGCTTGTGGCCGACGAAACTGTGAACTGTGACCAAGTTCGCAAAATTGGTGAATGTTGCGTATCGAATGTTGTAAGCAAAACGTTCAACAGCATCAAACTACGACGTGTTGACACTGTGAAGTCTTTCGCATCGATGGCAAATAGCATCAAAGTCCGTGGAAGTAAGGTAGTGATTGACCCCACAATTCTGTTCAACCGCATCACATGTGTTATTCAGTCACAAGCAGAGATGGAAGAGTATCTCAAATATGAACTCGCCCCGAAACCACCAGCATTGTTTGATTCTGCTGGAATGAGGAAGACACAGAAAAGCACGCTCGGTAAGATCCTCAAAACATACGGTTCCGAGCAAACTAAAATCCCAGAACATTCTCTGTTTGTTGTAGATGGTGGATTTTTATTGAGGGCAGTTGTATGGCCTAAACAGTCGTCATATAAGGACATATATACATCATATTCCAATTATCTAGTGAGACATTTTGGGCGAACGTCGTGGTTGTTTTTGATGGTTATGCTTGTACAATGTCGACAAAGGGCATGGAACAAGCCCGTAGATCTAACGACAGGTATTCCATTGATATCAATATCTCACCCGAGTTACCAGCCACCACACCCCAATCCGATTTCCTTGCAAATGCCAAGAACAAAACCCAACTGATCGATCTTCTAATGCAGGAGCTATCTGCTATCAATATTCAGTCCAAGCAGGCCGAGGCTGATGCTGATGTACTGATAGCCGAAACTGCACTTGACATCGCTCAAGATGACAACAATGTTGTCGTTGTGGGAACAGACACAGACTTGTTAGTCATTCTTACCTCTCGAATTCAACCGGGATGTAATATTCACATGATGTATTCCATTACTCCAAACTTACTAGTTTCAGTTAGTGAAATAGCAACCAAAATGGGTGACCATAGAAGCAACCTCCTTGTAGCACATTCTACAAGTGGTTGTGACACTACTTCTGCACTCTTTCGAGTTGGTAAGAAGAAAGTATTCAGTACAATTGTCTCCGATGTTACTAGCGACTCACAACAGTATGTCAACACAATTTCTCCGGGGAACAACTTCTCCTGATCTTATACGGGAGTAAAACTGTTTCCTCTCTCGACCAATATAGATATGTCACTTACAAGCGTTATGTAGCAAAATCTAAACAGAATAAACCCATCGACCTAGCCTCACTCCCACCAAGCAGCGATGCTGCACAACAACATGTCTACAGATGTTATCTCCAGGTCCAACAATGGCTGGGCACTTCGCTTCCTCCGACGGATTGGGGGTGGTCGCTAGACAATGGACTTCTTGTACCGACTGCAGCCACAAAGCCATGTGCCCCCGATAACCTACTGAATCTGATCAGTTGTGGTTGCAAGAGTGCTTGTACAAAAAGGTGTGGGTGTAAGAAGGCAGGACTTTCTTGTTCAGGTTTGTGTAATTGCAGTTCGGATTCTTGTAACAACCACAGAAACACTGTCCTGTCGGAAGTTTCTGAGTTCGATGAATAATATGTATATAGGTCATGTCATTTCTGTATATAGCGTTGATAATAGCCAATGTAACTTAATCCATGTTGATTGATTTGTACATTCTGTAAATATTATTTATTGATTTTTGTACATTCTGTAAATATTATTTATTGATCTAATGCTGCCAGACACAGACGTGTCTGTTCGGTCCCAAGCCCGAAAATAGTTGAGTTCTCATGCTGACGAATTTTATGCCAAAAGGGGAACTCGGCCAGAAGCAGAGGGGGTCTTCCATAATGTCTATTTTGTAAGCAATGATAAAAGTCTTCAAATGGTGGTGGATTTTTATCGCCTGTCCAACTAACATCCCGTTCTGTACTACGACCCTTTGGGCAAATCCGTTAGGAAAATCGTCATTTTTTGCGTAAATCCGATACTTTTTTGTGAATTTTCAATAATTTTTCGCAGAAATTGTCACAGAATGCACATTTTCCTCTAGGTAAATGTATATTAGACATTATGTAGCTCGAAATACGCATAAACAAAAAATACAGTTGGATCAATTCGAGGTTACAAAGTTCGTGCGATTTTTTTTTTTTTTTCAAACGCGTTTTCGAAAAAAGGCTGTAGAAAAAAAAGCTCAACTGGGATTTTAGGGGACTTTTGTCTAATCGTTCAGTGACATGTACTCGACATTCCCTGAAAAAATCAGCTTTCACCGATTTTTTCCCTAGTGAAACCTAATGTTCTTGGGCTATTTGTGTGTGTAATATCTTAGGATTATTTTTTATTCTATATTCTCATGTCTTAAACGAAAAACGTTATAAAATAGCCAATATTGAGATGTTTATATAAACGAAATTAACGTTGATCATGACAATCCCATGCTTAGAATATCAGAAGCTTTCAGCAATCCCACTTTAACAATACTACACAGAGTATGGTTAACCGACACAATTTTAACCTTATGCAAATACTTGATAGTGTTGCCTCCACCCCCACCCCACACTCAAAATATCAAAATGTTGAAATTCCTTCATCGAAACACGTGCGCCTGGACAGCGAGAATGGATATTGCGACGTTATAAATTAGTCGTACACCCCGACATGCACAAATCACAATGTAAAGTTGTTACAAACCTTGTTTATTACTTTCCAAAGTGTGATTTCCTGGGATTTTCCGGTTTGATTATAAACGATAACTTCACAAGTGAATTATGCAATCGTCAATTGTGTCATGTATCCGTGCGCGCACACGAAAACGCTTTGCCCTTGGTGCAATGGGGACTTTATTGTTTTTTGTTTTTTTTTAACCCTTTACCTAATATGAAAAGCAGACGACACTTGCCAAAAAAAAAGGAATTCTACTATATACTGTTATTTTTCATTTTTTGTCTCTAAAACATGGGTTATGACCCCTCATTGGAACGAGTGAGCTCGTTCCAATGAGGGGTCATAATCTATGTTTTAGAGACAAAAAATGAAAAAATAATGAAAATTAACTGGCGATTTTTGAGAAAAGAGCTGGCCGGTCTTGGTAGTTACGTTAGGTAAAGGGTAAAATAATATAATTATCGTTAATAATAAATACGTGTGTAACAGGAGGAGAGAGAGATAAGTGTGGGAGCCGGGGTTCGAACCGTCGACCTCTAGCACACAAAGCGACCGATTTACCTCGAGATTAAGAGTTCCGGACCAACCAGGCTGTTCGGTAAATGGCCTTTATACCTCGACCGATACGCTACTCTCCCTTTCTTTTGAGATTCACCACATGTGAATCTCACCCAGGTCCTCCCTATGAGCGGTCGAAACACCCGCAGTGCCACCTACTGCCGAGGATCGGACGAACCCCCAAAAGTAACAGGAGGGGAGATAAGTGCGGGAGTCGGGGTTCGAACCATTGACCTCTAGCTTACAAAGCGACCGATTTACCACGAGACTAAGAAGTCCAGACCAACCAGGCTGGTTGATAAATGGCCTTTATACCTCGACCGCTACACGTGAAATAATTCATTCGAGGCGATGGACTATATTGTAAAACACTTGTGCGCATTCGCACACTCGTGTTTGTACAACGTCCCTCACCTCTCATGATTATTTCACGTATAACCAGTCCATTAAAGCGATTACTCTCTATTTTATCTTCAAAGAAACAGTTCATATCCAGCGAAGTCATATTAGTGTATGTAGGCCCGACCACAAGCAACCTTTCGGGTGTTGTGGTCTTTAGATACAAAGTTAATACCTAAGTTCTCCAAAGAACTCTCGATTACCAGGATTGCCAAGACATTCTCGGAGTTTTTACTCCTGAAGTTGACAAAATTAGACAGCCATTGGACCAAACAAAAACCAATGTATGACAAATGCCCACCCAAGACCTCTCCAATCTCGTTCTCAAAAACACTATCAAAATTCAAAACTGTACCTTCAAAAATTGTTGAGAAAATCATCATATCATCATCGACTAAGTGCTGTGCTTTGGATCCAATACCCACTTGACTACGTCATGCTTACCAGCCCCTGCAGCCTGTATCCCTAAAATTATCAGTCAGTCAATGCCGGGTCAGTCCACCGTGTATTGAAACAATCCCGGTTACACCTCTCCTTAAAAAGTCATCATTAGACGCAGTCATGTGTGCTTAAAAATTATTGTCCTGTATTAAAATCTTCCGTTTATCTCCGAAGTGATTGAGGAAATTATTCCCGGCAGCTGTGCACGCACTTAGACAAAAAACAGCAGTAGTATGTCTCGTATGTTTCAGGACCCATTGGCAGGACCCCTGTGCAGGACCCCGGAAGTGACGTCATGTCACGTGACTTAGTTGCGCCATGTTGTATTGTCATGGTAACCCGCGTGAGCGGCCATCTTGTGACGTCATCTCCATAGTGATACGTGGTGTGAGTGCGCATGCGCAGCGCGTGTTGTTAGGGTGATACGTGTTTCCGTCGTCCATTTTGTATACTGGAGGCCGCCATCTTGGTTTCTTTGGTAGCACGTGATTGCTATGTTACCTAAGGCCTACGACAGGACAGGGGTATGTTTTGAGGGTATGTTCAAATGAATCGGAATAAATCAAATTACCACAAACAACCCGAAAATATTTCCAAATCACCAAAATCCACCCCAAATCACCGAAATTGACTGTATTGCCCTAATTTATTGGCTTAGCACGTAGTGCTATAGTACCGAGAGGGTACTGGGGGTGTGTTCGATTGAACAGGCGTAATGTTCTGGCTTAGAATTCTCCCAGAATCCCTTTTTGGATCCTTATCCCATGACGTTTTTCCCATTAATAGACACCTTCCTTTGGTCATTACCCAGAATCCTCTGCTTCCATCTATATATGCAACAGTTTTCGTCTATCTGGTCCTGTTCCTTTGTTCTAGAGTATACTCCAGTAGCGTAGAAGAGTCTATCATATGGAACAGCTTTGCTTATTATTACTATATTTAGCTATTCTAGTCTATTCTTGTTAGTTCTGACCATATTCCAAGTACTCTTGTTGTTTCATTTATCTAGATCATTTATATAACCAACCAACCAGATTGCTTGATTTCCCATAACCTGTACTTAATCGTATAGAGTTATCTCCCCTGTGTAGATTAGATTAGATTCTTTATTTAGAGTATACTTACAAAAAAAATTACATTTATATAGTACAAGTAGTGTTGATGTGTATACTGAGGGAGATGTCATAGCCAGATTGGCTGTCTTCCTGTCACCCCCCTTGGAATTGCAGACAGACTGTGACCAAAAATTATCTATATGTAACAGATTACATGCACTGATATACATGGGCGCAGATCATGGGGGGACGGGGGGGGGCGGGGGGACGGGGGGGACGTGCCCCCCCCGATCTCATCAAGGGGGGACATGGTATGCCATGTCCCCCCCCCCCCCCCACCACCACTATGCTCCCCCACTGCTGCACCCTCTCATCAATTTTAATGCGAGATTCACTTCTGATACACGTTCAACTAGTCCAAACTTGGACCCACAGTTCGTAATATAATTTTGGGGTTGGTACGGCCTGTACTGTAGCCGTATCAACCACAAAAATTATATTACGGACTATGTCTGTGGGTCCATGTTTGGACTGACGTAACGTTCAACGAACAGTTGTTCAACACTGCGCCTTCAAATAAGTTGTTACTCAGCCAGACACAGCTGTGGGTTGCACGAATGCATAAGCAGCATAACTATTTGATATCGGAATATCAATTTTGCAGACAGAATTCTTATGCAGAGAGAGTAATAGGCCGGTACTGAGCTCGTGAAAATGTGCAAGACAGTATCGTCTGTTTTGTTTACATTTTGAAAACGAAATGTATCGATCGAATTCATTCAATTCACGCGACTTGTTGATGACGTATGTGTCGGGCTGTTATTGGATCTGTTAATCCATTAACGGGCCCGACACATACGTCGTCGCTCCATCTGTTGGGCCCTTATGCTAATCCACCGCACAGTTGAATTGTGTTAATCTAATAGGGAACGCTCGGTAAAGCGGGAACAATTATGGTTAAGCATTTTGACAAAATTACAACAGGCTGTTGAAAAACATATTTTTTTCTACTAAATAATTAAGAGAAATTATACCCCAGAGGCCACCAGAATGCACCATTTGAAAGCGCAATTTAAAAATTTTCTTGGTGGGAGAACCCCCCCCCCCCCCCCCCCCCAAACCCCCCTCTGCCGGCTCGTGCCTGCGGCACTCGCTGCAGATGCCTTCGGCATCTGCCCGTCCCCCCCACTTTTTGGAAGAGATCTGCGCCCATGCTGATATAGGATGGACAGAGCACAGGTAAATTCATTGCTGGGGGCCGTGCTATACAGGTTCCGTCCTGTACCTACACCTATACCGGCTGGAGACTGGTGGTTGCAAATTGAAAGAGGGCAACCTGCTTATCGTGTCCATTCTCCATCACTCCGTGCAACTCCAAGTCCCAGCGAAAACTCTTTGCGAAACCGGCGTCGAGAGTACTATTGGTATGTTTTGTGCATAAAGTCCACGTCGGTCAGCACACCCATTGAGCCCATATTTAAAAGTGCTCAGCATGTGTGCCGATCGACGAGTCTTGTATCACAGCAGGGAGTACATGTATGCGTTATGGTACATCTAAATGCGGGAGTATAAGCCTGATTGGTTTGCTTAGGTTCACAATTGCTGAATGTTGGTGGGGCTACGCGGATCGTGCAGGCGCGGACACGAGCAGCAAGTTTAGATCAGACGAGGGTTCCAGATTTATGTGCGGAGTATGTCAGTTAACTGTAACTAGATCGAGAGTTGCCAAACACTATATAGTTGAATAATCCTAAAGAATTACAAATTTAAAATGTGCAGTCTGGACAATAGGGATTATTACAGCGGACATCGGTTGAATATGATGATAGAAATGTTGAAGTCAGTTTTCTCTTTAGTGTGTTTCTATCATTGATATGACGAGTTGTATTGTCTAGGGAGTTCCATATTTTAGGAAACGCATACAGAAGTTTGTCTAGAGATTTGGTTCGCGTTTTTTCTATGTATAAGAGACCCGACTGTCTGGTGGCCCTACCAGACGAATTGTCCACGATGCTAAAGATATCGCTAAAAGATGGGGGTAGTCTTCCATTTTTCCAGTCAAAGACAAACAAGGAAGCATGAAGTTTAAACAGGTCGTCAACCTTTAGTATTTTATCTTTTTTGAATAAAGGGTCTGTATGGGCGTTATATCCTTTATTGTTGATTATACGTAAAGATCGCTTTTGCAAGATCACTAGTTTTTTTACTTCCTTAGCGTTACCCCAAGTCTGTATTCCGTACAGCAGACGGCTATGTATTAAGGCGTAGTAGAGTGTTTTCATGGACCCATGTGGAAGGATTTTCTTGATTTTGTTGAGACTGTAATTAGCTCGAGCTATTTTCGAACATAACTGGGATATTTGGGCTTTGTACGACAAATGTTCATCAATATTTATTCCCAGAAATTTTGCTGATTTGTCTGTTTCGGTTGCTCCAACTTTCTTTATTATTTGATTATTTATCGTTATCCCGTGGCCAATATTAGTGTTACTTATTTTGTTTGGGTTCAACACTATGTATGTGGGTTTTTTTGCGTTCAACAGCAATTGATTCGCGGAACACCATTCAAATACTTTATGAAGTTCCTCATTAAAATACGTTGTTAGTAAGTTATAGTTGGGGCCTGAACCGTGTGCTGTTGTATCATCAGCAAATGATAAAAGATTCAGTGAGGTTGAATTACCAATGTCATTGATATACAATAAAAAGAGACTGGTCCTAATATGGAGCCCTGTGGAACACCACAGGTCTGTATTGCAGAGTCCGACGTATGATCCTGGTAAGTAACATACTGAGACCTGTTGGTCAAGTAGCTTCTGAACCAGTTATTGACAAGCCCTCTGATTCCATATTTCTCCATCTTACGTAATAATATATCGTGATTTATTGAATCAAATGCCTTGGATAAATCCAGGAACACAGCTAGGGTACTGTCTTTCCCTTGTTTATTATTTTCTATTGCCGTGCTTTTTAGGAGCTGTAGAATAGGGTGGATTGTAGCATGTTGCTTTCTGAATCCATATTGGTTGGGAGAAAGAATATCAAATCTATTTAAGAAGCTCGTGAGTCTTTTCTCCATTAGCTTCTCTATAACTTTTGAAAACACCGGGAGTATACTAATAGGTCGATAGTTGGTGAAACTGTGTTCATCACCTGCTTTGAAGATGGGTATTACCTTTGCAACTTTCATCTTATCTGGCACTATGCCGCTGGTGAAGGAGTTATTAATGATATGTGCAACAGGATCTATAACTTCATTAATCGTTTGTTTAAGAAGACGTGTAGATATATTATCGGAATCATTTGATGTTTTGGGCTTCATTTTGTTTACTACGTAGCCGACTTCTAGAGGATTAGTGGGAGTTAAGTAAAAGTTATTCGTAACGTTACTGTTCATGTAATCTAAATAGGACTTGTTGGTGTGCTGAATCTGTTCGGACGTTATCTTCCCAATATTGACAAAGAAGTTATTGAATTCTTTAGCTATGTCTTGCCCTTCGTTTATTTCTTTATTGTCCTGGATAAAAAACGAGGGTAGTTTTGATTCTCGTTTATCTTTTTGAATTGCTTGGTTCAAAATTTCTCATGTTCGGCGCATATTATTCTTATTTTCATTAAGGATATCTCTATAATAAATTGCCTTGCATTGTTTTTTAACCTTGTCAAAGATTCTGCAATAGTTTTTGTAGTTTAGTTTATTCTGTTCATTCGGTAGTTTAAGCTTTTTATTATAGAATTTTTGTTTGTTATTAGAAGATATGATCAGTCCCCTGGTCATCCACGGTTGTTTTTTGATAAATTTGTTGTTCTGGCGCATGTTTTTAAGTGGAAATGCTTTTTCGTAGGCTTCCTTATAAATGTCTAAAAAGGTTTCATATGAGGAGTTTGGACAATTGGACTGCATTACTGTTGAAAAGTCACTTCGGGAGAGGAGTATTTTGAATTTGGCAATACTTTCGGCATTTATAGTTCTCTTCAGGGTGAATCGTGGTGTGTTATTTGTTCTTGGCGCTGATTCAATATAGAAGACACCAAAGTGGTCTGAAACATCCGAAATAATTATTCCGGACAGGGTATTTCTTGACAGATTATTAGTGAATATATGATCTATTAGACTGGCAGAGTGACTCGTTACTCTTGTCGGTCTTGTAATGTAGGGTAAGAATCCTTGACTGAACATAAGGTCAATATATTCCCCAGTCTTTGAGTGCGTGGTTGCTTTTAGCAGATCTAGGTTAAAGTCGCCCATAATATAAACCTTTTTACTTTCGGCACTCAGAAGATCAGTTAATTCATTTAATTTGCATAAGAACAGATTAATATCGGCTTTTGGTGGTGTATTTGGTCTATAAATGACACCAATAATTTTGGAATTTGGTTTTTCAGTGATCTCAATAAAAAGCGATTCGAAAACATGGGGAATAAAGACCGAGAGATCACTTCGCACTTTGTATTGAATTTCTTCTTTTATGTAAAATCCCACTCCCCCTCGGCCGTCATCATTCTCGGGCCTCATGTTTTTAATAATTGGGGCATAGCCCTCCAGAGTGTACGAGCTATTTGATGGGATTTGAAATATTTCCGTTAGTCCGATTATGTCAAAGATATTTTCTTTCGTTTGCATGTTGCACAACAAGTGTTGAAGAGAATCCCAGTGAGCTTTTAAACTTTGGCAGTTGATATGGAATAAAGAAAATCCGATATCTAATGTATTTACTGTGCATCGAATGTCGCTCGGCGAGAAATACTTACACTCATTTGCATTTTGTTTGAATGGTGAATCGTCATTTTCAGGTAAAGAACACACTTTATCATTATAGAGCTCTATAAAGTCGTACTCTGCATTAGTCTGCACCTCGTCGAGTGAAATGCTACCCGCCATTTAATACCACAGTACCAACATGATCTCCAACCGGATATTTGTGTAAAACCGAGCGTAGGATACTCGAAAAATAGTTCCCCCCAGGACAATAGAAATCGCTCAACTTGCGTAAACCGTTACGATGTTGATCTTCGGTCACAGTCTGTTGCAATAACAACATGAAAAGAAGTAAAAATAAACTAGATTTTGAAATCAAAAGCATCAATGGGCTATTAGAGGCAAAGGCACGGCAAGCAGGCGGTGGGTCTAGAAAATGGTTGGAAAATAAATAAATAAAGATAAGGTAAGTTTAAGTTTAGTCTGTCACAATCTGCCGGAGAGTTCCAACTGGAAATAGCTATTATTATAAACATCTGTCACATAGGAACTCTCCAACAGATTGTAACAAACAACTACTGTTATAAACCTCTCTAACATGAAGTGAACAGTAGGAGTATCTCACACTGGAGTAACAGTAATATAGTAGTAGTAATACTAGTAGTAGTATGTCACTCTGGAATAGCCTAAAGTAGTCTGTTACAATTTGTTGGAACGTCCCAACAGGAACGATCCAACAAATTGCAACAAACAGCTATTGTTGTATACATCTCTCACATGAAGTGAATGGTAGTAGTGTGACACTCTGGTGTAGCGTAAAGTAGTCTGTTACAATTTGTTTTCTATAGCACCAAAGGAACTCTCCAACAAATTGCAACAAACAGCTATTGTTGTAAACATCTCTCACATAAAGTGAAGAGTAGTAGTGTGTCCAAAGTGAAGAGTAGTAGTGTGTCCAAACAGGAACTCTCCAACAAGTTGTAACAAATGGCTACTGTTATGAACAACTCTCACATGAAGTGAATAGTAATAGTATGTCGCTCTGGAGTGAGCTGGGTTAATCTGTCACAATTTGTTGGAAAGTCCCAACAGAAACTCTCCAACAAACTGTAACAAACTGCTCGCTATTGTTGTCAACATCTCTCACAGGAAGTAAATAGTAGTGATGTGTTGCTCTGGAGTAGCCTGGAAATATATGTCACAATTTGTTGGAAAGTCCCAACAGGAACTCTCCAACAAACTGTAACAAATTGTAAACATCTCTCACGTGAAGTGAATAGTAGTAGTATGTCATTCAGGAGTAGCCTGGAGTAGTCTGTCACAATTTGTTGTAAAGTCCCAACAGGAACTCTCCAACAAATTGCAACAAACACCCATTGTTGTAAACATCTCTCGCATGAAGTGAGTAGCAATAGTGTGTCCCAACAGGAACTCTCCAACAATTCGTAAGAAACACCCATCATTGTATACATCGCTCACATGAAGTGAATAGTATAGTAGTATGTTGTTCTGGAGTGGCCTGGAGTAGCCTAGAGTAGTCTGTCACAATTCGTTGGAAAGTCCCAACAGGAACTCCCCAACAAATTGTAACAGACAGCTATTGTTGTAAACATCTCTCACGTGAAGTGAATAGTATTAGTATGTTACTCTGGAGTGGCCTGGAGATGTCTGTCACAATTTGTTGTAAAGTCCCAACAGAAACTCTCCAACAAATTGTAACAAACACCCATTGTTGTAAACATCTCTCACATGAAGTGAGTAGCAGTAGTGTGTCCCATCAGGAACTCTCCAACAGATTATATAAACCAGCTATTATTATAAACCACATGAAGTGAATAGTAGTAGTATGTTGTTCTGGAGTGGCCTGGAGTAGCCTAGAGTAGTCGGTCACAATTCGTTGGAAAGTCCCAACAGGAACTCTCCATCAAATTGTAACAGACAGCTATTGTTGTAAACATCTTTCACATGAAATGAATAGTATTAGTATGTCACTTTGGAGTGGCCTGGAGAATTCCTTCACGATTTGTTGGAAAGTCCCAACAGGAACTCTCCAACAAATCGTAACAGACAGCTATTGTTGTAAACGTTCTCACATGAAATGAATTCTATTAGTATGTCACTCTGGAGTGGCCTGGAGATGTCCGTCACAATTTGTTGGAAAGTCCCAACAGGAACTCTCCATCAAATTGTAACAGACAGCTATTGTTGTAAACATCTCTCACGTGAAGTGAATAGTATTAGTATGTCATGTTACTCTCGAGTGTCCGTCACAATTTGTTGGAAAGTCCCAACAGGAACTCTTCAACAAATTGTAACAAACACCCATTGTTGTAAACATCTCTCACATGTAGTGAGTATAAACATCTCTCACATGAAGTGAGTAGCCGTAGTGTGTCCCAACAGGAACTCTCCAACAGATTGTATAAACCAGCTATTGTTATAAACATCGCTCACATGAAGTGAATAGTAGTAGTATGTTGTTTTGGCGTGGCCTGGAGTAGCCTAGAGTAGTCTGTCACAATTCGTTGGAAAGTCCCAACAGGAACTCTCCAACAAATTGTAACAGACAGCTATTGTTGTAAACATCTCTCACATGAAGTGAATAGTATTAGTATGTCATGTCACTCTGGAGAAGCTGGAGATGTCCGTCACAATTCGTTGGAAAGTCCCAACAGGAACTCTCCAACAAATTGTAACACTTTGCTATTTTTGTAAACATCTCTCACATGAAATGAATTCTATTAGTATGTCACTCTGGAGTGGCCTGGAGATGTCCGTCACAATTTGTTGTAGTCTGTCACAATTCGTTGGAAAGTCCCAACAGGAACTCTCCAACAAATTGTAACAGACAGCTATTGTTGTAAACATCTCTCACATGAAGTGAATAGTATTAGTATGTCATGTCACTCTGGAGTAGCTGGAGATGTCCGGCACAATTTGTTGGAAAGTCCCAACAGGAACTCTCCATCAAATTGTAACAGACAGCTATTGTTGTAAACATCTCTCACGTGAAGTGAATAGTATTAGTATGTCATGTTACTCTGGAGTGTCCGTCACAATTTGTTGGAAAGTCCCAACAGGAACTCTCCAACAAATTGTAACAAACACCCATTGTTGTAAACATCTCTCACATGTAGTGAGTATAAACATCTCTCACATGAAGTGAGTAGCCGTAGTGTGTCCCAACAGGAACTCTCCGACAGATTGTATAAACCAGCTATTGTTATAAACATCGCTCACATGAAGTGAATAGTAGTAGTATGTTGTTCTGGCGTGGCCTGGAGTAGCCTACAGTAGTCTGTCACAATTCGTTGGAAAGTCCCAACAGGAACTCTCCAACAAATTGTAACAGACAGCTATTGTTGTAAACATCTCTCACATGAAGTGAATAGTATTAATATGTCATGTCACTCTGGAGTGGCTGAAGATGTCTGTCACAACTCGTTGGAAAGTCCCCACAGGAACTCTCCAACAAATTGTAAAAGACAGCTATTGTTGTAAACATCTCTCACATGAAATGAATAGTATTAGTATGTCATGTCGCTCTGGAGTGGCTGGAGATGTCTGTCACAATTTGTTGGAAAGTCCCCACAGGAACTCTCCAACAAATTGTAACTAACACCCATTGTTGTAAACATCTCTCACATGAAGTGAGTAGCAGTAGTGTGTCCCATCAGGAACTCTCCAACAGATTATATAAACCAGCTATTATTATAAACCACATGAAGTGAATAGTAGTAGTATGTTGTTCTGGAGTGGCCTGGAGTAGCCTAGAGTAGTCTGTCACAATTCGTTGGAAAGTCCCAACAGGAACTCTCCATCAAATTGTAACAGACAGCTATTGTTGTAAACATCTTTCACATGAAATGAATAGTATTAGTATGTCACTTTGGAGTGGCCTGGAGAATTCCTTCACGATTTGTTGGAAAGTCCCAACAGGAACTCTCCAACAAATTGTAACAGACAGCTATTGTTGTAAACATCTCTCACATGAAGTGAATAGTATTAATATGCCATGTCACTCTGGAGTGGCTGAAGATGTCTGTCACAATTCGTTGGAAAGTCCCCACAGAAACTCTCCAACAAATTGTAAGAGACAGCTATTGTTGTAAACATCTCTCACATGAAGTGAATAGTATTAGTATGTCATGTCACTCTGGAGTGGCTGGAGATGTCTGTCACAATTCGTTGGAAAGTCCCCACAGAAACTCTCCAACAAATTGTAAGAGACAGCTATTGTTGTAAACATCTCTCACATGAAGTGAATAGTATTAGTATGTCATGTCACTCTGGAGTGGCTGGAGATGTCTGTCACAATTTGTTGGAAAGTCCCCACAGGAACTCTCCAACAAATTGTAACAGACAGCTATTGTTGTAAACATCTCTCACATGAAATGAATAGTATTAGTATGTCATGTCGCTCTGGAGTGGCTGGAGATGTCTGTCACAATTTGTGGGAAAGTCCCCACAGGAACTCTCCAACAAATTGTAACAGGAACTCTCCAACAAATTGTAACAGACAGCTATTGTTGTAAACATCTCTCACATGAAGTGAATAGTATTAATATGCCATGTCACTCTGGAGTGGCTGAAGATGTCTGTCACAACTCGTTGGAAAGTCCCCACAGGAACTCACCAACAAATTGTAAAAGACAGCTATTGTTGTAAACATCTCTCGCATGAAGTGAATAGTATTAGTATGTCATGTCACTCTGGAGTGGCTGAAGATGTCTGTCACAACTCGTTGGAAAGTCCCCACAGGAACTCACCAACAAATTGTAAAAGACAGCTATTGTTGTAAACATCTCTCACATGAAGTGAATAGTATTAGTATGTCATGTCACTCTGGAGTGGCCTGGAGATGTCTGTCACAATTCGTTGGAAAGTCCCCACAGGAACTCTCCAACAAATTGTAACAGACAGCTATTGTTGTAAACATCTCTCACATGAAGTGAATAGTATTAGTATGTCATGTCACTCTGGAGTGGCTGGAGATGTCCGTCACAACTTGCTGGAAAGTTCCAACAGGAACTCTCCAACAAATTGTAACAGACAGCTACTGTTGTAAACATCTCTCACATGAAGTGAATAGTATTAGTATGTCATGTTACTCTGGAGTGGCTGGAGATGTCTGTCACAATTTGTTGGGAAGTCCCCACAGGAACTCTCCAACAAACTGTAACAGACAGCTTTTGTTGTAAGCATCTCTCACATGAAGTGAATAGTATTAGTATGTCATGTCACTCTGGAGTGGCTGGAGATGTCTGTCACAATTTGTTGGAAAGTCCCCACAGGAACTCTCCAACAAACCGTAACAGACAGCTTTTGTTGTAAACATCTCTCACATGAAGTGAATAGTATTAGTATGTCATGTCACTCTGGAGTGGCTGGAGATGTCTGTCACAATTCGTTGGAAAGTCCCCACAGGAACTCTCCAACAAATTGTAACAGATAGCTATTATTGAAAACATCTCTCACATGAAGTGAATAGTATTAATATGTCATGTCACTCTGGAGTGGCTGGAGATGGCTGGAGATGTCTGTCACAATTTGTTGGAAAGTCCCCACAGGAACTCTCCAACAAATTGTAACAGACAGCTATTGTTGTAAACATCTCTCACATGAAGTGAATAGTATTAGTATGTCATGTCACTCTGGAGTGGCTGGAGATGTCTGTCACAATTCGTTGGAAAGTCCCCACAGGAACTCTCCAACAAATTGTAACAGACAGCTTTTGTTGAAAACATCTCTCACAGGAAGTGATTAGTATTAGTATATCATGTCACTCTGGAGTGGCTGGAGATGTCTGTCACAACTTGTTGGAAAGTCCCAACAGGAACTCTCCAACAAATTGTAACAGACAGCAATTGTTGTAAACAAGTCATGTTACTCTGGAGTGGCCTGGAGGTGACTGTCACAATTTGTTGGAAAGTCCTCACAGAAACTCTCCAACAAATTGTAACAGACAGCTATTGTTGTAAGCATCTCTCACATGAAGTGAATAGTATTAGTATGTCATGTCAATCTGGAGTGGCCTGGAGGTGTCTGTCACAATCTGTTGGAAAGTCCCCACAGAAACTCTCCAACAAATTGTAACAGACAGCTATTGTTGTAAACATCTCTCACATGAAGTGAATAGTATTAGTATGTCATGTCACTCTGGAGTGGCTGGAGATGTCTGTCACAATTTGTTGGAAAGTCCCCACAGGAACTCTCCAACAAACTGTAACAGACAGCTATTGTTGTAAACATCCCTGTGTATAATAAAAGCCTATATCCAATGGCCATATCCCCAGGCACCCCAATTTAGGCACCCCTTTTTTGAAAAACATATGACCTTCGGCACCCCTTTTTGTCATATGTGCTTATGTGAAAAAGCACAATGTGACACAATGTGTCCTAGCCCAAAGGCACATGCTTCATGTGCCGATATGTGCTTATGTGAAAAGGCACAATGTGACACAATGTGCCCTATCACATAGGCACATACGGGTATTTGAGAATACCTAAAGCCTAGTATTGTATTATATGAGGATACCTATCTAGGATACCTTCTGGAGAATCCCTTTTTGTCATATGTGCTTATGTGAAAAAGCACAATGTGACACAATGTGTCCTAGCACAAAGGCACATGCTTTATGTGCCGATATGTGCTTATGTGAAAAGGCACAATGTGACACAATGTGCCCTATCACATAGGAACATGCGGGTATTTGAGGATACCTATAGCCTAGTATTGTATTATTTGAGGATACCAATCTAGGATACCTTCTGGGGAATCCCTTTTTGTCATATGTGCTTATGTGAAAAAGCACTATGTGACACAATGTGCCCTAGCACATAAGCACATGCTTTATGTGCCGATATGTGCTTATGTGAAAAGGCACAATGTGACACAATGTGCCCTAGCACATAGGCACATACGACCAAAATGGAATTCCATGGCCACAGGTGTTTTCCAAAAGGGATTCTTTAAAAGGGATTCCATGAAATGGAATTCCTATCCAACTCCGTAAAATTGTATTCCGTGTTTTACCATCGCCACTCGAGGGTATTCCCCTTCCTTATTGGAAGAATTCAGTTGAATGGATTGTAGTTCACTCAGTTAAAATTTATTAAGTTTAAAATTCATTCAGTTCAAAGGGTGTTAATACCTTCATTTAGGTTATAATTCAATACTTCGTTTACTTTGTTCTGTTCCCTTCCATCTTGGTTGTGTTTGATTAGATCAGTTCGAATTTCTTCAATTTGTTCTGTTCACTTCGATTTTGGTTGTGTTGGATCTTCGTTCACCTTGTTATGTTCAATTCACTTCTCCAACTTCCTTGTGTCAGTTCACTTCGATCTTGGTTCTGTTGGATCTTCGTTCACTGCGACTTGAACAGTTCAACTATAGTTCAGTTAGTTCTGTTCAGTTGTTTCCAACTAGTTCATCTTCGTTCATGTTTCGTCTGTTTAGGTGGGTTGTTGCATGTAATATTTAGGGGTTATAGTTTATTCAGGTGAAAATTTTATTGTATACATTGGGCGTTAAGATTAAGTCAAAGTTTATGTTGTATTCCCTTCGATCTTGGTTGTCAGTTGTATCTGTTCCATGGTTCTTGTTGTAGTTGATGAATTAGGCTTTATTAGTCCCGTTCCATACCCTCGAGTGGCGAGGGTAAAACACGGAATACAATTTTACGGAGTCGGATAGGAATTCCATTTCATGGAATCCCTTTTAAAGAATCCCTTTTGGAAAACACCTGTGGCCATGGAATCCCATTTTGGTCGTATGTGCCTATGTGCTAGGGCACATTGTGTCACATTGTGCTTTTTCACATAAGCACATATGACAAAAAGGGATTCTCCAGAAGGTATCCTAGATTGGTATCCTCAAATAATACAATAATAGACTATAGGTATCCTCAAATACCCGTATGTGCCTATGTGATAGGGCCCATTGTGTCACATTGTGCCTTTTCACATAAGCACATATCGGCACAGAAAGCATGTGCCTTTGTGCTAGGACACATTGTGCTTTTTCACATAAGCACATATGACAAAAAAGGGGTGCCGAAGGTCATATGTTTTTCAAAAAAGGGTGCCGAAATTGGGGTGCCTGGGGATATGGCCATTGGATATAGGCTTTTGTTATACACAGGGGAGATAACTCTATACGATTAAGTACAGGTTATGGGAAATCAAGCAATCTGATTGGTTGGTTATATAAATGATCTAGACAAATGAAACAACAAGAGTACTTGGAATAGGGTCAGAACTAACAAGAATGGACTAGAATAGCTAAATATAGTAATAATAAGCAAAGCTGTTCCATATGATAGGCTCTTCTACGCTACTGGAGTATACTCTAGAACAAAGGAACAGGGCCAGATAGACGAAAACTGTTGCATATATAGATGGAAGCAGAAAATTCTAGGTAATGACCAAAGAAAGGTGTCTTTTAATGGGAAAAACGTCATGGGATAAGGGTCCAAAAAGGGATTCTGGAAGAATTCTAAGCCAAAACATTACGCCTGTTCAATCGAACACACCCCCAGTACCCTCCCGGTACTATAACACTACGTGCTAAGCCGATAAATTAGGGCAGTACAGTCAATTTCGGTGATTTGGA
Source organism: Pictodentalium vernedei (assembly GCA_031216915.1). Taxonomy (NCBI): domain Eukaryota; kingdom Metazoa; phylum Mollusca; class Scaphopoda; order Dentaliida; family Dentaliidae; genus Pictodentalium; species Pictodentalium vernedei. The sequence continues at coordinate 603,208,710 of CM062295.1, read as the reverse complement.
GTGGATTTTGGTGACTTGGGGAGATTTTCGGGTTGTTTGTGGTAATTTGATTTACTCCGATTCAATCGAACATACCCTCAAAACATACCCCTGTCCTGTTGTAGGCCTAAGGTAACATAGCAATCACGTGCTACCATAGAAACCAAGATGGCGGCCTCGAGTATACAAAATGGACGACGGAAACACGTATCGCCCGAACAACACGCCCTGCGCATGCGCACTCACACCACGAATCACTATGGAGATGACGTCACGAGATGGCCTCTCACGCGGGTTACCATGACAACACAACATGGCGCCACTAGGTCACGTGACATGACGTCACTTCCGGGGTCCTGCACCGGGGTCCTGACAATGGGTCCTAACTGACAATGGGTCCTAAAACATACGAGCTATACTACTAACAGCTTTTAGGCCCCAAATAATCAGAATAGCGTCCTGGTTATTCAACAAAATCGGCTCAATTTAGCGTTCGAAATTGGCGTTGCTCTGAAATGTATTTTAGTCCAACCTGAGAGGTCACAGTGTATCACATTGAATGGTGTTCAGTCGTAACCGGCATCACTGAGTTTTGGAGTGGCCCAAATTTATACCTTGGGTCAGAGTCGGCTTACAACAGTTTGAAAAAAATAAAAGCACAAGTACTACAACAGGAGTATATACCACCCTTAGTATACTAACAATCAAGCCAGTGGCGACCCCCCCCCCCCCCACCCCGCCCACACACACACACACTTTTCCCTCGGGCACCCCAAAATCAAACTTCAAATTACTATCTGACCGTGGTTTTCCCACCCAATACCACACCCGTAAACGGCACACAATACACACCATGTCAGGTGTTGTAGAAACGCTCATCCCTTATAAAAAAGTACCATGGTAATACTATGGTATACCATGGTATTACCAGGGTATTTTGGGATTTACCATGGTACTTTTTTATAAGGGATATATCGCTCCCAGGGCGTCCAAATCTGAACATTTGTCCTGGGATATCCCCCAGCCCCTCCCCACTACAAACGTGGGGGGGGGGGGACACCGCCCTCCCCAGTTCAGCTAATCGATGTTCAGATCCCTGAACTACCTCCTTCCCTGTCCTCTCCTAACTCAGGCCTGCCGCGTTTGGGAGATGTCTTCGGCATCTCGACCCGGGGCACCCATATCTTACTTACCCCCCCCCCAACAAAAAAAAAAAAGATGAAATCCTGGCGCCTGCACTGAATCAGGCAATCAAGTACACCATGCATCACAATATCTCATATTACGTGGCACCATAAAAAAACAAGGTGGGTAAAACGAAAACAAAATGGACGACGGAAAAACGTGGAGCTATAAAACCACGACCTGGTCATTCCCCGTATTACCATAGCAACGGTTACCACTGCAGCGTTGACCCATAATTCGGCAACCGTTCGCATGGCAAGCGTTACCATGGGAATCGATACTATAGTAACCCATAGTGTCAATGAAGAAGTCATCGAAGACGTCACTGAAGCGCCATTGATGTCATCACTCGTGTGCTTTGACACAGCAGTCGATCTCGTCATAAATGACGTAACATATGATATATATATATAAGTTTTGATATCCCTCAAATGTGGGAAGTTCTCAACAAGATATTCTAGAGTGGAAGTGTACAATGTGCCTTGGGAACATTCGACACGTACAGATATTGAGAATTCATTACAAACAGAATATGACAAAATCAGTTACAGACTGGCTTATAGACAATGGGCCTCACGTTATAATATAGCTGACCATGTGGATTGTCATGATACAACACGCGGTCACATCATGCCTCACAACATCACAACATGACCGCTTCCTTGCGCTATATACCATTAAACAGAAGAAGACGTTGTTTCATTTATCTGACTGCAATGTCGCTACACGTAATAACCTGCACAGAAACCAGGATGTTTTCTGTATGTGTTATCCTAAAATAGTCCAGCACCGGGTCTGGTCCAATGATCCCAGAACACCCAGATGGCACAAAGGGTGGACCGAGCAGTAGCTACTTGGAACAACTGCTATTACGGCCCATCCCATTCTTTAACTGTAATGGCCATAGCAGGGACAGTCACTATAACCCTCTGAAACAACACCACTCTGTTAAACTACCATCCAATTTCCGAAATGACTCGACGAGTCGTGCAAGCAAATGCCCCTATGATCAATTGACCATGAAACGCTCTTGCATATTTCGGAGCGTACACACTAAAAACTAAAGTGTTAAAACTGACACTTTCAAGGTGTTAAACCCATTCTAACTCTTAGGGTTTGATTTTAACACTCAAGGTGCAATGCTTTAAACACTTAGACATTACAATCGTCAGACATCTTAAACCTGAATGGATGGCACTTCCCATGTGTTTTGCATTGGTGGTTCTTCCAGAATCGTCCATAATTTGATTTGCGCTTGGTGGGTAAATCATTAAAAGGACACAACGCAGATGACGCGGATCAGGCTCGAGAGTTCGAGCCTGATTCGCGTCATCTGCGTTGTTTCCCTTTAAGTGTCGCGACATTACACTTGTCAAGTGGTATTATTGTAACACCTGTCAAGTTCTGGGATATCTACACTTGAACAAAGTGCTAGTTCAGCACTTAGTAAGTGTTAAATACAGCACTTCAAGTGTAGTTTTTAAAACTTTAGTTTTTAGCGTGTATCTGTTGTGGAATTGTGGCATGGCACTGCTCATATGGCTCCAATCCTTCAATAATGATCCCGCAGTAGTTTACCACTAAGTCCCGTGATCTTCCGCTTTATAGGTCGGTAGAGACAGAGAGAAGCCTTTGGCTCTCTACAATCAAGGAACAGTAATATACATGGAATGGTAAAGCCCTGTTTTCCCATGGCATTGGCCCACCAGTCGCAGTTTTCTTATCATGATCTTCCAGAACAATATCATGGCACAAGTCCGACAGTACAGCTGTACTTTAAAATGGCCCTTTCATTTCCAAGTGGGTTAACGAGTCGCCAGAGGAATGCAGTTGCTAATATTTAAAATTGTAGATTTTGAGAATAACTTTGGAGCATACCTTTTGTGGGATATCTATCGGAAGATATTTATGGCTCCACACTCTATTCAGTACCTGGCTTCAAAACAACCCCACACCCTTCATAGCTCCAAGGTCACCACTATTGACTTGTCCATAGCCAATACCATCTGTCGTGTGATCCAACCCTATTCATTTGTTCTAGAGTACAAGAGCCTTTTTGGTTGGAACAGGTTTGCTTATTGTTACCATATTTAGCTTTTCTGGTCTGTTCTGGCTAGTTCTAAACCTTTTACGAGAACTACTGTTCTTGTTTCAAACAGTATGTTTCATTTATTCAGATCATCCAATCAGTTCACTTTACTGCAGCTAACTAACTAATCAGATCACTCTCTTCATCTAACCCCACACACAGTCACATCGTTCTTTGATATAAGAGTTCCTAAGAATACGTCCAAGTGTCAATCAACCAGAAACTTGAACACGCATCGCTCGAACGAACGACTTGAATCCCATGTAACAAATGAGCAATCGAACAACTGCTCGAACGAGTGACTCCACATACTGCTCTACGACTCATCACTGCATTTGAGGATACTTATGACATGGAGATGTATCATTTAAGGATTCCGTTGAGGATACCTTTTGGGGGAAAGGGATTCTCTTTGTGGGGAGTCCAAGCTCCTACACAGCTCATATTAGTGTTGTGGCCCAATTTTGTTAGAAGCAAATTGCTCTGTTCTGTATACAGAGGACACAATAATAATTAGTGTTCAGTGTCTTCATATAAATGACCACAGCTGCAAGAAGCATTATCACTTATGAATCTATCGAATTTATGTCCTTTTAAATCACTACAATTTAAAGCAGCTTCGTGTGAAAAATTTGTTCCCTTCTTCCACCCACATAATATAAGCCAGGAACGACATTGTCGTTAATTGCAAGTTTCCCATTGTCCTGTTTTTGAAAAGATCAGCCCAAGATGTTTATGAGTGTCCGTCTCTTCTATTTGCTGTCCTATGAGATGAAGATTGGGACGAAGCGTAGGGTTTACTGTACTTGAAACGTACAATGATTCGGTCTTTAGTGGAATAAATAAGACCTGTGTTAGACCACTGGGCATTTTTCTCAGGTCATTATTCAAAACTTCTGCTGCTAAGTTTGATTCTTGAATTACTAGATAAAATGTAGAATCATTGGCATAAAGACATACACTCATTCTCAATAAGACGGGCCAAACAATGTCGTCAACGGATAATCCTGAAATGGTCGTGGCTTTTCCAAATATTGTTTTTCCCCGTTTTTAACCATGTCAAACATAAAAAATAAATCACCCTAAGAAACCAGACTTCCCAATTTTTTTCTAGATTAAGTTATTGTAAAAGTGCGATTTTGAAACGTACGTTACTGTTGCCGTGCACATTTTCGATGTTCATCCCCATTTTCTCCTGTTTCCATAGTTCGGGAACACGACAATCTTTGTTTCTTATGAAACGTAAGCACATGGCAGTTACTGTCATACCGTTCTGTACACAGAAAAAGCAAAGCCCTCGTAAGCGCCAATATATAATAGCCTGTGTCGCCTAAAATCGGACTCAAATGTTCATATTAACTTGCAGGCATAGACAATTTGCCTGTACTAATCTTTAACTTGAAATTCTACATGATTTGGGTGCTTCATAATTCGTACTGTGTTAACCTGTAGCGGTTACGTCTTAATACACGCCTTTGAGTAAACACATTGATGACAAAGTTGGAAATTCAGTGGTTAATTTTCACGCAGAAATGTACGTTACCAGTCGGGGCTCGCAAGAATAGAAGACGCGAAATATATAACCATTTTATTTCTTTAGGCCACCCTATAACACATATAGAAATTTACTACTTTGATTTTTTCAACAAAGATTCTGACCGCTGTTAAAGAATGAAGCATTACTGAAATGAACGTTACAGAAATGTACTTTACGTCAAAAATGAATCAAAGTCTCTGCACGTGCCTGTTTTTAAGGAAACGCCAACACGTGCGTACTGGTTGACCGCCACTGATATTTTTTGCAAGCCGAAAGCGTGGTTTGTTTATCATCACATGTTTCTATTTGAAAATTTGAAAAATTCAACGGTGAAAAAATAAAGGACCAGGGACGTCGTGAAACCAAAGGTAGGTCGAAGTTAAGTATTAGTCAAACAAATTCATTCAGGTAAGTTTTTATTTTTGGACGGGAAAAGTGAGATTGTTGATTACGAGGGGGCTTGAGAATTGCTTTATTCGCGGGAGTTTGCATAAAGTGTAATGAAATGTACGTCATCAATGGTAACGTACATTTCACATTTTCCAAATTCGGGTAAAGCATTTGTTGCCGACTATATGAAGGATAATTGCGACATTCTGATAACATCTATTCCAAAATTCCCTTGAATGTTGGATAACTTAGAAATATCCGTAGCGGGGATTCTATAAGGGGGAGGGGGTAGCCAGTTCTTTTATCTTTTTTTGGAGGTTGGGGGGGGGGGGGGGGGGGTGCCACCATGATATTTGGAAGGTTGTTGTGGGGTTTCAGGGTTCTCCCCTATAGTCCTACTTCAGGGAAGTAGGAGGATAGGGTAACGACCAGAGGTTCCTTGTTAGGACAGACAAGTGGGAGGAGGGGGGTAACGACCAGACGGTCCTAGTTAGGACAAGGCCTCCTCGAAATGTGTTTTGCAAAATGTAGTGCTCTAAGATCGAATCTGAAGCAATTGTAGCATGTGTAGCCCTATTTTGGAGAGTATTTTTGGACTCTAAGTGATGTGAAACTTGCATTGGGTCAATGTTTTTCTGGGTTTTTTTTGTTTTTTTTTGGGGGGGGGAACTAAAATTTTAGAGTCCGCAGACTGATATTGGCAGGTCATATTCTTCTTGATGAAATAAAAGAGAGCAACAGCAAAGCAAAACATTCTCAGCACTGTAAAAACAAATTATACACTGTAATATCTGGTAAGATCATAAAGAAGTACCGGGCAAAAACTTGGATGAGTAAGGCCACTGGCCTAAACAGAAAACGAATAGGGGTGAATATAGCAGCTTCAACAAAGCGATGTCGAGTTCAAGGACATTTTGGTGCGCAAATTATAGAATTTTTTTTAAAGAGACGACAATAAAACTGCCCGAAAAAAAATCGTTTTTCAAATTTACAATCCTCACCACAATAAACTTGTCGACATGTATCCATGTATATCTCCCTTTACGTATTAGGGTTAGAATATGTACGTTACCGAATATTTACGGTTTAGAACTTTTATTGGTGGTTTTTTTCCTTGAAAAAACGACACTGAGCTTATATCTACTGTTCTGTTAGGGTTTGAAATGCAAACGTATAGTCTCGCTATCTGAATAGCTACAGGAAACAGTAGTCTTTTTTTAAATGTACGTGATTTTGATCATTTTGTGTGTTAGCATTCTTTTTTAAAAAAACCCATTAAGTTTCAAAGTTATCAAAGGCTACTAAACAATGCATGGCATATGTTCTGCATGAAAGGCTTCTTTTTAAGACTTTTCAGAATTTAACATATGTGCTGAGCAATTGCGAAATGTACGTTACAGTGTGTAATATCTCGAAGTACGAGTATTTTAGTTATGTTGGTTTATACTGACTATTATGAAAGATAGATTCTTTTGTAAAGTACTTACATGCGATTTTGACAGGCTCGATAATTTCGATCCAGTTTTGTCGTAAATGCCTTATAAAACAATTGAGACATAGCAGGGTTTTTTTTATGAACAATTGGTAATCACTCTCTTTTTATCTTTGGCTTCATCAGCACACGGCGTGCAAAATATTGATTGTTTACTTGCATATACTTCTATGTTAATGTTCTACCAGTGAAAGTGTTTTTAATTTCGTTCCATAGTTTTGTAAGGTGTTACTGTTTGTAATAAAACATATCAATAAGAACATCTTGTATGATGTAACGTACATTACATTTTACGTTTTATGAAAAAATCAACCTTGGATTCAAATGGTCACACATATTAAACCAAACCATGAGAGTTGATTTTTTTTTTAAATCCCATTTTTGGAACATTAGCATCTGGAAAAAAAACAAATTTATGTAATTCCGGTCAAATTATTTTTCTTCTCTGCCACACTGGATATGGACTCTCTTATTGAGGATGAGTGATAATATCTTTAACAATGTCATTTATGTAAATATTAAACAGTAGAGGGCCTAAACGGATCCTTGTGGCGCGCCAGCTTTAATGATTTGATTTTTGGATTTCTCTCCATCTACGACTACATGCTGGAAGCGATTTGTTAGGTAGCTTTAAACCACGTGAGTAGGTTACCTCATTCCAATAGGGTCTAATTTATGAATTAATCTGTCATGCCATACTTTATCGAATGCCTTACTTATATCACAGAAAGCCATTCTGACTTCTTTATTGGTGTCCATATTAATTACTGGCAATACAGTTATCAATATCTATGAGTTAGTAAATTGTAGCCTTCTGTCATCCGGAATGAAGCTTGATTGTAACCTTTGGTGTTAACAATTCGTTTTAACAATTCGTTTTCCACCAAGAAGGAAAAAATGTGTCTGAAAATTACTCTTTCTAGAATTTTACTAACAGAACTTGTAAGAGAGACTGGCCGATAGTTTGCCTTTTCATTAACGGATAATTTCTTATGAATAGGCACAACACTAGCCATCTTCTACAAATTTGGAAACTCATTACGTGACAAGGACAGATTAAAAAGATAAGTTAGAGGGGGGGGGGGGGGCTAACTGTTGGGCACGTACATGCCTTAATAATTCTGTTTTTAATTAAATCTGGCCCACTAGCTTTCTGGGGGTCTAAGATACTAATAATTGACATGACTTCCTCTTCGGATATTACTAGGCCAATGGATTCGAGACTCGTTTCACAATGTACGTGGGATGGGTGGGAGTTCTTTGTCACCAACTGAGTTAGCTTGGTTAGCAAAATACGTATTTAATTCGACTGCAATCGACTTTGCAAGTTTGCATCACTAATTATTTCCCCCACTTTCTTCTAGCGGCGGGAAAAGTTCATTCGATAGATTGTGCTCTTTAGAGAAAAAATTAAGGACCCTGTTACAACCAGTAGGATATAAATTTACCAGTAAAGTCGAAATCGACCAGTAATGTCGAAAAAATTAACCAGTAATGTCGAAATCAACCAGTAATGTCGAAAAAATCGACCAGTAATGTAAAAATCCGTAATGTCGAAAAATTAACCAGTAGTGTCGCAAAAATTTCAATATTTTTTCGGGTTGCTCAAATTGTACTTTTGCCTATATTCATCGACTTTTAACCATTTTCGCGCAAGTTTAAACACATTTACCCCAGTAAATATGGAATTTTATGTTTAACAATTATTTCCCTCTTTCATATGCACAACATATCCCATCCTATTTGCTCTCTCTCTCTCTCTCTCTCTCTCTCTCTCTCTCTCTCTCTCTCTCTCTCTCCCTCCCTCTGCCTTTGCCCTATCTATCTGTCTGTCTGTCTGTCTGTCTGTCTGTCCCTCTGCCTTTGCCCCTACCTCTGTCTCTCCTTCTCTCTCTCTATCGCCTATCGCTCTCTCCCTATCCCCTTTTCCCTCTGTCTTTGTCCAACTCTCTCTCTGTCTCCCCCCTCTCTCTCTCTCCCCCTCCTTTCCCCTCTCTCTCTCTGGATAGATAATGAATTGATACGACGCTGAAATATTTAGTCTAGTATTTAGCGCTCGCACAGACAGACATACAGTCACACATGTAGGCTGGCAAGTGTGTAGGCAGGCAGGTTAGCAGCATCCAGGCAGACGGACAGAAATCCAGACAGACAGATAGCAATATGGCGTGTGAAAAATAACCCCTAGACGTGGATAGACAACCGAATGACGGAAAGACAGGCAGACCTACATACAAAGATTGATTGGTTGGTTGATAGATTGATTGATTTCGTTTACGACACCTAGTTTAAAGCACGCGCACCATACACGTGTCATTTCGGCATGTGGCTTGGCACACGAAGTCAACGTGCACCTGGGATAAAGTGTCATTCCCAAGGACACAACTTAACTGACCTCGTCAGGTATAGAACCCGGATATTCATCAAATTGAATTGCGAGGCAACTTCTCGATTGAGCCAATAGTGCTCCCCACGTACATGCGGGTGACGCAGACTGACTGATTGATGGATGTAGGTAAAATGACAGGTAGCAAATTGGTAGAACTAGATGATAGACATGTAGCAAATATCGGGTAGTGACTGACATTATAATAGTCAGTCATTAAAGCACACGACCAGGGGTGTCATCGGGGGGTGGGGGGGGGGGGGGTGGGGGAGGGGTGGCTATACCCCCTTCCCCCTCGGAAAGTGTTAGTGCTCCTCATTTTGGTCGTCACTTTTTGACACTACTGGTTAATTTTTCGACATTACGGACAGACAGACAGACAGACAGACAGACAGACAGACAGACAGACAGACAGACAGACAGACAGGGCAAAGGCAGAGTGAGAGAGAGAGAGAGAGAGAGAGAGAGAGAGAGAGAGAGAGAGAGGGGGGGATGGGGAAAGACAGACGGAGAGGGGATGGAGAGAGAGAATGATGGAGAGAGAGGAGGGAGGAGAGAGAGAGAGAGAGAGAGAGAGAGAGAGAGAGAGAGAGAGAGAGAGAGAGAGAGAGAGAGAGGGGCAGAGTGGCATGGGATAGAAAGAGAGGGGAGATAGATAGAGAGAAAGAGGAGAGAGAGAAAGAGAGAGAGGAGAGAGAGAGAGAGAGAGAGAGAGAGAGAGAGAGAGAGAGAGAGAGAGAGAGAGAGAGAGGGGGGAGGGGGCAAAGACAGAGGGACATGGGATAGAAAGAGAGGGGAGATAGATAGAGAGAAAGAGGAGAGAGAGAGAGAGAGAGAGAGAGAGAGAGAGCAAATAGGATGGGATATGTTGTGCATATGAAAGAGGGAAATAATTGTTAAACATAAAATTCTATATTTACTGGGGTAAATGTGTTTAAACTTCCGCGAAAATGGTTAAAAGTCGATGAATATAGGCAAAAGTACAATTTGAGCAACCCGAAAAAATATTGAAATTTTTGCGAAAAATCGTCATTTTGGTCGTCACTTTTTGACACTACTGGTTAATTTTTCGACATTACTGGTCGATTTTTTCGACATTACTGGTTGATTTCGACATTACTGGTTAATTTTTTCGACATTACTGGTCGATTTCGACATTACTGGTAAATTTATACGCTACTGGTTGTAACAGACCCCACCTATGTTTACTGCCAAAGTTACGAGATGATACGTAAGTTTCAGTTTTAAGATCGTATCCCGCTTTGGCTGTCCGTATGAGTGATAGAGTTTCCTTTCTGTCATGCCCAGTGGCGTGGCCACAGGGAGGAGGGGGGGCCTACTTTCCCTCAAAGTTGGTCCTCGAAACGTCTAAAAAAAATGGCATAAAAACCGTGGGGGGGGGGGGGGTAGTTCCATGGGGGTAAGGTTGTAGATTTGTAGATTGCTTGTCCTAATATCAGCTTCGGTGAAAAGGTAGACAGTCATCAGTACATGAAAAACCTCAAAATATCCGCTCAGATGCAAGGAGATCCATGGGGTTTTTTAACCTTGGAATTCAAAATTTTTGGTAGGCCTACCGACGACCCTTGGCCGTCCCATATCGGACACATTTATTTCCCTCTGGTGGAAACCCTGGTTATTGTTACCTTGCTTACCTAGCTCGATCAAACTTTAGCGACGCAAAATTCTGAAATGTTTACAAAGGCTTGGAAAGCTTTTCCCGCTCACACTACCACCCTCAACGGTCAACCCCCTAACTTAATGCCCTATCAAAACGCTCTAAGCCAGGATCTGCGAGTTTGTCTCCCCCACCCCTCCCCACTTGCTATGGGCTGGATACGCCACTGATCATGCCTAAATCTAGCCCAGTCCTCGGAACTATTTATCTGATAAGCTTTTCTGCGTGATCGATCAAGCACTCTCATAATTTTTCGGATCGTTGAGTTCATCCGTGGTTTATCTTTCGGACGTATATGTACTACAATGGAGTTTTTAGCCGATTCCATGATATACGATGTAACTTTAAGTTTTCCCACATAGTTTGAACAAAATGTGCCTGTAATCCGTTTATACCCATATTAGTACTATAGTATAATCCCAAATTAGTCTTTTAAAGCAGGCAGTTTTACTTTTTGTAAATTTAAATGTAATATTGTAACACTAACAGCAGAAGCATGGTGACTGGTGGTCACTACAGAAGGAAGGAACAACACTAACAGAACAATTTTCAGCTTGCATTGGACACGATACTAAAATTAGATCAAGTAGACTGCTAGAGTGTTCAGTTTCTCGCGTGGGGTCTTTGACAATTTGAGATAAGCTGCAATCGTTTTCCAGCTGCCTGATCCTTGGGTGTGCATTGTTGAAGTTGAACTCACAACGGTGAGAGGAATTAGCCCAGTATTGATATCTCATCGCATGAGCAAACTGTCCAGTGTGATGTGCACATTCAACCAATCACAATGTCTGCTGATGAATCCACCAACAACAAAATGCACGTACATGTAGGTCATCCAAATATACTGTCTGAAAGATAATGGATTCTGAGAAAATGACCAAGGAGTAACAGAATACAAGTAAGTGTATCAGAAACCTGTTCAATGAATTGATTGGCAAAGAAGCTATTTCTTTCGTTGATAACAGAGTCTTGCAAAATTTTACACTACAAAATAACCTTTTGATCGTTAAAGGAGAAAACTCGCCTATTTTCGTTGTTTTTCAAGCATATCAAATCGACTTATTTACAATACAATTGCACTGCTACATTGTCATATATCAGTTATCAACATAAACGCTTGAACCCTGATAGCGAAGTATATTTATTTTCAAATGAAGTTGATGTTCAGTATTACTATTGTTGGATAACTTGGCACACCCGACACCTCTCAAAACGTAAATCATCAAAGGATTCGACAGGACCGACGACGATTTACGATTCAATGATCATTCATTGCTTTTTCAGTTTTCGGTCTCTTTTCGGCCTCGGGGAGTTTTTTTTTCGGGTTGCATCATGGACATTTTTTTCCATCTGGATGGGCAAGAACGAAATAAAATCACTTTACAAGTTTCATGTTTTAGTATATTTTAGCCAGCATGGTATTCAAATTTCAATACCGGTGTGCCACGATATCTCCCCCCCCCCCCCAGGATATCTTCCCCCCCTAGGGGGAAGATAACCTAGGTTATCTCCCCCCCCTACCCAGGATATCTCCCCCCACCTCAAAAATAAAATATAAAAAGAACTGAATAAAAAGATAAAGATAAGAATATTTATTTGTGTGAATTTTCATTGAAATTAACACAAAAAGAGTGGTTGAACTCTTTAATATATACATGACCAGTGAATAAAAAATAGGCAATCTCAGAAGCAACTATTTCACAAATATCAATAGGTTTTTATACACCGTGGGGCCAACCATAACAAAGTCCAAACAATGGCTGCAAAAGGTTCTATGAATGCCTATTGGGAGTTTCACATGGGTGGGGGGGGGGGGGAGATATCCAGGCCTGGTTATCTTTCCCCCCCCCCCATGTCAAAAAATATAGAACAAATTAAAAACAGTTTCAACTTTGCTTATGCCATTGAATAATGACCAGTGAATTGAAAATAGGCAATCTTAGAACCTTTCCAGCAATTATTGGGACTTTTCCGAACACGTGGATGGGGTTGGGTTGGGGGAAAAATATCAATAGGTTTTTTTTACACCGTGGGGCCAACCATAACAAAGTCCAAACAATGGCTGCAATAGGTTCTATGGATGTCTGTTGGGAGTTTGACATCAACCAATCAACCCCAACTCAGTGTTTACAGTACGCAGAGAGTGTATTGTCACTAAATCACTCGCAGAGTGGAGATTCCACCCAAGCAATAATTGCAAATTTGTTGGAAAGCATAACCAGTGCAAGAAAAGTTTCAGCCAATGGACCTCCGGGTTAAACCCGGAGGTCCATTGGCTGAAACATTGCTTATGTTTTTTGTCGATATGTACAAAATTTGAAAGTTATACTTTGGGTGATTACTCCATTCTGTGGGTGATTTAGTTACAATCCACTCTCCACGTACTGTACATCTAAAACCAATTTTTCTGCAAAATAATGTCAAATATGTGAAATAGAAAATATTAAGATGATTTATTGTCGTTTGGCACTGGATGAACCTGGAGGCAAGATATCCATATCGGAACTGAAAAAAACTTTGGGCCCAAAATGTTTTTCTCGCCATTTCATCATCAAATAATGTCAAATCAATCAAAAAAATTTTTTGTCATGGGGGGGGGAAGATATCCAGGGTGGGGGGGAGGGGAGATATCCTGCTACACCGGTATCGGTATTGAAAAAAACACCGCGATATACCGGTATATCGTAAACTAGTTCAGAGGGTGAAAAACTCGGGCGATGTTGGGGAACTGAGTTCGTATACAATTGACAACATAGTTACATGTATATTTTGGGTGGTTAACAATTGAATAAAATTTACTGTACTCGGTACCTTATGTTCAGCTGAAACCAATATCTTTAAGAAAGCACTTTTTTTTTTTACAAACGTGCACGGCGTTATTTTATTTTGATTTAAAATAACATCACAGAGACAGCTCGGAATGTGGGAAAACAAAGTGCCATTACTTTTCTGTTCGAAAAGAATATCCCACAATTCGTCACTGTAGTGTTTATTTTTCCTTTGTTCATGAATATTAATTATTACAGCTGTTTTATGGAGTGTGTGCATTTCACACTATCATTCTCAATACCTGTAATTACCGGTTTACTGGTATACCGTGCAGCCCTAGTACATTTACGTAGACATTGAATACACATATAAAAAAAAAATTGCAAATCACTACTTTTTAGCAAATGATACATTTAGTGATGAACCGATTATCAAAACTTGATATGAACTGATTACCAATTATTTCTATGCTGATTTTGATGCTGATTCTGATAATTGAAATAGGAGTATAGGACCCATAAGAAAATGTGTTGCTGCCTGTTATTTTGCAGAATTTAGTTGATAAATCATCAATTATGAAACCTTAATCCCACATAAGTTCTCAGAGTATGCATGTTTAGTGCTGGGCAATATTAGCCAAAATAATATTTGCATTTTTGGGGTTGGGGTGGAGGGAGAACGTTATAAACGGTACAATCAGTGAATCGCACAATATTGTTTTCTTGTGACGATTGTGTGTTATTCTGGTAAATAGTGGTAATACGGTTTTGTGTAAGAATACAATATGCTTGGCTGTATTTACCTGGAAGACACTGAGCACACATACTTTGTGTTATAATTGAATAATAACTTTGAAGGCGCATTGTTTACAAATACACATGCGACATCAGAATACATTATTTAATGTTAATTGTTCAACATGTTATCTCCCTTGATGTGTTTCTTCAGTGTTTACATGTTCTCTGCAATCAACATTGGGGAGAAACATCAAGGGAGGTAATTGAATTAAAAAATGAACTTGAGAAACTGGAAAACGTGTTTGTGACAGTCATGCGACTTTCATGTTGCATAACAATCATCTACCATCGAAAAAAAAAGTGTTATTTTTATACTGTACCAATGACCCAGACATAGCTGGTGCTAACTCTTAAAATATAGGGCCAAACACAAATTTTGCCCCCCAATCCCCAAAATTTGCATCTAAAACCAAAGAAAACATGTCCTGAATGGCCCTCCACACTTCACCTCCACTGCTCATGTGCAGTGTCAAGGACGTTCCAAAATTGGCGCCATTAATCATTCTAAGTTTGGCCCTTCATCAGTTAACATCTGACTGATCTTTGTGCTTGTAAATCTCAGTTTAAATGATGCCAGACACATAAATATTAGTGAAATGGTGATTCTATGGAGGATAGAGAAGGAGGAGAGGAAAAATGTGTGACAGAATGTTATCAGGGCTGTAACTTAAAATTTTTTAATGAAATTATGTTAAGTTATCTATTTTCGAGGCAGCAGCCATTTTGTTGTCATTCTGGTTATTCCGTTTACACTGATTTTTCAGTGTTTTCCTCTCTCCCTTTCCTTTAAGTCCCCTCTTGCTATTCTCCCATGCTTTTGGCATAGTTTCTGTAATTATTATTACTAAAATTTCTTGGGAGTTTTAGCTGAATAACAGAATGAATTCTGTTCTTTTCCCCATGTTTACGTCTTCACCTATGGGTGGTTAGGCGTTGTGTTCTGCATCTACCATCTGATGTTCTGCAGTTTCTTCCCTGGAAGTCTCTGTTTTGCATCAGATAGTGTATTTTTGGTAACTGATTCCGGGCCTGGGTGCCTGCAGTCTTATTTTAGTGTTTTTAGCTCATCTTGACAAAGTCAAGCTGAGCTAATCTAATCGCTTCCCGTCCGTCGTCCGGCGTCCGTCGTCCATCAACACCATGTTTTGGTCTTCTCCTTCAAAGCCACTGGGCCAATTCAAGTGAAAGTTTGTGTGAGTGATGGTCCCAAAGGGGCATTTCATTTTTGTTCAACTCAGCATGCCCAGCCCCATAGGGAGGGAGTGGGGGAAAATGCTCCAAAATATTTTAAAAATCTTCTTCTCAAGAACCAGTGTGTACAATGACTTGATATTTGCTATGGAGCTTCCATATGAGGTGTAGAATCAAGTTTGTTCAAACGAAGTTCGTAAAGTAATATTTGGCTTTGTAATAGGAGGGGTAAGATTTTTGGCCCCGCCCAAAATTTCTATTTTCTGAACCGATGGTCCGGTATGAACCAAATTTGGTTTGTGGTAGTATTGGGTCATAAGTACTTGACTCATGCAAAAAAAAAAACAATTCCCGCATCCCCATGGGAACCCTGGGAGCTAAAAATAGAAATATTTTCAAACGCCCATATTTCCCAAACCCCACGGAACAGAGAGCTTTTATTTGGTATGAAGTATCCTTACGACCAGTAGAATTGAATGGTAAAAAAAAATTGCCATCGGTTATGTTAGGGTGTTCTGTAATGGGCATCGAAAAAATGCTGAGTCAGCATATTTGCAAAAATTTAAAAAAATCTTTTCTCCAGAACCAATCATCAGAATCTTTTGATATTTGGTATACAGCATTCATAGGGGGGTCAGATAAAAGTTTGTAGAAATAAAGCTCATTGGTTCATTTTGGGCTCTCTACAGGAGCCCGAAGTTTTAACATAGGGTAATATGGGGAATATTCTTTAAAAATCTTCTTCTTCAGAACCACCAGTCAGAATCTTTTAATATTTGGTATACATCATTGTTATGAGGGTCAGATTCTAGATTGTTCAAACCAAGTCCCTAGGTTAATATTTGGGCTTCCTACAGAAGCCCAAATTTTATCTTTGTTCAATATGGAGGGTAATTTAAAAAAATCTTCTTCTTCAGATCCATCAGTCAGAATGCTTTGATATTTGGTATGCAACATCTCTATGGGGGTCAGATTCAAGTTTGTTCAAATCAAATTCCTAGGTATATATTTGGGCTCACTATGGTAGCCCAAATTTTTACTTAGTGCAATATGAGAAAATTTCTTTAAAAATCTTCTTCTTCAGATCCACCAGTCGGAATGCTTTTATATTTGGTATACAACATCTCTAGGGGGGTCAGATTCCAGGTTGTTCAATTCGAGTGCCTAGGTTAATATTTGGGCTCCATATGGGAACATGAAATTTAACTTAGTACAATATGAGGGAATTTCTTCAAAAATCTTCTTCTTCAGATTCACTTGTCAGAATGCTTTCACATTTGGTATACAACATCTCTAGGGGGGTCAGATTCAAGTTTGTTCAAATCGGATCCATAGGTCAATATTTGGGCTCGCTATGGTAGCCCAAATTTGAACTTAGTGCAATTCGAAGAAATTTCTTTACAATTTCTCTTCTTCAGATCCAACAGTCAGAATGCTTTCATATTCGGTACACAACATTTCTAGGGAAGTCAGATTTAACTGTGTTCAAATCAAGAGCCTGGGTTAATATTTGGGCTCTCTATGGGAGCCAGAATTGGCCATTTTGCTGAAGAATTAAAAATTTTGTATTCAGTACTCTCTAGAGGTACTAAGATTAATCCACATAGGTTGTATCAAGGGGCTTCATAGGGGAGCTCTACATTTTACTTATGATCAACTGAAGAAAAGGCATGATGCCCAGATTATTTTTGTCACTCCTGAGGGACTCAAGGATTGACAGTGTAGCCTATAGAGATGGCTTGCTTAATGTAGACTCATTCTTGGACTCTGTTCAAATTGTGTTCTGTACAAGATGAGTGCTTCAGGCCCCGTGGGGCCTCTTGTTACACTCATTGTTTACATTTACAACAGCCCTCTGTGTGAGGGAGGATTTCTTGAAAATAATATCTTGATGTTATTTTAATCATAACTAGATACATTATTATTGTTCGTAAGTGTTGAATAAATTGTTTAAAATATTTTTAAAATTTTTGTCCACACTTAGGCTTGGGATGCATTGGGGCTCAACGTTACTTTTCAGAAACTTGGGCTGTTCTGAAAAAATATTTTTTCAAAATATTTTGATTTCAATTATTTTTTCTATATTAATGGATCATATTATTATTATGTATTTTGATTGCCAGGGTTGGTGCGAGTACCAGGACTTTGTTTTCTTTTCACATTGAAAGGATTTTGATCAATTGTAATAAGAGGAAGTCTTCCTCTGACTTTTATATCATTCTATATGTGGTCAGTGTACTCGCATTAACTCCTGTTCTGTATCGTATGATTTCGATGACAACATGGGAAGCGTATGTCACGGTATGTTAGTGGGGAATTGGACACTCCGGTCCTTTCCCCGCAGGGTCACTCTACTTTATCAATTTCTATTTCAGACGATCAAGATTAGGGTGATGTATCTGTGATGTCTTCCAACAGTGTGCCTCCGTCGTCACAATTAATGAAGGGCTAGCGGAAAAGTGCTCATGTAAATACGCCAATTGCCTAAGAGGACCCTAGTAGGTTCGACGGCCTTTGACGTCCGCTAGCTCGCCCGGTGTAGCGTCCATTCATCGAATGGTTCGACAGCCGGGTTCGTCCGTTGCGGTCTAGAAGGAGTTTTGGGGTGATGCGAGCACTATAAATCAACCAAATGCACACCCAGTGACGGCAGATTAGAGGGAGAACGGAGGAAGCCTTTTAGTCC
Organism: Pictodentalium vernedei; assembly: GCA_031216915.1. NCBI lineage: Eukaryota > Metazoa > Mollusca > Scaphopoda > Dentaliida > Dentaliidae > Pictodentalium > Pictodentalium vernedei. The sequence continues at coordinate 603,190,531 of CM062295.1, read as the reverse complement.
GGTTCATAGCTCGTTCTGGTCCATCCGGACGGCGAACGAGAGAGGCCCCTCTCTCGTACAACAACATCTGGCCCCAGATGTTGTGGTACAAAATGTTTCGCATTCGGAGCATACGTCCGTCGCTCGGGACGCTCCAACATATAGGCAGTCCGGAGTAGACTGTCAATAAGGCTTCCTCATTCTCGTGGTAGCGCACACGACCGCTCTTGGCTACGTGACCTCGGATATCCAGTCAGCTTCGCCAGTCAGAGAATCATCGGCGACCAGGTCACACCATCCGGTAGCCAGGGACATGAGGCCTGCAGACTCCGGACGTTCGCATAGGAAAGTGTGCGGGAGTCAACGTACACGGAGCTTCCGGCGGCAATGCATCGTAAGACCACTACTGCACAGGCCTCGGGAACGGACGTGCTTTCCTAAATAGCACAGCTTATCGCAGCATCCCAGCATCAACTGAATCTGTCGCATATTTTTTATCCGACGATGCTGGGTCGGGACGCTCCGCGGAAGCGGGTACGGACGTCCGAAAATTTCATCCGGTCCGACGGGATACCGAAAGGGATTCGGAGGATTTCGAGCTTTCCCTTTCGGAACAACATATGCTGTTGTGTATGTCATCTGACTTGATCTTCTACAGCTTCTTTCGTCGGACCAGAATGCTGCGATGCCGGATAAGAAACTGATAGCGTCGGTGGACTTAGAAATTTTTGGTTCGGTTCAGGGACATCGTCCCTCAGTTCCGACGTAGTCCAATAATGTCACACAAACTTTCGAATTATTGAACGACGCTATATATATTATTATTATATGCTTGTTATTACCAAGCATTTCTGGTTTCTTGTTTGCAAAGTTACGGAGATGTCTTTCAAAAGTGTGCCTCTGTCGTCATAGTTAATGAAGAGCTAGTGGCAATAAGTGCTCATGGAATATGTCTATCGCCTAAGAGGTCCCTTGTAGGATCGACGGAGTGACATTCGCTAGCTCACCCGGTGTAGCGTACATTCATCGAATGGTTCGGCTGCCGGGTTCGTCCGTTGCGGTCTAGGAAGGAGATTTGGGTGATGCGAGCACTATAATTACTTTAGTACTCACCCAGTGACGGCGGATTGAGGACAGATCGGAGGAAGCCTGTTAGTCCGGTTCCTGGCTTGTCCAGGTCCGTCCGGGCTGTGAGCGAGAGAGGTCCCTCTCTCGTCCAACAACATAGGGGACCGCATGTTGTGGTTCAGATATTTTACATTCGGAGCATATGTCTGTCGGTCGGGACGCTCCGTTATATTGACAGTCCGAGAGACTGTCGATAATGCTTCCTCATCCTCACAGCAGAGCACACGACCGCACATTGGCTACGTGGCCTCGAGTATCCGATCAGTTTCGTCATTCAGTGATTCCATGGCGAATAGGTCACGGCATCTGGTAGCCAAGGGACACGAGGCCTATACACTCCGTTCACTCGCATATTAGTAGTATGCACGGGGTAACGATCACGGAGCTTCTAGCGGCAATGCATTGTAGGACCGCTTCTCCACAGGCCTCAGTGACGGATGTGCTATCCGAGTTAGCACAGTTTTTTCGCAGCATCCCAGCAATCGACAGTTTCTTAGTCGAATCAGGAATTATCTGACGGCGCTGGGTCGGTGCGGTCAGCGGTTGCATCAGGTACGGACGACCGAATGCTTTATGGGGTCCGACAGGATGGCGAAAGGGATTCGAAAGATTTCGAGTTTTCCCTTTCGTAGCATCGGAAGCTGCCATTCATATCTTCTGGCATTATCTTCCAGTTATTGTTATTTCGGACTACATTGCTGCGATGTTGGATAAGAGACTTGTAGCGTCATTGGACACGGAATTTTGGATTGGTTCAGGGACATTGTCCCTGACTTACCGACACAGTCCAATAATGTCATTAGAACATGTGTATTATTTATCAACGCTATATATGCATATAAGCCTGCTACCAAGCATGATAGTTTAGTTTCTTGTCCGCAATGCTCATTTCTGCCTTTTTATCATTTATACGAATAATTTATTTTGGCAGAGCAGGGCATACCGAGAGTTCATATGCATCTAGACGGCGTGGTTAAAGACTGGAAATATTCTTTTTCGTCGTCTATGTCTTTTCCAACCACAATGTTGGAAACGACAATGATGTCTAGTAGACTTAACTTAGACGCTTTATCATACGTAATCCACCTTACTGAGGCGTTATCATTACGTCTTCAAGAAAAGAATTACGGGATATTATCCTCAATGTGATTTCTTTTGAGGGCATTAGTTTGTTCACGTATAACTCCGCCCTTCAGTGGCTGATTGGAGTTGGTTAGACGTGATGCAGCCCTAGCTACATCCACGCGCGTAGATAGTAAGGTGAAGAACTCTCTCAGAGTCGCTTCGTTCTCGGAGAAGCTTCTCTTCGACGGCAACTTTTCAGCAATCCATGAATTGCTCGATTTACACGTTCTCTAGTCTATCTAGTGTTGCAAGAGATTCAGACTGGGGCAAACATTCGGTGGTTGACTCAGAGAGTGCCACTGCAGTTGCCGGATCCGAGTGTTATAATTATGACGGTTACCAGTCAAACAGGTTGGGATATAATATTGATCCCAACGGATTCGAAGTGCCAGGGTCTTTGGGTTCCGCAGTCTCTAAGCAAGCACTTATCTTCTGTTACGGTGTGGAATATTAATGATATTGGTAACAGAAAGAATTCTGAGAATCAGCAACAAAACTATGAATTTAACTATTCTGAAATTTAATTAAAAAAATTGATATAAAAAAAAAAAATTCTACAAAGATCTTTTACACTAATTGGGTTACAGAAAATAAAAAAAAACAATGGTACTTATCAATTATAGAATTAGTCCAAAGTACAGTTTGACAGAATCCAGTAATCCAGTGGTGAAGTATCTTCTGAAGAAAGTTACCAGCTGGTAGATGTAGTATTAAATCCAAGAATGTCTCTTCAGAAACAGTATCCCGTAGATTTGTAATAAAATTTCACTTAGAAATTTCAGCAGTCTCCAATAAAATATAACAAAATGCTCCGTAAAATTCAAATGGAGTAAAAATGCAAGAAGTATTGGCGCCACAGGTAATTTCCAAACAATCCAGTAGAATCCTGGCTTTTCACAAAGTATTATTCTTTTTCACAGAAAGTGTAAATTCTCTTTTCCAAGACGAACAAATTCTCTTCAAAATTCTCTTTTGGAATCAATCTCCAAATTCACAAAGAAGCACTGCTTCTATAATAAATGCACTGTTCTGAAACAATAATAATCTTCAATGGAAGCAACTGAAGTGAGTCTTTCTGAAATGGCTTTCTAAAATGAGTTTTTGAATTCTGTTGACAAACCTTTATATAGTAACCAGATAGAATGTCCCAGAAGAGGAAGTTTCTGCAATGTTCTATTAGTTTCTGGGGGATTCTGTTAAAGTTCAAGTGAACAAGGTCATTGACCTATTTAAACAATTAAACAATCAACAGCTATATGTACAATATATCAGTGTAACAAAGATGTAAACAAGGTCACTGAGTGCAAAAGAGTTAGACCAGTCAGAAAATGCAGCAATAAAAAAAAATATCTTTCTCATATAATTATCTACTAAGGATATATCAATCTCAATATAATATGGGGGCTATAACACTTCCGCGGAATAATGTTTTTTAGGCTTGCTTTATGTCATTGGATGAACATTATTCAGAAACGCATGTCCAAATCCTGTCCGTTAATTCGACAGTAGTGGCGTATCTCCGGAACCAGGGAGGCACTCATTCGTTTCCGTTATTCAGTTTAATGGAAAGAATCCTTCTGTTTGTTATAGTACACCAAGTTCTGTTTCGGTCCGTCATATTCCGGGTCGTCTGATTGTTTTACCGGACTCCCGTTCACTTATGGGTCGCTTGTTGCCGTCAGAATGGACTCTCAACAAACAAGTATTCAATCAGATTTGCTATCAATGGGAGCGCCCAATGATAATTTATTTACGACACAGCTTGCTAATCAATTGCAGACGTATGTGTTTGCTTGTCCGGATCTCTGAGCTAATGTTGTTAACTCTCTATTGATCTATTAGGACGGAATGATAGGATATGCGTATCCTCCGGCGCTTTTGTTTCAGCAGGTATTGCTAAGATAAACAACCACAATACATTTCTGTTGATAGCATCTCTGTCTTCACAGAGACCGTGAGTAAATTTACTCTGATGTCTACTGTGGGACTTATCGCGAAATCTTCCTTAATGAGAGGATCTTTTTTCGCTGGGTATAATCGTGTCATCTTTATCACAACCCGCAAGGTCGCAACCTTCACGTATTCCGTTGTGTGGTCCGTATTGCATTGTAAGCATTGTACTGGACGAGCTTTGGACGCGATTTCTTACTATAGGAGATCCTCTTCTTCGCTATTCTATGCGGCTAAGTGGAGGCTCTTCCGTCGTTGGTATAGGGATCACTATGTTCATATTGTTGATCCCTCCATACTACTCATTGCAACTTTTTAGTATACTTGTTTGACAAGATCTACTGCAGCCTGTTATTATTAAGGTTATAGGTTTATGTTACCTCATACCTATGCACTCTATGATAGTTTACAATTGAGTCTTATGTCTCTTTATCTAAGTCAGTTAGTAACTTTTTGATAAATAGACTTAGAATCATTAGATTAAATTCCTATATGGAATTTAACTTCGGTTCTTATTTAGCTACGTAATCATTTGAGCCTCTGGAAACAGTAGTTTTCAAATTCTGACCTTTTAGACAGTAATTCTGTTGGCTTCTCTTTTTCTGAAGAGTCATTGAGTTTCATGCACTATCGGTGGATGATTTTCACTTTCGTAGTTTCGGAATCACTACTTCCTTTACTGTTTAGGTTGGATTTTTGCATAAGAGTTAGGCTCCTAATATCCGGAACCTATTGTTATTAAGGTCCTTCCGTCTTCGTACGGGCATAGGCCTTTACTCTGTCCGGTTAGAGTTTATGTATTTATAAACAGATATCTGTTTATTACCACGGGCGTAAACTTCTTCTGTCTTTGATGCCTATTAGAAGGACGTTACGCTCCATTCTATTGCTAATGGATTCAATTAACTATCAATACTGCTTATGGTATATCTTTGACTCAGCAGTTGTGTTTGAGATTTCGGCTCATGAAGTAAGAGTTCTTCTACATCTTGGGCTTACATTAATAGTGTCGCTATTATAGATTTTTGAAGGCTGCTCATTGCGCTCAGCCATCCACATTCATGAATTTTTTATCTCAGAAATATTGAGTCCATTTCTGGAGGCCTCTATTGTTAGGTCTATTATCTACTGCTCAGAATGTCATTCACTTAACAGTTGCTACTATAGCTAGGTAGGCTGTCTGTTTCGGCAGTGACTCCGTTCTGCTGCCCTCTTCGCTCTGGACTATTTGACCCAGGGCAAGAAAAAAGGGGGGGGGGGGAGGGTGTTCCCTTGGGTCACCTGTTTTATTATGAAAACAAGGGGATACCTCCTCCGGAGTTAGTAATTCTGAGCTGTTATTGGGATGGTTGTTTAGTGAGAAGTTTATGTTTTAAAATTCATTCAAGTCTTAGTTTTTAAAGTAGAGCTTTTGAATATAGCACGTGTCAACGGACATGATTATGCAATCCTCAGACACTTTTAAGGAGTATAAAGAGTCTCTATTCTCTAGACTTACTTTATTTATTGGCTTACTTTAAAAATTATTAGTATAAGGATTATACTAGATATTAATAGAGTACATGGATGTATGATGCTCAATTTTGGAAGGTGTTGTATCTTTCTAATTTATCATAAATAAGAAAGATACATGTAAGGCCTAATACTTCTTTTTCCCTAGAGGGGATGACTGTATTTTATATTATTGAGCGTATTCCATCTTGCTCTATGTCCTTGGCCCTCCAGCCTTTTTACTATTCAGCTATGTCTGGGTCATTGGTACAGTATAAAAATGTTAAAAAATTTATAGTAATTTATATATTTTTTATACTTACCAATGACCCAGACGGGGATGGCCCTCCCAGGAGTTGGGAACTCTTACCTCCCCGCTGAGTACTTAGCGCTTACCAGGCACTGGTTATTAGAATGATTAATGGCGTCAATTTCGGAACGTCCTTGACACTGCGCATGCGCAGTGGAGGTGAAGTGTGGAGGGCCATTCAGGACATGTTTTCTTCGGTTTTAGATGCAAATTTTGGGGATTGGGGGCAAAATTTGTGTTTGGCCCTATATTTTAAGAGTTAGCACCAGCTATGTCTGGGTCATTGGTAAGTATAAAAAATATATAAATTACTATAAATTTTGTAACTTTTCATTTTTTTTCCAATTTTAATTTCTTATTGTATTGCGAAGCTTGCATCATGAAGTACTACAGACTACTGACTGAACACATTTTATTTATACATGTACCCAAGGCAACGTTGTAAAGCACCATGAATCGGGCATGATTGAAGACCAGTGACCAGGGAATAGTGGCGATCTCGTACCGGTTGCAGATGGCAAATCCGTAATATCTCGGCTCTGTAGACCTCTATATATTCTGATATGCACTACACACGATTTTGATGTGTAAACCTTATTGAAATGGCAAGTTATCAAAGAGATTTTAATAGTCAGTGTTAAATATAGAATAACCAGAAACTGCCGGTTGTCATAATCCAACGCAGCCCCATAACCAGTCGGTTCCGATTGCTGATTCCGATTATATGTTCATCACTAGATACATTTCACTACAAAGAGGTGTGAATATCATATGAGCTTATAATAATTTGAGGGTGTTATGACAATTTGACAGATTAACTTCCCTGACAAGATGATGCAGGTGCAATCAAGTGTTTTTTTAACAATCTTTAGGATGAATTTCCAAACAATCTCAACATCCATTGAATTTCAAACAAGCAGTTGATTGAAACTGCATTGAATACACACAATTTTTGTGCTAAAATGGCATAAACAATTAACCCCACATAAGGTGAAACCAGTAAATAAACTTTGAAACACCATTATGCATTTAAGGACTGCACTGTGATGTAGATTTTATTTTTAGATTTTGTTTTGCTCGAATGCCACACAATGCAGCCAAAATACTTGCATGTAAATACTGAAACTTTACATGTTACCAATATCTTATAAAAACTTAACATGATGTTAAATGAAGCTGGGCAGCATAAAATGGGCCACCAACAGTAATGCACTTCAATCCAGGAACCCCAATGGCATATAAAGGGTCAAAAGCCCAGAACATAAGGTACAGATCCAACAGATAGGGTGGGGGTAAATTTTATGTTCCGTTCTGGTGGAAACACGTCCATTTTGGGAATGACAGAACCTCATTTCCATTCTGTGGCGTAGCAGAACTAAAACTTTTCATTTGTCCAGTACAGATGTGTTCAACTGTAGCATGATTCACTAAACATTTAAGAAGTCATGGAAATGCAATGAATTACCTTGATAGGGACCCAATTTAGATAACATAATTAACCCCAATTCAGTCAATAGCTATAACCAAAAACATAAGATGCATTTAAGCACAACAACTATCATTTGGCTTTTCCATCTGGAAAAGACTACTGTTTTTCTACATATTATTTTTATTTTTTTTTTTTTTTTAAGCTTTTCTCTCTGGAAAAGACTATTGTTTTTTTACGGATTATTATTTTTTGGGTTTTTTTAAAAAAAAATTTTTGTTTATTTTTTCCACGCATTTTGTCCGTATGATTCAGAAGCCATATTCAAACCGATTTTCACACAATTTTGCACACGCATAGATGGGCACAAAATCTAAAAATGTACTGAAGCGGAATTTTTGCTTTAACCCTTATTTCGTCAGAAATGGCAAAAAACTGCCAAAATTGGGGTTTATCGGCACTTTCTCGAAACATGTCTTGTAGATTTTTTTTAAATGTTCATCATTGCTAGACCTGCCTGTGACATGACCTTTGATACACACGATATATTAGGTGATGCATATGATAACCCTCCACAGACTGCCAAACATCGAAATTTTGATGAAATGGGCCAGTTTCAGGCCCCCACAGCACCCAAACGATACACGAGAGATAAACATAACTTCCTTTATTGGAAGTGAAATTCAATGAGGATCATTTTTGTAAGTAATAAGGGTGTTAAAAAAGCTAAGCGTTAACCCATTTACCCGTGGGAACCCCGGGAAGTGAAGCAGTGCTTGTTTACCATGGTAAACAAGCTATGTTTCACTGGTAAAATAGGACCCAGTCACTAATGCTTGGGGTGCAAGTCCTCTAAAATAGGCAACATGGGGTATAAATGATTGACTGACCTTGACTTTATCTTCATGTTGTGGTCATGATTAGCCATTGTGCAGAAGTATGTGACCTTAAACAACAATAAATAAATGTGTTAACCCGTTTTGGACTGGTTACACAGCAATACCCCCATAAAGCTAAAAAATTCATGTTTTCCGTGGATTTCTCTAAACGAGTCTTGTAGATTTTCAATAAAAATTTGTCACTCCCAGGCCTTGGTGTAACAATAGAAGTTGCATGGACAAAATACAACGGTGAGCATTTGTTAACCCTCCACAGGCTGCTAAGAGTAAAAATTGTGATAAAATGGACTGTTTTTGGACACCAGCAGCACCCAATGGGTATGTCACAAAGAAAAGTGCCTTATTTTATCGAGCGCCCAATCTGTACGGAAACATTTTTGTAAGTGGTAAGGGTATTCAAAAGTCGAAGTCTTAACCCATTTTGGACAGGCTAAAGAGAGGTACCCATTAAAAGCTTAAAATTCCCATTTTCTGTGGATTTCTCTAAAACATCCTGTAGGTTTTCAAGAAAAATTGACTACTCGCAGGTCTTTGTGTGACATTACAAGTTGCATGGACAAAATATTCCGGTGAGCGTTTATTAACCCTCTACAGGCTGCCAAGCATTGTAATTTTGTTGAAATGGGCTGTTTTGGACATGCACAACACCCAATGTGTACCTGAGAAATAAACATAATCTCCTTTGTTGGAAGTGGAATTCACAGAGGACCATTTTTGTAAGTAATAAGGGTATTAAAAAAACCAAGCGTTAACCCCTTTTGTGGTTGTTAATAGTGGTACCTATCAAAAGCTTAAAAATTTATGTTTTCCCTGGATTTCTTTATAAACATCTTGTAGGGATTTCAAGAGAAAATGGCCATTGATAGGTCTTGGTGTCACATTACCAGTTGAATGGATAAATTATTCCGGTAAGCATTTGTTAACCCCTCAGGGGCTGCTGAATGTCAAAATTTTGAAAAAATAGTCTGTTTTTGGACACCAACAACATCAAATGGGAATGCAACAGAGAAGCATAACTTCTTTTACCGGACGCAAAACTGACAGGGAAACATTTTTGTAAGTAGTAAGTGTATTCCAAAATCGAGGTCTTAACCCATTTTTGACTAGTTAAGGAGATATACCCCTTAAAAGCTTAAAATTCCAGTTTTCTGTGGATTTCTCAAAAATAATTTTCAAGAAAAATTGACCATTCTCAGAAGTTACATGGACAAAATATTTCGGTAAGCTTTTGTTAACCCTCCAGAGGCTGCCAAGCATAGACATTTTGAGAAAATAGGCTGTGCTTGGGCACCTATAACATTTTTATCTCAGGCAGAAATTATGCAAATTAGATGAACTTTGATTTATTCAGTGCACAGTAAGTGCACATGTCAATACGGCTCGGGCTAGAGTCTGTATGTATGAACCGATGTTCATGAAACTTCTTGGGTCCCTTTGTTCTCACCTTGGAATGCGAACGAGTGTTTCTGGGTGTGGTCCAAAATTCTAGATGGCTGCCAGTGGCCATTTTGTACTGAAATTAGGTCCAATCAGTTTTTTGTACACAACTTCTATACGGCTCAGGCTAGAGGCTGTATTTATGAATTTATGAACCAATCTTTACATAACTTCTTGGGTACCTTTGTTATAAACGTGGGACGAGAACAAGTGTTTTGGCGTGCAGTCCAAAATTCAAGATGGCCGCCTGCAGCCATTTTGTACCAAAATTAGTGCAATAAGGTTTTTGTACAGAACTTCTGTATGAAAGTTTTGATTTGAATAAATTTTTGTATGAATGTTTAGTAACATGGAATACATCACATATAATACAGGTTTTTTTCTCGGGCAGAAATTATGCAAATTAGATGAACTTCGATTTATTCAGTGCTGCTTAAATACACTGTAAGTGCACATGTCAATACAGCTAGGGCTGGAGGCTGTATTTATGAACCGATCTTCACGAAACTTCTTGGGTACCTTTGTTATCACCTTGGGATTAGAATGAGTGTTTTTGGGTGCGGTCCAAAATTCAAGATGGCTGCCGGCGGCAATTTTGTACCAAAATTACTGCAATCAGTTTTTTGTACAGAACTTCTGTATGAAAGTTCTGATTTGAATAAATTTTTGTAGGAATGTTTAGTAACATGGAATACATCACATATAATACAGGTTTTTCTTCTCGAGCAGAAATTATGCGAATTAGATGAACTTGTTCAGTGTTACTTGTACACGGTAAGTGCACATGTCAATACGGCTCGGGCTAAAGGCTGTATTTAAGAACCGAACCTTGTGACAGGAACGAGTGTTTCTGGGTGCCTTTGTTATCACTGTGCTATGAAAACAAATATTTTTGGGTTCAGTCAGATCCACTCTTGAGACTCAGATTTCTTTTCTAGTTTAGCATCTATTTGTCGCCCCACCTTTACAATACTTTATCTATATATTTGTTACAGGCTACGGTCAGCATTTATGTACAGTTACAATACTTCACAAGTACCTTTGTTATCAGGTCATAACCTTGATGTTTGTCATTGCTGTGTCACATACTATACATGTACATGTCTTGAACAAGTTGAGCTACAGTGTCATTGACACTTTCATTGTAAGTAGTAAGGGTATTCAAAAATTGAGGTCTTAACCCTTTACCCAACACAGACTATATCAAAATTTATTATTTTAAATATCTTTTTAAAAATTTTTCCAAAAAGTTCAACAAAACCATATCATGTGACCCCTCGTTGGAACGAGCTCGACGAGCTCGTTCCAACGAGGGGTCGCATGATATGGTTTTGTTGAAATTTTTTGAAAAATAATATTTTTTCAACTGCTGAATTTGCATATTACGCGGGCGGATGCAGCCATTACGATGGGTGAAGGGTTAAGGTCTCACAGAACTAAATATTTTCCCATAGGCGACCATTATAACACTTATGTGGAAAAAAATATGATCGCATCACTTTAAATTAAATATTCAAATACCTTCATAAATAAAGTACAGACCTTCACACAACTTTCTCTGGCCAGGTCATGCAACAAATATGAAATAAGAGAGAAAATGCACCAGGAAGTGAAGTACCGTCCTTGAACTCAGTTTTTTCTGGGAATTCCCAACAAAAATACACAAATAGTTAACTGAACGTTATAGACCCAGAAAATACTTAGAAAATCTCTTTTTTCTTGTGAAATATTCAGTATTGTTGTAAAAACCTAATAAAATGCTTTAACAGTTTTCTCAAGCAATAAGTGTTTTTCTAGGAGTCTTATTTTAGACTATGATGCAATATCGGAGTGCAACATTTCAAGGCAGATCACTCTAAACTAAATATTTAGTTCCACGGGACCTTAACCCATTTTTGACCAGTTAAGGAGATATACCCCTTAAAAGCTTAAAAATCCAGTTTTCTGTGGATTTCTCAAAAAAAATATCCAAGAAAAATTGACCATTCGCAGGTCTTGGAGTGACATTACATGTTGCAAGGACAAAATATTTTGGGAAGCATTTGTTAACCCTCCAGAGGCTGCCAAGCATAGACATTTTGAGAAAATGGGCTGTGCTTGGGCACCTATAACACCAAATGTGTACCTGCGAGATAAACGTAACCTCCTTCATTGGAAGTGGAATTCACTGAGGATCACTTTTGTAAGGAATGAAGGTATTCACAAAACTAAGCATTAACCCGTTTAGAGCTGGTTACAGAGCCATAGCCCTGAAAAGGTTAAAAATTCATGTTATCCGAGGATTTCTCTTTTCAAGAAAAAATGGCCATTTTCGGATCTTAGGGTGACATTACAAGTTGCATGTACAGAATATTCCAGTAAACATTTATTAACCCTATACAGGCTCTCAAACATCAAAATGTTGATAAAATGGGGTGTGTTTGCGTACCCACAGCACCCAAAGTTGAGAGGAGAGATCAATAAGTGGAAGTAGAATTCACTGGGAATTATTTTTGGAAGTAATAAGAGTATTCAAAAAACAACACTAAACCTCTTTTGAGTGGATAAAGTTTAAACAATGATACCCATCAAAAGCTTAAAATCCATGTTTTCCCTGGCTTTCTGTGAAAACATCTTGTAGATTTTAAAGAAAAAATGGCCATTCGCAGTTCTAGGTGTGACCTTACAAGTTGCATGGAAAAATATTCCCGTTAGCACTTGTTAACCCTCTACAAGCTGCCAGACATCAATATTTCGGCTACATTGAGAATAAGTGGACAATTTGTCAAATAGCCATAGCACTTAGTCGGTATGTGTCAAACAAACCCAACTCATTATGTCGGTCATTAACTTGTCGGATGGCTATATTGATATTAACCCTCTCCACCATTAATGATGGTTTTGCCTAAACATTTTTTTATCAAACTGAGTCATTTGAGACTACTTTACCCACGTTTCTCCCAACATCAGTAAAGGAACTTCAGTGAGACAGTTGAAAACAATTCATCAGACACTCTGGGGTCATGAATAATCATGGAATCTCATCTGGAAAAGCCATGATTCTTCAGAATCATAAAGTCTAGTTTGGGTTTTATTTGGGGGGGGGGGGGGGGGGGGGTCCACACAGTTTGTCTGTATGATTCAGAAGCCATTTTCGAATCGATTTTCACAAAATTTTGCGCACGCATAGAGGGGCACAAAATCTAAAAATGTACCGAATAGGAATTTTTGATTTACCCCTTATTTCGTCAGAATTGGCAAAAAGCTGCCAAAATTGCGGTTTGTCGGCACTTTCTCGAAACACGTCTTTTTAGATTTCTTTTAAACATTCATCATTGCTGGACCTGACTGTGACACAACCATTGATACACAAGACATATTAGGCAATGCATATGGTAACCGTCCACAGACTGCAAACATCATAATTTTGATGAAATGGGCTGTAAAAAACAGCAATACCCCCAAAAGCTAAAAAAATTCATGTTTTCCATGGATTTCTCTAAACGAGTCTTGTAAATTTTCAAGAAAAATTGGTCATTCCCAGGTCTTGGTTTGACATTTGTTACAAGCTGCATGAACAAAATATTCCGGTCAGCATTAGTTAACCCTCCCCGGGTTGCTAAACGTACAAATTGTGATAAGATGAGATGTTTTTGGACACCAACATCACCTAATGGGTATACCACAGAGAAAGGCACCTTCTTTTATCGAACGCAAAATTGATAGGGAAACTTTTTGTAAGTGGTAAAGGTATTCAAATGTCGAAGTCTTAACCCATTTTGGGCTTGTAAAAGAGAGATACCTAATAAAATCTTAAAATACCTGTTTTCTGTGGATTTCTCTAGAAACATCATGCAGGTTTTCAAGAAAAATTGGCTATTTGCAGGTCTTGGCGTGACATTAGAAGTTACATGGACAAAATATTCCGGTGAGCATTTATTAACCCTCTACAGGCTACCAAGCAGGGCTCGATTTAACTGGATTAGCATAGCACTTTGCTCTCCAATTTCTGAATTTTGCTATTCAAGATTTATTAGTTTCAAGTGCATTTGGATCAACTGCTAATCAATTTTCCAGGGTGAATAGTAAATTGCTATTCAAAATTTTCAGATTAAATCAAGCCCTGCTACCAAGCATCATAATTTTAAGAAAATTGCACCCACAGCACCCTCTGTGTACCTGAGAGATAAACATAATCTCCTTTGTTGGAAGTGGAATTCACCGAGGACCATTTTTGCAAGTAATAAGGTTATTAAAAAAACCAAGTGTTAACCCGTTTCGGACTGGTTTAAGAGTGATTCCCTCAAAGTGAAATTCACCGAGGATAATTTTTGTGAGTAATAAGGGTATTCAAAAAACCAAACCTGAACCCGTTTTGGGCTGGTTAAACAGCGATACCCATCAAAGGCTTAAAAATTCATGTTTTCCCTGGATTTCTTTAAAAACATCTTATAGATTTCAAGAAAAATGGCCATTAACAGGTCTTAGTGTGCCATTACAAGTTGCATGGTCAAAATATTCTTGTGACCATTTGTTAACTCTCCACGAGCTGCTAAATATCAAAATTTTGATAAAATGGGCTGTTTTCAGACACCAACAGCATCTAACGGATATGTACATGTAACACAGAAACAAACATAACTTCTTTTATCAGATGCAAAATTTACAGGGAAAATGTTTGTATGTGGTAAGGATATTCAAAAATCCAAGTACATTTTGGGTTGGTTGAAGAGTGATAACCCTTAAAAGCTTAAAATTCCCATTTTCTGTAGATTTCTCCAGACACTTCTTGCAGACTTTGAAGAAAAAATGACCATTAGCAGGTCTTTGTCTGATCCTACATTTTGCATAGACAAAATATTCCGTTAAGCATTTGTTAACCTTCCACGGGCTGCTAAACATCAACATTTTGATAAAATGTACGGTTTTCTGGCACCAACAACACCCAATGGGTATGTAAATGCTAAATAAACGTCTTTTACTGCGTGTAGAATTCACAGAGGATCAGTTTTGTAAGTAGTAAGAGTATTTAATCAGTAATCACGAAATTATAAATATGTAGTTGTCAATAACAAAATTAAAAGCATGTTGGCCATACTTGCATGAAGTTAGAACTTGACTCGGATGAAATTCTGCGGTGATGCAGTGAAAGGACACAGTGAGGAACGATGTTATTGAAGTAGGCTTTAACCTGTCCATGGAATGGTCCTAAAATCAAGTTTATATTTGCAGCTCTGCTGCAAATAGGTTTCCCGTTGTTTCTTGTTGAAATTATGTTTCCGTCAAGGCTAGGTACCATAGAAAATTTGGAATGCTGAGCAATGGGATACGGACACCTGCCTAATGAACAACTGCCCCCTATTAAAATTAATGGAGAGAGGGTATGGTTGGGAACATAGCCGGCATACTGCCCTGGGGAAAGAGCCCAGAAAATATGGATTGCCCTGCCCTCTGGTGCTCACAGTGGCCCTGCGAAGCACCTCTAGTTGTTGTTATATTTGATTTTGGGTGAATAAAGTAAAAATAAGTTTTTAGCGAGCCAAAATTCTGGCGGGGAATCATGGGGATGTTTTTTTTTTGAGAAGTCGTGCAATTCACAGGATGGGGAGCAGAGCATAAATGAGAGGTATCGGTGGTCGATATATGATTTCCAGTGAATCCTCTCCAACATGAACTCAAAAGTAAGTGTATATTTATTATCAAGAATAACCGCCCATAAGTTCCACTCTCACCGAGCTTACCACCCTCCCACCCTCCTGCCTCTTTCTCCAACCAAGCACACATTGAAAGGTACGTCTCACCTCATATTCCACACTGCACTGCATGATATTATTTATTATTTATTTATTGGTGTTGAAGGTCATATACTTATGCACAATGACTAATCATAACCGTCACAACCGTGACAGTTCTATGGGTGGAGGAAGCTGCAGTACCCGGAGAGAACCACCGAGCTACGACAAGCAGCTGCCAGCTCCCCAACGTCGTAACTCTGCACTGGAGCACGGGCAGGGTTAGATTGATTGAAGACATGCGTACCATCGACGTGCAGTACGCCTTAGTACACGGTGGCATCGTGCCCCCATGTGGACAATCGGAGTTAAGTGCCTTGCCCAAGGACACAACACGGGAGTCCGAATTGATCGCTCAGATGGTCACCCATCCAATGATTAACCATGCTCAACATTGCTAAAGTTTGGTGATCTGATGAGAACCGGTTACTGCAATGCTACTGCGCCCTGCCACTGCATGATAAGAAAACAGTAAGTAACGTTGGCTACAATGGGAACAGTTACTTATAATATCAAATACAGTGTTGACACTTTAATGTCACTTTTCCATTTCCCTGTAAGTGGGTCCAGGTATATACTAGTCTGTAAAACGGCTATACACTGCCCCTCCTCCACCCCAGGGTGGCGACATGGCAGTATATAGCCATCTTACTGATGCAATGTTGTGCCTAAGGAACCTTACAATAAAAAAGGGAGGGGGGGGTCCCCAACATGGGAAGGGGGTCAGGTATATTTACTACTCTGTAAGGTGGCTATCAAATGGAGTGGTGCATGGTGCCAACATTTCACCGGCAGAAATATACTAGTTTGTAAGATGGCTACACTCCCCTCCTCCATCCAGGGTATATTTTATCTACACAGATGTACAAACAACACTTCCTATGTTCATATGTAATTATTGTTGTCTATAACTTCATGTTTCTCGTTCTTCTCAATAACTTCATGTTTCTCATTGTATGTTTGGATATCTTTATTGTAATAAATAAAACTAATCCTACTGGGAAAAACCAATTGGGGAGAAAAGTAGTTCTGCAATTACAAGTAATAGACAGAGTGAGCTGTACAAGGTGTGAAAAGATGACATAATTCATGCATAACAACTGTGGTCTAATTGGAGATAATTGATAAAGGGACTATATACATGACATGCTTTAGAATTTAAAGTTCACATTTTCTGTGGGTATCTTCAAGTGGTTCTTACAGATTTTCAAGAACAAATAAACCCTGGAGAAGAATTATTCTCACAAGCCTTCATTAACCCTCCACAAACCGTCAGATATCGAAATTTTAGATAAATTTGAGATATAATGGGCTATTTGCATTAGACGCTGATTCTCAGACGCTGATAGTAATATTAACTCTCTCCACAAACAATGATGATTTAACCCAAACTTTCTTTTATCACACAGGGATCCCACCTGCGGCAACCGCGTTGTGTCCTTGGGCAAGACACTTCACCCCGATTGCCTACATGGGGGCACGATGACGCTGTGTACTGAGGCGTACTGCACGTCGATGGTGCGCATGTCTTCAACCAATCTAACCCTGCCTGTGCTGCGGTGCAGAGTTCAGAGTTACGATGTTGGAGAGCTGACAGCTGCTCGTCGTTGCTCGGTGGTTCTCTCCGGGTACTCCGGCTTCCTCCACCCGTAAAACTGTCACGTTCACGATTAGCCATTGTGCATAAGTATGTGACCTTAAACACCAATAAATAATAATAATAATAATATCACACAGGGTCATTTGAGACTATTATACCGACTTTTCTCAAGGCATCAATGAAAATACTTTAATGATACAATTAAAAACAATTCTTCAGACACTCCAGGGTCATAAAAAATCATGGAATCTTGTTGGGAAAAGCCATGATTCTCCAAAATCAGAAAGTCGAGTTCTTCTAGTCTTTGTTTATCTAATAGACTGTTCAGAAAAAACATTTCTTGTTGCCTGGTAGACAAATTCTAAACTAATTATACTGATTAGCAGTACACATACTTTATGACTTTATCAGATTAAAAAGGAGGTAGTGATCCCCCTCCGGGCCCTCCCCCCCAACAAGCTGGACAGAAATCTCCTTGAAGGGAGCATATAGGGACAAGGAGGAGATCAGGGATCTAGGAGCCTACTCAAGTGTGTCGCTACTGTGTACCTTTGCAGGACAGGGAGTTGCAAGAGGGGAGGGGTGGAACCATTATAGCCCGATGGGGCAGGCATTGTGCTCTTGTCATGAGAGCATCTTTTCCCTCTAATGTGGTAACTGGATTCTGTCTTCAGGAGGAGGGTCACTCATTAGAGCATGGAGGTTTTTCGGTTCGGTTTTGTTTTTTGCCACAAACTGAAAAACTGAACCGACAGGCGGCAATACGGTCTTTGCATACTTTGACGTTGAACTTCGAAATTTACAACGACCCCTCCGTAATCGCATTTTGAAAATGACAGCAAACATCAGCAGAACGGGCAAATCCAAAAGCAATTATTTCCATATAATTATGTCTGTGTTTTACTTTTAGTCACTCCCATGTATACATTGCACTCAATATTTTCAGCCAAAATACCTACCCTGCGACTATTACCCTTGTATAAGTCGCACCCCGACTGTGAGAATAGTCGGTGGAGCCTACACATGAACGATTGTGGCCAGAGTGTGGGCTTTTACTGCACAAAATTAGGTAAGTGTTGCCTGTTGGAACACGTGAACGTTTTTTTTTTTTCATTTCATTTCTGTCATATTTATCTCATGTTAAATGCATAAAATAAAATAATAATCAAAATTATATAGGGTTATTTACTTTAACCATTTATTCACTATATGATACTCGTTGATTTCATTTTGCACATAACAACATTGGGGAAAGATCATACTCGGTACTTCGAAAGGAGGCGAGAGGTCCAGTGAGGGATTAAGGAACAGGACAGTGAATGGAGTCCCTGTATTATGGCGATGTTCAACATTATAACAGAAAAGTTACAAATGAAAATTATTTATTTTATCGAAATTAAAACTGAATACAAAATATAACAAAGTAGGTATCAAGATTTTGATTTGAGGGGTGGGGTTGCTATGTAAGATGTGGGGGTCCAAGGTCGAGATTCCTACGGCATCTTCCAAAGGTCGTAGGCCCGAGCCAGGGGTGTGGGCATGGAAGAATGTGGCCCCCACCCATTGGTTTGGGATCTGTGGGCCATACTCCAGGAAAAAAAAAATCATATTTGGATAATTTGGTCGCCATCGGAATGATGTCTGAGCGTTTCTACAATGCCTAACGTGGTCTTCAAAGGCACCCAGATTGTGTCAGATAGCAACTTGAAGTTTGGGGGTTTTTTTGGAGGGGAGGGGGGGGGTGGGAAGTGGGCAGGGCCCCCCCCCCCCCCCCCCATGGCACAGCCACTGATGTATAGCATTTATCAAATAGAAAATATACAACAGGAAAATAATGAAATGACATACAATCTTCCTCAAATGCATATTAACACTTTGTCAACTGAGTGCTAATGAAGTGTGCTATGTCCCAGTACTGCAGTAGGACATAGATAGCACACTGTAAATAGCTCTCAGGTGACATTTCTATAGTCTTTTCTAATAAGACGATAGTGATTAATTGAAGGGCTTGGAAATAATACTGAAAAACTGAACCGAAACCGAGGTTTTAAAAAAAAATAACACCGAAACCAAAACCAAACCTGGAAAAAAAACCCTCCATGCACTATCACTCATACTTCTTAAGTTAGGGTGCTAGGAGGGAGGGGAAACTGTTGTTGGATGCCAGGTGGTGTTCGTTACACAATTGAATGGATGGGCTTGGAATGGGAGGTAAGTAAAGGGGAACTAAAACCACTTGGGTGGTTGTTTAAAACAGGATATGACATTGGGGATGTGTGCATTGTGTAGTGGAATGGGTTAATGAATTTGTTTTTGTCTTTACTAGTATACGCATGGATAACTTTCAAGCGCATGCAGTTCCATAACAGTTGAATATCACCCTGGAAGTGAAATTGGGTGGGTTTGTTGGGAGTGGGAATGAACTTCAGACTTTTTTCCTAGAACAGTCTTTTCATGGTTACTAAAGTTGGTGTTTGGACAAATTGGTGATGTGCTATAGTCTTGAAATGGTTACCTGATTAATCGACCTCGACTTGATTTTTGGAAAAGTCCGCTCTTAAATCCTCCAGTCTACTAGTCAGGATATTTGTTAGGCAGTGGTTGTCAGCAGATAATGTAAAATTAGTCTGACATAATAAAAACCTTGATATTATTAGTTACCCCGTGTCTGATCACGTGGTACAGGTTTTTACCTACCCGAAGCCAGCCGTATCCCATGAGGCCGAAGGCAGGCCTCATGGGATACGGCTGGCTTCGGGTAGGTAAAAACCTGTACCACGTGATCAGACATGGGGTAACAAATTTATCTATTGACTTTCCGTTTTAGAAGTACAATCTATTTCATGTGTAAACACACACAGCATGAGATCTTTTATCTTCCATTGTTGAGCCATACAGGTTTCTGTGGAATTTTTGTGCAAAAGAGTTTTTGTGAAAATATGCCGATATGACTAGCATAAAAAAATTATTGAATTTCTTTTTTGCTTTTTTGTCTCAAAAACATAGCTTATGAACCCACATTAGAGGGTACTCGACAAGCTCATTCCAATAAGGGGTCATGAACTATATTTTGGAGATAAAAAATTAAAATATAATACATGTACACTGTAAAACTGGAATGACGTGTCTTCTACGGGGTATGGACAACTTGTAGATTTTGGAATGAGGCTTCCACTGGGTATGGGAAATTTGTCAGTGGCTGGGCGGACGTATCGTAGGTTTCAATGAATATGGTCTCATACCATGTATCTGTCAACCAATCAAATCAAAAAATTCACTTTAGTCAATAGATAAAATTGAATATCTTGGGTTTACATCAGGGAAAACCTCATAGAAGTGCTTTGAAAACATGCATCAATCAAGTGCACCATGTTGTTCACACCCTTTGATGTCGCCGATAATTGACAGTCCGACTGAGTTGTATTCAACGCTGCATGGCATGATTCTTCTTGGTGCTATGTCCTGCCTCTGGACCACCTTCGTACAGTGTGAAGTAATTTGTTTCGCCATCGATGGTTTCTCTTCATTCCGCTCAACTCCTGTGGGTATCGATCCCCAGTATTGTGGTTGTAGAACATCTATCAAAGTCGTCAATGGTCTTGTCAACAAGATCGCTACTAAGACCTTGGCAATGCCCTCAGTGTAACTGACGGTCTCATCGATAGTCCTGTGAGTCACCAGGCCAATCTGTTACTGTTCAGTATCGTCGCTGTGTTGTCAATTGGCAGTCAAGGCTGCAAGAGTGGGAATTATACAATACTTTATAGTGGATTGATGAGACTTTCTCTACAGTTAAAACTAGAAGTCCTGTCATGAAATGTGCACAAATAGCACGTTGATATGTGCGTTAATCTACGCATTATGACCATAGTACGGCTATCAAATTTTGTACATATGGCCTGTGCACAAGCTATGTTTCAGCCAATGGACCTCTGGGTAACCCGGAGGTCCATTGGCAGAAACATTGCCTGTGTTTGCTATGAGTAACCGGGAGAACGTGCCGTGCTTTGGATGCCATTCGATATGACAATTGCGCGCAATTCTTACGCACAATTAAGCCTAGATAAGCGCACAGTTTGTGACAGGATTTCTAGTTTTAACTGTACGTATTCTGCTCGCTACCATTTGAACTGAAGCTCACTACTGTTGTGACACGGCATAAATTCCTGCTGCACAAGTCAGGGTGTATTTTCACATTTTCGTGCACGCATTGTATTAGTTCATGACAGGACTTCTAGTTTTAACCAGCCTTGGGGCGAATACTTTGTAAATGTGTTCGAATACGAATACTTTGAAATTTCATGAATACGAATACGAATATAAATACATAAATTTTCAAATGTATTTGAATACGAATACAAATACATTACAATGTATTCATGAATACATTTTTGAATACTTGAATACTTTTTAAATTAGAAGTATTTATAGCAAGGCCTTTAAGTTTTTTGTTTGTTGGGTTAAAAGTCATTTTTAAACTGATGGTCCTTTAGCTAAGCGTTTTCAACCAATCTAACCCTGCCTGTGCTGCGGTGCAGAGTTCAGAGTTACGATGTTGGAGAGCTGACAGCTGCTCGTCGTTGCTCGGTGGTTCTCTCCGGGTACTCCGGCTTCCTCCACCCGTAAAACTGTCACGGTCACGATTAGCCATTGTGCATAAGTATGTGACCTTAAACACCAATAAATAAATAAATAAATTAGCTAAGCGTTAATTGTGCTTACCATGCTTTGTTGGAAAACTAAAGTAATTACCTGACGGGAAATCCACTCTGTGGGTGTCATAGTAATTAGACTACTCTCCATGGACAACACATCACAAAATGTGAGTGGACTACCTCTAAAAAATCACAGACTGGCGTTTCCTCCTGAATGTTAAGTATCAATTGCAATGACACCACATAAGGACTAGCAAAGTTTTAGCCAATGCACTTCATGGTTAAACCTGGAGGTCTGTTGGCTGAAAGTTTGCTAACAGCAGTAGTATTTTCTTTATAATATTTACGAATGTAGGACGTTTCGGACACGGACGTTTCGGACCGGACGTTTCGGACTAGGACGTTTCGGACTAGGACGTTTCGGACAGAAATATTGGACAGGGCGGACGTTTCGGCCAGAATGTATTTGGGTGTACTTTTGAGATTGTTCTCTTGTGGGTGGAAGGGAGGGGGAGGGGGTGGGGTGGGATGTAAATTGTAAAATGAAAATGAACAACATTTGAAAGTTTTATAATTTTTTAAAACTGTCATAAAATTTACCTGATATTATACATAGCACAACAAACATGAACATTTAAAAACAGGTTATAACTAATATTACAATAGCAAAACAATAGCACAATACAATTCTAATGTTACTTGTTGTTTCTGATTTATATAGTTTATAGAAATTACAAAGAACTAGAAAAATAAAATTTTCATGCTGGTGGCTGAACATTTCGCTATAAAAATTTAGTAACAGATTACGGGTTATAATTTAGAATGAAAAGTTTGGGTTTTTTTCACTTTTTCAAGTCTCTTTTAATTTATATATAATATAAATTACAAGGAACTGGAAAAAATAAAATTTCTATGCTTTTAAATGAATATTTAGAATATGAATATTTAGCTATAAAATTTAAGTATAGACTACCGGAAATAATTTGTCATGCTACTGGTTGGGTATACTTTTCCAAGTCTCTTTTAATTTATATATAATATAAATTACAAGGAACTGGAAAAAATAAAATTTCTATGCTTTTAAATGAATATTTAGAATATGAATATTTAGCTATAAAATTTAAGTATAGACTACCGGAAATAATTTGTCATGCTACTGGTTGGGTATACTTTTCCAAGTTCTTTTTAATTTATATAATTTATGAATTCCAACGAAATAGAAAAAATACATTTTTCATCTTATTGATCAAATATTTCTGAGTTTATAAATTTGGTTGACCACCACGCAGATTACAGCTTACACCTCGGAGAAATTCTGGTATGCTTTTACGACCAGACAACCTATCCTCACACAAATTTTGAAGACGGGATTGTAATTCAGTGAATACTTTTTTTGTTCTTTTTTTTGGTCTTATACCACGTTCAAGCTGGAGCAACACACCTTTGACACGTGCACATTCAGATTGTAAACATTCAATCAATTTCCAGATACTTGGGTGACTATGCCCAATAAGTCCTTGAAATTTATTATTCCAACCTTCTGAGATATTATTTGTTCTGGGCAGGTTGGCAATAGTGACATCATGGACATTCCAACTTGAAGGTGGAAATAAAGGAGTACTCGTTTGGCAACGTCTGAATCTGGAAGACGAGCTTTCACTTCATCAGATACTGTTAAAAGCATATTTGTGAATATCTGGTTTGGCTTATCATTAGTTGTACTGGCCATATTCTTCATGTTTTGTCTACATTTAGAAACATCTACTTCTGTTTGGTCAGCTAAGTGAGAATGAATCTTTGTTAGAATTGGACATTCATAACAGTCATTAGTCTTTAAGGTAGCTGCACAAGTTACAGGGGAGTCTCGTTTCACACAGCGCCATGTTATAGATTTCTGTTTCTCTGAGATTGACTTAATAGTGTACATGTGTCCCTCAAAACACAATTTTTTTCCACCTCTTTTTGTTGATAATATTTCCATCTTGAGGCAACTAAGAAGCAACAAATTATGAGGAGACAGTGATAACAGAGAATTTATATTAAAAAAAGCAGAATAGTTTTGAAGCCACATAAGTCAGAAAAAATAAAAGGACACTTTGAAATTAAGTGTTGCAACAACAACAAGAATTGATCTAAAAATTATCTGCCATAAAAATTTAGTATGAATCACTGTAAAAACACACTCAACAATGAGGGAAGCTGAGAAACACTCTTGCTATTAATTGTAGCTGTGGTGAAATTGCTATAAAAACACAAAGCCAGAAGATAAGAAGCTTTGAAGTCTAAAAAGCCTGAGAGAAAGAAAGTAAAACAGATGCCTACAATTGTGTTTTTGATAGTAAACTGAATGAATGGAGTATGATACATTGTAGCTTTATTTCAAAATTTTTCATCAGTTTGCATTACCACTATGTTTTACAAAAAGGCTCCCCCCCCCAAAAAAAAAATTCCCTAATAAGCAAAACTCTTTTGTAACAAAAATTTGTGCAAAATTAAATAAATTGAAAACCCACTAACAATATCCATATAAAAATATCCACTAAAAATTATATAAAATATAAAAAAAGTCCGAAACGTCCGGGGTCCGAAACGTCCTAGTCCGAATCGTCCATGTCCGAAACGTCCGGTCCGAAATGTCCTAGTCCGAAACGTCCGTGTCCAAAACGTCCGTCCACCAATATTTACGTGCTTTCACCGATTATAATTAGACATACTGAGCTGTACAAAGGTGCCCTTAAACAGGAATAAATAAATAAATAAATAAATAAATAAATAAATAAATAAATAAATAAATAAATAAATAAATATGTGTTTTCACTGAGATATAATGGATAAATAGAAAAACTTTAAATAAATCCAAAAATCTTACAATATAATATCATTGAGTAACTGAGTTGTGTCCAATAACACAAGTTTTTTTGTTTTATTTTTATTGCATGTCCATGTTTTCAACAATTAAAAAGCCATGGGGATATGTGGCCATTGTTACATGAATAGGTTGTATTGTGACAAGTTAATTGATAATTTAGTCTATTGTCTGATTTCAATGCATAAATTTCAGACAAGGTGTTTGGTGGTATATAAATAATATTAGGGATTATTGAGTCTTTAATATTGATATGAGGTGTGAATTTGTTGTCTGGAGTCCATGGGCTTGATCTGTGAAAACCTTTTATTCAGTATATGGTTCTTTAATTCCAAAATATAGAAAATATTCAAAATGTATTCATGAATACAGCTCAAATTTTAATGTCTTTGAATACGAATACGAATACATGTATTCGTAACATTCAGTGAATACTGAATACATGTGAATACTTCATAAACTGTATTCGAATACGACTGAATACGAATACTGAATACGAATACCCCAACCCTGGTTTTAACTGTATTCATTTTAATTTGCAATTATTTACTCCAAAGCAACAACTGGTGCTTTGTAAAAAATAACTGCAAAATAATTATTTTAAAGCTATGTTGTAGCATAGGTATTCCAATTTAGATTGCTGTTACTGGGGTGCAGGATAAAATATTATAGTGATGAACGTATTATCAAAACTTGCTATGAACCGATTACCGATCATTTCTCTGCCTATTATACTGATTCTGATTCCGATGGTTGAAATGGGACATGGAAGAAAATCTGTTGGTGCATTTTATACTACAGAATTTCGTTGATAAATCACCAATTACAAAGGCTTAATACCACATAAGTTCTCGGAGTATGCATGTTTTGTGCTGTGCAATACATGTATCAGCAAAAATAATATTTGCATTTTAGGGGGGGGGGGGGGGGGGGGGGTGTTCATCAAAAGTCTAAAAAACACAGCAACAGAGATATTATTTAATTATCCGTTCTTGTGTGAATATGGTAGCAGACTTCCAGGAACCAGTGAAACATGTACCTGTACCCGCTGTCAAAGCTATGAGTTGATTACATATGTGTTTCACGTTCTATACATGTACATATCAACCTTCATTTTGGTGTATAATTTGCGTATATTTAATTTTAATTTAAGGAATATGAGAGGTGGAAATTTCAAAATAAACAAAATTCTATTACTTACATGTATATAGCACCTTAATGATACAATCACACGATGTTGTTCTCTTGTGGAGATCATGTTTATTCCGGTACATAGTGTTAATACAGTTTTGTGTAAGAATACAATACATTGGCTGTATTAACCAGGAATATACATGTACTGAGCACACATACTTTATGTCTTAATTGAATAATAACTTTAATAGTAAAATGACATTATTTCAAGTCACTCAGGCCATTTATTTTCTAGGCTTTTCCCTCTGGAAAAGACTATTGTTTTTCTACGGATTATTTTTTTTTTTTTTTTTTTTTGGGCTTTTCCCTCTGGAAAAGACTATTGTTTTTCTACGGATTATTATTTTTAACCCTTATTTCGTCAGAATTGGCAAAAACTGCCAAAATTGTGGTTTATCAGCACTTTCTCGAAACACGTCTTGTAGATTTTTTTTATACATTCGTCATTGCTAGACCTGTCTGTGACATGCCCTTTGATACACACGACATATCAGGCGATGCATATGGTAACCCTCCACAGGCTGCCAAACATCGAAATTTTGATGAAAAATGCCGGTTTCAGGCCCCCCCCCTGCACCCAAACAATACACGAGAGATACACATAACTTCCTTTATTGGGAGTGGAATTCACCGAGGATCATTTTGGTCAGTAATAAGGGTGTTCAAAAAACCAAGCGTTAACCCGTTTTGGGCTGGTTAAACAGCAATACCCCCATAAAGCTCAAAAATTTGTATTTTTCGTGGATTTCTCTAAACAAGTCTTGTAGATTTTCAAGAAACATTTGTCACTCCCAGGCCTTGGTGTGACAATAGAATTTGCATTGACAAAATACTGCGGTGAGCATTTGTTAACCCTCCAAAGGCTGCTAAAAGTCAAAATTGTGATAAAATGGGCTGTTTTTGAACGCCAACAGCACCCACTTGGTGTACCACTGAGAAAGGTTCCTTCTTTTATCGGATGCAAAATTAATGGGGAAACATTTTTGATAGTGGTAAGGGTATTCAAAAGTCGAAGTCTTAACCCATTTTGGGCTGGTTAAAGAGAGATACCCCTTAAAAGCTTAAAATTCCCATTTCCTGTGGATTTCTCTTAAAGCAACTTGTAGGTTTTCAGGAAAAATTGACTATTTGCAGGTCCTTGTGTGACATTACAAGTTGCATGGACAAAATATTCCGGTGAGCATTTATTAACCCTCTAAAGGCTGCTAAGCATTGTAATTTTGTTGAAATAGGCTGTTTTCAGATGCGCACAACACACCCAATGCATACCCGAGAGATAAACATAATCTACTTTGTTGGAAGTGGAATTCCCCGAGGACCAAATTTGTTAGTAATAAGGGTATTCAAAAAACCAAGCATTAACCCCTTTTGGTATGGTTAATAACAATACCCATCAAAAGTTTAAAAAATCATGTTTTCCCTGAATTTCTTTACAAACGTCTCGTAGGGTTTCAAGAGAAAATGGCTATTGATAGGTCTTAGAGTCACATTACCAGTTGCATGGATAAAATATTCAGATAAGCATTTGTTAACCCTCCATGGGCTGCTAAATGTCAAAATTTCGAAAAAATAGTCTGTTTTTGGACACCAACAACATCAAATGGGAATGCTGCAGAGAAACATAACTTCTTTTACCAGACGCAAAACTGATAGGGAAAATTTTTAGTAAGTAGTAAGGGTATTCAAAAATTGAGGTATTAACCCATTTTCGCCCGGTTAAGGAGATGTACCTCTTAAAAGCTTAAAATTCCCATTTTCTGTGGATTTCTCAAAAAAATCTGGTAAGTATTCAAGAGAAATTGACCATTTGCGGGTCTTGGAGTGACATTACAAGTTGCATGAACACAAGATTCCGGTAAGCGTTTGTTAACCCTCGAGAGGCAGCACATTTTGAGAAAATGGGCTGTACTTGGCCACCCTTTACACCCAATGTGTACCTGCGAGATGAATATAACCACCTTCATTGGAAGTGGGATTCACCGAGGATCATTTTTGTAAGTAAGAAAGGTATTCATAAAACCAAGCATTAACCCGTTTAGAGCTGGTTACAGGGTGATACCCCTCAAAAGGTTAAAAATTCATGTTATCCAAGGATTTCTCTAAAAACATCACATAGATTTTCAAGAAAAATTGGCCATTCTCAGATCTTAGTGTGAATTGCAAGTTGCATGTACAAAATATTCCAGTAAGCATTTGTTAACCCTATGCTGGTTCTGAAACATCAAAATGTTGAAAAAGTGGGCTGTGTTTGCATACCCGCAGCACCCAAAGTTAAGAGGAGAAATCAACATAAGTGGAAGTAGAATTCACTGAGAATTATTTTTATAAGTAATAAGCGTATTAAAAAACAGCCCTTAACCCATTTTTGGGCTGGATAAACAATTATACCCATCAACAGCTTAAAATTCATGTTCTCCCTGGATTTCTCTGAAAACATCTCGTAGATTTTTATGTAAAAATGGCCGTTCACAGTTTTTGGTGTGAAATTACAAGTTGCATGAATAAATATTCCTGTTAGCACTTGTTAACAACCCTTAACAAGCTGCCAGACATCAATATTTTGGATATATTTGAGATAAAACGGACCATTTTCAAATAGATACAGCACTCAGTGGGTATGTGTCAAACAAACATAACTCCTTTTGTCGGTCATTAACTTGTTGGACGACGATATAGATATTACCCCTCTCCACCGTTAAATGATGGTTTTTACCAAAACAATTTTTTTTTTATCAAACTGAGTCATTTGAGACTTCTATACTCACCTTTTTCATGACATCAATGGAGGAACTTCAGTGAGACAGTCAAAAGCAATTCATCATACACTGTGGGGTCATGACAAATCATGGCATCTCATCGGAAAAAGCCATGATTCTCCAGAATTATTAAGTCTATTTTTTGGTTTTTTTTTTTTTTTTTTTTTTTTCCACACATTTTTGTCCGTACGATTCAGAAGCCATTTTCGAACCGATTTTCTCACAATTTGGCACACGCATAGTGGGGCAAAAAATGTACTGAAGCGGAATTTTCGATTTAACCCGTATTTCTCCAGAATTGGCAAAAAACTGCCAAACTTGGGGTTTATCGGCACTTTCTCGAAACACATCTTGTAGATTTTTTTTAAACATTCATCATTGCTAGACCTGCCTATGACACGACCTTTGATACACACAACATATTAAGCGATGCATATGGTAACCCTCCACAGGCTGCCAACATCGAAATTTTGATGTAATGGGCCGGTTTCAGACCCCCACAGCACCCAAACTATACCCGAGAGGTAAACATAACTTCCTTTATTGGAAGTGGAATTCACTGAGGACCATTTTTGTAAGTAAGAAAGGTATTCATAAAACCAAGTATTAACCCGTTTAGAGCTGGTTACAGGGTGATACCCCTCAAAAGGTTAAAAATTCATGTTATCCAAGGATTTCTCTAAAAACATCGCATAGATTTTCAAGAAAAATTGGCCATTTCTCAGATCTTAGTGTGAATTGCAAGTTGCATGTACAAAATATTCCAGTAAGCATTTGTTAACCCTATGCTGGTTCTGAAACATCAAAATGTTGAAAAAGT
This sequence comes from Pictodentalium vernedei, assembly GCA_031216915.1. NCBI lineage: Eukaryota > Metazoa > Mollusca > Scaphopoda > Dentaliida > Dentaliidae > Pictodentalium > Pictodentalium vernedei. The sequence goes on along the minus strand of CM062295.1, from coordinate 603,161,124 downwards.
GGGCTGTGTTTGCATACCCGCAGCACCCAAAGTTAAGAGGAGAAATCAACATAAGTGGAAGTAGAATTCACTGAGAATTATTTTTATAAGTAATAAGCGTATTAAAAAACAGCCCTTAACCCATTTTTGGGCTGGATAAACAATTATACCCATCAACAGCTTAAAATTCATGTTCTCCCTGGATTTCTCTGAAAACATCTCGTAGATTTTTATGTAAAAATGGCCGTTCACAGTTTTTGGTGTGAAATTACAAGTTGCATGAATAAATATTCCTGTTAGCACTTGTTAACAACCCTTAACAAGCTGCCAGACATCAATATTTTGGATACATTTGAGATAAAACGGACCATTTTCAAATAGATACAGCACTCAGTGGGTATGTGTCAAACAAACATAACTCCTTTTGTCGGTCATTAACTTGTTGGACGACGATATAGATATTACCCCTCTCCACCGTTAAATGATGGTTTTTACCAAAACAATTTTTTTTTTATCAAACTGAGTCATTTGAGACTTCTATACTCACCTTTTTCATGACATCAATGGAGGAACTTCAGTGAGACAGTCAAAAGCAATTCATCATACACTGTGGGGTCATGACAAATCATGGCATCTCATCGGAAAAAGCCATGATTCTCCAGAATTATTAAGTCTATTTTTTGGGTTTTTTTTTTTTTTTTTTTTTTTCCCACACATTTTTGTTCGTACGATTCAGAAGCCATTTTCGAACCGATTTTCTCACAATTTGGCACACGCATAGTGGGGCAAAAAATGTACTGAAGCGGATTTTTCGATTTAACCCGTATTTCTCCAGAATTGGCAAAAAACTGCCAAACTTGGGGTTTATCGGCACTTTCTCGAAACACATCTTGTAGATTTTTTTTAAACATTCATCATTGCTAGACCTGCCTATGACACGACCTTTGGTACACACAACATATTAAGCGATGCATATGGTAACCCTCCACAGGCTGCCAACATCGAAATTTTGATGTAATGGGCCGGTTTCAGACCCCCACAGCACCCAAACTATACCCGAGAGGTAAACATAACTTCCTTTATTGGAAGTGGAATTCACCGAGGATCATTTTTGTAAGTAATAAGGGTGTTCAAAAAACCAAGCGTTAACCCGTTTTGGCTGGTTAAACAGCAATACCCCCATAATGCTCAAAAATTCATGTTTTTCGTGGATTTCTCTAAACGAGTCTTGTAGATTTTCAAGAAAAATTGGTCATTCCCAGGCCTTGGTATGGCAATAGAAGTTGCATGGACAAAATTCTGCGGTGAGCATTTGTTAACCCTCCATGGGCTACTAAAAGTCAAAATTGTGATAAAATGGGCCGTATTTGGATGCCAACAGCACCCAATGGGTACGAAAAAAGGAAGGGAGCCTTTTATCGAGCGTACAATCTATACGCAAACATTTTTGTAAGTAGTAAGGGTATTCAAAAGTCGAAGTCTTAACCCATTTTGGACAGGATAAAGAGAGAGACCCCTTAAAATCTTAAAATTCCCATTCTTTGTGGATTTCTCTAAAAACATCCTGTAGGTTTTCAAAAAAAATTGACTACTCGCAGGTCTTTGTGTGATATTACAAGTTGCATGGGCAAAATATTCCGGTGAGCGTTTATTAACCCTCTAGAGGCTGCCAAGCATCGTAATTTTGTTGAAATGGGCTGTTTTCGGACACGCACAGCACCCCATGTGTACCTGAGAAATAAACATAATCTCCTTTATTGGAAGTGAAATTCACCGAGGGCCATTTCTGTAAGTAATAAGAGTATTCAAAAAACCAAGCGTTAACCCTTTTTGTGGTTGTCAATAGTGATACCCATCAAAAGCTTAAAAATTTATGTTTTCCCTGGATTTCTTTACAAACATCTGGTAGAGTTTTCAAGAGAAAATGACCACTGATAGGTCTTGGTGTCACATTACCAGTTGATAGGATAAATTATTCCGGGAAGCATTTGTTAACCCTCCATGGGCTGCTAAATGTGAAAATTTTGAAAAAATAGTCTGTTTTTGGACACCAACAGCATCAAATGGGAATGCAACAGAGATGCATAACTTCTTTTACCGGATGCAAAACTGATAGGGAAACATTTTTGTAAGTAGAAAGTGTATTCAAAAATCGAGGTCTTAACCCATTTTTGACTAGTTAAAGTGATATACCCCTTAAAAGCTTAAAATTCCAGTTTTCTGTGGATTTCTCAAAACTAAATTTCAAGAAAAATTGACCATTCGCAGGTCTTGGAGTGACAATTCAAGTTGCATGGACAAAATATTTCGGTAAGCATTTGTTAACCCTCCAGAGGCTGCCAAGCATAGACATTTGGAGAAAATGGGCTGTTCTTGGGCAACCATAACACCAAATGTGTACCTGCGAGATAAACATAACCCCCTTCATTGAAAGTGGAATTCACCGATGATCATTTTTGGATGTAATGAAGGTATTCACAAAACCAAGCATTAACCCGTTTAGGGCTGATTACAGAACGATTCCCCTCAAAAGGTTAAAAATTCATGTTATCCGAGGATTTCTCAAAAAACATCTCGTAGATTTTCAAGAAAAAATGGCCATTCTCAGATCTTAGTGTGACATTACAAATTGCATGTACAAAATATTCCTGGAAGCATTTGTTAACCCTATGCAGGTTCTCAAACATCAAAATGTTGATAAAATGGGCTGTGTTTGCATACCCACAGCACCCGAATTTGAGAGGAGAGATCAAAATAAGTGGAAGTAGAATTCACTGAGAATTATTTTTGGAAGTAATAAGAGTATTCAAAAAACAACACTTAACACGTTTTGGGCTGGATAAACAATGATACCCATCAAAAGCTTAAAATTCGTGTTCTCCCTGGATTTCTCTGAAAACATCCTGTAGATTTTAAAGAAAAATTGGCCATTTGCAGTTCTTGGTGTGACATTAGAAGTTGCATGAATGGATATTCCTGTTAGCACTTGTTAACCCTCTACAAGCTGCCAGACATCAATATTTTAGATAAATTTGAGATAAAATGGACCATTTTCAAATAGCCACAGCATTACGTGGGTATGTGTCAAACAAACATAACTCCTTTTGTCGATCATTAACTTGTTGGACGACGATATGGACATTAATCCACTCCACCGTTAATGATGGTTTTTACCTAAACAACTTTTTTATCAAACTGAGTCATTTGAGACTACGATACTCCCCTTTCTCATAACATCAGTGAAGGAACTTCAGTGAGACAGTTAAAAACAATTCAGCGGACACTGTGGGGTCATGAAAAATCATGGAATCTCATCGGGAAAAGCCATGATTCTCCAGAATCATAAAGTCTAGTTTTTATTGTCTTTCTTTTATTCCTTTGAAAACTACTAAATAAACATGAGGCAGTGTTCTAATAAATATCGGAAACTCGCAAACCATTGCATTCCAAAATGGCAAATTCACAAGTACAAGTAGAGTTTATACCCAACAGATGCGGAGGACAAAATCTTGTTTACCAAGGACATAAGTTCTGAATCAAGAGTCCAAGAAATAGCATTGTTCATTGGAAATGTTGCCAACCAAACTGTTGACAACAAAACTCAAAGAACTTACAAATCATTCTTTAATACAGTAAAAGAAAATAGTTCTCAAAGACAAAATGCACCACTATATCCCACTAGGATTGTTACTGACTTTGAAACTGCTGCTCAAAAAGCTGTTCAGAATGTGTTCAATTCTGAATTAAAGGGTTGCTTATTCCATTTTAGACAAGCAATTTGGACAAAAAATGCACAAAACACGGGCTACAATGTGTATTTGGAAATGATGACAGTGTTACCAAACTTGTTTGTCGAGCATCAGCACTGCCTCTCATGAGAATGAGTGATATAGACGATTTTTGGCTAAATGCTCTAGAAGAGACTGACTTAGAAAACCCTAAAGTTCTTGGGTTTGCAGATTACGTAACTGAAAGGTGGCTGGGCCATGTGGAATCACTATGGCAACTAGGGCCCGAGAACTAACAATCATGTTGAGGGGATGGCATGCTAAACTAGCCAAACTGTATCACTACCACCCCAGTATCTACAAGTTTATTGACTTGATAAAAGCAGAGAAGGCATTCATAGAAACCACAATCCTTCAGATCAGAAACAAGGGAAAGATGCCACCTTGAAAGAAAAAATGTAGGCCATGGAGGAGAGGTTAGAGAGGGAAAAAGGTAAAATTAGAGGCGGGTGACATGATGCCTGTTCAATATGTTGATGCTGTGTCCCATCTTGTAGGACTATAAAACGTGTGTTTGTTCTGAAATACATGTACATGTATTTATGTATTTTTTATCTTGTAATATAAATATATTCTTGTATTCAAAATTAAGTGAATAAAATCAGTTTTTCTTCCAAATTACACTATACATGTACATGACGCTGTGTCCCATCTTGTAGGACTATAAAACGTGTATTTATTCTGAAATATTTATGTATTTTTTATCTTGTAATATAAATATATTCTTGTATTCAAAATTAAGTGAACAAAATCAATTTTTCTTCCAAATGATACTATACATGTGCATGGACATGACGCTGTGTCCCATCTTGTAGGACTATAAAACGTGTGTTCATCTGAAATATTTATGTATTTTTAGCTCATCTTGACAAAGTCAAGCTGAGCTAATTTCATCGCTCTCCGTCCGTTGTCCGTCTGCCTGTCGTCCGTCAACACCATGTTGTGGTCTTCTCCTCCAAAGCCACTAGGCCAATTTAATTGAAAGTTTGTGTGAGTGATGGTCTCGAAGGGGGCAATGCATCTTTGTTCAACTCAACATGCTCAGCCCCATTGGGAGGGAGTGGGGGAAAAATGCTCCAAAAATATTGTTAAAAATCTTCTCATGAACCAGTCTGTACAATGACTTGATATATGCTTTGGAGCTTCCTTTTGAGGTGTAGAATCAAGTTTGTTCAAACGAAGTTTGTGAAGCAACATTTGGCTTTGTAATGGGAGGGGTAAGATTTTTGGGCCCACCCAAAATTTCTGTTTTCTGAACCGATGGTCCGGTTTGAACCAAATTTGGTATGTAGTATTATTGGGTCATGAGTACTTGAAACATGCAAAAAAAAAAAAATTCCCGCATCCCCATGGTAAATATTTTGAAATGCCTATATTTCCAAAACCACGCAGAACAGAGAGCTCTTATTTGGTATGCAGTATCCTTAGAACCAGTAGAATTGAATGGTAAAAAAAATTGCCATCGGTTATGTTAAGATGTTCTGTAATGGGCATTGAAAAAAATGCTGAGTCAGCATATTTGCAAAAATTTAAAAAAATCTTTTGGGCATCATGGCAAGCAAGGACAACTCAGAGACAAATAATTTGTTGATATTGGGCTACACCACACCTTTTATTAACAATATATCAAAACCTTTAAATAACAGTGTAGCCAAGATTACATGTTTGTCACAATATGCCTGAACAAATTTTACCCTATTTACACATGTACATAACCAATATGCAACAACCCTCCCATTTCATGACATCCATTGGCGGATATAAAACGCCAGGAGGATGGCGGGGAGGAGGTGGTGAATAAACTTTTTAACTTTGATGCAGCTGAAAATTCAAATGAGAATGACCCATCACTGATCGCGATGGGAGAAAATTGGACGTATCACCCATAATTGTCCGCGCTATTCACAAACGGTCATGGAGTAAGAGAGAGTCTGTGAAGCCTGTGGATTAAGGGTGGCCAAGTTCACATACTCCCCAGCCCAAATCTGAGCTTTAACGCGAGGTGGCACAGCCGCAGTGAGCGGAGTGCTAGAGGAAATGAATTGAGCTGCAGGCCCCACCCTGGGTGGGAGAGTAGATACTATGTTTGGCGTGTTAGGTATGTTATGTAAAAGAGGAGGCGCTGGATTATCATGTATATGTGTACCTGTCCTGTGATGAATAGCCTGCTCAATGGCGCTAGAGATACAACCGGGAAGGCCTGGAGAAGACAGCATATCGCTACTGATGTTAATAGTGATGGGGATCCCCGAAGCAGCAGTTGAAACCACTGCAGGCAAAGTTTGAGGCAGTGAAATGTGTGGAATGTCCGGAAAAGGTAGAGTGGAGGGAACAGTCTGGTGTGAGGTGCCGGAAACAATGTCTGGTAGTCCAGGATGAATGTTCGAAGGTTGCGGATATGGAATGTCACGAGATGTTGAACTAATGGGTGGTCCAGAACTCTGATGTTGAGACACAAAGCAGAAGTCTGAGAAGTCTGAAACAGGGTTAGAAGTATGCTGTGGTATGCTCCAAGGTGGCACTCCTGGCACATAACTGGAAGGTGCAAACACATCAAGTCCTTGCGGTGAAGAGGTCTGCTGTGATGACGACAACATATTGTGTGACACATAACTGGTGGGTGCAAACACATCAAGTCCTTGCGGTAAAGAAGTCTGCTGTGATGACGACAACGTATTGTGTGACACAGGGAAGTTTGTAGAAGAGTTGTGTGATGGAACATGTGGCACACGAGAAGCCACCGCGGCAGTGTCTGACGCACATATGGATGTGTTAGAATGCACAGATGTATAAGTGGGTCTGCATGGCAGCAGAGTGTCAATTGGCCTAGCCAGAGAAAGAGTCGTTATTTCTGCATGTCCATGGAAATAGCGGACGACACAGTTCTTGTCCTCCGAGGAGACCTAAGTTGTTGAGTAAGTGATTGAGAAGCTGATGGCAACATAGCACTGTCTATAGATGACACTGAAGGAGAGTCACGAGGTTCCTGTATGCGCACAGTCCTGGTACGCCGAATTTGAGAATTGGCAGGGTCTGCAAGTGTGATCATGCCACCGTCAGTGTCAGAGTTGGTGAAATGGTTAGGCGCCACTGGGGGCGGAGATCCAACTAATGCTAGAGGAGGTGGAGATAGAGTCTTGTCTTGCACGGCAGCTCTGCGCCTGCGCTTGGAAGGTGCATATAATGTAGATAAACCATCCGACAATGGATTCTTCTTTTTCCTAGGCATGGCTGAAAAAGAAATCAGAAGCGAAGCAAAACTAGAAAAAAAAACAACAAAAAAAAAAAAAACCATGGAGGCAAATAGACACTGAGATGCCAAATAATAGTGATGGCCGAAGAAGCCAAAATTGATTGAGTGTGGACAAATGATTAATAGGGCCCTCAAGATGATTCGGCACCTCAGAATAATTGATGAGAAGGGCACAAAATTTGACTATGCACCGGGAAAAATGATAGCAGGTCAGTCACAAGCACTGAGGACTGATAAGGACATAATCCCACGAATCAGAACGGATAGCGACCTGCTAAGCGAAACCAGTTATTTTGAGCCCTAGCTGGGAGAGGATCAACGATCATGACAGAGAGCTACTCCACCAGGCACGGGTATAAGTGTCCATGCAAAAGAGGGAAAGGTAGTGTAAACAATGGCTCCCCCCACGCATGCGAACTGGGGAAAAATTTATTACAGAATTTAACATGCACCCTGAGACCAAATACAGCCCCCCCCCCCCCCCCCCCCCCCCCCCCACACACACACACACACACATATAATATCACCCCGGCAGAGAAAAAGCAGTCACAGTGACCGGACCCGCAAAAATGACTGCCGTCACTCCCCCATATAAGCATGCAGGCCGGCAACCGGCAGGGGAGGCCAACATTAGAAAAATAAATATTATCAGACATGAGAAGCGGGTCCTAATATTAATAACGCCCTGGTGGGAGCAGATAAAAAGCGACGGGACCCGCACAGTAGGACTGGCGTCACTCCCCTAGATAAGCATGCAGGCCGGGAACTGGCAGGGGAGGCCAAAAATGTAAAATAAAATTTAATAAATAAGACATGGTGGGTCCCAACAGGGCGTGAGAAGAGTATACAGGAGACCCACCGGGTGGAGTAGCCTCGGGAAAAAAGTATACAGGAAACAGTGTGATGTGATACCGTAATATACTACTGATAAGAATAATTATATAATACCGTCGCCGTAACGAACAGCTGCAGCAAGGTGGACACCACCTGAGACGTCCGACAATTGGCGACAAACTGCAAAAGTGATCAAGAAATGCAGAATAGCACCACGGATACCTCGGACGTATTTTACCAAACCACGGTTGTCAAAGTGAACACCGTCAACAAGAAAATGAAGAACGGCCTTTTCTAAACGCGCCTGCCCATAGAAATAACATCCAGGAGTGACCTCAAAAAAATGACCTAGCATAGTATTTACTAACGCAATAGCCTCATTGTAAGTGGCAACCGTAAGACCGGGAAGTGTACCGGACGGCGAGAAACGACGGAACGACAAAACAGGTGATTGATGTAAATTCCTAACACCCCGGTCTCAAGCCGAAGGCTCGATGCTAAATCATAAATTTTGGCTGCCACGACCTCAGGACGCAACGAACACAGGTCATTGAATGACCGTCATTCGCACCAATCTGTAGCAAAACCAAATGGGGCCGAAACTGCTTAACAGCGCGACGAGCAGAAACGGACAAACGTATCCACCGAAGCCCCACTCTGACCCAAGAACTCGACACGAACCCGGCGACCTTGATGTTGCTGGAGACGAAGAACGTCGGAAAAATCAAAATGGCGTGGAAAGTGCCTGGTGCCAATACCCCCGAATAAATATGAGCCAGCACGTTGAATAAAAGAATGCCCAATGACAAGAACACGAAGCATAATGCGAGTAATGATACAGAGGCACGATAATGAATAAATATAGGTATATACACTTACCTCAGAGTAAAGCAGTATACGAGGATACGGTGAGCAGGAACAGATGTGAGGTAAACTGAATCGCAAAAATTAATAAACTTTTTAACTTTGATGCAGCTGAAAATTCAATTGAGAATGACCCATCACTGATCGCGATGGGAGAAAATTGGACGTATCACCCATAATTGTCCACGCTATTGACCAGTAATTAAAGCACACTACATAGACAAAAGGAATTATGAAACTCAGATATGATAACCTTGCGTGTGACAACACACACGTGCAGGTGTTACGTACAGCTGTGTACAAATTAAACAATACTGTGAGGTTGATGAAAAGAACCGCACAGCTGTACGCAAGTTAAATGACAACTCCTAGCTCTGATGCACAAATCTGGATGACCTGACTGTCATCCCCACATTTCTCCAGAACCAATCATCAGAATCTTTTGATATTCGGTACACAGCATTCATAGGGATGTCAGATACAAGTTTGTTAAAATAAAGCCCATTGGTTCATATTTGGGCCCAATATAGGAGCCCGAAGTTTTTACATAGGGTAATATGGGGAATATTTTTTTAAAATCTTCTTCAGAACCACCAGTCAGAATCTTTTAATGTTTGATATACATCATTGGTAGGAGGGTCATATTCAAAATTGTTCAAACCAAGTCCCTAGGTTAATATTTGGGCTTCCTACGGAAGCCCAAATTTTAACTTTGTTCAATATGGGGGATAATTTTTAAAAATCTTCTTCAGATCCACTAGGCAGAATGCTTTCATATTGAGTATGCAACATCTCTAGGGGTGTCAGATTCAAGTTTGTTCAATTCAAGAGTCTGGGTTAATATTTGGGCTCCATATGGGAACCTGAAATTTAACTTAGTACAATATGAGGGAATTTCTTCAAAAATCCTCTTCTTCAGACCCACTGGTCAGAAAGCTCTCATATTTGGTATACAACATCTCTTGGGGGTCAGATTCAAGTTTCTTCAAATCGGATCCATAGGGTAATATTTGGGCTCGCTGTGGTAGCCCAAATTTTAACTTAGTGCAATATGAAGTAATTTCTTTAAAATTTCTCTTCTCTAGATCCAACAGTCAGAATGCTTTCATATTTGGTACACAACATCTCTAGGGAGGTCAGATTCAACTGTGTTCAAATGAAGAGCCTGGGTTAATATTTGGGCTCCATATGGGTTGCCGGAATTGGCCATTTTGCTGAAGATTAAAAATTTTGTATTCAGTACCCTCTAGAGGTGTGTAACTAAGATTAATCCACACAGATTGTATCAAGTGGCTTCATAGGGGAGCTCTACATTTTACATTATGATCAACTGAAGAAAAGGCATGATGCCTGCATTATTTTTGTCACTCCTGAGGGACTCAAGGATTGACAGTGTAGCCTATGGAGATGGATTGCTTAATGTAGATTCATCCTTGGACTCTGTTTATATTGTGTTCTGTTCAAGATGAGCGCTTCAGGCCCCGTGGGGTCTCTTGTTTATCTTGTAATGGAAATATATTCTTGTATTCAAAATTAAGTGAATAAAATCAATTTTTCTTCCAAATGATGTGTTATGATCCAAAATTTAATTTAGTGAAAAAAATCAATTTTTCAGTCACAATAATAATACCTTGAAGTGACTATAACCAAAATAGCATACAAATTTTTGCATTGAAAAATTCTGGTGCAATTGCACTCCCAAGCAATATGAGGAGGGCAATTGTTTTGCACTCCTACATTTTCTAGATTGCCAGGTCTGATATACCGGTAGCCAAACTCGCTAAACAATATATAATTTGGGTACAATTACATTATTTATGTACAGCACTTTGGCTGTTTCAAGTTGACAACCATGCATAAATATGATTGAGGGCATTTTTAGCTCATCTTGACAAAGTCAAGCTGAGCTAATCTCATCGCTTCCCGTCCGTCGTCCGTCGTCCGTCTTCTGTCGTCCGTCGTCCGTCGTCCGTCAACACCATGTTTTGGTCTTCTCCTCCAAAGCCACTGGGCCAATTCAAGTGAAAGTTTGTGTGAGTGATGGTCCCAAAGGGGCATTTCATTTTTGTTCAACTCAGCATGCCCAGCCCCATAGGGAGGGAGTGGGGGAAAATGCTCCAAAATATTTTTAAAATCTTTTTCTCAAGAACCAGTGTGTACAATGACTTGATATTTGCTATGGAGCTTCCATATGAGGTGTAGAATCAAGTTTGTTCAAACGAAGTTCGTGAAGTAATATTTGGCTTTGTAATAGGAGGGGTAAGATTTTTGGCCCCGCCCAAAATTTCTATTTTCTGAACCGATGGTCCGGTATGAACCAAATTTGGTTTGTGGTAGTATTGGGTCATAAGTACTTGACCCATGCAAAAAAAAAAATTCCCGCATCCCCATGGGAACCCTGGGAGCTAAAAATAGAAATATTTTCAAACGCCCATATTTCCCAAACCCCACGGAACAGAGAGCTTTTATTTGGTATGAAGCATCCTTATGGCCAGTAGAATTGAATGGTAAAAAAAAATTGCCATCGGTTGTGTTAGGGTGTTCTGTAATGGGCATCGAAAAAATGCTGAGTCAGCATATTTGCAAAAATTTTAAAAAATCTTTTCTCCAGAACCAATCATCAGAATCTTTTGATATTTGGTATACAGCATTCATAGGGGGGTCAGATAAAAGTTCGTTGAAATAAAGCTCATTGGTTCATATTTGGGCTCTCTACAGGAGCCCGAAGTTTTAACATAGGGTAATATGGGGAATATTCTTTAAAAATCTTCTTCTTCAGAACCACCAGTCAGAATCTTTTAATATTTGGTATACATCATTGTTGTGAGGGTCAGATTCTAGATTGTTCAAACCAAGTCCCTAGGTTATTATTTGGGCTTCCTATGGAAGCCCAAATTTTATCTTTGTTCAATATGGAGGGTAATTTAAAAAAATCTTCTTCTTCAGATCCATCAGTCAGAATGCTTTGATATTTGGTATGCAACATCTCTATGGGGGTCAGATTCAAGTTTGTTCAAATCAGATCCCTAGGTATATATTTGGGCTCACTATGGTAGCCCAAATTTTTACTTAGTGCAATAGGGGGCGCGGTGGCTCAGTTGGTAGTGGTGCAGGCTGCAAGCCGAGAGGTCCTCGGTTCGAATCCCACCTGCGGCAACCGCGTTGTGTCCTTAGGCAAGACACTTCACCCCGATTGCCTACATGGGGGCACGATGACGCTGTGTACTGAGGCGTACTGCACGTCGATGGTGCGCATGTCTTCAACCAATCTAACCCTGCCTGTGCTGCGGTGCAGAGTTCAGAGTTACGATGTTGGAGAGCTGACAGCTGCTCGTCGTTGCTCGGTGGTTCTCTCCGGGTACTCCGGCTTCCTCCACCCGTAAAACTGTCACGGTCACGATTAGCCATTGTGCATAAGTATGTGACCTTAAACACCAATAAATAAATAAATAAATATACTTACAGTTAAAACTAGAAGTCCTGTCACGAATAGTGCGCTTATCTAGGCTTAATTGCGCGTTGGAATTGCGCGCAATTGCCATATCGAATGACATCCAAAGCACGGCAGGTTCTCCTGGTTACCTATACCAAACACATGCAATGTTTCTGCCAATGGACCTCCGGGTTACCCGGAGGTCCATTGGCTGAAACATTGCTTGTGCACAGGCCATATATACAGAATTTGATAGCTTTACTTGGGCTATAACGCGTACATTAACGCGCATATCAACGTGCTATTTGTGCGCATTTAATGACAGGACTTCTAGTTTTAACTGTAGTGCAATATGAGAAAATTTCTTTAAAAATCTTCTTCTTCCGATCCACCAGTCGGAATGCTTTTATATTTGGTATACAACATCTCTAGTGGGGTCAGATTCCAGGTTGTTCAACTCGAGTGCCTAGGGTAATATTTGGGCTCCAATGGGAACATGAAATTTAACTTAGTACAAAATGAGGGAATTTCTTCAAAAATCATCTTCTTCACATTCACTTGTTAGAATGCTTTCACATTTGGTATACAACATCTCTAGGGGGGTCAGATTCAAGTTTGTTCAAATCGGATCCATAGGTCAATATTTGGGCTCGCTATGGTAGCCCAAATTTGAACTTAGTGCAATTCAAAGAAAATTTCTTTACAATTTCTCTTCTTCAGATCCAACAGTCAGAATGCTTTCATATTCGGTACACAACATCTCTAGGGAAGTCAGATTTAACTGTGTTCAAATCAAGAGCCTGGGTTAATATTTGAGCTCTCTATGGGAGCCGGAATTGGCCATTTTGCTGAAGAATTAAAAATTTTGTATTCAGTACCCTCTAGAGGTACTAAGATTAATCCACATAGGTTGTATCAAGGGGCTTCATAAGGGAGCTCTACATTTTACTTATGATCAACTGAAGAAAAGGCATGATGCCTAGATTATTTTTGTCACTCCTGGCGGACTCAAGGATTGACAGTGTAGCCTATGGAGATGGCTTGCTTAATGTAGACTCATTCTTGGACTCTGTTTAAATTGTGTTCTGTACAAGATGAGCGCTTCAGGCCCCGTGGGGCCTCTTGTATCTTGTGGACATTATGTCCATCCACACATATTCACTAAGGGCATTTGATCCTAAGGGCATTTTGTCCAAGGGCATTACCTGTACCTGTATATTCAAGGACATTTTTCCCCAAGGATATTTTGTATGCCTACATGTACCTATGAGGAAGTTTAGGAAAAATTTTCTAAGGATACATGGAGTCTAGTTCATGGTGGGGAAAATCTTCAGTCGCTAACTTTCACTTGTGTTTTCACAAGTCTATAAATAATTGAATAGGTAAGTGTAATGCATGAGAACATGAAAGGATTAATGAATGTTACATGGTTGCTATGCTATATCCTTGATGAGAAATTGAAATCAATATCCCATTGGAGCCTTTTTTTAGTATTCCGTAATCTTTATTTGTAATATAAGCCCAGTGGTGTTGTTGGAAGGAAATTTTATGCATGCATTGTTGAAACAATTAGATACTGAACAAGTTATGTGAAGACACATGCAATAGAATATTGAAGAACGTAGTTTTACATTTTTCCTTAAAAATCACTTCTCAGCATTATGCCACTTTTGGATACAGGCCTGCAAATAACCCACGAACAATCATTTACACGCACATGTATATTAAGTGTAGGGAGGCATGAAACAACAAGACACCATTGATTCTTGAACCCAAACAATTACTGTGGATACATGTATAATAATGTTCAACAAGTCATTCGATTAATTTTATGACGTTGCAGTTCAGGGTCATCACAAGTCATTGATAATTGAGATAATCTCTTTGTTCTGTATATGATAAGTACTTCAGCTACTTAATTGGACAAACATTTTGATTGTAGGTAATCAAAGCATTCTTCCGAAGTTGACTCTCTCAAGAAAATAATGTATAACTGGTGATTAGAACAGCCACAGATAAGTCTTCCGATTTTGAGCAAGCTGTTGCTTTGGCGTGCCATTGCCCCTGTGCTTTTTACTTTGTGGGAGTTGACAACAGCATGCCTTGGTTCCACCTAGCAAGCAATTAACCCTTACCAACACACCGGGAAGTAAGTGGCCAGACAAGGACAATGTCAGGTACAAAAAGGCCAATGTCTGACTGAGGTTTAAAACAATCAGTCAAAATGTCTGATGCCAAAATTATCAATGAAGTTCAGTGATCAGAACATTATGCATGCTGGAAATCATGTTCATAACTAGCAAGCCTAAAATTAATGATTATTGCGATTTCTGGTCCTGGCAAGTTGGGAAGTGTGAAGAAAGTGACTGTACAGCTCATCAGTATTAACAGCATGTGAAGGAATATGATTTGATATAGCCATACATGTATCTAAATTATGTCTGAAGGGTAATTCAGTTCCAATTCAGAATGAAACCAATCACACCTTGTTTGGCAGGGCTCATTGAGCCCTGCCAAACAAGGTATGGTTGGATGAATTCTGAGCAGTTTTAAGATGAAGGTACATGTACACCCAAAACACATTATTTTGAATACTCAAACTCCATTTTGTAATATGTCAGATATCATTCTTACATGTAAATGACAGACATAATTCATTTGGGGTCTGACATTTTGTCTGGAAGTGCAATGAAAATTATTTTCAGGCATGCTTACCAAACAAATCGGTTGCATCCACTGTGTAATATCCAAATTGTGCTGTAGAAAACAAAAAAAATTCTACAAAACGATATCGTGATCCCCTCAATGAGCTCATTCCATTGAAGGGTCACATGATATGGTTTTGTGGAAAAATTTTTTAGTTTATAGGATTGGGTGAAAAAAATTCTAGTAACTAAAATTTTTATATCATGTGTTTTCTGTGAAGGGTTAAAATCTATTTATGGGAAATTGGCCAAATAATACAATGCGTGCACGAAAATGTGAAAATACACCCTGAATTGTGCAGCGGGAATTTGTGCCGTGTCACAACAGTAGTGAGCTTCAGTTCAAATGGTAGCAAGCAGAATACATGTACAGTTAAAACTAGAAGTCCTGTCACGAACTGTGCGCTTATCTAGGCTTAATTGCGCGTATGAATTGCGCGCAATTGCCATATAGAATGGCGGCATACAGAGCACTCCCGGTACTCCTGGTTACTCATAGCAAATGCAGGCAATGTTTCTGCCAATGGAGATCCATTGGCTGAAACTTGGCTTGTGCACAGGCCATATGTACAGAATTTGCTTGCCTCACTATGGTCATAACGCATAGATTAACGTGCAGATGAAGGTGCTTTTTGTGTGCATTTCAAGACAGGACTTCTAGTTTTAACTGTACATGTAAGCACACCTATTTTTAAAATCAAAAATGCTCATACATGTATAGCATGATCTAGAGCGTATTTTTTTCAAAACTGGCAAGAGCACATGAATATTGAAGTGTTGGTCAAGTATATTTGTAAACGAGATTGGTAAAGTTCATTTGCGTCCAGGGCAAAATTTGTAATTCTCTTTGACAAAACACCATCAGACAAAAGCTCTCCCCACCCTCCACGAAAGCCATCAATCCCCATCAATTCACATTATGAAATACAAATAACAGTAACATAAAGTGGGATAACATTGTATTTTTCAATAGTAATTGCACTTATGTTTACATTTTTAGCTCACCTGACTGCTAGTCAGTTGGAGCTATTGCCATCACTTGGCGTGCAGCGTCTGTCGTCCATTAACTTTTGCAAACTTGACTTCATCACAACCACTAGGTCAAATTTAAACATATATTGCATAGACCATCTATGGAGTATACCCTTTCTATTTTGTTCAAATGAAGCAGCTGCCATATTCGGGCTCTGGTTAATGCCCCAGAAGCTTAAAAATCCTTAAAAATCTTCTCACGAACCACAAGAGGGAATGCCTTGATATTTGGTGTGGAACATCCTTTGGTGTTGAAGATTAAAGTTTGTTCAGGGGAAGTTGTTAGGTTAATATTTGGGCTCTCTGTGGGGGCATATCCATTTTGGGCTCTGCCCTAAATTTCTTTTTTAAGAGCCGGTGGGGTGGGCCAATTTCAACCAAATTTGGCATGTAGTGTAAGTGGGTCCTAAGTAATTGATTGATGCCAGAAATGTTTTTTTTCACTCCTGTGGCAACCCCAGGGGCTTAAATTCCCTTAAAACAGAAAAAAATTCAAAAGTCCACATTTCCTAAACCACACGGAACAGAGAACTGTTATTTGGTATGAAGCATCCTTAGGACCTGTAGAAAAGGGTTGGTTAAAAAAATTGCTGCTGGTTTTATCAGGGTGCCCGGTGGAGGGTATTGAAAAAATGATGAGTCAGCATTTTTGCAGTAAGATTTCCCTGTACAAATTGTTAGAGTTTCCAATTTTATCTCTTCAATCAAACACCTATCTGTCAGACACTCATGTTATTGTTTTGTTTAGCTGCAGAGAATGAAATCCTTTTTAACCCTCTTCCATAAGTGGCAGAGGAAAAATTGATCTGATTCCTGTATGAATATCTTTAATTTAACCCTCTCAAGACTTCAGTGTGTTTTCTAAAGATTTTATTTCATGTTGAACCCTTTCAATGTTGTGCACATATATGTTTTTATTCTGGTTTCTTGTAAACATTTATCAGATTCCTGTAGGAATGTCTTTATTTTAACCCTCTCAAGACTTCAATGTAGGTTTCCTGAATTTTATTGATGCATTTTATCAAACCTTTTCAATGCTGTGCACATATATGTTTTTGGGGGGTTCTTGGAAAAAATTTCTCTGATTCTTGTATGAATATCTTTAATTTAACCCCCACAAGACTTCAGTGTGGGTTCCAAAGATTTTATTTCATGTAATACTTGTCACAAAAACCTATTTCTGATTTCTTTAAAAATATTTTACTCCCCAAAATAAGCCTCCATAAATTCTCTTTCTGTTTTGTTTATTTTTGATGCTTGAACAATTTTGACACATACTTGAATTTACTGGTGGCAGTAAAATTCTGTTTCTCTAGTTTGAAATTTTTCTTATTCTTTAAAACCGCTGAGCCAAATTCATTCATTTATGGCATAGACCATCTTTGGAGTAAACCTTTTCTCCTTTGTTCAAATGAAGCAGCTGCCATCTTCAGGCTGGTAGAATTTATTTTTCTGATTTTTCCCCCCAAAATTACTATATCCCTTGGTGGGGTGCAGGCCTGATAATAAGCAGTCTGACATTTGCTAAAATGAGGTCCCCAGAGGGTGAATTTGATGATGCTATCCCATACAATGGGTCAGTTTATCTTCTAGGTACCTCTTTCTGTTCAGTTTTGAGACCCTGATTCAGATTGAGGTTCACAGAGGGTAAATTTAGTGATACTACCCTGCTATGTAGGGTAGCATCACTAAATTCACCCTCTGGGATCTCATTTTGCAGATGACAGTCTGCTTATTTTCTGGCTTGGTGGGGTGGGGTTAATGCTCCATAAGCCTAAAATGCGTTAAAAATCCTCTTTTTGTCTGGCTGTTTTTTTTTAGCTCATCTTGACAAAGTCAAGCTGAGCTAATCTCATCGCTCTCCGTCCGTCGTCCGTCAACACCATCTTTTGGTCTTCTCCAAAGCCACTGGGCCAATTCAAGTGAAAGTTTGTGCGAGTGATGGTCCCAAAGGGGCATTGCATTTTTGTTCAACTCAGCATGCTCAGCCCCATAGGGAGGGAGTGGGGGAAAATGCTCCAAAATATTTTTAAAATCTTCTTCTCATGAACCAGTGTGTACAATGACTTGATATTTTCTATGGAGCTTCCTTTTGAGGTGTAGAATCAAGTTTTGTTCAAACAAAGTTCGTGAAGCAATATTTGGCTTTGTAATGGGAGGGGTAAGATTTTTGGCCCCACCAAAAATTTCTATTTCAAGAACTGGTGGGCCAACTTCATCCAAATTTGGCATGTCATTTAGATGAGTCCTAAGTAAATGATTGATGCCTAAAAAAAAAAATTTTCTCAGCCCTGTGACAACCCCAGGGACTAAAAACAAAAAAATTCAAAAGCCCATATATCCCAAACCAGAAGGAACAGAGAACTGGTATTTGCTATGAAACATCCTTAGGACCAGAAGAAGGGATTTGTTAAAAAAGGCCACCAGTTCAATCAGGGTGCCCTGTAGAGGGTATTGAAAAAATGATGAGTCAGCATTTTTGCAGTAGTTTCATCCTGGAGAAATTTTTCATTCATAGAAGTTTTTGATTGACATGTTGTTCTTAAATTAACAAAAATTCTGTTGTGAACAGTTTATCTTGTTATTCCAATCTGTTCCAAACTGTCAATTCTGTGGGACTTTTGTTTGTTTTAGAAAGATTTTTATTTATGTTGAATGAACCATTTCAATGCTGGAAAACATCTGATACCTGTATGCATGTCTTTAATTTAACCCTCTCAAGACTGCAGTGTGGGTTCCAAAGATTTTTATTGATGCCACGAACAAACAAAAAACCCTTCCAGTACTGTAGGTGTGTTTTTTTCTGGTTCCTTGGAAAAAAATTTATCTGATTCCTGTCTGAACATCTTTAATTTAACCCTCTCATGACTTCAGCGTGTATTTTTCCAAAGATTGTTTTCTCTCATGATGGACTCTCCTCCACTGTGCAAATACAAGTTATTTCATGTTGAATGAACCCTTTCTATGCTGGAAAACATTTATCTGATTCCTGTGTGCATGTCTTCAATTTAACCCTCTCAAGACTGCAGGTCTGTAGCAGGGAGTTCCAAAGATTATTATTGATACCATGAACAAACAATTTTTAGCTCATCTTGACAAAGTCATGCTGAGCTAATCTCATCCCTTTCCATCTGTCTTCCCTCGTCCGTCCGTTAACACCATGTTTTATCTTCTCCTCCAAAGCCACTGGGCCAGTTCAAGTGAAAGTTTGTGTGAGTGATGGTCCCAAAGGGGCATTGCATTTTTGTTCAACACAACTTTGGCTTTGTAATGGGAGGGGTAAGATTTTTGGCCCCGCCCAAAATTTCTATTTTCTGAACCGTTGGTCCGGTTTGAACCAAATTTGGTATGTGGCATTATTGGGTCATAAGTACTTGACACATGCCACAAAAAAAATTTTTGCATCCCCCATGGGAACCATGGGAGCTAAAAATAGAAATATTTTCAACCGCCCATATTTCCAAAACCACACAGAACAGAGAGCTGTTATTTGGTATGAAGTATCCTTAGGACCAGTAGAATTAAATGGTAAAAAAAAAATGGCATTGGTTTTGTTAGGGTGTTCTGTAATGGGCATCGAAAAAAATGCGGAGTCAGCATATTTGCAAAAATTTAAAAAAATCTTTTCTCCAGTACCAATCATAAGAATCTTTTGATATTCGGCATACAGCACTCATAGGGGGGTCAGATACAAGTTTGTTAAAATAAAGCACATTGGTTCATATTTGGGTTCAATATAGGAGACCAAATTTTTAACACAGGGTAATATGGGGAATATTCTTTAAAAATCTTTCTTCTTCAGAACCACCAGTCAGAATCTTTTAATGTTTAGTATACATCATTGATATGAGGGTCAGATTCAAGAATGTTCAAACCAAGACCCTAGGTTAATATTTGGGCTTCCTACGGAAGCCCAAATTTGAACTTTGTTTAATATGGGGGATAATTTTTAAAAATCTTCTTCTTCAGATCAACCAGGCAGAATGCTTTCGTATTTGGTATGCAACATCTCTGGGGGGGTCAGATTCAAGTTTGTTCAAATCAGATCCCTAGGTATATATTTGAGCTCGCTATGGTAGCCCAAATTTTTACTTAGTGCGATATCAGGAAATTTTCTTTAAAAATATTCTTCTTGAACAGATCCATCAGCTGGAATGCTTTCATATTTGGTATACAACATCTCTTGGGGGTCAGATTCAAGTTTGTTCAATTTGAGTTCCTGGGTTAATATTTGGGCTCCATATGGGAACCTGAAATTTAACTTAATACAATATGAGGGAATTTCTTCAAAAATCTTCTTCTTCAGATCCACTAGTCAGCATGCTTTCATATTTGGTATACAACATCTCTAGGGGGGTCAGATTCAAGTTTGTTCAAATCGGATCCATAGGTTAATATTTGGGCTTGCCATGGTAGCCCAAATTTTAACTTAGTGCAATATGAAGAAATTTCTTTAAAATTTCTCTTCTTCAGATCCAACAGTCAGAATGCCTTCATATTTGGTTCACAACATCTTTAGAGAAGTCAGATTCAACTGTGTTCAAATCGAGAGCCTGGGTTAATATTTGGGCTCCCTTTGGGAGCCGGAATTGGCCATGTTGCTGAAGAATTACAGTACGTCCAGAGTGTATAGCGTCTCATCCACTCGGCATGCACGTGGGGGCGGGTGATTTTACCTAAATTGAGTCTGTGGAACACTGTGTCGACTTTTACACACTGCGGTTGCTGTGCGTAAAAGATTAGCTGCTCAAATCCAAGGTGATAAACAGTAGCGACGGCTTATTCATGCTGTTGATTGAAGTGGCTCAGTGTTTCACTGAGTACATGTCATTTAAATAAATCTTGTATATTTGAGTTTGATGAATTGATTTGAGGACTTAGCCATTTAATAGCTTGTTATTTATTATTGAAAATTGATCCTGTGCTCGGTGACAATTAAATTAAAACCTGCGTGAATAAATCTACTAACAGAATAAAGGATGGCATGATGTTGAAAACAAATTTAATTTGACAATCAACAGTAGGGCCCCCCACCCCACCAACCCATTTCCTCCGGTAGACTCTGATGCGACGATGTCAAGGTAGGTAACATCAAATCGGGAATATATAAGAATTAGATATTGCCAATGAACCTCCCACTATTTTCTGGTTCCATTGTAACTCAACCCAGACAATTTTCGCAGTTTTGGTCAGTCCCAAATGTCACATTACTGGGACCGAGTTGCCCCGATAGCAACAAAACTCACAAGGATGTTCAATAAAAATAAATTTAGAGCCACTTTTCACAGATTCGACGGTTTTTTTCATCAAATGTATTGTCTTAAAAATACATGCGGGCCTACACATCGAGACAAACGTCGTTGTACACTGTGATGTAGGTACCAGAAAATCTAAATAACTCGCACATCATCTCCCGTATTATTCTACTAGCCTACTCATATACTTTAAATGTTGACACTCGGAAGCGAAAAAGCGACAAAAGACGTACATGTGGGAATAGGGAGGCGGTTGGAACCACAGAAGTAACCAAAGTCTTCTCACATGAAACCGCAACAAATCAGCGGTCGGCCAAAGTGTTAGTAATAAAATAATATTGTCTTTACTATAGACAGTAAAACCTGTCTTGAGAGACCACCTGTCTTGAGAGACCACATCTGCCAGGCACCGATTGATTTTACTCTATAATGGACCTGCTATGGGAGACCACCTGTCTTGAGAGACCACTGTGACCGAATGGAATGGTTTAACGCGCCGAAGGCGCGCAGGGACGGTATGGGGAGCAAGCCCCTTTCGACCCTCATTGGCTGTAAATGATTAATTTCCACATGACTACTCGTGTTGAAGGAGGAACAGGTTCAGGTACTCGGTAGGTGTCACCGGTTGCAGTGTGAAGGTCTCTTTGACTGATGTCGGTTGAACCCTCGGGTGAGGATCAGTGTGAGAGGTTGGATCCTCTCACAAAGGTACTACCTCTCCCCGAGGGTGCAGTCGATTTGGATTTTCAGGCAAGTATAGTCTGCCACTTCGGAGATGATGTTGAGCGATGGCCATCACTGGCAAGTATAATCTGCCTCAGGCTGTCTGTATTTGGTAGGATGTCTTTGAAGGAAACAACAACGAACCCTTTCGGGGACCACCAAGAAGAAGACCCGAACTTCCCTGGTTCCGGGGCAGGCCTGCATTGTAATCCTAATGGGTTGGGACAAAAAGATGCGCAATGCACTTACAAAAAGGGTCCGAGGCGGGACGCAGGACCAATGCTCGCCTCCCTTAAAGTGGTCAACCACTTTTAGGGATGGAGTGGAGGATGTACAGGAACCATGGGGGTTACCATTTCTGTAACGGTTGGACTGTCCATAGCGGTTATTGGGGTGCTGGTCAAAAAGCATCTTCTGTGTACCTGCTTAAAAGAAGAAGGCAGAATTAGTTTTCATTAGAATATGTAGAAATAAAAAGATAAAAGTAGCACATTATGTTTTAATTATGATCACAGTTAAGCTGTTGATCTGCCTGTTAGATCACCTTCTTAGGATGATGGTGAGTTTGTAGCGGGAGGGTAACAGGTTTAGACACTAAACCACACCCGAGGGTGTTTCTGTTATTCCCTTTGCTGGTTTCGACCATATTTTGATTAGTTTGAGCTTATTAAACACTGCAAATCCCAATTAAACACTGCAAATCCCTCCTCCAGCCAGGGAGGCCAAGCCCACACAAAACGCTCTCGCTTGGTATCGCGAGCGTCCTGTGTGGGCCGAGCCCCCAGGCCGGAAATGAGATCTACAGTATCCAATCGTGATGTAATATTAGTGAGTCGCTGAAGGCAGCCCTTTCTGGTAGAAGGCCACAGTTAAGCTGTTTTTCTGCCTGTTTATTCACCTTCTCATTCCCTATTTGTTTAGTTCTATAACAATATTTGATCCTGATGTAATTTTACTTGAGTCGTGAAGGCAGCCCTTTCTGGTAGAAGGCCACAGTTAAGCTGTTTTTCTGCCTGTTAGTTCACCTTCTCATTCCCTAGTTTTTTACAAGTGGTCTCAGTTTTGATTGCAATTTTTGGGCTTTTGTCGGCTTTCGCAAATGGCTCCAAGTTCGGAGATTAGTTCGCTGTTGGCTAACCGGTCATGATTTTTTGTGGCCAGGGTGGCTAGGTGGTCTTTAATGGTGGGGATTCCGGCCCTGTCGTGGAGTGTTTTCTTCGTCTTTGTCTTCTTCTTGTTTTCCACGGGTGTCTCAGTGGTATGCTGCTTTCCCTTCCTCTGGGGTGGACCAGTGTGGGTGGGCCCACAAAAGGTATTACCACTCCCAGGGGTGGGTTTTGTCTTATACTTAACGGTAAGCTGGATGCAGTCACTCTCAACCTGGACATTCCAGTTGAGAAGTGAGCTGGCATTCAGCACCAATAAAGTGTTCTTGATTTTTTCAGGCAGGAAGTCCATGTCTAATTGCTCTTCGCACTCTGAAGTCAGAGGTTTGTCTGACCACTGTGACCTGGTACCAACTTGTATTTTTATGCCATAATGGACCTGTCTTGAGAGACCGCCTCTTTGAAGACTGAGACCATGACAAAAACTTTTTACCTGTTCTGGAATTGGAAAATCCATTGTGGTTATACTAACATAATTAAAAGTATTAAAAGCTCTTAATTGGGTTTCAATTGCTATTCAGTTACATAACTCTTTAAAAATTGAGATGTTTTTATAAGACCCTGTGAAATGAAAAGATTAGGATTATTGCTGAATAAACAATTTCATGCATACCTGAAATGTGACAGATAGGAATAAAAATAAATTTGTGTTTAAAATCTTTTTGTAACAAATTGAAATGGACTGTTATAAAAATTATTAAAATAAATTAGTGTTGAAAATCTTCAATGAAGATTTTCAACACTAATTTATTTTTATAATTTTTATAACAGTCCATTTCAATTTGTTACAAAAACTTTATAAAAAAGAACTAGAAAGTAATTACAAAAATCTATTCTTCTCCATTTCTGAATTTTGTGGTTGGTTATTCACTGACTTGAGAAAACCTGAAACCTGTTATGAGAGACCACATGTCTTGAGAGACCACTTTTGTGTGTCCCAAAGGGCGGTCTCTCAAGACAGGTTCTACTGTAGTACTAAAAAAATTGATAAATTCTACATAAAACTTAATACTTCAACAGTAATTTTGTTTCGTCAATTCACATGACTGGTGGGTCGAGCCACGTGCGGTGCGAAAAAGAGGGGATACAGAAATTTTTCGAACCACGTGTCATGCTGTGAACGAGAAAGTTGACCACAATGTCATGAAAAACTAAGTTTTCTAAAACTTTCTTTCAGATATTTTTCACGAATAAATAGTTGTTACATGCTTTTGATTGTTCTGAGTCCTTTGGAAATGTCTCCCCTCATATTTACCCATCAAATAGAGGTACATGTATACCATGCCAGAATATCAATTCACCCAAAAAAGCCGCCCAGGGACAGAAAATGAAAAACTAATTTCAATCGATTTCTAGCGTGAGAATGCAGACCATTTTTTCACTTGACTCTGCTTTTTTTTCAACACTGCACTAACATTTACAACGATTGTTCGAAAGGTTTCATGGACATCTTTCAAAAATAAATAAATTTTAAGGTTTGTTTAAACAATTTAACACACCCTGCAGGGCACATTTATGATTGGATCACTTGCAAATGTGGCATGCTTGTTTGGGGTGACCACCAGATGGGAGCTGTCGATTTTCTTCCATTTCTGTCAAAAAATGTTGCCGCGGCCAACATTCTCAGAACTTAGTTTAGTCAAACCTCAATATTTTCTTTTGGCACACCCAAAAGGGCACATTTATGATCGGATTACTTTGAAACCTGGCATGCTTGTTTGGGGGAGACCTCTAGATAGGAGCTATCGATTTTCTTCCATTTCCGTCAAAAAATGTTGCCGCAGCCAACATTCTTAGAACTTAGTTTTGTCAAACCTCAATATTTCCCTTTGGCACACCCTACAGGGCACATTATGATGGGATTGCTTTGAAACATGGCATGCTTGTTTGGGGTGACCTCTAGATGGGAGCTATCGATTTTCTTCCATTTCCGTCTGTCAAAATGTTGCCGCTGGCAATGATCTTTGAACTTAGTTTAGTCAGGCATCAATATATTCCTTTGGCATGCCCTACAGGGCACATTTATGATCGGATCGGTTTGAAACTTTGTATGCTTGTTTGGGGTTACCACTAGATGGGAGCTATCGATTTTCTTCGATTTCCTTCAAAAAATGTTGCCACTAGCAATGACCTTCGATGAACTTAGTAAAAACTTAGTGCAGTTAAGCATCAGTATTTCCCTTTGACACACCCTGCAGGGCACATTTATGGTTGGATCACTTGCAAACTTGGTGTGCTTGTGTGGGTGACATGACTTCTATATGGGAGCTGTCCCTTTTCTTCCATTTCTGTTAAAAAATGTTGCCGCTGACCTTTGAACTTAGTTTAGTCAGACCTCAATATTTCCCTTTAACACACCCTTCAGGGCACATTTATGATCAGATCACTTTGAAACTTGGTATGTGTGTTCGGGGTGACCTCTAGATGTGAGCTATTGGTTTTTTCATTTCCATAAAAAATTATTGTCTCTGCAGCATATATTTATGAATTTCCATAAAAAACCCATTTGCCACAAGCAATGACCTTCTACTTAGTGCATTTGTGCATTAGCATCTTCCTTTGGCATGCCTCAGGGGGCATATTCATTATCAAGTTGTTTTGAAACTTTGTGTGCTTATGCAGGGTGATAAAGATAAGAGCTATTGATTTTCTTTTCATTTCCATCAAAAACTGTTGCTGTTAGCAACAATCTTTGAATTTATTGCATTTGTGCATCAGCATTCTTTGACATGGCCAACAGGCCACATTTATCATAGGATTGTTTTTAAACTTGGTGTGCTCATTAGGCAAGACCTTCAGATAAGAGCTATTGATTAGCATTCATTTCTGTGAAAAAAATTGCCATTTACAATAACCTCTGAACATACTGCATTTGTGTATCAACATTCTTCCTTTAGCCAGTCTTACAGTTTACATTTAAAAATGCATGGATTACTGTGACGTTGTGCACACATAATGCTGTTATGTTGAAATTTCATCAAATAACATTGGTACAGTAGAATCCTCTTAATTGAATATCCATTTTGCCAGTGAAAATTATTCATTTAACAGGAGTATACAATTAACAGGGATTTGGTCAGTTTCCTGTGTTCTTGATGAAAACTTAGCATTTATTCTATTATATCTTGTTTGACAGAGCTCATAGAGCCTGTATTGGATGTAGTGAGGCCAAAAAGTTTGATAAATAAGAGGAATTTGGTGCGTGTCACAGTAACTTTTTCGACATATTACAAAAATTTATATACAATTAACAGGATTTTACTCTACAACCCATATGCAATTAACAGATTTGTACTGAAGGTATGGTAAATGGTTTTGTGTTTGAAAATTGTATTCAGTTAACAGGGATATACAATTAAGAGATATCCAATTAAGTGGACTCCACTGTACCAATGATCTTTAATTTTGCCATTTCATTTATAACTTAGCAAGTTTCAAGTTTGTGAAGTTGAGCTACAGTGTCAATGACACTTTCATTATGGGTTGTGATTTGTCGTCCGTCTGCACGTCTGTCCATCCTCAATTCCTTTAGCACACCCTGCAGGCCACAGCTATAACCCGATCAGTTCCAAATTTTATATGTGACTTTGGGGCAATGTCTAGATGGGAACTATCATTTTTTTTTAATTTTGTTGAAAAACATGGCCACCAGTGGCCATCTTGACTTTGGATATAAATTGTCCCATAATTCCTTTAGCACGCCCTACAGGTTGCAGCTCTCACCTGATATGTCCCAAATTTTATATGTAGCTTGGGGCAATGTCTAGATAGGAGCTAGCAATTTTTAGCTCAACTTGACTCAAGCTGAGCTATTGCCATCACTTCTCGTCCGTCGGTGTACTTACGTACGTCCACAATTTCCTTTAACACACCGCACAGGTCACATTTATGATCAGATCGCATTGAAACTTGGTATGCTTGTTTGGGGTGACCTCTAGATGGGAGCTATCGATTTTCTTCCATTTCCGTCAAAAAATGTTGCCGCTGGAAACGTTCTTTGAACTTAGTTTAGTCAGACCACAATATTTTCCTTTGGCACACTCTACAGGGCACATTTATCATCAGATTGCTTTGAAACCTGGTATGCTTGCTTGGGGTGACCTCTAGATGGGAGCTATCGATTTTCTTCCATTTCCGTCAAAAAATGTTGCTGCTGGCAGCGACCTTCGAGGAACTTAGTGCAGTTATGCATCCATATTTCCCTTTGGCACACCCTGCAGTGCACATTTTTGACTGGATAACTTTGAAACTTGGTATGCTTGTTTGGGGTGACCTCTAGATGGGAGCTATCGATTTTCTTTTATTTCCGTCAAAAAATGTTGCTGCTGACAATGTCCTTAGAACTTCGTTAAGTCAGACCTCAATATTTCTCTTTGGCACACCCAACAGGGTAAATTTATGATCGGATTGCTTTGAAACCTGGCATGCTTGTTTGGGGTGACCTCTAGATGGGAGCTATCGATTTTCTTCCATATTAATTTTTAGCTCAACTTGACAAAGTCCAGCTGAGCTATTACCATCACTTCTCATCCGTCGGTGTACGTATGGGCGTACGTACGTACGTACAAACGTCCACAATTTCCTTTGGCACACTGCACAGGTCGCATTTATGATCAGATCGCTTTCTAACTTGGTACAGTATGTGGAGGGTGGATTACTACCAAAACACCCACCACTGTGGGAGTGACTATGAGTGTAGAGGATTAAAACCCAGGGTGGACTCGCTCGTACATGTGTGCAATCACTGTGATCTCGAGTGACGGGGATTAGTGACGGTACAGAAAAAGGAGCAATGAAATTTAATGGTCGAGCGGTGTCACCGCGACAATGAGTGACCGAGATTATCTTGAAAAATCATCTGATGTGAATGTAATGCATAATCCTTTGTATATATGTACAAGTTGAAAGGCAAGTTGAAAGTATTTTTTCAGTGTTATTGTCGAGTGCAAGTTTTTTAAGTAGGCCTACCAGTGGCAATGGAAGCCTTCAAAATTTCAATTCTGCACAGATCTGATGTTAAAGACGTTTTGACAGATCACAAAAAACTACAAATTCAACAACACATTGTTGAACTTTATTTCATATTGAAAAGAAGTCCAGTGTGACATTGATGAAGAAATAATACGTCCTAAGTTAGTTTGGTTTTGCCAGTCATCATATAAGCAAAAATTTCGCAGCTCTAATAAAAGTGTTTGGTGGGGGTGGGGGGATGGGGGGGGGGGGGGGGGGGTGGGGGGATTCAATTTCTTGTCTCATGAGCACAAAGACTGTTAAAAAGAAATAGGCCTGTATTTATATGTACATGTTCAAACTAAAATTAATGATTGCACCTGGAAGTCTTTTCATATTTATGAATGCCCTCGTGAAGATTCGACTGAGCCTTCCTCTTCGGAAAATAAACTGTTACTGTACGTACCGGCCTATTTGTTTATACCAGCAACAGACCCCCCCCCCCCCCACCCCCCCCCCCCCCCCCCTCCCCCACCCCCACCCCCCCTCCACCAGGAGAGGAAAGCTCCAGCAGGAAAAGAACTAGAGATGTAGAATATTGAATAAACGGTAACCCTATCCAAGAAAAATAATGAACTCCTGAATTGAACTGGCCCAAAGGCCTACAGTTACTGGGTTAAATTCACTGATGCATTGGTAGCAAATTTCCACTCTACGAGCGAATTTTTTGCTAATCCTTCATTCAGCATGCCAGGTAACCGGGCAATTCAAACGAACAACATACGTATACTACTGTGATTTTCAGCAGTGAAAAGGCCAAAAACTCAAAACGAAATGTCGATGTGAGGTGGTTGTTTTGTGGTGAATAAACATTTGAAGAAATATGCAAAAGGGCATTTACTCTAATGAAATATGTTTTGTGGGGATAATGCAAGTTGCAAATATTCAGCGAACAGAAAATAATGAAGAATGCTTCTAGCCTTATGTGTTTATTTGTATGCTAAGAATGAAAATGTTAATTCTAGTCCGAACACGTGCTCTTAACCCAAGGCACCATCTGCCCACCCAAGTTCGGACCAGTTGTTGAAACCAAGTTCCGTTTAAAATTTACCATTCCAAGAGAAACCTTGGGAGAGGGCATACAGACACGGTGATTTAAATAAATGCACGTCCTTGTAGAAACATTTGGAAACAAAGAGTGCTGATCTATTGATGTAGAGATTTATCTAGAGCACCAGATTGTGGGACGGGTGGGGGAGGGGGGGGGGGGTGGCGTGGGCAAACTGGAACTTACTCCACATTCTCAATGGCGAGAGATATGTTATACTTTTCTCTTCTCCATAAACGTAGTCTCCCATTTGAATTCAATTAACTTGGGCTGTTAAAGAGTTTATTTTACCCTTTGCCTGGAATCATCTTCCAAACCTGCATGGGGCTTAGCTTACGGGGATGTTTAAATCGGGGCCACCATATTTTTCGTTTTATTTGTTTTATGCTTTGACAGCTAATGTGAATCGAATTTGATTCACATTAGCTATCAGAAAGCTTATTTTACTCTTTGTCTGGCATCATCAAACCTGCACAGGACTTATGAGAGTGTTGAAATAGGCCTTATGGGGCATAATTTCTTCGTTTTATTTTTTATTTTTTTTATTTCTTTTTCTTTGGGGGTTATACAAAAATTGTTTTATATTGGAGGCACAGCCAGGATTTCCTATTGATGGGGCATAATTTGTGGGAGGGGGAGCCAGGTCAATATGTGCCACAGGCATATCTGATGGCCGCAGGTCTGAGGTGGGGGTGGGTATGGCCCTCACATTGGGGCACTCTCCTTATGATGGAACTGTGAAGATTCAACAATGACAAATTGACGACGTGATTAGAAATTTGTCTTCATTTTTGTTTTTGGCCACATGTTGTTCTTCCCGACGGGCTCCCCTTCTCTCACCACGCTCTCATAAAATCCCCAGACTTGAAATGATAAGCATTCATATTAACATGCACTGGGAATTCAATATTGAAATGCGTTGTAAATTCCGAAAAACGTTTTGCTACTATTGAATGTGCTGAGAATAAAATATCACAGCACGCACACTGAACTTACAGGAATGCTGAGTGTGGGAAACAATACATAAGTTGGGAATGGATTAATTAACTCCGTTCTCAAAATATTTAATCCTTGTCACTCGGATCCGTGGTGGCTGCGGTGACTAGAAACAAAATTGTCACTGACATTCCGCAGCGGGTCATCCACCCTCCACATACTGTATGCTTATTTGGGGTGACCTCTAGATGGGAGCTCTCGATTTTCTTCCATATCCATCAAAAAATGTGGCCGCTGGCAACGTTCTTAGAACATAGTTAAGTCAGCCCTCAGTATTTCACTTTGGCACACCCTGCAGGGCACATTTATAATCGGATTGCCTTGAAACCTGGCATGCATGTTTGGGGTGACCTCCAGATGGGAGCTATCGATTTTCTTCCATTTCCATAAAAAAATCTCTCCACTGTCAACGCCCTTGAACTTAATTTAGTGAGGCATAAATATATTCCTTTGGCACACCCTACAGGGCACATTTATGATCAGATTGGTTTATGATCAAATCTCGCCACTGTGAACAACCTTTGAACTTAGTCAGGCATCAATATATTTCTTTGGCACACCCTACAGGGCAGACGGACAGATGGATGGATGGACAGGTATTTCTCCCCCCACTATACATGTACATGAAACATATGCGTGTCCCGGGTGAGACAGCAGTGTGGGATATTTCTATCCCACCCACCCCACGTGACATACTCATTTGCCTATTCTATTAGGTCGCCGGAACTATTTCATCATCGTCTGCACAATTGTAAATGAACAAAATGGCTTCACGACTTCCCGCATGTAATCCACGTGCCATTCAAAATCAACAATGTTGATTTGTTTCAACCCCATGTTTCTTTGCAGATTTAATAATATCACTGCGTGAAATTATCGATCGATCAATAATCTCACAATGCCCTTTACATTAGAGTTTGACACACGCAAATTCATTAACCCCTTAACGGACAGTGTTACAAATCAATTTTTTTGTATATACCTATGGTATATACCTAACTTTTGTACGATCTTTCCGATGAAATTGTTCGTTTTTCGAAAGGACTACGACTTGATAAATTGGGTATGTCAGCACGTGACCGCCAATTATCTATAATGACGTAATCTGTGTGTAGTGGGAGAAAAATCATCCTCGATGAGTCTGAAGGTGGGAATGGGGACAACTCACCCTCGGGGCAAGATATTTGAACCAGACCCTCGGCAAGCCTTGGGTCTGGTTAAAATATCTTGCCCCTCAGGTGAGATTTCCCCATCCCACCTCCTGACTCATCGGGGATCATAATAGTCCTCCCCTACCCTGAGTGCCAGTTAGGAAGTGTTTTTCTTTGCTCCAAAATGCATTTTGAAGGATTTAGAGTGATTACATGCAGAAAAAAAAAATGACTCCTATGAACATGCCTCCCTCCCTCCCCCCCCCCCCCCCCGACTGGTCAGTTAGGCGACAAAATGTTTTGCTCCAAGATGGGTTTGACCAGATTTAGTGATTTTACGTGGGGAAAAAAACACCTATGCTCCCTCTTCCTAATTGGTGGGGGAGGGGGTGGATTAGAAGCACTTGGCAATGCAGGTCTCTTTTTTGCTTTTGTATACACATTCTTTTTATGGTGTATGTGTGCATGGGATTTGTCGTCGATAATTGTGGTGTGAGTTTGGAAATTATCGATATATAAGTGTGGCGTGAGTTTTATTGGAAACATAAGTGTGCCTTATTAAAAGTCTAGTACAAAATTATTGATCTTATAATGCCCATTATTGTTAAAATAATGCACATGCAGTTGTTCATTGCAGTCATTCGAAGGTAAAATTGGAAACAATGTGTGTTCAGAAATTGTGTCTCGTTATTGTTTACTTCTGATGACTTTTGTGCAACTTTGTTTATATCTTTGCAATGTCATATAAAACTTATGAAAATTTTTCTGCATTAAAGTTTTTTAATTACTGATTTAAGAAATTTTCAAATTGCTTCTGATGTCTTACAGTTTGCATGCAGCATTTTTTTTAGCTCACCTTGACAAAGTCAAGCTGAGCTAATCCAATCGCTCTCTGTCCATCGTCTGTCTGTCCATCAACACCATGTTTTTGTCTTCTCCTCCAAAACCACTGGGCCAATTCAAGTGAACGTTTGAGTGAGTGATGGTCTCCAAGGGGCATTGCATTTTTGTTCAACTCAATGTCCAGCCCCATAGGGAGGGGGGTGGGGGAAAAATGCTCCAAAATATTTTTAGCTCACCGAAGGGAGCTTAACTTATCACTTGTCAACCGTCGTCGTCATCCCCATTGGAGCCGAAATTTTAACTTAGTACAATATAAGAAAATTTCTTTAAAAAATCTTCTTCAGATCCACAAGTCAGAATCCTTTCATATTTGGTATACAACATCTCTTGGAGGGTAAAACTCGTTTGTTCAAATCTGGTCCCAGGGTTATTAATTTGGGCTACCTATGGGAGCCTGAATTTTAACTAAGTGCAATATGAAGGAATTTCTTTTAAAATCTTCTTCTTCAGATCCACCAATCATATTTGGAATACAACATCTTTAGGTGGGTCAGATTCAAGTTTGTTCAAATTGGGACCCTGGGTTAATATTTCTTTAAATTCTTTCCTACATGTATTTGGTATATGACATCTCAAGGGGGATCAGATTCAAGTTTGTTCAATTTGAGTCCTTAGCTTAATATTTGGGCTCTATGGGCAGGGATGGGGTGGGGGGGGGGAGGGGGCATGCTACATTCAGGTTTGTTCAAATCCATTCATTGGTGTTTTTCCATAAAATTTGCCTCTCACGTCTTCATTCCTTTGTAGTGTTGATGAACCATGTCTTAACTGAATGTGACCCCAAATATTTCTTTGAACCCCTTTGGTCGGGTGAGCGATTAAGGCCCCTTGGGGTCTCTTGTTAAAATCTTCTTCTCATGAATCAGTTGGTACATTGACTTGATATACAGTATGGAGCTTCCTTTTGAGGTGTAGACTCAAGTTTGTTCAAACGAAGTTCATGAAGCAATATTTGGCTTTGTAATGGGAGGAGTTAGATTTTTGACCCCGCCCAAAATTTCTATTTTCTGGACCGATGGTCCGATTTGAACCAAATTTGATTTGTGGTATTATTGGGCCATAAGTACGTGACTCGTGCAAAAAAATATAAATTCCTGCATCCCCATGGGAACCCTAGGAGCTTAAAATAGAGATATTTTCAAACGCCCATATTTCCCAAATCTTACGGAACAGAGGGGGCGCGGTGGCTCAATAGGTAGAGGTGCAGGCTGCAAGCCGAGAGGTCCTCGGTTCAAATCTCGCCTGCAGCGACCGCATTGTGTCCTTGGGCAAGACACTTCACCACCCCACCACCCCCACATTGCCGACGGGGCACGGTGACGTTGTGCAATAAGGCATAGTGCATGTCGATGGTGCACTTCAACCAAGGCTAACCCTGCTTGTGTTGCATTAGTAAGTTGGGGAGCTGACAGTTGCTCGCCGTTTGCTTGGTGGTTCTCTCCAGGTACTCCGACTTCCTCCATCCGTAAAACTGTCGCGGTCATGATTAGCCATTGTGCAGAAATGTATGACCTTAAACACCAATAAATAAATAAATAAATAAATAAATAAATACGGAACAGAGAACTGTTATTTGGTATGAACCATCCATAGGACCAGTAGAATTGAATGGTAAAAAAAAATTGCCATTGCTTATGTTAGGGTTTTCTGTAGGGGGGCATCGAAAAAATGCTGAGTCAGCCAGCATATGTGCAAATTTTTAAAAAAAAATTTATTATCTAGAACCAGTGGTCAGAATCTTTTGATATTTGGTATACAGTATCCATAGGGAGGGGGAGGGGGAGGAGGGGTCAGATACAAATTTGTTAAAATGAAGCCCATTGGTTCATAGTTGGGCTCAATACAGGAGCCCAAATTTTTAACTTAGGGCAATGTGGGGAATATTCTTTAAAAGGCTTCTACTTCTATACCAAAAGTCAGAATCTTTTAATGTTTGGTATACATCATTGTTATGAGGGTCAGATTCAAGATTGTTCAAACCAAGTCCCTAGATTTATATTTGGGCTTCCCATGGAAGCCCAAATTTTAACTTAGTGCAGTATTGGGGATAATTTAAAAAAATCTTCAGATCCACCAGTCAGAATGCTTTCATATTTGGTATACAACATCTCTAGGTCAGATTCAAGTTTGTTCAAATTGGGTCCCTAGGTATGTATATATTTGGGCTCGCTATGTATCCCATATTTTATCTTAGTTCAAAAAAAGGAAATTTCTTTAAAAATCTTCTTCTTCAGATCCACCAGACCGAATGCTTTCTTATTTGGTATACAACATCTCTAGAGGGGTCAGATTCAAGTTTGTTCAATTTGAGTGCCTGGGTTAATATTTGGGCTCCATGTGAGAACCTGAAATTTAACTTTGTACAATATGATGGAAATTCTTCAAAAATCTTCTTCAGATTCACCAGTCAGAATCCTTTCATATTTGGTTTACACTGTCTCTGGGGGAGTCAGATTCAATTTTGTTCAAATTGGTTCCCTGGGTTAATATTTGGGCTCTCTATGGTAGCCCGAATTTTAACTTGGTGCAATATGAGGAAATTTCTTTAACAATCTTCTTCTTCAGATCCACAAGTCAGAATGCTTTCATGTTTGGTATACTACATCTCTTGGGGTGGTGGGGGGGGGGGGGGGGGGGGGGGGGGGGGGTCAGATTCAAGTTTGTTCAAATTGGGTCCGTAGCTTAATATTTGGGCTCGCTATGTAGCCCAAATTTTAACTTAGTGCAATATGAGAAAATTTCTTCTTCAGATCCACCAGTCAGAATGCTTTCTTATTTGGTATACTACTTCTCTAGTGAGGTCTGATTCAACTTTGTTCAAATCGAGTACCTGGGTTACTATTTGGGCTCCCTATGGGAGCTGGAATTGGACATGCAGCTGAAGAAGTAGAAATTTTGTATTCAGAACCCTCTAGAGGTATGTAACTAAGATTAATCCTCATAGGTTGTATCAAGGGGCTTCATACAGTTAAAACTAGAAGTCCTGTCATGAAATGCGCACAAATAGCACGTTGATCTGCGCGTTAATGTACGCGTTATGGCCATAGTAAAGCTATCAAATTCTGTTCATATGGCCTGTGCACAAGCAATGTTTCAGCCAATGGACCTCCGGGTAACCCGGAGGTCCATTGGCAGAAACATTGCATATGTTTGCTATGAGTAACCAGGAGAACCTGCCGTGCTTTGGATGCCATTTGATATGTCAATTGCACGCAATTCCAACGCGCAATTAAGCCTAGATAAGCACACTATTTGTGACAGGACTTAAAGTTTTAACTGTAGGGGAGCTGCACATTTTACATTATGATCAACTAAAGAAATGGCATGATGTTTGGACTATTTTTGTCACTCTCGCATCTCAGACTCCATGTTCTTGTATTTCTTTTCCCACTCATGATATTCTATAGTGTTACAGAGAAGAAAGCAGATAGAGAATTCCAGCCAGATCACGAATCAGTTGTGAACGGATCAAAATTCTCTGTCAGCTGTTTGATCACAGTTCTGTACAATGTAGTACATGTAAGGAGAAGTGAGGGACCTAGTTTTTGTTCACTGAGTTTGAAAATTTGGGGATTTCAACAGAATCTGTTTTAAAACAAGCTACATGTGTTAAATGAAAATAAACGTTGTGTCCTTGGGCAAGGCACTGCACTTAATCCTGATTGCCCAGGTGTGGGCACGGTGACACTGTGTACTACGTCGATGGTGCACCTGTCTTCAACCGATGCTTACCCTGCTTGTGTGGAGTTAGTATGTTGGAGAGTCTGACAGTTGCAAGTCCTTGCTTGGTGGTTCTCTCCAGGTACTCCGGCTTCCTCCATCCATAAAACTGTCTGACACAAGGTGACCCTGGCTGTCTAAAGTGTCATTAAACTCCAATAAATGAAATAAATAAATAAATAAATAAATAAATAAATAAATAAATAAATAGAAAATAGAATATGTTTTCATTTCTGGAGTTCACTTTAAAAAAGATTTTCCCCATTGTGGTATAATTATTTCCATTAATTCCTTGAATCTTGAATCCTATATAACATGCAACCAATTAACCCTGTGTATTTTCACAGCCGTAGTGTATTTTTTGTGTGATATGGCAGCCTATCAATTAATCCTGTGCAATGCTTGTGGTTTGTGTATTTTTAGCTTACTACAGTACGTGGAGAGTGTATTATCACTAAATCACCCGCAGAGTGGAGATTCCACCCAAGTAATAATTGCAAATTTGTTGCAAAGCATAACCAGCACAAGCAAAGTTCAGCCAATGGACCTCTGGGTTAAACCCGGAGGTCCATTGGCTGAAACATTGCTTGTGTTTTTTGTCGATATGTACAAAATTTGAAAGTTATAGCTTGGGTGATAACTCCACTCCGCGGGTGATTTAGTTACAATCCACTCTACACGTACTGTATGTGCAGGGACACAGGATTAGTCACTCTTTTCTTCATGTTATAAGTAAGGTCATCTCTATTATGCAACTAACCCTGTGCATTGCACACCCTTATTGAGTGCAGATTTTCAAGTAGTGTGTGATGTGGCAGTTACTAATTCTTCATAACCAGAAAGTCTGACACGAGGTGACCCTGACTGTCAAGTGTCATTAAATAAACACCAATAAATAAGAAAATAAATAACTAACTAGTAAGTGTGACTAACCCTGTGCATTGCACTGATTTTGTCAACCTTTCTGATAATAAAAATATCTTTATTTACTCAGTTAATAACCACGTAGACTGACTGTACAACCTTTGTGTAAATTGTAGCTATATCAATTCTTTACCCAATGTAATGGTCAAAATCAGCCAGTACTATTCTCAAAAAGCATTCAAACTTGGCTTATGACCCCCCCCCCCCCCCCAACAACCCCCCCCCCCTCCACCCTGTTGGGGCACAGTGGCACTGTACTACGGCATAATGCACATCGATGATGCACCTGTCTTCAACCACCGCTACCCCTGCTTGTGTGGAGTTAGTACATTGGGCAGTCTGATTGTCGCTCGGCAGTTCTCATAAGGTACTCAGGCTTTGGCTTCCTCCACCCATAAACTGTCTTTTTTTTTTTTTAAACAATATTTTATTTCATTAAATTGAAATGGGGTTTGGCGAACAGGCTTGGCCTATCTTAACGCCGTACCCTTACATAAAGAAATTACATTATATAGTGCTTGTGCAATTGTGTAAAAGTGACCTGATGTTAGTATAAGGATACCACTACATTAAGAGAAACATTTGTTTCGTCCACAGTAAATTCCAAAGCAATTCTGAAACACACCCATAGTCATGACGTGTACACTGCCCATATCATGAAAATTGCACTCAGTCCATTGTACCCAATCATATATATGCCCTCATAGCATGCTTGCCTCAAAAATGATACAGATGGGAGATTACTGTAGACGCTACTCTGTTAGGCAGCACACCATTGAGAAAGGCCGAAGGCCCCTCTCAATTGTGTGCCACACAACAGAAGAGCGTTGAAAACACAAGTCGTTTAAGCAATGCAACAGTGCTCATTGATCACGTCGCTGCATATATAACTTGGGCACAACCAGATGATAAGGTATAAGCAGTGTACCCGTTATTATGGCGAAAACTCGGTTATCGTCTCACTTCAGTTTCCATATTATCATTAATTTTCAAACCTCTTTGTATTGATAATATACTCTTGTACGGTATTGAATACGAAAGTATTGTGAGAATCTGATTTATACGGATTACCTTGGAGTAGAACTTCGATATTCTTGTCATTATTTTCCAGGTTCTCGAGCATCGTTTGGCGTTCACGTACATAGAGAGGACATGAGAGGAGGTAATGACTTGAGTCTTCATAGCGATAGCCACATCGACATCCAGGGTTATCCTTGATAAATCTGTCAAACATATGGCCATTCAGTTCGCTACAATTAAGGCGCAATTGACAATGGATTATCTGTGCTTTTCTTTCCCCTACGTAGTAGAATTTAGGGACAGTGGGGTCATCAATTGACAGAGCTCTTTTAAGGACATTTACTGTTTCACAGTTTCTGATATTCTCACAAAGACTGTTCCAGAGTCTCACCGATGATGGCAAAAATGAGTTTGAAAACCGAAGTGTGTTGCATTTAAATTCGCGTAACAAATTGGATGTTCTAAGTGGATAATGGGTTATTTCTGACACTGGGCGTGGTATTAACAAACGTATATAATTAGGTACTTCCGTGTTAATAATTTTAAAGACAGTTATAACTTTGTGTCGTTTTCTACGTTCCTTTAATGATATAAATCCCGATTCTTTATAAATAAGATTATGACTTGTGCCCCTTGATACACCAATAATTGTGCGTAATGCATCTAAATGTAAATTTTCGAGAAGTATATTTTTCGTATCACTACAGTTATCCCAAATTACATCCGCATAATCAAAGATTGGAAGAATGTAATACCTATAAAGTGTTTCTAGAGCGGCTCTGGACAGTCTATACTTTAAACTTCTGAGGCAGTTTATCATTGGACTCACCTTTTTGAAAATATTATCAATATGGGCATCCCAGGAACCGTTTTTAGAGAACGTCACCCCCAAATGTTTATGTTCACCCTTTTCTTCAATGTATTGTCCCTGTAAGTAGAGAGTTGGACAATCAATGGGACTTGTTTTACGGGTTATATTTAGGGTTTCTGTTTTTTTAGGATTGAACAAGACCTGCCATGTATTTGACCATGCAGCAATTTTTTCCAGGTCATCATTCAGAATTTTTGCTGAGAGCTTAGCATCTTCCACTGCTACATACAAAGTTGTGTCATCGGCATACAGCCTTATATTTGAAATAATATCATTTACAATATCATTGATATATATATTAAATAGAATGGGACCTAATACTGAGCCTTGTGGGACACCTGCCGGTACTAATTTGCTCTCGGACTGTTCTCCATTAACGACAACACGCTGATAGCGATGTGTTAGGTAGCTTTCAAACCATGATAAAAGATCACCCCTTATCCCTGTTGAATTAAGTTTATGTAGAAGACCTTTATGCCAGACTCTATCGAAAGCCTTACTGATATCACAAAATACGACTCTTGTATCTGTATTTGTGTCCAAGCTTGAAGAGATATCATGGTCAATGTCAAGTAATTGATAGATCGTACTATCCCCGGGAATGAAGCCAGACTGTAATGGGGTTAAGAGATTGTTTTCAGTTAGAAACGAGTACAAGTGTTTAAATATAATTTTCTCCAATATTTTACTTACACTACTGGTTAGAGATACGGGACGGTAATTTATTTTATTATGTATTGATTCTTTCTTATGTATGGGTACGACTCTAGCCATCTTCCACAGATTTGGAAAAGTTTTACTCGTTAGGGAAAGATTGAATAACCTGGTCAATGGGATAGCAAGTTCGTATGCGCATAATTTTAAGATTTTGTTGTTAATTGCATCAGGACCACTGGCCTTTTTAGGATCTAGTTTAAGAAGAGTAGAGGTTACTTCTTGTTCAGTGATACTTATTTCCTTCAGATCAAAGTTACTTAAACTTAGGGGAGGTAAATCTTTGTCACTGACTGAACTCGATTGTTCTATAAAAAAGTCGTTTAACAGATCAGCTACAGCTTTTGCTTCACCAACTACTTCACCATTTTCTTCTAATGATGGAAAACTTTCATTAATGTCTTGTTCTTTAGAAAAAGATTTTAAAGTGGACCACCAATGTTTTTTACCATAACTGCAGGTAGAAATGTAATTTTCAAGTTTAATATCGTACTCAGCTTTGGATTTTCTTATTAATGTGATAGTTTCATTTCTAATTTGTCGAAAAAGTGCCCAATCTTGCGTCCTATTATGCTGTTTTGCTTTATGATGAGCTCTATCACGTGATTTCATCATTTTCCGTATGCGGGAATTCATCCAGGGCTTATCCATGGGCCGAATAAGAACCGTTTTCTGGGGAATATATTGGTTGGCCGTATCTATGATATACTTGGTCAGGCTTTCGGTAGAGTCATTTACGTCATTATTAAAAAGGTCATCCCAAGTTGTTTGTGAAAAGTGGTTCCGCAACCCATTGATATCCATTTCATTATAATTGCAGACAGTCCTTCGGAAAGGTTTATTACGAGACTTTTGTGATTTTAAAACTACACCAATTGCGTGGTGGTCACTACAGAAAGGTGGGATTATTAGGCATTTATCTACTTGATTTTTGCAGGACACTAAAGCCAGATCGATTAGGCTACATGAATTTTCGGTGATACGTGTTGGGGTTTCTATCACTTGTGTCAAATTAAAATAATTTTCCAGATATGTAATCTTAGGATGAGTTGTCACGTGACAATTGGCATTGAAATCACCTATTAAAATGCATTTTAATGACATATCAGTTCTTGCCGCTTGAACTGAATCTTCAATTAAGTTCCAGTACATGTTGGTACAAGCAGGTGGTCTATATATAACACCTAGGATATATTTTTGATTTTGAAGCCGTACCTCCGTCCAAATTAATTCTAAACCTGGCCGTTCCAAATCTAGTCGTCGTTTAAAAACAATACCCGTCTTTATGTACACAGCCACCCCTCCTCCAAGTCCATGATCCCGGTCTCTACGCAACGGGGTATGATAACCTGGGATATTGATAACCTTGCTGTCCACATCCGCAGTTAACAAAGTCTCAGTTACACCGATAATATCACAATACCCTAACTCTGCGTGGAGTAAATCTTTTTTATTACGAAGTCCCCTTATGTTAATGTGTATTATGTTAATAGGCCCAGGGTTGAGTTTAACGTCTCCACTTAAAATTAACTGAATGAAAAGCATTATAGTAAGACCTTGAAGACTACCAGTAATTAGTAGATTGACTAAAAGTACTGTCATAAAGCTGAGTGAGGAGCGCGAGTCTCCGCCATGGAAAAGCCCTATCCGTGATCGGTATGTGCTCATGTCATCACCCATTAGGATAGGTTATATTAGAACCGCAGCTACGTATATTGCATGTGGATAGGTCTTTTCCAGTATGGGTGTCAGAATGCTTGGTGAGGAAATACTGTGGTAAGCTAACTGGGTCACTTTTTGTGCTAAGAGAAAATGAAACATGAAAACAAAAGTAAATACAAAAAATAAGAATAAATACAAAGGTACTTTGTTTCATCTGAAACGGTTAATGGTTGGTATGGATGGTACACATTACTCTTGATGTTCGTCCAACAGAAAATATTTTGCTGAAGGTTAGCAATGCTGTAAAATTGTGAAAACCAACTTTCAGAACAAGGCAGAAAATGTCTCCCAACTAACTCCTCCTAATTAATTAAATGACCGCCATGCATGTTTTTTTTTTTTTTTTTTTTTTTTTTGGGGGGGGGGGGGGGGGTTTGTGGGGCCTCACCTCCGCAAAACATGTCTGCAACAAAACTTTCTAGTGATGAAAACTTAATGCAGACATTTCGTGCAGAACGAAACGCATATGTATTGGAATATTTATCATAATTTGTTTCAGCCAGAACTGTATTAAACTCGGTCTCCTTGTCCGTTTTTATGTATTTGGACCACTCACATTAAGAATGAATACAAGAATTTGGTTATATCCTGTCACGAAATCATTGTGCGCTCATTGGTATTATTTATACACAGTTTGATTCATCGTTAAGGCGTCATCCAACAAAACAGTTTTCGCTTGAAAACACAATGTTTCAAAATTCCATTCTCTTAATAGAAAAATATAAATTCAAAATTTTATCTGATTTGCTTTCAAACCTCATACCTTCCAAAAACAGCCGGAATGGAAACCATAACATCATAATTCCCTCTCACAAGATTAAAATAAACTTGGTCTTAAAAATTTTCAGTTTACAGAAAACAAGGTTTGCTGGATGGCTCCTTAACGAACTGAATAGAAGCAGGAAAGACGCAAATTTCTCATTAGATGGCTCCTTAACGAACTGAATAGAAGCAGGAAAGACGCAAATTTCTCATTAGTTCACTTGTTACTTGTAACACTTTTAGACGGGTGCAGGAGCACATGCAGTGTTGGATACTCATTTACGCATTGTTTTATTAGATCTACCTCGCTTGAAAAATTGGAAATTTACACATTTAAGG
This sequence comes from Pictodentalium vernedei, assembly GCA_031216915.1. Taxonomy (NCBI): domain Eukaryota; kingdom Metazoa; phylum Mollusca; class Scaphopoda; order Dentaliida; family Dentaliidae; genus Pictodentalium; species Pictodentalium vernedei. The sequence continues at coordinate 603,118,912 of CM062295.1, read as the reverse complement.
ATGAAAAGTACGGATATTACCAAGTGGAGCGACGGAATTTCCAGAGGGAAGGTATGAAAACTGATGTTCAAGCCTGAGGCCAGAAAACCCACGCCCATATCACCTCCCCCGCCCCAATCACTGAGAAAGAAGGGTGGAATAGTGTTCAGAGTTTTTGTGACTTAATTAAGTAGCAGTATATGTATAAGACTTGTACACACATACTTATTACACATAAGTGTATCATGCAAAGAAATCTATTCCCAAGCAGTAACATTTAAATTTAAACACTAACATTGTGTGGGTGGATGTTTAATATTCATACAAAGATATATGTCTTTCTGGATGAGTAAACTTTTGGTTTACATACTTACTTGGGGGTAAGATTATTACTACAAAGCAGGAGGCGGGTTGGCATTAACAGAGGTTTTTTGTAAATGGGGTAGGTAAGTTACAGTACTTATACTTGTATACACATGCGTGTTACACATAGATGTATCACACAAGGAGATCACTTTCCAAGCTGTAAAATTTAAAATTTAAACACTGAAATTTTCTGGAGTATATTCTTTACACAAGAATATATCTTTCTCCAATGAGTCAACATTTGGTTTATATACTTACATGGGGGTAAAACGGGATAAACAGGTAAGGCGGTGTAGTATTTAGAGTTTTTGTGACTTAATTTGAGTAGCAATGTATGCATGTGACCTGTGTACACATACTTTTCACACATAAATGTATCATCCAAAGAGATCTCTCTTCCCAAGCAGTAGAATTTAAATTTAAACAATGCCATTTGTGGGGTGGGGGTTTAATATTTATTCAAAGATATATTTTTCTCAATGAGTCAGCATTTGGTTTGATACTTACATGGGGTATGAGAAAGAAGGGTGGATTAGTGTTCAGAGTTTTGTGACTTAATTAAGTAGCAGTATATGTATAAGACTTGTACACATATGCTTGTTACACATAAGTGTATCATGCAAAGGAATCTTTCCCAAGCAGTAACATTTAAATTTAAACACTAACATTGTGTGGATAAACCAGGATGAGAAGATAGAGCAGTGTAGTATTTAGAGTTTTTTGTGACTAAATTTGAGTAGCAGTATATGCATGTGACTTGTGTATACATAGTTGTTACACACAAATGTATCATCAAAAGACATCTCTCTTCCCAAGCAGTAAAATTTAAATTTAAACGATGCCATTTTGTGGGGTGGGGGTTTAGTATTTATACAAATATATACATTTCTCAGTGAGTCAACATTTAGTTTACATACTTACATGGGGGTAAAGTGGGATGAGAAAATAGGGTGGTATAGTGTTCAGATTTTTCTGTGACTAAATTAAATAGTAGTATATGTATGAGACTTGTACACACATACTTGTTACACATAAGTTTATCATGCAACAAAATCTATTCATAAGCAGTAAAATTTAAATTTAAACACTAACATTGTGTGGGGTGGGGGTTTAATATTCATAAAGGATATATATCTTTCTGGATGAGTCAACCTTTGGTTTACATACTTACTTGGGGTAAAGTGGGATGAGAAGGTGTTCATAAGCAATAAAATTTAAATTTACACACTAACATTGTGTAGGGTGGGGGTTTAATATTCATACAGAGATATATATCTTTCCGGGTGAGTCAACCTTTGGTTTACATACTTACTTGGGGGTAAAGTGGGATGAGAAGGTGTTCATAAGCAGTAAAATTTAAATTTACACACTAACATTGTGTAGGGTGGGGGTTTAATATTCAAACAGAGATATATATCTTTCTGGATGAGTCAACCTTTGGTTTACATACTTACTTGGGGGTAAAGTGGGATGAGAAGGAGTTCATAAGCAATAAAATTTAAATTTACACACTAACATTGTGTAGGGTTGGGGTTTAATATCCATGCAGAGATATATATCTTTCTAGATGAGTCCACCTTTGGTTTACATACTTACTTGGGGATGAAGTGGGATGAGAAGGTATTCATAAGCAATAAAATTTAAGTTGAAACACTAACATTTTGTAGGGTGGGGGTTTAATATTCATACAAGGATATATATCTTTCTGGATGAGTCAATCTTTGGTTTACATACTTACTTGTGGGTAAAGTGGGATGAGAAGGTAAGGTGGTGATGTATGCAAACTTTTTCGTGAAATATTTGGGTTGCAGTTGTGTATATGGCAGTATATATATACTTCCATGCATATCTAAGATTAATCTTAAATCTGTCACACAAAGATTTCTATTTCACAAGGAAATAGAATTTGGAAACTCACGTAGCATGGGGTACTACTTGGATATATGTTAATAAGCTGTTGCTGATCACATACTTCAATTTATCTCGCCGATATCTTAACTGGTGCTCAAATTGCTATTGGAATTTTAGAAGTTCAGAAACTCAGTGCACACATACGCATACATATATAACATGTATACACATATGAATGTGTGCACTGAGCCTCTGAAATAGTGAATACATATAAACACACACATATATATATATACACTTGTATATACATACTTGCCTTTAAGTATAATTAAGAAGCACAGGTATCTCATTGTTATAAAAGATGGCACCGGTGGTGACCATATCCTATAGTGTAGTTGCATTACCCTATGAGGGTCATTTATCCTACCTCTTATCTTACCGAGAGCCCAAGCAGTACCCCAAGCAGTGCCGATATTCATTTTGGAAAATCAGAAAGACAGAAGGTCAATTCACACATGCATATACATGTATAATATAATCATATATACATGCGTGCATTGAATACCTGATTTATCACACATATGTAAACTCATTTACCAACATATACACAGTGAAATGCCCTTTCTCAAAAATCTGAACTAAACTTCTGGCATTTAGTTGTATTTCTCCAGATCACTAGAGATTTGAATGTTTAGAATTCTGTTATTGTTATCTTTGATGAAGAGTTTGCCGTCATTTGACCACGTATTCTGAATCTTTTTGAGTTTTTTAAGTTTTAAGGCTTCCACTAAAAGATTATATTTGAATTTTGTTAAGTCTTCATTTATGTACACTTTTTTTCCCCGAACTAACGTATCTTTTAATTTCTTTCTAGCCGAGAATATGCGTCTTCTTGCACTGTAGTTTGTGAAACGAACTATCAGCTGTCGAGGTCCAGCACCTCTTGGGGGTCCCACTCTGTGTGAACGATCAATGTCAGCCTGCACTATGTGGGCCCCAATCTTTTCTGCAATTTCTAAAACTAGACTGTCAGTTGCTTCACCCTCCACCTCATCAACTCCACTGATACGAAGGCTTGGCCTTCTTGTGTATTGTTCTAGATTGTCAACTCTGAGTTCCAACCTGCTGACCTCACCTGTCAACCTACTAACCTCCTCTTTGGCCAATCTCAGCTCCTGTGTTAAATCTCGTGTAGCCTCTTTCACTGCACCCTTCACAGCGTCATTGATAAGTGTCTTTACGTCCTCATACAACAGAGCCTTTAATCTCTGGGCTATAGCATCAACATCAAGAGTGGGCCCACCGGCAGCCATATCTTTGCTTTCCTTATCAGTCACTGAATCGGACAATTCAAGATTCTCGTCAATTTTCGTGAGCCTAACTTGCTTTGAACGGCGTGATACACTAGATATATGTTTATGTGGGCTGAAAAGCTTTCGCTTTGATCTTACAGGCATCACATGGAAAAAAAAAACAGTTTATGCTTAGAAATGCAAACGAAATGGACCTAACGAAGTTAGGAGACTTGTTCATCAGATTCCTCAGAACTAACACATCGGGTTTAGAAATCTCAAATTTTCACACTTTACATACTCTACAAACTTTTGGATTAAAACATCAGTCTCTCAGTTTCGTGTTTAAAATCAAAACCATCCAGGTTATTTAAGAAATCACATCATAGACAGACGAGCCACACCAAGCGACACAAGCGACACAAGCTTAAAAACTTAAACTGTCTGACATGAGGTGGAACCCCCCCCCCCCCCTCCTCCATCCCCCATTGGAATGGATTGTGCAAAGTTTTCCTTTAGTGAATTCCAAAAAATAAAACATATCTTCAATTAATAGCTTGTTTTTAACTACAGTACGTGGAGAGTGGATTGTAACTAAATCACCCGCAGAGTGGAGTTACACCCAAACTATAATTTTCAAATTTTGTACTTATCGACAAAAAATACAAGCAATGTTTCAGCCAGTGGACCTCCGGGTTTAACCCGGAGGTCCATTGGCTGAAACTTTGCTTGAGCTTGTTATGCCTTGCAACAAATTTGCAATTTTTGCTTGGGTGGAATCTCCACTCTGTGGGTGATTTAGTGATAATACACTCTCCACGTACTGTACATGTAGCACATAGTAGTATTATTCAGAAATATTTTTCTTCAAATTGACTGACCTTGCATTCTTTAGGAGTGCAGGAGTGCTGCACGCCTAGAAAAAAATGAGGAGGACAATTTTTTGCACCCCTTGATTTTCTGGAATGCCAGACCTGTTTGGGACTGCCTTTAAAATCTGTTATCATTTATCAATGTTGCATTGATTTGCAATAATTCATGATGCATTCTGCGTTCAACCCAGAGGTCCTTGGTTGAAACTTGGCTTGTGCTTCTTGTGTTTCTGTACGAAATTGAAGAGTAGTACCTTGGGTAATACCTCCACTCCATGGGTGATTTGGTAACAATCCACCGTCTATGTACTGTAACCAAAACAGCATACAAGTATATGTATTGAAAACATTCCAATCAATCTGTGGAAGGCAATTGTTTTGCACTCTTTGATTTTCTAGACTGCCAGGCCTGAATTGAGTCATGGCTTCTGTAAAGCACCCTTAACTTGACTTGATGAAAAATTCATGAAAATTTAGCTCAAGAAACCATTGATAAAAATGTCGATTAAATTTACAAAATGTTAAAAAATATGGTTAAAAGTTTCCCAGTAATTTTTACATGTAGTTATACCACCCACTTGAAAAGTGGGAGGTATATGGTGTTCACTTGGTCCATCCGTCCGTCCGTCCATCCGTCCATTACGCTTTAGGGAGGTACACATCTGCTATCCGAAACTCCTCCTAAACCAGTGAATGGATTTCATTGAAACTCTCAGACATTCTTTTAAATACATTGAAGATGTGCACCTCCTATTTTCATTTCAGATATTTTCATTTTTACAGTTTCCCATATTGAAAAATGAACTTTGTCAAATTCAGTTGACATTCTGTACAGATCTGCTGTCCACAACTCCTCTTAAACCATTGAACAGATTTCATTGAAACTTTCAGACATTCTTTTACATACATTGCAGATGTGCACCTCCTATTTTTCTTTCAGATGTTTTCATATTTCAATGTCCGTCCGTCTGTTATGCTTTAGGGATGTACACATCTGCTATCCACAACTCCTCTTAAACCAGTGAACGGATTCCATTGAAACTCTCAGACATTCTTTTACATACATTGAAGATGTACACCTCCTATTTTCCATATTTACAGTTCCCCATATTCAAAAATGGTCTTTGTCAATTCAGGTTTTAGTAGGGAGTGGTATAGATCTGCTATCTTCTACTCCTCTTAAACCACTGAACAAACTCCATTGGAACTCGCAGACCTTCTTTTAATTACATTGAAGATGTGCATCTCCTATTTTTCTTTCAGATGTTTTCATATTTTGATGTCCATCCGTCCGTAATGCTTTAAGGATGTACACATCTGCTATCCACAACTCCTCTTAAACCAGTGAACAGATTCCATTGAAACTCTCAGATGTTCTTTTACATACATTGAAGATGTGCACCTCCTATTTTTTTTTCAGATATTTTCATATTTACAGTTCCCCATATTCAAAAATGGTCTTTGTCAATTCAGGTTTTAGTAGGGAGGGGTATAGATCTGCTATCCGCTACTCCTCTTAAACCATTGAACACACTCCATTTGAACCCTCAGGCAGTCTTTTACATACTCTGAAGATGTGCACCTCCTATTTTTCTTTCAGATATGTTCATATTCTGACACGTTCGTCCATCCTTCATCATGGGGTGGGGTGGGGGGGGGGGGGGGGGCAGCACACATCTGCTATCCGCAACTCCTCTTAAACCAGTGAACAGATTTCCTTGAAACTCTCAGACATTCTTTTACATACATTGAAGATGTGCACCTCCTATTTTGTTTTCAGATATTTTCTTTTTTTATAGTTTCCCATATTGAAAAATGAACATTGTCAAATTCAATTAACATTCTGTACAGATCTGCTATCCGCAACTCCTCTTAAACCATTGAACAGATTTCATTGAAACCTTTAGACATTCTTTTACACATATTGAAGATGTGCACCTCCTGTTTTGTTTTCAGATATTTTCATTTTTAGGGTTTCTCATATTTAAAAATGGAGGGAGGGGGGGGGGGGGGGGTTGACATTTACTATCCACGACCTCTTTTAAACTAGTGAATGGATTTCAATGAAATCTTCAAACATTGGTGTCGGTGTTTGTGCTCACTACATTAAACACACTTTTACTGTTGTAAAACTTGGTTCGAATCCCACCTGGGGCAACCGTGTTGTGTCCTTGGGCAAGACACTTCGCCCCCATTGCCCACATGGGGGTACGGTGATGCTGTGTACTAAGGCATACTGCACGTCGATGGTGCACCTGTCTTCAACCAATGCTAACCTGCTTGTGTGGAGTCGGTATGTTGGGGAGCTGACAGCTGCTCTGTGGTTCTCTCCGGTTTCCTCCACCCGTACAACTGTCATGGTCATGGTTAGCCATTGTGCAGAAATATGTGACCTTAAACACCAATAAATAAATAAATAAATACTGTTGTAAAATGTTTCTTGGTGGGAGTGGGTGGTATCATTTTGTGAGCATTGCTCACAGTTTTTCTAATTTTTTGTTGGGAAGAGATTTGCTCTCCAAGGCAGGAATATTTGCCAGTAACACACAGAGAGTTAATGTTGATTTATCTTCAACTTTGAGCCCTTTAACCCTTTATCCAACGTAACGGCCAAAACCGGCCAGTGCTATTCTCAAAAATTGCCTATTTTAATTATTTTTTCATTTTTTGTCTCAAAAACATAGGTTATGACCCCTCATTGGAACGAGCTCGTCGAGCTCGTTCCAATGAGGGGTCATAACCTATGTTTTTGAGACAAAAAATGAAAAAAAATAGTTATTCAAGAATTTTTTTTGCAAGTGTCGTCTGCTTTTCATGTTAGGTAAAGGGTTAAAAGTAAAAATCTACCTATTTTTTGCTCAGAAGTATGTTTTTTTTTACAAGTCACCAACTTAACATGTCAGACTTTGGACTTTTTACTTCTGTTACAATGTTACATTGTAGTTACCACCTAACAAAAAACTGAATTACAGCAGAAGAGCAAAAGTAGTTTTAAGTTTATGAAGTTACAAATGAACTGTCACTCAACATAAGCATGTCAACATATTTTTGATCCTATTTGACCTAAAGAAATCTTGCAACATTACTCAATAATTTTGTATAATGAACTCATTCTTATAGCACTTATACGAATTTTGTATCAACAGCAGATATACTGTTTGAATTAGGTTGATAATAGTTATCAGCCGTTATTTATTACCTATGAATCTTTCCATGTCATTAGATTAATCTGTCATGCATAATAAGGTAGTTCTGTAGTTTAACTGGTAGAGTGCACAATTATTTTTGTAAGCACTTTCCCACAAATAGTTATTAGGCAAATCGACACAGACTAAATAATTTCACTTCAAGGTACATGCAGTGGTACATGTATATTACAGTCGCCATGGACTGGTCGTAATACACAGTCATTATAATGTAGGAATTGTGTAGCATCCTTAGGACCAATAGAATGGAATGGCAAAAAAAACTGTCCATCGGTTGTGTCAGTGTGGTCTGTATTGGGGGCATGGAAAAAATGCTGGCTCAGCATATTTTTCAAAAATAAAAAAATTTTCACCCCGAGAAGCACTGATCAGAATCTTTTGATATTTGGTATACAGCATCCATGTGGGGGTGGGGAGGGGGTTGACAGTGGTGGGGGGTGTTAAATATAAGTTTGTTATAATTAAAGGGGGGGGGGGGGGGAGTAGCCAGGTCAATATATGCCACAGGCATATCCGAAGGCTAGAACTGAGGTGTGGGTAGGTATGGCCCTCTAACAGTTGGGGATCGCCCTCCCCCAAACCTCCACCAATGGGATGGCCATACCCACCCCACCTCAGGCTTACTTATCCCCTCCTATTGAAAATTTTGAAAAATTCAATGCCCTGAGAGAGAATCTGGGACCCTCTGATCTCCCATTTTGAGGGGGGAGAGGGTTGACACTGTAATTTTAGGGGGCGACACCATTGCCCCCCTCCCCCCTTTTCTCCGATATTTTGCTACGAGGCCTCAATTTGGGCACTTGGATGGAATTGTAGATCAGTTCTGTTTCACTATTTTTTAGCTCAACTTTGGCGAAGCCAAATTTGAGGTCTTGGACCATCGCCTGTCCATCTGTCCGTCCATCGCGCCATCAGCAAGGCTTGGGCTAGAGTCTGTATTTATGAACCAATCTTTATGAAACTTCTTGGGTACCTTTGTTATCACCGTGAGACGAGAACGAGTGTTTTTGGGTCCGGTCCAAAATTCAAGCTGGCCGCAGGCAGCCATTTTTGTACAAAATTAGGTGCAATCAGTTTTTTGCACAGAACTTCCATATGAAAGCTCTGATTTGAATAATTTTTTTGTATGAGATGTTTAGTACCATGGGATACATCACATATAATACAGGTTTTTTTCTCGTGCATAAATTATGCAAATTAGGCTGCATGTAACTTTGATTTATTTAGTGTTGCTTTCAGCACTGTAAGTGCAAATGCCAATACGGCTTGGGCAAGAGGCCGTATTTATGAACCGATCCTTACAAAACCATTTGGTACCTTTATTATCACCGTGGGACGAGATTAGTGTTTTTGGGTGCGGTCCGTAATTCAAGATGGCCACCGGCAGCCATTTTGTACCGAAATTAGTGCAATCAGTTTTTAGTACAGAACTTCTGTATGAAAGATCTGATTTGAATAAATTTTTGTATGAATGTTTAGTAACATAGAATACATCACATATAATACTGTTTTTTTCTCGTGCAGAAATTATGCAAATTCGATGAACTTTGATTTATTCAGTGCAACTTATACACAGTAAGTGCACATGTCAATACGGCTTGGGCTAGAGGCTGTATGCATGAACCAATCTTCACAAAACTTCTTGGGTACCTTTGTTATAACCTTGGGATGGGAACAGGTGTTTTGGGGTGCAATCTGAAATTCAAGATGGCTGCTAGCGGCCATTTTATACCTAAATTAGGTGCAATCAGTTTTTTGTACAGAACTTCTAGGACTACATTTGTTATCATAATGGGATGGTAACGAGTGCTTTTGGGCTCGGCCCCAAATTCAAAATACCTGTCGGCAGTCATATTTACGGGAATTGCGTGTATTACATTTTTTGTACAGAACCTGTAAAGAAGATTTTTTATGTCAGTAATATGTGCCATAAATTTATTGAGTGCCTTTGTCATCACTGTGGTATGAGAACAAATATATTTGGTTCAGTCAGACCCACTCGGGGCTCAAAAAGGGAGATAATTAAAAATCTTTTTAAAAAACTCCAGACAAAATAATAAAAGATGTGTATTTTCAGATGTGTTGAAGCTTAAGTTCCTGTGTTAATTTTTGGTGTTGTTTGGGGAGGGTAAACATTATTAGCACAACCCGATTTTCTATTTCCAATGAGAAAAATAAAACCTCCTCACCTGTGGGAACCCTATGAGCTAAAGATAAAAAATTCAAATACCTATATTTTAAGAAGGACTGGACAAATATTTATTAATTAGTATGTCTTAGAAGTTATTAATCTGGCGCATGAATTGAAAAAATAGGCTCTGAGGCTAGAGCATATTTTAAATAGTCCTGATCGGTCCCTGAGTAACAATAATGGTAACTGAAAGAAATCTGATAATCAACAACAATATCTCTAATTTAACAGTTCTAAATTTTATTAAAAATAATTGAAATGAAAATGATACAAAATCTTTTACACTATTCGGTTTTCAGATAAAATAGAAACAGAAATATTTATCATTTAGTCCAAAATAAAGTTCAATAGAGTCCAGTAATCTAGAGCTGTAGGTTAACCGAAACCGAACCGAGGTTTTTAGGTTTTTTTAAAAAAAAGAAACCGAAACCGTCGACATCCCGTGATCTAAGGTTTTTTGTTTTTTATTAAATACTCTTGCTGCAGAAATTCACAGAATGTAGCCATCCCAGAGTAGTGAGAGTACCCAGACACTGCCAATGGCAGTGTCTGGGTACTTTCACTACTCTGGGAAGGCTGCATTCTGTGAATTTCCGACATTTCAGTTTAGTTGTGTTTGCAGCTTTCCTCAAGTTGCGTGTAGGTGTCAGACCTCTAAAAATGGCCAGCACAATAAAAGTTCTATTTAGGTAATTATTATATTGGCCTTCCTGATTCTTCATGTATTTTTGCTTATTTCAGGCATTCATTGAGTTTCACTCAATTTCACTGCCATTCAGTTATGACTCCGGACATAAGAATGAGTTTTATTGAATTTTATTTGGCCTCATGAACAAACCGAAATCCGAACCGAACCGAGGTTTTACTCCACCTGAAAAACTAAAACCAAAACCGAACAAGAAATTTAAAAACCTACAGCTCTGCAGTAATCCAGTAATGAAGAAACTTTCCGGCTGGTATTATAATGCTTAAGAATGTGTCTGCAGAAACAGTATCCGATTCCAATAAATTGCAATGACATGTTCATTCAAAAATTCACTTGTTGCTGCTGATTCTCTTTATGTAACAGGTGAATAAACAGGTCATTTCTCAATGATGTGTGAGATGAATAGAATGAAGTTGAAATTGCTAATCAATTTTCCAGGACAGCGATAAAAACTGCTAATCAAATTTTTAAAAACAAAAAATACCCTGATATTTCTGTCCATCAATCTGTCCATCCATATATCCAGATCCATATCTCAGCAGTGAGTAGATGGATTTTAAAAAAATTTGTTATGCAACATCCTTGGGATGATCTGCATCTGCCACATGTTGAAAGGATTTGCTACAGTCCTTACTTTGTCAAATTTTCAGTGATTTTTTAAAATTCATTTATACTTACCAGTCCAGCACTGAAGTGGGATATGAACTGCCTTCAGCAATAGCTCTTATTCAAAGTTGAAAAATTCAAAGGCTTACTGTTGTTACTACATGTATCACTAACATCAAGCCCAAGAGCTCAATCAACGACATTACCCTGGGGTATAGCTCTAGTAACACTACAATCATCAGCTCTCAAGACTCCAGGAGCAAAACAAGCCAAAGAGAGGATGACTCCACATATGACTGACCCTATTGTCTAACAAGCAATTGTATCTGTTTAATGGCCTGTAGAAAATGTCAGAAACAATATGTCAACAAGACTAAAGGACACTTCTACAACAGAATTAATGAACACACACATGTACGAGACACACCTGTTGCCCTTCATTTTAATCAAAGTAACCACACATTACGTGATTTGCATTATAGAATAGTCCTCAGTTCAGTCCTTGAGAATACCTCCAGCACTGAGTTGCACCACCATAAGTAGATCAGTGGATCTTCATTCTTAACTGGTAGAGATCATCCAAATTTGTCCACGTCTCTTTGCCTTGTTGCAATTTATGGGAGAGTGCCTGGTGGAACTCTCCCATAAATTGTAACAAGGCAAATCCCCACAGACTAAATACTTTCAATTCAAAAATAATATGAAGCACATCCACAAAATATGAAGGCATTTAGTTGTGGCACCTGCACTTCAGAATAAAGCCCAAATATGGGCTTCCAGCACTCTACCAGTTAAAACTCTCATTCCAGTCTGCATTAATCAGTTCTATACTTTAATTGATCTTCTACTTTCTGTTAACCATGTCAGTTGCTCTGATGCAAGGCTACACCATGATCACGAGGTCTTGATTGAGATGATGTAACAATGGTCCAATGCAAGAGTGTGTAGGATGGTGAGGGGGTGGGTTGAGGGTTCGGGGGGGGGGGGGAGGTAGGTGTAATTAAATATATATATTTAACCCTGCATTGTACATAATGGGGTATGTACTTGTAACGAATATAACCTATGTTCCAATAAACAATACAATATTCCAATGAACATGGTCTCAGCTGAAACATCAGAATCAATCACAGACTGTAATCTCTTGTGGTGTGTGTTTTAGATCATTCAAGAGGTGGGAATATCTCAACCTTCACACAGTCAAGAAAATGTCTCATCAAAGCACACCTCAGTACCTCAGAAACAATCTCTCTGCTGTAATAAAAATAACAGTTACTGTTAGTGATCAAATCCAACCAGCAAAATCGAGGAAATTAATATTACTGTCTGGCATTTTGGGTGCATTTCATCATTATCGGTTACCTGCCATCAGTGCAATCAGTGCTGTCTGTGCCCACCAGTCAGGAGTAGCTGCCATAAGCCTCCTAACCCTCTACTAGAACACATTGCCAGTTAGCTACCACAAATTTTGGCCCAGTTATCCTCTCGAGGTTACTCCACATCCATCCCATTAAGTTACCTGCGAGATGAAACCCTTTATATATGAATTGCACTTACACAAACGCCTCTGATGAGTACACACACCATGTTCTTTAACCCTTTACCCAATGCAGACAATTTCAAAATTTATTATTTTAAATACCATTTTTTAAATTTTTTCAAAAAATTGTAACAAACCATATCATGTGACACCTCATTGGAACGAGCTCGATGAGCTCGTTCCAAAGAGGAGTCACATGATATGGTTTTATTGAAATTTTTTGAAAAATAATACTTTTTCAGCCGCTGAATTTGCATATTACGCGGGCCGATGTGGGCGATTCGTTGGGTAAAGGGTTATAAACATCTGTTATTAGCTACCTTTGTGTAGTTCATACCAGATGTTTAAAGACTGTATTAGGCAGCCTTGAGTACATACAGTAATCATGGTACTGATACTTGAGATAATAAATACATAGATAACTAGACTTTATGATTCTGGAGAATCATGGCTTTTCCCGATGAGATTGCATGATTTTTCATGACCCCACAGTGTCTGATGAATTGTTTTTAACTGTCTCACTGAAGTTCCTTCATTGATGTTATGAGAAAGGTGAAGATAGTAGTCTCAAATGACACAGTTTGATAAAAAATTGTTTAGGTAAAAACCATCATTAACGGTGGAGTGAGTTAATGTCAATATCGTCGTCCAACAAGTCAATGACCGACAAAAGGAGTTATGTTTGTTTGACACATACTCACTGAGTGCTGTGTCAATTTAAAAATGGTCCATTTTATCTCAAATGTATCCAAAATATTGATGTCTGGCAACTAGTAGAGGGTTAACAAGTGCCAACAGGAATATTTATTCATGCAACTTGTAATGTCACACCAAGAACTGTGAATGGCCATTTTTTCTTTAAAATCTACAAGATGTTTTCAGAGAAATCCAGGGAGAACAGGAATTTTAAGCTTTTGATGGGTATCATTGTTTTTCCAGCCCAAAACGGGTTAAGTGTTGTTTTTGGAATACTCTTATTACTTCCAAAAATAATTCTCAGTGAATTCTACTTCCACTTATTTTGATCTCTCCTCCCAACTTCAGGTGCTGTGGGTATGCAAACACAGCCTATTTTATCAACATTTTGATGTTTGAGAACCTGCATAGGGTTAACAAATGTTTACAGGAATATTTTGTACATGCAACTTGTAATGTCACACTAAGATATGAGAATGGCCATTTTTTCCTGAAAATCTACGGGATGTTTTTAAAGAAATCCTCAGATAACATGTATTTTTAACCTTTTGAGGGGTATCTCTCTTTAACCAGCTCTAAAGGGTTAATGCTTGGTTTTGTGAATATCTTCATTACTTACAAAAATGATCGACGGTGAATTCCACTTCCAATGAAGGAGGTTATGTTTATCTCGTAGGTACACATTTGGTGTTATGGTTGCCTAAGAACAGCCCATTTTCTCCAAATGTCAATGCTTGGCAGCCTCTGAGGGGTTAACAAATGGTTACCAAAACATTTTGTTCATGCAACTTGTAATGTCACTCGAAGACCTGCGAATGGTTAATTGCTCTTGAATTTTTTTTTTTGAGAAATCCACAGAAAACTGGAATTTTAAGCTTTTAAGGGGTATATCTCCTTAACCAGTTAAAAATGGGTTAAGACCTCGATTTTTGAATACATTTACTACTTACAAAAATCTTTCCCTGTCAGTTTTGCGCCCGGTAAAAGAAGTTACGTTTCTCTGTTGTATTCCCATTTGATGTTGTTGTTGTTCAAAAACAGACTATTTTTTTCAAAATTTTGACATTTAGCAGCCCATGGAGGGTTAACAAATGCTTACCGGAATAATTTATCCAATCAACTGGTAATGTGACACCATGACCTATCAATGGTCATTTTCTCTCGAAAACCCTACCAGATGTTTGTAAAGAAATCCAGGGAAAACATAAATTTTTAAGCCTTTGATGGGTATCACTATTAGCAACCACAAAATGGGTTAACGCTTGGTTTTTTGAATACCCTTATTACTTACAAAAATGGTCTTTGGTGAATTCCACTTCCAACAAAGGAGATTATGTTTATTTCTAAGGTACACGTTGGGTGATGTGCGTACCTGAAAACAGCCCATTTCAACAAAATTACGATGCTTGGCAGCCTCTAGAGGGTTAATAAACGCTCACCGGAATATTTTGTCCATGCAACTTGTAATATCACACAAAGACCTGCGAATCGTCAATTTTTCTTGAAAACCTACAGGATGTTTTTAGAGAAATCCACAGAAAATGGGAATTTTAAGATTTTAAGGGGTCTCTCTCTTTAGCCTGTCCAAAATGGGTTAAGACTTCGACTTTTGAATACCCTTACTACTTACAAAAATGTTTGCGTATAGATTGTGCGCTCGATAAAAGAAGGCACATTTCTTTGAGGCGTACCCATTGGGTGCTGTTGGCGTCCAAAAACAGCCCATTTTATCACAATTTTGACTTTTAGCAGCCCGTGGAGGGTTAACAAATGCTCACCGCAGTATTTTGTCCATGCAACTTCTATTGTCACACCAAGGCCTGGGAGTGACAAATTTTTCTTGAAAATCTACAAGACTCGTTTAGAGAAATCCACGGAAAATACAAATTTTTGAGCTTTATGGGGGTATTGCTGTTTAACCAGCCCAAAACGGGTTAACGCTTGGTTTTTTGAACACCCTTATTACTGACAAAAATGATCTTCGGTGCATTCCACTCCCAGTAAAGAACGTTATATTTATCTCTCGTGTATTGTTTGGGTGCGGTGGGAGCCTGAAACTGGCCTATTTCATCAAAATTTCCATGTTTGGCAGCCTGTGGAGGGAGGGTTACCATATGCATCGCCTGATATGTCGTGTGTATCAAAGGGCGTGTCACAGACAGGTCTAGCAATGATGAATGTATAAAAAAAATCTACAAGACGTGTTTCGAGAAAGTGCCGATAAACCCCAGTTTTGGCAGTTTTTTTGCCAATTCTGAGGAAATAAGGGTTAAATCGAAAATTCCGCTTGGGTACATTTTTAGATTTTGTGCCCCTCTATGCGTGTGCAAAATTTCGTGAAAATCGGTTCGAAAATGGCTTCTGAATCGTACGGACAAAATGTGTGGGAAAAAAAAAAAAAAAAAAAAACCCCAAAAAACCCCCCAAAAAATAAAAAAATAATAATCCATAGAAAAACAATAGTCTTTTCCAGAGGGAAAAGCCTAAAAATACATAACAGGTTAAAATGCAAACATACCAAAACAGAAAAACATACTTTCTACAATGACATTTGTATTAATTTATTAAAGTACACACTTGAACCATGTCCTAATTCCCTCAATCTGTCTCCAACTGTTCAGGAAGTATATAAGTAACAACAAGCTTATCAGTTTGTAATACTTCAAATGTAGTAAAGGAATGATTAGGGTAGATAATCTCCACTAATAATCTTGTTTTTGCATTCTTTGTAGATGCATTGATGCAGTGTGGGTTTACATGTGTTTCCAAAAACAAGCTGATGTAAAAACTGCTGGATATCATATCAATTAGTGGAAAGAAACATTCTTCACAGACCACTGACAGTTTGATGTGCAGTATTACATTCTGTCACTGGTATGTTCCACAGATGTAAGTTCTTACTTGTCTTTTAATAATCATTGTGTGAAAAAAATTGAGATGAATGTATATTTTGTGATATGTGGGTTTGTTTTTTTTTTGCATGATTAATGCTTAACCCTTTACCCAACGAATCGCCCTCATCCCCCCGCATAATATGCAAATTCAGCAGTTGAAAAAATATTACTTTTCAAAATATTTCAACAAAACCATATCATGTAACCCCTTGTTGGAACGAGCTCATCGAGCTCGTTCCAATGAGGGGGTCACATGATATGGTTTTGTTGAAATTTTTTGAAAAATTTTAAAAAATTATATTTAAAACTAGACTTTATGATTCTGGAGAATCATGGATTTTCCCGATGAGATTCCTTGATTTTTCATGCCCCCACAGTGTCTGATGAATTGTTTTTAACTGTCTCACTGAAGTTCTTTCATTGATGTTATGAGAAAGGTGGTTATAGTAGTCTCAAATGACTCAGTTTTATAAAAAAAATTGTTTAGGTAAAAACCATTATTAATGGTAGAGTGGGTTAATATCAATATCGTCGTCCCACAAGTTAATGACCGACAAAAGGAGTTATGTTTGTTTGACACATACCCTTTGAGTGCTCTGTCTATTTGAAAATGGTCCATTTTATCTCAAATGTATCCAAAATATTGATGTCTGGCAGATTGTAGAGGGTTAACATGTGCTAACAGGCATATGTATTCATGCAACTTGCAATTTCAAACCAAAAAGTGCGAATGGCCATTTTTATTTAAAATCTATAAGATGTTTTCAGAGAAATCCATGCGCATGCGCTCTTTTCGAATTCGACATGACGAAATGCGAAATTCGTATCGCTCTTCATGGAAAGTGATGCCGCAACTATCCATGAACAACGAGTGAAAATTTCATGGAAATCTGCCTAGAATTGGTTGGGATATCGCGTTTTGAAGAGAGGAGGTAACTGTTTGAATTTGGTCCTTCCTTTTCAAGCCAGTTCGAAAAAAGACGTCGTGAATGGGCGCAGACTCCTTTAGACCCCCCCCCTTCTCTGTAAATGGAAGTTGCTTCTTTAAGACCGCCACCCAGGGATCCCAACACAACCTTTAAACCTAAGAGAATCGTCAGAAGTTTAAAATGAAAAGAAATTGGCGGTGATTGGGTTTCTGGCAGGCAGGAAAAGATTGACGAAGATTTGCATATTGGACATTAAAATAGCACTTCTGACATACACGAACCGTGTCCAGACCGCTGGAGGCAGCGACTTGAAATTTTCAGAACTTGTTCTGCGAACCTTGGCCGACATTTTGGGATCTGTTTGGAGCATCCGAGCCGCCTGGAAAACACCACGCATCGCTTGGAATGAGAGAGTAATATTCGTCCCGACTCTATCAGTTCAGAATGGACATGGGCAGTGTTGTAGGCGACTGTGGAGCTGCGATTGAGCATAAAGTCCCAGGTTTCGGTGCCTCATTGCCTAAGCAGCTCCATTGTATGATTTTTTGTCTCAATATCGTCCTTACTACTTGTAGTTTATACCGTTGCCGTACGTTAATGTAGCCTCTTGCCATTTTTGAGACTTTCAACCCAGAACGTCGCCAAAGTGAGGAAGTGCGTGGGGTGGGGTGGGGGGGGCCCTGTAGCAGCGAGGGGGGGGGGGGGTATCCTGACACTATCTTTAAACCTTAGATAATCGGAAGAAGTTGCAGTGAAAAGAAATCGGCGGTGAGTAGGTGTTTTGGCGGGAAACGATTAACGAAAATTTGCCAATTTGACATTAAAATTGCACTTCTCACAAACACGAACCGTGTCCAGACCGCCGAAGGCAGCGACCTCTAATTTTCAGAACTTGTTCTACGCACCCTGGCCGACATTTTGGCATCTGTTGCAAGTGTCGAGACCGCGTGGAGAACACCACGCATCGCGTGGAAAGTGAGAGTACTATTCGTCCCGACTCTATCAGTTTGGACTGGAATTGAGCACTATTGTAGACTACTGTAGAGCAGCGATTGAGCATAAAATCGGAGTTTTTTGTGCCAAATTACCTAACCAGCTCCAAGGTATGATTTTTCGTCTACTCATCGCCCAGATCGTCTGAAGTTTATACCGTTACCATATGTTGAATTAGCCTTTTGTCTATTTCGCCACTTTCGACCCAGATTTGAGGGTACCTTCCTTCAGCGAAATCTAGCCATGCTCACAACCACGCCCTCTCCCCGTCGGCCCGGGTGCTTCTAAAGATAGAAAGGTCAATGGGGAGGGGCCCGTTAGCAAACAAACGGGGGCAGGTGTAGTTGGTGAAAAACAGCAGGGGGGGGGGGGGGGGCACGTGTCCTAGGTAAAAGAAACAATAGGGGGCAGGTGTCCTAGGTAAAAAAAAACAGCAGGAGGGGGGGGGGGGGGGGGGGTGCAGATGTCCCCGCTAATTAATTTTAATAACAGGCAGGTGTTCATGGGGCAGGCCCACTGCTCGGTGTTCCAAATTTTCTATGGTACTTGGCCTTGACGGAAACAACACTTCAACAAGAAACAACGGGAAACCTATTTGCAGTAAAGCTGCAAATATAAACATGATTTTAGGACCATTCCATGGCCAGTTTAAAGCCTACTGCGATATCAGCGTTTATTACTCTCGTCCTTTCACTGCTTCTAAAGATAGAAATCATCACTGTATCACTGCAGTATTTCACCCGAGTCGAGTTCTGACGTCATGCAAGTTTGACGGACATGCTTTCAATTTTGTTATTGAAAACAACATATTTATAATTTCGTGATTACTGATCGGAATTTTGAAAACGACACATGCAATCGCGAAAGAGTTTTCTGAAAAACACGATTCTGCAAAAGGTTTTAGTGAAATTTGATTATTTGTTTTTATTTTCAATTTCGACGGCTCTTGTCGAAAAGGTGTTAATCACTGATCGTTCCAAACGAGATCAAAGACTGACGCTGTATATTAATAACACACAGAGAATCTTCTAAGAATATATACGCGCAATCCTAAAATGAAATAAATCAAGTCTTTTTTCAGGTTTTACGAGAGAAATATGTCCAATTGTATCATTGAATCATGTTTAGGTATATGTGGGCGAGACATTTTCTATACGGACAAAATACAGACTAAATAAAATATTTGCCATTATTTTCCGCAGACGTATTTTTGTCTTTACTTCTTGGGGAAATCCATGCTGATAATACAACGAAGGAGTGTTATCTGATGAGGTCAGAACCGTCAGGTGGTCGGGTCCGACACCGCACCTCGAAGTAGATTTAGTGGGGGTGTCGATTTTACAAGTAATGTAGGCAGCGTACACGGCATGGGCTGTCTGTCTTTAATCCTATAAACAGGGTTAAGGCTTGTTTTTTGAATACCCTTATTTATTTATTTGTTTATTGGTGTTTAAGGTCACATACTTATGCACAATGGCTAATCATGGCCGTGACAGTTTTATAGGTGGAGGAAGCCGGAGTACACGGAGAGAACCACCAAGCATCGACGAGCAACTGTCAGCTCTTCAACATTCTAACTCTGTTCAAGCTCCGCTCAAGCAGGGTTACAGAGGGTGAAGACATATGTACCATCGACGTACAGTATGCCTTAGTACACGGCGTCATCGTGCCCCCATGTCGGCAACCGGGCTAAAGTGCCTTGCCCAAGGACACAAGGTGAGTCGTCCCGAACGGGGATCGGACTCGGGACCTCTAGCATAGAAGTACAACAGTCTACCACTGAGCCACCACGCTCCCTTGAATACCCTTAACACTATCATACATTATCCCTCGTGAATTCTGAGTCTGATAAAAGAGGTTATGTTTAGCTATTACATACCCATTTGCTGCCCGAAAACAGCCGATTTTATCAAAATTTTGACGTTTAGCAGCCTGTAGCGGGATTAACAAACGACTAGCGGAATATTCTATCTATGCAATTTGTAAGACCTGCCAATGTCCAATTGTTCTTGAAAATCGCCAACAAGCAGTTAGCGAAATCCACAGAAAATGTAAATTTTAAGCTTTTAAGGGGTATCTCTCCTTATCCAGTCTAAAATAGGTTAAGTTTCATTCTTTTAAATACCCTTACTACTTACAAAACTGATCCTCTGTGAATTCTACGCGCAGTAAAAGAAGTTATATTTCTCGGTTACATATCCATTGGGTGCTCTTGGTGTCTGAAAACAATCCATTTTATCAACATTTTGATGTTTAGCAGCTCGTGGAGAGTTGACGAATGCTCAATGGAATATTTTGTCCATGTAACTTGTAATGTCACATGAAGACCCGTGAATGGCCATTTTTTCTTGAAATCTGCAAGATGATTTTAAAGAAATCCAGGGAAAAGATGAAATTTTAAGTCTTTGATGGGTACCGCTGTTTAACCAGCCCAAAACGGGTTAAGACCAGCCCTAAATGGGTTAATGCTTGGTCTGATGAATTCCACTTCCAAAGAAGGAGGTTATGTTTATCTCGCAGGTACACATTGCGTGCAATGGGTGCCCAAGGACAGTCCATTTTCTCAAAATTTCTATGCTCTGCAGCCTCTGGAGAGTTAACTAACGCTTACCAGAATATTTTGTCTATGTAACTTGTAATGTCACTCCAAGAACTGCAAATGGTCAATTTTTCTTGAATACTTACTAGATTTTTTGGAGAAATCCACAGAAAACTGGAATTTTAAGCTTTTAAGGGGTACATCTTAACCAGGCGAAAATGGGTTAAGACCTCGATTTTTTGAATACCCTTACTACTTACTAAATTTTTCTCTGTCAGTTTTGCATCCGGTAAAAGAAGTTATGTATCTCTGTGGCATTCCCATTTGTTGTTGTTGGTGTCCAAAAACAGACTATTTTTTTTCAAAATGTTGACATTTAGCAGCCGACGGAGGGTTAACAAATGCTTACTGGAATTTTTTATCCATGCAACCGGTAATGTGACTCCAAGACCTACCAATGGCCATTTTCTGTTGAAAACTTACAAGATGCTTGTAACGAAATCCACGGAAAACATGTTTTTTTTATTAGCTTTTGATGGTATCGCTAATAACCACCCCCAAAAGGGGTTAACGCTTGGGTTTTTGAATACCCTTATTACTTACAAAAATGGTCCTCAGTGAATTCCACTTCCAACAAAGGAGATTATGTGTAACTCTCGGACATACATTGCGTGCTGTGTGTGTCAGAAAACAGCCCATTTCAACAAAATTATGATGCTTGGCATTCTGTAGAGGGTTAATAAACGCTCAGCGGAATATTTTGTCCATGCCACTTGTAATGTCACACAAAGACCTGCAAGTAGTCAATTTTTCTTGAAAACCTATGGAATGTATTTAGAGAAATCCACAGAAAAAGGGAATTTTTAGATTTTAAGGGGTCTCTCTCTTTAGCCTGCCCAAAATGGGTTAAGACTTCGTTTTTTGAATACCCTTACTACTTACAAAAATGTTTCCCTATAGATTGTGCGCTCGATAAAAGAAATCACTTTTCTTTGTGGCGTACCCGTTGGGTGCCGTTGGCGTCCAAAAACAGCCCATTTTATCACAATTTTGACCTTTAGCAGCCCGTGGGGGGTTAACAAATGCTCACCGAAGTATTTTGTCCATGCAACTTCTATTGTCACATCAAGGCCTGGGAGTGACAATTTTTTCATGAAAATCTACAAGACTCGTTTAGAGAAATCCACGGAAAACCTGAATTTTTTAGCTTTTTGGGGGTATTGCTGTTTAACCAGCCCAAAACGGGTTAATGCTTGGTTTTTTGAACACCATTATTACTTACAAAAATGATCTCCGGTGAATTCCACTTCAAATAAAGGAAGTTATGTTTATCTCTCGTGTATCGTTTGGGTGCTGTGGGGGTCTGAAACCGGCCCATTTCATCAAAATTTCGATGTTTGGCAGCCTGTGGAGGGTTACCATATGCATCGCCTAATATGTCGTGTATATCAAAGGTAGTGGCACACACAGGTCTATCAATGATGAAAGTTTAAAAAAAATCCTAAAGACGTGTTTCGAGAAAGTGCCGATAAACCCCAATTTTGGCAGTTTTTTGCCAATTCTGGCGAAATAAGGGTTAAATCGAAAATTCCGCTTCGGTACATTTTTAGATTTTTTGCCACTCTATGAGTGTGCCAAATTGTGTGAAAATCGGTTCGAAAATGGCTTCTGAATCGTACGTACAAAAATGTGTGGAAAAAAAAAAAAAAAAAAAAAAAAAAAAACCCAAAAAAAAAAAAAAAATAATAATCCGTAGAAAAACAATAGTCTTTTCCAGAGGGAAAAGCCTAATAATAAATTTTGATATCGTCTGTATTGGGTAAAGGGTTAACCTGCTGAGTATTTTTAAGATATTTTCCATTAAATCGAGTGATGGCTGCTGTAAATTTAACTCAAGAAATCATCAATTGGTGAAAAAATCAGTTAAATTTACATGGTAGAAATTGGATTAAATGTGTCCCTATTATACTCATTTATTAAAATAGCCAGTGTCTGTTTCCCAATGATGACTTTAGTTATAGTTGGCCAAATCAAATTTGGTCTGTAGGTGTATCAACATAAACTACAGGTCAAGTTCAAATTGGGGTGTGGTCCAACAATTTTTGCCAGAGGTATGTCCCTTTTTTCAACTTCGGAAAAATCATTTTTTGGGGTTTCCCGATGATAAGTTTAGTTATAGTGGCCAAATCAAATGAAATTTGGTATGTAGGTGTATCAACATAAAATACAGGTCAAGTTCGGATTAGGGTGTGGTCCAATAATTAATGCCAGAGTTACCTTTTTCGACCTCAAAAATTCTTTTTTTTGGGTTTCCCGATGTTAACCTTAATCGTTCACCTGCCAAAGTTGTTCAAAGAAGTACTTGGGGTGACATTCAGTTAGACAGGGTTCATCAACACTACAAAGGAATGAAGTCATGAAAGGCAAATTTTATGGAAAAACACTAAGGAATAACTTTGAACAAACCTGAACCTAACATGCCCCAATTACCCCCCCCCCCCCCCCCCCGCCCCCCACCACCACCCATAGAGATCCTAAATATTAAGTCAGGGACTCAAATTGAACAAACTTGAATCTGATCCCATGAGATGTTGTATACCAAATGTGAAAGAATTCTGACTGGTGGATCTGAAGAAGGTTTTTAAAGAAACGTCCTCACATTGCACCAAGTTAAAATTTGGGCTGAAATACAGAGCCAAAATATTAAAGCAAGGACCTGATTTGAACAAACTTGAATCTGACCCACCAACATGATGTATACCAAATATGAAAGGATTCTAATTGGTGGATCTGAAGAAGAAGATTTTTAAAGAAATTCCCTCATATTGCAGTAAGTCAAAATTCAGGCTACCATAGAGAGCCCAAATATAAACCCAGCGACTTGATTTGAACAAATTTAAATCTGACCTGTGGGTGGGGAGTAGGGGTTGAGAGATGGTGCAGGATCATCATCTAAACAAGTTACTACCCTGTTGAAGTCTTTGAAGGCAGAGTTCCCACATGAGATTGCCACATAGCATTCAAATATGTCCTACAGTATGGCCGCTGTGGACTGGTCACTTTCCATGAGTGGGCAATATTTCCAGGTACGACCTGGTGTTTCGTTAATTAAAAGTTTGCTGATGATGGTTTTTATTGCCTGCAAAGCAAATTCATGGACATCATTGCCCATGCATGGATTATGATCAGTCCATGGCAGCTGTACTGTAACAACTTTAAAACTACAAATAAGTATACTTACGTGACAAGTTCAGTTTTTAGCTCACCAACTTTAGTTGTGTGAGCTTATGGAATGGCTCGATCGGTCGGCGTCAGCGTACGTGTCCAATAATGTTAAAGTTTCTGTTTAGGTCACTTATTCGCCCTATTTCCATATCATGGCTTTTATAATGCTGCTATATGACGATTATTATCATTTTACCATGATTTAACCCCCTCATACCCTACATTTTAGACATTTTTCTTGACATTTTTAGTTGCGTTTAGTTTTCTGTTTAGCTCAGAATTTCATGTTTAACTTAGTGTTTAGGTCAGCTGCTGTGCTCCTTCTCTTCCAATGGCACTTATATTCATCATACATGTTCCTCAGTATCATTGTTCCATGAATAACCCCTCACACCCTGCATTTTAAACATTTTTTTTGACATTTTTAGTTGCGTTTAGTTTTCTCTTTAGCTCGGAATTTCATGTTTAACTTAGTGTTTATGTCAGCCCGCTGTGCTCCTTCTCTTCCCATGGCACTTATATTCATCATACATGTTCCTCAGAATCATTGTTCCATGATTAACCCCTCATACCCTGCATTTTAAACATTTTTTCTTGAAATTTTTAGTTGCGTTTATTTTTCTGTTTAGCTCGGAATTTCATGTTTAGCTTAGTGTTTAGGTCAGCTGCTGTGCTCCTTCTCTTCCCGTGGCACTTATATTCATCATACATGTTCCTCAGTATCATTGTTCCATGATTAACCCCTCATACCCTGCATTTTAAACATTTTTCTTGACATTTTTAGTTGCGTTTAGTTTTCTCTTTAGCTCAGAATTTCATGTTTAACTAAGTGTTTAGGTCAGCTGCTGTACTCCTTTTCTTCCCATGGCACTTATATTCATCATACATGTTCCTCAGTATCATTGTTCCATGATTAACCCCTCATACCCCGCATTTTAAACATTTTTCTTGACATTTTTAGTTTCGTTTAGTTTTCTGTTTAGCTCAGAATTTCATGTTTAACTTAGTGTTTAGGTCAGCTGCTGTGCTCCTTCTCTTCCCATGGCACTTATATTCATTATACATGTTCCTCAGTATCATTCTTCCATGATTAACCCCTCATACCCTGCATTTTAAACATTTTTCTTCACATTTTTAGTTGCGTTTAGTTTTCTGTTTAGCTCAGAATTTCATGTTTAACTAAGTGTTTAGGTCAGCTGCTGTGCTCCTTCTCTTCCAATGGCACTTATATTCATCATACATGTTCCTCAGTATCATTGTTTCATGATTAACCCCTCATACCCTGCATTTTAAACATTTTTCTTGACATTTTTAGTTGCGTTTAGTTTTCTCTTTAGCTCGGAATTTCATGTTTAACTTAGTGTTTAGGTCAGCAGCTGTGCTCCTTCTCTTCCCATGGCACTTATATTCATTATACATGTTCCTCAGTATCATTGTTCCATGATTAACCCCTCATACCCTGCTTTTTAAACGTTTTTCTTCACATTTTTAGTTGCGTTTAGTTTTCTGTTCAGCTCAGAATTTCATGTTTAACTAAGTGTTTAGGTCAGCAGCTGTGCTCCTTCTCTTCCCATGGCACTTATATTCATCATACATGTTCCTCAGTATCATTGTTCCATGATTAACCCTTCATACCCTGCATTTTAAACATTTTTCTTGACATTTTTATTTGCGTTTAGTTTTCTGTTTAGCTCAGAATTTCATGCTTAACTTAGTGTTTAGGTCAGTTTCTGTGTTTTACTTTTAAGAGGTTGTGTTTAGGTAAGCTTTGTCGCATGTTATGAGCCTGTTTGATACAGTTCTTGTGTTTGCCAAAGTTACTATCAAAGAGGAATGTTGGTGAGCTATAGGGCGTTGGCGTCCTTGTTTCCACTGTAATCCCATTTTACTCCAATACATGGCTCAGCACTGGATATTACAGTACAGTCGCTGTGGACTGGTCATAATCCACATGTGGACAATGATGTGTGCACATGAGTTTACCAGGTAATAAAAAGCATCATCACCAAAATTGTAATTAAATTTTTGGTGATTATTCCTATAATTAATGTTTAGAATCTAATATTATTGTGCCAGTGGAAATATTGCCCACCTGTGGAAAGTGACCAGTCCACAGCGGCTGTACTGTACCAAACTGCAACAGTGAAGGGGTTAAGATACACTATTAACTGGTAGAGTGCTGGAAGCCCATATTTGGGCTTTATTCTGAAGTGCCGGTACCGCAATTTAAAGGCTTCATTTTCTGTGGATGTGCTTCATATTGTCTTTGAAATGATATTATTTTATCTGCTGGGATTTGCCTTGTTACAATTTATGGGAGAGTGCCCACTGGCACTCTCCCATAAATTGTAACAAGGCAAAGATGCACAAACAAATTTTAAGGACCAAAAATAATTTAGCACTCTACCAGTTAACCATTAAACCCACTTTCCAAAAGTTTTTTTTTGTTCCAGCTGGGCGGTTGTACCAATTTTAACAAAGAAAATCCATTGTATCTCACAAGTGCAGAAAACTGTGTGCAGAGAAGTAAGAGGTTGGGGTAATCATCGATAGATCCCAGCAAGGATTACCACCTCACATGAATCTGACAGTGCATACTCACAACATAACACCCTAACTTGGCATTTCTTTCCACCATGACTGCCAAAATCAGAATTCTGTGGCAGGCCCTTAAATTACTCCAATTTCACACCATTTACAGGTATGCCCAAATTAGAGACAGAAGACATCAAGAAAAATATATAAATTCTCTCTGCCTCTTCTACATTTGAGGATAGCTTCCATCATAATATGGCCATAAAAACACAAAGAAAGGTTTGGCAATAAAGCATAACAGGCTGTTATTTCTGGTTTTAATGTGCCCAAATTATGGCAAAAGGGTGTGCCCCAAATAAATGAATTTAAAGGCCCGTCTGTGGCTACAGAGATGGCTGCCTTTCAACTACTTGTTCACTCTTTATTTTTAGTCATCAAAAATACTGGAAAGATTGCTGACTGGACAACTGATGAGAGTGATTTATAGATTGGAAAGGTGGGGGAGGAGGGGGGGGGGGGGGGTAGCAGGAAAAGTGTAGGAAAAAAGGCAGTGGCGTTTGGTTCTCGGTTCTCCCTAGCCCTTGCATACCAGTTGTTAACTCTTTGCATGCTGCTCGCGGATATTCCTGCTAAGGACAGGATTTCTCTTTAACACTAAATAAAAGGAAGCCGAGCCACATATCCCTTGAAAAAAAGTGTGCAATTCGAGGGATTTTTAAAAAATTGAATTTTTCAGTCGAAAAAGAGACATAACACTGGCAAAAAATGTTGCACCAAACCCCGATTAGAACTTCATTCCTTTGTAGTGTTGATGAACCATGTCTAACTGAATGTGACCCCAAGTACTTCTTTGAGCCACTTTGGCAGGTGAGCGATTAAGGCCCCTTAATTCAGGCCTCTTGTTTTGAATCATATTTACATTTCAGGAACATCGAAAAATGTTACTCTGACTGGTAGCTGAGCATGTTGTTGTCTTGGCTATTGTCATTAACTGGTTAAGTGCTAGAAGCCAGTATGATGGCTGTGTTATGAAGTGCCAAAAACCCCTACAGTGGCTTTACACTGTGCACATTATCTTGTTGTTTGCTATAAAAAAACGTTTTTATAAAATTGTTTATTGACCATTTATTGGAGACTTTCCAATAAATGGTAATAAAATAATTATGTATGAAGGCTATCTTGCTAACTAAGACTCCCCTTATGAGTAGCATGGTATCTTTAGAAATATTTATTTATTTATTGGTGTTTATGGTCACATATTTCTGCGCAATGGCTAATCATGACCGTGACAATTTTATGGGTTGAAGCCTGAGTACCTGGAGAGAACCACCGAGCAATGGCGAGCAACTGTCAGCCTCCCAACATACTAACTCCACACAAACAGGGTTAGCATTGGTTGAAGACAAGTGCACCATCGACGTGCAGTATGCCTTAGTACACAACGCCACCGTGCCCCCACGTGGGCAAATGGGGTGTCTTGCCCAAGGACACAACGTGGTTGCTGCTGGTGGGATTTGAACCGAGGACCTCTCGGCTTGCAGCCTGCGCCATCCTTGGAAAAAAATTTTTCATGTTACAAATCACCTTTGAAAAATAATGTAGCCCTCTACCAGTTAAAACTGAGCGCGTGACTCACTGGTAGACTGTTGGACTTCTATGCTAGAGGACCCAAAATCGATCCTTGTCCGGGATTACCTGTGTTGTGTCCTTGGGCAAGGTATTTTATCCCGGTTGCCTACATGGGGGCACGATGACACCATGTGCTAAGGCGTATCTGCATGTCAATGGTGCACATGTCTTCAACTGCTGTAACCCTGCTTGAGCGGAGCTTGAACAGAGTTAGAATGTTGAGGAGCTGACAGTTGCTCGTTGATGGTCGTTGATTCTTCCTGGATACTCCGGCTTCCCCCACCCATAAAACTGTCACTGTCACTGTCACGATTAGCCATTGTGCATAAGTATGTGACCTGAAACACCAATAAATAAATATAAATAAATTATAACCAGTTAAAATTATGTAAAATATAAGAACATATGGATAACATCATCTTCCACTTACATTTGTTACA
Source organism: Pictodentalium vernedei (assembly GCA_031216915.1). Taxonomy (NCBI): domain Eukaryota; kingdom Metazoa; phylum Mollusca; class Scaphopoda; order Dentaliida; family Dentaliidae; genus Pictodentalium; species Pictodentalium vernedei. The sequence goes on along the minus strand of CM062295.1, from coordinate 603,090,423 downwards.
AAGTGAATTATATGAGAATAACGCTATGTGATGTATCCACTCCATTATATTATGGTATCATCATGCTCAATCTCAGTAACCCTTTCGGTGCAAATACAAGACAATCTGTCAGTCACCCTTTCAGTGCAAATACAGTACGTCCAGAGTGTATACGTTTTTATAAAATTGTTTATTGACCATTTATTGGAGACTTTCCAATGAATGGTAATAAAATAATTATTTATGAAGGCTATCTTGCTAACTAAGACATCAATTCATCAAACTCAAATATACAAGATGTATTTAAATGACATGTACTTGGTGAAACACCAAGCCACTTCAATCAACAGCACGAATAAACCGTCGCTACTGTTTATCAACTTGGACTTGAGCAGCTAATCTTTTACGCACAGCAAATGCGGTGTGTGAAAGTCGACACAGTTTTCCGTGGAGTCAGTTTAGGTAAAATCACCCGCCACCACGCCGAGTGGATGAGATGCTATACACTCTGGATGTACTGTACAATACAGTCTGTTAGAAACCCGTTCGGTGCAAATACAAGACAATCTGTCAGTTACCCTTTCCGTGCAAATACAATACAGTCTGTTAGTAACCTGTTCAGTGCAAATACGAGACAATCTGTCAGTAACCCTTTCAGTGCAAAAACAAGGCAATCTGTCAGTAACCTGTTGGGTGCAAATACAAGGCAATCTGATCTCATTTCATTCAAAAAATCACGTACAAAATCCTGAGATAGTATACTACTCAAAGTTTGCTAAGCACCACATATTTGACACATCATTGTGAAATTTTCTTGCGACACATTTGTGATATTTTTGGTGGATATGATTGAGGAATGTATTGAGATGGTCCCCAGTGTTTACATTAGCTCTCTTGACAGGAAGACTTTTCGTGACAGTAATAGAAAGCATGCACCCTTTGATTTTCATGATGTTTTCATGTACTGTCGACATGCACATGAGAGGTGTAGGGTATACAGTCTTCATTTCAACACAAACCCTTGTGATTTAATGATTGAATATGGCGAATGCAAATGTAAGAAGACATTTGTCTGAAGCAGAAATGTGGTGGGCTGTAGGGATGGGGGAACAAGGGGCTATCCATCTCGTCTGGTTGGCAAAGCCCTTGGTGTGCACCATACGGTGATCACCAGAGCCTGGGCAAGATTTCAGCAGTATGGCACACCAGTCAGACGAGATGGTGGTGGCAGAGACAGGGCAACATCTGCAGCTGAAGACCGTTTTTTGATCATTCAGGCCCGAATGGAACCACTTTGACACAGCAATGCAGCTTCGCAGTGACCTTCAGAATGAATCCGGGGTAAATATTTGATGTAGACTATCCGGGCAACGTTGCACTAAGGTGGTCTCCGATCAAGAAGACCATGTATTCACATTCAGCTGTCCCAGAACCACCACCAGGCACGATATGAATGGGCCATGGATCAGCTTGGATGGACCACAGAAGATTGGCGACCTGTCCTTTTTACAGATGAGTCAAGGTACTGCCTAGACAACACAGATAGGCATTCTAGGGTATGGAGAAGACCAGGAGAGCAATTCCATGCAGCCAACATTGCTGAGCATGACCGCTATGGTGGAGGATCAATGATGGTCTGGGGTGGCATCAGCTGGGATGGATGTACAGAGCTCTGTGTCCTTGACCATGGTACATTGACTGCTCAGCGGTATATTGATGAGATCCAGGATGCCAACGTCAGATTGTATGCAGGTGCAGTGGGTGATAGATTCATTCTGATGGACGATAATGCCTGTCCTCATGTTGCCCATGCTGTCCGGGAGTACCAACAGAGGGAGGGGATTGGGTGTATGGACTGGCCAGCAAGATCTCCTGACCTCAATCCAATCTAACATGTCTGGAATGAGTTGCAGCTTGCAATTTCAGCCCGTCCAGTCCAACCAAGAAGTGTCCAGGAGCTTCGTGCCATACTGGTCCAAGAATGGAACAACATCCCTCCCACAAAGGACCATCTGGAACCTGATTGGGAGCATGAGAAGGCGTTGTCAAGCTGTAATTAACAATAATGGGTCTCATACTCAATATTGAACCCATATCAGTTCATTCCGTCAAATTTTTGGCAAATTTGATAAATTTCCACTTTTACCAATAATATCCATTTTCCATGGTTATCTTATTCAAAAGCTAAAAAATGATGTCAAACACAAACAAAATCTTAATTTCTATGCTTAAATCATTAAAGATATAATTAAATAAAAAATATATACACTTTTCATAACAATATTTCAACTAAAACGTAAAACAGGTAGTTGTATATACTTGGTGCTTAGCAAACATTGAGTAGTATAGATAACCTACCTACCTTCTCCTTTCATAAAATCTGGAATGAATTGGATCAGGAAATGTATAACATTGTTAACTGGGAATTATTCAAAAAAAAATCTTACGCGCAATCTATTAAGTTCCTATTCGACCAGTGTTAACCCTTTGAGACTTTAATTATCTTGAAAGGTCATGATTAGCCATTATGCAAAAATATGTGACCTTAAATACCAATAAATAAATAATAAATATTAATTATCTTGACATTCAAACGTCACTGGGAATTCAGTTTCTTCAACGTTTTTCAAAATGCAACGTCAACCGTCGGAAAGTACAAATAACTAGATATTTTTCACATTAGTGATTAACTGGTTGAGGGCTAGATTTTTTTTGGTGGTCTGAAATTGTTATCAAAACTTGTTTTATTTCAAATTATTGGAGAGGGGGGTCCACAATAAAACATCACAGTACATTACGTGTATGTCAAATTCAACTTTACACTTTCTCTTCCTACATTGCAAGGGGGAATTCTATGAAATGTTTAGTTTATAACATGCATATATGTATGTTAATTGTATACATGAATGTTGATCGGGCATTAATCTTCCAGGCATGGCAGTCTAGAAAATCAAGGAGTGCAAAACAATTGCCCTCCTCAAGTTGTTTGGGAGTGCAATTGTACCTGGAATTTTCAATACATACACTTGTATGTTATTTTGGTTATATTCACTTTAAGGTATTACTATTGCGACTGAAAAATTGTTTTCCATATTGGAAAAATTGTCACATATCTTATCATTCAAAATATTGCAAATCAATTCTTATGTGACTGTCTTCTACACTCAAAAGTATCAAAATGCAACACAGAATCGGCCATGAATTACTGCGAATCAATACAACATTGACAAATGATAACAGATTTTAAAGGGAATCCCAAACAGGTCTGGCATTCCAGAAAATCAAGGGGTGCAAAAAATTGGCTCTGTTCAATTTTTTCTAGGCGTGCAGTGGGCGTGCAGCACCCCTGCACTCCTCAAGAATGCCAGGCCTGATCATCCCTTGTTAACATTTTTAGCTCACCTGAGCGAAGCTCAAGGGGAGCTTTACTAATCGCTTTCCGTCCGTCATCCGTCCGTCGTCGTCCGGCATAAATTTTACAAAACCAACTTCTCCGAAGAAACCACTGGCCCAATATTTTTCAAATGTTCGGTAAATGTTTATTACCTAATGGCAATTCAGATTTGTTCAAATGAAGTTGCCCCTCCTCCTGGGTGGGGCCCTGCCCCCAGTGGGCACCAAAATCTTTGAAAATCTTCTTCTCATGAACCAGCAGTAGCAGAGACTTGATATATGGTATACAGCTTCCTTTTGAGGTGTAGACTGAAGTTTGTTCAAGAAAAGTTTGAGGGCCAATATTTGGCGACTTTATGGGAGGGGCAAGAATTTTGGCCCCACCCCAAATTTAAGTTTTCCGAACCGAGAGGCCGATTTGAACCAAATTTTACGTGAGGGCTTATTGGGGCATAAGTACCTAATTTATGCCAAAAATTTTTTTCCCGCAACCCCGTGGGAACCGCAAGAGGTAAAAATAGAAAAAAATTAAAATGTCCATATCTCCAAAACTGCACGGCACTGAGAATTTTTATTTGGTGTGAAGCTTCCTTGGGACCAACAGAAAGGATTGGTCAAAAATAATTGCCATCGGTTTTATCATAGGGTACAGTTTCGGGACTTTTGAAAAAGTGCTGAGTCAGCACTTTTTAACACTGTAGGCAATGGGAAAAACATTAAAAAATCTTCTTCTCCAGATCCAGCAGGCAGAATCTTTTGATATTTGGTATGCAACATTGTAGGGTGGATCTGATTCAAGTTTGTTCAAATTGGCCCCCTGTGGGTTCATATTTGGGCTCAGTATACGAGCCTGATTTCAAACTTAGTGCACTTGAGGCAAATTTCTTAAAAAATCTTCTCCAGATCCAGCAGGCAGAATCTTTTGATATTTGGTATGCAACATTGTGGGGTGGATCTGATTCAAGTTTGTTCAAATCGACCCCCTGGGTTCATATTTGGGCTCACTATAGAAGCTCGAATTGGAACTTAGTGCATTTCAGGCAGATTTCTTTAAAAATCTTCTTCTTCAGATCCAGCAGGCAGAATCTTTTGATATTTGGTATGCAACATTGTGGGGTGGATCTGATTCAAGTTTGTTCAAATTGCCCCCCTGGGTTCATATTTGGGCTCACCATAGAAGCCCGAATTGGAACTTCGTGCATTTCAGGCAAATTTCTTAAAAAATCTTCTCCAGATCCAGCAGGCAGAATCTTTTGATATTTGGTATGCAACATTGTGGGGTGGATCTGAATCGAGTTTGTTCAAATCTGCCCCCTGGGTTCATATTTGGGCTCCAAATATGAACTTAGTGCATTTCAGTCAAATTTCTTTGAAAATCTTCTTCTCAAGATCCAGCAGGCAGAATCTTTTGATATTGGGTATGCACCATGCTAGGGGGTGAAATTCAATTTTGTTCAAGCCAAGTCCCTGGGTTCATATTTGGGCTCACTGCGGGAGCCTGAATTATACCTTAGTTTCTTAAAAAATCTTCTCCAGATCCAGCAGGCAGAATCTTTTGATATTTGGTATGCAAAATTGTGAGGTGGATCTGATTCAAGTTTGTTCAAATCGGCCCCCTGGATTCATATTTGGGCTCAGTATAGGAGCCCAAATTTGAACTGAGTGCATTTCAGGCAAATTTCTTGAAAAATATTCTTCTCCAGATCCAGCAAGCAGAATCTTCTGATATTTGGTATGAAACATTGTGGGGGTGGATCTGATTCAAATTTGTTCAAATCGGCTCCCTAGATTCATATTTGGGTTCACTATAAAAGCTCGAATTCGAACTTAGTGCATTTCAGGCAAATTTCTTAAAAAATCTTCTTCTCCAAATCCAGCAGGCAGAATCTTTTCATATTTGGTATGCAACATTGTGGGGGGATGTGATTCAAGTTTGTTCAAATCGGCTCCCTTGATTCATATTTGGGCTCACTATAGAAGCCCGAATTCGAACTTGGTGCATTTCAGGCAAATTTCTTAAAAATTCTTCTCCAGATCCAGCAGGCAGAATCTTTTGATATTTGGTATGCTACATTGTGCGGTGGATCTGATTCAAGTTTGTTCAAATCGGCCCCCTGCATTTATATTTGGGCTCAGTATAGGAGCCCAAATTTGAACTTAGTGCATTTCAGGCAAATTTCTTTGAAAATCTTCTTCTCAAGATCCAGCAGGCAGAATCTTTTGATATTGGGTATGCACCATGCTTGGGGGGTGAGATTCAAGTTTGTTCAAGCCAAGACCCTGGGTTCATATTTGGGCTCACTGTGGTAGCCTGAATTATAACTTAGTTCAAAATGAGGAATTTTCTTTAAAAATCTTCTTCAGATCCAGTCGGAATGTTTTGATATTTGGTATGCAGCATCCTTAGGGGGGGGGGGGGGGGGGGGGGGGGGTGAGATTCAAGGTTGTTCAAGCCATGTCCCTAGGTCCATATTTGAGCTCACTTGGGGAGCCCGAATGATAACTTAGTTCAAAATGAGAAATTTTCTTTAAAAATCTTCTTCTTCAGATCCAGCAGTCGGAATGTTTTGATATTTGGTATGCAGCATCCTTAGGGAGGTGAGATTCAAGTTTGTTTAAACCATGTCCCTAGGTCCATATTTGGGCTCACTGTGGGAGCTTGAATTGTAACTTAGTGCGAAATGAGGAATTTTCTTAAAAAATCTTCTTCTTCAGATCCAGCAGTCGGAATGTTTTGACATGTGATATGAAGCATCCTTAGGGAGGGAGATTCAAGTTTGTTAAAGCCAAGTCCCTGGGTCCATATTTGGGCTCCCTGTGGGAGCCCGAATTATAACTTAGTCAATATGAGGAATTTTTCTTTAAAAATCTTCTTCTTCAGATTCAGCAGTCAGAATGTTTTGATATTTGGTATGCAGCATCCTTAGGGAGGTGAGATTCAAGTTTGTTCAAGCCATGTCCCTAGGTCCGTATTTGGGCTCATTGTGGGAGCTTGAATTGTAACTCAGTTCAAAATGAGGAATTTTCTTTAAAAATCTTCTTTTTCAGATCCAGCAGTGGGAATGTTTTGATATTTGGTGTGCAGCATCGTTTTGTTCAAGCCATGTCCCTAGGTCCGTATTTGGGCTCATTGTGGGAGCTTGAATTGTAACTCAGTTCAAAATGAGGAATTTTCTTTAAAAATCTTCTTTTTCAGATCCAGCAGTGGGAATGTTTTGATATTTGGTGTGCAGCATCGTTAGGGGGGTGAAATTCAAGTTTGTTAAAGCCAAGTCCCTGGGTTCATATATGGGCTCCCTGTGAGAACCCGAATTATAACTTAGTTCAATACGAGGAATATTCTTTAAAAACCTTTTTTTTTTAGATCCACTGGTCAGGATCTTTGGATATTTGGTAGGAGGCATTTCTTAGGAGGAGCAGATGCAACTTGTTGAAATCAATTCTCTGGGTTGATATTTAGGCTACCATGTCAGGTGAGCGCCCTCAGGCCCCCTGGGGCCTCTTGTTTTGGAAAGCTCTCTGTAAAAAATTAGAAAAGTTAAAAAGTCAAGAATTTGGTGTTAGTAAAGCCAACTAAAATTGGGAATTTTTAAGTAAGAGGTTCATAGTTTAAAGATTTGTACTGGTCATTATAACGGGCACAAAAATTGGTGCCTGTCAAACATGCTAAGTTGAACCTGTCAGTGACCACCATTACAGGCTCCTTTGGTGTATTTAAAAAAATTGTTTCTCAGTCAATTTTCTCACAATTTTATGATGGGAGGGGTAGGGAGGCTTTTTCTTTTTATACCCTGCACAATGAGTTGTATACTGGAATCACCCTGTCCGACCATCTGTCCATCCATCCATCTATCCGTCCATCCATCTGTGTGTTCACCACCATGGGAACCTGTTCACCTGTGATTATAGTTCTGGTTGGACTATTTTTGCCCCAGTTATGCCCCTTTTTCACGTCTTAGAATGCTAGAATTTTGTCCAGAGATTTTCTTTGATGTTTACGTGTCAATTCCTTTGAAACTTGGTATGGATATTCATTACCATGGGATCCTGTGCACCAGTGATTATAGTTTTGATCAGAATTTCTTTTGCCAGAGTTATGACCCTTTTCGTCTTACAATGCCTGAATTTTTTCGTGAGATTTTCTCGGTTGTGTATTGTTCAATTCCGTTGAAACTTGGTATGGTTGTTCACTACCATGGGAACCTGTGCAGCAACGATTATAATTTTGATCAGACTTTTTTTCCCAGAGTTATGCCACTTTTCATCTTAGAATGCATGAATTTTGTCCTGAGATTTTCTGAGATGTTTAAGGGCTGATTCCTTTGAAACTTGGTATGGATGTTCACTACCATGGGAACCTGTGCACCTGTGATTGTAGTTTTGATCAGACTTTTTTTTACCAGAATTGTGCCCCTCTCTTCATCTTAGAATAATCATATCACTGGGGCTGGTGGGGGTATCGACAGGCCCATCTAAGGCAGTCACACCTCTAGTTTTCTGTTGATCCACCAAACAGTTGGAATTATTTATTTTATACCTTACGCTATTCTGTTGAAAAAACAATATTTTCAGCAGTGAAAATTTTGTATCCTGTAGTTACAAATGTAACCAACTATATACATGTATTGTTTGACAGACTTTCATGGGCTGGGGCAATCAAGATATAGTTGGTTCAATTTATCAGTTCTAACATGCAAAATAGTACCAGTGGAGAGATTTCCAAGTAAAAATAGAGTGATTATGCAGGTTTTCAGTGATGAGGAAGTGCCTGTGAAACAATTATTTTTAGCTGTGATGAGCAGCTCTATATGTGGCAATGTCAGTCTGTCTGTCAGTCGGTCAGTCTGTCACCAACGAGTTTAAAGAACACTATAACTCCTAAAATACTTGATGGATTGATGGAATGACACCACACTTACTGTGCAAGTGTATCTTCATGATGTCTACACCCTCTCAATAGTGCATGTCATTTGGGTAATTTCTGTCACATTTATGGACTTGTGTCACCAACAAAGTTTTTTTGTCACCAACAAGTTTTTTTTGTCACCAACGAGTTTTAAAACATAATTGGCGCTGCACGAATCATCACAGCTTCGGCATTGTGACAGTGCGCTCTAGTTTTAATTGGTTGAGGGCTACATTTTTTTGGTGGTTTGAATTTTTTCATTCAGATTTGTTTTATTACAAATTATTGAAGAGTGCCCATTGGCACTCTTCAATAATTTGTTATAAAACAAATCTGATAAACAAAATTTTATTTGCGTTTCACTGAGTCTGGAAATGAGCAAGGAAAATGTTGGCTTTTCCCCTGGTACTCTCATTTTTAGCATAACTTGACAAAGTCAAGATAAGCTATTGCCATCACGCGTGTTGACCTGTGAGTCTGTAAGTCTGTTCACATTTTCCTTTAGCACAGGCTACCCCACGTAGTTCTTATCCGATCGTCACGAAATTACATATGCAGGTTTGGGGTTATGTCGAGATGATAACGTCCAGTTTTGGTCACAATCGGTCAACTGTGCTGGCTGACCGAGCCCAAAACCTGAAAACCTTTAGCACAGTCTACAGGTCGTATTTATGAAGGAATTTCATTCCACCTTGTAGGATGCCTCTGTATAACATCAAGATGAGAACGTCCCCTTTTGGTCATGATCTGTCGACCGTGACGGCTGCTCAAGCCCGAAATCCAAAAACTTTTAGCACAGTCTGCAGGTCATCTTTAATATGGAGGGATTTCATTGTAACTTGGGAGGATGACTCCGTATGATGTCTAGGTGAGAACTTCCCCATTTGGTTGTGATTTGTCAGCCGTGGCGACTGCCCAAGCCCAAAACCCGAAAACCTTTAGCACAGTCTACAGGTCGTATTTATGGAGGGATTTCATTGTAACTTGGTAGGTTGACTTCATATAATGTCTAGATGAGAACGTCCCCCTTTTGGTCTTGGTTATTCAGCCGTCACAGCTGCCCAAGCCCAAAAACCAAAAACCTTTAGCACAGTCTATAGGTCGTATTTATGGAGGGATTTCATTGTAACTTGGTGGGTTGACTCCATATAATGTCTAGATGATAACATCCCCTTTTGGTCATGATTGGTCAACTGTAAGGGCTACAGGGGCCCAAAGCCCAAAAACCTTTAGCACAGTCTACAGGGGCCCAAAGCCCAAAAACCTTTAGCACAGTCTACAGGTTAAATTTATGAAGGAATTTCATTGTAACTTGGTAGGATGACTCCTGTCAATGCCCGGATGAGAACGTCCCCTTTTGGTCGCGATCATTCAACCATGATGGCTGCCCGTGTCCAAAACCTGAAAAACTTTAGCACAGCTAGACTACAAGTCATAATTATGAAGGGATTTCATTGTAACTTGGTAGGATGACTCAGTATAATGTCTAGATGAGGACAACCCAATGTCTAGATGAGGACATCCGCTTTTGGTTGTGATTGGTCAACTGTGATAGCTACACAGGCCCGAAGCCCAAAAACCTTTAGCACAGTCTACAGGCCGTATTTATGAAGGGATTTCATTGTAACTTGATAGGATGACTCGTGGAATAATTTCACTGTAATCTGGTAACTTTGGTTGACATACATTAACTGTGAGGGCCACATACATTAACTGTGAGGGCCACATTAACCCACCCCGCAATTCTTTTTTATTGAAAACATAGCATACAGGGAACAGAAATTAACATATTCACAATTTTTCACAAGTCTTGTCTTATTTCATAATCCTTTCATAAACATTGAACATTATCCTTTTCATCAAACACAACGCACAGACATGTTAAGCTACAGTGTCATTGACACTTTCATTTTGAAAGTTGTGACAGTGGCTTCTAGCACTCAACTGGTTAATAGCCTTATTTGCAGGCTTGTTGTCATGATAGAAATGAAACACTGATGCATGACCAGCCAGTGTCATCTGTGAGTTGCATGCAGTAATGGGTTAACTTTCTTATTGATAGAAGCTATTATTGCATGACTGTAGATTACTGCCATACACTTTAGTCAATCATCGAGTTTCCAGGAGTGGCACTTTTCAGGTGTGTATTACTCAACAGGTATAAAAACATCTTGTCTTTGAAAGAATAATTAATCCATATTGAAAACATGACTTGTAAGCATGCTTTTTTTTTCATGCAGGTTATATGCATTACATCTACTAACATGAGTGTCATCAATAGTATATTTTACCTGTAGTTTTTTGACCAATGTTGTGAGTTAATTTGTTTGTGGGTTGATATTGACATATTTTATTTGACAGAATAGTAATATATAACAAGGTAAACATTCAAAACCTTCTGCTGATTCGATGTGACTCAAAATTTGAGATCCTTAAATTGTAGCCTCAGAACAAAAAAACAAACAAAATTTACTGATATCTTCCATGTATCTACAGTTTATTGATCTGTGAGGAATATTTTGATCGGATAAAAAATTTGCTAGACTCACTTTTTTTGGCTCAAAACTCCCCATGCACTTCCTCGTAACTTTATCTCTGTTTGCAAAAGATTGCGAACACCACCTTCCTCATCCCCATTCCCATCCCCATCCCAATTGAAATTTGTTGGCAACATGAAGTTTGTTCAGTTCAGTAAATAAATCATTTTTCAAGCTGCACTTCAGCAATGTTCCTATTTCTTGAAACACTCAATTGAATACATGTAATTACTCCCCCCCTCCCTCCCTCCCTCCAAAAATAAATAAAAATACAGGAAAACCTGTTTTAAGAGACCACCCTTATTGACAGGCAAAGTGGTCTCTCAAAACAGTTGGTCTCTCATGACAGGTCCATTACAGAGTAACACAACCAAATGGTACAAGTTCACAGCGGTCTCTCATGACAGGTGGTTTCTCACCATATTGGCCTCTCAAAACAGGTTTTACTGTAAGAACAAAACAGAAAAAAAACAACAATGCATATGAAATATATTTTTAAAAGTACTTTTTCTGATTTCTGAACTGTCAAAATAAAATGTTTTAGAATTGTTAAAATTGTTTTAGCATCCCTTTGATAATAATAGTTTTTTCATAAATAATGTTGACATTTGTTATGACTATTTTGGGAATATTTTCTGTAACAAGCATGCATGTTTTGAAAATGATTGATAGATGGTTTGGAGCATTACTTTTTTAACCCTTAAGAGTCTGGGGATTGTGACACCCCATTGCTGATGTTTGACAGTATCTGCATCATGTGACTTTGCAGTTGTTTCTGGGCAAGTCTTGGCTGCCTCCACAGGCACCCAAGACTTACCCAGAAACAGCTGCTATGGCACTTTGAATGTAACTTTGTACATATACCCAAAAGATTGCATGTTGGGGCATCTGGTTTGTTATAGAAAAAAACACCTCATTGCTACAGTTTGACAGTGTCTACATCCGGTGACTTTGCAGTTGTTTCTAGGCAAGTCTTGGCTGCCTACACAGGCAGCCGAGAATTACCCAGAAACAGCTGCTATGGCACTTTGAATGTAACTTGCACATATAGACTGGTATACCAAAAGATTGCATGTTGGGGCACCTGGATTGTTAAGAAAAAAGTGATTCAAGTAGGAATTTGGCCCTTATGAGTTAACAATTAATCCACTAACATAAATCTGACTGGCAGTCTGTTTAACATATACCGGTACTTGAAACCTGTTATCTAAATATGGGGTATCAAGTTTGTTTATGCAAATGTACAAGCATCACCAGTTTTCTTCATACACATATGTAGAAGCACGCAGAATAGACAAGTACTATTGACTCTGCTTTAAATATCCTTTGTCCTTTTTTGCAGATACAGGTACACAGGCCTGAAAATAAGCTGTCTGACATTTGCAGAATGAGGTCCCCAAAGGGTGAATTTGATCATGCTATCCCATACAGTGGGCCAATTTATCCTCTGGGTACCTCTTTCCGTTCAGTTTTGAGACTTTGATTCAGATTGAGGTTCACAGAGGGTAAATTTAGTGATGCTACCTTTCTATGCATTCTATATTTTCTGGCTCGCAGGTACAGATGGGTGGTATACTGTAAATACCATTCGGTTTTGGTATCAGGCCAATGCTAATTTACTATATAGAGGGAATCTCAATATACCAAAATTTCTGGACTGAAAAGTCGACCAGCACCATACTGGTGGCCTGATTTGTGAAGGCGGACAGGGTTGCTCAGTTGAGTTTAATTCATTTTGTATTGTACGTTTTGAACTCAGCTGTACTACAGCATGTATTCTTCCTTTCAAGTATTGTTCGCACCTTTGACAACAGCATGTCAAGCGTGCAATGATCCTTATCATTACAGATTATTTTCTCACCCCTTTGTTCTAATTACCTAGGGTAAGCCCTGAGGTCTCACTCATCCAGTGGGTCAGGCCTCAGGTCTCACTCATCTGCAGCACTTTCTTCCGCATGAGGGACTACATGTTAAACGAGACAACTCATATAAGACTTCCAGTAATAGCTAGTTTCTCTAGCTGGTAGATTTTATATTACATGTACATTTATATTAATGCTTTGTTAATTATTAGCCTTGGCTACACTGCATTCTATCACTTAACTCCTTGCTTGCTGCTGGCAGATATTTCTGCCAAGGACAGGATTTCTCTTGCCATTGAAATAAGTAGAATTTTGGCACATTTAATAAATGTTGGCCCTTGTAAATTAAATGCATTTTTTCGCTAATAATTTCTTGAGTAAAATATAGATGAATTTTTCATCAAATCTAGTCATGGGTGCTTCACAGCAGCCATGACTAGATCTGATGAAAAGTATATTGAAAATACTCAGCAGGTTAACTGGTAGAGTGCTAAATTATTTTTGGTCATCAAAATTTGTTCACATATCTTTGCCTTGTTACAATTTGTGGGAGAGTGCCTACAGGCACTCTCTCCCATAATTTGTAACAAGTCAAGTCCTTACAGACTAAATCATATCACATCAAAGATAATACGAAGCACATCCGCTGAGTATAAAACCTTCAACTTGCAGTACCTTCACCTCAGAGTAAAGCCCAAATATGGGCTTCCAGCACTCTACCAGTTAAGAGTTAAGGCAGTGAACAGGGTAGTGTAGCCCGAATCAATCAAACATAACGTGTATTTCTTTCTCTCGGGCCAAGTTTCACAAAAATATTCCCGGCATTAGTTAAAAAACAAATGTCATGAATTTTACATTACATATAATTTACAAGAAGATGATCCCATGGACCATATATTTTAAAGGCAGTTAGCACAGGTAACTTTGTGTAACAAAGGAGCTGAAATAAAATAAGGTATTTTCTCTCAGCATTTTTGTTGCATTACTTGACTGATGGTGAATGGCTATGCAGCTTCCAACATTTTGACGCTTTGATGGCTTTGTCTGCTGTAAAACTGTGAACTTCATGTATAGCTTGGTAGTATACCAAAAATAACACTTAAATATTTATATGCATGTGGGTTCATGTTTGTTGTTGACACCGAATACTACAGTATGTACCAATACCGAGGTAAATCATTCTAAAAATATCGATACTGAAACCGAACTTGAAATTTTAATACCGCCCACGTCAAGATACTGCTGATGGGTGTCTTGAGTGGGTGTAGTTGGTTCAGTTTCTCTGCTGTTTTCTCCCAAGTGAATGATCATTTTGGTGTTATTCTGCGTATATTCCTGAATGGCAGGTTAAGGACTGATAGAATTTATTTATCGCATAAACTATGGTAAGTAGTTCTTGTGCACTGTAGTAAACAAGTTCTGTTTTACTCGTAACATTGGACACGATAATCTAAAGTGGCCTGCATAGGTCCATACAGTTGGCTGAACTTGACTTTAAACTTACTTTGTGGACATGATGTAGGGTTATGAGTATGTGGTAGTGGTGAAATTATAATTATTGTTAATAAGTTTGCTTTTATTTAACAGGTCAGATCTGCTAATATTATTTTGTTTTTAGGTCTAGTTATCTTGCACGTGTCTGCTCTGTGCATCTTGTGTTGTGTTAGATAAAGGGTTGATTGCCTTGGTTTGGTTTGTGGATCGGTAGTTAGTTGTGTTCAGTTTTGGCGGGAGATTCTTTTGTTTGAAGGAATCTCGTTTTGGATTTAGAAGGAGCTGACATAAGTACCAGTTATGGAGGATACATAAACAACATGAAATACATCTTTTAAATTCTAACGACCTAAGTCATCTCGATATGGTAGGAGTTTTAAAAGTATTATATTTTCGTTTTGATTGTTGTTCCTTCTGCAGTTCAATCAGGACTTTAAGTCCTGGCTGCACTGCAGGCGGATCAACAACGAATCGTTTACTTTTCCATCTTTTCGTTTAAAGGGTTAGCCTCCACAACTTTATTATGCATCAGTACTTATGTCATTTTAATTATTTATTTCAGGGTGTGTACTAGATTGTGTTAACAAGAATGTGAATTTACATTGTGATATTTTATAACTACTGAATATATAACGGAGCGACGCTGAATTGAATTGTTTATAAATAAACTTGTATATAATCAGAAATTCTTTTATTAACTCTTGAGTCCAGCTTATTGCAAAGGAATCGGTTCATCACGACACCTACGGCCTCTGCGATAAGTAGAGATGGGGAATATACCCGGTATTGAAAAAGCAAACCAATACTAATGTCATGGAGATACCAAAAAAAAAGAGCCGAACCAATCACTGAATACCGGTACCAAAACCATCTGAATTTTCAAATTTTCCTACGTTCACTATTTTTTAGGCCTTGTTGAGGCTTGATAGCAGTTGAAGGGTTCATTTCCATGAAACACAGGGCTGATTTTATTTTCAGTTTTGTTAACTCTTTGGCACCTGGACAGTTGTTCTGAAATCTCACAAGACTACAACCTCTACATGTCCAGCTGCTTAACTGGTTGAGTACTAGAAGCCACTATCATGGCTCTGTTGAAAAGTGCTGGAAGCCACTTTAGTGGCTTTACACTGTATGCATTAGGTTGATGTTTGCTCAGTGGTAGAAGAAAAAATTCTTATATAAAACTGTTTGATTGAAATTTATTGTAGAGTGCTATTGGCACTCTCCAATAAATTGTAACCAAACAATTATTTGTGAACAAAATTTTGCTAAACTTAAGGCAACTCTTGCATGGTAAAAAGCACCCATGTTTCAAACCACCTTTAAAAAATAATTTAACTCTCAGCCAGTTAACAGTGATTCCTAGCAAAGTCTTGGCTGCCTTAACAGGCAGCCAAGACTTGATTTAAATCACTGCCCTGGTGATTTGTTTATTGTCAGTAGGACCTCCTGAAGATGACATGGTTAGGCCATTAGTTGAAAAAATATGATTTGAGATTGCAAACGCCTCAAATAGGCCTTTAGATCTAGGTTAAGCTGTGTTTAGAAGTCACAAAATTACTGTAGATATGATTTGTGTTTATAAAAGAATGCCACTGTTGAGCTCATGAGAAGTTCCATTTGTAGAGTTATGGTACAGTATGGCCTCCGTGGACTGATTACTTTCCACGGGTAGGCAATATTTCCACAAACACAATAATATTAGATTCCAAACATTAATTATAGGAATAATCATAAAAAATTTAATTAACAAAGCACAGGGTACAACCCGGTACTTCATTAATTCATTGCATGCTGCTGGCGGATATTCCTGCCCAGCACAGGGTTTCTCTTGTCTCTGATATAAGTATAATTTGGGCATATTTAAACATATTTTCCCCTGTAAATTGAATGGATTTTTTCACCAATGATTTCTTATTATATTTAGATTAATTTTTCATCAACTCTAGTCATGGCTGCTTCTCGGCAGCCATGACTAGATTTGATGAAAAAATATCTTGAGAATACTCAGCGGGCTAAGAGTTTATTAAAAATTTGCTGCTGCTGATTTTTTGCTACCTGGTAAATGCATGGGTGGCCATCACTGCCCATGCATGGATTATGACAAGTCCATGGTGACTGTTCTGTAGAATGACAAAAGAACAACTTGTGGTATTTTGTATTTTCCTGATGTGATTTATTACCCTTTGCCTCTATCAGCAAATCTCAAGAGAGGATGTTTTTTCAAGCCAGAAATATGATGCATCATAATTTCATTGAAAAGGATGGCTGGTAAGTGAATGAGGGGAGTGGACCAATCTAGGGCTGCACGGTATATCGATAAACCGATATATACCGGTATTCAAACCAATATCGATTGAATGAATACCGGTGTAATTACAAAAATATCGGTTTATCATCATTATTTATTTACCCTCAATTTAATTTTCAAGATGTCTTGAGTTTTTAACTGTAGCTCTGAATGAATAATATTATCCCTTTATCCAAGGAATCGTCTACTTGAGCCCTCGTAATATACAAATTCAGCAGTTGAAAAAATAATTTTCAAAAGTTTCAACAAAACTGTATCATGTGACCCCTCATTAGAACGAGCTCGTTGAGCTCGTTCCAATGAGGGGTCACATGATAGAGTTTTGTTGAAATCTTTGGTTAAAATCTGATAAACTTATTTTGAAAATAATAAATTTTGATATCGTCTGCGTTGGGTAAAGGTTTTTCAAACTGCATTATCAAGGCGTGCTAATTCATTCCGACTGTGATGCCTCGAGTCTTGATTGTGGCACTTGTGTTCATATATCTGAACAGTTTTCGATATACCGGTAAACCGCTGTATTTTTTTGAATACAGATACCGGTATTTAGTTTTGAATATCGTGGAGCCCTAGACCAAGCAATATTTTTGACCTGCAGCCCCAGTTGCAGCCATTGAACTTAAATGGAAGATACCACCTGTGTTCAAAGGGTTAAATCTCACTAACTGAACAAAAACTTAATTTCTTTCTCTCACTTCACCAAACATGTTATCTTCCTCCCAAGTGAATTGACTATTTCAGTAAGTGAACTGAAAACATACATGTAATGATATATGGTTTATCATTTTCTTTTTTGTATAATTTACACACCAGTAATTACATACACTCTTCATTATTAGTAATATTGCATCAGATGATCATATTCCATACCAGACCGGTGTTAACCTCTGATTTTGACTGTCATTTGCATTTAGGTGAGCTAACGGGCAGATTTCCATATGCTTCTCACCCCCACCGTTACTCCATGATCATCCCTATACATTGTACAGTGGAACCCTGTTAATTGAATAGCCTCTTTGTTTATGAAATTTATTCAATTAACAGAAGTATTCAATTAACAGAGATTGTGTCATTTTCCTATATTCTAGAAATAAACGTAGCATTTATTCTATTATATCTTGTTTGACAGAGCTCTATGAACAAAGGAAAATTTGAGCGAGTCAGGGTAATTTCTCGACAGGTTACAAGAGTTTTTATTCAATTAACAGGAGTTTACTTTATAATCCATATTCAATTAACAGGTAAAATTTGTACTGAAGGTATGGGAAATGATTTTGTGTTTGGAAGTTATATTCAATTAACAGGGATAAAATTAAGAGATATCCAAATAAGTGGGCTCCACTGTATTTAATTTTATTTGAATAATTTAAATTGTATTATTTTGTCAATAAAAGCATACAAATAATATGTGGACCCTACTTGATCCAGCTCTCTTGAGCTTGTCCCAGTCACATCCATGTTTAAATTTTTCTTGACAAAGTTATAAAATATTTCAGGTTTTCTGAGACCTGTATCAGTTTTGGCCACAGAGGTAGAATTTGGGGCTCAGTTTGGGTAATTTTAGGTACTTGACAATTGTTTCCAGTAATTTGAACTAATCGATGGGTGATTATATGGGGGTGGATTGTCATTGATGAAGGAGATCTTAAATTATGAAAGAAACGAAATGTTATCACATGATGAAACATCTCAGGCCTGAAGTGCACCAATTTCAGTGGGGGACGTTTGGGCCTTTGGAGGGATTGACATTTTTTCTCATCATCATTATTCATAATTTTGTTTTCACCTGTGCAAATACTATTCAAAAATAGACGCCTCAACTTTGACTCATACAACAGAACAAAAGGTCAGTGTTATTGACTCGAGGAAACCACATCCATTGTGTATCGATTTTCAGTTGTAATTCTTCGGCATATCATGGAAGCAAGATGAAGATCTGTCAGGAAATTGTGACAAATTTCTGAGCTGTATTCTCTTGCTCTGCCGCTGTGGATTAGTGATCCTGGGTAATTGAATAAAAAACGTGTGGATATTTGAACCGAATAAATAAATATACTGAGTCAAAAAAGAGAGTATAATAAACTTTGAGGAGCAATTTTTTTAGTATTATCGACTTTAATCTCAAACAAATTATTCTAAATTCATATTTCAAGTCTAGCTGTATAAATTTGCATAATTTCATGTCAGCGTCGCGTCAGGACGTCCCAAATCAGACATGGGGTGAAATGAAACGTTCACACATGCAGTCAATAGCGTGTATGTCCACCGTTGACCTCTTGGATGGCAAGACATGGGTGATGCATGGACCTGATAAGTCTCTGGATGTCACCCTGTGGTATTGCGTTCCACTCCTGCCTTAGAACACTACGTAAATCGCCTAATGTCTGAAGTTCATGAAGTCATCCCCGACGGTCCAGTTGATCCCAAAGATGCTCAATTGGTGACAAATCTGGCAAAAGTGGGGTCCAGGGAAGAAGTCTGATGCTCTGCTCCCCAAGAAAGTCATGACAGATACGTGCCACGTCACATCTGGCATTGTCTTGCTGGAATAACTGCAATCCGACGTTTGCGTTGAACAACGGGATAATTAACAACAGCGTTAAGAATTTTATCCCTATATCAATGTCCGTTCAGATGACCATCGATGAAGATCAACTGCGTTCAATGGTGCAAGGAAATTCCTGTCTAAACCATTCACTACCCCCGCCGAAACGGTCTCATTCCCACATGCAAGCATCAGAAAACCATTCTCATCGGCGATACACTCTTGCCCTACCATCAGCGCGCCGTAGACAAAAGAGTGATTCATCACTAAAAAGAACTGTGATCCTATGCTGCTGAGTCCAGCAAATACGCTGACGTACCCATTCCATTCTGATGGTACAATTACGTTGGGTAAGGATTGGTCCGTGGTATGGACGCCTACTTTGGATGCCCTGTTCAGCGAGTCGGTTGCAGACAGTTTGTGCACTGATTCTATTGTTAGTTCTACCAGGAGTAATTGCTGCTATCCTCTTCGCCAGAAGGAAGCGATCCCGCAAGTGAGACGTCCTGATGTGTCGGTCTTGTGCAGGGGTTGTCACTCTTGGTTGACCTGAACGTGGTCAGTCGGCAGTAGATCCAGTGGTTCTATATCTTCCAGTGAGACTGTAAATAGTGGCCACAGTGACTCCGATCTCGGCAGCGAGCTCATCTGGAGGTATCCCAGCCTTATGCATACCAATGGACACAACCTCTGATTTTCGGTTTACTTTGGCATTTTTAGCTCGCCCGACTTTCAGTCAGGGGAGCTGCAGTGATCACTCACCATGCGTCGCCCATGAACATGGTGTTTGCATCTTCTCCTCCCAAACCACTGAACCAATTTAATTGATATTTGAGATAATAGTTTGTTATGACATCGCATTTTGATTTTGTTCAGATCAAGTTGCCTGGCCCCTCGGAAGGGCCACACCCAAAAAGTGTGCTTAAATCTTTAAAAAAAATTTTCTCTTGAACCAGCAGTAGCAGAGACTTGATATTTGGTGTGCAGCTTCCTTTTGAGGTGTAGACTCAGATTTGTTGAAGAGAAGTTTGAGGAGCTATATTTGTCTTGTTATGGGAAGGGCAAGAATGTTTGCCCCACCCAAAATTTCTATTTTCCAAACCGAGAGGCAGATTTGAAACAAATTTGATATGAGGGCCTATTGGGTCGTACGCACCTAATTTATGCCAAAACAAATTTTCCCATTGCCCCATGGGAACCACAGGAGCTAAAAATAGAAAAAAAACTACACGGCACTGAAAATTATGTCTCCCCTTCCCAGAAGGGAGACATATTGTTTTAGTGCATATTCTTCTTCTTCTTCTTCTTCTTCTTCTTATACAAACTTTGTCCGGGCCATAACTTTTTGGTCTTTTGACGGTGTGCAGTGTACCATAGTGACCTTCATGTGACCTTGACCTTTGACCTGAAGGTCAGATTCATGTGTTTTTTTAAGGGAAACATCACACAAACTTTGTCCGGGCCATAACTTTTTTGTCTTTTGACCTACACCTTAGATACTTGGCATGTGGATGTATCACCATGAACCGGTGTGCAGTGTACCATAGTGACCTTCATGTGACCTTGACCTTTGACCTGAAGGTCAGATTTAAGAGCTTTTTTAAGGGAAACTGTCTGGACCAGAACTTTTTTGTGTTTCGAGTCAGGCTTTAGATATTTGGCATGTGGATGTATCACCATGAGCCGGTGTGTAGCGTACCATTGCGACCTTCATGTGACCTTGACCTTTGATCTGAAGGTCAGATTTGTGCTTTTTTCAAGGAAACTTTGTCCAGACCAAAACTTGTTTGTCTTTGGAGCCAGGCCTTAGATATTTGGCATGTGGATGTATCACCATGAGCCGGTGTGTAGCGTACCATTGCGACCTTCATGTGACCTTGACCTTTGATCTGAAGGTCAGATTTGTGCTTTTTTCAAGGAAACTTTGTCCAGACCAAAACTTGTTTGTCTTTGGAGCCAGGCCTTAGATATTTGGCATGTGGATGTATCACCATGAGCCGGTGTGTCGCATACCATTGTGACCTTCATGTGACCTTGACCTCAAGGTCATATTTATGTACTTCAAATAGGGAGTAATTGTCCAGACCAGAATTTTTTTTGTTTTTTGACCTAGGACTTGGTTATTTGACATGTGGATTTGTCACCATGAGACCGCATGTCGTCTACCTCAATGACCTACATGTGACCTTGACCTCTGACCTTAAGGTCAAATTTATGTACTTCAAATAGGGAATAATTATCCAGACCAGAACTTTTTTGTTTTTTTTGACCTAGGACTTAGATATTTGACATGTGGATGTATCGCAATTAGACCGCATGTCACATGTAATCATGACCTTCATGTGACCTTGTCCTCAAGGTCAAATCTATGTGCTTTAAATAGGGAGTAAATTGTCCAGACCAGATTTTTTTTTTGGACATGTGGATGTGTCACCATGAAACCGCATGTCCGCTACCTTGATGAACTGCATGTGATCTTGACCTCTGACCTCAAGGTCAAATTTATGTACTTCAAATAGGGAATAATTGTCCAGATCAGAACTTTTTTGTTTTTTGACCGAGGACTTAGATGATTGACATGTGGATATATCACAATGAGACCACATGTCATCATGACCTTCATATGACCTTGACCTCAAGGTCAAATTTATGTACTTTAAATAGGGAATAATTGTCCAGACCAGAATTTTTTTTTTTTTGACATGTGGATGTATCACCATGAAACCGCATGTCCGCTACCTTGATGAACTGCATGTGACCTTGACCTCTGACCTCAAAAGGAAGGGGAGACATATGTTTTAGTATGCTAAAACACTTTCTAGTTCTTATTTGGTGTGCAGCTTCCAACAGAATGGAATGGTAAAAAAAAATTGCTATCGGTTTTTATCATGAGTCAGCATTTTTTAACGCTGTGGGTAGTGGGGAAAAACATTTAAGACTACTTTTCTCCCAAACCACTGCTCCAAAAGCTTTCAGATTTCACATATAACATCTCTGGAAGATTGTTTCACATGTGTATTGAAATCAAAACCCTGGGTCCATATTTGGGCTCTCTATGGGAGCCCAAATGTTTAAATTAGTGCAGTATGAGGAATATTCTTTAAAAATCTTCTTCAGATCTTCCAATCAGAATCTTTTGATATTTGGTATGCAGCATGCATAGGGGGTGAGATTCAAGTTTGTTCAACCCAAGTCCCTGGGTTCATATATGGGCTCACTGTGGGAGCCCAAGTTATAACTTAGTTAAAAATGAGGAATTTTCTTTAAAAATCTTCTTCAGATCCAGCAGCCAGAATGTTCTGATATTTGGTATGCAGCATCCTTAGAGGGGGGTGAGATTCAGGTTTGTTCAAGCCATGTCCCTAGGTTCATATTTGGGCTCACTGTTGGAGCTCGAATTGTAACTTAGTTCAAAATGAGGAATTTTCTTTAAAAATCTTTTTCTTCAGATCCAGCAGTCGGAATGTTTTGATATTTGGTATGCAGCATCCTTAGGGGTGGTGAGATTCAAGTTTGTTCAAGCCATGTCCCTAGGTTCATATTTGGGCTCACTGTGGGAGCTCGAATTGTAACTTAGTTCAGAATGAGGAATTTTCTTTAAAAATCGTCCACTTCAGATCCAGCAGTCGGAATGTTTTGATATTTGGTATGCAGCATCCTTAGGAAGGTGAGATTCAAGTTTGTTCAAGCCAGGTCCCTGGGTTTATATTTGGGCTCCCTGGGGGAGCCTGAATTATTACTTAGTTCAGTATGAGAAATATTCTTTAAAAATCTTTTTTTTTTAGATCTACGGGTCAGAATCTTTGGATATTTGGTGTAAGCTTTTCTAAGGAGATGCAGATGCAACTTGTTGAAATCAATTCCCTGGGTTGATATTTAGGCTACCATGTCAGGTGAGTGCCCTCAGGCCCCCCTGGGGCCTCTTGTTTAAAATGAGAAGACAAAAACAAGCATGTTTTCTCAATAATCCATGCTCTCTAGCACAACATAACACAAAGAAAATCACATCGGTCACCCATTCAATTTGACTTTTGCTGGTAGCATGTGCTATTTTGAAATCCGTAGCAAAATTGTATACGGTTGGGTGGACAACAACAAAATTCATTAAACCCTTTGCCCGACTTCTTGTCCACAAACATTCAACATTAGAACCATTATACAGTACGTGGACAGCGCATTATCACTAAATCACCCACAGAGTGGAGATTCCACCCAAGCAATAATTGCAAATTTGTTGCAAAGCATAACAAGCACAAGCAAAGTTTCAGCCAATGGCCCTCCGGGTTAAACCCGGAGGTCCATTGGCTGAAACATTGCTTGTGTTTTTAGTCAATATATACAAAATTTGAACGTTATAGTTTGGGTGATAACTCCACTCCACAGGTGATTTAGTTACAATCCACTCTCCACGTACTGTATTTCATCCTTTATTCTATTTTTTCACTTTTGTTTCTATTATACTTTCTTTTTTGACTCTGTATATATATTATTTAATTCTTTTTTTTGTACATTTTAGTCATCGGAAATCATTATTTTAGTGAATGGGGATTTCAGGAGGTGATGTGCTTTAGTCACCTATTTTCACTTCATGGCTGATAAATTAACCATGCAGCTCAATCTAAAAGAATAAAACAGAAAAAACTCTTTGATATGTATGCATTTTTTTATTTGTTTCAATCGTTAGGATTGGACTTTCGAAAGCCTATGAACAGAAAACCATTATAGTGCTGCAGAACTGTTTTGAAAAGTGTCAAAGCGGCTGAAAATCGGCTTTTACTGTGAGGGTGGGAGTCTCCCAGCAAAATCGGGAGACTTAGCAGGTCTGTTTAGTAGGTATCACTGAAGTAAATATTTGAATTTGAGTTACCCGCCTTGAAATGTTGCACTCCGAAATGATGCAAAATATGTTGTTTCAATAAACATTTGAAGCATTCTACTGACATCTTGCATTAATTGTTGAATATTTCAGATAAATAAAGAGGGTGATTTGATGACTTTTTGGTATTAAAAAATACAATTGACTGTTGGTGTGCTTTTGTTGGGAATTCCCTAAAAAGTATGTACATGTGACTGGTACTTCCCTTCCTGTCAGTTTTTCTCTCTTATTTGTTGCATGACCCCCTTGTTTTCAGGTCAGAAAAAGTTGTCTTTACAAAGATATTTGAATGCCAAAATTAAAGTGATGCGATCATATTTTCTTTCGCATGAATGTTATAGTGGTTACCTACGGGAAAATATTTAGTTTTGTGATACCAGTACTGCTGAAAGTGGTAGAAATAATCTACATGAAAGTCATTTTGCTTAGTCTTCATACCGAGCACTCTGTTATTAGCATTTATCTGTGTACCACTGTACCAATTAACCCTTTGATCACAGAATGCATGTATTTTGAGGAAATGTCTTTGCTCATTCCTATCCGTCTACAGTGTACTGTTTCCTCATCATTTAACTCTTTTTGTGCTGCCAGAGGATATTCCCATCATTACAGTAAATATCTTTGTACTGGATTGAAGCAAAAAAAAAAAAAAAAAAAGAAAAATTACCGGACAGAAAACAACTTGGGTTGGTAGATTTTCAATTTTTTTATTGATTGTTTTTTTTTAGCTGCGAATAGCAGCTCTTTTTGTGGCAATGTCGGTCTGTCTGTAGGTCTGTCTGTCACCAATGAGTTTAAAAAGCACCATAACTCCTAAAATATTTGATGGAATGATACCATACTTGGTATGCAAGTGTATCTTCATGATGTCTCCACCCTCCCAATACTGCACGTCATTCGGATAATTTCTGTCACATTTATGAACTTGTCACCAACAAGTTTTTTTGTCACCAACGAGTTTTTTGGACACCAATGAGTTTAAAAAGCACCAAACCTCCTAAAATACTTGATGGTGAGGGGTGGGGGAAATATCCACCCCTTGCAGCCAGCTCTAGTTCAGAAATATTTTTGTAGGCCCAGCTTGTGAAAATGGTTAAATGTCCCCCATTTTTATGGGGGACTATTAAAATAGCCGGTGTCGATCCATGCATCCGTTCCAGTTTGGTTTCTTGATGATAACTTTAGTTATAGATGGCCAAATCCAACAAAATGTGGTATGTCGTGTATCAACATAAAATACAGGTCAAGTTGGAATCGGGGTGTTGTCTGACAATTTTTGCCAGTGTTATGCCCCTTTTTTGACTTCAAAAATTTTTCTGGTTTCCTGATGATACTTCAGTTGTTGTTGACCGATTCAAATAAAATTTGGTATCTATGTGTATCAACATCAAATACAGGTCAGGTTCAAGTCGGGGTTTGCTCCGATATTGTTTGCCAGAGTTATGTCTCTTTTTCGACTTCAAAAAGTTCAATTTTTTTCAAGTACCTCAAATTGCACACTTTTTCGGGAAACATGTGGCTGGGCGGCCTTTTATTTCAATTGCATTTCACCAGTTACACAAGAGGAAAGGTAAAAAATACTGGTAGGACCAAAAGATATGTGGAGGTTAATTTATATAGTACATGCAGATGCAGGCCTGGCTTTCTTTAGGAGTGCAGGAGTGCTGCACGCCGAGAAAAAACGGAGGAGGGCAATTTTTTGCACCCCTTGATTTTCTGGAATGCAAGACCTGTTTGGGATTGCCTTTAAAATCTATTATCATTTGGTCTCCGGAGTTCCAATGGAACTCAGGGGACGATTTGTCAATGTTGCATTCATTCACAATAATTCGTAACCAATCTGTGTCGCATTTTGATACATTTTGAGTGTAGAAGACAGTCACATAAGAATTGAATGCAACATTTTGAATAATGAGAAGATGTATGTGCCAATTTTTCCACTACGTAGCTGAATGTAGTACAATTTTTCAGTCACAAAATTAATACGTTGAAGTGAATATAACCAAAAAAGCATACAAGTTTTTGCATTGAAAATTTCTGGTGCAATTGCACTCAAGCAATCTGAGGAGGGCACATTGCCTGAAATAAGGCTTTTTAATTTGGTCGGACAACTTTACCGACATGCAGCATCTGCCTTGGCGCATAGTGCCAAGACGGGGAGGCTATCAGGAGGGGTGTCCCCCTCCGGATGTTGAGAAAATTTTTTAAACTTATGTTGTAAATGGTGTTCTCTGGTGCATTCTCACACACTTGAAACAGTTGATACTCCTTTGAAATTTCCGTGGTTATTAGATAAATGTATGATGAATGGTGGTGCGACTTATATATAAGTACTTAAATACAATTGGTACGAAAGTGTTTTGTTCATAATTTACATATAGTTTTTTGACGGTGAGGGCCGTTTCCTATGTGAATATCAGTTGGAGAGTTTTTTCTGTGTGAATTTGTCTGGTTTACATTTTCATTTTATTTATCAATTATCAAATCGTGGAAATAGATTCATTTTTTACTCATTACTTGTTATTTTCAGTTAAAAGATTAAAAAAAAACATTCCAGCATTGTCAGCATGGATAAAAGCATACTGTTTTATCCTCGCATTTCCATTCGATATCCTCGAAATAAAACATTGACATCGGTTCGAGATTATTTCATTTTCGACAATGAAGTTATCAAACCTGTGAGCTCGACCTGTGCGCATGTTGTCTATGGACAGATTAGATAATTTTCAAACTGTCTTCCCGGTTATCATCTTGTCAATAACCCGATCAAATCACAGTGTCTTCGATGTGGCCCTGGAAATAATGTTTATTGTCACCTAACTTCGCATTAATTCCTGTCTATAGTGGCGACTCATGCACAAATAAATATGATACACGCACACCCCTACTGGTTTACAATGGTTGTATAACTTTGAATGTCTATTTATCTGCACTTAAAAACTTTTTGCCGTCATAAAATTACAAGGCATTGGCATTTGCGACAGCATTGCTGGTGATTTAATTTTTTTTTTCCGACCATAAATTTGACCGTTATTTCAGGCATTGGGAGGGCAACTGTTTTGCACTCCTTGATTTTCTAGATCGCCAGGCCTGCAGAAGTACATGCTATAACAGAAAAAATGATAATATGTTAGATGATGTCTTTTGAACTGTAAACAGATATTGTCACTAGACACAAACATGTATTATTATAACAAAAGCAATCAAATCTAATTTGTTCATGGTGATAATTCATCATGTCTCTAGGTGTCTGTGTCATTTTATGGTTTTGATTTTCCCCTTGGGCAAAGATTGTTTTTTGTCTTCATACACTAGAAAGTGAACAGTTGTGGGTGATTTCTTCATAAGTTATTGTTTTTGTGGTCCTTTCAGTAGTTACAGTAGCATTTATTCATCTTACAAAAAACATCTGATGTGGAGATTGGTAAGTTTATGATTTCCTTTAGACAATTATTTAATGTTTCAAAACTGCATTTAGTTTTTTAATTTGGACCTGGGGGTGTCCAATATAATTTGATTGAAACTTAATTTTAGCACTTGATCCACACATACTTGCATTCCTATATTCAACATGTTTATTGCCAGAAATGCCAAGGATTAAATTTACAGTGCAACAGAGTTTGTGCCTCGGCAAATTATTGACTTGTTCTTACTTTGCTTCAGTAGTTTAGATCAAAACAACACTGTCTATGTACATACTTTTTATGTCAATAAGAATTCCAAGAATATTTATACTCGTTTAGAGTTGTTTACAGTGTGGTCACCCTTGTCTCAGTGTTGAATTACCAATTCAGTTGATCATCTTTGTGTTTACCCTTGATCTTGCAAGTGCAACCTTTGCGTCAGACCTTCAAAATGAAATCCGTTGACTTGTATAATTCAGTGATCAAGTTTCCGCCGACACATCTGTGTAGCCTTCCAGAACTACAACTAACTCAGCCTAAACCTCCTTAACTAACAGTATCTTCAGAACATTAAATTTTGTGGGTGTCCAGCGATTCCACATGGACACACTGACAAATTGCAGTATCTCATCTTCCAAGAGCTGCTAAAACCCAAGTGTCTCTCCTTCTAGTTCACTGTTGCCTTTTTATGAATTTAATATTGGTGATATAGTCAATACTTCGCTCGCATTTGCTTACTTTTTTACCCTCTTAAGATCGACTTATTTCAAAATATAAAAATTTAAAGCTTCATATTTTTCCCATAATGCTGCCAGGAATTTAATCACTTCAATTTTGTTTGACAGAACTTAATCAGCTCTGTCAAACAAAATCGAATTGGCTAAATTGCCAGTTGGATAACGGGAACATCTGTTACTTGAAATTTTGGTATTTTGACATCAGTGTTCAGATGAGTAAATTTATATTAACTACATCCAGATATCTGGAAGGCTCTCTGAATTATATCTGCTGCTGTATCACTTGTACCCAAAATTCTCACTTTGGTCAGTTTAATTATGTTACTGCAACATTTTTGTCTTTATCTGAAAACATACTAGCATGGTACCTCATTTGGTCTAAATCTCATTTGAGTGACCATGTATGTAGCCATCTATTTATTTTTTTATTGGTGTTTAAGGTCACATATTTCTGCACAATGACTAATCATGACCACGACAGTTTTACAGGTGGAGGAAGCCGGAGTGGCAAGCAACTGTCAGCTCCCCAACATACTAACTCCACACAAGCAGGGTTAGCATTGGTTGAAGACAAGTGCACAATCGACATGCAGTATGTCTTAGTGCACAATGCCACCGTGCCCCCACGTGGGCAATGGGGGTGAAGTGTCTTGCCCAAGGACACAACGCCGTTGCCACAGGTGGTATTCGAATCAGGACCTCTTGGCTTGCAGCCTGCACCTCTACCTACTGAGCCACCATGACCCTAGCTATATATTAAACACTCACCTATGTTAATAAGAGCATGGAATCAAGTATATTTCTTGAGCATTTTTTGTTGAATGTCCAAAATATCGGTCTGGCTAAACAAGATTCACTGGTTTAACCCGGAGGTCCATTGGCTGAAACTTTACTTGTGCTTGTTATGCTTTGCAACAAATTTGCAATTATTACTTGGGTGGAATCTCCACTCTGCAGGTAAATCACCTGCAGAGTGGAGGTTCCACCCAAGTGATAATACACTCTCCACGTACTGTACATTGTACAAGTGAAGAGGAAGAGAAGTTGTGGCAATAAGGGGAATTAGAATTACATAATGGAAGTGCATTATTAAATTTTATGTGGTTTAGCATAATTGATGGAATTCCGTGGGTGTGAGGAAAATCACCAGCTCCGATGGGGGAATATTGAACTGAAAGTTGACAGCAGAGGAACAAATACTTGGAGTTTACAGAAGGACTTTCAAAAACAAATGATGGCAATGGCGGCGTCTGCGCATTCAACCCAAAGATATTCAGCAAGGGAAATAAACTGCATTGTCCTGTTGAGGCTTACAAACTTTTCAAAGCTAACAGACCTGAGAAAATGAAACAAACTGATGCACCATTTTACTTTGCTGTGAATTTTAATGCTACAACAAACAATAAAGCCCTCTGGTTCAAATCACAGCCAGTAGGGATTAACAAACTGAGAAGTATAATGAAATGTATAGTGATGAACCGATTATCAAAACTTGCTATGACCTGATTACTGATTATTTCTCAGCCGATTATGCCGATTCCGATGGTTGAAACAGGACACAGAAGAAAATCTGTTGGTTCTTGTTGTACTACAGAATTTCGTTGATAAATCACCAATTACGAAAGCTTAATACCACATAAGTTCTCAAGAGTATGCATGTTTAGTACTGGGCAATATTAGCCAAAAGAATATTCACATTTTTGGGGTGTAGGTTGTGGGGAGGAGATCATTATTAACGATGCAATCGCACAATATTGTTCTGTTGTGAAGATTGTGTGATATTCCGGTAAATAGTGTTAATACGTTTTTTTCATAAGAGTGCAATACATTTGTCTGTATTAACTAGGAATATACTGAGCACACATACTTTGTGTCTTAACGGAATAATAACTTTGATGTTAACGTATGTTGTGAAGTTGTATGACTCACGGTTTACAGATACACACGCAACATGTCAGAATTTATTATTTGATTTTCATTTTTCAACTTGTTACCCCCCTTGATGTGTTTCTCCAATGTTTACATGTACTCTGCAATCAACATTGGAGATAAACATCAAGGGAGGTAACAATTAAAAAATGAACTTGACAAACGGAAAACAAGTTTGCGACAGTCATGTAACTTACATGTTGCATAACAATCATCTATCATGAAAAAAAAGAGTGGTTTTTTAGTTTTTCTCCAATTTTAATTTCTTATTGTATTGTGATGCTTGCATCATGAAGTACTACAGACTACCGCCTGAACACGTTTTATTTATACATGTACTCAATGTAATGTTGTACAGCACCATGATTGAAGGCCAGTGACTTTGGTCAGCTGGGAAATGGTGACGATCTCATTCCGATTACAGATGGTAAATCCCAGAATATCTCGGCTCTGCAAATCTCTAAATATTCTTTTCATGCATTACACATGGTTTTTAACTGCTGGTTGTCATAATCGTCCGATGCCCCATAGCCAGTCGGTTCCGATTCTGATTATCGGTTCATCACTAGAAATGTATGGCCACAAGAGCAGAACTTAAAGGTAAATTACCAATCACTCGGTGTGAAAAACTATGTGTAGCAATTTACTCCATGTGGGTATTATTATCCCCTTAGCCATAATACAACTATCTGGCCACAAGAATGTGGCCAGTGTGAACAATTATGCTAATGCGTCTCACAAACAGCAAACAGAAATGTGTGCTATACTGCAACAGCCAAGAAGTAATTTGGGTGGAAGGCCACATACAGGCAATTACAAATCAAACGTCTGAATTACAAACAGAGAGAAAATGCAGCCTACATGTATCCTCGACACCCAAACCAGAATCAACATCAGTCGGCCATTAAAATTTGGCAAGTGTTCTATTTTTCGGTGCAACTATAATGGGTGGAACATTTAACTTTACATACAAAAAAGAATAACGAGGTCTATTATTGATTCAGATGAAGAAGTACATTGAATAACAGACTTAACCATAATAATTTCCTTGATTAAAATGCCACTTTTCTGAATTTGTTTACTGTGTTTCAATTTCAGTGGTGGAGCTTAATTTCAGCAATGCCCAAATTTGACCTTATTTGCCTGACATGCACAGGTGTTTGTAATTTATCACACTAATGTGTGATAAATAAATAATTGATACCTACAAGTAGGGTTTTTTGTATGGATATGGAAAATATTTCACCAGTGAGGACGAACGACACATATTTTTACAAGTGGTACACTCACAAGTGAAGATATGAATTTTTCATCCTCACAAGTGTAATATTTCCCATATCCACAGATATCCAAACAAAAATCGTCAGTCTTGTGCTTATGATATGGGTTTCAGCTCTATATTCACAATATCCTACCATTAAAAAATACACTAAAGACACTTTACTACACAGTATGTGGAGAGTGGATTGTAACTAAATCACCCACGGAGTGGAGTTATCACCCAAGCTATAACTTTCAAATTCTGTACATATCTACAAAAAACACAAGCAATGTTTCAGCCAATGGACCTCCAGGTTTAACCCGGAGGTCCATTGGCTGAAACTTTGCTGGTGATGGTTATGATTTGCAATTATTGCTTGGATGGAATCTCCACTCTGTGGCTGATTTAGTGATAATACACTCTCCACGTACTGTACGTTTGTCCAAAGTCACTTAATGTATGCAATACAAGAAAGGGGGCATTCACTGGCAACAAACAAGCTGTATATCTTCCAAAAATGGGCTATCCGAGCAATTAACAATAAAAAGTATAACTCTCACACTGAGCCGCTTTTTAGGAGGAATAAAATATATCAGTTCAGAGACCTGTACAAACTAAATGTCCTTCTGCTTATGCATGACTGTGTCAACAAAAAATTACCGCAAGCATTAAATAGTCTCTATACTCTCAACCCAAACTATCAAGCAAGATTTACAAGGCAAACTGATATGATACATAGGCTCAAGCCACGAACCCAATTTTCGTCAAATCTACCACTTCATACATTTCTGAAAATTTGGAACGATGTTGACTCCGAGACCCAAAATTACCTAAGAAACTTATTCAAAAAAGAAAGACTCAAAGTTTCCTAGACTCATATGACGTAAAGTGTCACTTGCACCAACAGAGCTTGTTGTGAATGTAAAGAAACCCTCGAGGGATGCTTGCAACAGGAAACAAATTCTCCTACCAACTGAAGTGAAGATTTCTGACCTCTTACAGAATAACGCCACTCTTAGTATCTTTTTATTTTTCTCTCCTTTCATAGTTCTCTGCATATCCTATTCAGTGGGTCCATGTCTTATTATGTATGACAAAGCCCCAACACAGGCACACGTATGTATACAGTATAACCTGTCTTGAGAGACCACTGTCTTGAGAGACTACCTGTCTTGAGAGACCACATCTGCCAGGCACCGATTGGTTTTACTCTATAATGTATCTGCTATGGGAAACCACCTGTCTTGAGAGACCACCTGTCTTGTGAGACCACTGTGACCTGGTACCAACTTGTATTCTTATGCCATAATGGACCTGTCTTGAGAGACTGCCCCTTTGAAGACAAAAACCTTTTACCTGTTCTGGAATTGGAAAATCCATTGTGGTTATACTAACATAATTAAAAGTATTAAAAGCTCTTAATTGGGTTTCAATTGCTATTCAGTTACACAACTCATTAACGATTGAGATGTTTTTATCAGACCCCTGTGAAAAGATTAGGATTATTGCTGAATAAACAATTTCATACATACCTGAATTGTGACAGATAGGATTATAAAAATAAATTTGTGTTGAAAATCTTCAATGAAGATTTTCAACACTAATTTATTTTTATAATTTTTATAACAGTCCATTTCAATTTGTTACAAAAACTTCATAAAAAAGAACAACTACAAAGTAATTACAAAAATCCATCGTCTCCATTTCTGAATTTTCTGGTTGGTTATTCACTGACTTGAGAAAACCTGAAACCTGTTATGAGAGATCACCTGTCTTGAGAGACCACTTTTGTGTGGCCCAAAGGGCGGTCTCTCAAGACAGGTTCTACTGTAGTTGCATACAGCAGTGGAGATGTGATCATATCAATTTACTCATTAACTGCTGTGTTTATCTCTCCATTGATCTGGCTCTGGGCATATCTATTACCACTCGATCTGGTACATTGATATATATCTCTTAGTGCAAGAATTCTGTTTCGGGCGATAAATGTAATATTGCATCTAGTTCAAAGTTTCAAAATTGAATTCGAAGCCAGTTTATTACATGACCTTGAGCTTCTTCGCCCTTAGCACCTCACACCTCTCTTACCCCTCCTTGACTCACCCCTGTACTATTCAATTGTTAAGACCGCCTCATTTCCCCATACTTTTAACCTCTTTTCTGTTTTTTTTTAGCTCACCTGCCTGCAAGTCAGTGGGAGCTATTGCCATCACTTGGCATCTGTCATCCGTTGTCCATTAACTTTTGAAAAAATTGGCTTCTTCACAGCCATTCAACCAATATTCAAACCTATATTGCACAAACCATCCCTGGACTATACCCTTTCTATCTTGGTCAATGATGCCAAAGCCTACAAATCTTCTCATGAACCACCAGAGAGATTGCCTTGATATATGGTATGGAACACTATTTAGTGTTGAAGATTAAAGTTTGTTCAAGGGAAGTTGGTAGATAAATATTTGGGCTCTCTGCAGGCACATACCCATTTTGGACTCTGTCCAAAATTTCTATTTCAAGAACCGATGGGCCGATTTGAACCAAATTTGGCATGTAGTATAAGTGGGTCCAAAGTACTTGATTGATGCCCAAACTTTTTTTGTCTCCCGCTTTTTGAAAAAAATGGGAGATATTAAATTCGGGGTGTCCTTCCGTCCTTCCATCCTTCCATCCTTCCGTCCTTCCGTGTTTTTCGATTCCAGACTCTAACTTTCCTTACAGTGACCGGATTTCGATGAAATTTGGTAGTAGATCACTTTCATCATTTGTGGATCCAAGTTCGAATATGGGCATTTTCGGCGCATATTTAATTAGGTTGCTGAAATTTGATTGGCTGGCGGTTTCCAAACTTTAACTTTCCTTAAAATTAACCGATTTCGATGAAATTTCATATATGGATTACTTTTATCAATACCTAGGTCAAGTTGAATGTGGGAAATTTTGTACGGAAAATCTGTCCGTCTGCTTGTCCATCTGCCCCGTGCATCAACCAACGCACCTCGGACTAAAAGCCGTATTTATGTGATCTTCACAAAACTTCTTCTTGGGTATCTTTGTTATCATTGTGAGATCAGAATATGTGTTTTGGAGTTTGGTCAAAAATTCAAGATGGCCACCAGTGGCCATTTTGTTCCGAAATTGGGTGTAATCAGTTTTTTGTACAGAACTTATATATGAAAGTTCGGATTTGAATAAATTTTTGTATGCTTGTTTAGTAACATGCAATACATCACATATAATACGGGTTTTGTTCTCGTACAAAAATTATGCAAATTAGGGAAAATTTGATTTATTCAGTGCTACTACTAATACACAGTAAGTGCACACCTTCCATGTTTTTTGTTTCCAGACTCTAAATTTCCTTACAGTCAGTGGATTTCGATGAAATTTGGGTAGTAGATCACTTTCATCAATTGTGGGTCCAAGTTTGAATATGGGCATTTTCTGCGCATACTTAATTAGGTTGCTGAAATTTGATTGGTTGACGGTTTCCATACTCTAACGTTCCTTAAAATCAACCGATTTCGATGAAATTTCATATATGGATTACTTTTCACATCAGTTTAATGTAATATGTCTTATCGTACAGTCATAATTTTTAGTGATTCTCGCAGTTATACTCCACATCACTTCACTTGCTTTGACACTGACCTCCGTGAAAATAAATTTGATAACCACTGTCTGTTCTGTCTCTTCTAAATAACTTCCACTTGCAACTCAACTATATTCCAGAGGATGCATTAATTCCCCTTGAAACTGCTGCCCAGCAGGAGACATGAATTCACTGAATTTGCTTGTTTTTCGAAGCCTCGTGGGTACCCCAGGTGCTAAAAATAGAAAAAAATTCAAATGCCCATATTTCCCAAACTACACAGAAC
Organism: Pictodentalium vernedei; assembly: GCA_031216915.1. Lineage (NCBI taxonomy): Eukaryota > Metazoa > Mollusca > Scaphopoda > Dentaliida > Dentaliidae > Pictodentalium > Pictodentalium vernedei. The sequence goes on along the minus strand of CM062295.1, from coordinate 603,055,314 downwards.
AGAGAACTTTTATTTGGTATGAATCATCCTTTTGAGCAGTAGAATGGATTAAAAAAAAAGAAGGCCATCTGTTGTGTCAGGGTGGTCTGTAGGGGCATTTGAAAAAATGCGTAGCATCAGCATATTTGCAAAAATTGTAAAAATATTTGTCTTCAGAACCACTGATCAGAATGTTTTGATATTTTGTTATACAGCATCCATAGGATGGTCAAATACAAGTGTGTTCAAATTTGAGCCCCTCTGGGAATTATCATTTACAATCATCTTCAGCTCCAGTAGTCAGATTCTTTTGATATTTGGTGTACAACACCTCTGGGAGGGTTAGATTGAAGGTTGTTCAAATCAGGTCATTAGGTTAATATTTGTGCTTTTTATTGAAGCCCAAAGTTTAACTTAGTGCAATATGAGAAAATTTCTTGAAAATTCTTCTTCTTTTTTTGTCCACCAGTGAGAATCCTTTCATATTTGGTATGTAACATCTCTAAGGGTGTCAAATTCAACTTTGTTCAAATCAAGTTGCTTGTTTTTTCTTGTTTTTTTGTTTTATTTTTTTTGGGGGGGGGGGGGGGGGAGGGGGGGCGGGAGGGCTAGAGAGAACCACAGTAGTTGAAAACAAAACAAAAATTTTGTTTGGTTGTTGTTTTTTTAATATTTAACAGAAGAACAGTGCTTGCTAGGAAGCTTTCCGAGGACAGGAGAAATGAATGGCCAAAAAAGTTGCCTTTGGTTGTGTCGTAGCAAATTAAAAAGTTGCACGTGCTGCTGATCACTTACTGATACACTCATCTCTTTTGACAATTTGAGTCAGATGAGCATTTTAGGCTCACTTGAGCCTCTGGTTTTCTTTTCTTCTCTCTTTTTACTTTAAGATGAGTGACACTAACACAGCTAGCTCTGTCACCTCCCTGCAGAAAACAAATTGAATGTGTCGAACTCAAGTCGGTGTGAATAACTTAATCTGTATTTATATTTAATATTATCCATCATGTAAAGAAGTTGTACCATAATGTTTTTGCAGCAAATAAATTCATTCATTCATTCAATTACAAAATGATACTACATGTCTGATGTTCATGTATCATCGTGATTTTCTTTCCAATTAAAATGCAATGGCGTTACCATTGGTAGTGTCTAATTTGCATTAACCCATTACCCAACGTAATGGCCTAAACCAGCCAGCACTATACACGATAACATCCCTGAAAATAAGCAGTCTGACATTTGCAGAATGAGGTCCCCATAGGGTGAATTCAATGATGTTATCCCATGCAGTGGGCCAATTTATCCTCTGTGTACCTCTTTATGTTTAGTTTTGAGACCCTGATTCAGATTAAGGTTCACAGAGGGTAAATTTAGTGATGCTACCCTGCTGTGCAGGGTAGCATCACTAAATTCTCCCTCTGGGGACCTCATGACAGTCTGGCTTGCACGAAAATCACCATTCATATTTTGTTATACCATATTAACTCTATGAATTGAAACACTTTAAAATAATTATTTTTTCGGGTGTTCCAATTCTTAGAAAACAGAAAAAATATCGAAAATCAGAAGTGTATCAATAGTTTTCACAATAAACCAGGTAAAGGCATTCTGTTCCATTCACCCAAACATCGGACTTCAAGCTGATGAAGGGCTGAGTTATTCGGTCTGTTTTGTCCAAAGCTCCCACTTTTTCGCGCACATATTCACATCTCCCAACCTTGTAACCTACTTGTTCACACGTGCAGTTCGCTGATATGACATGGAAATATAGCGGTTTTCTTGGAAGTTTTACATCTGGATTTACCATTTGAATTCAAATTACCTTGATCTTACCTTGAACACATGCACTGGATCTTTCATTCTTTCACTGGCGTGAGTAATAACAAACACGGTTGACATATACCTTTTAATAAATATGGCACATCGAAAGTATCAAAAACGCACCTACCTGGCGAGAGTAATATTAATAACAAACACGATTGACATATATATTTTAATAAAAACTTATGTCAACTAGATTAATCAATTTTTTGGGCCATTTTGGTATTTTGAATCCTAATCAATATGGCTTTCGGAAAAAACATAGCACTATCCATCCAGTGCTGCATCTACTAAAACACATTGGACAGGAAAACAATAAGATCAGCAAAGATGCCACGCTGGCTGTCTTCTTGGACCTATCAAAGGCTTTTGACACATTACAGCATGACATCTTATTGAGTAAACTGGATAGCTATGGTATAAGAGGATTAACGAACGACTGGTTCAAAAGCTACTTGTCCTGTAGAAAACAGTATGTTAGCTATAATGACAACAGATCTGAAATGGCTGAAATAACACGTGGCGTCCCTCAGGGATCAGTTCTTGGTCCAATACTTTTTTTGTTATATATCAATGACATTTCTGAAGCATCTTCATTAAACCTCCTTGTGTTTGCTGATGGTACAACAGCATACTCATCAGGTCCCGACACTTGCGTACTGGCCGGTTATATAAATAAAGAACTTGAAAAGATTTTTGATTGATGTTGTGCGAACCAGTTAGCCTTAAATGCCAGAAAAACCAAATATATTTTGCTCAACCCAACCCAAAGTAACAGACAAAGATCAGTTAAACCAAATATCTTTATAAACAATGAGAAAATAAGTACTGTAGGATCAGAGGAAACTGAAAAAGCGATTAAATTTCTAGGAATACATATTGATGAAAACTTAACATATAAGGACCACGTAAATAAACTTTGTTCTAAAATTGCATATGCAAATTTTGCCCTAAATAAGGTGAAGACTATATTGCCAACGGATGTCATGCGAACACTGTACCACGCACTAATACATAGTCACCTGGTATATGGAATTCATATCTGGGGAAACTCGAAGGCAATGAACAAGGTGTTGTTGCTCCAAAAACGTTCTCTGCGTATAATACATAACAAACGTTATAATGCCCACACGGATCCACTGTTCTTAAAAAGCAGAATATTGAAAGTGAGCGACTTATTTAAACTCCATGCGAACCTATTTGTTTTTGACTTTCTCAATGGTAACCTCCCTCGATCTTTCGAAAACTTCTTCGGTCTTGTCAGCAATCGATCAACTAGGAACAATAGACAATGTAGTACACTAACAGTTGAACGAACAAGAACTAAAGCCCTAGATAGGTTCCCAAATTATGCTTATCCAAAATTATGGAATGACCTAAACTGTGAACTACGTGCGATAAGAAGCAGAAACTTGTTAAAAAAAGAAATAATGAATAAAATACTTGCGTCATATCCGGGTACTGTAGAATGTAACAATCCGTATTGCCCAGACTGTAACCCATAAGTTAACCCTTAGGATCATAATTACTACATATCTTATATATTACATCTTGCATTAAATCAAGTCTGGTATTCTCGTCATATTCTCGTCATATCGCACCTCATGCTTCCCATCCACTCCCTCCAGCTTGAAATATATTTTATGTTTCGGTAAATAAAACTGTTTTGTTTCCTCTAAATAACCACCTCAAGGGCCGACGTTTAAAAACAGGATGATCCAAGGCGTGAGGTGGGATGAATTTGTAGACACTAGCCACCTGATTCCGAACGATTACGATCGCAAAGATGTCTTGTTAAATTTACTAATACTTGTATGAAGTATTCCAAATTAATGTTGCTAACAGTCTGAGTGTGTGCCAAATGCACTTTTGGTTCTATAGGGGATGACAGGTAGACAGCCAATCTGGCTATGTCATCCCCTGGGAGTATACATATTTACGTCAATAATGTTTCTGTAAATTTGTTCATTGTTTTCTGTGTTGCATGATGATGTATTATGTGTGCTCCTAATAAAGTATCTATCTATCTATCTAAACACAGTACATCGAAAGTATCAACAAAGTACAACTGTGTTCAATACAGAATATACAAACAAATGCAATCGGCCAGGTAGCCTTCCTGTTCAGTCTGTATTAGCACTTAAGATGAATTTGGAAAAATAATTTTTAAACTGTTCTAATATTTAGAGCAGTTTTAAAAAATATTTTTTCTGAAAAATTCAGGTGTTCCAATACAAAGAGTGTTTCAATTCATAGAGTAAATACGGGTAATTTCATTATTTTGCAGATCTGGAAATAAAGGGCTTATCTCGTAACCCATTGGCAGGTTTATGCCATTGAAGCATGCATACCTGTAACCCGTAGGAAAAGGGTGCTGTGGTGCTTCTCCACGTTCTCTGTTTTTACTCTGCCGTCATACTTTTTTAATGCCTTAATGGGATTTCCGCCTAAATTTCAACATCAATGCGAGATTGCATCATGTTAGTTGTTAGCTCACCTCACTGAAAGGGTGAGCTATTGTGATCACTCATCGTCCGTCGTCCGTGAACATGGTGTTTGCATCTTGTCCTCCAAAACTGCTTAACCAATTTATGTGAAATTTGAGTTGATTGTTTATTATGAAATCACATTTTGATTTTGTTCAAATCAAGTTACCCCACCCTTGGTAGGGTCACGCCCAAAAAGTATGCCTAAATCTTAAAAAATCTTCTTCGTTCGTCTATCGTGAACGTGTTGTTTGAGTCTTTTTCTCCCAAACCTCAGGCCATATTTTAATGATATTTGATATGACTAGTGGTTATATTGGCCGGGGTATTCGTTTGTTTTTTTAGGTCATCTTGACAAAGTCAAGCTGAGCTAATCTCATCACTCTCCGTCCATCGTCCGTCGTCTGTCATCTGTCAACACCATGTTTTGGTCTTCTCCTCCAAAGCCACTGGGCCAATTCAAGTGAAAGTTTGTGTGAGTGATGGTCCCAAAGGGGCATTTCATTTTTGTTCAACTCAACATGCCCAGCCCCATAGGAGGGAGTGGGAAAAAATGCTCCAAAATATTTTAAAAATCTTCTTCTCAAGAACCAGTGTGTACAATGACTTGATATTTGCTATGGAGCTTCCATATGAGGTGTTGAATCAAGTTTGTTCAAACGAAGTTCGTGAAGTAATATTTGGCTTTGTAATAGGAGGGGTAAGATTTTGGCCCTGCCCAAAATTTCTATTTTCTGAACCGATCATCTTGCATGAACCAAATTTGGTATGTGGTATTATTGGGTCATAAGAACTTGACCCATGCAAAAAAAAAAAAATTCCTGCATCCCCATGGGAACCCTGGGAGCTAAAAATAGAAATATTTTCAAATGCCCATATTTCCCAAACCACACGGAACATCTGTTATTTGGTATGAAGTATTCTTAGGACCAGTAGATTTGAATGGTAAAAAAAAATTGTCATCGGTTATGTTAGGGTGCTCTGTAATGGGCATCGAAAAAATGCTGAGTCAGCACATTTGCAAAAATTTAAAAAAATATTTTCTCCAGAACCAATCATCAGAATCTTTTGATATTTGGTATACAGCATTCATAAGGGGGTCAGATAAAAGTTTGTTGAAATAAAGCTCATTGGTTCATATTTGGGTTCTCTACAGGAGCCTGAAGTTTTAACATAGGGTAATATGGGGAATATTCTTTAAAAATCTTCTTCTTCAGAACCACCAGTCAGAATCTTTTAATGTTTGGTATACATCATTGTTATGAGGGTCAGATTCAAGACTGTCCAAACCAAGTCACTAGGTTAACATTTGGGTTTCCTATGAAAGCCCAAATTATATCTTTGTTCAATATGGAGGTTGATTTAAAAAAAATCTTCTTCAGATCCACCAGTCAGAATGCTTTGATATTTGGTATGCAGCATCTCTAAGGGGGTTAGATTCAAGTTTGTTCAAATCAGATCCCTAGGTTTATATTTGGGCTCAGTATGGTAGCCCAAAGTTTTACTTAGTGCAATATGAGGAAATTTCTTTAAAAATCTTCTTCTTCAGATCCACCAGTCGGAATGCTTTTATATTTGGTATACAACATCTCTAGGGGGGTCAGATTCCAGGATGTTCAATTCGAGTGCCTAGGTTAATATTTGGGCTCCATATGGGAACATGAAATTCGACTTAGTACAATATGAGGGAATTTCTTCAAAAGTCTTCTTCAGATCCACTTGTCAGAATGCTTTCACATTTGGTATACAACATCTTTGGGGGGGGGGGGGGGGGTGCAGATTCAAGTTTGTTCAAATCGGATCCACAGGTTAATATTTGGGTTTGCTATGGTGGACCAAATTTGAACGTAGTGCAATTCGAAGAAATGTCTTTACAATTTCTCTTCTTCAGATCTTACAGTCAGAATGCTTTCATATTCGATACACAACTCTAGGGAAGTCAGATTTAACTGTGTTCAAATCAAAAGCCTGGGTTAATATTTGGGCTCTCTATGGGAGCCGGAAATGGCCATTTTGCTGAAGAATTAAACATTTTATATTCAGAACCCTCTAGAGGTGTGTAACTAAGATTAATCCACATAGGTTGAATCAAGGGGCTTCATAGGGGAGTTCTACATTTTACTTTATGATCAACAAAATTATTATTGCCACTCCTGAGGGACTCAAGGATTGACAGTGTAGCCAATGGAGATGGCTTGCTTAATGTAGACTCATTCTTGGACTCTGTTTAAATTGTGTTCTGTTCAAGATGAGCGATTCAGGCCCCGTGGTGCCTCTTGTTTAGCTCACCTTGACAAAGTCTAGCTGAGCTATTCTCACCGCTCTCCGTCTGTCGTCCTTCGATCAACACCATGTTTTGGTCTTCTCCTCCAAAACCACTTGGCCAATTCAAGTGAAAGTTTGTGTGAGTGATGGTCCCGAAAGAGCATTGCATTTTTAGCTTAACTTGACATAGTCAAGATAAGCTATTGCCATCACGCGTGCGGAAGTCTGTTAGTCTGTGAGTCTGTTCACATTTTCCTTTAGCACGGGCTACACCCTGCAGTTCTTGTCTGATCGTCACAAAATTTCATATGCAGGTTTGGGGTCATGTCTAGATGAGAACGTCCCCTTTTGGTCGTGATCTGGCAACCGGTATAGCTGCCTGAGCCCAAAACCCGAAAACCATTAGCACAGTCTACAGGTTGTATTTATGAAGGGATTTCATTGTAACTTGGTAGGTTGCCTCTGTATAATGCCTAGATGAGAACGTCCCCTTTTGGGCATGATCTATCAACCATGATGGCTGCCCAAGACTGAATCCCAAAAACTTTTAGCACAGTCTGCAGGTCATGTTTAATGTGGAGGGCTTTCATTGTAACTTGGTGGTATGGCTCCTTATGATGTCTAGATGAGAATTTCCCCATTTGGGCATGATTTGCCAACCGTGACGACTGCCCGAGCCCAAAACCCAAAAACCTTTAGAACAGTCTGCAGGTCATATTTATTGAGGAATTTCATTGTAACTTGGTGGGTTGACTTCATATAATGTCTAGATGAGAAAGTCCCCTTTAGGATGTGATTGGGCAATTGTGACAGCTACAAGGGCCTGAAGCCCGAAAACCTTTAGCACAGTCTAGAGGTCATATTTATGAAGGGATTTCATTGTAACTTGGTAGGATGACTCCAAATAATGTCTAGATGAGAATGTCCCATTTTGATTGCGATCATTCAGCCTTGGTGGGTGCCCGAGCCCAAAAACATTTAGCACAAGCAAAAGGTCATATTTAAAGAAGGATTTCATTGTAACCTGTTAGGGTGACTCCATATAATGCCTAGATGATGACATCCCCTTTTGGTCGTGATTGGTCATCTGTAATGGCTACAAGTGCCCGAAACCCGAAAACCTTGAGCACAGTCTACAGGTCATATTTATGAAGGGATTTCATTGTAACTTCGTAGGATCACTCCAGATGATGCCCAGATGAGATTTCCTTTGGTTGCGATCATCCAACCATGATGGCTGCCCGAGCTCGAGTCCCGAAAACCTTCAGAACAGTCTACAGGTCATATTTATGAAGGGATTTTATTGTAACTTGGTAGGTTGACTTCATTTAGTCTAGATGAGAACGTCCCCTTTTGGACATGATTGGGCAACTGTGACGGCTAAAGGGGCCCAAAACCCGAAAACTTTTACAGGTCATATTTATGAAGAGATTTCATTGTAACTTGGTAGGATGACTCCAAATAATGTCTAGATGAGAACGTCCCATTTTGGTTGTGATCATTCAGCCTTGATGGGTGCCCGAGCCCAAAAACCTTTAGCATAGGCAAAAGGTCATATTTATAGAAGGACTTCATTGTAACCTGTTAGGTTGACTCCATATAATGCCTAGATGATGACATCCCCTTTTGGTCGTGATTGGTCAACTGTGATGGCTACAGGTGCCCACAGCCCGAAAACCTTGAGCACAGTCTACAGGTCATATTTATGAAGGGATTTCATTGAAACTTCGCAGGATCACTCCAGATGATGCCCAGATGAGATAGTCCCCTTTGGTTGCGATCATTCATCCATGATGGATGCCTGAACCCGAAGCCCAAAAACCTTTAGAACAGTCTACAGGTCATAATTATGAAGGGACTTCATTGTAGCTTGGTAGGATGACTCCAAATAATGTCTAGATGAAAACATACCCTTTGGTCGCGATCATTCAGCCTTTATGGCTGCCCGAGCCCAAAGACCTTTAGCATAGTCTATAGGTCGTATTTATGGAAGGATTTCAGTGCAACTTGTTAGGTTGACTCCATATAATGCCTAGATGATGACATCCCCTTTTGGTCGTGATTGGTCAACTGTGATGGCTACAGGTGCCCAAACTCCGAAAATCTTGAGCACAGTCTACAGGTCATATTTATGAAGGGATTTCATTGTAACTTCATAGGATCACTCCAGATGATGCCCAGATAAGAATGTCCCCTTTTGGTTGCGATTATTCAACCATTATGGCTGCCCAAGCCCAAAACCCGAATACCTTTAGCACAGTCTACAGGTCATATTTATGAAGGGATTTCATTGTAACTTGGTAGGTTTGACTTCATATAATGTCTAGATGAGAATGTCCCCTTTTGGACATGATTGGGCAACTGTGACAGGTACAGGGACCCGAAGCCCGAAAACCTTCAGAACAGTCTACAGGTCATAATTATGAAGGGATTTCATTGTAACTTGGTAGGTTGACTTCATGTAATGTCTAGATGAGAACGTCCCCTTTGGACGCAATTGGGAAACTGATGGCTGCAGGGGCCCGAAGCCCGAAAACCTTTAGCACAGGCTACAGGCCATATTTATGAAGGGATTCCAATGTAACTTGATAGGATGACTCGTTTTGGAATAATTTCCAAGTAACTTGGTAACTTTCGTTGATATACGTGAACTGTGAGGGCCACATACATTAACTATGAGGTCATATTAACCCACCCCTCAGCTCTTTTGTACAGTGTACACCTCTTATTATTTTTATCAAAAACATAGCATACAGGGAACAGAAATGAACATATTCCCAACTAGACTTTATGATTCTGGAGAATCATGGCTTTTCCCAATGAGATTCCATGATTTTTCATGACCCCACAGTGTCTGATGAATTGTTTTTAACTGTCTCACTGAAGTTCCTTCATTGATATTATGAGAAAGGTGAGAATAGTAGTCTCAGATGACTCAGTTTGATAAACAAATTGTTTACGTAAAAACCATCATTAACGGTGGAGTGGGTTAACATCAATATCGTCGTCCAACAAGTCAATGGCCGACAAAAGGAGTTATGTTCGTTTGACACAAACCCACTGAGTGTTGTGTCAATTTAAAAATGGTCCATTTTATCTCAAATGTATCCAAGATATTGATGTCTGGCAGCTTGTAGTGGGTTAACAGTACTAACAGGAATATTTATTCATGCAGCTTGTAATGTCACACCAAGAACTGTGAATGGCCATTTTGTTATGTGGACCCATACTATATATGGTACACATAATGCCATCATCCGGGGTGGCCATCCGTCGTTCGTCCATCCTTTGTCCGTCTGTCTGTCCGTCTGTCCGTCCGGCATCCGTATCCATTTCTTTGTCATTCGATAACTTGAAAAATATTGCTTGGATTGTCAAGTTACTTTATATTTGTGTTCAGGTTACTGATGTGCCGAGCTGTATAGTTTTTGGTGTAAATCTGATAATTTGATCCTGAGATATTAACCCTTTATCCTTCAAATTGAAAATTCCTCCAATCCCTTTGGCATGAGATAACTTAAAAAATATCAGTCCGATTGTCATGTTACTTCATATATATGTTCAGGTTACTGATGTGCTGTGCTCTATAGTTTTTTATGTAAATCTGATAATTTGATCTGGAGATATTAACCCTTTATCCATCAAATTAGGCACTCCTCCAATCCATTTCTATATGTACCCATACCATGTATGGTGTACATAATGTCAGCATCCGTTGTGGCCCTCCATCATACAGCTTTCTACTAGTTGCGCGTATGGGTACACATCTGACGATTTCATCGGCCTATTATTTCTTTAAAATCTACAAGATGTTTTCAGAGAAATCCAGGGAGAACAGGAATTTTGAGCTTTTGATGGGTATCATTGTTTATCCAGCCCAAAACGGGTTAAGTGTTGTTTTTGGAATACTCTTATTACTTCCAAAAATAATTCTCAGTGAATTCTACTTTCACTTATTTTGATCTCTTCTCCCAACTTCGGGTGCTGTGGGTACGCAAACACAGCCTATTTCATCAACATTTTGATGTTTGAGAACTTGCATAGGGTTAACAAATGCTTACAGGAATATTTTGTACATGCAACTTGTAATGTCACACTAAGATCCGAGAATGAACATTTTTTCCTGAAAATCTGCAGGATGTTTTTAAAGAAATCCTCAGATAACATGATTTTTTAACCTTTTGAGGGGTATCTCTCTGTAACCAGCTCTAAAGGGTTAATGCTTGGTTTTGTGAATATCTTCATTACTTACAAAAATGATCGACGATGAATTCCACTTCCAATGAAGGAGGTTATGTTTATCTCGTAGGTACACATTTGGTGTTATAGTTGCCCAAGAACAGCCCGTTTTCTCCAAATGTCTATGCTTGGCAGCCTCTGGAGGGTTAACAAATGCTTACTGAAACATTTTGTTCATGCAGCTTGTAATGTCACTCGAAGACCTGCGAATGGTCAATTGCTCTTGAAATTTTTTTTTGAGAAATCCACAAAAAACTGAAATTTTAAGCTTTTAAAGTGTATATCTCCTTATCCAGTCAAAAATGGATTAAGACCTCCACTTTTGAATATATTTACTACTTACAAAAATGTTTCCCTGCCAGTTTAAGGTCCGGTAAAAGAAGTTACGTTTCTCTGTTGTATTCCCATTTGATGTTGTTGTTGTTGTTCAAAAACAGACTATTTTTTTCAAAATTTTGACATTTAGCAGCCCATGGAGGGTTAACAAATGCTTACTGGAATAATTTATCCAATCAACTGGTAATGTGACACCATGACCTATCAATGGCCATTTTCTCTTGAAAACCCTACCAGATGTTTGTAAAGAAATCCAGGGAAAACATAAATTTTTAAGCCTTTGATGGGTACCACTATTAACAACCACAAAATGGGTTAACGCTTGGTTTTTTTAATACCCTTATTACTTACAAAAATGGTCTTCGGTGAATTCCACTTCCAACAAAGGAGATTATGTTTATTTCTCAGGTACACGTTGGGTGATGTGCGTGCCTGAAAACAGCCCATTTCAACAAAATTACGATGCTTGGCAGCCTCTAGAGGGTTAATAAACGCTCACCGGAATATTTTGTCCATGCAACTTGTAATATCACACAAAGACCTGCGAGTAGTCAATTTTTCTTGAAAACCTATAGGATGTTTTTAGAGAAATCCACAGAAAATGGGAATTTTAAGATTTTAAGGGGTCTCTCTCTTTAGCCTGTCCAAAATGGGTTAAGACTTTGACTTTTGAATACCCTTACTACTTACAAAAATGTTTGCGTATAGATTGTGCGCTCGATAAAAGAAGGCACGTTTCTTTGTAGCGTATCCATTGGGTGCTGTTGGCGTCCAAAAACAGCCCATTTTAACACAATTTTGACTTTTAACAGCCCGTGGAGGGTTAACAAATGCTCACCGCAGTATTTTGTCCATGCAGCTTCTATTGTCACACCAAGGCCTGGGAGTGACAAATTTTTCTTAAAAATCTACAAGACTCGTTTAGAGAAATCACGGAAAACACAAATTTTTTAGCTTTATGGGGGTATTGCTGTTTAACCAGCCCAAAACGGGTTAACGCTTGGTTTTCTGAACACCCTTATTACTGACAAAAATGATCCTCGGTGAATTCCACTCTCAATAAAGGAAGTTATGTTTACCTCTCGTGTATTGTTTGGGTGCAGTGGGGGCCTGAAACCGGCCTATTTCATCAAAATTTCGATGTTTGGCAGCCTGTGGAGGGTTACCATATCGCCTGATATGTCGTGTGTAATAAAGGGTGTGTCACAGACAGGTCTAGCAATGACGAATGTATCAAAAAAATCTACAAGACGTGTTTCGAGAAAGTGCCGATAAACCCCAATTTTGGCAGTTTTTTGCCAATTCTAATGAAATAAGGGTTAAATCGAAAATTCCGCTTCGCTACATTTTTAGATTTTGTGCCCCTCTATGCGTGTGCAAAATTTCGTGAAAATTGGTTCGAAAATGGCTTCTGAATCATACGGACAAAATGTGTGGAAAAAAAAAAATAATAATAATAATCCGTAGAAAAACAATAGTCTTTTCCAGAGGGAAAAGCCTAATTATCACAATTCTTGTCTTATTTCATAATCCTTTCATAAACATTGAACATGATCCTTTTAATCAAACACAACACACAAGTTAAGCTACAGTGTCATTGACACTTTCATTGTTCAACTCAACATGCTCAGCCCCATAGGGAGGGAGTGGGGGAAAAAGCTCCAAAAATATTTTTGAAAACCTGCTTCTCATGAACCAGTGTGTACAATGACATGATATTTGCTATGGGGCTTCCTTTTGAGGTGCAGAATCGAATTTGTTCAAACGAAGTTCGCGAAGCAATATTTGGCTTTGTAATGGGAGGGGTAAGATTTTTGGCCCTGCCCAAAATTTCTAGTTTCTGAACGGATGGTCTGGTTTGAACCAAATTTGGGGGTGGGGGGAGGAGAGATTCAAGTTTGTTCAATTTGAGTGTCTGGGTTAATATTTGGGCTCCATATGGGAACCTGAAATTTAACTTAGTACAGTATGAGGGAATTTCTTAAAAAATCTTTACCTGTCAGAATCCTTTCATATTTGGTTTACAACATCTCTAGGGAAGTCAGATTCAAGTTTGTTCAAATAGGTTCTCTGGGTTAATATTTGGGCTTCCTATGGTAACTTGAATTTTAACTTAGTGCAATATGAGGAAATTTAAAAAAAAATCTTCTTCAGATACACTAGTCAAAATGCTATCATATTTGGAATACAACATCTCTAGGTGGGTCAGATTCAAGTTTGTTCAAATTGGTTCCGTGGGATAATATTAGGGCTCCCTATGGTAGAATGACTAACCCTGTGCTTTGTTTTGAGCTAGTTGGTAAACAAACATACAATGGCTGACCATGGGCCTTGCACGAAACAGTATGGCAGGCTTCCATATCACACAAGACAGGGAACACAGTGCCTCAGTGGTTAAAGCATTTTATTTCAAACCAAAAAGCCCCTGTTTTGATCCCTGCCAGGGGTTTACTGCATTGTGGCCCTGGGCAGGGCTCTTAATCTTGATTGTCAATGTCAGGGCAAGGTGGTGCTGTATACTGAAGCGTACTGCATGTCGTCTGATGTCGATTGTGCACTTGTCTTCATCCAATGCTAACCCTGCTTATTTGGAGTTAGTATGTTTGGGAGTCTGACACGTGCTCATTTGCGGTTAACTCCCGGTTCTCCTCCGCCCGTAAACTACCTGTAAAGAAGTGACCCTGTCTGTCAAAAGGTCTGTTAAACCCCAACCAATAAATAAATCACACACAACATGAAAATACACACTAAGGCTGTAAAAATACACAGTGTTAATTGGTTACATGTGCAGGATGGGTACAGGATTCAGGAACTAAAAGAAATACTTATAGAGGATTATGGACATTTTTTAAATGTGAATTCCACAAATGAAAACATATTCTATTTTCAGTTGATATCTTGTTGGTATTGGTTCTGAATACCTGTGATGGTAACAAGTCTGAGATGACTGGCACAGAACTGTTGATACCTGTCACATTGACATGCACCAAAAAAAAAATTGTAGGCTTGTTGACATGCTGCTTATTTGCAGGCTTGCTCTAGATAACATTATTTTCTTAATGCCAGACTGGAAAGAATCTTTCAGCAAAAGTGTTGAAATCAAATGGATGTTTTAGAGCAGACCTGACTTCCAGTTCTGGCAATCTAGAAAATCAAGGAGTGCAAAACCAATCACCCATGGAGTGGAGGTATTATCACCCAAGGTATTACTCTCAAATTTCGTACAGAAACACGAGAAGCACAAGCCAAGTTTCAGCCAGTGGACCTCTGGGTTTAATCCGGAGGTCCGTTGACTGAAACTTTGCTTATGCTAATTACGCTTTGCATCAAATTATCATTTATTGCTTGAGAGAAATCGTCACTCCACAGGTGATTTATTGACAATACACGCTCTCTGTACTGTATATTCAATTCAGAGTATTACTCTTGTGACTGAAAAATTACACTACATTCAGCTACAGTATGTGGAGAGTGGATTGTAACTAAATCACCCACAGAGTGGAGTTATCACCCAAGCTATAACTTTCAAATTTTGTACATATCAACAAAAAACACAAGCAGTGTTTCAGCCAATGGACCTCCAGGTTTAACCCGGAGGTCCATTGGCTGAAACTTTGCTGGTGCTGGTTATGCTTTGCAACAAATTTGCAATTATTGCTCGGGTGGAATCTCCACTCACCGGGTGATTTAGTGATAATACACTCTCCACGTATTGTACATAGTGGAAAAATAACGGTCTTCTACACTCGAAATGTATCGAAATGCGACACAGAATGTGTCATGAATTCTTGTGAATCAATGCAAGATTGACAAATGATAACAGATTTTAAAGGCAGTCCCAAACAGGCCTGGCATTCCAGAAAATCAAGGGGTGCAAAAAAATTGCCCTCCTCAATTTTTTCTAGGCATGCAGAAGGCATGCAACACTCCCGCACTCCTAAACAATGCCAGGCCTGGACTTCTTTCAGTTTATGGGAAAAAAAATATTTTAAGACCAAACCAGACAAAGGAACAAAGCATAAACTTTATGGTGTTTATAATTTATAATTTGGAACTGCAGGTACTATAATTCTCTGACAGCTTTATGACAATTGATGGCTGACAGATCTCAGTCTAAAAAAGCTTTGTTTTGAAGAGGCAGATAAAAACATGCAGTATATTATACATGTAGGTTTACATCTGTCTTAAAAACAGCCAGCTGTTGGGATGCATGCCCAATGACAATCCCAATAAGTGGAGCAGTGCTTGTTTTGTGTGGTTAAAAAGTTCTGCTTTAAACAAGCTTTAAAAAAACCCTCAAAACTTTCCATAATCCATTCCAAAGAGGGGGTCATATGCCAAGTTAGAATGTTTTTAGCTCACCTGACTGAAAGTCAGGGTAAGCTTTTCTTATCACTCTTCGTCCGTCGTCTGTCATCCGTCGTGAAGGTGGTGTTTGAGCCTCTTTCTCCTAAACCACTGGCCACATATTAATTAAATTTCGTGTAAGTAGTGGTTATATAGGGGCATTTTGATTTTTATCCAAATTAGGTTTTGGCTCATATTGAGCAGAGGTGTGGGGAAAAAATGGCCAAATTTTTTGAAAATCTTCTTCTAATGAACCACCAGTAGCAGAGACTTGATATGTGGTATACAGAGTCCTTTTGAGGTTTAGAATCAAGTTTGTTCAAGAGAAGTTTGTCGGGCATTATTTGCCTTCGTTATGGGAAGGGCAAAAATTTTGGCCAAGCCTAAAATTGCTATTTTCAGAACAGAGGTCGATTTGAACCAAATTTGATATGAGATGATAATGGGTCATAAGTAGTTGATTGATGCAAAAAAAATTTTCTCGTTGCCCCGTGGGAACCTCAGGAGCTAAAAATAGGAAAAACCTTAAAACTGCCATATCTCCAAAACTACACGGCACAGAGAATTCTTATTTTGTATAAAGATTACTTCTTTCCAGTAGAAGAGAATGGTTTTAAAAAAAATCCCTATTGGTTTGATCACAAGGTACTTTTTTCAGGACTTTGAAAAAGTGCTGAGTCAGCACTTTTTAACACTGTAGGCAATGGGAAAAAGATTAAAAAATCTTCTTCTCCAGATCCAGCAGACATAATCTTTTGATATTTGTTATGCAACAATGTAGGGTGGATCTGATTCAAGTTTGTTCAAATCGGCCCCCTGGGTTCATATTTGGGCTCAGTATACAAGCCCGATTTCGAACTTAGTGCATTTCAGGCAAATTTCTTAAAAAATCTTCTTCTCCAGATCCAGCAGGCAGAATCTTTTGATATTTGGTATGCAACATTGTGCGGTGGATCTGATTCAAATTTTTTCAAATCAGCCCCCTGGATTCATATTTGGGCTCACTATAGAAGCCCGAATTCGAACTTTGTGCATTTCAGGCAAATTTCTTAAAAAATCTTCTTCTCCAGATCCAGCAGGTAGAATCTTTTGATATTTGGTATGCAACATTGTGGGGTGGATCTGATTCAAGTTTGTTCAAATCGGCCCCCTGGGTTTATATTTGGGCTCAGTATAGAAGCTCGAATTCGAACTTAGTGCATTTCAGGCAAATTTCTTAAAAAATCTTCTTCTCCAGATCCAACAGGCAGAATCTTTTGATATTTGGTATGCAACATTGTGGGGTGGATCTGATTCAAGTTTGTTCAAATCGGCCCCCTGGATTCATATTTGGGCTCAAAATAGAAGCCCGAATTCGAACTTAGTGCATTTCAGGCAAATTTCTTAAAAAATCTTCTTCTCCAGATTCAGCAGGCAGAATCTTTTGATATTTGGTATGCAACATTGTGAGGTGGATCTGATTCAAGTTTGTTCAAATCGGCCCCCTGAATTCATATTTGGGCTCACTATAGAAGCTCGATTTTCGAACTTAGTGCATTTCAGGCAAATTTCTTAAAAAATCTTCTTCTCCAGATCCAGCAGGCAGAATCTTTTGATATTTGGTATGCAACATTGTGGGGTGAATCGGATTCAAGTTTGTTCAAATTGGCCCCCTGGGTTTATATTTGGGCTCAGTGTAGAAGCTCGAATTCGAACTTAGTGCATTTCAGGCAAATTTCTTCAAAAATCTTCTTCTCCAGATCCAGCAGGCAGAATCTTTTGATATTTGGTATGCAACATTGTGGGGTGGATCTGATTCAAGTTTGTTCAAATCAGCCCCCTGGGTTTATATTTGGGCTCAGTATAGAAGCTCGAATTCGAACTTAGTGCATTTCAGGCAAATTTCTTCAAAAATCTTCTTCACCAGATCCAACAGGCAGAATCTTTTGATATTTGGTATGCAACATTGTCGGGTGGATCTGATTCAAGTTTGTTCAAATCGGCCCCCCTGGATTCATATTTGGGCTCACTATAGAAGCTCGAATTCGAACTTTGTGCATTTCAGGCAAATTTCTTCTCAAGATCCAGCAGGCAGAATCTTTTGATATTGGGTATGCACCATGCTTAGGGGGGGTGAGAATCAAGTTTGTTCAAGTCAAGTCCCTGGGTTCATATTTGGGCTCACTGTGGTAGCCCGAATTATAACTTAGTTCAAAATGAGGAATTTTCTTTAAAAATCTTCTTCAGATCCAGCAGTCGGAATGTTTTGATATTTGGTGTGCAGCATCCTTAGGGTGGGGGGGGGGGGGGGGGAGATTCAAGTTTGTTAAAGCCAGGTCCCTGGGTTATATATGAGCTCCCTGTGGGAGCCTGAATTATAACTTCGTTCAATATGAGGAATATTCTTCAAAAATCTTCTTTTTTTTTTTAGATCCACTGGTCAGAATCTTTGGGTATTTGGTATAAGCTTTTTTTTAGGAGGAGCAGATGCAACTTGTTGAAATCACTTCTCTGGTTTGATATTTAGGCTACTATGTCAGGTGAGCGCCCTCAGGCCCCTTGGGGACTCTTGTTTGAAAATAGTACTGGCTTATTTTTGGGCCATTACATTGGATAAAGAGTTAAGAGAGATGAGATTTCCACTAAGGCTTACAGTGCACAGGGTTACTTACTCTGGTAATAATGAAAATGTTTTATAACCAGAAAGTGTGACTAACCCTGTGCAAGATTCGATCCCTGCCAGGAGTACCTGCATTGTGTCCTTGGGCAAGAGAGCCACAGAGCAACGGCAAGCAGCTGCCAGCTCCCTGACATCATTGATCCGCACTGCAGCATAAGCAGGGTTAGATTGGTTGAAGACACGTGCACCATCGACGTGCAGTACGCCTTAGTGCACAGTATCATCATGCCCCCATGTGGACAATCGGGGTTAAGTGCCTTGCCCAAGGACACAACGCTGGAGTAGGAATCGATCACACAGATGGCCACCCATCCAAGGATTAACTGGGCTCGACGTTGCTTAACTTAGGTGATCTGATGAATGCGGGAGTGGGAATCGATTGCACAGATGGTCACCCATCCGATGATTAACTGGGCTCGACGTTGCTTAACTTTGGTGATCTTATGAGATCCGGTTACCGCAACACCACCATGCCCCAACACAATGCAGTTACCCCTGACGAAGATCAAACCATGTACCTCTCAGTTTGAAGTTCAATGCTGTAACCACCGTGCCACTGCACGCCCTACCACATGAAATAATACACTGACAGAGGCTGTAAAAATGCACAGGGTTGGTTGGTTACATGTTACATAGAGTGCAGGAATCAAGGAACTAACCACTCTGTCAATTAGCATTGGCTGTTGGTAGTGCTGAGGCAAAAGTCGAAAAATAAATTTTCCTCAGCAATAAAACTGCTGACAAAGAAAAGCTATGATATGAAAAATACAAAAAATTACTTATTCAAGAATGTTGTTTGCAAGTGTCTTCTTCCTTTCGTGTTGGATAAAGGGTTCATTGAACTTGTTAGGCCATTGGCTGAAAATTTGTTTGTGCTTCTTGTTCTTTTCCATGGGTCTAGATCTGGCTCTGTTGTTATGGCATTGGACTTCAAACCGAAAGGTCTGCGGTTCGATCTCCATCGGGGGTCACTGCATTGTAATCTGTTTGCTTGGGAAAGGCAATCAATCCAGATTGCCCACTTAAGGGCATGATGGCACTGTGTACGTGTCGTCAACAAATGCTAACCCTGCTTGTGTGGAGTTAGTAGGTTGGGGGGGGGGGGGGGGGGGGGGGGAGTCTGATAGATGCTCGGTGATTCTCTGTTGGTACTCTGGCTTCCTCCACCCATAAAACTGTCTGACACCAGGTGACTCTGGCAGTCAAGAGTGTCATTAAACTCCAATAAATAAATAGATATTGAGGATTTGATCCTGACCTGTTTTATGTATATTGTGTCCTGAGTAGGGATGAGCTGATCTATCGGTTAGCAATTGGCTATCGGCTGATAAAAGCCTATCGGTAATCAGTATGAATAGCACAAAAAATATTGGCTTTTGCCGATTGTTGAAAAAAATTATTGGGTACCTCTTCTAACTCTAATTTCACATCCATTTTAATGTTCTGCTAATAACTAACAAACATGCCGTGCATTACACTGTGTAGATCAGACCCCCAACGTAACATTTAAATAAGCATATGAAGAACTTAGTGACAGGTCACGCCACTTATTGAGTTCTACAGTGCAGGTCACATGTCAGTCGCCTGGCGAAGTTGTTGACATTGTGATGTGTTCGTATGCGTTCTGGAATGTGGACATTGGAGTATACTGAACGGTAATTAGTAAACTACACTAGTATATGCTTGCTTTGGCCAATTTAAATTAGCTGTCGAATGACGCATCCTATCATACCCCACTTATACATCGCATAAAGTGTGAATGTATCATGCACGCCTCTTTTCAACTGAATGTTTCATGCTGGAATCTTGCCTGGTAAAAAAAAAATTAAGGTGCACACAAGTCTTAAATGACGAGCGCTCTGCAGTGCGCACGTGGTGTTTTTAGCTCACCTGACTGAAAGTCAGGGTGAGCTTTTCTTATCACTCTTCATCTGTCGTCTGTCGTCTGTCGTCTGTCGTCCGTCGTCCATCATCCTGCGTGAAGGTGGTGTTTGAGCCTCTTTCTCCTAAACTACTGGCCACATTTTAATTAAATTTCATGTAAGTAGTGGTTATATAGGGGCATTTTGATTTTTATCCAAAATAGGTTTCGGCTCATTTTGAGCAGAGGTATGGGGAAAAAATGGCCAAATTTTTTGAAAATCTTCTAATGAACCACCAGTAGCAGAGACTTGATATGTGGTATATAGAGTCCTTTTGAGGTTTAGAATCAAGTTTGTTCAAGAGAAGTTTGTCGGGCATTATTTGCCTTCGTTATGGGAGGGGCAAAAATTTTGGCCACTCCTAAAATTTATATTTTCAGAACCGTCAGGTTGATTTGAACCAAATTTGATATGAGATGATAATGGGTCATAAGTAGTTGAGTGATGCAAAAAAAAAATTTCTCATTGCCCCGTGGGAACCTCGGGAGCTAAAAATAGGAAAAACCTTAAAACTGCCATATCTCCAAAACTACACGGCACAGAGAATTCTTATTTTGTATAAAGCTTACTTTTATCCAGTAGAATAGAATGGTTAAAAAAAAATCCCTATCGGTTTGATCACAAGGTACTTTTTTCAGGACTTTGAAAAAGTGCTGAGTCAGCACTTTTTAACACTGTAGGCAATGGGAAAAAGATTAAAAAATCTTCTTCTCCAGATCCAGCAGGCAGAATCTTTTGATATTAGGTATGCAACATTGTGGGGTGGATCTGATACAAGTTTGTTCAAATCGGCCCCCTGGGTTTATATTTGGGCTCAGTATAGAAGCTCAAATTCGAACTTAGTGCATTTCAGGCAAATTTCTTAAAAAATCTTCTTCTCCAGATCCAGCAGGCAGAATCTTTTGATATTTGGTATGCAACATTGTGGGGTGGATCTGATTCAAGTTTGTTCAAATCGGCCCCCTGGATTCATATTTGGGCTCACTATAGAAGCCTGAATTTGAACTTAGTGCATTTCAGGCAAATTTCTTAAAAAATCATCTTATCCAGATCGAGCAGGTAGAATCTTTTGATATTTTTTATGCAACATTGTGGGGTGGATCTGATTCAAGTTTGTTCAAATCGGCCCCCTGGGTTTATATTTGGGCTCAGTATAGAAGCTCGAGTTCGAACTTAGTGCATTTCAGGCAAATTTCTTAAAAAATCTTCTCCAGATCCAGCAGGCAGAACCTTTTGATATTTGGTATGCAACATTGTGGGGTGGATCTGATTCAAGTTTGTTCAAATCGGCCCCCTGGATTCATATTTGGGCTCACTATAGATGCCCGAATTCGAACTTCGTGCATTTCAGGCAAATTTCTTAAAAAATCTTCTTCTCCAGATTCAGCAGGCAGAATCTTTTGATACTTGGTATGGAACTTTGTGGGGTGGATCTGATCCAAGTTTGTTCAAATCGGCTCCCTAGATTCATATTTGGTCACACTATAGAAGCTTGAATTCGAACTTAGTGCATTTCAGGCAAATTTCTTAAAAAATCTTCTTCTCAAGATCCAGCAGGCAGAATCTTTTGATATTGGGTATACACCATGCTTAGGGGTGTGAGATTCAAGTTTGTTAAAACCAAGTCCCTGGGTTCATATATGGGCTCCCTGTGGGACCCCGAATTATAACTTAGTTCAATATGAGGAATATTCTTTAAAAATCTTCTTTTTTTTTTTTTAGATCCACTGGTCAGAATCTTTGGATATTTGGTATAAGCTTTTCTTAGTAGGAGCAGATGCAACTTGTTGAATTCAATTCTCTGGGTTGATATTTAGGCTACCATGTCAGGTGAGCGCCCTCAGGCTCCTTGGGGCCTCTTGTTTCAAAATCGAAGGTCTGTCGGCATACATCATAGACAAAAAAGGGCAAGTTTGATATCACTGCAAGAACTAGCGTTTGCATGTGTACCCTTTGGCCCAATGTGTGATATATCTTCTTATTGTGTATGATAATAGCAGTGACGCAGTGTGTTTACTGTTTAGCTATCGTAATTTATTTTCTTTATTTATTTTATTTCTTGCACCGAAAGTATATTCAGTATTGTCACCACACCTTTTTCGACCATTTTTACGGAAATAATATGGGTGTACAAAACTATTTGGTATCGGCATCGGTATCGGCCAATAGTAAATCAAAACTATTTGGTTTCAGATGAATTGGCAAATCTCTTACCGGCTCATCACTCGTCCTCAGGCGAGATGCTTCATCCTGACAGCCTATGTGTGAAAACGGTTATGCTATGTTTTAAGCTGTCCCCTTCAACCAGTGCTAACCCTGCGTATGCTAGAATAGTAATTTGGAGAGTTTGACAGCTGTGTGCCATTTTTTGGTGGTTGTCTGAGAACCCCAGCTTCCTCCATTCATAAAATTCTCTGACTGTTGAAAGTGTTTTAAACCTGGAGAAACAAGCAAGGCAACAGCCATAACCCATGCATCAACTCTATTCACATAAATTGCGATTTAAATTTCCTTATTTTTTTCATTTAGTTTTTTACTCTTCATTGGAACAAGCTCATTCCAATAACTGAGTCATTACAAGCTATGTTTTGGATGCAAAAAATTAAAATCTTTTTTTATATTTTTGGAAATGTCAACTACTGTCATGTTTAAACATTCTGTAACTGTGCACTTCTTTTCCCAGGAATATATTAGTGTGCATGTAAATATATCTGTGTTTCAGAGTTATGGAACGAAATTAATTCATTGTTGGTGTAATATGACACAAATGCAGTTGAAACATGAAACATTTGATATATTGGGTACTTAAAGTTAGTGTGTATTATATTTCTCTTTCATGCATACATAAATGAACCTTCTTTGCACACTGATGTCAAATTACTGAAATTTCATATTGCAAATTTTTCTCTTCATGTAACTTATTGATTACCAATTCAATCTTGCTTGACATTAAGCTCAATGAGCTCTGTGAAACAAGACGGAAATGGTTGAATTTCTAGTTTCATTTTGGGGAAAATTTGCTGCTTGAAATTTGGACATTTCAACATCCAAGTGCAGAGAGTTAAGGAGCTCATTTTAACCGTTTAACACAGACGATATCAAAATTTATTACTTCAAATATTGTTTTTTTCAAATTTTTCCCAGATATTTGAACAAAACCATATCATGTGACCTTCAAATGTAACAAGCTCAAAGAGCTTGTTCTAATGGAGTGTCACATGATAT
The DNA here is from genome assembly GCA_031216915.1 of Pictodentalium vernedei. Taxonomy (NCBI): domain Eukaryota; kingdom Metazoa; phylum Mollusca; class Scaphopoda; order Dentaliida; family Dentaliidae; genus Pictodentalium; species Pictodentalium vernedei. The sequence goes on along the minus strand of CM062295.1, from coordinate 603,032,032 downwards.
GGTTTTGTTGAAATTTATTGAAAAATTTTTTTTTTTCAACTCTTGAATTTGTGAATAACATGGACATATACAGCTGATTTACAGGTAAAGGGTTATAATCTTTAGTTTGTGTTTATTTAACTTATTAGTCTATACATGTATATGTGGTGAAACATGAGCAATAAGTATTCTTAAGACAGTATTTATTTCTAAGTAAACCCCTTGTCTTTGTGTATTCCCATCTTCACTGCAGCCATGGTTAGATTTTATGAAAAAAAACTCTGCAGGTTAATAGTTAACCCCCCTCACACACTGATGTTTAAAGATCATATTTATGTTTATTTATTTATTGGGGTTTAATAACACTTTTGACAGCCAGGGTTACCTTGTGTCAGACAGTTTTATAGGTGGAGAAAGCCGGAGTACTCGAGCAATGGCAAGCAACTGTCAGGCTCCTCCAACATACTAACTCCACACAAGCAGGGTTAGCATTGGTTGAAAACAAGTGCACCATCGACGTGCAGTATGCCATAGTACACAATGCCACCATGCCCCCGCGTGGACCATGGGGGTGAAGTGTTTTGCCCAAGGACACAACCTGGTTGCCACAGGTGTGATTCGAACAGAAGACCTATTGGCCTGCAGCCTGCACCTCTACCTACTGAGCCACCATGCCTCCTGTTGAAAGATCAAAATTACAAGAAGCAAATTTATCCCATATTGCAACAAAGAATTTGAACCATTGAATATTGTATGCCAAAGCTCATTGTAGTACATGCAGTTGCATTTATATAGAAAAATCTCAGCTGCTTGCTTGAAACATTATTTTGACTTCAATGTCCCGAGGATAAACAGCATTTAAAGCAAGAAGATGGACTGCTTCTGCTGCCTTACAGTACAGAGAGGACGAATTGCTGTTGGTGTTTTGAGAAAGCTTATATAAGACATACCCCCACTGCACATTTGAAGAAATTCGGAATTTGCAGGGGCAGTGGGATTTAGCAAAATGTATATCAACCTGAATGTCAAAACTAAAAAAAGGATTTAATTTTCTTTAACAGTATCGGTTTTGTCAGGGTGAGTTTTTCATAAGTCGATGAATAATTTTTCTATTGTATGAATGTTTTTGCTTTGTGCCACCTATTTGTCATTTTGAACCTTGTGGGTGTGTTGTATGGTGCAACTAAACTGTAATTAATGGAGATGGGCTGTTGGGACTTTGGCCACGTAAGGTTACCTATAATACTGAGGTAAACAAGCTCTGTTTTACTGGTTAAATAGGACCCATGCACTTACCAATGCTTGGGATGGAAGTCCTCTAAAATGGGCAACATAGATATAAACAATTGGCTGAACTAGACTTTATCTCCATGTTGTAGCCATGATTAGCCATTGTGCAGAAGTAGATGACCTAAAACACCAATAAATAAATACAGCCACAAACTGCCCCTTTCTTGCTCTGAAAAAGTTGTCCCACTTTATTTTAAGCTGTAGTGTATTACCAGTGAAACAAAAACAAATAAAAATTCCTTGTTTATCCTACACCTCCTTTGCACTGGAATTGAATACTGGAATCAAAATCTGACAGAAACAACTTTTTTCTTCCAGGTGGTGGTTATACTACCTATATTAACCCTCAAGTCCCCATACAGATGCACAACCCCCCCCCCCCCCCCCCCCCCTTATATTTCTATAAAACAATTATCCCAATTGAATACCGAATATGAGAATCAAAATCTGACAAAAACAACTGTTCTATTTCAGGTGGTGGTTATCCCACACCTCATTTACACAGGAATTGAATACTGGAATTAAAATCTGACAGAAACAACTGTTTTCTTCCATGTAGTGGTTATGCTACCAAAATGAACCCTTAACCCTATACAGGTGCAAAGAGCCCCTCTTATATTTCTCTGAAAGAGTTGTTCCAGTTGTATTCTTCAATGAGAAATTGACTGGTAGGATGCATTTATTTGACTGTGTTTTTACAACATTGTTGGCTGCCTGTGCAGGCAGCCAACAATAATGTGTAGAAACACTGTTAATTCATCTGCAGCTGTGTACATATATATACGGTAGTTATTAACATAAAATTAATCTTGAGGACTAATAAGGATTAAGTCATGGACCTTTGATCAACTTTGCCCATTAAGAGCAGTTTATTGATGTTTGTTCCTCATAGTTCAAGTCTTGTACATTATATACAGTAGAATCCTATTAATTGAATATCCAGGGGCACGGTGGCGTCGCGGTAACCTGTTCTCGTCAGATCACCGAAGTTAAGCAACGTCGAGCACGGTTAGTAGTTGGATGGGTGACCATTTCAGCAACTGATTCGCTCTCCCGCGTTGTCTCCTTGGGCAAGGCACTTAACCCCGATTGCCTACATGGGGGCACGATGACGTGCCGTGGCGCAGAGTTCAGAGTTATGATGTTGGAGAGCTGACAGCTGCTCGTCGTTGCTTGGTGGTTGTTCTCTCCGGGTACTCCAGCTTCCTCCACCCGTAAAACTGTCACGGTCATGATTAGCCATTGTGCATAAGTATATGACCTTAAACACCAATAAATAATATAAATAAATTGGATATCCATTTTGCCAGTGAAAATTATTCAATTAAAAGGAGTATACAATTAACAGGGATTTGGTCAGTTTCCTGTGTTCTGGAGGTAAACTGAGCATTCATTCTATTATATCTTGTTTGACAGAGCTCCAGGAGCTCTGTCAAACAAGATATAATAGAATAAATGCCTGTATTGGATGTAGTGAGGCCAAAAAAGTTGATAAATAAGGGGAATTTGGTGCGTGTCACAGTAATTTTTTTGATATATTACAAAAATTTTTATACAATGAACAGGAGTTTACTCTACAACCCATATGCAATTAACAGATCAAGTTTGTGTTGAAGGTATGGTAAATGGTTTTGTGTTTGAAAATTATATTCAGTTAACAGGGATATACAGTTAAGAGATATCCAATTAAGTGGGATCCACTGTACCTGAATGTTACACCAAAAAATGTCCATGAACCAAGAAATTATTAGACCTACCTAAATTTGCTCCAGCAGAACAAATAGACAGACAGTTTTGGAAGCCTATATTTTCATTATGATATCCCCGTTGGAAGCCTTGGAAGGGGAGCAGTGCTTTTTTTCCCCACCTGGGATGTATTTCCTCTTAAGTGAGCAGCAATGGTATAGACAATTGGCTAAACTTGACTTCATATCTACATTGATATATCCAAAGGTACTGAAAGTGACCTTAAACACCAATAAATAAATATTCTATTATAACAGTGTTGCTTTTTATTGTAAAATGTTAATAGGCGGTGTGGTGGCTCAGTAGGTAGAGGTGCAGGCAGCAAGCCAAGAGGTCCTTGGTTCGAATCCCACCTGCGGCAACCACGTTGTGTTTTTGGGCAAAGCACTTCACTCCCATTGCCTTCGTGGGGACATTGTGGGATTGTGTACTAAGGCATACTGCACGTCAATGTTGCACCAGTCTTCAACCAATGCTAACCCTGTTTGTGTGGAGTTTGTTGGAGAGCTGACAGTTGCTCGTCATTGCTTGGTGGTTCTCTTCGGGTACTCTGGCTTCTTCAACCCAGAATAACTGTCGTGTCATGATTAGCCATTGTGCAGAAGTATGTGACCTTAAACACCAATAAATAAATAAATAAATAAATAAATAAAGTGTTAACAGATCAGATTATCTGTACCTGTTTAATTTTATTTAAGATAGAAACGAGTCACCTTTAATTTTCAGTCCAACAGGCAGTTTTCATGAATTGATTGGAACTTTCTTTAATTCAGGGCAGTTACTTCTGATTGAGATTCATTGAAGCTGTACAATATTGCCACTGGTAAACTTGTTTGATACCACTTGTATATTATTGACACTGTGACATCAATGTATATTTTAAGCAAGCCACCAAATGTGTATCATTAAGGTGTTGCCATGAGAGGAAATAAATTTATCAGAAAGCATTAAACAATGAGTATACAGTTGTTTGACTTTCTTGTTTTTCTTTTCAGCAACTTGTTGTTTGTCTAGACAAATTCCAGATAGTTTAATGCAATGGCTTAGTCAAAGACAGATTGTTCACATGGAAAGGTAAGTTGAATAAATAGATCATTTTTGCTAGTTGTGTGCTGGAAGCCCATTATTCAGCACCATTCTAGATCTGAAGTATAGGTACTTCAATTTAACTTGCAGGCATATCAGTCTGGATGTACAGTACTTCATATTACCTTTGAAATGAAATTATTTCTTCTGTATGGATATGCCTTGATAAAATGTGGAACTTGTAACAAGGCAAACACATGTGAACAAATTTTAATGACCACAAATAATTTTGTTACTTACGTACTTGTTAACTGGTAGAGTGCTGGAAGCCCATATTTGGGCTTTATTCGGAAGTGCAGGCACCACAGCTTGAAGGCTCATATTCAATACATGTGCTTTGTATTAGGTTTGAAGTGATATTATTTAATCTGTAAATGTTTGCCTTGTTACAATTTATGGGAGAGTGCCCATAGGCACTCTCCCATAAGTTGTAACAAGGCAAAGACATGTGCACAAGATTTGGTGGTCAAAAATAATTTAGCACTCTACCAGTTAAGAAGGAAAAATGGCTGAGGTTTAAAGTTTAAACCTCAAATTCCTATTTTCTCCCAAATAGTGCTCAGTGATAACTGTTGAGCCAAATGTTATCGCAGCTTAAAATACTAACATAATCCTGCTGTCAAGACTTATTAACTTTTTGAGTGCTAGAAGCCACTGTCAAGGCTTTCATAAAATGAGGATACCAGATCAAAATCCAACACTTTCCTTGCTTATATTTCATATTCAGTCAAACACAAATAGATTTTGTTTATATAAATTTGTTTTATTACAAATTATTGGAGAGTGCATGTGGGCACTCGCCTATAATTTGTAATAAAACAAATTTTGAATAACAAATTCAGACCACCAAAAATAATCTAGCCCTCAACCAGATAATCTTTAATGTGAAAAATATATTGTTATTTGTACTTTTCGACTTTTGATGTCGCATTTTGAAAAACGTTGAAGAAACTACTGAATTCCCAGTGACGTTTGAACGTCAGGATAATTAAAGTCTCAAAGGGTTAAATATGTGTTTGTACACAATAGATTTGATTTGAGTTCGTGTTTCTAAGGCCATGCAAGACATACACATTCCTTTTTGTTAGAGGGTAATATGCTAGCAGAATGTGTTCCATGCCAGCAGGGGTTGACAGTGGAATACATTCTTTTGCACTGTACAGCTAATAATCTTGTGTTTTCATGTTGAGTCTCTTAAAGACCAATTTTACAACACCAGTTCTCTTAAAGTTCTGTCTTTCCTCAAGGAAATCACCCTTTTTAGTAAACTGTAAATTGGTCTTATTCTTTTAAACTCTCGTATCATATTTGTTCAACATGTTGATTTAAATAGTATTCTGTAAACCATTGGTCTCATTTATTTTCTAATTACTTTATTCAGTAATTATTCTTCATGTTCTATCCAGATTTTACTGAATCGTTTTATTTCATGGAAGATTACGACATCTTCTATACTACATACCATTTCATTGATACGATTACAACCTTAGATGCTTCCCGTGGGAACCCCGGGAAGTAAGCAGCACTTGTTTACTGTGGTAAACCAGTTCCGCTTTACTAGTAAAATAGGACCCAGTCACCAATGCTTGGGGTGAAAGTCCTCTAAAATGGGCAACATGTAGATCAACGATTGACTAAACTTGACTTCATCTCCATGTTGTGTCACGATTAGCCATGGTGCATAAATATGTGACGTTAACCACCAACAAACAAACAAAACCTTAGATGCAGATGTGGCATAAAGAGCAGTAATAAATAAATAAATTCTAAGGCTATATATAACTCAACAAGTAGTGTTCAACCGATTACCCAAAATGGTTGCTGACCGATTACCAGTTCTTTGAGCTCACAATCGACCGTTTCTGATGCCGATTCCGATTGTAATACCATGCACTACTAGACAAGTCGAGGCTCAAAAGAACTTTAATAAACTGAACATTTGTCATAGTGTTAAACTTCGTTGACTAGGGTTGCATTAAAATTACCAGTCGCACACACTTGGGCAGTAAACGTGGCTCTCAGCAGAGTTATGGGTTGATGTAGTTTGCCTCCAGCTGCACCTCAAACTTGAGGGCTGAAAAGGGGTAATGACAGCTTGAAGGGGTACAAATACCAAATGTCTTGTTTTGTTCCTCTGTTGTGTCATCTGGGAAATGAACTTTCATCTGCAAGTGGCATTAACTCCTTGCATGCTGCTGGTGGGTATTCCTGCCCAGGACACAAAATCTCATGTCACTGAAATAAGTATAATTTTGGAACATTTAATCAAATTTTCCTCTGTACATTGACTGTACTTTTTGATCAATGGTTTCTTGGGCTAAATTCTGATAAATTTTTCATCAAATCTAGTCATGGCTGCCATGAAGCAGCCATGACTAGATCTGATGAAAAATGTTTTGAAAATACTCAGCATGTTAAGAGTTAAACTAGAACTAATCATTCAGTATTTCTGCCTTATCAGCAGACTGTGTTTAATTTTATTAAGACAGGTGGGGTTGCACACCTCATTTAACTTGTCTTACTGTTTTATTTCTTTGTGGGAGTTCACAGATTTCTACAACTGCTCCCCATGGGAATCCCAGGAAGTGAATCACTGCTTGCTTCCTGTTGTAAATCAGCTCTGTTTTACTGGTAAAATTATACCTGGGAACCAGTGCCCGGGGTGAACGTTGTCTAAAATTGGCAACATAGGTATAAACGATTGGCTGGACTTGACTTTATATCCATGTGGAAGTCACGGTTAGCCATTGTGCAGAACTTTGTGACCTTAAACGCTAATAAATAAATAAATATTTGGACAACTGCAAAGTAAATTGAGATGCTCAGATGCATCAGATACACTAAACTTTGGATGGAGTGTTGTGATGTTCATTGTGTTTACATGTATAGTGCTGCAAATATAGTTACAAAAGTTTATGAGAACAAAATTATCACTGAAAAAATGCATCCAGAAAAGTTTACAAATAATGATGAACCGATTATCAAAACTTGCTATCAACCGATTACCGATTATTTCTCTGCCAATTCTGATGCAAATTCCGATGGTTGAAATGGGACACCGAAGAAAATCCGTCGGTGCCTGTTATACTACAGAATTTCCTTGATAAATCATCAATTACGAAAGCTTAATACCACATACGTTCTCAGAGAATGCATATTTAGTGCTGGGCAATATTAGCCAAAATAATATTTCCATTTTGCAGGGTTGGGTGTGGGGAGAAGATCGTTATTAATGCGATACAATCACACGATATTGTTCTCATGAAAATTGTGTTTTATTCTTCTGGTAAATTCTGGTAAATAGTGTTAAAAAGGATTCAGTACACTTGGCTGTAATAACCAGGAATATACTGAGCACACGTACCTTGTGTCTTAATTGAAAAATAATTTTGATGTTAATGTCGGTTGTATGATGCATGGTTTACATGTATGTCAGAATGTGTTATTCAATGTTCTTTTTTCAACTTCTTACTTCCCTTGATGTGTTTCTCCAATGTTTACATGAACTCAACAATCAACACTGGAGAGTAACATCAAGGGACATATCTGAATTAAAAATGAACTTGAACTGAAAACGTGTTTGTGACAGTCAGTCGACTTACATGTTGCGTAACAATCATCTATCATTGCAAAAAAGGATGTTTTTTAGTTTTTTCTCCAATTTTAATCTCTTATTGTATTGTGATGCTTGCATCACGAAGTACTACTATGCATGTATCCAATGCAACGTTGAAAGCACCATGATTGAAGACCAGTGACTTCGATCAGCTGGGAAATGGTGGCGATCTCGAACCGATTGCAGTTGGTAAATTCCATAATATCTCTTCTCAGCAAATCCCTAAATTTTCTGCTATGCAATACACGTTTTTAATGGGGAAACTTTATTAAAACGGCCAGATATCAAAGGGATTTTTAATAGTCAGTGTTAAATATAGAATAACCAGAAACTGCTGGTTTTTAACTGCCGGTTGTCATAATCGGCTGATGCCCCTTAACCGGCCAGTTCCGATTGCCGATTCTGATTATCGGTTCATCACTATTTACAAACCTTTAACCCTTTACCTAACATGAAAAGCAGACGACATTTGCAAACAAAATTCTTGAATAACTAATTTTGTTCATTTTTTGTCTCAAAAACAGGCTCAACAAGCTCGTTCCAAAGAGGGGTCATATAACCTATGTTTTTGAGTCAAAAAATGAAAAAATAATGAAAATTAATTGATGGTTTTTTGTGAATAGTGCTGGAGGTTTCGGCTGTTACATTAGGTAAAGGGTTAAACAAGGCACAAATTGCATACATGATTCTTACACCATTTTAAAGTTCTTGAATAAATATGGAAATTTGTATTGATTTGGAAAAGTTCTCGTGAAAAGTATTGAAAAATGTTAAGGGTATATAGAAAAAGTAAGAATCTTTTTTTTTTTCCAACCAACTTTAGTCCCCAGTCAGCTCTGTCAAACAAGATTGAATTAAGTATATTCTTAGTTACTATGGGAAAACTTTGCTACTTGAAATGTTGGTCATACTTTGGCAGCAGTGTGTACAGTGTTAAATCATTTAAAAAAAACAAAACACCATTAACATTCCCAGTAATTTAACTGGTTGAGTGCTAGAAGCCACTATGATGGCTCTATTGCAAAGTGCTGAAAGCCACTATAGTGGCTTTACACTGTACATGCTAGCTTGTTTTCTCCACAGTAAAAAAAAATGTTTATATAAAATTGTTTTATAACCATTTATTGGAGAGTGCCATCAGGCACTCTCCAATAAATGGTAATAAATCAATTATTTATGAAGATGTCTTGCTAAACTAAGGCTCCCCTTGCTGGTAGCATTGTAATTTTGAAAAAATACTCATGTTACAAATCACATTTGAAAAATACTGTAGCACTCTACCAGTTAATAATGTTTGTCTACTTGAACAAGTAGCTTTGCTGAACCACATGAGTAGTCCATGAAGAAATGAATGACATTTTTGCAGATGTTTTTTTTTCAAGAAACAATGATGTTACCTTGTTTTATGGACTGTTTTCATTAAAAAAAAACAACCCTTTTTCGTCAATTTGAGCTGCCTGATTGGGCATGGAAAATAGGCTGACAAGTCTGGACAGGTATGGAAAATGCATGGAACATATTTTCTTTGCAAGTGTATGAACCCTGTGTATATCTTGTATGTTAAACTGAAAAAGGTTATGTGATTGTAATATGTCTTTGAGCAACCATGTTTAGAGGTAGTAGGTTTTGGTCATTCAAATTTGGTTTTGAGTCGGTTTCAGGATAAAACCTTGTGGTTCAGCTTCAGTTTTTATACCCCCAGCAAACAAAGTTTGGGGGGTATATAGGAATCACGCTGTCCGTCCATCCATCCGTCTGTCCATCCTTTTTAGCACAACTCCTCCTAAACTGTTTGAAGAATTTCCATGAAACTTTACACAATGGAAGAACTCCATATGAAGATGCGCATGAATCAATATAATTCCGTTCTGACAGGCGCAGGGGTATCACTTTGTGAGCTTGCTCACAGTACCTCTAGTTGTATCTGCTGAGGAAATATAGTAAATAACACCTCAGGCTTTTCTAAACTTAGAAAAAATCTCCAATCTTTGTATGACACCACTCGTCACAAAAAGCCCTGTATGTAATATATCTGTTGGGTTCAACCGAATTTCCCATTGATCATTCTATGGAGATCAGTTGCTAATTAACTGGTAGAGTGCTAAATTATTTTTCTGTGGTTATTTGTAACGCGAGTATTTTTTTTCAAAGACACTACGCTACCAGCAGGAGGAGACTTAGTTTAGCAATATACTGTTCAAAAATAATTGTTTTGTTACAATTCATTGGAGAGTGCCAGTTGGCACTCTCCAATGAATTGTAACAAAACTAATTTATATTAAGATTTTTTTCTACTGCTGAGCCAACAACAAACTAGTGTATAACAGAGTAAAGCCACTAAAGTGGCTTTCAGCACTTTTCAGTCGAGCCATGATAGTGGCTTCTAGCACTCAACCAGTTAAGCCTGTTGAGTCCGGAAAAACTTAAATTAGGGTAACAAATGAATAATGTTCATCTAATCCATGTTGTGTTTTCATTGTCATGCTTTCCATGGGATGAGTCATTAGGGGAGAAAATGTAACAATGAGAACATGTTGTATTCACCCCCTTTACCAGATAGACTAAGTCATAAGATTCAATAGGGTTTGTTAGTCTAGAGTAGTTCCCTCCCAGTAAGATAGTTTGATCAGTTCATGCACAAACATGATAAAACCGGTCGGCCATTATTTGCTGGGTCTTACGGTAGATTTTCAGGTTTTGCCACAAAAACTAGAACTGGACTGAAAAAACAAATTAACACCCAGCTCTAATCATGTTCTTGCTTTTTAACTCATAGCTCTCGGGTACTGCAACCAAATTTTCTCAAATCACGCCATTTTTCTCTTATTTGACTGGTAGAGAACTCTACTGTCATGGCTTTATTGGAGAAAAGCCACTGTAGCCACTCTCCAACAGGCACATTCCAATAAACTGTAACAAATCAATTACAGTAAAACCTGTCTTGAGAGACCACTGTCTTGAGAGACCACCTGTCTTGAGAGACCACATCTGCCAGGCACCGATTGGTTTTACTCTATAATGGATCTGCTATGGGGGACCACCTGTCTTGTGAGACCACTGTGACCTGGTACCAACTTTTTTATGCCATAATGGACCTGTCTTGAGAGACTGCCCATTTTAAGACTGAAACCATGACAAAAACTTTTTACCTGTTCTGGAATTGGAAAAACCGCTGTGGTTATACTAACATAATTAAAAGTATTAAAAGCTCTTAATTGGGTTTCAATTGCTATTCAGTTACATAACTCATTAACAATTAAGATGTTTTTATAAGACCCCTGTGAAAAGATTAGGATTATTGCTGAATAAACAATTTCATAATATCTGAATTGTGACAGATAGGATTATAAAAATAAATTTGTGTTGAAAATCTTCAATGAAGATTTTCAACACTAATTTATTTTTATAATTTTTATAACAGTCCATTTCAATTTGTTACAAAAACTTCATAAAAAAGAACAACTACAAAGTAATTACAAAAATCCATCGTCTCCATTTCTGAATTTTGTGGTTGGTTATTCACTGACTTGAGAAAACCTGAAACCTGTTATGAGAGATCACCTGTCTTGAGAGACCACTTTTGTGTGGCCCAAAGGGCGGTCTCTCAAGACAGGTTCCACTGTATGAACAAAAGCAAATAGTGACAGAATCTTCAACTTTTATCTTCCTGAGTATTTTCAAGATATTTTTCACTGAGCTCTGTCAAACAGCATACAGTATGTGGAGAGTGGATTGTAACTAAATCACCCGCAGAGTGGAGTTATCACCCAAGTTATAACTTTCAACTTTTGTACATATGGACAAAAAATACAAGCAGTGTTTCAGCCAATGGACCTCCGGGTTGAACCCGGAGGTCCATTGTCTGAAACTTTGCTGGTGCTGCTTATGCTTTGCAACAAATTTGCAATTATTCCTTGGGTGGAAAATCCACTCTGCGGGTGATTTAGTGGTAATACACTCTCCACGTACTGTATATTATGTTAAATATCAGATTGCATTATGGGAAATATTTGCTGCTGAAAATGATGCCATTTTGACATCAGAGTGCAGAGTGTTAATGGGAATCTCAAATTGTTTATAAATTACATTTATGAATGGATTTCATTGTAACTTGGTAGGATGACTGTATAATGTCTTGATGAGAACATCCTTTTTTTGTCGCGATCAGTCCACCATGACTGCAGCGAGAGCCTGAAACCCGAAAACCTTTAGTGCAATCTATACAGCGCGTCATATTTATGAAGAGATTCATTGTAACTTCATAGGATGACTTCATATTAATGTCTAGATGAGAACATCCCCCTTTTGGTCATGATTGGTCAACCATGATGGGTGCAAGAGCCCGAACCCTGAAAACCTTCAACACAGTCTACAGGTCATATTTATGAAGGGATTTCATTGTAGTTTGGTAGTATGACTGCATGTCTTGATGAGAAAGTCCCCTTTTGGTCGCGATCGGTCAACCATGACATCTACGCGAGCCCGAAACCCGAAAACCTTTAGCACAGTCTACAGGTTGTATTTATGAAGGGATTTCATTGTAACTTGTTAGGATGATTCTGTATAACGTCTAGATGAGAAGGTCCTATGTTGGTAGGGTTCAGACAACCGTGATGGCCACAGGGGCGTGTTACCTAGATTCCATTATCACAGTGCACAGCTTGCATTTATGAAGGGATTTCATTGCAAATTTGTCAGATGACTCAGTATGTCTAGATGAGAACGTTCTGTTTTGGCCATGAACGATCATTCGCGATGGCCACACAGGCACGTGACCTTGATTTGATTAGCACAGTCTACAGTTCATATTTATGAAGCGATTTCATTGTAACTTGGAAGGATAACTCGGTATGATGTCTAGATGAGACTAGCCTATTTTGGTCATGGTCGGTCAAAGGTTACCACTGCCTGGTCACATGATCTAGATTCCTTTAGCACTGTCTACAGGTTATTTTTATGAAGTGATTTCATTGTAACTTGGTAGGATAACTTGATTTGATATCTAGATGAGACTCCTATTTTGGTCATGATCGATCAACCGTGTCTGCCAAACCGTCATGTGACCTAGATTCCTTTAGCAAAATCTATGAGTTATATTTATGAAGGGATTTCATTGTAACTTGGTAGGATGACTTCTTTTGGAATGGTTTTACTGTAACTTAATAACTTTGTTAACTTACATTAACTGTGAGGGCCGCCACATTAACCCAGGCCTCAGTTCTTTAGTACAGTGTGTACACCTCAGATTATTCTTATTGAAAACATAGCATGTAGGGAACAGAAATTACATATTCTCAATTATCACAATTCTTATCTTATTTCATAATCCTTTCATAAACATTGAACATTATCCTTTTCATCAAACACAACACACAGTCAAGTTAAGCTACAGTGTCATTGACACTTTCATTTTGGGGATGCTATTATATATACTGTTGAATTTAAGGACTCTGGTGTTTCTATTCTTTGTTATGGTGTCCACATACATGTTAGATGCATCATCTTGAGAGTGCGCAGAGAAAAGCTGCTAGATCAGCATTCAATAACTATCGATGAAGGAGCAGCAAAACAAAACAGCAGTGATAAAACAACTAAAGTGTGAATTGCTGAAGAGGAGAGAAGAAAATAATGCACAGTGTTTAACAGTGTCAAGGGTCTTGTGGCTAATACTCCTTCGACACCACTAGTTAAATTAATGACTGGAACTGGAGGTCACAACCAAATGTATTACGAATAGTACACCAGGATTGACATGTATAAGCATAATTTATTCCCATCAGCAATTCGATCGTGGAACAAGTTCTCCCTAAGTTTGATAAACAGCACTTCATTGGAGTTATTCATGGAGGAGCTGCTTGGGAAAATGTCCGTCTAAAGAAGACAAAATGTTTTTAACAAGTATATAATCCATTTGGTTTATCTACGCATTGGATTTTACCGACTACTCTGCCATCTGTCCGATAATATTCTGGCAGAATTCGCAGCAGCCTACTGTCAGAATTTGCACTGAAATGGAAAGAAGCAGAATTAAGGAACCCCTTTATACTGAATGGCATGTCTCATAATGATATTTCTTTAGTTTAGTGAGAGAAACTCGATCCAGATGTGATGTGGTTTATACAGACCTGGAAATAATCCGCGAATGATCGTTTAGGTTTTGTGTGGGTTACGTCAATTATTTAAGAAATAACTGTTGTTTTCCTTCGGTTTATGCGATATAAACCGAAAATTTTCAGCACAAGCTTCATAACTCGCGTAGCGAGTTATGATTAAGCTTGTGCTGAAAATTTTCAGTTTATATTGCATAAACCGAAGGAAAACAACAGTTATTTCTTATAATTTAATCCGGCTGTAATATTAAAATATAAAAACTATGTGTTCGTGAATGAAAAACTTTTAATTTTCGCAAAAGACAACAGTCAAACTCAGGAAAGTGTGTCACAAACAGGTCACATCAATCATTGTCAAATTGTTTGTTGTTTTGATTTTTGATCGTAGACGACAGATATTTAGCAAGTCACGTAACAATATCATTAAAAACATTTTTTCAAATTCCCCCTAAATCATGTTTGGATGTATGATCTTTTATTCCTCTCTCACTTCGGTATATTTTATTAAATTCAATTGTTTCTGAGAAATTATCATTATATTCTCTCGCTGACTGGAGGCGATGAAAAATCGATCATTGGTCTTTGTTTACAAACTTGTTATCCATCTATCAGGATGTGCGAACGTGTAGACATTCCAAATCATTATGTGATTTGGTTTATACAATTTTGATGACTTTCATGCTGTATGCTTTCATTCAATCAAACGCAGAGGTGGGGCAAATGATTAAATTATAAAATATTCAAATGAATTACAGGTTATGTCAAATGAGTACAAATAACTTTATTAAATTACTAATCTCGCTTGTTTTACCAGAAAGACTTGACAATCTTTCGGAACTATCTCTGCTCCAAGGTTGAGTATTGTATGCACAAATGAATAGAATGGCATGTTGTTTCCATGCTTCAGCAAGATCATGCTTTAGGCTTAAAAAAAATACAATTGATTCTCTGGAATTGTCGCATTGAAAAAAGTGATCCGCGTTCAATGTTTTTATTATGCCCCAACTTGAAAAGTCGAGAGGTATCTAGAGGAGACATCCATCTGTCCATTCTGCCATCTGTCCATCCATCCGTCCGTCCATTTGTCTGACTGATTGGTCGTCGATTTGTCCATTCATCCATCCGTTCATCTGCCCATTTTCACTTGTATCTCGGCCACTGCTACTCCGATTTGAATGATATTTGGTGATGTGATAGAGCATGGGGGAACGATACCTGTGTAGTGTGAGTTTCATCCACACATTTTTTTCCCAAGTTATTATGGATGGTCCTTTTTCGATTTAGAAAATTCAAAATGCCTTTCATCCAAACATTTTCCTGTGCAGCTCAGCTACAGCTATGCCATTTTGAATTATATTTGGTACAGTGATAGAGTAATATGTGGGTAACGATACTTGCCTAGCGTGAGTTTCTTCTACACATTTCCTCCAGAGTTGTGGACTTTTTCAACTTGGAAATTTTGAAATTCCCTTCTGTACAAACATTTTCCCTTGTATCTTCGCCACTGGTACTCTAATTTGAATGATATTTGGTGTAGTTCTAGGGCCTCATGTGGGTAAAATACCTGTGTAGCATGTGTTTCTTCCATACAGTTTTTCCAGAGTTATGACCCTTTTTCACTCTTTTGACTTAAAATGTTTTTTGCAGTTGGGGGCATTAGCAGCGCTTTGCGATGCAGGCCTCTTGTTGACATTTTGAAGTTGGTACCTTAGTTATGTAGTAGCTAACAGACATCCCGCGCATTTCTCATCACAGGAAATTAGAGACAACCAAAAATGGATGATTTGCAATTAAAAATCATTCCACTGATGAATATAGGCTATAACTCTTCCTATAATGAGCCCACAGTGTGCTTTTTATGAAGGGTCTCTCAAATAACAGTGTGTGTTTATGATAAAAAAAAGATTCAATGACCACTTCTTTTTGTAAATCTATTTACAGCAGAAAAGGAATCAATAATAAAATAACCTGGGCATTTCACAAGTTGGAACAAATGCTAAAACTAATGCAGTTCTTTTAACTGCTGCTAATGCGTACTTGGATATATCACAACCCTGCCAACATACTTTATATAGGTTTTCAGGGAAGATGATAGATGATAAAATTCAAGATTTGTTGGAAAACCTTTGACTTCGTTTCACTCAGTAGTCAGCTATTAAGGCAGGTATCTGGTGAGTTCGTCGTAATACAAGTTCAAACCATGTGACTTCTATCTAAATCTGTGAGTTCTGTAACTGTATTTGTATCTGTATTTTTACATCCAAATAACCAGCCTTTTTATACTGCCACTCATATGAGCGGGCCGTATTATGGTATGGCAATGTCCATCCATCTGTCTGTCCATCCATGCGTTAACTTTTGTTTGTCCACGTGATAACTTTAAAACAATACATCCAACAGATACTGTTTCTTTATGGTTGATTAATCATGACTAGAGGATGGTTCCTTTCGATAATCAGCATTCTGGCATGTCCAATTTTCAGGGACTTTTGATTGTCCATGTGATAATCCATCAGATTCTGTTTTTTATGGTTGATTAGTCATGGCTGGAGGATGGTTCCTTTCAATAACCAAGATCAATGTCCGTCTGTCCATCTGGCTGTCCTTCCATCTGTCTGTTAACTTTTGTTTGTCCATGCGATAACTTGAAAACAATACATCCAACAGATACATGTACTGTTTTTATGGTTGATTAGTCATGACTAGAGGATGGTTCCTTTTGATAACCAGCATTCTGGCATATCCAATATGGCCACCATGGCAGCCATCTTGGATTTTCAGGGACTTTTAATTGTTCATGCGATAACTTGAAAACTATTGATCCAACAGATACTGCTTTTTTATGGTTGATCAATCATGACGAGAGGATGGTTCCTTTCGATAACCAGAATTCTGGCATATCTAATATGGCCACTATGGCAGCCATCTTGGATTTTTGGTATGTTTCGATTCTCTAACATATACTATTTTTATGCTTGATTAATCAAGCAGATGTTTATGGTTGATTAATCATGACTAGAGGATGATTCCTTTTGATAATCAGCATTCTGGAATGCCCAATATGGCCGCCATGGCAACCATCTGGGAGTTTTGGTGACTTTTGATTCTACACGCAATAACTTGAAAACAATATATTCAACTTTAATGGATCATAATCAGGTGGATAGGCAAGAGATAGCAGTCTTATAGAGTAGCATGTACCTATCTCCCCTCCCCACAAAGTTGGGAAAGTCTCCTTTTTATTATGAGGTTTCTTGGGCACAGCAAGATGGCTATGGACTGTCCCTCTTCCACCCTGGGTCTTCAACTCTGGGTTGGTGGAGGGGCTGTATATAGATGTTTAAAAGTGTTGTAATATGTTTTTCACACATTCCAGATGCTCACTTGTATTAAATCTTCATAGGATGAAGTGGGTGATGATTGAATAAAAAACTAAAAAATAAAAATAAAATCCGCCCTCCATCATTTGTTTGAAAAAAGAATTCCTGACAATCAATTAATTTTTAGCTCATCTTGACAAAGTCAAGCTGAGCTAATCTCATCGCTTCCCGTCCGTCGTCTGTCGTCCGTCGTCTGTCGTCCGTCGTCCGTCATCTGTAGTCCGTCGTCTGTCGTCCGTCGTCCGTCAACACCATGTTTTGGTCTTCTCCTCCAAAGCCACTGGGCCAATTCAAGTGAAAGTTTGTGTGAGTGATGGTCCCAAAGGGGCATTTCATTTTTGTTCAACTCAGCATGCCCAGCCCCATAGGGAGGGAGTGGGGGAAAATGCACCCAAATATTTTAAAAATCTTCTTCTCAAGAACCAGTGTGTACAATGACTTGATATTTGCTATGGAGCTTCCATATGAGGTGTAGAATCAAGTTTGTTCAAACGAAGTTCGTGAAGTAATATTTGGCTTTGTAATAGGAGGGGTAAGATTTTTGGTCCTGCCCAAAATTTCTATTTTCTGAACCGATGGTCCGGTATGAACCAAATTTGGTTTGTGATATTATTGGGTCATAAGTACATGACCCATGCAAAAAAAAAAAATTCCTGCATCCCCATGGGAACCCTGGGAGCTAAAAATAGAAATATTTTCAAACGCCCATATTTCCCAAACCCCACGGAACAGAGAGCTTTTATTTGGTATGAAGTATCCTTATGACCAGTAGAATTGAATGGTAAAAAAAAATTGCCATCGGTTATGTTAGGGTGTTCTGTAATGGGCATCGGAAAAATGCTGAGTCAGCATATTTGCAAAAATTTTTAAAAATCTTTTCTCCAGAACCAATCATCAGAATCTTTTGATATTTGGTATACAGCATTCATAGGGGGGTCAGATAAAAGTTTGTTGAAATAAAGCTCATTGGTTCATATTTGGGCTCTCTACAGGAGCCCGAAGTTTTAACATAGGGTAATATGGGGAATATTCTTTAAAAATCTTCTTCTTCAGAACCACCAGTCAGAATCTTTTAATATTTGGTATACATCATTGTTATGAGGGTCAGATTCTAGATTGTTCAAACCAAGTCCCTAGGTTAATATTTGGGCTTCCTACGGAAGCCCAAATTTTATCTTTGTTCAATATGGTGGGTAATTTAAAAAAATCTTCTTCTTCAGATCCATCAGTCAGAATGCTTTGATATTTGGTATGCAACATCTCTATGGGGGTCAGATTCAAGTTTGTTCAAATCAGATCCCTAGGTATATATTTGGGCTCACTATGGTAGCCCAAATTTTTACTTAGTGCAATATGAGAAAATTTCTTTAAAAATCTTCTTCTTCAGATCCACCAGTCGGAATACTTTTATATTTGGTATACAACATCTCTAGGGGGGTCAGATTCCAGGTTGTTCAATTCGAGTGCCTAGGTTAATATTTGGGCTCCATATGGGAACATGAAATTTAACTTAGTACAATATGAGGGAATTTCTTCAAAAATCTTCTTCTTCAGATTCACTTGTCAGAATGCTTTCACATTTGGTATACAACATCTCTAGGGGGGGCAGATTCAAGTTTGTTCAAATCGGATCCATAGGTCAATATTTGGGCTTGCTATGGTAGTCCAAATTTGAACTTAGTGCCTTTCGGAGAAATTTCTTTACAATTTCTCTTCTTCAGATCCAACAGTCAGAATGCTTTCATATTCGGTACACAACATCTCTAGGGAAGTCAGATTTAACTGTGTTCAAATCAAGAGCCTGGGTTAATATTTGGGCTCTCTATGGGAGCCGGAATTGGCCATTTTGCTGAAGAATTAAAAATTTTGTATTCAGTACCTTCTAGAGGTACTAAGATTAATCCACATAGGTTGTATCAAGGGGCTTCATAGGGGAGCTCTACATTTTACTTATGATCAACTGAAGAAAAGGCATGATGCCCAGATTATTTTTGTCACTCCTGAGGGACTCAAGGATTGACAGTGTAGCCTATGGAGATGGCTTGCTTAATGTAGACTCATTCTTGGACTCTGTTTAAATTGTGTTCTGTACAAGATGAGCGCTTCAGGCCCCGTGGGGCCTCTTGTTTTTGTATGGCCTTAACTGTTGATATTTATTCAGGTGGAAATCCTGTTAATATAAAAAACAGCATGATAGACAAGATAAAAACATAGAAGGCAGAGAAGCATCACAACACCCTTTTCCTGTAGATTAGCACCATGCTATATAGATTAACCTGTCAATGGGTTATGATAGAAGCCCTTTATTTCCAGGCCAGGTTATACGAGGTCAGTTTTGTTCACATGCCAATCAGATGGGAATTGACATTATGCTACTTCTACAGAGCAGCTGCTGTGGACCGGTCACTTTCCATGGGATGGCAATATTTCTACGGACACAGTAATAGATAATTTAGATTCCAAACATTAATTATAGGAATAATTCTCAAAAATTTAATTAATGAAGCACCAGGTAGAACACGATGCTCTATCATTTAAAAGTTTGCTGATGATGATTTTTATTACCTGGTAATAGCATGCATTGACATCATTGCCCACGTGTGGATTACGACCAGTCCTAGACGAATTCACTGAAAGACTGTTCAGCACAAGTAAACTTTGACAGATCTGCTCTTGTGAAAATTTGAATGTTGGAAGACAGTCTTGAACCAATTGATTATTCACATGACTTTGGTTTCATGTATCCTTCAAGAGAATGAAATAGGCATTCTCATGAAATTTAGGGCCCTGTAAAAAAAATTGTGTTTGAACGACTCGGGTTAGAGTCTTTATTTATGAACCGATCTTCACGAAATGTCTTGAGTACCTTTGTTATCACCTTGGGACGAGAAAGAGTATTTCTGGGTGCGGTCCAAAATTCAAGATGGCTACCAGTGGCCATTTTGTACCGAAATTAGGTCTAATCAGTTTTTTGTACACAACTTCTATCTATACGGCTCGGGCTAGAGGCCGTATTTATGAACTGATCTTTACAAAATTTCTTGGGTACCTTTGTTGTAACCGCTGGATGAGAACAAGTGTTTTGGGTGTGGTCCA
Organism: Pictodentalium vernedei; assembly: GCA_031216915.1. Taxonomy (NCBI): domain Eukaryota; kingdom Metazoa; phylum Mollusca; class Scaphopoda; order Dentaliida; family Dentaliidae; genus Pictodentalium; species Pictodentalium vernedei. Next base: position 603,011,729 of record CM062295.1, on the reverse strand, counting down.
CAATTCAAGGTGGGCACCAGCAGCCATTTTGTACCAAAATTAGTGCAATCAGTTTTTTGTACAGAACTTCTGTATGAAAGTTCTGATTTGAATAAATTTTTGTATGAATGTTTAGTAACATGGAATATGTCACATATAGTTCAGGTTTTTTTCTTGTACAGAAATTATGCAAATTAGATGAACTTTGATTTATTCAGTGCTACTTGTACACAGTAAGTGCACATGTCAATACGGCTCGGGTTAGAAGGCTGTATTTATGAACCGATCTTCACGAAACTTCTTGGGTACCTTTGTTATCACCTTGGGACGAGAACGAGTGTTTCTGGGTGCAGTCCAAAATTCAAGATGGCTGCCAGTGGCTATTTTGTACCGAAATTAGGTCCAATCAGTTTTTGTCACAACTTTTATACGGCTCGTATTTATGAACTGATCTTCACAAAACTTCTTGGGTACCTTTGTTATCACCTCGGGACAGGAACGAGTGTGTTTTGGGGTGCCTTTGTTATCACTGTGCTATGAGAACAAATATTTTGGGGTTCAGTCAGACCCACTCTGGGACTCAAAGATTTCTTTTCTAGTTTAGCATCTGACTGTCACCCACCTTTACAATACTTTACCTATACATTTGTTACAGGCTACAGTCAGTATTTAGGTACAGACCGTTACAATACTTTATATGTACCTGTGTTATCAGGTCATTACCCAGATGTTTGTCATTGCTGTGTCACATACTATACATGTACATGTCTTAACAAGTTGAGCTACAGTGTCATTGACACTTTCATTTTCATTTTTGATCTCAAAAACATAGGTTATGACACCTCATTGGAACGAGCTCGTTCCAACAAGGGGTCATAACCTATGTTTTTGAGACAAAAAATGAAAAAAATAATGAAAATTAATTGGCAATTTTTGAGAATAGCACTGGCTGGTTTTGGCCATTACGTTGGGTAACGGGTTAAAAGTTACCATGCCAGTGCTTAGTTGGCTACTCCACCCTGTATTAATACTGTCAGTGCTACAACAGGCCTTTAGATTACCCCAAATTCACACCATTTACACGTGTGCCTGAATTAAAGAAAGTGTGAAGATATCAAGAAAGATATATAAATTCTCTGTTCCTCTTCTGCATTTGAGAATAACTTCCATCATAATATGACTATAGAAACCCAAAGAAAGACATGGTAATAAGACAGAATAGGATAAGGCTGTTATTTCTGGTTTTAATGTGTCCAAATTTGGGCATAAGAGTGTGCCCAAAATAAACAAATTTAAAGGCCTGGCTACAATGAACTTAGCATTTTCTCAGAAAGTTCTTCAGGCTTGGCTGGAGTCGTGAATTCTTGAGAAGGCATGTACTTCCAACTCACACTAACACAACATTTATTTCCAAACAAATAACTGACCAAAAAGGGTAATTTAGCGCATACCATTAAAAGTATAAAAAGGGTTAAATTCTCTCCCTGGAGGTAGACTGCATTCATGTCAGTCTCTTTTCTAGAATTACACATTAATGATTTCTTGTGCATAAAGCTGTCACCAAATGTTTCTTACAATATTTTGTATTTTAAGTGGACAAATAATACATTTTTACTTATGGTAATGATCTATCCTTTCGATTTTTCATTTTTCACACCATATCTGTGCTGTGTTATCCCTTTACATGTATGTAATGTAGCAGCCATATTGGCCAATGAATTCACAAAAATTGCCATTCAGATTATAATTTTTTTTTTCAATCATTGCTTCCAAAACACAGCTTTTGAGCTTTGCCTCTCATTGGAACTATGTTTAACTTTTAATTGACAAGGCAATAATGAAAATACTTAGTTATTCAAAAAAATTATTTACTACTATTGGTGGTGCACACACCCACATAATTTACAAATTGAACAGTTGAGAAAAAATATTTTTGAGAACATTTCAACAAAACTATTAATGTGACCTCTCAATGGAACGAGTTTGTCAAGCTTGTTTCAAAGAGAGGTTACATGATATTGTTTTGTTGAGCATTTTACGCTCGTTAAAAATTTTAGGATGCACATATAGTAGCTGCTCTGTTTGTCTGTCCATCTGTTTGGATGGACAAACTCCCATTCTAACTTCATCTAACCCATAAAAATTATTCAATGACTGATCTTGTTCATACTTGAATGATAACATAAAGCCCAAGGATGTGTCATGACCTTGATGCAAGGTCATAGATCCAAAGTCAAGGTCACAAACCATTTGTTTGTTTGCGCTTTCATTCTAACTGTCCAGTTCATAAAATAACTTAATGCTCAATGGACCGTTCTTGTTCCCACTTTACATTGTGATTGCTTATGACTCGAGTGTGTGTCAAGACCTTGACCAAAGATAATAGGTCTAAGGTCAAGGTCACAGGCTGTTCATTTAGTTGTTCCTCCATTGTACGTAACTATGTCTGGTTCATAAAAAAGTATTCACTAGTCAATCTTGTTCACAATTCACACAAAGATTGCTTATGACCACAGGATGTGTCATGACCTCGATGCAAGGTCGTACCTCCAATGTCATGATTACAGCCCATTTGTTTGTTTGTCCAACTTTTGTCCTGACCACAAAAAAAAAATGTTCAATTTATCGATCTTCTTCTTGGTTATGTCAAAAAGGTGTGTTATGACCTTTATCCAGGATCATAGCTTCAAGGCCAAAGATCCGAGACCATTTGTTTGTATCTCCTTTCTAATTTTGTCACTTCCGTACATAATTATTATTCAGTGGAATGATCTTGTTTATACTTCACCAGGGTTCCCGCGCCTTCTTGAATTCCTTGAATTTCAAGACCCCCTCCCAAGGACCTGGAAACTCCTTGAATTTTGAAACACCTCCTGGAAACTCCTGGAATTTTGGAAAAATCGAGTCGGTTGCTCGCTGGATTAATTCAACTCCTAACATTTTTCCTTCTTCCCAACACATGGTTGCTTTATACTCCTTAAAAAACCTTTGAATTTCACCCAGCTGACTCCTGGAAACTCTTTGAAAAATTGATCTGAAACTCCTGGAATTCAATTTGCAATTTGGTGCAGGAACCCTGTTCACACAATTACTGCTTATTACTCAATGGCGTTCCATGACCTTGATCCATGGTTATAACTCCAAGGTTATAGCTCCAAGGTGAAGGTCACAGGCCATTTGTCTGTTACTCCAAGGTCATAGCTCCAATGGTCAAGGTCAGAGACCGTTCATATATACTATTGAAAAAACATAGGGGATATGTACACTGATGTTGATATTCTCGGAAATGGTATTGGATATGCTTGATTGGATACATCAGTATGTTACCAAGTTTAGTGTGGATCATGAATATCACCGGCCCATGAAAACTTCATGTAGGTTTTTCGCACGAGCACCTCATTAATGTCTGTGGGGTATGTTTTAAAATTTTCATTTGTACTGGATGGGCTTTTTCGGAGGTCTCGGCGTTCTTTTCGTGGTATAAACTCATTCATCAATAGTTTCTGGTCGAAATGTAATTTTGAGGTATATGAAGACTGACACGTGACAAACGTTCACGTGCTGTTGGTATGTCGGAAGCTGGCAACAGACATACTGCAGTGGCTCAAATTCACAAGGTTACTCAATCGGTGATTAGCAGGTTGTCATTTCATCCAAGGGCGACAACTGCTAACCAGGATCATTTCATCCGAACCACACAGCATTACGTCACCGCCATCAAAGTGCCTCAGAAATTGGACAGCAGCTGCACCGAGCAACAGATGTGCGAGTCAGTGGTTAGACTATCCAAAATGCCTGCACATCTGGAATTTGTACGTTTGATGACCTTGAATAATTCCACGTATGGCTGAATATCACATCGCAGCAAGGCATAATTGGTGTGGAGCACGACAGCTCTGGGACAATAGTCGGTGGAATGTCATGTTTTCCAATGAATCGAGGTTCACTCACGACTTCCACGACAAGACGAAACAGAGTCTGGTAGCGGTGGAACGAACGATACCATGACGTACCATTAGGTAGCTCAATCGTTTTGGTGATGGATCAGTTATGGTGTGAGGAGGTATAACCATGACAAGCAGAACAGCATTACATGTCATCCAAGGGCGTGTCACAGGGCAGTACTACCGTGACAACTTGTTAGCAGCTCATGTGGTGCCATTTGCGCGACGTCACAGCCTTTGATTCAATTTCCTAGATGACAATGCAAGAGCACACTGGGCCCATGACACTATAGAGTGTTCCTCCAGGAGCAGCAGGGCTTGCCTTGAGTCGGGGCTGATCAGCCCAGGCCCCGAGATCAGCCCCGAGGAGCACTTGCTGGGGGCTTTTTTTCAAGCCCCGACATTTTCCACAAAAAATCGCTAACAATAATGGACAAAATGGAAAATCAGCCCCGAAAAGGCCCCGACCTCAATATGTGGGGCACTTTTTTTAGGCCCCGACCATTTTACTCAAGGCGAGCCCTGGAGCAGAGTATCACTACACTGCCTTGGCCTGCACTAAGTCCAGACCTTTCACCAATCGAGCACGTCTGGTATATGCTTGGCAGGTGCCTATGACAGTGTCAACAGCCCCCTACCAATGTCAAGGAAGCTGATATTGGATGTTTGGTGAGGAGTATGCCACATTGGATCCGCACTAATCTCACCAACCGATGAGGATTTACAAGGTATTGAGGTCTTGGACTGAATGTGGTAAATTCTCTGACTGACCATCCATGACTTCTACAGCACAGTGCGTGGAATGTGTGCTTGTCAGACACCCAACTATCGCTGAAATCATTCACCAGATGTCACAGTGCAATGCTTCAACTGTCTTTTTGATGAAAAAATGCCGGGCCAGCAGCACACTGGTGGCCTGATTTGTGAACATGGACGGGGTTGCTCAGTTGTGATCGATTTATTTTGTATGGTGCGTTTTGGACACAGCTGTACTATGCACATGTTCTTCCTTTCATGTATTGTTCACACCTTTGACACCAGCTGGTCAAACGTGCAGTGATCCGGATCATTACGGATTATTTTCTCTTCCCTTTGTTCTAATTACCTAGGGGTAATCATTGGTCAAGCGTGCGTAGTATTATTGCGTAATTAGTCCAGTTAATTACAGGTGCACGTGGGAGAGATTCGTCATTCTGCATTCATTCGCAAGTTCATTCAGTCACAAAAATTTTACAGTGTTACACTTGGATACCATTTCCAGTTCTGACGTTTCATTCCTGCAAGTAAGTTATTTAGCTTATCACTGAATTTTGAAGTTGTTCATCATGCTTCGCATTTTAGTTGTTGGGCATTCCTTTATCAGGAGGGCTGGCTCCTATATTTACGGCGGTCCCGACAGCAGAGATTTTCCTCGCCATTTTGACTTTGCCCAGTTACTGGACTTGGAGCGTCATAATGGACGTCCTGTTTCTATTCGTTTTTTTGGTATTTGTGGAGCATCGGTGGATACTTTGTCGGCTCGGCTCGGCCCAGTCTTGCACACTTTTCAACCCACTCTAGTTTTATTGCAAATTGGTGCCAATGATTTAAGTTCACGTCGTCCGGAGGTAGTTGCAGCAAGTATTGATGACCTGGCTTCGGAGTTAAAACAGGTGTACCAGGTTCAGCGGGTTTATGTTACTCGCCTTTTTCGTCGGTCAGTCATCAATTGGAAATTTGTTACGTTACCCAACTTTTCCTTGGAAGCCTTCAACACTGCCGTCGGTAGGGTGAACTGCATGTTGGCACATTTTTTGGAGGTTAATCCGGGCTGTTTCTTGTACGGGCACACCAGGCTGGAACGTGCCGTGCACCATTTTCTCGCCGATGGCGTTCATTTCAACGAGGTTGGTCTTCAAAAGTATGTTCGTGGTCTTCGGGGTGCTATCCTTCATTGCTTAAATCGGTCCTAGTTTTCTGTCGTTGTTGCAGCTTCTGTGTTGGTCCGGAGTTTCAGACACACGACATAACAAAAAAAAAAAACAAAACAAAAAAAAAAAACAAAACACTTCAGTAAAGGTGGCTTGTGCCTCTTTCTTTGACTTTGTCTGTTCAGTGCTTTTCTATTCAGTGGTTGATATCATATATCCCCCCCCCCCCCCTCCCCCCCCCCCCCCCTTTTTCCTTGTTTCGTTTTTGCACTCCCTTCATCGTTTTTTCAGTCCTGTTTCTTAGGTTCACTCTTGGTCATTCATGTCCCGGCCATCCAGTATATTTCCCATGATGGTATTTACACCTTCATACTTGTTTCCGGTTGCAGGAAGCCTCGGCATTACACATTTCTGTCCATTGCCGGTACTCATTGTTCCCATCTGGTGCAGGGTTTTCAGTACCCTGGAGACTTTGTCCCCCCATGTTGGGGTGGTGCGGCATTCCACTCGTGGGCTCCTTAGCTAAATGATAGCGACTGCTCCTGCGCATTCGGGCACTTCCTTACTGCTTTTTACTGCCTTTTTCTTCATGTCCCACCGCTGCTTTACGGCTATGTTTACCCCATCAAAGAGAAAGAGGGCATGACGTTCAGCTGCCTCAGTCGTCGCATCTAGTGCTTCAGTGCTTCAGACCTCAATTATTACTACAGCTGTGTCGACTTCGCCTGTGGCTTCAACAGCGTTTTCTCTGGATCCGGTCATTGAAGGGCCAGCCCATGCAGGGCCCGCTTCATCTAGTGCGCGTTTTCCAACGTCTTCAATGGATCATAGTGCTCAAATTGTCATCTCACCAGCTGTCAGTATTCAGCAACGAGGCCCGTTCATAAGGTCCTCTCCTTCAGTGTTATCAGTGCGTGGTAATCCTAGTGTTATCAGTGGTCATGGTGGGAGCACCTTAACATCCGGAGCGGTGCCCCTCCCTATCTTCTCTGTGCAGTCGCAGGACATCGCGGCTTCTACTAGTGTCATTCCACCACAGCCTCTTTATTCCTCTACCAGTGACAATCAGGCACCTATCGACCTGTCTGTTCCGTGGCACCAACATACTTTTCAAACGCCAGTCTCGTCTGGCCCTATTCCTCAGGTTGAAACAGCAACCACTAGAGAATCACAGTTGGATACTCAGCAGATACCGTTCCCGGACGTACCGGTTATAAACATTGCACAGCCTGCACACTCATTAGAAACTGTTCAACCTGCTGGGACATCAGTCCCTATAACAATCAACATTCCTAGCAACTTTTTGTCACAGAGGAACATTGCCAGTTGCATATCTGATGCCGTTGGCCATGCCCTGCAACAGCAGCAGTTAGGTATGCATAATTCAGCTTCACAAACTCCATTCCTTTTAAATCCCAGGGAGAGTGATGTGGCCCCTGGTGGGCCTGGCTTCACTCTTCCTGGCGCACAATTTGTATCCGTCGCTACATCTCTGAGCGCAACGGTCCCACCTAAGTTGAAGGCTCAGATATGGGCTGACGAATATGTCAATTTATCAGCTCTCCTCCCTCAGAGGCCACAAGCTTCGTCTTACACTATGACAGTTTGTGAATCTGAGGGTAGTCCCACAGTGCTTTGGGTGCCCAAAGCGCCCAAAGCCTTGACCTCCATTCACCAATGGCTCAGTGCCTTTGAAGTGTACATGGCCTCCTATCTCGAGCGCTTTCCCCATGAAGCTGGGAACATAATAAAATACCAGTCAAACATTAGGCATCTGTCTGCCATTGGGTTTGACTGGCAGTTCTATGACCAGCAGTTTAGGGCCCTCCGCCAGCATAACCCTAGCTTAGCTTGGAATGCCTGGCATTGGGAACTATACATGCAGGCCATGCCTGGAGGTAGGTTTCCTACAGCTCAGAAAAGTACCCAAGGCCCTGGAAGGGGGTATTCAACCCAAGCTAGACGCGGGAGGCGCCAATATCCCCTAGGTTTTTGTCACCGGTTTCATGCTGGCGATAAGTGTCTATCCACTCCCTGTACTTTCTCACATTCATGCTTTCACTGTCACCAGCAGCACAGCTTTCAACAGTGCCCCCAACGTTTCAGGGGGCTTCCGCACGAGGGACTACATGTTAAAAGAGACAACTCATATAGACATCCAGTAATAGCTAGTTTCTCTAGCTGGTAGATTTTAGATTACATGTACTGTTATATTAATGCTTTGTTAATTGTTAGCATCGGCTACACTGCATTCTATCATTTACTCAATAATAATAAAAAGGGCGGTGTAGCCCGAATCAATCAAACAACGGTGTATTTCTTTCTCCCCGTCCTTGGTTCACAAATATAAATATATTTCTTCATATATCTCACTTTTATCAAATATCCCCTACTTTTTTTTAATATAAACTTTGTCTGGTCCAGAAAAATTTATTCAATGGACAAATCTTGTTCATACTTCTCTTAATGGTTGCTCACTGCTCAGGTGTGTCGTTCATACTTCACATCATGCTTGCTCTTGACTCAAGTGTGTCATGACTCTTTCTCAAGCTTATAACTTCAGTGTCACCACTGATCGTTCACCTCTCATGACATACACGAAAAGAATAAAAAGAATACACAGGCCCATACACACTGAGTGACACTCTATTTTCGCTTAATTTTTTACAGCAGCACTAGTTTGAGTTTATGTAGAGGATATCTGCGCTGTTTTAATGAATATCGGGAATTATCTCATGAGTGTGGACTTGAAAGTTTTATTTTTCATGAGCGCTTGCACGAATGAAAAATAATACCTTCAGATCCACATGAATGAGATAATTCCCGATATTCATCGCAGAAGCGTAGATTTTCTTTTTATTGTATGCTACATGACATTTTACTGTGCAATATTCAGATCAATTCAACTGCAAACAGTTTCAAGACAATAACAGAAAGCTGCCGATTATTTCTTCATCATGTGCCGAAGTGTTACATCATTTAGGAAACCACTGAAAAAATGCATCGTGTGGACCAGAAAATATTATTTTTCAGGTCCACACTCATGAGATGATTTCAGATACTGACTAAAATAGAGTAGATTTTTCTTTTTTATTATTTGCTGCGAGACATTTTATTGCACAATATTCAGTTCAATTCGACCCCAAATACGTACGTATCAAAACAATAACAAAGATCAGCTGATCGATCCTTCATTGCATGATGTCATTTAGGAAGCTATTGAGGGATATTTCTCGATATCTATCCTGTCAATGGTTATTGAGAAATATTGAGAAATATCTTTTAGATAATATGTGATAATTCACAGGTTAGCATATAATAAATACATTGTATTACAAACTTTTACCAGGATGCCCTCTACCTTTGGACTCATATTCAGGAGCATCCATCAGCTCTGCAGTTATTTTCTTGTTTTAAAAATGAAATGCTCTTGCGATAAATATTTACTATTCTGCTGCTTGATCATAGAGAAAAATGAATTCCATATCCAGAACGCACATCAAAAAGGTCCAGATAGTACTACAAAAATGACAGTGATTGGGTGAGTTAACATATTGAAGCGAGTTGAACAGTTGATATTCCAGTGACATCACTTTTGAAATTATCAATTTGGATGACGTGATTAATGTCATGTCGCATTCAGTGTTTCTGTAGGAACCCCGGAAAGTGAGACAATGCATGTTTACTGTGATCAACAAGCTCTTTTTGACTTTTAAAACAAGACCCACTAACCAATGTTTGGGGTAAAAGTCATCTAAAATGGGCAGCTTGGGAATAAACAATATTGGCTAAAATTTACTTTATATCCCTGTTGTGGTCATCATTAGCCATTGTGCAGAAATATGTGACCTAGTTTAAACACCATATAAAACAATAATTCGTATTCAGTGGGAGAAAAAGTATCCTTGAGTGGTGTGTGTGTGTGGGGGGTGGGTGGAGGTGGTTAGCCTTGTCGGTTGAAGTGAAACAGGGTGCCAAGTTTGTTTATAAAATTCAAATGATCGAATAGTCAAATGATCATTAACCCTTTACCTAATTCAGGCGATATCAAAATTTATTATCTTAAAGATCATTTTTTAAAATTTTTAAAAAACTTTCAACAAAACCATATCATGTGACCTCTCATTGGAACGAGCTCAACGAGCTCGTTCCAAAGAGGGGTCAAATGATATGGTTTTGTTGAAATTCTTTGAAAAAGAGTACTTTTTCAGCTGCTGAATTTGCATATTATGCGGGCAGATGTGGTTGATTCATTGGGTAAAGGATTATATGTTTAAATGAGGATGGTCATGTGAGATGGGTTAGACTGATCTGTGTATCTCAGTATACCAATTGGCAGGATGTGGAAGGCTTGGTAGCCGAGACTGAGAGGTTAATGATGTCTGGTAATAATGGAAACTTTATTATTTGCAATGTACTACTTATATGATTTATTTTCACACTTTCTCATCGATTAGAATTCAATTATTGTAAGTTATGTGCTTTGTTGAACATCTCAGACCAATGATTAAAAATTACTCTTATCCCTTGTGATTACCTTTGAGTCGAAAATTAATAATTATTGTCTCGTAGCTAATCACAAGGGGTAAAAGTGCTACTTGTAAGGACTTTAGTGGACTTGGTTACAAAGTTTAGTGCCCCCTGGAGGTTTGAGATACGCAAATTTTGTATTCTCCTGACTTATATGATTGAACATGCAAAAATATGCTGACAATTTTGAATGAATAGGTAGGTCCTGTGATGTGCATGTACAGCCAGTTACAATGCTGATCCCAAGCACTAAATTATGTTCCTTGAGCCAGTGGCGTAGGAACAGGGGGGGGGGGGGGGTCATTTCCCCCCCCCCCCCCCTGCCATCCAAATTTCCAAAACATTGTAAATCACATCTTGTGTCTACACGAAAATAACCACATACATCTGCATATTCTACATCATACAGGCACAATGTCACTGACTGATTTGACACTCAACAGGTTAACATCTTCCTCTCTGACATACATCCTCCTTTAACCCTTTACCCAACGTATCGGCCAAAACCGGCCAGTGCTATTTTAAAAAATCACCAATTAATTTTCATGATTTTTAGCTCAACTTTGACGTAAGTCTAATTTGAGCTTATGCCATGGCCAGTCATCCGTCTGTCCGTCAACAATTCAATACGGCTCCGGCTAGAGGCCGTATTTATGAACCGATCTTTACGAAACTTCTTGAGTACCTTTGTTATCACCGTGGGACGAGAATGAGTGTTTTTGGGTGCGGTCCGAAATTCAAGACGGCCGCTGGCAGCCATTTTGTACAAAATTAGGTGCAATCAGATGAAAGCTCTGATTTGAATAATTTTTTGTATGAATGTTTAGTACCATGGGATACATCACATATAATACAGAGTTTTTTCTCGTGCATAAATTATGCCAATTAGACTTTGATCTATTTAGTGTTACTTTCAGCACTGTAACTGTAAATGCCAATACGGCTCGGGCTAGAGGCCGTATTTATGAACCGATCTTTACGAAACTTCTTGAGTACCTTTGTTATCACCGTGGGATGAGACCGAGTGGTTTTGGGTGCAGTCCGAAATTCAAGATGGCCACCAGCAGCCATTTTGTACTTTAGTTAGTGCGATCAGTTTTTTTGTACAGAACTTCTGTATGAAAGTTCTGATTTGAATAAATTTTTGTTTAGTAACATGGAATACATCACATATATAATACAGGTTTTTTTCTCGAGCAGAAATTATGCAAATTAGATGAACTTTGATGTATTCAGTGCTACTTATACACAGTAAGTGCACATGTCAATACGGCTCAGGCTAGAGGCTGATTTTATGAACTGATCTTCACAAAACTTCTTGGGTACCTTTGCTATCACCTTGGGACGAGAACGAGTGTTTCTGGATGCGGTCCAATATTCAAGATGGCTGCTATTGGCCATTTTGTCCCGAAATTAGGTCCAATCAGTTTTTTGTACACAACTTCTATACAGCTCAGGCTAGAGGCCGTATTTATGAACCGATCTTTACGAAACTTCTTGGGTACCTTTGTTATCACCGTGGGACGAGAACGAGTGTTTTGGGGTGTGGTCCAAAATTCAAGATGGCCGCCTGCAGCCATTTTGTACCAAAATTAGTGCAGTCAGTTTTTTGTACAGAACTTCTGTATGGAAGTTCTGATTTGAATACATTTTTGTAGGAATGTTTACTAACATGGATACATCACATATAATACGGGTTTTTTTCTCGTGCAGAAATTATGCAAATTAGATGAACTTTGATTTGTTCAGTGCTACTTATACACAGTAAGTGCACATGTCAATACAGCTCGGGCTAGAGTCTGTATTTATTAACCGATCTTCATGAAACTTTTTTGGGTACCTTTGTTATCGCCTTGTGACAGGAACGAGTGTTTTGGGGTGCCTTTGTTATCACTGTGCTATGAGAACAAATATTTTTGGGTTCAGTCAGACCCACTCTGGGACTCAAAAGATTTCTTTTCTAGTTTAGCATCTAACTGTCACCCCACCTTTACAATACTTTACCTATATATTTGTTACAGGCTATGGTCAGCATTTATGTACAGACCGTTACAATACTTTACATGTACCTTTGTTATCAGGTCATTACCTAGATGTTTGTCATTGCTGTGTCACATACTATACATGTACATGTTTTAAACAAGTTGAGCTACAGGATTATTGACATTTTCGTTTCATTTTTTGTCTCAAAGGCATAGGTTATGACCCCTCAATGGAATGAGCTCGTCGAACTCGTTCCAATGAGGGGTCATAATCTATGTTTTGGAGACAAAAAATTTTTAAAAAAATAGTTATTCAAGAATTTTTTTTGGCAAGTGTCATCTGCTGTTCATGTTAGGTAAAGGGATAAACACCAAAAATTAACAGCAACAATACCTTGTTTTTTTCACTTGAGAAGTGAGGAAATGAGCGCTCAGTAGTTCATATTTCACAAATTTTCCTGGTATCTCCCTCCCGCATTCTCCCCTGGGTTCGGCTACGCAGAGCGGGTCACCAAACAGGCCGTGTTGTCCCCTACAAGCTCCCATTTACAATACCCCCCCCCCCCCCCCCCCAATATTATAAGCTTCCTACGCTTCTGCCTTGACCAGATTACCAGCATCCCCCTCATGCAAATACATCTTGTACCTGAATATAGCTGGAAGAGTACTAAATTATTTTGCAGTGGTGATTTGTAATCTATTTTTTTTTCAAAGGTACCATGCTACATGCTACAATTTAATAAGACTTTGTTCATACACAATTGTTTTGTTACAATTTATTTGAGAGTGCCTTTTGTCACTCTCCTATAAATTGTAATGAAACAGTTTTTTTAATACATTTTTTATGTTTCAACTGCTGAGTAAACAAGGTAATCAATTAGTGTTAAGCTACTAAAGTGGTTTGCAATTTTCAGTAGAGTCCTGTAGTGGCTTCTAGCACTCAACCGCTTTAGCTGAAATAAAAGAAGAGTTTTTTTGTGGATAAATGCTGAATTCTGGCTGAACCTCCTTGAACATCAGTATTTCTTCAATAACTGAATTTTTGCTTGATTTCAGATGCTTTCAATTGAAAGTAAATGTTAGTCAAAATTCAGTTTGGCAACTTATGTCTTTTTAGCTCACCTGGCCCAAAAGGCCATGTGAGCTATTGCCATCACTTGGTGTCCGTCGTCTGTCAATTAACTGTAAACTTTTCACATTTTCATCTTCTTCTATGGAATTGCTGAGCGGATGTGAACTAAACTTAGCAGGAATGGTCTATGGGATGTCCTATACAGTCCTCATTTTGTTCCCGTCGGATGAAAAATATGGCTGCCAGAGGCATTCTTTAATTCTAATTGGTTGATTTTTAAAAATCATCTCTGAAACTACAAGACCAAATCTTTTTGAAACTTCAAATGTTTGATGACTGGAACACCCACTACCAATGATACTCTTTTAATGTTGATCGGGTTGCAAACATGGCCACAATTGTAGCTCATAGCTATAGTGAGCGATTACAGGCTCTTAAGAGCCTCTTATTCAAAAGTTCATATGAAATTCAGCCTAAATTAAGACTTTCTTTTGCAGTCTGAATTTTTGCTCAATTTCAGACACTTCCAGTTGAAATTTAGTAATGGTTAGTCAAAATATGTTGCTAGTCAGAATTGATGAAAAGATTATGCAAGAGTTTCTCCGAGTCAGTTTCCCATGTGATGGGGCAAGGCCACTGGTACTGTGGAACCCTATTTAGTGAATGGCCAGGCCACTTTGCGAGAGAAATAGTCAATTAATTGGAGTATACTACTGGTGTGCCGGGATATCTTACCCTCCCCACCCCACCAGGCAATGGGGGGTGTCCTAAGATTCCCCCTAAAAGTTTTTGTGGGATACCCCCCCCCCCCCCCCCCCCCACCCTGGATACCTTTGTCCTCCCCCCTCCACCACCACCACCAAAAAAAAAAATAAAACTCCTTATTTGCTCAACTTGACAGCTATTGGGATGGGTTGCGATCTGTCATACATCTGTATGTCTGTTCATCCACAATTCCTTTCGCACCCCCTACAGGCCGCAGCTCTCACCCTATCAGTTCTAAATTTCATATGTGGCATTGGGGTAATATCTAGATGGAAGCTATCAATTTTTTTTTTTAATTTCGTTGAGAAACATGGCCGCCAGTGGCCATCTTAGATGTGGCATATAAATTATGAACAGTTCCGTTAGCACACCCTACAGGCCACATCTTTCACCCGATGTTTTTCAAATTTCATATGTAGCTTTGGGGTGATGCCCAGATGTGAGCTATTGAATTTTTCTGAATTTTGTTGAAAAACATAGCTGGCAGAAGCCATCTTGGATTTGGATATAAATTGCCCAATATTTCCTTTAGCACACCCTACAGGCTGTGGCTCTTTTCCGATCAGTAATCTAAAAAAATCAAACTTTCATGTGGCTTTGGGGCAATGTCTAGATGGGAGCTATCAAATTTTTCTAAATTTCATTGAAAAACGTATCTGCCAGCAGCCATCTTAGATTTGAGATATAAATTGTCAACACTTCCATTAGCAGACCCTACAGGATGCATCTTTCACCCGATCTTTTTATAAGCCTGTTTGAAAAACGGGACATATTATTATGTAAATGGTCTCGTCGTCCGTCCGTCTGTCCGTCCATGGACACATTTCGTTTCCGGACGATAACTTTAGTTGTAATGGTTTGAGCTGAGTTAAATTTGGCTTATGGATTTAGTACAACAAAATACAGTTTGGGTTCGATTTCCGTCTTTAGTGGCCCATTTTTAGTAGAGTTATGGCCCTTTATTGATGAGAATTTTGCCCAAGTTCTTGTTTCCAGACGCTAACTTTAGTTGTAATCTTTTGAGATGAGTTAAATTTGGCGTGTGGATTTAGTACAACAAAATACAGGTTGGGTTCGATTTCTGTCTTTAGCGGCCCATTTTTATTTACATATGTTCTCACTCTCTTGGGCAGAACTCAGTCAAAAGTTCTTACATTTCAATAATATTTGGTATGGTTCACCACCTAGTCTCCTTGCTGTACAAACTGAGGGACATTACCCTCAAAATACATGTCAAGCTGTATTTTTATTTTGTGTAACCCCCATTACATGAGATACAGCACTTGGCACTGCCAACAGTGCAATGGAACCCTGTTAATTGAATAGCCACTTTGCCAATGAAAATTATTCAATATGAGTATTCAGTTAACAGATTTTGGTCACTTTCCTGTATTCTAGAGAAAAACTGTGCATTTATTCTATTATATCTTGTTTGACAGAGCTCAGACAAAAACATATAATAGATTAGTTGTCTGTATTGGATGTACTGAGGCCAAATATGTCTATAAACGTAGGGCATTTGGTGATTATCACTGATTATCAAGGAAATTTTTTCGACATATTACACAATTTTCATTCAATTAACAGGAGTCTACTCTATTACCTAAATGCTATTAACATGTCTAAATTGTACTTGACAACCTAAAAAAAAATGGGCGTATTTTGCCAGGCCTCAGAGGTGCTGTTGTTCAAACTTCATATGTAGGTTTGGTGTGATGTCTAGATGGGAGTTATCGAATATTTCTGAATTTTGTTGAAAAATATGGCCACCAGCAGCCATCTTAGATTTGGATATAAATTGTCAACAATTCCATGAGCACACCCTACAGGACGCATCTCTCACATAATCTTTTTTGAATTCCATATATAGCTTGGGTGTGATGTCAACATGAGAGCTATCAAATTTTTCTGAATTTCGTTCATAGATATGGCTGTCAGCAGCCATCTTGGATTTGGCATGGGAATTGTTGACCATTCAATTAGCACACCCTGCAGGTTGCATCTTTCCTAATCATTTTCAAATTTCATATGTAGTTTTTGTGTGATGTCTAGATGAGAGCTATCAAATTTTTTTTGAATTTCATTGAAAAACATGACCGCCAGTGGTCATCTTCGATTTGGCATATACATTGTCAACAATCCCATTAGCAACACCCTACAGGCCACATCCCTCACCCCATCATCTTCAAAACTTCATGTGTAGCTTTGGTGTTATATCTAAATCGGAGCTATCAAATTTTTCTGAATTTTTCATGAAAAACATTACCGTGAGCATCCATCTTTGATTTGGCATATAATTGTCAACAATTCCGTAAGCAGACCCTACATGCCGCTTAGGCCTGATCTCACCCGATCTTTTTCAAATTTTATATGTAACTTTGGTATGATGTCTAGATGGGAGTAACCAAATTTTTCTGCAATCACTGAAAAAGATGGCTGCCACTGGCCATCTTGGATTTAACATATAAATAATCAACAATTCCACTTGTACATCCAACAGGCCCCAGATGTCCATGCCTGAATATCTTCCTCCTCACCTTGTCGAAATATTTATCAACCATGAAAACAAATTTTTGAATGCTGTACTGATATTTGTACACTGATGAATTAAAAACAGCCTTTCTTAGAACCTATCTATTTTTGGAGATTTTGACAGGGTGAGGAGGAAGATGAATTGTTTCTAAAATTCATTCAAAATATTTCTCTCCGTAACTTATTCCACATTTTGTTATATATTTCCGAGTAATTTTATACAAGGATTTAGCTGTTTAATGTCAAATGTTATAAAATATTGTGAAATAATAGTAAAAGAAACAAAATTAGATGAATACATTAAAAAATTTAAGTTGGGGGAAGATATTCAGGGTGGAAAGATATCCTAGGATATCCTCCCCACCCACGTCTAGGGTGGAAGATATCCTGCTATACCAGTATATCTATATACCTGCTACACGCCAAAATGACGATCCATAGGGTCTGAAAAACAGATTTTTAACTTTTTTAGGCCTAACTCTAGATTGTCAAAGTGCTTCTTAACCCTTCACCCAATGCAGACGATATCAAAATTTATTATTTTAAATATCATTTTTTCAAATTTTTCTAAAAATTTCAACAAAACCATATCATACGCCCCCTCATTGGAATGAGCTTGATGAGCCGTTCCAACGAGGGGTCACATGATATGGTTTTGTTGAAATTTATTGAAAAATAATATTTTTTCAACTGCTGAATTTGCATATTACGCGGACGGATGTGGCCGATTCGTTGGGTAAAGGGTTAAGAGCCCACTTAAGTGGATATCTCTAAACTGAATAACCCTGCTAATTGAATCTAACTTTCAATCACAAAACCACTTACAATACTTTCAGTACAAATTTGTCCAGTTAATTTCATATAGTGTATCGATTAAACTCCTTCCAATTGAGTAAATAATCTTGTACATGTATGTTGTGAAATTGCTTTCACAATCACCAAATTCACCTTGTTTATTGGCCTTCACCCACAAAAAAAATCAAAAACAAAAATCATAAGGCTGCACATTTAAAATATTGAATGGTCTTCCCCAAGTACTGAATATAGACTCCACTAGTTGATGGCTCCGACTGGCATGGAATATACCACCAGCGTGGAAAGGGTTAATCACTGAATCATTGTTAAATAATTGGTGTGTTTATGTGTACATACGCCATCTGCTCTCAGCCAGATATTAAAATAAAACCTGTTACATTTTTTCGTCCAATTTATAATGGAACAGATTGGTTTTAAGATGAATGCAGTTGTTTTGTAAATTTAATTTTTACACTGTACCATCTATGGAATAAATTGCATTCTGGAAGTGTAAAAAAAACCCTAATGTCTTTTATATTCACTAGAGTAAAACCTGCACAATTGCAGGAATTCCCTATGGTAAACAAGCTCTGTTTTACTAGTAAAACAGGCCCTGGTCACCAATTCCGGGAGTGAAAGTCTTATAAAATGGGTAACGTGTGTACAAACAGTTGGCTGAACTTAACTTTGTATCCATGTTACAGTCATGATTAGCCATTTATTAGAAATTTGTGACCTCAAACACCAATAACTAAACAAATAACACAGGAATAACAAGTAAAAATAACAGTGAATAAAACAGTATCTATTACTATTTTGTTTTATTAAAAATAAAAATTAAAATTGAAATAAATCCAGCCAGCCTCCCCAATATCAACCCATTGAATTTTTAAAAAAAAGATTTGCAACTAACGGTACTATCTGGGAATATTTTGAGGTCCAACAAAAACATGTTGGAATGGGGCAATACCTCCTCCAAATTTGTATATATCTCTTTTCCATGTCGTATTAATTGTCCCTGCAAGCAGATCAAAGTAGGCCTATTTGAGAGTTTTTTACACTTGCCAAATGAAAGCTATGAATAAATAGTGGTGCAAGTTGATGAATGAATGTTCTCGTAAATTAATTCTCATATAACTTAGACATTATAAGTTATTCTGTTTGTTGACAGGGGACATGGTCTCACATTCCCTGCATGAAATTTAAATTCAACTGAGGCGTAAGCCGAGGTTGAGTATATGTTTCATGCAGGGAACGTGAGACCATGTCCCCCGTCAACAAACAGAATAACATATATGTCCCATTCTTACAGAAATAAAATTGAATTGGAAAAAAAAATCTTTTATTTTGTAATCTTAAATAACAAAAAAACACTGCCGTGAGCCTCTTTGTTTGTGAACAGCGAATATTAGAAAGCAGACATTGTTTCGGTAAGGTGTTAATTCGTTTCAGTTTATGTTACAGTAAATTAATGAAAAGAGACCTTATAATCTAATCGGTTTCATAAATAATTACCCATGTTTACATAACTAATCTTTTTGTACGTAATAACAGTACTTTTGTGTGTATTTTACTTCAGTTAAATGTATTTGTCTCAGTTGATTTCAAGTGAAGAAAGACAATGCAATGAACCGTTCGTTGCTCATGGCAACGAGACGCTTTCCTTGACAGTGGCCATAAGAATCGCTGACAGTACACATATGCGCGTGCCCGGCGACATAAAATCAACGAGGCATTGACCAATCACTGCAAGGTATTGCGGTTGATATCGGGACATTACATTATGTGTATTGATGTGTAAATGGAATTTAACCCTTTGAACCATGGGAGCCGCATTTCCGGCCCTGGAACATGGTACTTCATCAGGGGTGGTAATTACGAAATTTTGCCTCAGCTAAAATTTTGCCTTGGCCAAATCTGTGGCCTCGACTAAAAGCCTTGGCCATGATGCGTAACACGTCATCCTCAGTGTGTTCCATTGCCCAGATATTTTTTAAAGCAATCCAGAAATCATGTGACAGTAGACTGTTACTGACTGTAACCATTCGTATTTACAATACCGGTCAAAAGAACGCTGACTGATTTCATTGAGTTGAATGTCATGTCAAACTTGCTAATCATTTCGAGCTTACATCTGCAGATGCAGCATATACAGTGCGTGGAGAGTGTATTATCACTAAATCACCCGCAGAGTGGAGATTCCACCCAAGCAATAATTGCAAATTTGTTGCAAAGCATAACCAGCACAAGCAAAGTTTCAGCCAATGGACCTCCGGGTTAAACCAGAAATAAGCTTTTTAAAAGCAAATGTTTTTTTAGCTCAACTTTGGCAAAGCCAAATTTGAGCTTATGCCATGGCCCATCGTCCGTCTGTCCGTCAACAATTGGATACGGCTCGGGCTAGAGGCTGTATTTATGAACCGATCTTTACGAAACTTCTTGGGTACCTTTGTTATGACCGTGGGACGAGAACGAGTGTTTTTGGGTGCGGCCCGAAATTCAAGATGGCTGCCAGCCACCATTTTGTACCGACGATGCAGAAATCTGTTTTTTGTACAGAACTTCCATATGATAGCTCAGATTTGAATAATTTTTTGTATGAATGTTTAATACCATGGGGTACATCACATATAATACAGGTTTTTTTCTCGTGCGTAAATTATGCAAATTAGACTAACTTTGATGTTTTTTGGTGTTACTTTCAGCACTGTAAGTGCAGCCAATACGGCTCGGGCTAGAGGCCGTATTTATGAATCGATCTTTACGAAACTCCTTGGGTACCTTTGTTATCACCGTGGGATGAGAACGAGGGTTTTGGGGTCCGGTCCGAAATTCAAGATGGCCGATGGCAGCCATTTTGTACAAAATTTGGTGCAATCAGATTTTTGCACAGAACTTCCATATGAAAGTGCTGATTTGAATAATGAATGTTTAGTACCATGGGATACATCACATATAATACAGGTTTTTTTCTCGTGCAGAAATTATGCAAATTAGATGAACTTTGATTTTTTCAGTGCTACTTACACACAGTAAGTACACATGTCAATACGGCTCGGGCTAGAGTCTGTATTTATGAACCGATCTTCACGAAACGTCTTGGGTACCTTTGTTATCACCTTGGGACGAGAACGAGTGTTTCTGGGTGTGGTCCAAAATACAAGATGGCTGCCAGTGGCCATTTTGTACCGAAATTAGGTCTAATCAGTTTTTTGTACACAACTTCTATACGACTCAGGCTAGAGGCCGTATTTATGAACCGATCTTTACAGAACTTCTTGGGTACCTTTGTTATCACCGTGGGATGAGAACGAGTGTTTTTGGGTGTGGTCCGAAATTCAAGATGGCCACCCGCAGCCATTTTGTACCAAAATTAGTGCAATCAGTCTTTTGTACAGAACTTCTGTATGAAAGTTCTGATTTGAATAAATTTTTGTATGAATGTTTAGTAACATGGAATACATCACATATGGTTTTTTTCTTGTACAGAAATTATGCAAATTAGATGAACTTTGATTTATTCAGTGCTACTTATACACTGTAAGTGAACATGTCAATACGGCTCGGACTAGAGGCTGTAT
Organism: Pictodentalium vernedei; assembly: GCA_031216915.1. Taxonomy (NCBI): domain Eukaryota; kingdom Metazoa; phylum Mollusca; class Scaphopoda; order Dentaliida; family Dentaliidae; genus Pictodentalium; species Pictodentalium vernedei. The sequence continues at coordinate 602,990,639 of CM062295.1, read as the reverse complement.
TTATGAACCGATCTTCACAAAACGTCTTGGGTACCTTTGTTATCACCTTGGGACGAGAACGAGTGTTTCTGGGTGCAGTCCAAAATTCAAGATGGCTGCCAGTGGCCATTTTGTACCAAAATTAGGTCCAATCAGTTTTTTGTCACAACTTCTGCACAGCTCATATTTGTGAACTGATCTTCACGAAACTTCTTGGGTATCTTTGTTTTCACCTTGGGACATGAATGAGTGTGTTTTGGGGTGCCTTTGTTATCACTGTGCTATGAGAACAAATATTTTGGGGTTCAGTCAGACCCACTCTGGGACTCAAAGATTTTTTTCTAGTTTAGCAACTGACTGTCACCCACCTTTACAATACTTTACCTATACATTTGTTACAGGCAACGGTCAGTATTTATGTACAGACCGTTACAATACTTTATATGTACCTTTGTTATCAGGTCATTACCTAGATGTTTGTCATTGCTGTGTCACATACTATACATGTACATGTCTTTGTCTTGACAAGTTGAGCTACAGTGTCATTGACACTTTCATTATATTTAGAGAGGGGAAACACACGAGATTTTATCCTATCGGGTGGGGGTGAAATGTAGGGAGAACGGCTACACCAGAACTAACACATATCATTAATTAATGGGAGGTCATTTGAATTTGTTCCAAGAACCATGCGCGCATGAGATGAGGGGAGTGGGGGCGGTTGCCACCCCTCTTGGTCACAGGGAATTCAGCTATAATCATTGTTACATGTATGTCGTAAAAACGTCATGTTTCTCAATGACATGCGCATTCGTTGTCGCAAGAGTGGGGTCCCCCCCCAAAAAAATAAAATCAACGTCTAGAAATTTCGAATTTCGAATCACTATTTGACTAACAGCTGGAAACTTCACATACTATGGTAGAAATCGTGAAATACTTCTTGGAATGCAACGCAAACAGACAAAATTACATCCTGTGCAGGAGGTGGGAAGTAAATTCAAGAGGGGCAAAGTTTGGATCGGAGGTAGGGGTTGTCTAAAAGAACTGTTTTTTCAGCCTAGTATCTATATTTTTTATTTGCAACCCCACCTCCTTCTCTAGTCTAAGTTGAGTTTTAAAAGTTATTTCAAATTGAGCACCAGTCTTTCTCAAATTTGTTCAATCTGCGCCAAATTTCATCCACTATGCCTGAAACGAGTAGATGAGTAGGCAAATAATCTAATCTATTTTACTAGTATACCATCAACTCACAGTGGATAAGTCGTCATAAGTGGAAAATACAGAAACCGAAAGGTGGAACTTGCGAGACGGAGAATATTTTGCTCCACCTATTGGGAGTGGTCTGTTTGAGTGGTTTCAGGGGACGACCAGAGGTGCCCCCCCCCCCCCCCCAAAAAAAGAGGTGGAATGGTAAAACAATTGAGAGAAGAAAAGGAAGTATGCCAAAAAAGAAGGAAGACTGTTTTTATATGGGCCTAAGAGCCTCATCGTTCAGATGCCGAACACCGACATTTTCTGTTTGCATTTTCTGGCAGCAAATTCAGTTTCATATGCAACTGCACACATGTGCCGATGTCAATGAGTTCCTATATCAATTTTCTCTCTGCCAAACGCTTCCGGTAAAAATAACACATAGGACCCCAGATCGATTGCCGCAACTGCAAACATGTGCGCTTAGCTTCACTTACAAGCCACACGGAACATGTGGATCCAGTGGATATAAGCACCGATTCCTGGATGTTTGGGAAGTTGTCTCTGGGCTCCCGACGAGCAAGTACCTACCTACAAGAAGTAATTTTGGATGCCGCCACTGTTGCTATAAGGTATGAACTTTGACTGAACATTATGAATTTTACTTTATACCAGAGAAAACGATTGGTAGTTGAGTTTTATTTGTTAATAAAAATCGTAGATAACTGGTAAACCGGTCTTCGTTGTGCTGAACACGACTAGCTCGTGAGGTAACCAACCTGAACCCAGAATCTGGAGCCTGTGTCTGATATCGTGTGGTAAGGAATCACAAAATGCCACGGGGTGATGGGACGTCGCGGTTGATATGGGGCTCTGTAGTTCTCTCAGTAATCACAACGCTTGGAGTCAGAATTTACGATCGCAAATCGACAGACTTTTTACTAAATTCCGTAACAATTGCATCATTTCCGAGTGCAACCTTTCAAGGTAGGTAACTCTAATTCAAGGCGGGTAACTCTAATTCAAATTTTTAGTTCCCTGATACCTGTTGAGAGTATCTATATTTAATAACAGAGTTTCCTCATTCTTATAAAAAATTTAAATGACTTGACGTGGACACTGTGGACTGAAGATTTTGCAGCGCTAAAGGCAAGGAAGATATCACACAAAAAGTCAACCATCAATGACTGATCATGTCCAGTCTTTTCGCCGCCCATCAAATCTGTCATAATTTTTACGATACACATCACAATAATTTTGATGATACAATCAGCGTGATGATATTACAATGCAAAACTCTACTCACAGTTGCGACAATTGGTTCTGTTGTATAAGCCAATATATGTTTAACAAGTATCATATGATAATAGAATTAATAGTGAAGTGTCATTTGGCATTCAGTTTGGGTTTTGGGATTTGCTGCATCACTGATGTTTCATGCTATGACAGTGAATGCATGTCTGACAGGATCGTATCCAGAAAATTTACCATATTATCAGTGTGCGCTCTTAAGCTTCAGGCACCCCGTGGGAAAAAAATTATCAAATTTATAATTAAGTGTTGGGAAGGTGGGGGACTGTCGTTCCACGTGCAATAGAAGTGATTGATATCTTGGGTTTTTGGTCACTTCGTCTTTATCAACAATTATAAAAAATATGAACTTCATCACGCAGGACGCTAATGTTAACTGTATTTCTGAAAGTCTATCTGCTTGATATACTGTGCATCATCAGTACTAGATATGGAGATCGTGCCACATGGGGGGGGGGGGGGGGGAGGGGCTTAATGGGAAACCTAGGAAAGACTAATAGTCACGTGACCCAGTTATGCCAAGTTAGTCACGTGAACTTTACGTCAAGTTTGGTTGATGTGCTAGCCCGCGTGAGCAGTCATCTTGTGGCATCATTTCATAGTGATACATGGTCTTAGTGCGCATGCACAGCTCGTGTTGTTAGGGTGATACGCTGTTCCCTCGGGCATTTTGTATACTGGCTTTCCTCAAATACCTAAATGAGTCGAAGAAAGTATGTTCGAGTCACTCGAACGAGCAATTGTTCTATAGCTCATTTGCTCGATGGGATTCGAGTCGCTGGAGCAATGACTTTTCAGTAACTCTTCGATGGATTCGTGGCTATAAGAATCATATAGGCTTTCGTTATACACACTGAAAATAACTCTGCATAGATGTTATGGGGAATCAAGCACTGGTGATTATAAGACTTGGACGAGGGAACGAACTAGAGCTAGTTTGGGCTAGACATACTGCTAGTGTTAGAGTAGTATCTGTAATAGGCACAAAATTAGGGTTCTTGGAAAATCTGGACCAGTACTTTAGTGTAGTAGAACATAGTCTCGATCCTATAGCACTACGTGCTACTACTAAAAAGCCTAGATAGGGAGTACAATTCCGTTACGGTTGTTTTGGGCGCATTTTGGTGATTTGGAGGGATTGTCAGCTTGTGTGTGGTAATTCTACAAAGTAAAACTACTCTTATACAAAGGAATGTACCTGTTATTGAAAAAAGAAGGATTTGTGAGGAATCCATATCAAATAGTAGTTTTCGGTGGTTTGGATGGATTGGGTCTTTCTGGGTAATCAGATTTACTCCTATTCAAACGAACAAACCCTCCACACATACCCCTGTCTTGGTGTAGGCCATTCAGGCTCATAGCAACCATGTGCTACCTTAGAAACCAAGATGGCGGCCTCCATCAGACAAAAATGTCCGACAGAAATACTATTACCCTAACAACACGCGCTGCACATGCGCACTAAGACCACGTGTCACTATGGAGATGACGTCACAAGATGGCCACTTCCGCAGGCTACCATGACAATCTAACATGAGTTAAATTGGGTCACATTACTGTGACATCACTTCTTAGGTCCCCTCACTGGGTCCCCACAATGTGGCAAATAAGGCCAAGTGGCCGAAAGCTCCAGTTACTGATTAATTTTATTATATAAAATGTCACACTATCTATACCTACCCACTGAAAAATGTTGCAGGCTGAATGGGAACATAACTTTATTAAGTGGCCAAAAAGCCCTCGGGGATTGAAATTTTTTTTCCAATTTTCCCGGGGATACTCCCCGCCGCCATCTACAATTCTATTAGCATCCCACCTTAGGTCTTGGGCATATATGACACCTCTTGCTAAAGTATATCCTGAGGGGAGACACTTTTGAGCCGCCACTGGACCCAGTGGAAGTAACGCAGGTATGTAGAAATATTAGACAGTCGAGATAATAATTCATAGTTTATGGTTTTTAAAAATTTCGTTATAATTAACTGCAGTAATGGTAGAAATGTGTAGGGATTTATCCAAACGATGTATCAAACTCAGAAATAGAGACAACCAAAGGTAAAAAAAAGAGTCATGGGGATTGTAACCAAAATTGGCGAGAGTAGGTCAAAAGAAAGAGGTCTTTGTGTGGCCTGCATGACAAAGAGAAGACATGCTTTGAAGAGTACCTTGACAATGACACCATTGTAAGGGGAGGGGTGGTCACTGTTGATCAAGCTGGGGTCGCGATCACTGGAGATTAGGGGGAATTGGGAAAGACGGTGGAAAAGGAGAGCCAAATGTGTAACTTGGGCGAAGTGGTGACCTTGGAATACGTTTTATTAGGAAGTCCAAAATCTCAATCTTCTAGATCAAAATTCACTGGGAGTAGTATAATTAGGACGTGGGATAGGAGAATAAAGGACATGGTTAGTGGTTGACACAAATGCGATGGTTAGTATGCTTATTGGAGGGATTGTGAAGAATGGGGGTACAGAGTGTCTTCAAGCAGTTCATCTCAGTATTGGGAGGAAAGATGCGTGGGAATCGGGAGGCAGTTGGAAGCACATGAGTAACCAAAACCTTCTCAACTGAGAACCACAGCAAAGCAGCGGCCAGCCAAACTGTTATTAATAGTATATCGACCCACGTATATAGAGTCAAAGCCTCATCCATCTGCAGGGTTCGATCCTCTAATGCTATGGGCACACAGGCCTAACAATATTACACGTATTTACTCCAGCTGAATCCCGAGAAGCATATGACGTTTTATTGCAGTTGACTGATACCAAACGAGACCGCTCGAACACTTTCAGCCAGACACCTCTACAAAAGCGATCGTCTTTTCTTCCAATTACAAGGTTCGAAAGGTAGTCTGGATTCTCTAGATACCCTCAAGCCGATCAGATTTTTAGCTTAACTTGACATAGTCAAGATAAGCTATTGCCATCACGCGTGCGGAAGTCTGTTAGTCTGTGAGTCTGTGACGTCTGTTCACATTTCCTTTAGCACGGGCTACACCCCGCAGTTCTTGTCTGATCGTCACAAAATTTCATATGCAGGTTTGGGATCATGTCTAGATGAGAACGTCCCCTTTTGGTCGTGATCGGGCAACCGGTATGGCTGCCCAAGCCCAAAACCCGAAAACCATTAGCACAGTCTACAGGTCATATTTATGAAGGGATTTCATTGTAACTTGGTAGGATGCCTCTGTATAGTGCCTAGACGAGAACGTCACCTTTTGGGCATGATCTATCAACCGTGATGGCTGCCCAAGCCCGAAACCCAAAAACTTTTAGCACAGTCTGCAGGTCATGTTTAATGTGGAGGGATTTCATTGTAACTTGGTAGGATGACTCCTTATGATGTCTAGATGCGAATTTCCCCATTTGGGCATGATCTGCCAACCGTGACGTCTGCCCGAGCCCAAAACCCGAAAACCTTTAGCACAGTCTACAGGTCATATTTATTGAGGAATTTCATTGTAACTTGGTGGGTTGACTTCATACAATGTCTAGATGAGAAAGTCCCCCTTTGGACGTGATTGGGCAACTGTGACGGCTACAGGAGCCCGAAGCCCGAAAAACTTTAGCACAGTCTAGAGGTCATATTTATGAAAGGATTTCATTGTAACTTGGCAGGATGACTCCAAATAATGTCTAGATGAGAACGTCCCATTTTGATCGCGATCATGCAGCCTTGATGGGTGCCCGAGCCCAAAAACCTTTAGCATAGGCAAAAGGTCATATTTATGGAAGGATTTCATTGTAACCTGTTAGGTTGACTCCATATAATGCCTAGATGATGACATCCCCTTTTGGTCGTGATTGGTCAGTTGTGATGGCTACAAGTGCCCGAAACCCGAAAACCTTGAGCACAGTCTACAGGTCATATTTATGAAGGAATTTCATTGTAACTTCTTAGGATCACTCCAGATGATGCTCAGATGAGATTGTCCCCTATGGTTGCGATCAGTCACCCATGATGGCTGCCCAAGCCAAAAGCCCGAAAACCTTTAGCACAGTCTACAGGTCATATTTATGAAGGGATTTCATTGTAACTTGGTAGGTTAACTTCATATAATGTCTAGATGAGAACGTGCGATCATTCACCCATGATGGCTGCCCGAGCCCGAAGCCCGAAAACCTTTAGCACAGTCTACAGGTCATATTTATGAAGGGATTTCATTGTAACTTGGTAGGTTAACTTCATATAATGTCTAGATGAGAACGTCCCCTTTTGGAATGATTGGGCACCTGTGATGGCTAAAGGTGCCCGAAGCCCGAAAACCTTTAGCACAGTCTACAGGTCATATGTATGAGGGGATTTCATTGTAACTTGGTAGGATGACTCCAAATAATGTCTAGATGAGAACGTCCCCTTTTGATCGCGATCATGCAGCCTTGTTGGGTGCCCGAGCCCAAAAACCTTTAGCATAGGTAAAAGGTCATATTTATGGAAGGATTTCGTTGTAACCTATTAGGTTGACTCCATATAATGCCTAGATGATGACATCCCCTTTTGGTCGTAATTGGTCAGCTGTGTTGGCTACAAGTGCCCGAAGCCCAAAAACCTTGAGCACAGTCTACAGGCCATATTTATGAAGGGATTTCATTGTAACTTCATAGGATCATTCCAGATGATGCCCAGATGAGATTGTCCCCTTTGGTTGCGATTATTCAACCATGATGGCTGCCCGAACCCGAAGCCCGAAAACCTTAAGCACAGTCTACAAGTCATATTTGTGAAGGGATTTCATTGTAACTTGGTAGGTTGACTTCATATAATGCCTAGATGAGAACGTCCCCTTTTGGACATGTTTGGGCAACTTTGACGGCTAAAGGTGCCCGAAGCCCAAAAACCTTTAGCACTGTCTACAGGTCATATTTATGAAGGGATTTCATTGTAACTTGGTAGATTGACTCCAAATAAGGTCAAGATGAGAACGTCCCATTTTGGCCGTGATCATTCAGCCTTGATGGGTGCCCGAGCCCAAAAACCTTTAGCATAGGCAAAAGTTTATAGAAGGATTTCATTGTAACATTGTTAGGTTGACTCCATATAATGCCTAGATGATGACATCCCCTTTTGGTCGTGATTGGTCAACTGTGATGGCTACAGGTGCCCGAAGCCCGAAAACCTTGAACACAGTCTACAGGTCATATTTATGAAGGGATTTCATTGTAACTTCGCAGGATCACTCCAGATGATGCCCAGATGAGATTGTCCCCTTTGGTTGCGATCATTCAACCATGATGGCTGCACAAGCCCGAAGCCCGAAAACCTTTAGCACAGTCTATGGTCATATTTATGAAGGGATTTCATTGTAACTTGGTAGGTTGACTTCATATAATGTCTAGATGAGAACGTCCTTTTTTGGACACGAGTGGGCAACTGTGACGGCTTCAGGGGCCCAAAGCCCGAAAACCTTTAGAACAGTCTACAGGTCATAATTATGAAGGGATTTTATTGTAGCTTGGTAGGATGACTCTAAATAGTGTCCAGATGAGAACGTCCCCTTTTGGTCACGATCATTCAGCCTTGATGGCTGCCCGAGCCCAAAAACCTTTAGCATGTCTGTAGGTCGTATTTATGGAAGGATTTCATTGTAACTTGTTAGGTTGACTCCATATAATGCCTAGATGATGACATCCCCTTTTGGTTGTGGTTGGTCAACTGTGATGTCTACTGGTGCCTGAAGCCCGAAAACCTTTAGCACAGTCTACAGGTCGTATTTATGGAGGGATTTCATTGTAACTTGGTAGGTTGACTTCATATAATGTCTAGATGAGAACGACCCCTTTGGACGCAATTGGGAAACTGACTGCTACAGGGGCCCGAAGTCCGAAAACCTTTAGCACAGTCTACAGGCCATATTTATGAAGGGATTTTAATGTAACTTGATAGGATGACTCATTTTGGAATAATTTCATTGTAATTTTGTTGATATATGTTAACAGTGAGGGCCACATATATTAACTGTGAGGTCATATTAACCCACCCCTCAGATCTTTAGTACAGTGTACACCTCATATTATTTTTATCATAAACATAGCATACAGGGAACAGAAATGAACATATTCCCAATTATCACAATTCTTGTCTTATTTCATAATCCTTTCATAAACATTGAACATTATCCTTTTCATCAAACACAACACAAAAGTTAAGCTACAGCGTCATTGACACTTTCATTAAAAATGTTCCCGGGAAGGGTTCCCTTAATCCCACCAGTAGGAGAAGACACGCTCATGAACATCCACACCAGGCACGTAGCTACTTTTCGGCAAAATCTTTCACCCCCCCCCCCCCCCCCCCCTGCAGCCATGGAAAAAAAGTTGGCCCATTGGTCTCTATACGCCTGTGCTGGGTATAATCAGTGAAGTTGAAATATGATTAATATTATATAAATTCTCTGATCAACTTTGCCGAGTGATTTCTCCCTCAGAAGATTTTTCAGGTGCTTGCTGAGAAATGGTGGGGGGTGGGGTGGTGTGGGTGGGCAGCATGATCACGTAGTGACGTATTTGTGACGTCCCCTCCTCCCCCCCCTCACACACACACCCCTCACCCACCCCCTACAATTTTCCAATAACTTTCTAGTGATTATACGTATTCGTCAGGGTTGTATTCGAAGATGCCAATTCTCTCATGCTATTAGTTATATACTTTCTTAAAAGAAAATTGGTTAGGCCCTACTTTGACTTGTGTCGGGTTATAGCGAAAACGGCACCGTGTGAATATGGCACCTGGGGTAAACGGCACCGAGTGAGCGAAAACGGCACCAATTGATTGTGGCGAGAACGGCACCAGTTCCGTTGGCGAAATTAATTCATTTAAATTCTGCCTTTTTCTGTGTTTCGTTTTGAAACCGAGTATTTAGCCCGAATTCAAAGGACGTGCCAAGGTAAAAAATTAAAACAAGGCCTTTTAGGCCATATTTGGATGGGGGCAGTCCAAACCCAAGAAATCCGGACTCCTGTGCCAAACCGAAAGTAACGGGTCCCGGATTTCACACGGTGCTGTCTTCGCCTGTACCCGTGTCACTGTCACACAAACAATCAAAGCCTAAATGGAGGTCTGTAGCAACATACTAGATACTACTGAGGGCAGTTGTCGGCAAGACATGACAAATTTGGAAAACTGGTACGGCACTATTAATAAAATAATTTACGTCACGACTACAATACATGTAAATTTTATTTATTCACTAATTCACTAACGCATTTTGAACAAGACTTGAGTTTTATTATGAACCATCATCACGACTGACTGATATTCCAACTTCGTCAAAACACACCTTCTGCAAAGGCAAGCCGTGAAAATTCAAATTTACCTGTTCTCAAATGGACCATCCCAGTTACGTCACTTGTGCATTGTTGCAAAATGGATGCTCTTCCGAAAATACCCACAAATTCCCATAGAGAATTTAAAAATTTGTTCATATAATTTTCGAGCGAGCTAAAATCACAGAAACGTAACAACGGCGAAGTTAAATATATTACACGTAATCGGGAGCTGAAAACTAAAAGATATTTTCTTGATTTTGTATTATTCCAGAGTTTATTTACCATTGGGGGTTATGGAAAGGACAATAGTTCACGCAACCAGTCCAGTTCAGCAATTACTCTCTATGTAACTTGATAACTTTTGTTGACATGTGTTAACTGTGAGAACTACATCAACACAGGCCTCAGTTCTATAGTACAGTCTACACCTCAAATTATTCTTGTTGAAAACGTAGCATCTGGGGTACAGAACTTAACATATTCTCCATTATCACAATTCTGGTCTTATTTCAAAATCCTTTCATAAACATTGAACCTTATCCTTTTCATCAGACACTATACACACATTCAAGTTAAGGTATCACTGAACTAAATATTTGAATTGGAGTTATTTGCCTTGAAATGCTGCACTCAGAAGTGATGTAATCTCTACAAATAAACAACCTTGGGAAAATATATTGTTTCAATAAACGTTTGAACCATTCTATTGACATCTTGCATTATTGTTGAATATACCAAATAAAAAAGAGGGTGATTTAATGATTTTGGACCTAAAAAATGCAGTTTACGTTTGGTGTGTTTTTGTAGGGAATTCCCTGAAAATTATGTGCACATGACCGGTATTTCCATTATCCATTGTTGTCGATTTTTCTCTCTTATTTGTTGCATGACCCAGTCTTTTCGGGTCAGAAAAAAATGTCTGAAAGGCTGTACTTGACAAAGATATTTGAATGCCAAAATTACAGTGATGCGACCATATTTTTTTTTGAATGAACATATAATGGTGGCCTATGGGAAAATATTTAGTTTTGTGATACCTTAACCCTTTACCCAATGCAGACAAAATCAAAATGTATTATTTTAATTTTTGTTTTTTCAAATTTAAAAAAAAAACCATATCATGTGACCACTCATTGGAATGAGCTCGACAAGCTCATTCCAATGAGGGGTCACATGTTATGGTTTTGTTGAAAGTTTTTGAAAAAAATAATTTTTTCAGCTGCATAATTTTTTAATTACGCGGGCAGTTGCAGCTTGTACATTAGGTAAAGGGTTAAGCTGCAGTGTCATTGACACTTTCATATTTCAGTGCTCTATCTGCTGAGGTACTATGCTCCCAACTAATGTGTACATGTAAGTATGCTAATAAACTGTACTTCAACTTATCAGATAACAAATAATCACACATTTCAGAAGTTTAGTGAAGTTAATATATTCAAATTACCACTCAAATGAGGACTAGATTCATAAATCAGACAGCATAAGATAGTGGTATTTTAAAATGTTAAATTCTTATGAATGGAAAATTCAACTTGAAAGATGAACCAATGACTAGAATCAAGCAAGTGAATTTCGTCCCCTGAGTGCATCAAAGAATCGTTATGCACTCCAGGGATGAGATACTTTTGGTATAATGTTAGATTCATGCAAGTATTTGCACCCCTCAGTCTTGGACACAGGGGTGTTGGCTAGTAGTAGTAATTGCATAATATCAGTCATTAATCAGGGAGACGTTAATTTTTAGCTCAACTTGACAAAGTCAAGCTGAGCTATTGCCATCACTTCTCGTCCGTCGGCGTACGTACGTACGTACGTACGTATGTACGTACGTACGTACGTACGTACGTACGTACGTACGTACGTTAGTACGTACGTCCACAATTTCCTTTGGCACACCTCACAGGTCACATTTATGATCAGATTACTTTGAAACTTGGTATGCTTGTTTGGGGTGACCTCTAGATGGGAGCTATCGATTTTCTTCAATTTCCGTCAAAAAATGTTGCCGCGGCCAACGTTCTTAGAACTTAGTTTAGTCAAACCACAATATTTCCCTTTGGCACACCCTACAGGGCACATTTATGTTTTGATTGCTTTGAAACCTGGTGTGCTTATTTAGGGTGACCTCTAGATGGGAGCTATCGATTTTCTTCAATTTCCCTCAAAAAATGTTGCCGCGGCCAACATTCTTAGAACTTAGTTTAGTCAGAAGACTCAATATTTCCCATTGGCACACCCTACAGGGTACATTTATGATCGGATTGCTTTGAAACCTGGCATGCTTGTTTGGGGTGACATCCAGATGGGAGCTATCGATTTTCTTCAATTTCTGTCAAAAAATGTTGCCGCGGCCAACGTTTTTAGAACTCAGTTTAGTCAGACCACAATATTTCCCTTTGGCACACCCTACAGGGCACATTTATGATTTGATTGCTTTGAAACCTGGTATGCTTGTTTGGGGAGACCTCTAGATGGGAGCTATCGATTTTCTTCAATTTCCGTCAAAAAATGTTGCCACGGCCAACGTTCTTAGAATTTAGTCGAGTCAGACCACAATATTTCCCTTTTGTACACCCTACAGGGCACATTTATGATCGGATTGCTTTGAAACCTGTCATGCTTGTTTGGGAAGGCCTCTAGATGGGAGCTATCGATTTTCTTCAGTTTCTGTCAAAAAATGTTGCCACTGGCAAAAAAAAATGACACTGGTACCAATGATCTTCAATTTTGCCATTTCATTTATAACTTATCAAGTTCAAGTTTGTCAAGTTGAGCTACAGTGTCATTGACACTTTCATTTTTAATGGAGTTTAATGACACTTATTCGCCAGGGTTACCTCATGTCGGACAGTTTTACAAGGTCAAGAAGCTAGAGTATATGGAGAGAACCACTGAGCTGTGGTGAGCAATGTCAGGCTCCGCAAGATACTAAACTCTGCACAAGCAGCGTTAGCAGGTTAGCATTGGTTGAATTATAAGGCAAGTACACATGCCACCATACCCCCATATGGGCAATTGGGATTAACCCTTTACCCAATGTAATGGCCAAAACCGCCCAGCGCTACTCACAAAAATCGTCAATTGATGTTCAATATTTTTTCATTTTTTGTCTCAAAATGAGGGGTCATAACCTTTGATTTTGAGACAAAAAAATTAATTCAAGAATTTTGTTTGCAAGCATTGTCTGCTTTCCATGTTAGGTAAAGCGTTAAGTATCCTGCCCAAGGACACAACGCAGTTATCGCTGTTCAGGATCAAACCATGGATCTTTCGGTTTGAAGTTCACTGCTCAGATCACTGATCCATTCATTCCCAATTCATTTTTTATTGCCTGTGGTGTTGTAATACTTAATCATGCATGGCAACTTTTATCTTGCAACGAGCATAACATTGATGGAAATCTGATGCAAGCAATTTTGTAAGTGCACCGACCACAGGCACAGTTGTAATCCTACCTAAGCATTTTTTGATAGTTCAACCAGTACAATTCTTAACTAATCATCGATTATCATTGGAAACTAGCAGATTGGCAAACATACTTAACATGATATCCCTATATAGCCAGTGTATCAACCTCCATGCAGTCATAGCTGATTTACAGCAGCCATGACTTGGTTTTATGAGTAATTTTAAGAAAATACTTTGCAGGTTAACTGTTAATTTATTTGAGGCCCACAGTCTACCAGTTTATAAATAATCAGTGTGCAGATTAGATTGAGGGTGCATTTGATAATAGTGTACATGTAAGTTCATCATAAGTGAAGGAAATGAATGAGAGAAACTTGTTTACAGTTACATAACAGTTTATTTCCTCTGGTACTTTAAAGGATCCGACAATCAGACATCAATTGTGCCAGCACTTATTCTTAACTTCATCCTGAACTTGTCAGTGGGTCTCTTTCTGATTCTGAATGGCTTAGCATTCATATTTTGTCCATCCATCCATCCATCCATCCATCCATCCATCCATCCATCCATCCATCCATCCATCTCAATTGCATTCTGAATTTGTCAGTGGGTCTCTTTCTGATCCCGATTGCCCAAGCATTCATCTGTTGTTCTTTGCCTTAACCTTCTGTTTTCCTGGGCCATAATTCAATAACCACTGAATATTTTGGGACTAAGATCAAAATACAGAGGCTGTTTTGTTTATATGACCTCTTTATCATCAAAGTCAAGACTACATACAGTTAGGGAGTCAAAAGTCAGTCAATGCGCTTGTGCACCAAGGCCATAAGTCCTCAATCACTGAATACTTTTTGACAATTCTTTATAAGAATCAGTTCATTGGGAGTGGACAAAATACAGTGCATAATGGTGGTAACATCAGTACCCCTGACGTCAATTAAGGTCACAGTGAGGACCAGTTTGCTCACACTCCAAAATACCTGGTAATAACTTGATAACTGCTGAATATTTTTAGCTCACCTTGACAGTCAAGCTGAGCTAATCCCATCGCTCTCCGTCCATTGTCCGTCCATCTGTCATCCGTCAGCACCATGCTTTGGTTTTCTTCTCCCAAACCAAGGCCAATTCAAGTGAAAGTTTATGTCAGTGATGGTCCCGAAGGGGCATTGCATTTTTGTTCAACTCAACATGCCCAACCCCATTGGGAGGGGGTGGGGGAAAATGCTCCAAAATATTTTTAAAATCTTCTCCTCATGAACCAATGAGTACAATGACTTGATATTTGTTATGGAGCTTCCCTTTGAGGTGTAGATTCAAGTTTGTGCAAATGAAGTTCATGAAGCAATATTTGGCTTTGTAATAGGAGGGGTAAGATTTTTGGCCCCGCCCAAAATTTCTATTTTCTGAACCGATTGTCCAATTTGAACGAAATTCGGTATGTGGTATTATTGGGTCTTAAGTACCTTGACTTATGCAAAAAAAAAAAAAATTCATGCATCCCCACGGGAACACCAGGAACTAAAAATAAAAATATTTTCAAACACCCATATTTCCCAAACCACACGCAACAGAGAACTACTGTAAAAGCTGGTATGAAGCATCCTTAGGACCAGTAGAACTGAATGGTAAAAAAAATTGCCATCGGTTATGTTAGGGTGTTCTGCAGAGGGCATCGAAAAAATGCTGAGTCAGCATATTTGCAAAAATTTTAAAAAATCTTTTCTCCAGAACCAATGGCCAGCATCTTTTGATATTCAGTATACAGCATCCATGGGGAGTGGGGGGGGGGGGGGGGGGGGGGGGGTGGGGGGTGGGGTTCAGATACAAGGTTGTTAAAATAAAGCCCATTGGTTCATATTTGGGCTCGATACAGGAGCCCAAATTTTTTACTTGGGGCAATATGGGAGATATTCTTAAAAAATATTCTTTTTCAGAACCACCAGTCAGAATCTTTTAATGTTTGGTATATATCATTGTTATGAGGGGCAGATTCAAGATTGTTCAAACCAAGTCCCTAGGTTAATATTTGGACTTCTTATGGAAGCCCAAATTTTAACTTAGTTCAATATGGTGGATAATTTTTAATAATCTTCATCTTCAGATCCACCAGTCAGAATGCTTTCATATCTGGTATACATCATCTCCAGAGGGGTCAGATTCAAGTTTGTTCAGTTTGAGTGCCTGGATTAATATTTGGTCTCCATATGGGAACCTGAAATTTAACTCAGTACAATATGAGGGAATTTCTTCAAAAATCTTCTTCTTCAGATTCACCTGTCAAGAATCCTTTCATATTTGGTATGCAACATCTCTAGGGAGGTCAGATTCAACTTTGTTCAAATCGAGAGCCTGGGTTAATATTTGGGCTCCCTACGGGAGCCGGAATTGGCCATGTAGCTGAAGAATTAGAAATTTTGTATTCAGTATTCTCTGGAGGTGTGTAACTAAGATTAATCCACATAGGTTGTATCAAAAGGCTTCATAGGGGAGCCCCACATTTTACATTATGATCAACTGAAGAAAAGGCATGATGCTCGGACTATTTTTAGCTTAACTTGACATAGTCAAGATAAGCTATTGCCATCATGCATGTGGAAGTCTGTTAGTCTGTGAGTCTGTGACGTCTGTTCACATTTTCCTTTAGCACGGGCTACACCCCGCAGTTCTTGTCTGATCATCACGAAATTTCATATGCAGGTTTGGGGTCATGTCTAGATGAGAACATCCCCTTTTGGTCGCGATCAGGCAACCGGTAAGGCTGCCCGAGCCCAAAAACCATTAGCACAGTCTACAGGTCATATTTATGAAGGAATTTCATTGTAACTTGGTAGGATGCCTCTGTATAATGCCTAGATGAGAACGTCTCCTTTTGGGCATGATCTATAAACCGTGATGGCTGCCCAAGCCCGAAACCCGAAAACTTTTAGCACAGTCTGCAGGTCATGTTTAATGTGGAGGGATTTCATTGTAACTTGGTAGGATGACTCCTTATGATGTCTAGATGAGAATTTCCCCATTTGGGCATGATCTGCCAACCGTGACGACTGCCCGAGCCCAAAACTCGAAAACCTTTACCACAGTCTACAGGTCATATTTATTGAGGAATTTCATTGTAACTTGGTGGGTTGACTTCATACAATGTCTAGATGAGAAAGCCACCTTTTGGGCGTGATTGGGCAACTGTGCCGGCTACAGGGGCCCAAAGCCCGAAAACCTTTAGCACAGTCTAGAGGTCATATTTATGAAGGGATTTCATTGTAACTTGGTAGGATGACTCCAAATAATGTCTAGATGAGAACGTCTCATTTTGATCGTGATCATGCAGCCTTGATGGGTGCCCGAGCCCAAAAACCTTTAGCATAGGCAAAAGGTCATATTTATGGAAGGATTTCAATGTAACCTGTTAAGTTGACTCCATGTAATGCCTAGATGATGACATCCCCCTTTGGTCGTGATTGGTCAGTTGTGATGGCTACTAGTGCCCGAAGACCGAAAACCTTGAGCACAGTCTACAGGTCATATTTATGAAGGGATTTCATTGTAACTTCTTAGGATCACTCCAGATGATGCCCAGAAGAGATTGTCACCTATGGTTGCGATCATTCAGCCATGATGGCTGCCCGAGCCCAAAGCCCGAAAACCTTTAGCACAGTCTACAGGTCATATTTATGAAGGGATTTCATTGTAACTTGGTAGGTTAACTTCATATAATGTCTAGATGAGAACGGCCCCTTTTGGACATGATTGGGCTACTGTGACGGCTAAAGGTGCCCGAAGCCTGAAAACCTTTAGCACAGTCTACAGGTCATATTTATGAGGGGATTTCATTGTAACTTGGTAGGATGACTCCAAATAATTTCTAGATGAGAACGTCCCATTTTGGCCTTGATCATTCAGCCTTGATGGGTGCCCCGAGCCCAAAAACCTTTAGCATAGGCAAAAAGTTATATTTATAGAAGGATTTCATTGTAACCTGTAAGGTTGACTCCATATGATGCCTAGATGATGACATCCCCTTTTGGTCGTGATTGGTCAGCTGTGATGGCTACAGGTGCCCGAAGCCCGAAAACCTTGAGCACAGTCTACAGGTCATATTTATGAAGGGATTTCATTGTAACTTCGCAGGTTCACTCCAGATGATGTCCAGATGAGATTGTCCCCTTTGGTTGCGATCATTCATCCATGATGGCTGCCCGAGCCCGAAGCCCGGAAACATTTAGCACAGTCTACAGGTCATATTTATGAAGGGATTTCATTGTAACTTGGTAGGTTGACTTCATATAATGTCTAGATGAGAACGTCCCCTTTTGGACACGATTGGGCAACTGTGACGGCTTCAAGGGCCCAAAGCCCGAAAACCTTTAGAACAGTCTACAGGTCATAATTATGAAGGGATTTCATTGTAGCTTGGTAGGAAAGACTCCAAATAGTGTCCAGATGAGAATGTCCCCTTTTGGTTGCGATCATTCAACCATGATGGCTGCCAGAGTCCAAAGCCCAAAAACCTTTAGCACAGTCTACAGGTCATATTTATTAAGGGATTTCATTGTAACTTGGTAGGTTGACTTCATACAATGTCTAGATGAGAACGTCCCCTTTGGACGCAATTGGGAAACTGACGGCTGCAGGGGCCCGAAGCCTGAAAACCTTTAGCACAGTCTACAGGCAATATTTATGAGGGGATTTTCATGTAACTTGATAGGATGACTCGTTTTGGAATAATTTCTCTGTAACTTGGTAACTTTTGTTGATATACGTTAACTGTGAGGGCCACATACATTAACTGTGAGGTCATATTAACCCACCCCTCAGCTCTTTAGTACAGTGTACACTTCATATTATTTTATCATAAACATAGCACACATGGAACAGAAATGAACATATTCCCAATTATCACAATTCTTGTCTTATTTCATAATCCTTTCATAAACATTGAACATTATCCTTTTCATCAAACACAACTCACAAGTTAAGCTACAGTGTCATTGACACTTTCATTGTCACTCCTGAGGGGCTCAAGGATTGACAGTGTATCCTATGGAGACGGATTGCTTAATGTAGACTTATTCTTGGACTCTGTTAATATCACGTTCTGTTCAAGGTGAGTGCTTCAAGCCCTGTGGGGCCTCTTTTTTTTTAAACTTCCTGAAGTACTGAATGTTCATTCTGAGAAGATGTTGTGTCACATACAGCATTTAGGTTTATCTATAATTGAAGATGTTGTGTCACATACAGCATTTAGGTTTATCTATAATTGAAGATGTTGTGTCACATACAGCATTTAGGTTTATCTATAATTGAAGATGATGTGTCACATACAGCATTTAGGTTTATCTATAATTGAAGATGTTGTGTCACATACAGCATTTAGGTTTATATAACTAATTGCTGAACTGGCTTTAATTTACCAGTCCTTTTATACAATTTTCTCTTGTTAACCCTTTACCCAACGAATCGCCCGAATCCGCCCGCGTAATATGCAAATTCAGCAGTTGAAAAAATATTAATTTTCAACAAATTTCAACAAAACCATATCATGTGACCCCTCGTTGGAACGGCTCGACGAGCTCGTTCCAACGAGGGGTCACATGATATGGTTTTGTTGAAATTTTTTGAAAAATTTTAAAAAATTATATTTAAAATAATAAATTTTGATATCGTCTGCGTTGGGTAAAGGGTTAATTAAGAACTATTGGGATTTTTTTAAAACATTGAATCTTCCAATCTCCAATTCCCAAGCATAATACAGATAATCTTTTTTGACAAAGCTCAGAGAAATCTGTCAAAGAAGATAGAATAAATATTTGATTTGTGATCAGTATAATGAAACAGACTTTCCTATTTCTGGTTAATAGAGTATTCCTGTTATTTAAATATTTTTCCTTTGCAAGATAGCTAAAACGTGTTCCACTGAATGGAACTGATCATCTGACATCCAACCACCATCTTTGTTCCGATCATCAACATATTGTTTGCCTGAGGTGATGAGACTGTTCATAGCACTATAAAACGACTACCTGTTACAGCTGACCTTGGTTGTTGAAAGTGTCATTAAAATCCCAGTGAACAAACATACCTGTAACAGTACTGTGAAGGGGAGCGGTGGCTCAGTAGGTAGAGGTGCAGGCTGCAAGCCGAGAGGTCCTCGGTTCGAAACCCACCTACGGCAAACACGTTGTGTTCTTGGGCAAGACACTTCACCCCCATTGCCCACGTGGGGGCACGGTGACGCTGTGCACTAAGGCGTACTGCATGTCGATGGTGCCCCTGTCTTCAACCAATGCTAACCCTGCTTGTGTGGAGTTAGTATGTTGGGGAGCTGACAGTTGCTCACCATTGCCTGGTGGTTCTCTCAGGGTACTCCAGCTTCCTCCACCCGTAAAACTGTCGTGGCCATGATTAGCAAATAAATAAATAAATAAATAAATAAATAAATAAACAGTACTGTGATAAAAAAAGTGTCCACTTTTACAATCAGATCACACCCAAATCAGATCATAAGACACTTATAACAGCAGGCACATTGCCAGAGGAGGTGCAAACACTCCTCCCCACAAAATTGGAGTTCCACTTGAGGGACTATCTCCCATATCTCCCATTTCTGATTTGAAAATTTTGATAAAATGGGGTGACCTCACTTACCCTGATACATCATACTCTCTGTGGTATAACCCTTTACCCAATGCAGACGATATCAAAATTTATTATTTTAAATATAATTTTTTGAAATTTTTCTAAAAATTTCAACAAAACCATATCATGTGACCCCTCACATGATATGGTCACATGATATGGTATTGTTGAAATATTTTGAAAATTTTTTTTTTTCAACCGCTCAGTTTGCACATAATGTGGGCGGATGCAGGCAATTCGTTAGGTAAAGGGTTAATTAGCCACAGAGAGTATGATGTATCAGGGTAAGTTATTTTAATACATTGTTTTAAAATAATGTTCCCTTTTTAACTCAACTTTGGCGAAGCCAAATTTGAGGTATTGTCATGGCCCGTCGTCCGTCTGTCTGTCCGTCTGTCCGTCCCGCCGTCGTCAACACGGCTCGGGCTAGAGGCCGTATTTATGAACCAATCTTTATGAAACTTCTTGGGTACCTTTGTTATCACCGTGGGACAAGAACAAGTGTTTTGGGGTCCGGTGTGAAATTCAAGATGGCCGCTGACTGCCATTTTGTACAAAATTATGTGCAATCAGATTTTTGCGCAGAACTTCCATATAAAAGCGCTGATTTGAATAATTTTGTGTGTGAATGTTTAGTACCATGGGATACATCACATATAGTACGGGTTTTTTTCTCGTGCATAAATTAGGCCAATTAGACTAACTTTGATCTATTTAGTGTTACTTTCAGCACTGTAACTGCAAATGCCAATACGGCTCGGGCTAGAGGCCATATTTATGAACCGATCTTCACGAAAATTTCTTGGGTACCTTTGTTATCACCTTGGGATGAGAACGAGTGTTTCTGGGTGTGGCCCAAAAGTCAAGATGGCTGCCAGTGACCATTTTGTATCGAAATTAGGCCCAATCAGTTTTTTGTACACAACTTCTGTACAGCTCAGGCTAGAGGCTGTATTTATGAACTGATCTTTTCGAAACTTCTTGAGTACCTTTGTTATCACCGTGGGATGAGAATGAGTGTTTTTGGGTGCGGTCCAAAATTCAAGATGGCCACCAGCAGCCATTTTGTACCCAAATTAGTGCAATGAGTTTTTTGTACAGAACTTCTGTATGAAAGTTCTGATTTGAATAAATTTTTGTATGAATGTTCAGTAACATGGAATACATCACGTATAATATAGGTTTTGTTCTCGTGCAGAAATTATGCAAATTAGATGAACTTTGATTTATTCAGTGATACTTATACACAGTAAATACACATGTCAATACGACTTGGGCTAGAGTCTGTATTTATGAACCAAATTTCACGAAACTTCTTGGGTACCTTTGTTATCACCTTGGGACAGGAACGAGTGTTTTGGGGTGCCTTTGTTATCACTGTACTCTGAGAACAAATATTTTGGGGTTCAGTCAGACCCACTCTGGGACTCAAAGATTTCTTTTCTAGTTTAGCATCTAACTGTCGCCCACCTTTACAATACTTTACCTATACATTTGTTTCAGGCTACGGTCAGCATTTATGTACAGACTGTTACAATACTTTATATGTACCTTAGTTATCAGGTCATTACCTAGATGTTTGTCATTGCTGTGTCACATACTATAAATGTACATGTCTTAAACAAGTTGAGCTACAGTGTCATTGACACTTTCATTTTCATGTAGTTTCAGCGAATTGCTTAGGAACTACTTTTGTACTTTTTTTAGCTCAACTTGACAAAGTCAAGCTGAGCTATTGCCATCACTTCTCGTCCGTCGGCGTACGTACTTACGTACGTACGTACGTACGTACGTTAGTATGTTAGTACGTACGTCCACAATTTCCTTTGGCACACCTCACAGGTCGCATTTATGATCAGATTACTTTGAAACTTGGTATGCTTGTTTGGGGTGACCGCTAGATGGAAGCTATCGATTTTCTTCAATTTCCGTCAAAAAATGTTGCCGCGGCCAACGTTCTTAGAACTTAGTTTAGTCAAACCACAATATTTCCCTTTGGCACACCCTACAGGGCACATTTATGATTTGATTGCTTTGAAACATGGTATGCTTATTTAGGGTGACCTCTAGATGGGAGCTATCGATTTTCTTCAATTTCCGGCAAAAAATGTTGCCACGGCCAACGTTCGTAGAACTTAGTTTAGTCAGACCTCAATATTTCCCTTTGGCACACCCTACAGGGCACATTTATGATCAGATTGCTGTGAAACCTGGTATGTTTGTTTGGGGAGACCTCTAGATGGGAGCTATCGATTTTCTTCAATTTCTGTGAAAAAATGTTGCCGCGGCCAATGTTCTTAGAACTTAGTTTAGTCAGAAGACTCAATATTTCCCTTTGGCACACCCTACAGGGTACATTTATGATTGGATTGCTTTGAAACCTGGCATGCTTGTTTGGGGTGACCTCTAGATGGGAGCTATCGATTTTCTTCAAATTCCGTCAAAAAATGTTGCCGCGGCCAACGTTCTTAGAACTTAGTTTAGTCAAACCACAATATTTCCCTTTGGCACACCCTACAGGGCACATTTATGATTTGATTGCTTTGAAACGTGGTATGCTTATTTAGGGTGACCTCTAGATGGGAGCTATCGATTTTCTTCAATTTCCGGCAAAAAATGTTGCCACGGCCAACGTTCGTAGAACTTAGTTTAGTCAGACCTCAATATTTCCCTTTGGCACACCCTACAGGGTACATTTATGATCAGATTGCTTTGAAACCTGGTATGCTTGTTTGGGGAGACCTCTAGATGGGAGCTATCGATTTTCTTCAATTTCTGGCAAAAAATGTTGCCACGGCCAACGTTCTTAGAACTTAGTTTAGTCAGAAGACTCAATATTTCCCTTTGGCTCACCCTACAGGGCTTTGAAACCTGGCATGCTTGTTTGGGGAGGCCTCTAGATGGGAGCTATCGATTTTCTTCGGTTTCTGTCAAAAAATGTTGCCACTGGCAAAAAAAATGACATTGGTACCAATGATCTTCAATTTTGCCATTTCATTTATAACTTACCAAGTTCAAGTTTGTCAAGTTGAGCTACAGTTTCATTGACACTTTCATTTATAGTGTCCACTGTAACAGAGTATCAAAGTGCCTAGGTATTTCACAGAAATTAGTTGCATGGTCTTGCTGTTAGAGGCCCTACATGTTACATCGATCTTATCACTGTTTAATTTCTGCCAGTCAGAATAGCATATTAACAGAATTACATAGATAGGTGTTGCCCAGTTTCTTAATTGTGACGTCCAAGAAGTCAACAGATGTGGTTGAATAGTTTTGCCATAGATTTAGTTATGGCTTTGTATTCATTATTACACATCCATTAAACTTTAAACTTGTGTATTTAACGGAATTGCTGTTATGACATAAATGTTTCTGTATTCAGCTGGTGATGTACAAGCCCAGCACCATTTATACTTGCTCCTTTCCCGTCGAGTCATTAGTTACACTTCAAAAAGTTTCCAAATTTTGTTTTGCAATTATCGATCGTCTGTCGCGTAGTATGATAATGAAAACGTCCAAAGCAAAATAAAGTCGGTTCACAAAAAAATAAGCTAACCCACAAATGAGATAATATTAAATAAACAATCATCTCCAACCACAACATTAACCCAGTCCCGCAGCCATCTCATCTGCACATCTCATTTTAGCTAAATTGGTCAACTTTATTTTGATAAATCTTCGGATAACCTGACATTTGCTTCAAACGTCTTTTAAAAAAATTTCTCTCAGCAGTTTTGCAAATCCGCCCAAATTTGTACTTATATTTTTGCTGTCCGTAATAGCCATCAAATAGTTAGACGTGAATGAACACCAATCAAAGAGAAACAGTGATACAAATTTCAACAAATGTGCCCTTGTTAGCAAAGGGTTGTTTTGATTTTTAGCTCAACTTGACAAAGTCAAGCTGAGCTATTGCCATCACTTCTCGTCCGTCGGTGTACGTTAGTACGTACGTCCACAATTTCCTTTGGCACACCTCACAGGTCGCATTTATGATCAGATTACTCTGAAACTTCTTATGCTTGTTTGGGGTGACCTCTAGATGGGAGCTATCGATTTTCTTCAATTTCCGTCAAAAAATGTTGCTGTGGCCAACGTTCTTAGAACTTAGTTTAGTCAAACCACAATATTTCCCTTTGGCACACCCTGCAGGGCACATTTATGGTTTGATTGCTTTGAAACCTGATACGCTTATTTAGGGTGACCTCTAGATGGGAGCTATCGATTTTCTTCAATTTCCGGCAAAAAATGTTGCCACGGCCAACGTTCGTAGAACTTAGTTTAGTCAGACCTCAATATTTCCCTTTGGCACACCCTACAGGGTACATTTACGATCAGATTGCTTTGAAACCTAGTATGCTTGTTTGGGGAGACCTCTAGATGGGAGCTATCAATTTTCTTCAATTTCTGTCAAAAAATGTTGCCGCGGCCAATGTTCTTAGAACTTAGTTTAGTCAGAAGACTCAATATTTCCCTTTGGCACACCCTACAGGGTACATTTATGATCGGATTGCTTTGAAACCTGGCATGCTTGTTTGGGGTGACCTCTAGATGGGAGCTATCGATTTTCTTCAATTTCTGTCAAAAAAATGTTGCCGTGGCCAACGTTCTTGGAACTTAGTTTAGTCAAACCACAATATTTCTCTTTGGCACACGCTACAGGGCACATTTATGATTTGATTGCTTTGAAACCTGGTATGCTTATTTAGGGTGACTTCTAGATGGGAGCTATCGATTTTCTTCAATTTCCGGCAAAAAAATGTTGCCACGACCAACGTTCGTAGAACTTAGTTCAGTCAGACCTCAATATTTCCCTTCGGCACACCCTACAGGGCCCATTTATGATCAGATTGCTTTGAAACCTGGTATGCTTGTTTGGGGAGACCTCTAGATGGGAGCTATCGATTTTCTTCAATTTCTGTCAAAAAATGTTGCCGCGGCCAACGATCTTAGAACTTAGTTTAGTCAGAAGACTCAATATTTCCCTTTGGCACACCCTACAGGGTACATTTATGATCGGATTGCTTTGAAACCTGCTTGTTTGGGGTGACATCTAGATGGGAGCTATCGATTTTCTTCAATTTCCATCAAAAAATGTTTCTGCGGCCAACGTTCTTAGAACTCGGTTTAGTCAGAAAACTCGATATTTCCCTTTGGCACACCATACAGGGCACATTTATGATCGGATTGCTTTGAAACCTTTCATGCTTGTTTGGGGTGACCTCTAGATGGGAGCTCTCGATTTTCTTCAATTTCTATCAAAAAATGTTGCCGCAGCCAACATTCTTAGAACTTAGTTCAGTCAGACCACAATATTTCCCTTTGGCTCACCCTACAGGGCTCATTTATGATTAGATTGCTTTGAAACCTGGTATGCTTATTTACGGTGACCTCTAGATGGGAGCTATCGATTTTCTTCCATTTCCGTCAAAAAATGTTGCCACGGCCAACGTTCTTAGAATTTAGTCTAGTCTGACCACCCCTTTTGTACACCCTACTGGGCACATTTATGATCGGATTGCTTTGAAACCTGGCATGCTTGTTTGGGGAGGCCTCTAGATGGGAGCTATCGATTTTCTTCGGTTTCTGTCAAAAAATGTTGCCACTGGCAAAAAAACTGACATTGGTCCCAGTGATCTTCAATTTTGCCATTTCATTTATAACTTACCAAGTTCAAGTTTGTCAAGTTGAACTACAGTGTCATTGACACTTTCATTTAACAGTCCATTTGATCAGTACCACTTCAAACAAAAAAGCAGACTCTTCACCTTTGGGTTTGAACATCGGAATTAAAATTTGTTTATTTAAATGAATTTTAATGCATGGGGATGTGTAATAAACACAGAACACAATGTGTGTTTGAATTGGTGGGTGTTTTACTTAACTCGTTGGAATGGCGTAGTCATATTTCTACACCATTCCAACTCGTTATGTAAAACACCCACCGATTCAAACAAACATCACGTTCTGTCTGTATAGGTATAATATATATCTGGAAAATTAAATCTGCCTATGAACTTATCGATCTATTTTGTATGTAATTTTTTATATTGTGTGAAATTGTTTTTATGGTAGAACACCCAATTGATGAAATAACTCTTACCCTGCATACCTAGGGAGAAGCTTTGTTTAGGAAAAAACAGCAGTAAATTATTATACCCCACGCAACGAAGTTGCAGGGGTATAATGTTTTTGACTGGTCCGTCCGTCCGTCAGTCCGTCAGTCAGTCCTACTTGTTTTCCAGACTTTTTTTCTACACGCTTCCAGATATTGAGCTGATTTTTGGAATGTGAGTCTAACATGGTGGCCTACAGATCAAGTTTGCATTTTTTTCCGCTCCACTGATTTTTACCGAAATTACGGCCCTTGGACTCTGAAAAATTCATCAAAATTACAGTTTTCCAGAGTTTTTTTCTACACGCTTCCAGATATTGCACTGTTTTTGGGTATGTTAGTCTAACATGGTGGCCTACAGATCAAATTTGCATTTTGTTCTGCTCCACTGATTTTTATCGAAATTACGGCCCTTGAACTTTGAAAAGTTCATCAAAATTACAGTTTTGTTTTTTCCTACACGCTTCCAGAAATTGAGCTGATTTTTGGTATGTTAGTCTAACATGGTGGCCTACAGAACAAGTTTGCGTTTTGTTCCACTCCACTGATTTTTACCGAAATTACGACCCTTGGTCTCTGAAAAATGCATTAAAATTACAGTTTTCCGGACTTTTTTTCCACATGCTTCCAGATATTGAGCTGATGTTTGGTATGTTAGTCTGACATGGTGGCCTACAGATCATGTTTGAATTTTGTTCCGCTCCACTGATTTTTACCAAAATTACGGCCCTTGAACTTTGAAAAGTTCATCAAAATTACAGTTTTCCAGACTTTTTTCCTACACGCTTCCAAATATTGAGCTGATTTTTGATATGTTAGTCTAACATGATGGCCTACAGAACAAGTTTGGGTTTTGTTCCGCTCCACTGATTTTTACCAAAATTACGGCCACATAGACTTTGAAAAGTTCATCAGAATTACAGTTTTCTGGGCTTTTTCTCTGCTTGAATTCTTTCAGTATCTTTGAAACTACAGAACACTGTTTTCTGCAGTATTCCTAGAATCTATGTTTATTTTTAAAAAAATGATTAGAGCTTGAAATATCTTGGCGCGTGGGCTATGTGAGTGTGCTCACTAAGGTTCTATACTTTGATGATGATAATGGGACACTCTCAAGGTGGCCGGTTTATTGAATGAAATATCAGATGATTTCTGCAGCCATGTGATACCACAGAACTCAACAAATAGAAATGAAACGAAGTTTGGATAAATTTTGCCAAAAGGGGTGCAGATAATCTGGTCACCGATAAAGCCCTGCTAGCAAATTAATTAAAAACCCTACCCAGAAACTGGGCTTACAGTACTAATGAAAACAGTTGAAAGAAGCTGCATGTCCTTGACAAAGGGAACCCTGCCTGTAAAGCAGAATCCAGTCCGAATCAGAGCCAATGAATGATGACTATCGTTCAGGAAAATTGCCAAAGAGAATAAAGTCTGTTCTTGGAAAGTGCCAGATTATGTAAGGCTGATGAAAGTTCCAAAGAAAGAGTTGAAATGTTCTGAAGTGACACTAACCTGTTGCACTGGAAGTTGGTTCACCAGTGGAATGTTCTGCAGGTATTCTGGCATTGCATGTTTTGAGTCAAAGAGATATATTGTCTGTTCTTAAGAAGTGCCAGATTATATAAGGCTGATGAAAGTCACTAAGAAAATATCAGGAATTTGGTTTCAGAAATAGAGCATGTGAATGATATTGCAACAGCTCAGCTTGGGGTCAGTGGCATGAAAGTAGCTGCCAGAAATGAGCTGATATTACAGGTGTGCTCTAAACAAAATGACGGGAGTATCCCCCATAAAACAATTTATGCTAGGGCTTAAATTTCCTTTATGGTAGACCACCCCCACCTGATGAAATAACTCTTACCCTGCCTACCTGGGGAGAAACTTTGTTCGGCTAAAACACAACAGTAAATTATTTGATGATGATAATGCGCCCCCCTCAAGGTAGCTGGATTATTGAATGAAATACCATATGATTTAATAATGGGTTCTGCAGCCATGCGATGCCTGACAGAACTCAAGAAACATTTAGAAATGAAACAAAGTTTGGATGAATTTTGCCGAAAGGGGTGCAGATAATGCCATTGGCTGCCAGGGAGAAACCTGGCTGCCTGTGTCACTCAAATCCCTAGGAAAAAGACCCTTCACCCTTTACATGCTAGGAACATGCGTAAATATAACCGAAAAGCATCCAATGGCCAGCACCCAATTTGCATAATCTGTGCATCTGAGAAACCATTTTGGGCTAAATAGGATGCCTCCCCCCCCCCCCCCCTCCCCGGATCCTGAAACTGTGAGTTTTGTAGATGGAAGTATTCAGACCACAACATGCAAGACACCTACAAAGCACAGAAGAAAACTGTGAGTCAGTGATGAAGGTGTTGCCTGGAGTGCTGTTTTTGTAACTGTTTGAGAGTTACCCCCAAGTTGTCTGAGATGGAGCAAGACACAGTGAGAGGGGAAGGAAGATAATGTGAATGGGAGGTGAATTCACTTACTTGTAACAAGGCAAAAAATGAAATCAAGAACATGGCTTTAAACAACCGTATATCGTACCAAGACAGTCCTACATGATGGACATCAAGAGTTTTTGTAGAATCGGTAGAGTAATGGGAAGGAAAATATCTGGGGACTGGCGGAGATGTTTCACACCTTGAAGAAGTTTGTGGATGAAAAAGGACTATGAGGTGTCCTGAAAGCCATGTAGTTTATGAGCATGGTTCAAAGTTGACATGTAGGTCAATATTGAGCTATACTTGAGACCTTGTTGATAAAGCTAGATGAATAGCCCCATCCCGTAAGGTGCTACCAGCAGAGTGGGCGTGTAAAATAACGTGGCTTGGTAAAAGGACAGAAATCGATCAAGTGCTCTGGTATATGTGTGGTGGGTAAATGGGGCCAAGGGAGCATGTAAAAGAGAATATATTATGTGAGGAAGCTTTCTGGTTGCAGATGAAGAGGGATTGGTGTTGGCCATGGGATAGATGCATGGCTTGAAAATCTTGGACCTGTAAATGAGACAAAGCATCGGCATAAGCGTTAGGTGTACCTGGAATATGACAGGCCCTAAACAAGATATTGTATTTGATCGACAAGTTCACTAGGTGATGAACTAGCCTCATCAATTCCGGGTCTTTCCAAGTTTGTTGATGACTGGTATGAGAGCCTCATTATCTGTTTGAAACAGGTTGTTGCAGTGATTTGTCAACAGAGGGCCCAAAGGCCGATGGTCAGGACAATAGGTTATGACGCCAGGAGAGAAAAGTGACATTGTTAGACCTCAGTGGGCCAGGCATCATAAGTCCCGCGGGAACCAAAGCCCAACATTGAAGTGGCATCTGTGTACAAGGAAATAGCCTGATTGTTGCACCACCGATCTTGTAAAAACATGGAAGTCCCGTTGAAGTGGTCCAGAAGAAGTAGCCAAGGTTGTAAGCCTTGATGTTCTGTCATGGTGAGTTTAATTTAGTGGTTGGGCCAGGACACCCCTTTAGTCAAATCACTCAGTCGACGTCAAGAGGGGCTGCCTGGAAAGATGACAGAACAGGCAAAATTGAGGACACCAATGAGACTTTGCAACTCATTCAGTGTGATCTTTTTCCTAACTTTGTATGTGCGAAACACTTCATGAGCATGCTCGAATTTGCAGGGTGGGAGCCGTGCTTCCATCATTGTTGAGTCCAAGGTAATGCCCAAAAAGAACAAGCACTGAGTAGGCAGCAAAGTTTTGTTCATGGCTGAGGATGCCCAAGATCGTGACTGAGGGCTTGAAAAACCTTCAAGGCACTGTCACAATCACTCTTTGAGTGATGTACTGATGCAGGAACCAAGGATTTCAATGTGGCCTGAAGAACAGAACTAAACCTCTCAAAAAGCTGGCAGGAAGACGAACTACCCATGGGTAAACACTGATCACAGTAGAATTTATTCTCCCATGTGAAACCTAGTAAGTGACAATCTCTGGGATGGATAAGATGCAGCCGAAACACATCTTTGATATCAACCTTCGCCATGAAACTGGGATGCCCCCAATGTTTAAGTTGATTGATGGCATCTCCGAATTGGGCAGATTCCACTTGGGAGTGCTTGCCTGGAATCCCATTAGGAAAAGATAGATGTTGGATGATCCAAAAAGAGTCTGGGGTCCTTTTGGCATCAAGCCCAATGGAGAGATGTGTTATTTAATTATTGTTATTTATTTATTTATTGGTGTTTAAGGTCATATATTTATGCACAATGGCTAATCATGACCGTGACAGTTTTACGGGTGGAGGAAGCCAGAGTACCTGGAGAGAACCACCGACAGACGACGAGCAGCTGTCAGCTCTCCAATATCGTAACTCTGAACTCTGCGCCACGACACAGGCAGGGTTAGATTGGTTAAAGACATGCACACCATCAACGTGCAGTACGCCTTAGTACACAGCGTCATCGTGCCCCCATGTAGGCAATCAGGGTTAAGTGCCTTGCCCAAGGACACAATGTGGGAGTGTGAATCAGTCGCTGAAATGGTCACCCATCCAACTACTAACCACGCTCGACGTTGCTTAACTTCGGTGATCTGACGAGAACCGGTTACCGCAACGCCACCACCCCACCCTGGAGAGATGTGTAAACTCTGCAACGGTTTGGAAGAGAATGGCCCTGCGGTTCGACCGAGTTCAAGTACTGTTTGTAATTTCACAATCAATCGAAGGGTGGTCTCATGCAGATTTCAAGTTCCGTGGTGGTCACTGGGTGCTGAGGAAAACGGAAAGGCCAAGACGAAAACCCTCCCAAAAACCTTTGAGAAGGAATGCACTGTCAGAATAAAAATATCTATGTGGGTACTTTTCCAGCCAATCCAGCCATACAGATGTTAGAATGGGGAGATTTCCTGAGTGTTTGGATGCTGGAGACTGAAGGCATTCTGTCCCCTGGTTGCTACTTTGTTGGCACTGGAAAGTCGTGACCAGCAAAAAGATACTGGATGAGGGCATTGCAAATGTTGCATCTGTGGAGGAATTGACAGCTGCTGTGACAGGTGAGGCCTTTGTGGAATTGAAAACACTCCCCGACTGGTGCAGGAAAATTGTGGTTTCGTGCATTTCCTTGTACTGTTCGAAACTGGTTGTTCCGAAAGGAAGACTGAAAGTTTGAAGTGCGTGGGGCAACCTGATCAATAAGTTCCCAATGAATCATCTTACAAGGGAGCTGACATGTTTCCCTGAGGGCCCAAAATTGTTCATCGTACCGAAACCAATCAGAGTCCTTCTGTGCATGGTTCCTAATATTTGCAATGTATCGCATGAGTTGAGGAGCTTCAGAGGGCTGTTACTGAGTATAGATGGCAACAAAAATATGAAAAGCAGTAAGCCAAGGTTCAAGGTGGTACGCTGTGGAGGCAGACTTACACAAAGCAAGTTTGTTCAAATCGAGAGCCTGGGTTATTATTTGGGTTCCCTATTGGAACTTGCAGCTGAAGAATTACAATTTTTTTTTATTAAGTACCCTCCAGAGGTGTGTAACTAAGATTAATCCACATAGGTTGTATCAAGGGGCTCCATAGGAGAGCTCCACTTTTTACATTATGATTAACTGAAGAAAAGGCATGATGCTTGGACTATTTTAGTCACTCCTGAGGGGCTCAAGGATTGGCAATTGATCCTATGGAGATTGATTGTTTAATGTTGATTCATTCTTAGACTCTTGTTTATATCGGGTTCTGTTCAAGATGAGCACTTCAGGCACCATGGGGCCTCTTGTTAGCTCACCTGACTGAGAGTCAGGATGAGCAAAACTGATCACTCACCATCCGTCGTCCATGAACATGGTGTTTGTACCTGCCCCTCCTAAACCACTGAACCAATTTCAGTTAAATTTGAGGTAATGGCTTGTTCTGACATCACATTTTGTCATTTTTTCCAATCAACTTGC
The DNA here is from genome assembly GCA_031216915.1 of Pictodentalium vernedei. Lineage (NCBI taxonomy): Eukaryota > Metazoa > Mollusca > Scaphopoda > Dentaliida > Dentaliidae > Pictodentalium > Pictodentalium vernedei. The sequence goes on along the minus strand of CM062295.1, from coordinate 602,958,821 downwards.
TCAGCCCCATAGGGAGGGGGACTGGGGAAAATCCCCCAAATGTTTTTAAAATCCTCTTCTCATGAACCAGTGGGTACAATGACTTGATATTTGGTATAGTGCTTCCTTTTGAGGTGTAGAATCAAGTTGTTCAAACAAAGTTTGTGGACCAATATTTGCCTTTGTAATGGGAGGGGCAAGATGTTTGGCTCTGCTCAAAATTTCTATTTTCTGAACCGATGGTCCCATTTGAACCAGTGTGCAAAATTTCAAAAATAACTCTAACCAACTGACCATTCACATGGTTTGGAGATGGCTAACCGAATGCTCGGCAATGTAAAAATTCTTGGAAAACTGCTTTTATGCTACCCATGCAAAACAAAATAACTCCAAAGGCACTGTTGATGATTGAGAGCTATACTTTATTAATTTACTTTGCATTTTCTGAATTGTTTTGGATAAAGTATACCTAATAACACAAATATTTACAAATACACCTAGTACTACAAAAAGCATCTACCAAATAGATCATGTCCTTTATGGACTGATCCCAATACCATTCTTCACCAGCCTAAACTGCTGGGCAGCCAAAAATATGCCCCTAAAGGTAAGCCTGGAGGATGATGGGGCAGTGGTGGGTTGAAAATACTCCTTAAAAATAAACTTTTTTAATTAAACTTGCGCTATGAGAAATGAAATACTGGTACTGAAAATGAGAAAACGAACTACTTTGCCAAATTACTTTCTTGTTTCACAAGTAACCCTCTCCACTTTTGAGGAATACCGCTGAAGCAAAGGAGCCGCGCCACGTAACAAATTAGTCTGACTTCTCACATTGTATTCTTGTGCAGTCAGTTGAAACTGATTGATAATAATCTCTGAAGACTTATGTACAGTAACTGCCAAAATTACTGTATGACATTACCTTGCACTGTAGCATAAATCTGGCTGATGTTATCATCAACCTGACATTTTTATCATTAACAAGTATTCATATATTGTGTGGAATTGAAATATATATAACCTGTCAAGGCAAAAGTCTAAAAATCTAATATATTAGACACAAGAAAGGCTGGTTAACCATTTACCTAACGAATCGCCCATATCCGCCCGCGTAATATGCAAATTCAGCAGTTGAAAAAATAGTATTTTTCCTAAAATTTCAACAAAACCATATCATGTGACCCCTCGTTTGAACGAGCTCGTCGAGCTCGTTCCAACAAGGGGTCACTTGATATGGTTTTGTTGAAATTTTTTGAAAAAAATTATAAAATGATATTCAAAATAATAAATTTTGATATCGTCTGTGTTGGGTAAAGGGTTAACTGATAGAGTGCTGGAAGCCCATATTTGAGCTTTATTCTGAACTGCAGGTACCTAAAGTTGAATACTTCATATTTTGTGGATATCCTTCTTATTTTCTTTGAAGTAAAATTACTTCATTTCTATCGAATTCCATTGTTACAATTTATGGGAGAATGCACTCTCCCATAAATTGGAACAAGACAAAACTGTCACTGTATGAACAAATGTTGAGGCAGAGAAAAAAATTAGCACTATATCAGTTAGGTGAGTCAGACATTACCATTCAAAATATCAGAGATCCCAGGAGAGCATATCTGGCATCAATTGAAAGTTCGCCTGTTGGTTATATACTTCCGCAGTTTATGAGTTTTTATATAAATTAGTTTTGAAATGTATATAATGCATGGTATAGATTACTGAAATTTATCAGCATTTTCATGAAATTTTTAGTCGAAATTATAGTGAAATTTCACCAAGTTTCAGTTAAATTTCATTAAAAATTTTAGTCAAAAATAGTGAAATTTCACAGCAGAACTTCAAAATTTTACTGAAAATTTGAGTCAAAATTACAGTGACATTACACTGATATTTAAGTATAACTTCACATAAAATCTCAGTGAAATTTAACAAAATTTCATTGAAAATTTTAATCAAAACTATAGTGAAATTTTGGAGATGTTTTGACAAAAATTTTCACAGAGATTTTGGTGAAATGTCATTGAAATTGCAGTGAGCATTTTCTCTTGGGAATAACAATGTCATAATGTCATGTTTTTTGGCTAAAAGGTTAAAACAAATTTTTTTGATTGTGGTTTAACGGCCAAAACTGGCCAGCACTGTTCTCAAAAATCGCGAATTAATTTTCATTATTTTTTCATTTTTTGTCTCAAAACATAGATTATGACCCCTCATTGGAACGTGCTCGTTGAGCTCGTTCCAATGAGGGGTTATAACCTATGTTTTTGAGACAAAAAATGAAAATAATTGTTATTCAAGAATTTTTTTTTGCAAGTGTCATCTGCTTTTCTTGTTAGGTAAATGCTTAATGACACTTTTGACAGCCAGGGTCACATTGTGTCAGACAGTTTTATGAGTGGAGGAAGCTAGAGTACCTCACCAAAGTTAAGCAACGTCGAGCCCGGTTAGTCCTCGGATGTGTGACCGTCTGAGTGATCGATTTGGACACCCACATTTTGTCCTTGGGCAAGACGCTCAACCCCGATTGTCCACACGGGGACACGATGACGCCGTGTACTAAGGCATACTTCACGTTGATGGTACGCATGTCTTCAACCAATCTAACCCTGCCTGTGCTGCAGTGTGGAGTTACGATGTTGGGGAGCTGACAGCTGCTCGTCGTTGCTCGGTGGTTCTCTCCGGGTACTCCGGCTTCCTCCACTCATAAAACTGTCATGGTCATGATTAGCCATTGTGCATAAGTATGTGACCTTAAACACCAATAAATAAATAGCTAGCATACCCAGAGAGAACCGGTGGTGAACAGCTGTCATACTCCCCAACATTCTAACTTTCAAGAGTTTGCAGCAGTTGAATGCAAATTCACCATTGATATGCAGTACGCCTTAGTACACAGAGGCATGTTGCCTCCACTTGTGCAAATGGGATAAAGTATCTTATTTCCAAATGAAACAAAATACTGCATTTTGATTGGCTGAGAGGTACGGTGTAACTTGCAATCCACAGTGGCTTTTTTTTTTACACTGTGTTTAGCAAGAGCTAGCTATATGGCTAAAAAAGTACCCTTTTTTAATTATTAATTCATACCTTCTGCTTGGTTATGTTAGAATAAAATAACAATACAGGAAATTTCATATTTATGTGCAATAAAATATTACAGACATGGATGCCATTGGAACTGGCTCATTGACATCCATATTTGTCTGGTTTTATTTCAGAAACTTGCAAAGTACAAATTTTCTGTCAGTTTTTGCCCACAATGTGGGTTAAAGTATTAAGTACACCAAAACTTGGAAATAAATCCGTTATCCTTGTGTTTTCCAGGGTGTATGGGAATTTACACCGGTTTGGGAACCCATACACCCTTCGGCTTTGCCTCATGGTGTATGAGTTCCCAAACCGGTGTAATTTCCCATACACCCTGGAAAACACAAGGATAACTGATATTGCCCTGGGACTTAATGCAGTTTCTGCTGGTCAAGATTGAACCATTAACCTCTCAGTTTAAAGTGGATTAAATAAATAATCCTTCTAAATAAATAATCCATTTACCCTGATAAGTCTTTAACTCTTTTAGCATAACATAATGGTGATGTAAAATAGCATACAAGATTTTGCATTGAAAATTTTACGTGCAATTGCACGCCCAAGCAATCTGAGGAAGGCAATTGTTTTGCACTCCTTGATTTTCTAGATTGCCAGGCCTGATAAGCTATGTTATCGAGGTAAAAATTGAAAAAATAATGAAATAAGAATGAGGATTTTTTGCTTTTTGCAAAGAGTGCTGGCAAAAAGCAAAAAATCCTCATTCTTATTTCATTATTTTTTCAATTTTTACCTCGATAACATAGCTTATCAGGCCTGGCAATCTAGAAAATCAAGGAGTGCAAAACAATTGCCTTCCTCAGATTGCTTGGGCGTGCAATTGCATGTAAAATTTTCAATGCAAAATCTTGTATGCTATTTTGGTTATTTTCTCTTCAAGGTATTTTAAATATTGTGACTGAAAAATTGTACTGTATTCAGCTACATGGTGGAAAAATTGGCACACACATCTTCTCCTTATTAAAAATGTTGCATTCAATTCTTATGTGTCTTTTACACTCAAAATGTATCGAAATGCGACACAGAATGGGTCATGAATTATTGCGAAACAATACAACATTGACAAATTGTCCCCTGAGTTCCAATGTGTTCTCTGTGCCATTAGGCACAGAGAACACATTGGAACTCAGGATACGAAATGATAATAGATTTTAAAGGCAGTCCCAAACATGTCTGGCATTCCATAAAATCAAGGGGTGCAAAAAATTGCCCTCTTCAATATTTTCTAGGCATGCAGTAGGCGTGCAGCACTCCTAAACAATGCCAGGCCTGGCTTATCACTCTTCATTGGAGCAAGCTCGTTGACAGGTCATATGTATAAGCTATGTTTTGGAGGGCAAAAATGAAAGCTTTCAATCATTCAAGAAATTATCCATTTAGTGCAACAAGGCACCATCTGCATTTAGCATTGCAGATGGTACCTTGGTTTCACTCAAGGAACAAAATAGTTTTTGAGAGTTGTTTTCTTGTCATGTTCAGTAAAGAATTAAGACAAGTTCAGATTCTTGATCTGCTTCAGAATGTGCCAAACAACAGACCTCATGTTTAATCGCTGGTAAATTCAAATTCATGTACCAGATGGCAGCATATTGTAGTCAATTCTTGGTTGCCAACATGGGCAGCCAAAACTTTACTAGAAGTCACTGAAAAGCCTTATAAACCTAAATTTGTCTTGCACGGTAAAAAAATGAGGTTGTGGGAAATTAATTGTCTCATTTCAAGGGTTAAAGGTGTTTGCACAGTGTTTTGAGGATGGGAAATTTTATCAATTTCAAATAAATCTGAAACACAATAGCTGAGAAACAGTTCAGAAAACTATTGAAGCAAGACATTCTAGCTGTAGTGTCAGTTTTAAGGGAATAATTAAACAGTGTTGAGATGGCAGACCAGGAAGTGGAGTGATTTATTTCATGTGCTGTGGATAGCTTTCTGTCATTTTCTCAATGAAGAACATTGTCAGTTTTGACAGAAAATTCAGCAGGTAATTTTTGTTAATAGCTCACTTTTAGATATTTAACATGCTACATTAATTGAAAATAGAAAATGTTTTCATTTTTGGAATTCACTTTCAGCAAACTTCCACAATCCTGTATAAGTATTTCAGATTGGTTCTTTGTATCTTGCACCCTGTGTGACAGGTAACCAACTAACCCAGTGCATTTTTATAACCTAAGTCAGTGTATATTTCCATGTAGTGTAAATATGGCAGTCACCAATTTTTTTTTATAACCAGAGGGTGTGACTAGCCCTGTGCAATGCACACAGTTAGTCACACTTTCTGGTTATAAAAAAATTACATTATTCACCCTTTACCCAGAAATATGATTTACACCAGAATGACAACATCTTTGTTCATTTGAAAAATTTGACCACAGCAATCATCACTGATTGTAAATACCATAGCAAACGAGTGTTGCGTACAAAAAGCTAATATAAACAGTGTAAATCCACTGATATGGCTTTCTGCACTTCTCAATAGAGCCACGATACATGGAGGATCTCTAATGAGTCGCGATACCGAGTTCACTAAAATCGATTTGTGCCGAGATTTATTGATTTTAGTTAAGAAGGTTCATAAATTTCATGTCAAGTTGAGACGAATTTGAGATTTTTGTCTTTTTATCACATAAATGTAGGCTCCTGCAAAAATTTGAAATTCGATTCAAAATTCAATTTGAGAGTCAATATTCGATTCAATTTGATTCGAAATTGGAAATTCGAATATTTTTGAATATACTTCGGCCATAGCCGTGAATGTTTATAGATTGTAATTGATCACACTATTTTGTATTGAGTATTATTTATTTATTTATTTATTTATTAGGGTTTTAATGACACTTTAACAGCCAAGGTCATATTGTGTCGGTGACAGTTTTACGAGTGGAGGAAGCTGGAGTACCCAGAGAGAACCACCGAGCAGCTGTCAGCTCCCCAACATAGCAACTCGCACTTTGTATTGAGTATTGTTCTGAGTGAAAACGAAACTGACTTATATCGATAAGAGTGTTTGAAGCAATGCAACTCAGACATGTTAACTCTCCCGGAATGCCCGGGAAAATCCCGAAATTTCAGTGTAGTTCCCGGCCTCCCGGACGGGAATCAGTTTTGGACAAAAAATCCCGGAAAACAACAGTCGAATATTTCTTCCCATTGTGACTTATGTAAAATTTTACGTTTGGAGTCAAATCACATGCATTTCAACCTTTGGTAAAAACTCACAAAGCAATAAAATATGGATTTAAGTTAAATTTATTTAAGAAAAGGTTATTTTATGATATATATTTCAACTGTGTTCATGTTTATTTCTGTTTTTTTCTTCGTAATCAGAGATTTGTGATCAATGTGCGAGTGTCGAAGTGAAAATAGGTGACTTACTTTCAAAAAATTGAAAACTCTACCTTCATTTAAATGCAGTTTTTTGGTAAATAAAATATATGAAAAGGAATTAAATGATATATATTTATTTTTCCATAGAATAGCTTTAATTCTCATCCCTTAAAATTCCAAATCAAAACGTAAACTCCTTTGACCTCAACTTTTAAACACAGTTTAAAAATAGGTTAAAGCCACTTAGGATGCCGAAAAATCATGACTGCATATTTAAACACAATGGACTTATTTTCAAACACTACATTTTCTAACACCACATTTATTCTGTTGTGCAGACTATAGAACTGTTAACTGTTGGCCATCTGTACCCAGAAAATTTCGAATGGAATTAAAAAAAAAAATGCTTCATTGATGAAAAAAAACATTTTGTGCAGAACACAAGCGTACATACTTGCAAGAAGGATTTTGATAAAGATATTTTCCAAGTACCAATCTTCTTGCACTAACTGAACATTAGGACATCTTTTCCTGTTAACATTTCCAGACTTGGGAAATTATTAGCTTAGTTGACTTTGATAAAAAAGCAAACCACAGGTTGTGGTGATCTGTGGGTGCGTGTGTGTGTGTGTGGGGGGGGGGGGGGGGAGGGGTCATGAAGAAGAGGAAGGCGGGGGGGTCTGGGGGGGGGGTCAAATCAACAATTACTTTATGATTTTGTAACATACCATAAAAGCATGAGCATAATTGACAACTAGATCTGGATATAGCCTGTTGTTAACTCTTAGAAGTCGGGAGTCAAGTTTTCTTGCCTTTGACGTAATATGGCAGGTAATCTGGCTGTGACGGTTCGGCTATCTTTGGTCTGGGGGAGAATTAAACACTGGGCAGGTGCTTCTAGTCAAGTGTCGTCTGCCTGAATAGGCAGACAACACTTGACTGGAAGCACCTGCTTTACTGTAAGTGTTTCACAGAATGTCATGTTCAATAAATTCATTCTGATTCCCCGGCTTCTAAGAGTTAATGGTGGTCCATGAGCTGAAAACTCGCAAGTTTTTTCTTTTGTTTTGTCCCAGCGCAAACTTTTCCCTGAAATCCATCCCATTTCCCTGAAAATCACCCTCAGGTTCCCTGAAAAATTATTCTGGAGGTTAACATGTCTGATGCAACTACAACTGTACAACAGTTGTAGCTATATCGCTACAAACACTGTTACCGCTACAGCTGTTCGTTTCAACTTACTGTGCATTATGACCAGTGACCATTTATAAAAAGTTTTGAACTTTGAAAAGTTTTTCAGCTGTTCAACTTCAATAAATGATTTCTTCCACAACATAATCACATTATTTTATATTGAGTATTGTTCTGTTCGATCACAGTTAATGGATACATCATCAAAAGCAATGGTTTTCTAAAGAATACCCCTGATTGTTATTTTAACAGAAGTAGAGCAGGCTTTAATTTACAAGCGGATTGACTCCATTCAGCATTGAATTATGATTTTGTTGGAGTCATACCGCATTTTTATTCAAAACAAAGGGGGCTTCACGACCGAATGGATCAATCCGACTTGAAACAAAGGTTTTTTTAATACTAAACAGTTATGGCCCACAATTAGTTGATTTTTGTGTATTTTGCACATTTCGTGTATTTTCATCTTGTTAGCACGATAGCTTGAACAAATTTTAAGAGATTTGGTCGATATTTGGGATATGAGACTTTCTTAACAATGTCTTAAACGAGATTGAAAACCAGTGCAGATTAATCATACTGAGTTATGACCCTTAATTAGTTCATTTTTGAACATTTTCAGCTTGTTGGTGAGATAACTTCGACAAATATTAATGGATTCGGTCAATATTTGGTGCGTGAGACTCTCAACAATTTTTGGAACAAGTTCAATAACCGGTGCGATTCAATCTTACAGAGCAGAGTTATGGCCCTTAATTAGTTAATTTTTTGCACATTTTTAGCTTGTTAGCATAATGTTATACTGCCAGTGATACAAGATACCCTTGAAAACCTTGAAATTTTATCTTTGAAGCCTTTGAATGCTGTGTCCAAAGAAGGTCCTTGAAAAGGATCCCAGTGAATCCCCCATATCTTTTGAAGCGAGGCCCAGTTCCTTTAACTGGTAGAGCCCTGAATTATTTTTGGTCATCACAATTTGTTTACATGTCTATAGGCTCTCTTCCATAAATTGTAACTTTGCAAATTCATTTAGGCTAAATAATTTTGCTTCAAAGATAATATGATGCATATCCAGAGAATATGAAGCCTTCAGGTAGTGGTATGTGCACGTCAGAGTAAAGCCCATATATGGGCTTCCAGCACTCTGCCAGTTAAATAGATTCTCAGTTAGCCACACTGCAACAGCTCGGCTATTGAATGAATCTGCAAGGGAGCGCAGTGACTCAGTGGTAGACTGTTGGACTTCTATGCTAGAGGTCCCGAGTTCGATCCTCGTCAGGGACGACCCGCGTGGTGTCCTTGGCAAGGCACTTTATCCCGGTTGCCTACATGGGGGTGGGGGGGGGGGGGGGAGGGGCACGATGACGTCGTGTACAAGGCATACTGGACGTCGATGGTGCACATGTCTTCAACCACTGTAACTCAGCTTGAGTGGAGCTTGAACAGAGTTAGAATGTTGAAGAGCTGACAGTTGCTCGTCGAAGCTTGGTGGTTCTCTCCCAGTACTCCGGCTTCCTCCACCCGTAAAACCATCATGGTCACGATTAGCCATTGTGCATAAGTATGTGACCTTAGACACCAATAAATAAATAAATATTAATTGAATCAATCTGCAAGGATAATAAATGCAGGACATGCAGACTAGTGATGCTGATTGGTCACTTATGATAGTAGTCTATTTATTATGTGAAAGTACAGTAGAATCCTCTTAATGGAATATCCATTTTGCCAGTGAAAATTATTCAATTAACAGGAGTATACAATTAACAGGAATTTTGTCAGTTTCCTGTGTTCTGGGGGTAAACTGAGCATTTATTCTATTATATCTTGTTTGACAGAGCTCTTAGAGCTCTGTCAAACAAGATATAATAGAATAAATGCCTGTATTGGATGTAGTGAGGCCAAAAAGGTTGATAAATAAGGGGAATTTGGTGTGTGTCACAGTAATTTTTAGCTCACCTGAGCGAAGCTCAAGGGGAGCTTAACTAATCACTTTCTGTCCGTCGTCCGTCGTCCGTCGTCCGGCGTCCGTCGTCCGGCGTCCGTCGTCCGTCGTCGTCCGTCCGGCGTTAACTTTACATTATCGACTTCTCCTCCTAAACCACTAGCCCAATTTTATTCAAATGTTGGCTAAATGTTTATTACCTAATGCCAATTCAGATTTGTTCAAATGAAGTTGCCCCTCCTCCTGGGTGGTGCCACACCCCCAAGGGGCACCAAAATCTTTGTAAATCTTCTTCTCATGAACCAGCAGTAGCAGAGACTTGATATTTGGTGTGCAGCTTCCTTTTGAGGTGTAGACTCAGATTTGTTCAAGAGAAGTTTGTGGGGCTATAGTTGACGTTGTTATGAGAGGGGCAAAATTTTTTGCCCCGCCCAAAATTTCTATTTTCCAAACCGAGAGGCTGATTTGAACCAAATTTTATGTGAGGGCTTATTGGGTCATGAGTACTTGATTTATGCAAAAAAAAATTTTCCCGCAGCCCCGTGGGAACCACAGGAGCTAAAAATAGAAAAAATTTAAAACGCCCATATCTCCAAAACTGCACGGCACTGAGAATTTTTATTTGGTGTGCAGCTTCCTTAGGACCAACAGAAAGGATTGGTAAAAAAAAATTGCCATCGGTTTTATCATAGGGTACAGTTTCGGGACTTTGAAAAAGTGCTGAGTCAGCACTTTTTAACACTGTAGGCAATGGGAAAAACATTAAAAAATCTTCTTCTCCAGATCCAGCAGGCAGAATCTTTTGATATTTGGTATGCAACATTGTAGGGTGGATCTGATTCAAGTTTGTTCAAATCGGCCCCCTGGGTTCATATTTGGGCTCAGTATAGGAGCCCGATTTCGAACTTAGTGCATTTCAGGCAAATTTCTTAAAAAATCTTCTTCTCCAGATCCAGCAGGCAGAATCTTTTGATATTTGGTATGCAACATTGTGGGGTGGATCTGATTCAAGTTTGTTCAAATCGGCCCCCTGGGTTTATATTTGGGTTCAGTATAGGAGCCCAAATTTGAACTTACTGCATTTCAGGCAAATTTCTTTGAAAATCTTCTTCTCCAGATCCAGCAGGCAGAATCTTTTGATATTTGGTATGCAACATTGTAGGGTGGATCTGATTCAAGTTTGTTCAAATCGGCTCCCTAGATTCATATTTGGGCTCACTATAGGAGCTCGAATTCGAATTTAGTGCATTTCAGGCAAATTTCTTCAAAAATCTTCTTCTCCAGATCCAGCAGGCAGAATCTTTTGATATTTGGTATGCAATGTTGCGGGGTAGATCTGATTCAAGTTTGTTCAAATCGGCCCCCTGGATACATATTTGGGCTTACTATAGAAGCCCGAATTCGAACTTAGTGCATTTCAGGCAAATTTCTTAAAAAATCTTCTTCTCCAGATCCAGCAGGCAGAATCTTTTCATATTTGGTAAGCAACATTGTGGGGTGGATCTGATTCAAGTTTGTTCAAATCGGCTTCCTAGATTCATATTTGGGCTCACTATAGAAGCTCGAATTTGAACTTAGTGCATTTCATGCAAATTTCTTAAAAAATCTTCTTCTCCAGATCCAGCAGGCAGAATCTTTTCATATTTGGTAAGCAACATTGTGGGGTGGATCTGATTCAAGTTTGTTCAAATCGGCCCCCTGGGTTTATATTTGGGCTCAGTATAGGAGCCCAAATTTGAACTTAGTGCATTTCAAGCAAATTTATTAAAAAATCTTCTTCTCCAGATCCAGCAGGCAGAATCTTTTGATATTTGGTATGCAACATTGTGGGGTGGATCTGATTCAAGTTTGTTCAAATCGGCTTCCTAGATTCATATTTGGGCTCACTATAGAAGCTCGAATTCGAACTTAGTGCATTTCAGGCAAATTTCTTAAAAAATCATCTTCTCCAGATCCAGCAGGCAGAATCTTTTGATATTTGGTATGCAACATTGCGGGGTGGATCTGATTCAAGTTTGTTCAAATCAGCCACCTGGATTCATATTTGGGCTCACTATAGAAGCTCGAATTCAAACTTAGTGCATTTCGGGCAAATTTCTTCAAAAATCTTCTTCTCCAGATCCAGCAGGCAGAATCTTTTGATATTTGGTATGCAACATTGCGGGGTGGATCTGATTCAAGTTTGTTCAAATCGGCCCCCTGGATTCATATTTGGGCTTAATATAGAAGCCCGAATTCGCACTTAGTGCATTTCAGGCAAATTTCTTCAAAAATCTTCTTCTCCAGATCCAGCAGGCAGAATCTTTTGATATTTGGTATGCAACATTGTAGGGTGGATCTGATTGTGATTCATGAACGTATTTATTTGTAAAGTTGATAGAATCTTAGACAAAATTTGCAGAAAAGATCTACTATAGAAGGGGTGGTATCCAGGGTGAACCGTTTACCCCAAATCTAGCAGTACTAATGCATTATTCACACAAATCTTCGTTCAAATTTTATGACCCCTCATTGGAACACACGCATTCAGCTCATTCCAACAAAGGTCATATGCCATGTTTTCGAGACAAAGGAATAAAAATTTTAGTTATTCATGAAATTTTTAGGCAACTGTTGTCTGTTATTCACATTGCTTCATGAAATTTCAGTACTTTTAGAAGTTACCTCAGTAATCAAGGGTTAATTCCCCTTAATTAAATGTCGCCTCTAAAAAACAACCACTTTGCATATCTTACCTTTTTACCAGCATAACTGCCAAAACTTGTCAGCATTCTTCGCAAAAATCGCTATTCAAATTTTAATTTTTGTCTCTTAAACATACATGTACTTATCGCTTGTAAATACCCCATTGGAATGAGCTTTTTGAGCTCATTCCAATGAGAGGTCGCACACCATGCTTTTTGAGTCAAAAAAAGCAATTTTTTTAGTTATTCCAGAATTTCGTACGTAAAACACAGCTTTATGACTTCACATTAAAATGAGCTCTCTAAGCTTGTTCCAATCAACATTCACGCACTATGTCTTTCACACAAAAAATAAAATTTTCCATTTATTCAGGAATTTTGTTTGCAAGAACACTCTTACCCCCCCCCCCCCCCCCCCCCCACAAACACACACACACAAACACACACACACACACACAAACACAGACACACACATCTAAAAGTTCGTCAGCAAAAAAAACAGTTACTTCAATTTTTAAATGCATTATAGGAACAACTTGCCTAATCAAATTTAAATACTTTTGCATCATTCTGTATCTAGAACAAACCATTTACCATATCTTTACGCAAAATTCTCCAGCATCATTCACAAAAAAACACCATTATTTATATATTCACATTTCTGTCTCAAAAATATACCTGATCTTCCCATACCCCTATTGGAATAAGCTGTTTGAGCTTGTTCCAATGATGATAAAAAAAAAATAAAATTTGTGAAAATTTTTGTTTTCTTGCATGCAAATATATACATGTAGCACATGGAAGATATCCACAGTTGGGGAGAGATGTCCAAGGCTATCTCTTCACATTCCTTGTTTGTGCTTCATGCTAAACCAGTTTGTCTGCAGAGATAAATTTGCTTTATTAAAAATCATTGGAGATTGGCCACACACCAATGATTTTAAATAAAACTAATTTTAGGTAACAAATGTTGAACTTCAAACAAAATCTATCACTCAACCAGTTAATGTTGATGAGGCATGACATGGTGAAGGTGACCTAAAATACTTCTTAGAGTCACTTTGTCAGGTGAGCGATTAAGGCCACGTGGGGCCTCTTGTTTCGACATATTACAAAAAATTATATACAATTAACAGGAGTTTACTCTACAACCCATATGCATTTTACAGATCAAATTTGTACTGAAGATATGGTAAATGGTTTTGTGTTTGAAAATTATATTCAATTAACAGGGATATACAATATAGTCAATCCAATCTGAAGTGCAATCACAGAATCTGATGGCTAAATTGTTCCTTCTTGTTAAATTTGTACATGAGTGAATCTTTTGTTGACTGGAAAGGCCTTGAATTTGGCTCAAAAAGTCCTGGGAGATCCTTGAATTTCATTTCTAGAAAAGTGTGGCAAACCTGCCTGGTACAGTGGAGCCCTGTTAATTAAATAGCCACTTTGCCAATGGAGATTATTCTATCAACAGGAGTATTCAGTTAACAGGGATTTGGTCACATTCTTGTACTCTAGAGATGAACTGAACATTTATTGTATGTACAGTACAGTCACCATGGACTGGTCACTTTCCTAGAATGACCAGTATTTCCACGGATGCAGTAATATTAAATTCCAAACACTAATTATAGGAATAATCATCAAAAATTTAATGGAGCACTGGGTACAACCCGGTGCTTCATTAATTAAAATTTTGCTGATGATGATTTTTATTTCCTGGTAAACGCATGCGTGGACATCACTGACCACGTGTGGATTACGACCAGTCCATGGTGACTGTAATGTATAATAGAGGGAATGCCTGTATTAGATTACTGAGGCCAAGAGGAATTTGGTGATTGCCAGGGTAATTTCTCAATTTGTTTTCAGATTTTTATTCTTTTAACAGGAACTTACTCCATAACCTACATTCAATTAACTGATCAAATTTGTACTGAAGGTATGGTAAATGGTTGGGGGCACGGTGGCTCAGTTGGTAGAGGTGCAGGCTTCAAGCCGAGAGGTCCTCAGTTCTAATCCCACCTGCGGCAACCACATTGTGTTCTTGTGCAAGACACTTCACCCCCATTGCACACGATGGTGCACCAGTCTTCAACCAATGCTAACCCTGCTTGTGTGGAGTAAGTATGTTTGGGAGCTGACAGTTGCTCACCATTGCTCAGTGGTTCTCTCGAGTACTCCGGTTTACTCCACCCATAAAACCTTTTGGGCAATTAACTACATCTCAAAATTCATTATTTTAATTATTGTTTTTAAATGTTTTCAAAATATTTCAACAAAACCAAATAATGTTACCCCTCACTGGAACGAGCTCAATCAGTGCATTCCAATGAGGGGCCACATAATATGGTCTTGTTGAAATTTTTTGAAAAATAAAATTTTTTCAACTCCTCAATTTGTAAATTACGCTGGCGGATGCAGCTGATTCATTTGGTAAAAGGGTTGTCATCTATTCATATTGGGGAAAAAAGGTTAATTGACACATAATGATGTGATCTCAATAAATTCTTCATTGTTTGTCTCTCTAGACAGCAATATGTTGATAGATGAATATAATCAATGATCAGTGGTTGGGTTGCATTAACCTTGAGGTCTTGATTGTAGAAATTATTTGGGGTTCTTGAATTTGTAGCTGTTACAATTAGTGATTGTTGGCATGAGTTTGTAGTCTGTGTTTGACCCATACAAATAATCGTGAACTTTCCACCATTGATTTATTTTGCCAGTGAAGTACCATTCACCATGACTCTACAGCCCATCATAAAAAAACTGCCACATCTTGTAGGAAAAATCATTTATTGATTCTCATTCAATAAATGATTTTTCCAACAAGATGTGGCAGTTTTTATTCATTGTCCCAGGTTTTGTGAGTTCATGAATCTTGTTGGGTTCAGAAGATTTCTTTTAACATTACATCAGTCTTGACAGTATTCATTATTTAGCACGCATGCACATGCATTGTTAGCTCATCTTGACAAAGTCAAGCTGAGCTAATCTAATCGCTTCCCGTCCGTCGTCCGTCAACACCATGTTTTGGTCTTCTCCTCCAAAGCCACTGGGCCAATTCAAGTGAAAGTTTGTGTGAGTGATGGTCCCAAAGGGGCATTTCATTTTTGTTCAACTCAGTATGCCCGGCCCCATAGGGAGGGAGTGGGGGAAAATGCTCCAAAATATTTTAAAAATCTTCTTCTCAAGAACCAGTGTGTACAATGACTTGATATTTGCTGTGGAGCTTCCATATGAGGTGTAGAATCAAGTTTGTTCAAACGAAGTTCGTAAAGTAATATTTGGCTTTGTAATAGGCGGGGTAAGATTTTTGGCCCCGCCCAAAATTTCTATTTTCTGAACCGATGGTCCGGTATGAACCAAATTTGGTTTTTGGTAGTATTGGGTCATAAGTACTTGAACCATGCAAAAAAAAAAAAATTCCCGCATCCCCATGGGAACCCTGGGAGCTAAAAATAGAAATATTTTCAAACGCCCATATTTCCCAAACCCCACAGAACAGAGAGCTTTTATTTGGTATGAAGTATCCTTATGACCAGTAGAATTGAATAATAAAAAAAAATTGCCATCGGTTATGTTAGGGTGTTCTGTAATGGGCATCGAAAAAATGCTGAGTCAGCATATATGCAAAAATTTTAAAAAATCTTTTCTCCAGAACCAATCATCAGAATCTTTTGATATTTGGTATACAGCATTCATAGGGGGGTCAGATAAAAGTTTGTTGAAATAAAGCTCATTGGGTCATATTTGGGCTATCTACAGGAGCCCGAAGTTTTAACATAGGGTAATATGGGGAATATTCTTTAAAAATCTTCTTCAGAACCACCAGTCAGAATCTTTTAATATTTGGTATACATCATTGTTATGAGGGTCAGATTCTAGATTGTTCAAACCAAGTCCCTAGGTTAATATTTGGGCTTCCTGTAGGAAGCCCAAATTTTATCTTTGTTCAATATGGAGGGTAATTTAAAAAAATCTTCTTCTTCAGATCCATCAGTCAGAATGCTTTGATATTTGGTATGCAACATCTCTATGGGGGTCAGATTCAAGTTTGTTCAAATCAAATCCCTAGGTATATATTTGGGCTCACTATGGTAGCCCAAATTTTTACTTAGTGCAATATGAGAAAATTTCTTTAAAAATCTTCTTCTTCAGATCCACCAGTCGGAATGCTTTTATATTTGGTATACAACATCTCTAGGGGGGATCAGATTCCAGGTTGTTCAATTCGAGTGCCTAGGTTAATATTTGGGCTCCATATGAGAACATGAAATTTAACTTAGTACAATATGAGGGAATTTCTTCAAAAATCTTCTTCAGATTCACTTGTCAGAATGCTTTCACATTTGGTATACAACATCTCTAGGGGGGTCAGATTCAAGTTTGTTCAAATCGGATCCATAGGTCAATATTTGGGCTCGCTATGGTAGCCCAAATTTGAACTTAGTGCAATTCGAAGAAATTTCTTTACAATTTCTCTTCTTCAGATCCAACAGTCAGAATGCTTTCATATTCGGTACACAACATCTCTAGGGAAGTCAGATTTAACTGTGTTCAAATCAAGAGCCTGGGTTAATATTTGGGCTCTCTATGGGAGCCGGAATTGGCCATTTTGCTGAAGAATTAAAAATTTTGTATTCAGTACCCTTTAGAGGTACTAAGATTAATCCACATAGGTTGTATCAAGGGGCTTCATAGGGGAGCTCTGCATTTTACTTATGATCAACTGAAGAAAAGGCATGATGCTCAGATTATTTTTGTCACTCCTGAGGGACTCAAGGACTGACAGTGTAGCCTATGGAGATGGCTTGCTTAATGTGGACTCATTCTTGGACTCTGTTTAAATTGTGTTCCGTACAAGATGAGCGCTTCAGGCCCCGTGGGGCCTCTTGTTTTTTATAATAATTGCTCTAGATCATGCGGTACTGAATTCTCATGTCAATTCAATTGATTTGGAAAACAACGAAAAATGAAACCGTAAAAATACTGGATCCACCAATTTTCAGAATTTGTTTCTTAACTGCGATTAACCGTTTTCAATGTCCTCAATATTTGTGTTTTGTTATGCCACCTCCAAACTTAGAAGTACTTTTCAAAACCATTTTTAGCTCAATTTTGGCGAAGCGAAATTTGAGCTTATGCCATGGCCAGTCGCCGTCTGTCCGTTAACAATTCAATATGGCTTGGGCTAGAGGCTGTATTTATGAACCGATCTTTACGAAACTTCTTGGGTACCTTTGTTATGACCGTGGGACGAGAACGAGTGTTTTGGGGTCTGATCCGAAATTCAAGTTGGCCGGTGGCAGCCATTTTGTACAAAATTAGGTGCAATCAGATTTTTGCACAGAACTTCCATATGAAAGCACTGATTTGAATAATTTTTTGTATGAATGTTTAGTACCATGGGATACATCACATATAATACAGGTTTTTTTCTCATGTGTAAATTACGCAAATTAGACTAACTTTGATGTATTTAGTGTTACTTTCAGCACTGTAAGTGCAAATGCCAATACGGCTCGGGCTAGAGGCTGTATTCATGAACCGATCTTTACGAAACTTCTTGGGTACCTTTGGTATCACCGTGGGACGAGAACGAGTGTTTTTGGGTCCGATCCGAAATTCAAGATGGCCGATGGCAGCCATTTTGTACAAAATTAGGTGCAATCAGATTTTTGCACAGAACTTCCATATGAAAGCACTGATTTGAATAATTTTTTGTGTGAATGTTTAGTACCATGGGATACATCACATATAATACAGGTTTTTTTCTCGTGGAGAAATTATGCAAATTAGATGAACTTTGATTTTTTTAGTGCTGCTTACACACAGTAAGTACACATGTCAATACGGCTTGGGCTAGAGTCTGTATTTATGAACCGATATTCACGAAACGTCTTGGGTACCTTTGTTATCACCTTGGGACGAGAACGAGTGTTTCTGGGGGCGGTCCAAAATTTAAGATGGCTGACAGTGGCCATTTTGTACCGAAATTAGGTCTAATAAGTTTTTTTGTACACAACTTCTATATGGCTCAGGCTAGAGGCCGTATTTATGAACCGATCTTTACAAAACCTCTTGGGTACCTTTGTTATTACCGTGGGATGAGAACAAGTGTTTTGGGGTGTGGTCTGAAATTCAAGATGGCCACCAGCAGCCATTTTGTACCAAAATTAGTGCAATCAGTCTTTTGTACACAACTTCTGTATGAAAGTTCTGATTTGAATAAATTTTTATATGAATGTTTAGTAACATGGAATACATCACATATAGTACGGGTTTTTTTCTCGTGCAGAAATTATGCAAATTAGATGAACTTTGATTTATTCAGTGCTATTTATACACTGTAAGTGCACATGTCAATACAGCTCGAGCTAGAGGCTGTATTTATCAACCGATCTTCACGAAACTTCTAGGGTACCTCTGTTATCACCTTGGGACGAGAACGAGTGTTTCTGGGTGCGGTCGAAAATTCAAGATGGCTGCCAGTGGCCATTTTGTACCGAAATTAGGTCCAATCATTTTTTTGTCACAACTTCTATACAGCTTGTATTTATAAACTGATCTTCACGAAACTTCTTGGGTACCTTTCTTTTCACCTTGGGACAGGAACGAGTATGTTTTGGGATGCTTTTGTTATCACTGTGCTGTGAGAACAAATATTTTGGGGTTCAGTCAGACCCACTCTGGGACTCAAAGATTTCTTTTCTAGTTTAGCATCTGACTATCACCCACCTTTACAATACTTTACCTATACATTTGTTACAGACTACGGTCAGTATTTATGTACAGACCGTTCCAATACTTTATATGTACCTTTGTTATCGGGTCATTACCTAGATGTTTGTCATTGCTGTGTCACATACTATATATGTACATGTCTTAACAAGTTGAGCTACAGTGTCATTGACACTATCATTGTTATGATACATCCAGCCTTGATTATATTAGATGAGATGTCTGCATGAATATTTCCCCCAATTCGCGATATGTCTGTAGCCTACATTTAAGCATTCTGCCTTGTTTATTTTGTGTGGAGGGGTGGGGTAGTTTTCCAAGTTTTTTTCAACTACATCCAAGTTGACCTTTGGTAACGTCGTCCCGAATGCAAACTTGTCTAAATTTATCACTCTTCACCAAGTGAAATGAAAGCGGCAATTATTTATTACATTCTTAATGAGGTTGCCTCAGAAGATACCAAAAATTAACAAACTTGCATTGTCTCATGTTAATAAAGCATCCATAACTCGAAATAGTATGTCATTATGTTATTAAAATGAAAAAGTCCCCGTGATTTGTGCATTTCTTTTTCCATTTCATTTCTGCAATATAATTGACTGCGGAAGTACCGCCCTCCAGTGCTCATGTAAACAAAAACAGATTTGCATGTATGTATGCCTGAGCTCAGTGAAATCACAAAAAAATAATAGCTTGTGAACATTTGGTACACCAAGCTATTATGGGTATATTCTATATTTCTCATGCACTTGTATGCTTGCACAAAACATTTTCTTGTATTACCTATTAATTGTTAGAGACTAATTTGGCCAGTGGTGCATGGAACCTATCTGCACAATGTGCATGTATTGGAGTTTCCATTAGATGCTAGAGATGAGTAATGCACCGAAAAAACAAACCGATACCAATATCCCGAGGATACCAAAAAGCCCATCATTGAATACCTAAACTGCCAGACTTTTTATATTTTCCTACATTTGTTAATTATAAGCCCTTGGTAAGGCTTGATAGCAGTTGAAGGACTCATTTTTAGCTCACCTGAGCGAATCTCAAGGGGAGCTTTACTGATCACTTTCCATCCATCGTCTGTCCGTCGTCCGTCTGTCATCCGTCGTTAACTTTACATTATCGACTTCTCATAAACTACTCAACCAAATCTGGTGTGCATGTTCCCTATCATATGTCAATTCAAGTTTGTTCAAATCAAGTTGACCCAACCCTTGGTAGGGCCATGCCGAAAACGTGAGCCTAAATCTTAAAAAATCTTCTTCTCATGAACCAGCAGTAGCAGAGACTTTATATTAGGTGTGCAGCTTCCTTTTGAGGTGTAGACTCAGATTTGTTCAAGAGAAGTTCTAGGGGCTATATTTGCCATCGTTATGGGAGGGGCAAGAATTTTAGCACCGCCCAAAATTTATATTTTCCAAACCGATAGGCTGATTTGAACCAAATTTGGCATGAGTTTTTTTGGGGACATAAGTAGTTAATTTATGCCAAAAATTTTTTTTCCCGTCATCCCATGGGAACCGCAGGAGCTAAAAATAGAAAAAAATTAAAATGCCCATATCACCAAAACTACACGTCAATGAGAATTCTTATTTGGTGTGAAGTTTCCTTAGGACCAACAGAATGGAATGGCCAAAAAAAATTGCTATCAGTTTTATCATGGGGTACTTTTTGGGGACTTTAATAAAGTGCTGAGTCAGCATTTTTTAACACTGTGGGTAATGGGAAAAACGTTTAACACTACTTTTCTCCCAAACCACTGCTCCAAAAGCTTTCAAATTTCACATATAACATCTTTGGAAGATTGTTTCACAAGTTAATGAAATCAATTCCCTGGGTCCATATTTGGGCTCTCTATGGGAGCCCAAATGTTTAAATTAGTGCAGTATGAGGAATATTCTTTAAAAATTTTCTTCTTCAGATCTACCAATAAAAATATTTTGATATTTGGTATGCAGCATCCTTAGGGGGGTGAGATTCAAGTTTGTTCAAGCCAAGTCCCTGGGTTCATATTTAGGCTGAAAATTTGGGGTCCCGGTCTGGACTAAGAAATTTTGGACCAAAATCTGGAAATTAGTTTTTTTGTTAGCTCAACTTTGGCGAAGCCAAGTTTGAGGTATTGCCATGGCCCGTTGTCCGTCTGTCTGTCTGTCTGTCCGTACACACGGCTCGGGCTAGAGGCCGTATTTATGAACCGATCTTTACAAAACTTCTTGGGTACCTTTGTTATCACAGTGAGACGAGAACAAGTGTTTTGGGGTCCGGTCCAAAATTTAAGACGGCCGCTGGCAGCCATTTTGTACCAAAATTAGGTGCAATCAGATTTTTGCGCAGAACTTCCATATGAAAGCTCCGATTTGAATAATTTTTTGAATGAGTGTTTAGCACCCTGGGATACATCACATATAATACGGCTTGGTTTCTCGTGTGTAAATTATGCAAATTAGACTCTGCTTTGATTTATTTCGTGTTACTTTCTGCACTATAAGTGCAAATGCCAATACGGCTCGGGCTAGAGGCCGTATTTATGAACCGATCTTTACGAAACTTCTTGGGTACCTTTGTTATCACCATGGGAC
The DNA here is from genome assembly GCA_031216915.1 of Pictodentalium vernedei. Taxonomy (NCBI): domain Eukaryota; kingdom Metazoa; phylum Mollusca; class Scaphopoda; order Dentaliida; family Dentaliidae; genus Pictodentalium; species Pictodentalium vernedei. The sequence goes on along the minus strand of CM062295.1, from coordinate 602,937,252 downwards.
GAGAAGGAGTGTTTTTGGGTCCGGTCTGAAATTCAAGATGGCCGCTGGTGGCCATTTTGTACAAAATTAGGTGCAATCAGATTTTTGCACAGAACTTCCATATGAAAGCGCTGATTTAAATAATTTTCTGTGTGAATGTTTAGTACCATGGGATACATCACATATAATACGGCTTGGTTTCTCATGCATAAATTATGCTAGTTAGACTAACTTTGATCTATTTAGTGTTACTTTCAGCAGTGTAACTGCAAATGGCAATACGTCTCGGGCTAGAGGCCATATTTATGAACCGATCTTTACGAAACTTCTTGGGCACCTTTGTTATCACCTTGGGACGAGAAAGAGTGTTTTTGGGTGCAGTCCGAAATTCAAGATGACTGTCCATGGCCATTTTGTACCAAAATTGGTGCAATTAGTTTTTTGTACAGAACTTTTGTATGAAAGTTCTGATTTGAATAAATTTCTGTATGAATGTTTAGTAACATGGAATACATCACATATAATACAGGTTTTTTCTCATGCAAAAATTATGCAAATTAGATGAACTTTGATTTGTTCAGTGCAATTTATACACAGTAAGTGCACATGTCAATATGGCTCGGGCTAGAGTCTGTATTTATGAACCGATCTTCACGAAACTTCTTGGGTACCTTTGTTATCACCTTGGGGTGAGAACAAGTGTTTCTGGGTGCAGTCCAAAATTCAAGATGGTTGCCAGCAGCCTTTTTGTACCAAAATTAGTGCAATCAGTTTTTAGTTTAACTTTACACAGTCAAGATAAGCTATTGCCATCACGCGTGCGGAAGTCTGTTAGTCTGTGAGTCTGTTAGTCTGTGAGTCTGTGATGTCTGTTCACATTTTCCTTTAGCACGAGCTACACCCCGCAGTTCTTGTCTGATCGTCACAAAATTTCATATGCAGGTTTGGGGTCATGTCTAGATGAGAACGTCCCCCTTTGGTCGCGATCAAGCAACCGGTATGGCTGCCCGAGCCCAAACCCCAAAAACCATTAGCACAGTCTACAGGTCATATTTATGAAGGGATTTCATTGTAACTTGGTAGGATGCCTCTGTATAATGCCTAGATGAGAACGTCCCCTTTTGGGCATGATCCATCAACCGTGATGGCTGCCCAAGCCCGAAACCCAAAAACTTTTAGCATAGTCTGCAGGTCATGTGTAATGTGGAGGGATTTCATTGTAACTTGGTAGGATGACTCCTTATGATGTCTAGATGAGAATTTCCCCATTTGGGCATGATCTGCCAACCGTGACGACTGCCCGAGCCGAAAACCCGAAAACCTTTAGAACAGCCTACAGGTCATATTTATTGAGGAATTTCATTGTAACTTGGTGGGTTGACTTCATACAATGTCTAGGTGAGAAAGTCCCCTTTTGGACGTGATTGGGCAACTGTGACGGCTACAGGGGCCCAAAGCTCGAAAACCTTTAGCACAGTCTAGAGGTCATATTTATGAGGGGATTTCATTGTAACTTGGTAGGATGACTCCAAATAATGTCGAGATGAGAACGTCCCATTTTGATTGCGATCATGCAGCCTTGATGGGTGCACAAGCCCAAAAACCTTTAGCAAAGGAAAAAGGTCATATTTATGGAAGGATTTCATTGTAACCTGTTAGGTTGACTCCATATAATGTCTAGATGATGACATCCCCTTTTGGTCGTGATTGGTCAGTTGTGATGGCTACAAGTGCCCGAAGCCCGAAAACCTTGAGCACAGTCCACACGTCATATTTATGAAGAGATTTCATTGTAACTTCTTAGGATCACTCCAGATGATGCCCAGATGAGATTGTCCCCCTATGGTTGCGATCATTCAGCCATGATGGCTGCCCGAGCCCGAAGCCCGAAAAACCTTTAGCACAGTCTACAGGTCACATTTATGAAGGGATTTCATTGTAACTTGGTAGGTTAACTTCATATAATGTCTAGATGAGAACGTCCCCTTTTGGACATGATTGGGCACCTGTGATGGCTAAAGGTGCCCAAAGCCCGAAAACCTTTAGCACAGTCTACAGGTCATATTTATGAGGGGATTTCATTGTAACTTGGTAGTATGACTCCAAATAATGTGTAGATGAGAATGTCCTATTTTGATCGCGATCATTCAGCCTTGATGGGTGCCCGAGCCCAAAAACCTTTAGCATAGGTAAAAGGTCATATTTATGGAAGGACTTCATTGTAACCCGTAAGTTTGACTCCATATAATGCCTAGATGATGACATCCCCTTTTGGTTGTGATTGGTCAACTGTGACGGTTTCAGGGGCCCGAAGCCCGAAAACCGTGAGCACAGTCTACAGGTCATATTTGTGAAGGGATTTCATTGTAACTTCGTAGGATCACTCCAGATAATGCCCAGATGAGATTGTCCCCTTTGGTTGCGATCATTCAATCATGATGGCTGCCTGAGCCCGAAAACCTTAAGCGCAGTCTACAGGTCATATTTATGGAGGGACTTCATTGTAACTTGGTAGGTTGACTTCTTATAATGTCTAGATGAGAACGTCCCCTTTTGGACATGATTGGGCAACTTTGACGGCTAAAGGTGCCCGAAGCCCGAAAACCTTTAGCGCAGTCTACAGGTCGTATTTATGAAGGGATTTCATTGTAACTTGGAAGGATGACTCCAAATAATGTCTAGATGAGAACGTCCCATTTTGGTCGTGATCATTCAGCCTTGATGGGTGCCCGAGCCCAAAAACCTTTAGCTTAGGCAAAAGGTTATATTTATAGAAGGATTTCATTGTAACCTGTTAGGTTGACTCCATATAATGCCTAGATGATGACATCCCCTTTTGGTTGTGATTGGTCAACTGTGATGGCTACAGGTGCCCGAAGCCCGAAAACCTTGAGCACAGTCTGCAGGTCATATTTATGAAGGAATTTCATTGTAACTTCGCAGGATCACTCAAGATGATGCCCAGATGAGATTGTTCCCTTTGGTTGCGATCATTCAACCATGATGGCTGCCCGAGCCTGAAGCCTGAAATCTTTAGCACAGTCTGCAGGTCATATTTTTGAAGGAATTTCATTGTAACTTGGTAGGTTGACTTCATATAATGTCTAGATGAGAACGTCCCCTTTTGGACACGATTGGGCAACTGTGACGGCTTCAGGGGCCCAAAGCCTGAAAACCTTTAGAACAGTATACAGGCCATAATTATGAAGGGATTTCATTGTAACTTGGTAGGATGACTCCAAATAGTGTCCAGATGAGAACGTCCCCTTTTGGTCACAATCATTCAGCCTTGATGGCTGCCCGAGCCCAGAAACCTTTAGCATGTCTAGGTCGTATTTATGGAAGGATTTCATTGTAACTTGTTAGGTTGACTCCATATAATGCCTAGATGATGACATCCCCTTTTGGTCGTGGTTGGTCAAATGTGATGGCTACAGGTGCCTGAAGCCCGAAAATCTTGAGCACAGTCTACAGGTCATATTTATGAAGGGATTTCATTGTAACTTCTTAGGATCACTCCAGATGATGTCCAGATGAGTATGTCCTCTTTTGGTTGTGATCATTCAACCATGATGGCTACCCAAGCCTAAAGCCCGAAAACCTTTAGCACAGTTTTCAGATCATATTTATGAAGGGATTTCATTGTAACTTGGTAGGTTGACTTCATGTAATGTCTAGATGAGAACAGCCCCTTTTAGACACCATTAGGCAACTGTGTTGGCTACAGGGTCCCAAAGCCCGAAAATCTTTAGCACAGTCTACAGGTGATATTTATGAAGGTATTTCATTGTACCTTGGTAGGATGACTCTAAATAATGTCTAGATGAGAACGTCCCCTTTTGGTCTCGATCATTCAGCCTTGATGGCTGCCCGAACCCAAAACCCCCAAACCTTTAGCTTAGTCTATTGGTCATATTTATGGAAGGACTTCATTGTAACCCATACGTTTGACTCCATATAATGCCTAGATGATGACATCCCCTTTTGGTTGTGATTGGTCAACTGTGACGGTTTCAGGGGCTCGAAACCCGAAAACCATCAGCACAGTCTACAGGTCATATTTATGAAGGGATTTCATTGTAACTTCGTAGGATCACTCCAGATAATGCCCGGATGAGATTGTCCCCTTTGGTTGAGATCATTCAATCATCATGGCTGTCTGACCCGAAAACCTTAAGCACAGTCTACAGGTCATATTTATGAAGGGATTTCATTGTAACTTGGTAGGTTGACTTCATATAATGTCTAGATGAGAACGTCCCCTTTTGGACACGACTGGGCAACTGTGACGGCTTCAGGGGCCCAAAGCCCGAAAACCTTTAGAACAGTCTACAGGCCATAATTATGAAGGGATTTCATTGTAAATTGGTAGGATGACTCCAAATAGTGTCCAGATGAGAACGTCCCCTTTTGGTCACTATCATTTAGCTTTGATGGCTGCCCGAGCCCAGAAACCTTTAGCATGTCTGTAGGTCGTATTTATGGAAGGATTTCATTGTAACTTGTTAGGTTGACTCCATATAATGCCTAGATGATGACATCCCCTTTTGGCCGTGGTTGGTCAACTGTGATGGCTACGGGTGCCTGAAGCTCGGAAATCTTGAGCACAGTCTACAGGTCATATTTATGAAGGGATTTCATTGCAACTTCTTAGGATCACTCCAGATGATGTCCAGATGAGTATGTCCCCTTTTGGTTGTGATCATTCAACCATGATGGCTACCCAAGCCTAAAGCCCGGAAACCTTTAGCACGGTCTTCAGATCATATTTATGAAGGGATTTCATTGTAACTTGGTAGGTTGACTTCATGTAATGTCTAGATGAGAACAGCCCCTTTTGGACACCATTAGGCAACTGTGTTGGCTACAGGTGCGCAAAGCCCGAAAATCTTTAGCACAGTCTACAGGTGATATTTATGAAGGGATTTCATTGTACCTTGGTAGGATGACTCTAAATAATGTCTAGATGAGAACGTCCCCTTTTGGTCGCGATCATTCAGCCTTGATGGCCGCCCGAACCCAAAACCCCCAAACCTTTAGCATAGTCTATTGGTCATATTTATGGAAGGACTTCATTGTAACCCATAAGTTTGACTCCATATAATGCCTAGATGATGACATCCCCTTTTGGTTGTGATTGGTCAACTGTGATGGTTTCAGGGGCCCGAAGCCCAAAAACCTTGAGCACAGTCTACAGGTCATATTTATGAAGGGATTTCATTGTAACTTTGTAGGATCACTCCAGATGATGCCCAGATGAGAATGTCCCCTTTTGGTTGCGATCATTCAACCATGATGGCTGCCAGAGCCCGAAGCCCAAAAACCTTTAGCACAGTTTACAGGTCATATTTATTAAGGGATTTCATTGTAACTTGGTAGGTTGACTTCATATAATGTCTAGCTGAGAACGTCCCCTTTGGACGCAATTGGGAAACTGATGGCTACAGGGGCCTGAAGCCCGAAAACCTTTAGCACAGTCTACAGGCCATATTTATGAAGGGATTTTAATGTAACTTGATAGGATGACTCATTTTGGAATAATTTCACTGTAACTTGGTAACTTTTGTTGATATACGTTAACTGTGAGGGCGACATACATTAACTGTGAGGTCATATTAACCCACCCCTCAGCTCTTTAGTATAGTGTACACCTCATATTATTTCTATCATAAACATAGCATACAGGGAACAGAAATGAACATATTCCCAATTATCACAATTCTTGTCTGATTTCATAATCCTTTTATAAACATTGAACATTATCCTTTTCATTAAACACAACACACAAGTTAAGCTACAGTGTCATTGACACTTTCATTTGTACAGAACTTCTGTATGAAAGTTCTGATTTGAATAAATTTTTGTAGGAATGTTTAGTAACATGGAATATATCACATATAATACAGGTTTTTTTCTCGTGCAGAAATTATGCAAATTAAATGAACTTTGATTTGTTCAGTGCTACTTATACATGGTAAGTGCACATGTCAATACGGATCGGGCTAGAGTCTGTATTTATGAACTGATCTTCACGGAACTTCTTGGAGTACCTTTGTTATAATCTTGTGACAGAAACGAGTGTTTTTGGGTGCCTTTGTTATCACTGTGCTATTGAGAACAAATATTTTTGGGTTCAGTCAGACCCACTCTGGGACTCAAAGATTTCTTTTCTAGTTTAACATCTAACTGTCGCCCACCTTTACAATCCTTTACCTACACATTTGTTACAGGCTACAGTCAGCATTTATGTACAGTCCATTACAATACTTTACATGTACCTTTGTTATCAGGTCATTAACTAGATGTTTGTCATTGCTGTTTCACATACTATACATGTACATGTCTTAAACAAGTTGAGCTACAGTGTCATTGACACTTTCATTTTTATGCATTTTGGTCAATTTTAAGACAAAATTTTTTATTTTTTTTTACACTGAAAATTTGGGGTCCGGATTGGACTTGGAAAATTTTGGACCAAAATCTGGAAATTAGTTTTTTGTTTTTTTATGCGTTTTGGCCAATTTTAAGAAGAAAAAATTTTAGTCTGAAAATATTTTGTTTGGGACTTCGAAAATTTCCGAACAAAAATAAAAAAAAATCGTTTTTTTATGCATTGATCTCAGTTTTGGGACATAAAAGGACAGGAACTGAAAATAGAAGGAAAATCCTGTGTATTGTGTGTGCACAATCGCTTCATCTAGTTGGTATATGCTTTTCTTAGGAGGGGCATATGCAGCTTTTTCAAGTCAAGTCCCTGATTTGATATTTAGACTATCAGGTGAGTGCCCTCAGGCCTCCTGGGGCCTCTTGTCATGAAAGAAGTGACTGATTTTCTTTTTAGTTTTGTTAACCATTAAGGGACTGGGATATTTTCCTTGATTTCCACTACATTACAACCTGTACATATCCAGTTGCTCAGCAGTGATTTATCTACCCATCTCCACTAGCAGCCTCTGTGTTTAGCATCAGCATTGTTTACACAAAAACAATGCGAAAATGGAATTTATGCTAGCTGGGGATTTTTTGCCCAGACCAATTTTCCTACATCCAATAGATGCAACAGTTATATGCGCTCAGTTTCATGGTGGATGGTACAGCCTGTGACCAGAACAGATCACCCAGCATGCATACTCTTTTCAAGAGATTTTGTTGAGCACTTATTTTTCATATGTATGACACCAAAAGTGAAAAAACAATTCACTGTTGAATTATAAGTTTCACATGAAATTCTGTCTTCTCCCATCTCTGTATGGGATTTCACGAGATTGTGCGAGTTCACCAAAAGGTCATGTGTTGGTTCTCCTTTGTTCGCAACACACACAAAAGATTCAGGTCATCAATCAAATTAAGCGTAATCTATCTTTTTGAAAGTTTATTTTGTCACGTATGAACCTTGGCTTAAGCTTTTTGGAAAACACTTGTATACTAGAAGAAAAGGGAAGGATTTGACTCAAGCCATAATGGGACTTCATCAAACATTCATCTCGAAGTTTGGCTGCCGCAATAGGTATGCCTTATTTGTCGGCGCCATCGCGACATGGAGACGGGAGGAAGAAATGAGTACGGGAATAGGTCGGATGACGAAAGCTTGTGGGAGGAATGCCAGGATGATCGGGACAGTTACTTGTCATCCATTTGCAAGGAAATGGAGTTTGAAGAGGAGGCGGGACCGGCTCTGAACCTTCGACTGGCACATATCACCAACAGTTTGACCGACAAAGGCCTTAGTGAGGAACATCTGGAAACGGTCCAGCATTGATACATTCGGCCCCAAAACATCCAGAATTTTGTTGTCCCCAAAGTGAAAAGCAGATATGTGACAAGGTCAAATTATCTTCCCGATCCAGAAATGTAAAACTTAAGAGGGCCTAGTTAAAATTAACGCAGGGCACCTATGCCACATTACAAGTACTGCACAACCTGGTGAAGGGGCAATCTCGGAATACACCAGTGGACATGGAAGCCAACATAAGACACTCATCGACTCGGTGAGTCTTTCAATCTCAGTACACCATGACATCTTCATGCACCAGAAAGAGCTCTTCAAACCTGACTTGAACAACAGGTATGCACCCCTTTGTTCTGGGAGCAACAATGACTTGACTATGCTTTTTGGTGAAAATCTGGCTAAATTGATAAAGGACATAAATCAGACAGATAAAGTTGGAAGTGTTGTCACCAGTCAGTATGGCTACTATCCAAAAGGAAGTAGTCACCAGTTTAAAGGAAGCAGCAAGTTTGCTGGAAAAGGAAAAAGTCATTATTTCGGAAGGTCGCAAACAACACCAACAGGAAGAAGAGATACCACAAGACGGACACACGTTTCTAGTGGAAGATCTGACCAGTTCTTCCTCACCAATGATGACATCAACTGCCCCAACTCACACCACTGTCGAACAGGACAAGCAATACCAGGTAAGCAATTCTTTCTTATCCTGGACTTCATACATTCAAAACCTTTGGTCAGAATTACACTGCCTCATGAATAATTTCAGGGCAGGACAGCTGCAATTTCATGTCCACAATTGTCGAAAGATCACAGCTGACCATTGGATATTAAATACCTTCACCGGTATTTACATAGAGTTTCTATCTAAACCTTTGCAAATGTCTCCACCACATACAATTATGTTTAATAAACAAGAACATCAAGTTATTAGTCCCCTACGGGAACCGTAAGGGGACTATAGGATTGCACTCCGTCCGTCTGTCTGTCCATCCATCCGTCTGTCCATCCATCCATCCGTCTGTCCGTCTGTCTGTCTGTCTGTTTTTTATGTTACCACCTCTCCCTCCAACATGCTTTAAGCTACACCTTTCATATTTGGTACATGGATAAATGGTTCTGAGGGGATGATGCACGCTCAAATTTTTTTTTTCAAAATCCAAGATGGCAGAATGGCGGCCATTTTTGTTGTGTTTTTCAAGCTTTTTTTTCTCTATTTTCATGTTACTACCCCTCCCACCAACATGGTTCAAGCTACACCTTTCATATTTGGTACATGGATAAATGGTTCTGATGGGATGATGCACGCTCAAAATTTTTTTTCTCAAAATCCAAGTTGGCGGAATGGCGGCCATTTTTGTTGTGTTTTTTAACCTTTTTTTCTCTATTTTCATGTTACCACCCCTCCCACCAATATGGTTCAAGCTACACTTTGCATATTTGGCACATGGATAGAGGGTTGGGAGGGGATGATGCACGTTCAATATTTTTTCTTCAAAATCCAAGATGGCGGCATGTCAGCCATTTTTGTTGTGTTTTTTAAGCTTTTTTCTCTATTTTATGTTACCACCCCTCACTCCAACATGGTTCAAGCTACACTTTTTTATATCTGGCACATGGATAGAGGGTTGTAATGGGATGTTGCACGTTCAATATTTGTTTTCCAAAATTCAAGATGGCGCCTTGGCAACCATTTCTGTTGTGTTTTTAAAGCTTTTTTCTCTATTTTTTGTTACCACTGCTCCCTCCAACATGGTTCAAGCTGCACTTTTCATATATGGTACATGGATAAAGGGGTTGTGAGGGGATTATGCACGCTCAATATTTTTTTTTCAAAATCTAACGTCTGTCTGTCTGTCCGTCTGTCTGTTTTTTATGTTACCACCTGCCCTCTAATATGCTTCAAGCTACACCTTTCATATTTGGTACATGGATATTATGGTTCTGAGGGGATGATGCACAGGCAATATTTATTTTTCAAAATCCAAGATGGCAGAATGGCGGACATTATTGTTGTGTTTTTTCAGCTTTTTTCTCTATTTTATGTTACCACCCCTCCCTCCAACATGGTTCAAGCTACGCCTTTCATATATGGTACATGGATAAAGGGTTGTGAGGGGATTATGCACGCTCAATATTTTTTTTTCAAACTCTAAGATGCTTATATACTCTAGTGTCTTCTGTGACAAAAACACTTGTATGTCGCAAAAATGCTGTAGAAGACTAATACCACCTCGGTGGTCAAACACTTGTTTCAAATGAAATATCCAAATTAGTGGAAAAAGGGGTACTCACTCCAGCCACATCAGATTGTGCGGGTGAATATATTTCCAATATGTTTGTCCATCCGAAAAAAGATGGGACATTTAGGCTCATTTTCAGTGTGAAACTTTTCAATGAAAATGTTGAAAAGAAACATTTTAAATTGCAAAGCCTACAGTCTGCCCTGAACCTAATGACACCGGATTGTTTCATGGCATCGGTAGATTGGCAAGATGCCTATTATTTAATTCCAATAAAAGAGTCTCACTGCAAATATTTGAGGTTTTATTGGGAGGGGGTGAAATATCAGTTTTGTGTACTCCCCAATGGGCTTTCTTCAGGGCCCCAAGTATTCACCAAAATTTCAAATGCTTTTTATGGCCATTTATGGACCATGGGACATTTAAATGCTTCTTCCATAGATGATTCATTTTTAGTTTGTGATGATTATGAAGACTGTTCCCATAACATTAGGGACACAGTTAATCTAGGTCTTGAGGCCGGTTTTATAATTCACCCTGAAAAATCTATTTTGGAACCTACCCACACCCTAACCTATTTGGGCTTCATTTTACACTCCACAACTATGACAGTCTCACTTACGCCAGAGAAAGCACACAAGTTACGAACATTGTGCATACAGCTGAGTCACAAAAATTATGCCACTATTCAGAGTGTGGCAGAATTGGTGGGAAAATGGTTGCTAGTTTTCCAGTGTTTCAATATGGGAAACTTTTTACCGAAACTTAGATAATTCTAAAATCAGTGCTCTGAAACAAGCCTATGGAAACTTCAATGCCTTGATGGCAATCTCTCCAAAAAGTAATGAGAACTTACAATACTGGATTGCTAACATAACCGAAACCACATCCCCCATCTCCTGTGGCAATCCTGACATCATTCTGCAATCAGATGCATCAAACTATGCCTGGTCAGGCGTTTGTGGAACACAAACCACAGGGGAATGTGGTCAGAAGCAGAGACAGACCTCCACATAAACGCAAAAGAACTTCTTGCTGTTTGGTTAACACTGAGATCATTCTGTAACACTTTCACTTCACAGCGCATCCAAATTCAAAGTGACAGTACAACTACTGTAGCATATATAAATAATATGGGAAGAACCAAACATCTTTGCAATGCCCTTGCTAAAAAAATATGGCTTTGGGCAATAGAAAGACCCTTGTGGATATCAGCAACTCATATTCCAGGTGTTTTAAATATAGGAGCTGACCTCCAGAGCAGGCTATATCATGATAATACTGAATGGAAATTAGACCCCAACATTTTTCATCAGCTCACACAAATTTGGGGAATGCCTGACATTGACCTCTTTGCATCACGTCTAAATTATCAAGTGGGCCAGTATGTGGCCTGGCAGCCAGACCCTGGCACCCTATCTATTGATGCATTTATACTCCCCTTGCACCAAAACTTGGTATATATTTTCCCACCATTTGGCTCGCTGAGAATTTATTTATTTATTTATAGGTGTTTAAGGTCACATACTTATGCATAATGGCTAATCACGACCGTGATAGTTTTATGGGTGGAGGAAGCCGGAATACTCGGAGAGAACCACCGAGCATCGACAAGCAACTGTCAGCTCCTCAACAATGTAACTCTGTTTAAGCTCCGCTCAAGCAGGGTTACAGTGGTTGAAGACATATGCACCATCGACGTGCAGTACGCCTTAGTACACGGCGTCATCGTGCCTCCATGTAGGCAACCGGGATAAGGTCCCTTGCCCAAGGATACAACGCGGGTCATCCCAGACGGGGATCAAACTTGCTACCTGTAGCATATAGAAGTCCAACAGTCTACCACTGAGCCACTACGCTCCCGGGTTGCTGAGAAAAATTTTACAAAAAATTGAACGCGATAATGCCGAGGCATTTGTTATAGCACCTTTTTTTTGGATATCACAATCATTGTTTTCCAAACTGACAAGGAAACTTATCGATTGCCCTTTTTTTTACCTGGGCCAAAAACACATTGACACTTCCATACAAAGACGAAAGCCATCCGTTGACAAAGCCACACTTGATGACCTGCAGATTGTCTGGAACACCTTCCAAAGCCAGGCTACTGACATCCTCATTTTGTCATGGCAACAATCTACGAAGAAACAATTCAAAACTTACATCCGTCAGTGGCAAAAGTTTTGTGGTGAAAAGAGTGTTAATACACTATCGCCACCTATAGGTATGGTCTTGGAATTTCTCACCACCTTATTTGACTATGGTCTGCAATATAGTGCTATCAGCACTGCCCGTAGTGCACTTTTAACCTTTTTGATAACAGATCAGGGAAAAACTGTTGGACCCCCACCCCCTCCACCCATTGGTGATGAGATTTCTGCGGGGTGTGTTCCAACTCCAGCCTGCATTACCCAGAAATCTAATGGTCTTGGACGTCCAACCAGCATTTAATTGGATTAAGTCAATCAATATCGGTGACAAATTTTCCTTAACTGGTAAAGTGGTGAGTTTTTTCTGACAATAAATCAAAGCTCATCATATACTGCTCTATTACATTTAATTGGATAGTGCCTTATAGGCACTATCGAGTTAAATGTCAGAGAGCAAGGTATTGTATAAAAAATCTGATCCATATCAGGGACAATAAAGGCTTCCTCAGGCAGAATGTAGCTACAGACAGTTATTGCCTGTCACTTTTAGTAAAGCCCAAAATAGGGCTTCCCGCACTATACCAGTTAAAATTACTGACATTGAAATTAGTAGTTCTGGCTCTATTAACAGCACAGAGAGCCCAGACGCTACATTTAATACATGTGAATAATATTGTTCAGTTTGAGAATGACTGCTTAATACACTTTACAGAGTAAGTAAGACAGAGTCGGTCTGGGAGGCACATCAGGCCACTAGAACTTTATAAATTTCCTGACGATGGAGATTTATGTGTATGTAGAACCTTACAGGCCTATTTGCAGAAAACATCTCCAGTTCGTAATGACATACAAACACTTTTCATTAGCTATGTTAAACCACAAAAGGCAGTCGCAAAATCCATCATTGCTCGATAAAAACAGGATTGATAATGTCGGGCATTGACATGACCCTCTTCACACCACACAGTATGAGGTCAGCCACCTCCTCATTGGCTACCAATAATTTGGTGCCCATCTCTACAATCTTGTCAACTGTGGGCAGGCTCAAAGAAACCACTCTTACTAAGTTTTATAACAATCTGATAACAAAACAGGGAGAATTTGCATCTTCCCTATTGGGCAAGTTACACAGTAATACATGTACAGGCTCTCCTTCCGTTGCATTGTTTTCACTTGGTAACTTCGAGGATTGCATTAAACATCTTGTGGAATCACATACGGAGACAGGAGAAGACAGAATTGTTTAGTTAAACAAGACTTACCTGAAAAATAAGGCGATGTTTGACTCTAATTCTGTCTTCTGTCGTAGGGAGACATGACACACCCTCCCTACCCAACCCAACCCAAGTTGTGTCATCAACGCAGTATACACAATTGTGAGAACCCTGCAGCAATTCTAGTCTGTAGCAGATATATTCACTTGCTCCATCGCAATCAGATTTATGATTCCTTCATGTATGTACAGGTATCTTACTGTCCTCTCGTTACGTTAAAGTATGACCTTTTGGTGAACAAGCACAATTTCGTGTCATCGCTCCCTACGACAGTAGAAGACAGAATTAGAGTGAAACATCGCCTTACCCTTCAGGTAAGTCTTGTTTAACTGGTAGAGGGCTAGATGATTTTTGCTTGTCTGAATTTATTCACCGATGTTTGTTTTATTACAAATTACTGGAGAGTGCCTATTGGCACACTCCAGTAATTTGTAATAAAACAATTTAATATAACCAAAATGTTATTTGCATTTGACTGAAAAAGGAACATGAGGGAGAAAAATGTTGGCTTTTGCTCTGGTACCCACATTTTCTTCAAAGCCCTGATAGTGGCTTCTAGCACTCAACCAGTACACTAAACAATTATCAGCTTTTTTCATTTTACAGAAATTTCCCAGCTATTAAACTTCATTTCCCACTCGACTGATTCCTATTTCATAAGATCTTTCAAAGGCAACAGCTTTTACTTGGATTATAAAGGCAAACAGATTAAATAAATCTCAACTGACAGAAAGCCAGGTTATCTTTCAGTTGTCATTTGTAATGTAAGTGCTTTTTCAAAGATTTTGTGCATACCATCATTCAGGCATTGAGTGTCTATTAAATACTCGCACCTACTGAATAAAAGTGATGTCACTATATTATTATTAATATTGAAGAAAACTTTTGGCCTTCACTATTATATAGAAATGAGACTGAAGAAGCGAAAATACCATCTCTGTTATTAATTTTAATTGAAAAAGTAGGACACCACTGTATTATTCACTCTGCATGGGGCACAAGTAATCATTTAGAAACACTGTATTTGTAACAAGAACACATAGTGAACAGAAGAAAGCTGAATGTGCTTCTTAATTTGCATAAAAGGAATTAATCGTGTAAAATACTTCATAATTTTCTGTAACTACTTCAGCACCTGAATGATGGATGTCTGTACGATTCGGCACCTGGATGATTCGGCACTTGAATTCTGGATGATTTGGCACATGGGCTTGGACTATTCGGCACTTGGTTTTTGGGCGATTTGTCACTGCAATACAGTTATTTCCAGGCCTTGTTATTTGAAGGGAATCTGATTCTCATAATATTGCTGTAAAATGAAACTGTTGGAATCCAAGTGGATTCCAATTGTTCAGTTTACCCAATGCAGACGATATCAAAATTTATTATACCCCGCTTCGAAGAAGTGGGGGCTATATAGGAATCGCCCTGTACGTCCGTACGTCCGTCCATACGTCCGTCCCTACGTCCATCCGTCCGTACGTCTTTCCGTCCAGACAAATTCTTGTGTGCGCAACTCCTCCTACATTAATGAACCGATTTTGATGAAACCTTCATCTCTACTAAGTGAACATGTGCATATTCCAAACTTTTTGATCTGCGACAATTTTAACCAGGTTATCTCTCTTGAACTTTGATTTAGTATGGGTTTCTATATGAAATTCTTGTGTGCGCAACTCCTCCTACATTTATCAATCAATTTGGACAAAACTTTTCAGACATCATCACTACTAAGTGAACATGCGCATATTCCAAGATTTTTGATCTGCGACAATTTTAACCAGGTTATCTCCCTTTGACTTAGATTTATTGTGTCTTTCCATCTGAACAAATTCTTGTGTGCGCAACTCCTCCTACATTAATGAACCGATTTTGATGAAACCTTTCAAACATCATCTCTACTAAGTGAACATGTGCATATTCTAAACTTTTTAATCTGCGACAATTTTAACCAGGTTATCTCTCTTGAACTTTGATTTAATATGGGTTTCTACATGAAATTCTTGTGTGTGCAACTCCTCCTACATTTATCAATCAATTTGGACAAAACTTTTCAGACATCATCACTACTAAGTGAACATGCACATATTCCAAGATTTTTGATCTGCGACAATTTTAACCAGGTTATCTCCCTTTGACTTAGATTTATTATGTCTTTCCGTTCGAACAAATTCTTGTGTGCGCAACTCCTCCTACATTAATGAACCGATTTTGATGAAACCTTTCAAACATCATCTCTACTAAGTGAACATGTGCATATTCCAAACTTTTTGATCTGCGACAATTTTAACCATGTTATCTCTCTTGAACTTTGATTTAATATGGGTTTCTGCATGAAATTCTTGTGTGCGCAACTCCTCCTACATTTATCAATCAATTTGGACGAAAGTTTACAGACATCATCACTACTAAGTGAACATGCGCATATTCCAAATTTTTTTAGCTGTGGCAATTTTAACTAGGTTATCTCCCTTTAACTTAGATTTATTATGGGTTTCTACATGAAATTCTTGTGCGTGCAACTCCTCCTACATTTATCAATCAATTTGGACAAAACTTTTCAGACATCATCACTACTAAGTGAACATGCGCATATTCCAAGATTTTTGATCTGCTCCAATTTTAACCAGGTTATCTCCCTTTGACTTAGATTTATTATGTCTTTCTGTTCGAACAAATTCTTGTGTGCGCAACTCCTCCTAAATTAATGAACCGATTTTGATGAAACCTTTCAAACATCATCTCTACTAAGTGAACATGTGCATATTCCAAACTTTTTGATCTGCGACAATTTTAACCAGGTTATCTCTCTTGAACTTTAATTTAATATGGGTTTCTGCATGAAATTCTTGTGTGCGCAACTCCTCCTACATTTATCAATCAATTTGGACGAAACCTTTCAAACATTATCACAACTAAGTGAACATACGCATATTCCCAAATTTTTGATCTGCGACAATTTTAACCAGGTTATCTCCCTTTAACTTGGATTTATTATGGGTTTTCAAATGGGATTCTTGTGTGTGCAACTCCTCCTACATTACAGGGACCAGCCTAGGGGGGAATTTTAGGGAGACTTCAAGTCTCCCTCCAGAAAAAATAGGGAGACTGCAGAGTCATGTAGGGAGACTTCATAGGCAATATGTGGAAAATTAAGAATATTTTCAATTTGTGGTCCTCCATTAACATACAAATAATCCAGGTCCAGTTGTCTATGATGCATCTGTGCCAGGTTAAAAAATCACAATGTAATTATTGACTGAAAATCCCCCACTGCTACCATCTCCTTCATGACCCCTCACCTCTTCTTCGTGCCAATCCCCCATCACCCTCCTGTGGTTGCCTTTCAGCAAAGTCTACTAAGCTAATAATTTCCTAAGTCTGAAAGTGTGAACAGGACCAGATTTAAGAAGGTTGCTTGGGAGGTACTTTGTTAGTTAATAAACAAAATACATTCTGGGGTCGAGTATTTTGTAAAAGAAATGTCATTCCGCATCATTTTTATGGAATTCCGGTGTCATTCCGCGTCATTTCATGTCATTCCGATGTTTAGGAGGACCCTTTTTCAAGATCGTCCACATGCTCACTTGTGTCCTGTACAAAGCTTTTCTTAACATCACTAAAGCTTTTTTTCATGTGTTTCAATTCCATTCGTGTTTTTCTGGGAATAGACAGCCCAACAGTTAACAGTCGTCAGCAAATCGAAATGAAAATAATGTGTTATAAAATACGTCCGTTGTGTATACATTTTCGGCATCCTAAGCGACGTAACCTACTTTCAAACTGGGTTGTTTTGTTGAGTCGCGTAAGTCACCTATTTTCGTTTCGACACTTGAAGCTCCGACTGGAATGCAACAAAATAGAAATAAAAAAATCCGCCAAAAGCGACAATGGACAATTGATTGTCGTGTGATTTCAAATAAATGGACGTTTATTTGACGAATTAAAATGCCCATTTATCACACTCGAGCACATTTGATTTTTGAAAATACTTGTTTTCATGTAAACCCCTCGCATCACTCAGTTCAGCCTTTTCTCATTTTGGCCAATTTTTAGAGGGCGACTTGTAATCGCCCCGACTATTTTTCTAGGCAACTTTGGGCTTAGAAGGGCGACTTGATCGCCCTAGTCACCCTCACTGCTGGTCCCTGCTACATTAATGAACCGATTTTGAATACATGTTGCACATTGTAAATGTGTTTTTCCAAATGTAAACCATATTTGTGTGGGCTCTTTAAGTATTCAGTGCTGTTCTGTGGAAGGCCACATGCAAATACAAATTTCAACAACAAAAAATGATCTTTATGTATACATTTCCTTATGGCCTTTGCCTACATGATCAGAAGTGCATTCCTCTAAAAACCCAAAGCGGGAGTATTAATCACCTTCAGTGATAGTTCTAGTTATTTTAATATTTGTTTTTTCAAATTTTTCAAAAAATTTCAACAAAACTGTATCATGCGACCCCTCATTGGAACGAGCTCGACAAGCTTGTTCCAATGAAGGTTCACATGATATGATTTTGTTGAAATTTTTGAAATGTCTATATATTTTTTTAACTACTTAATTTGTAAATTACTCGGGCGGATACGACCGATTCGTTAGGTAAAGGGTTAATTCACAAATTATCAATAGAAAATCAATGTCTGCAGAATTACACTGTTGAGTTGTGTTACAATGAAAAATGGTAAGTTGGATCTGTTGAGTTAAGCTTACAAAGTCTCCATAAATTCTTCAAATCCAGAATTTCACACCTGTTTTATCATTGATAAATTACATATATTATTCCTACTATTGTGTTTTGTAAATGGCTGTAGTATTGGAGTTTGACTAATCAAAGTGTAGGGTGCAGTCACATGTCAAATAAAACGTGACCCATAATTCCCTATATGGTATTAGGGCTACCTGATTGGACTTGGACATGATTTTTTGGTCACATGGCACCAACATTGAATATAATTATTTGTCAACATTAGTACATCCAAAATGCAAATAAATGTCACATTGATATTTAAAATATTGCAAATTGCTAGTGGAATTTGCCCAAGTGAAAATGGATTATCAATTTATATACCAACAATAAGTTGATCCAATAGGAGTTTGAGGTATGATTCCCTCGGAGGTGAAGCAGTGCTTGTTTATTGTGGTATGGTAAACAAGCTCTGTTTTACTGGTAAAATAGGACCTGGTAACCAATGCCTGGGTAAAAGTCCTCTAAAATGGACAACATAGGTATCAACATTTGGCTGTACTTGACTTTATATCGATGTTACGGTCACGATTAGCCATTTGTGCAGTAGTTTGTGACCTTAAACATCAAAAAATAAATAAATAGTTTGAGGTGTGATAATGTCTATTCAACAAGATAATATGCAGGGTTACACGCTTCATATTACCTAATTTCATAATATGATAATTAAGTATGGTGATTTCGAAGAATTAAAACTGAGCTCGACCATCAGTACTGGGTGTCAGGGCAGTACGGTGAGTGGAGCATGTATTACTCATCTCTAACTGCCCATTCCTCCCATGAATAGAAGGTTAATGTTCAAATTTAAATAATGTTCAAATTTAAAAGTGTTAATAATTTAACATTGGAATTGGGTAGCGGCTGGTTGTCAAGCGCGCAATCTGCCTTCTGGATGGCAGGTTATTAGTCGAGTTGTGACGAAGTCAAACTCGACTTATAGTTTGGTGAATGGCGGGCGGGCGGGCATAAACAATTGGTTTCTGGATGATAACTTGATAGTGGTTCAACTCGCATCCATTAAACTTCATATGTAGGTTGGTCTTGGTGGGAGGAAGAACCCTATTGATTTTGGACATGCTACGTCGAAGGTCAAGGTCACAGTGACCTTGAACGTTGTAAATCTTAAACAATGGGTTTCCGGATGATAACTTGATAATGGTTCACCTCACATTCATGAAACTTCATAGGTAGATTGGCCTTGGTGAGGGGAAGAACCCTATTGATTTTGGACTCGCTACGTCAAAGGTCAAGGTCAACGTGACCTTGAACATAGTAAATCGCAACAATTCCTTTCCGGATGATAACTTGATAGTAGTTCAACCTACATTCATGAAACTTCATAGGTGGGTTGGCCTTGGTGCGAGGAAGAACTCTATTGATCTTGAACTCACCAGATCAAAGGTCAAGGTCACAGTGACCTTTAACATAGTATATCGCAACAATTGGTTTCCGGATGATAACTTGATAGTGGTTCAACCTAGAGTCATAAAACTTCATAGGTGTGTTGGCCTTGGTGCGAGGAAGAACCCTATTGATCTTGGACTCACCAGGTCAAAGGTCAAGGTCACAGTGACCTTGAACATAGTATATCGCAACAATTGGTTTCCGGATGATAACTTGATAGTGGTTCAACCTAGAGTCATGAAACTTGACAGGCGTGTTGGCCTTGTTTTTTCAAATGAAGAGCCTGGGTTAAATTTCTTTTGGACTCTCTAGGTCAAAGGCCAAGGTCACAGTGACCTTGAACATAATAATCGTAAACAATTGGTTTCCAGATGATAATTTGACAATGGTTCCACCTACGTTCATGACTTTTCAAAGGTAGGTTGGCATTGGTGCAAGAAAGAGCCTTATTTATTTCAGAATCACTAGGTCAAAGGTCAAGGTCTCAGTGACACCTCACACAGTAAATTGTAAACAGTTGGTTTCCAGACGATAAGTTGATAATGATTAAACCCACTTTTGTGCTGTCACAGCTCGACATTGGATCGGTGATCCTATCGGCATTTTTTTGTTTATCAGTCAATCACTACTGTTCACTTTTGCATATAGGTCTTCTTCTGAACCATTGCTCCTGATCTAACCAAACCTGGCTGAAATTATCAATGGGGTGATACTGTTTCAAGTTTGTTCAATAGAACTTGCTGAGCCCGATTGGTTGAGAACACTTTTTCTTTTTTATAAATCATCCAGATAAACTACCAGTGACAAGGCTTTTAGCCTGATTTCAAATGTTTTGCACGGTGACATCAAGATAACATTTGCTACTAATGTCGTATGTGAGCATTTGTGCAGACAGAGGGCAAGGATTTTAGTTTTATTGGAACATATTTGACCTGTGTCGAAAAATGTTTTTATGGGAAACAAAGGAGCCAAGAAATAGGAAAAATCTTGTAACATGTCAAATACTTGTTCTTGCAACCACTGAGTTCCCTACGTTTATATTTGACCTCATGAAATTGTATATATAGGTATTTATTCTCTATTGGTCTATGGTGCCAGCTTTTAAACACAGAAATCACAATTAATGGGAGGACAGTAAAGATGCCACTGCTTGAATTTCAGTAGTTCTCTAATTCAGTAATTACAGAAATTCATTCAATTATCATTTCTCTAATATTGGTCTAGGGCTGGGTTGTAAATGTGAACTATATACATACTGGTCATCCTTTTTGGGGGATGCTGTTAGCTCAATTGGTATGGTGACAGAGCATTTATGGTTAGGCGATTGGGTGCTGTTGACCTGGGATTGGTTCCTGCCATGGCCCATTTTGGAGAATTTTTTAGAATTTTCAGTTCAGTGGCTCGGACCTAACACTATACCTTGTGGAATGCCTGCTTGATATAGCCTATGTATGCATTTATTATGCTCCCCCCAAAAATTTCAGAGGAGCATATAGTCGCCGCTTTGTCCATCTGCATGTCTGTCTGCCCTTCCATCCAATACAAATGGTTTCCTGATGATAACTCTAGTTTGCTTTGATGTATGACCTTATAAGTTTACAACCTTACTACCTACATGTACCATGAAATGCCATTATTGTCTTTACAGTTCCAGAGCTATGAGCTCTGTCAAACAAGATTTGAAAGAATAAATGCTCATTCTATCACTAGATAGAATATAGGGAAATTCCTTTTAATTGAACTCTCCTGTTAATTGAATATATTCCACAAGCAAATTGGCCATTCAGTTAACAGGGTTGCACTGTATCTAGAATGCAAAAGTTCATAAATACTCAGCTTACAACATTTGGATGTTGGCTTTCAGATCCTAATCTCAAAATTCTGCTGAATGAATTCATGCTTATTCACAATATAGGACAATGAATATTAAATTTTAAACATTTGGATATATTCTTTCAGAACCACGCAGCAATTCTTTCTCAAGAGATTAATTGTGCATCAATATTGAATCGGAGACTAATTTGATTTTCTCGCTACTGATATTCAGGAAATGAGCATTATAAGTTTTTAAATCAAATGTTTATAACATCCTAATGCAATCTCACATTTTTATGTGTTTGCAGAATTGCAGTGTGTATGCTGACATAACTATTTTAAACAAGCTATTAATTGAAGATAGGATATGTTTTTATTTTTGGAATTCACCCAAAAAACAATGAGGGGTTCTGAAGGTGAGTTTGAATGCTTTTTGTTGAGAATAGTACTGATGGGTTTTGGCCATTGCATTAGGTAAAGAGTTGATTTAAATGAAATTCACACAAAGGCTATGACAGTGCCTAGGGTTAGTTACTCCGATAATTAAAAACATTTTTATAACTAGTAACTAGAAAGTGTGACTAACCCTGTACAATGCACAGGGTTATGTAGTCACACTTTCTGCTTATAAAAAATGGTAACTGCCATATCACACTGATGTAAAATACAAAGAGTTAATTGGTTACATGTTACATAGGGTGCAAGATTCAAGAAACTAATGGAAATACTTGTAAGGGATTTTGTAAATATTTTTGAAGTGAATTCCAAAAATGAAATCATATTATATTTTCAATTAATCGCGTGTATTTCATGCAAATTTCTTATCACCCTACCCACAAATGTTTACTACAGGCTTGCACTACAGTGGAAGTCCCTAACTCGGATAATATACTCTCTATTTCTGTCTTTCCCAAGCAATTTGGGAAAGAAAAGTGGTTCAAAAGCACCATGAAAAAATAAGCCAAAACTGGGTCGAGTGCAACCGGCGCAGACCCAGTACGGGATGCTCTCTCCCAAGTACAACTCCTCGACTTCCGTTGCCAGTGCGCATATACGTCGCTAATGACTCGTTCTTTTTTTCGTCCGCCATGTGACAAGATGTTCTTCTGCACTCGTATCAGTGTTCATCCAACTCATTGATTGCTGTTTCCTGCTTCATAGTGGATCCATGTATCCTTTTGTATTCTCAGGAACAGTTTATTATATTCTCTTACAATTATTATCCATAATGTATTTTATATGTTCTTTCTCCGAGTCGCACGTGAATTTCGTGTGCCATGCGGTTCAGACTTAATTTATTTTCACAATTATTGTACATGTTTAAATTGCTCATTTTTCTAATTGTGTTAGAGTTAGGTGTCAGCAGGGTACCGCTTCTGCAGTTTTTCTTCTCTCCTTTGAGAGTAGTCATCCTGTTGTGTGGTTCCCGGTCGACCGTCTGGGGTCTAAATTTCTGTCACCTTTCCCCTCTTCTTTGGGGGTGTTCTTCTGTTCTCATCTGATTTCACCTTCTTTGCTTCTCTCACCTCTATCATGCCCAGGACTATTCCTTGTGGGCAATGTCTGCTTCCAAAGCATGTGGACGATTCACATGCTTCATGCTCCTCATGTAATGGGTGTTCAGCCGATCGGCCCTGTGATCTCTGTGGATCTTGGTCATCCACTTTCTGGGCGTCAGTGAACCATGTAGTGCATTCTCGTGGCTGTACCTCCCTCTCCCGCGGGAAAGGAGAACGCGGTTGTTCGGGGGAGTTATTCCTCCTCCGTGGGGGATGTGCAGTCTTTTCCTGTAGTAGATACTGCGGGAGCCATTGAGTGTTCTGATGAAGAGGTGCCTGGTTCCGGGACTACGGTCCCCCTCCAGTCGACATCTGAGGCTGTCACTAGGGTTGTGACTCCTCCTTCGGAGCCGAGCAGGGGTGCTCTCTCCACAATTCCACCAACCTCAATGACTCCCGACATATCTACTATTACTGCTGGTCCGTCTGCTTCGTCGTCAGTTTCAGCTGGCCTCGGCTTTTCTCTGCAGGAGACTGCAGGGATGTCTGGTAGTGTAGACATGGGATATCGGCCTCATCCATCCCTGACTTCAACTCGGCGAAGTTGGAAGGGGCTGCCGGCCGAACCCTCTACTGTGGTCTCTGCGCCGTCGAGCACCACAGTTGTGTCATTGGATTCGGATGTTCTTAGTCGGGACACTATGAACTCCGTGGCGTTTCCGTCCACTCATTCTGGCCTCACGACCAGTTTTGGGGGACCAACGTCTTTTGTGCAGCCTGGACCTTCTGCCCCGCAGAGGTCCGCGGTGACTCATGAGTTCTCGCTATGTTGATCCTTGGGGTGCATCGTACCCCTATACACGTCTGCCTTCAGATGTTTCGGCTGCCGCCCGTCGTCCCGCATCGGGTGTTTTGGAGGATCGTGACCCTTCGCTGGTTAAGAGGGTCAGAGGTGAAGCCACTTTGCCGGTTCGCTCCCCTGTCGAACCGGCCAGTACGGGCAGTGAGCTTAGGGAGGCCCTCTCGTTACTCACTCAGGTTCTGTCGAAGAGCCTTCCTGTTGCTTCCAGCGAGGCAGCGAGTGGTTTCCAGGCACCCCATATGGCACCTCCTCGCGGGATTGGAAACAGGCCATTTTCTGATCCCCCTGGTGTTCCGACACCATGGGAGGCGTCGGCTGGTTTGCCCATGATGGGCTATGTGTCTTCCAACTCAGGGGAGGAGTCAGACATGCTTGCTGTCGAGGGCCAGCAGTCTTCGGACTTTGGGGCAGCTCTTGATTTTGTGTTTGGGTTCCTGCCGGATCTCAAACCATCTAACCAGCCGACAGTGTCAGCCAGGCTGCGATCATCGGTCGCGTGTCTACAGCCTGCTTCTGGGTGCCTTCGACCGTGCCAGTCGGTACAGGTGGTTGAAGCATTTTCAGCATTAGACTCTAAGCTGAGTTCCAGGGCTATGAAGGCTCCGTTCTTCACCAGGGTTGACACCTTTTTGCCTCCTGTGCATTATCGTTCCTACGATTCCGCCAATCCGTCAGTCTGCCAGACTTTGACGGTTCTGGATCAGGACTCCAATTCCCTCAGGCTTTCCAAGCCCAAGTCTGCCGTTATTCCAATGACGACTCTGGAGTCCACGTTGAGCTTATCAAGAGAGATGCTTGGCATGCTTTCTCTCTCAGATCACATTGTCTCAGCTTTAGCTGCTTATCTGCCTCCAAATAAGTTTGACGAGGTACGGGCTCCTTTGCGTGTGCTGTCCAAGTCGCTCATGCATCTTACTCACACGCATGCCTGTAACACGGCTAATCTGGAATTAGTTCGAAGGGACACTGTGCTGGACACAGGCCGATCCCTTCCTGAGGAGCAGCGCGCTGCTCTTCGATCTGCTTCTTTGGCAGGTCTGCAACTTTTCTATGGTTCTGTGTCGACGGTATGGGATGACGTCCTACGTCATTCCAAAGATCAGCTGCTGTTTCGTCAGCTTGATCAGCCTTCTAGGGGAGGCAGAGGCCATTCCAAGCCTAACAAGTACCCTTCTGCTTCCTCTGTGAAGCAAAAGGCTGATCTTTCTGCCACCGCTTCTACTTCTTACTCAAGGGGTAAGGGTAAGCATCGGCAAACTAGAGGGAAGTCTCAGGATTCTTCATTCAGTAGAGGAGGTTGTTTCTCCTCTCGCGGGCCTCGTCAGGGCTCGAAATGAAGGTCCTCACCTCGACTCGTCCCAGGTTGGAGGAAGGATAGCAGAGTTCGCAGACCATTGGGCCACCATCACATCCGATCCGTGGGTGTTAGATGTTGTTCGGTCCGGTCTGCAAATATCCTTCCGAAGGCACCCCACTCTGTCCAGGGTGCCTCTTCCAACCACAGTTCCTTCAGACGTTTTACGTCGGGAACTTTTGTCCATGGAGATAGACAATCTCCTGGCAAAGGGGGCGATCGAGGTCGTCAAGAACATTCAGTCAGTGGGGTTCTATTCCCGCCTGTTCTTGGTGCCGAAGAAGGACGGCCGACTCCGACCGGTTATCGATCTGATTATCCTGAACCAGTCTATCATTGCTCCCAGGTTCAGCATGGAGACTTTCAGGTCGGTCCGCCATTCAATTCACCAGGGAGATTTTGCTTCCAGCATCGACCTGCGAGACGCTTACCTTCACGTTCCGATGCTACGGGCGTCACGGAAGTAGCTCAGGTTTGCTTTTCTGGGGCGAGTTTACCAGTTCAAGGCCATGCCTTTCGGCCTCAACCTGACTCCTTGGGCCTTCACCAGACTGATGTCGCATGTGATAGCTTTCCATCGCACACAGTCCAGGGTGACTACTTCGGCATATCTGGACGATATCCTCCAGAGGCATTCCAATGCTGCCTTACTGGAGTCGGATGTCGCCACTCTGTTGAGCTTTCTCACGTCGCTAGAATTCAGAGTCAACGAGGAGAAGTCGGACCTGGTCCCTTCTCAGTCGTTTTGTCATCTGGGGATGGCTTCCCGCACCCAATTCAATTTGGTAGCGGTTCCCCAGGCCAAGGCTGTGATTCTCTCAGCTTTTGCTCTGACTCTGTCCCAGTCCACATCCGTGACAGCACGGAGTATTCTCCAGCTGATCGGTCTCTGCGGTTCGGTGACGGATCTCATTCCTCTAGGTCGGCTGTGTGTCAGACCTCTCCAACACTTTCTGCTCAATCGTTGGTCAAATGTAGATTCTCTGGATCTGGTGCTTCAGTTTCCGGAATCTCTTTATCCTCACCTTCTCCCCTGGACGGATGTCCAGTGGCTTACGCAGGGTGTTCCGTTGGACTTACCCACGTCCGATCACGTTCTGACGGCAGATGCCAGCGATCTCGGATGGGGTGCGACGTTGGATCCTCTGGGTCTTTCCCTTCACGGGATGTGGGACCAGGATCAGGCAGCTCTACACATCAACCAGAAAGAGCTTCTTGCTCTTCTTCTGAGTTTCAGGCAGTGGATCCCTCACCTGTCGAATTGCCAGGTCCTTCTGTTGTTCGACAGTGGTTGCTTACATTCGGAACCAGGGCAGCACGCACTCGGTTCCAATTTACGAATTGGCTCGGGATCTTCTACTGCTCGCTCAGGATGTCCATGCCGGGGTGGTTGTTTGTCACATTCCCGGTCGTCTGAACGTCCTAGTCGACTCCCTGTCCCGACGGGGCAGGGTTATTTCCACCGAGTGGTTGCTCCACAGGGCAGTGTTCCAGTCGCTTTGCGATCTCTGGGGACGTCCCCACATCGATCTCTTTGCGACTCGTTGGAACCATCAGGTGGACACTTTCGTGTCCCCGTGTCCAGATCCTCTGGCTTAAATTTTGCCGTGGACGCTCTGTCACTCGATTGGAACGGTCTACTCGGCTACACCTTCCCGCCGGTTCTGATTCTGCCTCAGGTTCTTGCCAAAATTCGAACCTGCAGTTGTTGAATCATTCTGATCGCTCCCCTGTCGCCTCAGCGGGTGTGGATCAATCAGCTCCGATCGCTGATGGCGGCGGTTCCGGCACGTCTCCCTCTACATCGCGACCTTCTTTGCCAAGGTCAGAGGAGGTTTCACGTCGACCCGACTTCATTGTGCCTTCACGCATATCTTTTGTCAGGTCCTGTCTCCGAAGAAGAGGTTTTTCGAGACGAGCAATGGAGTGCATTTCTTCTTCAAGGAGGCACTCCACTGGTTTAGCTTATGCAGCTAAGTGGAAGGTCTTCTGTCGATGGTGTGCTGATCACTCTGTGGATTATGCCAATCCTTCAATTTCACAGATTGCGGAGTTTCTGGTATTTCTGTTTGATTCTCGGGGTCTCCAGCCTGTTACCATTAAGGGTTACAGGTCCATGCTTTCAGAGACTTTTTCTTAGGTCGGAAGCGTCGTATCGGCACTAATCCTTACCTCTCCAAGGTTGTTCGGCACTTTTCTTTGAAAAGGTCTCGGACTTTGCAGCTTACCCCACGATGGAATCTTTCGTGGGTGCTGCTTTGTTTGGGGGGGGGGGGGGGGCGTTCGAACCTTTATCCCAGGTGGATATGTGTTTTCTCACATATAAGACGGCTTTTCTGATGGCTTTTGCTTCTGCCAGACGGGTTAGTGAGCTTCACACCCTCTCGGTTGACCCGGCCTTTTTTAGGAGCTCTCCCAACAGTGTTACTTTTACCACTGATTGCTCTTTTCTGGCCAAGAATCGGTTACTAGATACTTACTACTCCTCCTCCAATCTGTATCAGGGCTCTTCCTTCTGTTGAGGGTAATCGCCCTTTGCTTTGTCCGGTCCGTGCTATTCACATTTATCTCAATCAGACACAATTCATACGGAAAGGCAGGAAACGTTTTTTTCTGCCTCTTATTCCTGGTCGACAGAAGATCTCTCCTCAATTCATTTCTCGATGGATTTGTCTTGCTATTCGTATGGCTTACGGTCGTTTAACAGCTGGCGATTGTATTACCAATCGTATTGCTGCCCACGAGGTGCGTGCATTGTCTACCTCTTGGGCTTATTCTAACTCCGTTAAGTTGTCGGATGTTATGCAGGCAGCCTACTGGAGAAATGCCTCTACTTTCTCCACCTTCTATCTGCGTCAGTTACAGGAGCAGACGGAGGACCTTTTTGCCTTGGGTCCTCTTTCTTCTGCTCAGGCTGTTGTCTGCCCTAGCCATTAGGCTTCTTGAAGGTCAGTTTCAGCCTTGTGCTGTTACTGCCCTTTTCTGTCTGTGAGTCACACAGACCCATATGTCTCCTTTCATTGTCTTTTACCAATGATTGTGACGTTATGGTTGATAAGCCTCGGGACCTCTTTCTTCTGCTTCACGGTTCCAGTGCACTGGGGTTATGTGTGGGTTGGTTATGCGATTCCCTCCAGCCTATTGTCTATTCAGCCTGTAGTGAACAATTTTGGGTAGGTTGATAAGAAATTTAAATTTTATAGTAAATTTCCTTTCTTATTATACCTACCACAATTGTTTACATGGAGGCCCTCCCATCTTCTTATACGGGTAAGAATCCTTCCTGCCCGCTGATCACATAACTCTAACGTTGGCGGATTCAAAAAGAATGAGTCATTAGCGACGTATATGCGCACTGGCAACGGAAGTCGTGGAGTTGTACTTGGGAGAGAGCATCCCGTACTGGGTCTGCGCTGGTTGCACTCGACCCAGTTTTGGCTTATTTTTTCTTGGTGCTTTTGCACCACTTTTCTTTCCCAAATTGCTTGGAAAAGACAAAAATAGAGAGTATATTATCCGAGTTAGGGACTTCCACTGTAGTGCAAGCCTGTAGTAAACAATTGTGGTAGGTATGATAAGAAAGGAAATTTACTATAAAATTTAAATTTCCTCAACAATGTACTCCCGATCTGGAGTCTTCTTATGCCTCCGACCTCTGGAGGAGGTTTCCGTGGGCATATTGTTGAGGTCTGCGTCCAGTTTTCTGTACAAACATTTTGTATTATAACTCTAGCAACTGTTGTCACGTTTTGATGTCCTTTGGTATGTTGAGAGACCAGTATGATGGAATGGATATATAGAGGATATGGAATGAGTATTTTTCTTATATAATATTTATAAAACGAGTCATAAGAATTTTCCGTTTTGGCGAGCCTCTGGCGAGCCCAAACGGAAAATTCGGACGAGTTTCATAAATATTATATGAGAAAAACACTCATTTCATATTCTATTTATCATATGACACACACACACACAAATTATCTACTTAGTATGACTTTTTAACCCATCACCTAATTTGAGTTGCAGACGGTACTTGTAAAAAACATCCTCATACAACTAAACATTTTCACTTTTTGCTTCCAAAACATACGTTATGATCCCTCATTGGAATGAGCTCGTCGTGCTCGTTCCAATGAGGGGTCATGACCTATGTTTTGGAAGCAAAAAGTGAAAATATAAAAAAAAATGAATGGCGTTTTTCTTGTAGGTAAAAGATTAATACAATATAACCCACCCTAAATAAGACAGATAACGTAAATTCTCCCTACCGAAATTATGCAAATGTCACCCAGTTGTATTTTGTTTAGCCAATCAAATTGTCCAGTTTTGAAATTGACCAATGAAAGCTCCCAACTCTAATTATGCAAATTATGAAAATGTGGCACAGTTTTATTTTGTGCAGCCAATCAAATTGTCTAGTTTTGAAACTGACCAATGAAATTGACTGAAGGCTTTATATATCATTGATTAACTCTTAACCCACTGAGTATTTTGAAGGTATTTTTTCATCAAATCTTTCGTGAGTTGATGAAAAATTAATCTAAATATAACACGAAATCATTGGTGAAAAAATGCATTCAATTTACAGGGGAAAATATGTTTAAATATACCCAAATTATACTTATATCAGTGACAAGAGAAACCCTGTGCTGGGCAGGAATATCCACCAGCAGCATGCAAAGAGTTAATATGAAAGCAAAATATCAAATGTTTTAAAGTGAACAAACCAGACGAGTCATATGATAAATCCACATATTACAGGTTTCATCCACATATGCATTACGATTGTTAGACTTAAGAATCTATATGTATGAATGTCTTGTATTATAACTCACATCGGTTGTCAGATTTTGATGTCCTTTGTTATAATCCGACACTTGTACAGTGGAAAGGAGATCCGTATTTTTGCCCCTGTGGGAACCCTGGGAAGTGATGTGGTGCTTGTTTACTGTGGTCAACAAGCTGTGTTTCACTGCTAAAATAGGACCCGGGTCTAGTGATGGGCAGTATTAGAACTTTGAGTTCGGTATCAGTTTTAATATTTTTCGGGAGTATACTGGGTTATCGATTTGCTCTTTGGCATCTGACTTGATTGAGATTTGCAGATACATGTATCAAATTCAGGAAATTCAGAAAAATACAGAATAATTTCTTCTTGTATCATTCTACCACAGCGCCGCAAATGTAATTGCAAATGAGCTCAACATTGGCATTCTTTTATCTACTCAAATCATAACTACAGTAATTTTGTAACTTGTTCCAAACACACGTTAACCTTTTTAAAGGCTTTTTTCAGGCTTTTGTGATCTCAGAGCATGTGCTCTTAACATGCCATCAATGGGAAAGTCCTGCTGACAGTAGACAAATCTCCTGGGAAGTGATTTCTAGTAAGTCTCTGGCAGTCTTTGACTTAACTAGAAATCACAGCTAAACAACTGGACATATACTGGTTGTAGTATAGTGGGAATACCAGACAATTGCCCAGGCCCACAGGGGTAACTCAAGCCTGGAAATTAACAGACTGTCACCTGCAAAGTGAGGTCCCCAGTGGGTGAATTTGGTGATGTTACCCTGAACAGCAGGGCAACATCACTAGGTTTACCCTCTGTGAACCTCAATCTGAATGGAGGCTCAAGCCTAAACAGAAAGAGGTACCCATAGGATAAATTGGTCCACTATATGGGAAAGCATCTGCAGATTCACCCTCTGGGGACCTCATTTTACAAATTACACATTGCTTATTTCCAGGGTGTTAGGGTTAACAAAACCGAAAAGAAAATCAGTCACTTCATTCTTTAAAATGAATGCTTCATCTGCTATAAGGCCTTAGAAGTAGCAATTAACTCCTTGCATGCTTCTGGCGGATATTCCTGCGAAGGATAGGATTTCTCTTGCAACTGAAATAATCATTTGGTCACTTTTAACCAGATTTGTAAACTGAAAGGATTTTGCACCAACGATTTCTGAAGTTAAATTTAGATGAATTTTTCATCAAATCTAGTCATGGCTGCTTCACAGCAGCCATGACAAGATCTGTTGAAAAATATCTTGAAAATACTCAGCGGGTTAAGAGTTAAATGTACGAAAATTTGAAAATGCTGCTGGTTTCAGGATCCAATTATTGATTCGGTTCCATTTTTCACTATCCATATTATATCTGTATCATTTCAGTTTTCTCGTATTATTGTCCATCTCCAACCTAGTCACCAACGCTTGGAGTGGAAGTCATCCAAAATGGGCAACATGGGTATAACGATTTACTAAACTTGACTTCATCTCCATGTTACAGTTGTTTTGACAAAACATCTTCAGTGAATTGGAAAGACAACATTTTTAAATACAGTAAAACATGTCTTGAGAGACCACTGTATTGAGAGAACACTTGTCTTGAGAGACCACTGTCACATTGTTGTATGGATTGGTTGTTTTACTCTGTAATGGACCTGTCATGGGAGACCACTTTTGTCTGGCAAAAAGTGTGGTCTCAAGACAGGCTACTGCAGCTGCGAGCACATTTTTAGCTCACCTGACTGAAAGTCAGGGTGAGCTTTTCTTATCACTCTTTGTCTGTTGTCTGTCCGTCTGTCGTCCTGCGTGAAGGTGGTGTTTGAGCCTCTTTCTCCTAAACCACTGGCCACATTTTAATTAAATTTCATGTAAGTAGTGGTTATATAGGGGCATTTGGGTTTTTCTTCAAATTGGATTTCTGCTCATATTGTGGAGTGGGGTGGGGCCAAAATGCACACAATTTTTAAAAATCTTCTCATGAACCAGCCATAGCAGAGACTTGATATTTGGTATGCAGCTTCCATTTGAGTGTAGACTCAAGTTTGTTCAAGAGAAGTTTGACGGGCAATATTTACCTTTGTTCTGAGAGGGGCAAGAATTTTTGCCCCGCCCAAAATTTCTATTTTCTGAACCCAGAGGCCAATTTGAACCAAATTTAATATGAGGTATTATTGGGTTATAAATACTTGATTTATGCCAAAAATTTTTTTCCTGCAGCCCCGTGGGAACCACAGGAGCTAAAATTAGAAAAAAATTAAAACGCCCATATCTCCAAAACTGCACGGCACCGAACATTTTCATATGTTGTGAAGCTTCCTTAGGACCAACAGAAAGGAATGATAAAAAAAAATTGCCATCGGTTTTATCATAGGGTACAGTTTCGGGACTTTGAAAAAGTGCAGAGTCAGCACTTTTTAACACTGTAGGCAATGGGAAAAACATTAAAAAATCTTCTCCAGATCCAGCAGGTAGAATCTTTTGATATTTGGTATGCAACATTGTAGGCTAGATCTGATTCAAGTTTGTTCAAATTGGCCTCTGGGTTCATATTTGGGCTCAGTATAGGAGCCCGATTTTGAACTTAGTGCATTTCAGGCAAATTTCTTAAAAAATCTTCTTCTCCAGATCCAGCAGGCAGAATCTTTTGATATTTGGTATGCAACATTGTGGGGTGGATCTGATTCAAGTTTGTTCAAATCGGCCCCCCGGATTCATATTTGGGCTCACTATGGAAGCTCGAATTGGAACTTAGTGCATTTCAGGCAAATTTCTTAAAAAATCTTCTTCTCCAGATCCAGCAGGCAGAATATTTTGATATTTGGTACGCAACATTGTGGGTTGGATCTGATTCAAGTTTGTTCAAATCTGCCCCCTGGGTTTATATTTGGGCTCACCAGTATAGGAGCCCAAATTTGAAAATCTTTTTCTCAAGATCCAGTAGGCAGAATCTTTTGATATTGGGTATGCACCATGCTTAGGGGGTGAGATTCAATTTTGTTCAAGCCAAGTCCCTGGGTTCAATTTGGACTCACTGTGGGCACCCGAATTATAACTTAGTTCAAAATGAGGAATTTTCTTTAAAAATCTTCTTCAGATCCAGCAGTCGGAATGTTTTGATATTTGGTATGCAGCATCCTTAGGGGGGTGAGATTCAAGCTTGTTCAAGCCATGTCCCTAGGTCCATATTTGGGCTCACTGTGGGAGCTTGAATTGTAACTTAGTTTGAAATGAACAATTTTCTTAAAAAAATCTTCTTCTTCAGATCCAGCAGTTGGAATGTTTTGATGATATGTGGTGTGTAGCATCCTTGGGAGGGGGGGGATTCAAGTTTGTTAACGCCAAGTCCCTGTGTCCATATTTGGGCTCCCTGTAGCCCGAATTATAACTTAGTCAATATGAGGAATTTTTCTTTAAAAATCTTCTTCTTCAGATTCAGCAGTCGGAATGTTTTGATATTTGGCATGCAGCAACCTTAGGGGGCTGAGATTCAAGTTTGTTCAAGCCAAGTCCCTTGGTTCATATTTGGGCTCTCTATGGGAGCCTGAATGACAACTCAGTTCAAAATGAGGAATTTTCTTTAAAAATCTTCTTCAGATCCAGCAGATGAATGCTTTTGATATTTTTTATGCAGCATCCTTAGGGGGGTAAGATTCAAGTTTGTTCAAGCCATGTCCCTAGGTCCATATTTGGGCGCATTGTGGGAGCTCAAATTGTAACTTAGTTCAAAATGAGGAATTTTCTTTAAAAATCTTCTTCTTCAGATCCAGCAGTCGGAATGTTTTGATATTTGGTGTGCAGCATCCTTAGGGGGGTGAGATTAAAGTTTGTTAAAGCCAAGTCCCTGGGTTCATATATGGGCTCCCTGGGGGTGCCCGAATTATAACTTAGTTCAATATGAGGAATATTCTTTAAAAATCTTTTTTTAGCTCACCGAAGGGAGCTTAACTTATCAACGGCCATCTGTCGTCAGGCGTCGTGAACATTTCTCAAACGGCTTCTCCTCTGAAACCACTGGTCCGATTTTCACGAAACTTCGTGTGGATGTTCATTACTATATGGCAATTCATGTCTGTTCAAATGAAATGGCCACGTCCCATGGGGGTTCTGTATGGGGCATAACTCTGATAGCACCGTATGAATTATAGAAAAATTATTAAAAAATCTTCTCCAGAACCAGTGGGCAGAATCTTTTGATACTTGGTATGCAGCATCGTGGTATGGGTCTGATTCAAGTTTGTTCAAATCGGCCCCCTGGATTCATATTTGGGCTCACTATAGGAGCCCAAATTCGAACTTAGTGCATTTCAGGAAAATTTCTTAAAAAATCTTCTTCTCCAGATCCAGCAGGCAGAATCTTTTGATATTTGGTATGCAACATTGTGGGGTGGATCTGATTCAAGTTTGTTCAAATCAGCCCCTTGGATTCATATTTGGGCTCAGTATATAGGAGCCCAAATTTGAACTTAGTGCATTTCAGGCAAATTTCTTTAAAAATCTTCTTCTCAAGATCCAGCAGGCAGAATTGTTTGATATTGGGTATGCAGCATGCTTAGGGAGGGGGGGGGGGGGGAGATTCAAGTTTGTTCAAGCCAAGTCCCTGGGTTCATATTTGGGCTCACTGTAGTAGCCCGAATTATAACTTTGTTCAGAATGAGGAATTTTCTTTAAAAATTTTCTTCAGATCCAGCAGTCAGAATGTTTTGATATTTGGGCTGCAGCATCTTTAGGTGGGGGGGGGGGGGGGGATTTAAGTTTGTTCAAACCATGTCCCTAGGTCCATATTTGGGCTCACTGTGGGAGCCCGAATGATAATTTAGTTCAAAATGATTTTTCTTTAAAAATCTTCTTCTTCAGATCCAGCAGTCGGAATGTTTTGATATTTGGTATGCAGCATCCTTAGGGGAGGGGGAGATGAGATTCAAGTTTGTTCAATCCATATCCCTAGGTCCATATTTGGGCACACTGTGGGAGCTTGAATTGTAACTTAGTTCGAAATGAGGAATTTTCTTTAAAAATCTTCTTCTTCAGATCCAGCAGTCAGAATGTTTTGATATTTGGCATGCACCATCCTTAGGGGGTGAGATTCCAGTTTGTTCAAGCCAAGTCCCAGGGTTCATATTTGGGCTCACTGTGGGAGCCTGAATGATAACTTAGTTCAAAATGAGGAATTTTCTTTAAAAATCTTCTTCTTCAGATCCAGCAGATGAATGCTTTTGATATTTGGTATGCAGCATCCTTAGGGGGTAAGATTCAAGTTTGTTCAAGCCATGTCCCTAGTTCCATAAAATTTGTCTCTCAGGACTTCATTCCTTTGTAGTGTTGATGAACCATGTCCAACTGAATGTGACCCCAAATACTTCTTTGAACCACTTTGTTTGAATCACTTTGCCCGGTGAGCGATTAAGGCCCCTTGGGGCCTCTTGTTTAGATCCACTGGTCAGAATCTTTGGACATTTGGTATAAGCTTTTCTTAGGAGGAGCAGATGCAACTTGTTGAAATCAATTCTCTGGGTTGATATTTAGGCTACCATGTCAGGTGAGCACCCTCAGGCCCCCTGAGGCCTCTTGTTTGCATTGTGTTTCCATTTGAAATAAGCTATTAATTGAATAGAGCATATGTTTTCAATTTTGGATTTCACCAAAAAAATACAGTGAGGGGTCTCAACCTGAGCTTGAATAGTTTGCGTTGGTTTTGGCCATTACATTGGGTAAAGAGTTGATTTGATGAGATTTACAAAGATCTGTAGAAAGCACAGGGTTAGTTTCTCAGTAAATATGAACAAAATTTATAATCAGAAAGTGTGGCTAACTCTGTGCAATGCACAGTGCAAGTCACACTTTCCAGTTATAAAAACATGGTAACTGGCATATCACACACTACATGAAAATATCCACTAACTAAGGCTGTACAAATGCACAGGTTCACTTGGCTACATATTGTTATATACAGTTAAAACTAGAAGCCCTGTCACAAACTGTACGCTTATCTAGGCTTAATTGCGCGTAGGAATTGCGCACAATTGCCATATCGAATGGCACCCAAAGCATGGCAGGTTCTCCTTGTTACCCATAGCAAACACAAGCAATGTTCCTGCCAATGGACCTCCGGGTTTCCCAGAGGTCCATTGGCTGAAACTTTGCTTGTGCACAGACCGTATGTGCAGAATTTGATAGCCTTACCATCGTCATAACGCGTAGATTAACGCGCAAATCGACGTGCTATTTGTGCGCATTTCAGGACAGGACTTCTAGTTTTAACTGTAGGGTGCTGGATTCAAGGAACTAATGGAAATATACAGGATTGTGTATATTCTTTTGAAGTGAATTCCAAAAATGAAAATAAATTCTATTTTCAATTAATAGCTTGTTTTGATTTAATTTGGTTTGTCTAATTATTATATAAGAAAATTATTTTCAGCTCATCTTGACCAAGTCAAGCTGATCTAATCTCATCGCTCTCTGTTCGTCATCCGCTGTCCATCAACACTATCCTTTGGTCTTCTCCTCCAAAGCCACTGGGCCAATTCAAGTGAAAGTTTGTGTGATTGATGGTCTCGAAGGGGCATTGCATTTTTGTTCAACTCATCATGTCCAGCCCCATAGAGAGGGAGTGGGGGAAATGCTCCAAAATATTTTAAAAATCTTCTCATGAACCAGTGTGTACAATGACTTGATATTTGCTATGGAGCTTCCTTTTGAGGTGTAGACTCAAGTTTGTTGAAACGATTTCGTGAAGCAATATTTGGCTTTGTAATGGGAGGGGTAAGATTTTTGGCCCCGCCCAAGATTTCTATTTTCTGAACTGATGGTCCGTTTTGAACCAAATTTGGTATGTGTTATTATTGGGTCATAAGTACTTGACTCGTGCAAAAAAAAAAAATTCCTGCATCCCCATGGGAACCATGGGAGCTAAAAATAGAAATATTTTCAAACGCCCATATTTCCCAAACCACACGGAACAGAGAGCTGTTATTTGGTATGAAGTATCCTTAGGACCAGTAGAACTAAATGGTACAAAAAAATTGCCATCGGTTGTGTTAGGGTGTTCTGTAATGGGCATCGAAAAATTTCTGAGTCAGCATATTTGCAAAAATTTTAAAAAATCTTTTCTCCAGAACCAATCATCAGAATCTTTTGATATTCGGTATACAGCATTCATAGGGGTGGGGGTGGGGGGGGGGGGGGGGGGTGGGGGGGTGTCCGATACACGTTTGTTAAAATAAAGCCCATTGGTTCATATTTGGGCTCACTACAGGAGCCCAAATTTTTAACATAGGGTACAATGGGGAATATTCTTTAAAAATCTTCTTCAGAACCACCAGTCAGAATCTTTTAATGTTTGGTATACATCATTGTTATGAGGGGTCAGGTTCAAGATTGTTCAAACCAAGTCCCTAGGTTAATATTTGGACTTCCTACGGAAGCCCAAATTTTAAGTTTGTTCAATATGGGGGATTATTTTAAAAAATGTTCTTCAGATCCACCAGTCAGAATGCTTTCAAGTTTGTTCAAATCAGATCCCTAGGTATATATTTGTGTTCGCTATGGTAGCCCAAATTTTTAGCTCACCCCGTGAACAGAGTGTTTGCGTCTTCTCCCAAACTGCTGAACCAATTTAATTGATATTTGAGATAATAGTTTGTTATGACATCGCAATTTGATTTTGTTCAAATCAAGGAGCTTTGCCCCTTGGTAGGGCCACGCCCAAAAAGTGTGCCTAAATCTTCAAAAATCTTCTTCTCATGAACCAGCAGTAGCAGAGACTTGACATTAGGTCCGCTGCTTCCTTTTGAGGTGCAGACTTAGATTTGTTCAAGAGAAGTTTGTGTTCTATATTTGCCGTCGTTATGGGAGGGGCAAGAATTTTTGCCCTCCCAAAGTTTCTATTTTCCAAACCAAGAGGCAGATTTGAACCAAATTTGATATGAGGGCTTATTGGGTCATAAGTACTTAATTTATGTCCAAATGTTTTTTCACATCGCCCCATGGAAACCACAGGAGCTAAAATTAGAAAAAAATTAAAACACCCATATCTCCAAAACTGCACGGCACTTAGAATTCTTATTTGATGTAAAGCTTCCTTAGGACCAACAGAATGGAATGGTAAAAAAAAATTGCTATCAGTTTTATCATGGGGTACTTTTTTGGAACTTTGAAAAAGTGCTGAGTCAGCATTTTTTAACACTGTTGGTAATGGGGAAAACATTTAAGACTACTTTTCTCCCAAACCACTGCTCCAAAAGCTTTCAAATTTCACATATAACATCTTTGGAAGATTGTTTCACACGTTTATTGAAATCAATTCCCTGGGTCCTTATTTGGGCTCTCTATGGGAGCCCAACTGTTTAAATTAGTGCAGTATGAGGAATATTCTTTAAAAATCTTTTTCTTCAGATCTACCAATAAGAATCTTTTGATATTTGGTATGCAGCATCCTTAGGGAGGTGAGATTCAAGTTTGTTCAAGTCAAATCCCTGGGTTCATATTTAGGCTGAAAATTTGGGGTCCTGGTCCAGACTCAGAATTTTTTGACCAAAATCCGGAAATGAGTTTTTTGTTTTTTTTATGCGTTTCGAACAATTTTAAGACCAAAAATTGTTTTTCTTTTTACTCTGAAACTTTGCGTCCCGGTGGACCAAAATCCAGAAATGAGTTTTTTTTTTTTTTTTATGCATTTTGGTCAGTTTTAAGACAATTTTTTTTTTTTTTTTACACTGAAAATTTGGGGTCCGGTTTGGACTTGAAAAATTTGGACCAAAATCTGGAAATGAGTTTTTTTTGTTTTTATGCATTTTGGTCAATTTTAAGACAAAAGAAATTTTTTTTTTACACTGAAAATGTGGGGTCCGGGTGGGACCAAATTTTGACCAAAATCCGGAAATTATTTTTTTGGTGTTTTAAGCTTTTTGGTCAATTTTAAGAAGAAGAAAAAAAAATTTTAGTCTGAAAATATTTTGTTTGGGACTTCGAAAAAAAAATCTGTTTTTTATGCGTTTATCTCAATTTTGGGACATAAAAGTGCAGAAACTGAAAATAGAAGGAAAATTCTGTGTATTGTGTGGGCACAATCACTTTATCCAGTTGGGATATGCTTTTCTTAGGAAGGGTGTATGCAGCTTATTCA
This sequence comes from Pictodentalium vernedei, assembly GCA_031216915.1. Taxonomy (NCBI): domain Eukaryota; kingdom Metazoa; phylum Mollusca; class Scaphopoda; order Dentaliida; family Dentaliidae; genus Pictodentalium; species Pictodentalium vernedei. The sequence continues at coordinate 602,898,284 of CM062295.1, read as the reverse complement.
AGTCAAGTCCCTGGTTTGATATTTAGACTACCATGTCAGGTGAGTGCCATCAGGCCCCCTGGGGCCTCTTGTTACTAAGTGTGATGGGAGGAAATTTCTTTAAAAATCTTCTTCTTCTGATCCACCAGTTGGAATGCTTTCATATTTAGTACACAACATCTCTAGGGGGGGCAAATTCAAGTTTGTTCAATTCGAGTGCCTGGGTTAATATTTAGGCTCCATATGGGAATCTGAAATTTAACTTAGTACAATATGAGGAAATTTCTTCAAAAATCGTCTTCTTCAGATCCACTAGTCAGAATGCTTTCATATTTGGTATACAACATCTCTAGAGGGGTCAGATTCAAGTTTGGTCAAATCGGATCCATAGGTTAATATTTGGGCTCGCTATGGTAGCCCAAATTTTAACTTAGTGCAGTATGAAGAAATTTCTTTAAAATTTCTCTTCTCCAGTTCCAACAGTCAGAATGCTTTCATATTTGGTACACAACATCTCTGGGGAAGTCAGATTCAACAGTGTTCAAATCGAGAGCCTAGGTTAATATTTGGGCTCCCTATGGGAGCCAGAATTGGCCATGTTGCTGAAGAAGTAAAAATTTTGTATTCAATACCCTCTAGAGGTGTGTAACTAAGATTAATCCACATAGGTTGTATCAAGGGGGCTTCATAGGGGAGCTCTACATTTTACATTATGATCAACTGAAGAAGAGGCATGATGCCCGGATTATTTTTGTCACTCCTGAGGGACTCAAGGATTGACAGTGTATCCTGTAGAGATGGATTGCTTAATGTAGACTCATTCTTGGACTCTGTGTTCTGTTCAAGATGAGCTGGGCCTCTTGTTTAAATTTACCTTTATTACAATTTCTAGCGCTAAAATGTTTTATTCCATCTTTACAGATTTAGATGTTTTCAGAAGGAGTAAATCATATATTTATATACTATTCAAAAAAAGTAGGGGATATCCAAACTAATGTTGATATTTTCGGAATATGCTATTGTATTCGCGTGATTGAACACATCAATATGTTACCAAGTTTAGTGTTGATCATGAATGTCACCAGCCCACGAAAATTTCATGCAGGTTTTTCGCACAAGCTCTGCGTTAATGTCTGTGGAGTACGTTTTGAAATTTTCATATGTACTGGACAGGCTTTTTCGGAGGACTCATCATTCTTTTCTTGGTATAAACTCTTTCATCAGTAGTTTCTGGTTGAAACGTAACTTTTGAGATATGCGAAGACTGACATGTGATGAACGTTTACGTGCCATCGGCATGTTGGAAGCTGGCAACAGACAGACTGCAGTGGCTCAAATTCTCAACGTTACTCAATCGGTGATTAACAGGTTGTGGTCACGCTACTGTCAGAGAGGCAATGTTGATTACAGACGTCAGGTTGTCCAAGGGCAACAACTGCTAAGCAGGATCATTTCATCTGAATCACAGCATTACGTAATCACCATCAAAGTGCCTCAGAAATTGGACAGCAGCTGCACTGAGCGACAGAAGTGTGTCAGTGGTCAAACTATCCGAAATCGCCTACACAGCTGGAATTTGTATGCCTGACGACCTCAAATAATTCCACATTTGACTGAACATCACATCCCAGCAAGGCATAATTGGTGTGGAGTAAAACAGCGCTGGGACAATCGTCGGTGGAACAACGTCATGTTTTCCGATGAATTGAGGTTCACAATTGACTTCCACGACAGGCAAAACAGAGAATGACGGCAGCGGAACGAACGATACTATGACGTAACCATTAGGCAACATGATCATTTGGGTGATTATGGTGTGGGGAGGTATAACCACGACAAGCAGAACAGCATTACATGTCATCCAAGGGCATGTCACAGGGCAGTACTACGATAACAACGTGTTAGCAGCTAATGTGTTGCCATTTGCATGACATCACGGCTGTCGATTCATTTTTCAAGATGACAGTGCAAGAGCTCACGGCCGTGTCACTACAGGGTTCCTCCAGGAGCAGAACATCATTACACTGCCTTGGCCAACACTATGTCCAGACCTTTCACCAATCGAGCACGACTGGGATAGGCTTGGTAGGCACCTACGACAACACCAACAGCCCTCTACCAATGTCCAGGAGCTCGCCGCTGCACTGCAGGAAGAATGGAATAACATCAGTCAAGCTGATATTGGACGTTTGGTGAGGAGTATGCCACGTCAGATCTGCATTTGTCTCACAAATCGAGGATTTACAAGGTATTGAGGCCTTGGACTGAATGTGGTAAATTCTCTGACCATCCATGTCTTCTACAGCTCACTGCGTGGAATGTGTGTTTGTCAAGACACCCAACTATCGCTGAAATCATTCCCCAGATGTCTGAGTGCAATGCCTCAACTGTCTTGATGAAAAAAAAATAAATTTAATCATACTTCTCACTTTTGTCAAATATCCCCTACTTTTTTTTATAGTATATGTATTTGTAAGTTTGCTTTAAAACTTTACACAGTAATTTGTGATACATGTAGTATATTGTTCTTTTCAGTTGTACCCAATTAATATTTAATAGATAACATGTAGACTGTACACACCAACTGTTGAAATGGGTCATGGGAAAGTTTTAAAATACACCTTCCTCTACATAGACAGCTATAAATGAAGTCTTGTACTGTACAAGTGGTAGAATGGTAAATTATTTTTTCAAAGGTGATTTGAAACATAAGTAAAACATAAGTATTTTTTTCAAAGATGCCATATAGCCATACTTCCATCATTAGGTGAAAAAGACTTTGTTCATAAACAGTTGTTTTGTTGGCACTCTCCAATAAATTGTAATAATGTAGAGCCCACTTAATTGTATATCTCTTAACTGAATAACCCTGTTAATTGAATATAATTTTCCAACACAAAAACATTTACCATACCTCCAGTACAAACTTGACTTGTTAATTGAATATAGGTTATAGAGTAAACTCCTGTTAATTGAAAAAAAATCCTGCAACCTGTCGAGAAATTGCACTGACTTTCCCCAGTTTTCCTTTGTTTATAGACCTATTTGGCCTCGCTACATTCAATACAGGCATTTAATCTGTTATATCTTGTTTGACAGAGCCAAACAAGATATAATAGATTAAATGCTAAGTTTATCTCTAGAATACAGGTAAGTGACGCAATCCCTGTTAATTGAATACTCCTCTTAAATGAATAGTTTTCATTGGCAAAGTGGCTATTCAATTAACTGGGGGCACGGTGGCATTGCGGTAACCTGTTTTCGTCAGATCACCAAACTTAAGCAACGGCGAGCCCGGTTAATCCTTGGATGGGTGACCGTCTGAACGATCGATTTGGACTCCTGCATTGTGTCCTTGGGCAAGGCACTTCACCCCGATTGTCCACATGGGGGCACGATCACGTCGTGTACTAAGGCGTATTGCACGTCGATAGTGCGCATGTCTTCAACCAATCAAACCCTGCCTGTGCTGCTGTGCGGAGTTACGATGTTGGGAGCTGGCAGCTGCTGCTCATCATTGCTCGGTGGTTCTCTTCGAGTACTCCGGCTTCCTCCACCCGTAAAACTGTCACCGACACAATATGACCTTGGCTGTTAAAGTGTCATTAAACCCTAATATATATGTATATAAATAAATTCAACTAACAGGGTTCCACTGTAAAACAATTTTATATAAACATTTTTTTTCCTTCTCTTGAGCAAACAAGCTAATGCATACTTTGTGTGTGGTTTTCAGCACTTTTCAGTAGAGTCATAATAGTGTCTTCTTGCACGCAACCAGTTAAACTTAACTTGATCAAGTTTTGCCTGTCTGAAAATTGTCTTTGTCGTGACTCAATAATGTTTGGGTTGATTTTCTGGAACTGTACACAAGGGTAAAGGATAAAAGGAATTTTGTCAAGGTCTCCCGATTATGAAAACTTTTTATTCAATTTTAAAGTTTACATAATATTTCCATTTCATTTGTTAATATCAGTTAACATCATTTCCTGAGAGTTGTTTAAGTTTAGTTTTTCACCAGTTAATTCAACAACTTTTAACATTTATTTTAGAAAAGAGGCACTTTGGGCATGGTTTTAGGGGCATCAGTCGAAGAGCAGTCACAGTTTGTCTTATTTTTAACTTTTATTTAATATACATGTGTATTTCAATATTTTCCCAACCTATATTTATAATTTAACCCCTTACCTAATACACTACCTGAAAATAACATTTCCATGTTGTTTTTATAAAATGTTGGTATTCTCTTTATTATTTATTTATTGGTACTTAAGGTCACATATTTCTGCACAATGGCTAATCATGACCATGACAGTTTTATGGGTGGAGGAAGCCGGAGTACCTGGAGAGAACCCTGAGCAATGGCGAGCAACTGTTAGCTCCCCAACATACAAACTCCACACAAGCAGGGTTAGCATTGGTTGAAGACAAGTGCACCATCGACGTTCAGTACGCCATAGTACACAACGACACCATGCTCACATGTGGGAAAGGGGTGAAGTGTCTTGCCCTAGGACACAATGCGTTTGCGGTTCCCACAGGTGGGATTCAAACCAAGGACCTCTCGGCTGGCAGCCTGAACCTCTGCCTATTGAGCCACAGTGCCTCTTAAGGTATTCTCTTTGCTTCCAAACTTAGCTTATAACCTTTCAGTTGCATGAGCTCAAACAGCTTATTCCAATCATTGGATATAAGTTATATGTTTTACATATAGAAGCTACATTTGGAAAAAATGAGCTTTCAGTGATGATGTTTGTCTTTAGCCCTGGACATCATGTACATATTCATTTTTCACAGAGGGCAATGTATTCTTTAATATGTGAGGCATCGGAAAATTGAAAACTTTCAAGGGAAGTTTTTTGCTCTCCCACCATTTTCACTGATAGAATTCACCTCGCTCACTTTTTTACTGAAATGTACTGGGGTTAGTAAAATGAAATTTCCGGCAATTCTGAAAAATAAACCTTTTGACCCTGGGTGATCTCAATGACCTTGAGTCATCCTTTGAACAATCAAGTTTTGACTCATTTGGTATTGGTCCTACATCCATAAGTTACACCATACTTGAGATATGAGAATGACCCACTTCCAAAACTCCGCTAGGGACTCTGGCAGTGCTCCAGAAGCCTGAAAACCATAGATGGCCGAGTACCAGTAATTGTCGGTAAGTATGCTAAAAAAGCAGTGAGATAAGAGGATTTTAATTTGATTTATCATGCGAACAAGGAAGTGGGTAGAAGACAAGACCAGGAGAATGAGAAAAAGAAAGAAAAAAAGGAAACTGTACAAAAACAATTGTCTGTGTGTTTTACCTGATTAATTGGTTGGACTGTAGAAGCCACTAGCTATCGTGGCTCTGTTGAAAAGTGCTGAAGCCACTATAGTGGCCTTACATTGCATGCATGAGGTTGATGTTTGTTCAGCAGTAGAACAAAGAATGTTTATATGAAATTGTTTTGTTACAATTTATTGGAGAGTACCAACAGGCACTCTCCAATAAATTGTAACAAATCAACAATTTATCAACAAAATCTTGCTAAACTAGGCATCTCCTTGCTAGTAGCAATAGCATCTGTGAAAAAATCCACGTTACAAATCGCCTTTGCAAATTAATTTTGCACTCAACCAGTTAATATTGATATTCATTACATTGTAAAGGGTTAACAGCAACCCATCAGTGAATACGACAATGTCCCACCACTTTAAATTATTGCTGTGCGATCATATGTAAATTTCATATCCCCATAACAGATGTTATGCTGATGACATTAAAGGACTGGGTTGGACATAATTGGAGTATGTGTTCAAGTGTGATTTGATTTTATCTTTCTATTGATGATTGAACTTCATCTTTGTTATTTACTTTTGAGCTTTCATGGTTCAGGGCTGGTCATTTTTCTGGAGGCTGGAATTTTTCACCAGGTATAATTTGGAAAAAACATTGGGCAACTTGATGTACTTGAGAACCTTCTGTCACCGCCTGAATTGTAAGAACATGACCTTAATTCCTTCCTCAACTGTATGTATATTTAGGCTTGGCAAGTGAATGGCAAGCAACTATCATTTCGAAACTTTAAACTTTAAATTATTTATTCAGTTATAAGAGAGAAATTCAACCAAATCGTGACCTGGTTGAAATTCTCTGTCTGCTTTCCTGTTCTCAACACTGTTGAATCTCATCATGATCAGTTGAAATGCGGGAACATTTAATTTCAGATGCTATTTTCATGGTCAGGTTCTTGACTCGATCTTGATCTTGCAAGATTTTGTGAAGGAAATCTCAACCCACAAATGTATATACCATACTGACCTGGGAATAAACCCAGGGTGTGCATGAAGTTAAAAATGTCAAAATGAGTGTATATGGATGGGCTTTTACAGGGGAGAAATTTGGTTAAATGTGCAGCTGAAATGTGCCCAAATTTTACTTGTTTCAGTTGCAAGGCATTTTGTATCCTGGGCAGGAATATCTGCCAGCATGCAAGAAGTTAATTTAGGTTAACCCTTTGAACACGAGCGGCCACTTTACCGGCCCAGGCACATGATACTTTGTAATTTCATTAAAGAGGATGGCTGCTAAGTAAATGTGTCAGGAAGACCAAGCAATATTTTCAGCGTGCAGCCCAAAGGCTGCATGTTGAAAATATTGATTGGTCTACCCCCAAATAATGAAAATGGACTCTTCTGATTGCTGCATTTGAACTGATGACATGGAAGATACTACCAGGGTTCAAAGGGTTAAATATTGAATTGCACTTTAAAATCAGTCAGTATGGCTCCCGTGGAGCAATTTAATGAGGGCTGTTGTACATGGCTTGTGTGTGTGTGAATTTATCTGCCACACACCAATGCACTTACTACAAATATCACACAGGGGCACGGTGGCATTGCAGTAACTGGTTCTTGTCAGATCACTGAAGTTAAGCAACGTCGAGCCTGGTTAGTCCTTGGATGGGTAACCGTCTGAGCGATCAATTCGGACTCCTACATTGTGTCCTTGGGCAAGGCACTTAACCTCGATTGTCCACATGGGGGCACATTTGACGCTGTGTACGAAGGCGTACTGTACGTCGATGGTGTACATGTCTTCAGCCAATCTAACCCTGCCTGTGCTGCAGTGCAGAGTTTCGATGTTGGGTGGCAGCTACTCGTCGTTGCTCGGTGGTTCTCTCCTGGTACTCGTGATTTCTCACCTCGTAAAACTGTTACCAACACGATAGGACCTTGGCTGTTAATGTGTCTTTAAACCCTAATAAATATCACACTCCTCATAAGTTGCAATACGTGGTTAGATTTGCTAGCATTGAGAATGACTGCTTTTCAATTTTTCTTTCAGTAAGTTCTTTTTAGCTCTTGACACCTTGTCTAGATTTCTTATTTTCAAGTGGCACAGTGAGATCTGCCAAACAAGACTGAATCATTTAAAATTCCTGTTGGCATCATGTGAAAAATTTGCAGCTTGAAATTTGCATATTTCAACATCAGTATGCAGAGGTTAACTTGCATGCTGCTGACGGATGTTCCTGCCAACGACAGGATTTCATTTCCCACTGAAATAAGTATCATTTTGGTATCTTTAACCAGATTTTCCCCCTGGAAACTGAATGGATTTTTTTACCAAAGATTTCTAAAGTTAAATTTAGATGAATTTTTCATCAAATTTAGTCATGGCTGCTTCAGAGCAGCCACAACAGAATTTGATGAAATATAACTTGAAAATACTCAGTGGGTTAAGAGTTAAAGGCTCAGTTGATGATTTTTAGCTCAACTTTGGCGAAGCCAAATTTGAGCTTTTGTCATGGCCCGTTGTCCGTCGTCCGTCTGGCCGTCTGTCCGTCCGTCCGTCCGTGTGGCCGTCTGTCCATACGTCAACAATTGGATACGGCTCGGGCTAGAGGCCGTATTTATGAACCGATCTTTACGAAACTTCTTGGGTACCTTTGTTATGACCGTGGGACGAGAACGAGTGTTTTTGGGTGCGGTCCAAAATTCAAGATGGCTGCCAGCCGCCATTTTGTACTGACGATGCAGAAATCTGTTTTTTGTACAGAACTTCCATATGAATGCTCTGATTTGAATAATTGTTTGTATGAATGTTTAGTACCATGGGATACATCACATATAATACGGGTTTTTTTCTCGTGCGTAAATTGTGCAAATTAGACTAATTTTGATGTTTTTTGGGGTTACTTTCAGCACTGTAAGTGCAAATGCCAATACGGCTCGGGCTAGAGGCCGTATTTATGAACTGATCTTTACGAAACTTCGTAGGTACCTTTGGTATCACCGTGGGACGAGAATGAGTGTTTTGGGGTCCAGTCCGAAATTCAAGATGGCCGATGGCAGCCATTTTGTACAAAATTAGGTGCAATCAGATTTTTGCACAGAACTTCCATATGAAAGCGCTGATTTGAATAATTTTTTGTGTGAATGTTTAGTATCATTGGATACATCACATATAATACTGGTTTTTTTCTCGTGCAGAAATTATGCAAATTAGATGAACTTTGATTTTTTCAGTGCGACTTGCACACAGTAAGTACACATGTCAACACGGCTCGGGCTAGAGTCTGTATTTATGAACTGATCTTCACAAAATGTCTTGAGTACCTTTGTTATCACCTTGGGATGAGAACGAGTGTTTCTGGGTGCGGTCTAAAATTCAAGATGGCTGCCAGTGGCCATTTTGTACCGAAATTATGTCTAATCAGTTTTTTGTACACAACTTCTATACAGCTCAGACTAGAGGCCATATTTATGAACCAATCTTTACGAAACTTCTTGGGTACCTTTGTTATCACCGTGGGATGAGAGTGAGTGTTTTTGGGTGTGGTCCGAAATTCAAGATGGCCACCAGCAGCCATTTTGTACCAAAATTAGTGCAATCAGTCTTTTGTACAGAACTTCTGTATGAAAGTTTTGATTTGAATAAATTTTTGTATGAATGTTTAGTAACATGGAATACATCACATATTGTAAGTGGTTTTTTTTTTCGTGCACAAATTATGCAAATTAGATGAACTTTGATTTATTCAGTGCTACTTACACAATGTAAGCACACATGTCAATACGGCTCAGGGTAGAGGCTGTATTTATGAACCGATCTTCACAAAACTTCTTGGGTACCTTTGTTATCACCTTGGGATGAGAATGAGTGTTTCTGGGTACGGTCCAAAATTCAAGATGGCTGCCAGTGGCCATTTTGTACCGAAATTAGGTCCAATCAGTTTTTGTCACAAGTTCTATACAGCTCGTATTTATGAACTGATCTTCACAAAACTTCTTGGGTACTTTTGTTTTCACCTTGGGACAGGAACGAGTGTGTTTTGGGGTGCCTTTGTTATCACTGTGCTATGAGAACAAATATTTTGGGGTTCAGTCAGACCCACTCCGGGACTAAAGATTTTTTTCTAGTTTAGCATCTGACTGTCACCCACCTTTACAATACTTCACCTATACATTTGTTACAGGCAGCGGTCAGTATTTATGTACAGACCGTTACAATATTTTATATGTACCTTTGTTATCAGGTCATTACCTAGATGTTTGTCATTGCTGTGTCACATACTATACACGTACATGTCTTTGTCTTGACAAATTGAGCTACAGTGTCATTGACACTTTCATTCATTAACCATTTGGGATTGCATTTTTTTGCTTCTGCCCAGGATTTTTTATACCCCCACAAAACAAAGTTTTAGGGGGGTATTTTGCAGTCAACTTGTCGGTCGGTCGTTGTCGGACCATTGCACATGTAAACTTGTGGAGCGAACTACTTCCATAGTTTTAGCTGCATTTTCATGAAACTTCACAAAAAGGATCAACATGATGAGCAGTGTGTGACATACTTTTTTTTCTCAATGGGATTCAAGATGGCCGACCGGTGGCCATATTGGATTTTTTTTTATGTAAACTAATGTGGCCCGAACTACTTCCACAGTTTTAGCCAAATTTTCATGAAACTTCACAAAAACAGCTGGGATATCGCAGGCGACAGACCATCTCTACTTTCCCCAATTCTTAATTTTTTTTTATCAAACCGTATCATGTGACCCCTCATAGAATGATGAGTCACATGATATGGTTTTGTTGTATTTTTTTCTTCTTCACAATTTGTATATTACATGGCAGATGCAGTCGATTTGTTAGGTAGAGTTAATTGCTCACTAGGTGGAACTGAGCCACGCTGTTGTGTACTTGCAAACTGTAAAAATTACAGATGTGATGGTGTAGAAGAGCTGCGTCAGCTCCCATAAGAGGAAAGATCCAAAATTATGCAAATCCCTAGGTGCGACTCACGAAAACACTTGCTGACAGAATAACATTGTTTTATTTAAAATTGTGGCGATAATAGAAGGCCTTAATACTTATTTTGATGTCCCGTGTCTGCTCTGTGGTTCTGATAACAATTTGGAATGTTTTCATTTGTTTGAAATAATCCCTTGCAATTACATGGAGGTGAAGTTTGATATTGACTTGACTAATTTCATCATTTCAGATTACAGTGTATAATCAATGAAAAACATCAAAATATCAATAGCAGTATTGAAGATACTGACAGCAGCAAGTCTGTTATTAGCAAATTACATTCATCTTACTCATCAGTAATCCTTGTATAATTCAATAAATGCAAATACTTTGTAGATTCTATATGCATAAACATGAAATGGGACATCAGTAATCATATTTCATATTTTTTCTTTTGCATCATATTTTTATATGGAATATCAACTGGTTGTGTTTCTAGGTGATGTGTCGGCATGCTCAGTAAGTGGAGAGTTTTGTACGGAGAAACCCCTGTCGGAACCCTGGGAAGTGAAGCAGTGCTTATTTACTGTGGTAAAGAAGCTCTTTTACTGGTAAACTACGACTCGGTCACCAATTCTTGGGGTGGAAGCCCTCTAAAATGGGCAACATGGGGCTAAACGATTGACACAACTTAACTTCATGTCCATGTTGTGGTCACGATTAGCTATTGTGCTGAAATATGCGACCTCAGACACTAATAAATAATTAAATAAGTACAGAGATAACCTATTTGAATAGAAAATTTGCCAGCAAAAACTATTCCATTAGGGCCCACAAACTCGATCTTTTGTTTCTCAGGCCATTTTTTGTAAAATTGCATTTGGGTGGGCAGGCGTTTTTTTATTTTGTTTTATTTTTGTAATTATTTCTTTGCCATCAAAAGTTCTTATTCTTGGTTTGTCTTACGTTTTAGATCTCATAACTTACAGAAGAGCATGGGTGGTAGTGTATTTCCTCCCTTGAGTGCAACAAGGCTTTGCAAAGCGTTATTGCACTCAAGGGACAAATTTATCAATTTTGTGAACTTGGGTAAAATATCGGAATAAACCATGTAATTTTTAGTCCCGTGAAGGGAACTGTTGGATTGCACTCTATCCGTCCATCCATCCATCCCGGGTACTCCGGCTTCGACCACCCGTAATATGACCTTGGCTGTTAAAGTGTCGTTAATAAATATCCATCCATCCTTCTGTCCTGTTACCACCTGTATCTCAGAGATGCTTTGGCTCTTTTATTTCAAATTTTTAGATTTGATGGGGCATTTACGAAAAATTGTTGCACGTCAATTTTTTTCCGAAAGAAATTCAAGATGGCCGACTGACTGCCATTTTTGTTGGAAGTTGCATGTAATTCGTTATATGCTCAGAACTTCTGAATGACATTTCCAATTTCAATAATTTTATGTATGGAGGTCTAGTAGCACAAGATAAATAACATATACAGGTTTTTTTTCTCATGCATAAATTAAGCAAATTAGCCTCACTTAACCTTTTTTTCAGGTAATATTTTTGTATGTATTGTGTTGTGTTCTGTTACCACCTGTATCTCAGAGATGTTTTGACGCTTTTGTTTAAAATTTTCAGATTTGATGGGCCATTAGGAAAAATTGATGCTTGTCAATTTTTTCTGAAAAAAATTCAAGATGTCCGACTGGCGGCCATTTTTGTTGGAAATTGTGTGTAATTCGTTATACGCTCAGAACTTCTGAACGACATTTCCGATTTCAATAATTTTTGGTATGAGGTCTAGCAGCATAAGAAAAATAACATATCGTACTAGTTTTTTTCTTATGTATAAATTATTCAAATTAGCCTTACTTAACCTTTTTCTCGGGTAATATTTTTGTGCGTATTTTGTTGTGTACTGTTACCACCTGTATCTCAGAGATGCTTTCATGCTTTTGTTTCAAATTTTCAGACTTGAAGGGAAGAGACACAAGATAAATAACATATTATACAGGTTTTTTTTCTTGTGCATAAATTATGCCAGGTAGCCTTACATAACTTTTTTACAGGTATTTGGATTCTTCCAGTAAAACCACAGAAATATGGGTAATTATAATTGGGACTAGTTTATTGAGTTATTCCTTAGATATCCATATTTATTTGGGTTTTATTGAAGAAATATGAATATATTTCACAGTAATCCACCTACCATGGGGGACGATTGTCTGATCGCTGGCGATCGGCGTTGCACTTGTTATTTTTTTCAAGTTTTCATTGTTAATATAGAAAGAGAGCATGCGGCAGCCAAAATGACCATGTGGGAGGACTTGAGAAACATATTCTTAACTTTCTTTGGCCTTTACATAGGAATAGTCATTCACCTCTTTACCTTATGTAACAGTCCTAACTGGTCAGCCCTCTTCACAAAAATTGCCTTTCAAATTTTAGTTCTGTTTATTTCAAATTTTTGCCTAAAAAACAACTTAATCCATCATAGAAACTGGCTTCCTCCATTCATTCCCATGAGGGGTCATAAATTTTGTTTTTGAGGCAAAAAATGAAATTGTTTAGGTACTCAAGAATATTTTTTTAATGTCATCAACTCTTTATTTATTTATTTATTTATTTATTTATTTATTTATTTATTTATTTATTTAACAGTGCTTGTGACAGCCAGAGTCACTTTGTGTCAGTTTTACAGGTGAAGGAAGCTGGAGTACCCAGAGGGAACCACTGAGTAAAGGCATGCAACTATCAGACTCCCCAATGCACAAGCAGGGTTAACATTGGTTGAGGGCTAAGGATAAATAGATCTACAAACAGGGACAATTAGTTGTTTTAAAAGAATTTTTTTTTTGTAATATTAAACAAGATTTTTCTTCAGTTAACAGTAGTTCACTCCATAACCAATAGGCAATTAACATGTCAAATTTGTAGTGTTGAAACGATTAGTTGACTAGTCGAAGTTGCTTGGATTTCGGAAAAATCGACTCTGAAATCCGCCAGTCGACAAGTCGGGAAACTCAAAGATAAAGTCGTAAAATGCCAATAGTGGGGGTTAATGATTACAAACATCAGACGTTTCTGCTTCGTAGTGGACCTATTTTAAATTGTATTGAGAAGTGGATATCAATGCAATCATAGTTGTTTGTTGATGCCGATAATGTTACAGCTTAGATTTCAGCAGCATTACAAGCACTGATTTCACCTAACATAATCACTGGCACACGTTGAAGGAAAATACTTTGATGTACAACTTCAAAGATGCTGTTAATTCATGCAAGTGTTCTGTCCCTCACCCAAGTCGCCCACACTTTAATTGATATAAAAATAATGCCATAGCTCCATATTCTATGATATTACTGTACTGGTTTGGGTGTGAGCTGGCGAAGACCGGATATGAAGGTGAGGAAACTGTCCATCATAAAATTTGACCCGGGAGTTTTTAATTAATAGCACCGGGCGAATGGCAGCACACTTCAAACATTTTACAAATTCACAAAACTTCTGTTTTAACATCATTGGGTACTTTTTCCACTGTATGGACAGAGGACTAGGAGGAACACACTTCCCAGGTATCCTAATGTTTTTACTGAATGGTTAAAGCTATAATATGCACAACATTTTTTAAAACTCAAAATACGAAAAAGAGAACAGCTATGTTCATGACTTTGACAAGGAAACTTCATCAAACACCTGTCAAACGAGTCATTAAATGAAAGGGTTATCAACTTACATGTAACAGTCTGTTATCACCTAATTTACTGAGACAATTATGTTTTCAACAGAAAAGCCGACTAGTCGATTTTGAATCGATTACTCCCGTCGACTAGTCGATTTTGAATCGATTACTCCCATCGACTAGTCGACTTTGAAAAATAAATAATCGTTTTAACACTATAAATTTGTACTGAGGAAATGTTAACAGTTTTGTGTTGATAAGTTATATGCAATTAGCAGGGTCTTTCTGTTAAGAAATTTCCAATTACTTGGGTTCCAGTGTACCAATAAAACAGTTGTGGAGTGGAGTTTGCAGTGACTCGATTTATCTGAAAAAGCAGAAGACAAGCAAGCAGAGGTCTGAGGTCAATTGGCTGCAACATTTATCTTGCTTTTTAGCTCACTTTGAGCTTATCTAATTGCTGTCTGTCCACTGTCTGTCCGTGGTTTGTCCGTCAACACTTTGTTTTGGACTTCTTCAAAACCACTGGACCATTTCAAGTGAAAGTTTGTATGAGTGATGGTCTGGAATGGGCATTGCATTTTTGTTCAACTCTACATGTCCAGCCTCATATGGTGGGGGTGGGGGAATGCTCCAAAGTCTTTTAAGAATCGTCTTCTCAAGAACTAGTGGGTACAATGACTTGATATTTGGTATGGAGCTTCCTTTTGAGGTGTACAATCAAGTTTTGTTCAAACAAAGTTCATGGAGCAATATTTGCCTTTGTAATGGGAGGGGCAAGATGTTTGACCCCACCAAAAATTTCTATTTTCTGAACCGATGGTCCGATTTGAACCAAATTTGGTATGTGGTACTATTGGGTCATAAGGACTTGACTCATGCCCCGTGGGAATCCCAGGAGCTAAAAATAGAAATATTTTCAAATTCCCATATTTCCCAAACCACACAAACAGAGAACTGTTATTTGGAATGAAGCATCCTTAGGACCAATAGAATTGAATAGAAAAAAATTGCCATCCGTTATATCAGGGTGTTCTGTAGGAGGCATTGAAAAAATGCTGAGTCAAAATTTTGTTAAAAATTTGGGATCGCCATGGTTGTCCGATTTTTAACTTTATGTGCAATATGAGGAAATTTCTTTAAAAATTTTCTTCAGACCCACCAGTTGAATTGCTTTCATATTTGATCTACAACATCTCTAGGAGGGTTAGATTCAGGTTTGTTCAATTCGAGTGTCTGGGTTAATATTTGTCTCCCTGTGGGAACCCAAATTTTAACTTAGTGCAATATGAGGGATTTCTTCAAAAATCATCTTCTTCAGATTCACCAGTCAGAATGCTTTCATATTTGGTTTACAACATCTCTAAGGTAGTCAGATTCAAGTTTGGTCAAATCGAGTGCCTGGGCTAATGTTTGGGCCCCCTATGGGGTCCAGAGTTTTAACTTAGTGCAATATGAGGAAATTTCTTTGAAAATCTTCTTTTTCCAATCCAGCAGTCAGAATTCTTTCAGAGGATACAACATCTCTAGTGATGTGAGATTTGCATTTGCAGTACAAATTGAGTGCCTGGGTTAATATTTGGGCTCCCTATGGGAGCCGGAATTGGCCATGTAGCTGAAGAAAGATGAAATTTTTTATTAAGTACTCTCTAGAGATGTGTAACTAAGATTAATCAGCATAGGTTGTATGAGGAAGCTCCACTTTTTATATTAGGCCAAAAGAAAATAATGGTTTGGTTGCGGTTACCCGACCGACCCTGATTTTGCACCCCGACCCTAACAATTTTTTTACTAAAATTGAAAAAGAAACAGAAAAAAACACATAAACGTTAGCTTTTACAACAACGACACAAATAGTGCTGTGAGGTTTTTTGGTATGCCGATTTATATATATAATCAGTACCATGTTCAAAACTGTCATTGGCAAATTAAATCATAATTGGTAATTGTATACCGAAGTTTTGACTCCGAGATGGAAATTTCAACTTGTTTATCACAGTAAACAAGCTGTGAGTTTACTTCACTGGTGGGGATTACTGTTGGTTTCAATTTGGGTCTTTCCCTTTTTACCACCCTGTCTAACCTCGCAGACTATGGGACCTTTCTTTATTACTTTTCATTCCAAACTGTTCAAGTGGTTTGTTTCGACAGTCACCATTATTATGAAAATGATAGAACACTGTTTACCTCTAAAAGTCTAATTTGTCAGAAACAAGTTGAGGTGAAATCCACAACCATGTGTACTGCATTACACAACAGTTGCGTAGTCAGTCACATTGAACATTCGACCAATAGCATTCCTGCTATTTAAAACCAGGAGATTTTTCTTGGGGAAACTCCATGGGAGTTCCTCTTGTTTTACACTTGTACTTTAAAGTGATTGGCTGTTTGCACACGATGACGTCATGATAGCGTCTACCCTTCAAAATAGTGTGCACGCAAGTGTTTGGTACAAGACCGACGCAAGGTACATTGCTTTCAAATAAACAAAAGCAAGTCATTTGTGCTTCCTCTGCCAAGATAAATATGATGATACTTAACCAGTCCATTACCACAATCACTTAAAATGTCAATTTATTTCATGTGCTGAGGTGCGTTAATTTTAACACTTTCCGTGATAAAGTGAGACGTGCGAATGCACACTTCACTTCAGATTCTGAGGACAGCTGATGATAATATTATCAAGACACCTCCAAGTCCCTTTCATGTTGAAGTTGCGGAATTACACCCGAAATGTCTTCTGCAATCATGAATAAAGCATCTGCTGGTAAACTGCCATTTTGAGTATAATTTTGCAATTCAGACTCAACAGGATATCAAAGCAGTGTATTTCAGACACAACTGTTAGATGAATTTGGTCCCAAAAATTAACTCAAGCACAAATTCAAGGGGGAAAAAAAAAAAATATCCCGACCTACCGACCCTATTTTTTTCTGCTATGGAACCAGAACCAAACAATTAATTTTTATGTGTACTCATACTATGTATGGTACACATAATTCCGGCATCCGGGGTGGCCATCCGTCATTCGTCCATCCTTCGTCTGTCCGTCCTTCCGTCTGGCGTACGTATCCATGTCTTTGGCATTCAATAACTTGAAAAATATTGCTTGGATTGTCAAGTTACTTTATATTTGTGTTCAGGTTACTGATGTGCCAAGCTGTATAGTTTTTGGTGTAAATCTGATAATTTGATCCTGAGATATTAACTCTTTATCCTTCTAATTGAGAATTCTTCCAATCCCTTTGGCATGAGATAACTCAAAAAATATCACTCCAATTGTCATGTTACTTTATATATATCTTCAGGTTACTGATGTTCTGAGCTGTATAGTTTTTGGTGTAAATCTGTTATTTTGATCCTGAGATATTAGCTCTTTATCCTTCAAATTGAGAACTCCTCCAATCCATTTCTTCGGCATGCGATAATCCAAAAATATTAATCCGATTATCAGGTTACTTTATATATGTATTCAAGTTACTGATGTGCTGTGCTGTATAGTTCTTTATGTAAATCTAATAATTTGATCCAGAGATATTAATCCTTTATCCATCAAATTAGGCACTCCTCCAATCCATTTCTATATGTACCCATACCATGTATGGTGTACATAATGTCGGCATCTGGGGTGGCCCTCCGTCATACAGCTTTCTACTAGTTGCACGTATGGGTGCACATCTGACGATTTCATCGGCCTATTTTTTTTCGTCTTATGGTCAACTGAGGAAAATGCAGGATGCTTGGAGGGGCTCAAGGATTGACAATGTATCCTATGGCGATCGAGTACTTAATGTTGATTCATTCTTGGACTCTTGTTTATATCAGGCTCTGTGCAAGGTGAGAGCTTCAGGCCCCATGGGGCTTCATGTTGTTTTTAATTTTCATAATATATCGCAAATTTTTCTCACAATGCAACTTGGAATTTCATCAATTCCATATTGTTTGACAGAACTCAATTCATAATGCAACATGTAATTTACCTGGTAGAGTGCTAATTACTTTTCAATAGTGCATTTGTGATGCATTTTTTTCAACTACCAGGAAAAGGAGGCTTTTTTCACAAAAAATTGCTCTTAACCCTCTGCACTCTGATGTCAAAATGGCAAAGTTTTCAGCAGCAAATATTTCCCATAATGCAGTTTGATATTTAACCAAATATATCTTGTTTGACAGAGCTCAGTGAGCTCTGTCAAACAAGATATACTTGGTTAAATTCATAGTTAAATAAAAGAAAACACGTGTGATTGGGAAAAATTCTGTTGCACTATCAGTGTGCTAGGGGTTAAATAATTGTTTAGTTGCAATTTATTGGAGAGTGCCAACTGGCACTCTCCAATAAATTGTAACAAAACGATTTTATAATAATATTTTTATACCCCCTGCAAACAAAGTTTGGGGGGGGGCGGGGATATATAGGAATCACCCTGTCCATCCGTCCGTTTGTCCATCCGGGCCAACATTTCGGGTTTAGGGGATATTATTATTAGGGGCTACCTCCAAATTAAGGTAGTGTTAGGGTTAGGAGTGGGGTGGGGTTAGGGTTAGGGGTAGCCCCAGAGTAGGGCTTAAGGTTGGGGAGGGTTAGGTCCTGGTGGGGGGGGGGGGGTAGGGTTGGGGTCAGGGGTGGGGTTCTAGTTTTAGTAGCCCCATAACCGAAAAATAGCTCCTAATCCTATTGGTTTGGCTAGGGTGGGGTTGGGTCAGGGGTGGGGTTAGGGTTAGGGGTAGCCCCAGAGTAGGGCTTAAGGTTGGGAGTTAGGTACCAGGGGTGGGTGGGGGTTATTGTCTGGGGTGGGCTTTTAGGGTTTAAGGTCAGGGTGGGGTAGGGTTAGGGTGTGGTTTTTGGGTGGAGGGGTGGGGGTAGGGTTAAATATAAGTTGTAGGGTGGAGGGGGTGGGGTTCTGGGTAAAATAAGGTTTTGGACATACAAAATGTTTTTTTGGTAGCCCATAAACCCGAAATGTTGGAGCATCCGTCCATCCATCTGTATGTCTGTCCATCCTTATAAGTGCAACTCCTCCTAAACCGTTTGAAGAATTTTCATGAAACTTTATGCAATGGAAGAACTCCATATGAAGATGTGCATGAAGCAATAAAATTCCATTCTGACAGGTGCGGGGTGTATCACTTTGTGAGCTTGCTCACAGTACCTCTAGTTTATTCTTCTGCTGAACCAATGACAAATTAGTGCAAACATTTTAAAGCCACTTTAGTGGCTCTCATCACTTTCCAGCAGAACCCTGATAGTGGCTTCTAGCACTCAACTAGTTAACCAATACAATCTTGTTTGGGCAACATGGGGGGGGGGGGGGGGGCGTGGTGGCTCAGTTGGTAGAGGTGCAGGCTGCAAGCCGAGAGGTTCGTCCTCGGTTCGAATCCTATCTGTGTCAACCATGTTGTGTCCTTGGGCAAGACACTTCACCCCCATTGCCCACGTGGGGTCATGGTTGCGTTGTGTACTAAGGCGTACTGCACATCGATGGTGCACCTGTCTTCAACCAATGCTAACCCTGCTTGTGTGGAGTCAGTATGTTGGGTGCTGACAGTTGCTCGCCGTTGCTCGGTGGTTCTCTCCAGGTACTCTGGCTTCCTCCACCCATAAAACTGTCACGGTCATGCTTAGCCATTGTGCAGAAATATGTGACCTATAAAACACCAATAAATAAATTGGGCAACATGGGTAGAAACGATTAATTGGCTGGACTGTATATCCATGTGATCTTGATTAGTCATTGTGCAGAAATATGTGACCTTCAACACCAATAAATTCCTCTTTGCGTTATGAGAAAAATTTGCAGGTTGAAACTTTGATATTTCGACATCGGTGCGTAGAGAATAAACCCTTTACCCAACGCACATAATATCAAAATTTGTTGTTTCTATTATTATTGTTTCAAATTTAAGAAAACATTTCAACAAAAACAATATGTGACCTTTAATTGGAAAGAGCTTGTTACAAAGAGGGTCACATAATATGGTTTTGTTGAAATGTTTTGAAAAATATAGTTTTTTGAGCTGTGGAGTTTGTCAGTTATGTGGACAGATGTGTCCGGTTCGTTAGGTAATAGGCCTAAAGGGTTACACTTTCTATTGGTGTACCTTTAGTTTTTTTGTTTGACTGATATCTACTTTGCAATTTTAATATGAAATGTATAGAAATTTTATTCATCTATTTCAGACATCAGAGTCAAGAGAAGCAGATTCTTTAAAATAGATCCACAGTAACATTTTATAGCAGATGGAAAAAGGATGCAACCATCATGTTGTGACAACAAATATTGATAGTCAGGAATTTAAGAAGTTCAGTGTAGTAAAATAAAACAACAATCTAGTCTATAGAAGTGTTCAGAGATGTCAGTTTTCTGATACATATAATTTACAAACTTCAGTCCCTAAATCTGAAGTATATAATTACAGCAGCTGTGATATAATAAATTTGGAGCAATTGCCAATACAATGAGAATCCACCTGAAACGTTTTCTACGGACAGCATTTATCTGTGTAGTATTTTTGTTCATTCTTCTCAATATGCATGTCATGATGTACATAACAGAAGAACCCCAAGAATATAGTCACAGACCTCAACATCACAATGTTGAAGATGCACATGTTCAGTTTGGTGCACCAGATCATTCAGTTGAACACTTTTCTTCAGCTCATAAAGAAAACAGTGCTCATGTATTTGTTTACCCATCATCCGCTGTCAATCTTTCAAATACTGCCAAGAGAATAAAAATAAATACCTCAAACATTGTAGAGATCAAAGAGTCCATTTCTCACATCAACCAAAAGCAGGAGATTTTCAACATTGACAAGTTCGGTTTAAGACTAGATGCCGATAGTACTGTAATAGTGGTACAAGTGCACGATCGAGGGGAATATTTGAAAATTTTACTGGATTCATTGAGAAAAGTGCGAAATATACGTAATACTCTGGTTGTAATAAGTCATGACTTTTATTCCGAAGACTTGAATGATATAGTGCGCTCGGTAGAATTCTGCCCGGTAAGTTTGTATGCATAAATATTTTAGAACACTGTTATACCCCTGTGAGAGCAAACAGTACATACAGTACATGGAGAGTGAATTGTAACTAAATCACCTGTGGAGTGGAGTTATCATGCAAAGTATTACTTTCAAATTCTGTACATATGGAGAAAAACACAAGCACTGCTTCAGCCAATGGACCTCCGGGTTAATCCATTTGTTGGAACTTTGCTTGTGCTTGTTATGCTTTGAAAGAAATTTTCTATTATTGCTTGGGTGGAATCTCCACTATGTGGGTGATTCAGTGATGATAATATACTCTTCATGCACTGTACGTAGTAAAAATTGAACCTCACCATGGCAGCCATCTTAAATGCATGCAGCAATTTTCTTTAAATACAGCAGGATGACTTAGTTTGATGAGTTGAAGAGAATGTCCAATGTTGGTCATGGTCAGCCACATGCAGCGGCTACCATGCACAATGGCCACTAGGGCAGCCATCTTGTACTTCAGTACAGCCTACAGCTTGCATTTATCTTCTCATTTTTCTGTCTTCTCCCCTCTTCCTTGTTTGCATGATAACCCAAATACAAATCTTCCTTTTTTGGCATACTGACAGACCGTCACTAGTACTTGGCCATCTGTATTTTTCAGGTACTTGGGGCATTATTATTATTATTTATTGGTGTTTAAGGTCACATATTTCTGCACAATGGCTAACCATGACCGTGACAGCTTTACAGGTGGAGGAAGCCGGAGTACCCGGAGAGAACCACCGAGCAATGGCGAGCAACTGTCAGCTCCCTAACATACCAACTCCACACAAGCAGGGTTAGCATTGGTTGAAGACAGGTGCACCATCGACGTGCAGTACGCCTTAGTACACAGCGTCACCGTGCCCCCACATGGGCAATGGGGGTGAAGTGTCTTGCCCAAGGACACAACGTGGTTGCCGCAGGTGGGATTTGAACCAAGGACCTCTCGGCTTGCAGCCTGCATCTCTACCAACTGAGCCACCGCGCCCCCACTTAGGGCATTGGATGTGTCTCTAATTTTGAAAGTGGTCACACTCATATCTCAAGCATGGTATAACGTATGGTTCTAGGACCAGATGAATCGAAACTCCATGGAGATCCAGAATATGGGTCATGGTCACTGAGGTCACCCAGGCGTGTATTTTTGGAATTGCTGGTAATCGCGTTTATGACATTAGCATTCCTGGAATTCATGCATGTATTATTTTTGTACTCCAAAAAGTGGGCAGGGCCAAAATTTCTTTAAGTGGGTCATGCTTATATCTCAACATGGTACGACCTGTGGACCTTAGACCAACACCAAATAAGGCAAAACCCATTGGAAATTCAAAATCTTGTCGCTGAGGTCACCAGGGATGTTTGACAGCAATTTTCAGATTATAACTTCAAAATTACCACTCAGATTTTGATAAAATTTCTTACAGATGTTCACTATTATGAGATCTTTAAGGAGTATCAGCTGTTTTGCTGTTGGAATATTATTTCTGTGAGTTATGGCACTTTGAATATACAAAAATAGCCTTTTTTTTGTCTGTACCAGAGCACCAGTCGGTATAGGCTATTACACAGGTGTGTTGCCCTGGAAAGGGAGTTCCTGTGACACTGACTGGTGCCAAATACATTTCTTATATGCAAATACAATGTATTGTTATGTTTGTACAATGAAAACCGAAACCAAAAACCCAACTCTGTGAATGAAACCGGAACCGACATGGAATTTGAAAACTGCCCATCTCTGAAGTGGTAGAATGTTACAAGAACAACTTTTTCTGTGTTTTCCTGATGTGAATTCCCCTTTAGTACTATCAGCAAATCTCAGTCAAGTCAGATACTGAATACCGAACTGATACCAAGGTATACCCCCTTAAAAATACCAAAACTGATACCAAACTAAAAATTTAAATACTGCCCATCTCTTTATTGCAGCATAAATATACTTTCAAGTAGTAATAGGATTGTAGTAACAGGATTGTATGCATTTTCTTTTCCAGGTAATGCAGATATTTTTCCCTTATTCCTTACAAACACATCCAAATGAATTTCCAGGTTTTCATCCTAATGATTGTCCAAGAAACATGAAGAAAGAAGAGTAAGTATACTAAATAATTCATCTAAATGAAACAAATTACTAAACTGCCCAGGTACATTATTTAATCTGCCAGGGAAGATTAATAATCTGCCCCGTCCGATTAAATAATGCTTGCAGGCAGCTTAAAATAGTGTCAGATCCAAACATGGACTACTAGGTAATCAGGTAGTTCATTCTTTTGTCAGCCAAAGTGGTTTTGCCAATCTTGCTTTGTCACTGAGTTGTTTTCTCCCACTCTTGGGGAAATTAAAAGGAATCTGGATACAGACTGCTTGAAAAAAAGGTGAAATGTACTAATGTCAGCAGTTTAGTTAGTTATTAAGATTTAACAACACTTTAACAGCCAAGGTCATATTGTGTCGATGACAGTTTTACAGGTGGAGGAATCCGAAGCACCCAGAGAGAGCCACCGAGCAATGACGAGCAGCTGCCGGCTCCCCAACTCTGCACTGCAGCACATGCAGGGTTAGATTGTTTGAAGACATGCACACCATCGATGTGCAGTATGCCTTAGTACATGGTGTCATCGTGCCCCCATATGGACAATCAGGGTTAAGTGCCTTGCCCAAGGACACAACGCGGGAGTCCGAATCGATCGCTCAGACTGTCGCCCATCCAAATACTAACCGGGCTCTACATTGCTTAACTTCGGTGATCTGACGAGAACCTACCAATGTCAGAAGATACCTGAGTAGTTTTATTCAACTCAAAAATGAACTAATTTTGCCCAATGTCAATTCATCCCTGTCTTGTCTGCTCATTGGCAAATTAAGAGTGAACTATTTGTGTCTTTTATCCAGAAAGTCTTTCTCAAACTGCATTACGCCTACCCAAATTCTCTTCCATTTTACATAAACAAACTAAATCAAGCACATTGATTTTATTTTCCTCTTTTACATATGAACATAATTGTTATCTAACAATATCAGACTGCGTAATATAGAAACAAGTTTGGGGAGCGTGGTGGCTCAGTGGTATACTGTTGGATGTTCGATCCCCATCTGGGCCGACCAGCGTTGTGTCCTTTGGCAAGGCACTTTATCCAGGTTGCCCACATGGTGGCACAATAATGCTGTGTACTAAGGCGTACTGCTAGAATGTTGAGCTGACAGTTGCTCGTTGATGCTCGGTGGTTCTCTCCTGGTACTCTGGCTTCCTCCACCCGTGAAACTGTAACAGTCATGCTTAGCCATTGTGCAGAAGTATGTGACCTTAAACACCAATAAATAAATAAATAATTAGAAACAAGTTTCAAATTTGTCTTTATGATCAGTAGTCCATGTTCAGATTCACTATTTTAAGCTGCATGTGAGAATTATTTATTCTACCCAGACAAATTAGAATTGTTTTTTCACCATGTCCTAAATACACTTTCATAGAAAACAAAGATAAATGAAAAGAATTCAATTTCTTTCAAGGGTACAAGCGAAAAAATAAGCAGACTGTCATCTGCAAAATGAGATCCTCAGAGGGTGAATTTAGTGATGCTACCCTGCACAGCAGGGTAGAATCACTAAATTTACCCTCTGAACCTCAATATGGATCAGGGTCTCAAAACTAAACAGAAAGAGGTACCCAGAGAATAAATTGGCCTACTGTATGGGATAGCATCATCAAATTCACTCTCTGGGGACCTCATTCTGCAACTGTCTGACTGCTTATTTTCAGGCCTGCAGGGATATCTGTTTTATTGGCATATTATTGCCCGAAATGAGGTTTTTATAACTCCATGAATGTTTTTGCTCTCATATGAATGTTTTGTTTTTCCATCACCTGTCTGTCAGAAAAGTTGCATGCGTGTCTAATTGTACAACTAAACTCATTGCCCCAGGTGAGCTGAAAAGTCATTCACTTGTCACCCTAAAGCCCTTAATCATAATTGTCCACTGAAAAGTGGGACACTGCTTGAGCTGATCAGGGCTACATTCATTATAATGCAGAAAAAGTGTACAAATATGAATTAGAGCTGGGAGGTTCTCATTTTTAGCTCACCTGGCCCAAAGGGCCATGTGAGCTGTTGCCATCACTTGGCATCCGTCATCGTTTGGCATCCATCATCATCTGTAATCTTTTCACATTCTCATCTTTTTCTCTGTTACCGCTGAGCCAGTGTGAACCAAACTTGGCAGGAATGGTCTATGGGAGGTCCTCTTCAAACGATCCTCATTTCATTCCTGTAAGATGAAAAACATGGTGGCCAGAGTCATTCTTTGATTCTGGTTGGTGGATTTTCAAAAATCTTCTCCTCTGAAACTGCGAGACCAACTGTTTTGAAACTTCACAGAAATAATGACTGGGACCCCCTCTACAACGATCCTCATTTAGTGTTGATCGAGTTACAAAAATGGTCACAATTGCGATGCATAGTTACTATAGAAACCCTATGACAAATCATTTTCATCTTCTCTGGTACTACTGAGTTGACGTGAACCAAACTTGGCAGGGATGGTCTATGGAAGGTCCTCTACAAACTTTCCTCATTTTGTTCCCGTCGGTTGAAAAACATGGCCGCCAGATGCATTCTTTGATTCTGATTGGTCGATTTTCAAAAATCTTCTCCTCTGAAACCACAAGGCCAAATGTTTTGAAACTTCGCATTATTGATGACTGGGACACTCTCTTCCAACGATCCTCATTTAATGTTGATCGGTTGCAAACATGGCCACAATTGCACCTTATAGTTACAGTACAGTCGCCTAGGGCAGTCACTTTTCCACATGTCTACAGTGGTTGTGGAAAACCGTGGGCAAATTACTTTTCAACTGCCCACAAAGATTTCTGTGGACAGAGATTTTTCTAGACCGTGGGCATGCTATCTACTTGCCCAAGGAATTAATAACTAACACGGCAATTCCCGTGGAGTCCACATGATCTGACTTTTTATTACACTACTATAATATTTATGTTACATAATTTTTCTACACTATAGCAATAAAAAAAATCTGTTAACATTGGAACGAGGTCAAAATATCAGACTAGTTTCTGTTCTGCCCTGTCACAAATTCCAGGGGTAATCCAGCTCACGAAAATGCAGAAACTAAAAAGCTTGTGGACCATGTGATATTTAATAACTCATCTGTTTGCCATTTGTTAACCCTTTACCTAACGCTAGGAGTAGACGACATTCGTGAAAAATATTCTTGTGTAACTAAAAATTTTCATTTTTTGCTTCCAAAACATAGGTTATGACCCCTCATTGGAACGAGCGTCAAGCACACGTTTGGAATGAGGGGTCATAACCTATGTGTTGGAAGCAAAAAATGAAAATATAAAATAGATTGAATGACGATTTTCATGTATAGTGCTGGCCAGTTTTTGCTGTTACGTTAGGTAAAGGGTTAAATAAAAAAGGAGGGATATTTCCACCAATTATGAATTGATCGTCACCAAATAAGGCCTCTCCAGTTCCCCCTCATGGTGTCATTTTTATCTTTCACTTTTGCAAAGTTCCGGTTCTTTTTCGCGACAGCAACCGGCCGTCTTCGAAATTTGAATCAAGAGTTGAGAGTATAATTTCAGAAAAACAACTTCTACCCCAAGCATTGGTTACTGGGTCATAATCCACCAGTAAAGCAGGGCTTGTTTACCACAATGAACAAGCACTGCTTCACTTCCCGGGATCCCCACGGGGGTCGGTTCATTACAAGTGGGATAAGCACCTCTCGAGTATTCGCTTACCAATACCTGATGTTGGTTTTTAACCCTACCCTGTCGATATTAATAAAAGTTAGCTCCAGTGGTCTGCGTCAGACAAGATAGATCCATTAGTCTCGTGAACACAAGTCGTTTGAAGTTTTTAATTCTTTCAAACGCTGCTGTATATAGTATACACATGCCACTAACTTCTGTAAACTACTTCAGAAGGATTGTAGCAGGTCATAAATCATAAACACAAGAGCACCATTAATTGTCAATCAACATAAGTCAATCAAGTTAATTAATTTAATCGTTGATGAATAACAAGCAATCTTGCAGAAAAATAATAACAACCAAGAGAATAAAAATGTTTAGTTTATATTTTTTCATTCTTTCACTTAAACAATTAAAAATATACATTGTAATTTATCGATACAGCCAGGTTAAAAAAACGAAATCAATTTGACGATGCATTTTTATCGTACGCTGAACAATCAGAATTACTCCGAAATTATCCACTAAAAAGTGCGACATTCATATTGCACTTTTTAGTGAATAATTCCGAAGTAATTTATCGATAGGGTCAGGTTAAAAAAAACGAAATTAATTTGACGATGCATTTTTATTGTATGCTGAACAATCAGAATTACTCCGAAATTATCCACTAAAAAGGGTGACTTTCATATTGCACTTTTTAGTGAATAATTCCGAAGTTATTTATCGATAGGGTCAGGTTAAAAAAAACGAAATTAATTTGACGATGCATTTTTATTGTATGCTGAACAATCAGAATTACTCTGAAATTATCCACTAAAAAGGTCGACTTTCATATTGCACTTTTTTAGTGAATAATTCCGAAGTAATTTATCTATAGGGTCAGGTTAAAAAAAAAAACGAAATTAATTTGAAGATGCATTTTTATTGTATGCTGAACAATCAGAATTACTCCTAAATTATCCACTAAAAAGGGCAACTTTCATATTGGACTTTTTAGTGAATAATTCCGAAGTAATTTATCGATAGGGTCAGGTTAAAAAAAAAATGAAATTAATTTGACGATGCATTTTTAATGTACGCTAAACTATCAGAATTACTCCGAAATTATCCACTAAAAAGTTCAACTTTCATATTGCACTTTTTAGTGAATAATTCCGAAGTAATTTATCGATAGGGCCAGGTTAAAAAAAAACAAAATTAATTTGACGATGCATTTGTACTGTACGCTGAACAATCAGAATTAAAAAAGGTTCAAGGCCTGGGGGTGCTGTCATGATTAGCCTCTTTCTGCATAAATATATGACATTAAACATAAATAAATAAATAAATAAATGGGCTTGAGTCCTGGGCGCTAATTTACCGGGCTGATGATGTTCCTTTGTTAAAATATTTCCCGGCCGAAAATTCTAGAAGCCGCCTGAGCTTAGAGTTGTCAATGAAAGCGAACGAATTGTTCAACAGTCGATCGAAAATCAGATTCGGTTTAACAGAAAGATCATATCAATACATAATTGCATATCAGCGATATTCGCAGGTGCACTCTTTTATTTTCAACTATTTTTTTTGTTTTGTACACATTTTTTTTCAAAGCACTCGTTTGCAATATCCATAGGTTTGTCACTGCTGTATGTCTTGTTTTCTCAGTGTGGGTTGTGCTATTCACTTTTCAGATTGAGAAAATGTGACGTAATTTGAACAAGCTATCAATTTTTTCCTTTTTGTAAATACAAAAATAACCATATACCTGTGCTTGCAAATTGAAATGATGAAGAAATAAATATTTTTAATCAGACTCATATTCTATGAAGACATGTTAAAAATTACTTCCAGTTACATTTCTGTGGGCAGACGTGTTTCGGATTAATTATGTGGACACTGCCGTCCGGCATTATCATCGTTCAGTAATCTTTTCCACAGAAGTCCACAGGCTTTTGCCCACAGAACTACATGCCCACAGAAGTCCACAGAAATTGGTATGAAACTGATTTCTGTGGAAAATCAGTGGCGCCCGCTGTGGACATGTGGAAAAGTGACTGCCCACGGCGACTGTACTGTACTATAGAAATCCCATTTTCATCTTCTTCTCTGGAACTACTGAGATGACGTGAACCAAACTTGGCTGGAATTATCTATGGGAGGTTCTCTACAAACAATCCTCATTTTATTCCCGTCGGATTGAAAACAAGGCCACCAGAGGCATTCTGGGATTCTGATTGGTGGATTTCGAAAAATTTTCTCCTTTAAAACCACAAGGCCCAATGTTTTGAAACTTTACATGATTGATGACTAGGACTCCTATCAACGATCCTCATTTAAGTTGATTGAAATGCAAACATGGCCACAATTGTGGCTTATAGTTACTATAGAAACCCTATGGGAAATCACATTTTCATCTTCTTCTCTGGAACTATTGATCCGATGTGAACCAAACCTGGCAGGTATAGTCTATGGGAGGTCCTCTACAAACGATCCTCTTTTTGTTCCCATGGGTTTGAAAACATGGCCGCCAGAGGCTTTCTTTGATGCTGATTGGTTGATTTTAAAAAATCTTCTCCCCCTAAACTACAAGTCCAAATGTTTTGAAACTTCACATGCTTGATGACGGGTACACCTTCTACCAATGATCCTCATTTAAGGTTGATGGTTTACAAACATGGCCACAATTGCATCTCATAATTACCAAGGAAACCCTATGGGAAATCACATTTTTATCTTCTCATCTGAAACTACTTGGCCAGTGTGAACCAGACTTAGCACAAATAATGTATGGAAAGTCCTCTGAAAACAGAATACAATAATCATTCTGTCTCGCGCAGATGAAGTAGAATGGCAGCCAGTTGTATTCTTTGATTTTGATTAGAATAACTGAGGGATACAGTCCAAGTCAAAATAAGTTGTAGCATAACTGCAATAAACTAAGTATACTGCTGCTTCTGCGCTGATAAGACCAGAATCTGACATCATTTTCAAATGATGTCAGATTCTGGTCTTATCAGTGTAGGAAGAGAAAGATACATAGTTTATAGTGGCTATCCTACAACTTATTTTGACTTGTACTGTAGTTCTGAGGGGTGAGCGATTACATGCTCTTGAGAGGCTCTGGTTCAGATTTGGTTTCGGTTCGGTGTCAGGAAAAACATTGCTTTTGGTTCGTTTTTAGCTCAACTTTGACGAAGTTAAATTTGAGCTATTGTCATGGCCTGTCGTCCGTCTGTCCGTACATCAACAATTGGCTATGGCTCGGGCTAGAGGTCGTATTTATGAACCGATCTTTACGAAACTTCTTGGGTACCTTTGTTATGACCGTGGGACGAGAACGAGTGTTTTTGGGTGCAGTCCAAAATTCAAGATGGCTGCCAGCTGCCATTTTGTACCGACGATGCAGAAATCTGTTTTTTGTACAGAACTTCCATATGAAAGCTCTGATTTGAATAATTTTTTGTATGAATGTTTAGTACCATGGGATACATCACATATAATACGGGTTTCTTTCTCGTACGTAAATTGTGCAAATTAGACTAATTTTGATGTTTTTTTGGGTTACTTTCAGCACTGTAAGTGCAAATGCCAATACGGCTCGGGCTAGAGGCCGTATTTATGAACCGATCTTTACGAAACTTCTTGGGTACCTTTGTTATGACCGTGGGACGAGAACGAGTGTTTTTGGGTGCGGTCCAAAATTCAAGATGGCTTCCATCTGCCATTTTGTACCGACGATGCAGAAATCTGTTTTTTGTACAGAACTTCCATATGAAAGCTCTGATTTGAATAATTTTTTGTATGAATGTTTAGTACCATGGGATACATCACATATAATACGGGTTTCTTTCTCGTACGTAAATTGTGCAAATTAGACTAATTTTGATGTTTTTTGGGGTTACTTTCAGCACTGTAAGTGCAAATGCCAATACGGCTCGGGCTAGAGGCCGTATTTATGAACCGATCTTTACGAAACTTCTTGGGTACCTTTGGTATCACCGTGGGACGAGAACGAGTGTTTTGGGGTCCGGTCCGAAATTCAAGATGGCCGATGGCAGCCATTTTGTACAAAATTAGGTGCAATCAGATTTTTGCACAGAACTTCCATATGAAAGCCCTGATTTGAATAATTTTTTTGTGTGAATGTTTAGTACCATGGGATGCATCACATATAATACAGGTTTTTTTCTCGTGCAGAAATTATGCAAATTAGATGAACTTTGATTTTTTCAGTGCGACTTACACACAGTAAGTACACATGTCAATACGGCTCAGACTAGAGTCTGTATTTCTGAACTGATCTTCACGAAATGTCTTGGGTACCTTTGTTATCACCTTGGGACGAGAACGAGTGTTTCTGGGTGCGGTCTAAAATTCAAGATGGCTGCTAGTGGCCATTTTGTACCGAAATTAGGTCTAATCAGTTTTTTGTACACAACTTCTATACAGCTCAGACTAGAGGCCATATTTATGAACCAATCTTTATGAAACTTCTTGGGTACCTTTGTTATCACCGTGGGATGAGAGCGAGTGTTTTTGGGTGTGGTCCGAAATTCAAGATGGCCACCAGCAGCCATTTTGTACCAAAATT
The DNA here is from genome assembly GCA_031216915.1 of Pictodentalium vernedei. Classification (NCBI taxonomy): domain Eukaryota; kingdom Metazoa; phylum Mollusca; class Scaphopoda; order Dentaliida; family Dentaliidae; genus Pictodentalium; species Pictodentalium vernedei. The sequence goes on along the minus strand of CM062295.1, from coordinate 602,867,055 downwards.
AGTGCAATCAGTCTTTTGTATAGAACTTCTGTATGAAAGTCCTGATTTTAATAAATTTTTGTATGAATGTTTAGTAACATGGAATACATCACATATTGTAAGGGTTTTTTTTTCGTGCAGAAATTATGCAAATTAGATGAACTTTGATTTATTCAGTGCTACTTACACAATGTAAGCACACATGTCAATACGGCTCAGGGTAGAGGCTGTATTTATGAACCGATCTTCACAAAACTTCTTGGGTACCTTTGTTATCTCCTTGGGATGAGAATGAGTGTTTCTGGGTATCGTCCAAAATTCAAGATGGCTGCCAGTGGCCATTTTGTACCGAAATTAGGTCCAATCAGTTTTTTGTCACAAGTTCTATACAGCTCGTATTTATGAACTGATCTTCACAAAACTTCTTGAGTACTTTTGTTTTCACCTTGGGACAGGAACGAGTGTGTTTTGGGGAGCCTTTGTTATCACTGTGCTATGAGAACAAATATTTTGGGGTTCAGTCAGACCCACTCTGGGACTCAAAGATTTTTTCTAGTTCAGCATCTGACTGTCACCCACCTTTACAATACTTTACCTATACATTTGTTACAGGCAACGGTCAGTATTTATGTACAGACCGTTACAATACTTTATATGTACCTTTGTTATCAGGTCATTACCTAGATGTTTGTCATTGCTGTGTCACATACTATACATGTCCATGTCTTTGTGTTGACAAGTTGAGCTACAGTGTCATTGACACTTTCATTTTTTGTGTGCTGGGAACAGATAGTAAATAACACTCCAGGCTCCTTGGACAAAATCTGCAATAGTTTGCACGACATAACTCTTCACAAAAATCCTGTCTAGGGTTGCACGGTATATCGATAAATATTCAGCCTTGATGGCTGCCCGAGCCCAAAAACCTTTAGCATAGTCTATAGGTCGTATTTATGGAAGGATTTCATTGTAACTTGTTAGGTTGACTCCATATAATGCCTAGATGACTGCATCCCCTTTTAATCGTGATTGGTCAACTGTGATGGCTACAGGTGCCCGAAGCCCGAAAATATTGAGCACAGTCTACAAATCATATTTATGAAGGGATTTCATTGTAACTACGTAGGATCACTCCAGATGATGTCCCCTTTTGGTTGCGATCATTCAACCATGATGGCTGCCCGAGCCCAAAGCCCGAAAACCTTCAGCACAGTCTTCAGTTCATATTTATGAAGGGATTTCATTGTAACTTGGTAGGTTGACTTCATATAATGTCTAGATGAGAACAGTCCCTTTTGGGCACCATTAGGCAACTGTGACGGCTACAGCGGCCTGAAGCCCGAAAACCTTTAGCACAGTCTACAGGTGATATTTATGAAGGGATTCCATTGTACCTTGGTAGGATGACTCCAAATAATGTCTAGATGTGAACGTCCCCTTTTGGTCGCGATCATTCAGCCTTGATGGCTGCCCGAGCCCAAAACCTTTAGCATAGTCTATAGGTCATATTTATGGAAGGATTTCATTGTAACCTGTTAGTTTGACTCCATATAATGCCTAGATGATGACATCCTCTTTTGGTCGTGATTGGTCAACTGTGATGACTTCAGGAGCCCGAAGCCCGAAAACCTTGAGCACAGTCTACAGGTCATATTTATGAAGGGATTTCATTTTAACTTCGTAGGATCACTCCAGATGATGCCCAGATGAGAATGTCCCCTTTTGGTTGCGATCATTCAACCATGATGGCTGCCAGAGCCCAAAGCCCAAAAACCTTTAGCACAGGTCATATTTATGAAGGGATTTCATTGTAACTTGGTAGGTTGACTTCATATAATGTCTAGATGAGAACGTCCCCTTTGGATGCAATTGGGAAACTGATGGCTACAGGGGCCCGAAGCCCGAAAACCTTTAGCACAGTCTGCAGGCGATATTTATAAAGGGATTTCAATGTAACTTGATAGGATGATTCGTTTTGGAATAATTTCACTGTAACTTGGAAACTTTCGTTGATATATGTTAACTGTGAGGGCCACATACATTAACTGTGAGGTCATATTAACCCACCCCTCAGCTCTTTAGTACAGTGCACACCTCATATTATTTTTATCAAAAACATAGCATACAGGGAACAGAAATGAACATATTCCCAATTATCACAATTCTTGTCTTATTCATAATCCTTTCATAAACATTGAACATTATCCTTTTCATCAAACACAACACACAAGTTTAGCTACAGCTCCACCAGTCAGAATGCTTTCATATTTGGTATGCAACATTTTTTTTTGGAGAGGGGTGATATTTGATACACAGCATCCAAAAGTGGTGGGGGGGGGGGGGGGGGAGGGTCAGATACAAGTGTGTTAAAATGAAACCCGTTGATTAATATTTGGGCTTGCTATGGAAGCTCAAATTTGAACTTAGTGCAATATGAGAATTTCTTAAAAAATCTTCTTCTTCAGATTCACCAGTCAGAATGCTTTCATATTTGGTATACAACATCTCTAGGGGGTGAGATTCAATTTTGTACAAATCGGGTTCCTTCGTTAATATTTGGGCTCCCTGTGGTAGCCCAAATTTTAACTTGGTGCAATATGAGAATATTTCTTTAAAAATCTTCTTCTTCAGATCCACCAATCAGAATGCTTTCATATTTGGTATATATTGGGGGCACATTCTAATTTTTTTTATAATTGAGTCCCTGGGTTCATATTTGTGCTTCCTATGTTAGCCCAAATTTTAACTTTCTGCAATATGAGGGAATTTCTTATATTCTTCTTCAGATTCACCAGTTAGAATCCTTTCATATTTTGTATACAACATCTCTTGGTGGGTCAGATTCAAGTTTGTTCAAATCGGGTCCCAGGATTAATATTTGGGCTCCCAATTTTAACGTGCAATATGAGGAAATTACTTAGTGCACTGTGAGGAAATTTCTTTAAAACCTTCTCCTTCAGATTCCCCAGTCAGAATGCTTTCACATTTGGTGTACAGCATCCTGGTGGTGAAAAGGAAGGGCTCAGACTCAAGTTTGTTCAAGTCAAGTTCCTAGGTTGATATTTGGACTCCCAAATTTTGCATTACTGGAAATCGGGGAATTAATTCTGTGATAGCATCCCAGTACTCAAAAAATCATATGGCATGGACAACAAGGTTATAAATAATTAAATAACTTCATTCCTCTGTAGTGTTAACTAGTTTTTGATGGCAATTAAATCCTTCCTTAAACAATTATTGTCAGGTGAGCTCCTCAGGCCCCATGGGGCCTCTTGTTTAATGTGTCCTAAAATTTAGGTCAATCACATCTTTCCAGTGTGCACTGGTGTGAAGTATAAATTATTTATTTGAAAGAATATAAAGCAGATGATCAGGTTATTTGGGTATTAAAGTTTGGGGGATTGTATTTTAATAAAATGATCAGTTGTTAAAAGTAGGGCTGTCGCGATTATCATTTTTTGTAATCGACTAATCGTGACCAGTAATCGATGGTTAGTCGATTAATAGTCGCTTCCCATGATTTTTTAGCAAATCATTCTTCTGTTCGTAAAACTCTGAAAATGACAATGGCACCAGTGTGTTCAGACGAAGTGGGGTTGTGGGAACAACAAATCGGTCCCGACTGAAGCTACATGTAGTCCAATCTTGGACCCACCGTCCGTAATATAATTTTTGGGTTTGGTACGTCCTGTAGGACGAACCAACCCCAAAAATAATATTACTGACTGCGGGTCCAAGTTTGAACTTGATTGAAGCCGATGAATTAAAATGAATTTACCAAAGAACGTTCCTGCATATGTTTCCTTTCTGCAATAAGTTTCTCGAAATTTTGAACATTGAGATCTATGCATTCCCTCGTCAGTTGTTAAAATTGGATCTTAGTCTGAAGTTCCAAACTTTGAGAAGTGATCTGACGTTCTGACTTTCGTCATAATTTTGTCACTTCCACGCTTTGGGTTTTCCAATGGGTGTATTCGTGTGTACAAGACTGGAGAAATTCAGAAGAATCTATTCTTCTCGAGTAACTGTGAGTGTTCTTTCTTACACAGTCAGTGACAGTCGTACAGTCTTCCGGATATGAATGTTAACTATGGTTAGATATTTAAAGTTATTCACCTTCATTGATCATTCACCTCACAAAACAATGCAATTTAGCCCCGACGTGTAGTAGACGTGTACCACCTTGAAAATGAACGACGACCGACTAAAAATAAAAAACGTCGACTACTTCAATAGTCGACGGTTAGTCGACTAATCAAATAATCGCGACAGCCCTAGTTAAAAGTATCTGCAACTTAAAATAGCAATGCTGAATTGAATGAAATGCTATCAAAAAAAAAAAATCCCCGAGAAGCGATAACCACAAGCAGTATTACCATTTGTATGTCAAGTTGTCAATGTATTGAATTGTCAATGCCAGTGGATTATTTCTAACCAATTGTCAACCACCCACCTGACCCCTAATGTCCCCTGTGAATAAATCGCACAGTAATTTCGAGAAAATATATTGAATCCATCTAAATGTTAGGAACACTGGAACCGCATTTCTTTAGAAACGGAAGTACCAAGTTAACAACTTGCAATTTTTTATTTTTCTGCCGTCGTTTTTTTTTTATTTCTTTCTCTGACATATTCACAGGGTCTGCTGCTACCTTTCACTTCCAAAGTTCACATTTGCATGTTTTCTCAATTCAATCAAAATATGCAGCCCTTAGACTTTTGGATTTACGATCCACCTTGATGAGTTGACTTTATGTCAATTTCGCAGAAAAGTATAAATACCGAAATAAATGTATTTTGATTTGGTTTTGGTATGGATTTCGGTATTCCTGTAATACCGAAACCGTACCAAAAAATCGGTATATGCGCAGCACTAGTGATAGTTGATCAGTGTGGTCACTTTGCCTGTAAAATATCTTCTCATTGAATGTCATTATTCATGGCATCCCGATTCATGAAACATGTAAAAAATTACCCAAGTTAAATTGCTGATCCCCACACTCAAATAAAGGCTACCGCCCCAACCACCCACAAACCCCAAACCCATAAAGACACTTTAGAAGGGCCTACACTCTGGATCAAAGTGCCGAAATGTCCAGGCATTCTTCTACTGGAGCAGTTACCCACCTCTTCAATTCACAATGGTATGAGATGAATTTACCAACGTTCACTGTCTTCTCTACCAACCATATAAATCCCCACTGACTTTGAATGTCAACAGAAGTACATGCCTACCCATAGGCTGATGTGCAAAACTGTAAAATAAAACAAAAAACAAAGCAATTAAATCTAACTTCAAAAACTTGGCACCAAGATTGAACATAAAACAAAAGTGTCGATGGCAAGGGTACAGTACCCATCACAATAACCCATGTTAGGATCTAAAAATAGGAGTCCCATGCTAGGACTCGCCGATCATTACCTTCTCCTCCCACTTTTCTGTAGAGAAGCAAGAGGAGAAGTTAATTACTGGATGGTCCTAGTTAGGACTATAGTAATAGCTCCCCTTGACCTGTTGAGAGGTGTGATTTTTTTCTCGCAAATCTAGGGATTGGAGAATCTTAGGACTGCTATCTATTCATAGTTTCCTTCCTGCTCTCGACCGCACTTTAAAAATGTCAGATCAAATCTTGAAATTTCGTAAGGCCCTGATGTCAACTATATTTCCATCTGCCGCTTGGCTTTGTATAAGATTTCTTTCTTTAATTCTTATATGAGAATTGAACACTGATAAATGGTGACAGATATCTAATGCAAAAAATATCTAATGCAGGTAATTTTTTTGTGCACCTGCCATTTGCTCAAGTTCAATCTCACGTAAGCATTTTTTTGCATGTCCAGTTTCAGCCATTTCTTAGATCGCTGGTATCTCGTATAGGGTAAAACAGAAGAGGCATTAAGCCTGCCTTTGATCTTGAAACAACCAAAAGTAAATTTAAATGTCTGATCAGTTTGGGGCAAGTCAGGCTGTTAATTATTCATGTTGGGCCATCACCAAAACCATAGTGCCCTCCAAAATCATGTTATTAATTGTTATGTTATCTATAATAATATTATTTCAGTTTTGCATACAGCAGTATCTGTTCTCATGAGTAGAATTACTTGAATTTTTACAAACTCCTGTATCCCAGTACAGTGGAATTCTGTTAATTGAATAGCAACTTTGCCAATTAAAATTATTCAATTAACAAGAGATTCAATTAACAGGGATTGTGGCATTTTCCTGTATTCTAGAGATAAACTTAGCATTTATTTTATTATATCTTCTTTGGTAGAGCTCTGTGAGCTCTGTCAAACAAAATATAATAGATTAAAAGCCTGTATTGGATGTACTGAGGCCAAGTAGGTATATAAACAATGGAAAACTGGGGAGAGCCAGGGTAATTTCTCGACAGGTTCAGTACTGACATGGTTAACCAGATAACCGGTTTGAAACCGGTTACCTACTTAACCAATTTGAAAAAAACGTCAACTGGTTATCCGAAATATCGATAGTGATCATCATTCCACGGTTAAAACGTAGTAAATCTGCCACTTCTCCTTTGAGCTAGATTACACCTCGAAGCAACGCTGTGTATATTGAGAAATAATCGGCTTTGATGTTCAAGACTTCGTTAATGATCGGCAGTTTCCATGAGCACTGAGTAACCGCAAAAACTATTCTGTAGTATGTATACAAACGAACGTTGTTGAGTACTCGACAACGTTCATTTGTATACACACTACAGAATTGTTTCTGAGAATACTGCTTTCCAATTCCTACAGTTTTGACCCCAGATTCGGTGAAATAATGGCTACAGATAATCAGATATTTTCCGGTTATAGCTCTTGGTTAGATGGTTGTGAAAATGAGCCAACCGTTTCAGTTCTAAACAGGTTACAAGATGTTTTATTCAATTAACAGGAGTTTACTCTATAACCTATATTCAATTAACAGGTCAAATTTGTACTGGAGGTATGGTAAATGGTTTTGTTTTGGGAAATTATATTCAGCTAACAGGGTTATTCAATTAAGAGATATATATACATTTGAGCAGGCTCCACTGTATTGGCCAATTGAACAAGAAATTCTGTTAGCCAGGACTTCTTGCTCAATTTGACCATACTCAGGTAGCGGGATTTGAAAAAAAAACCTTTAGGTTCAACAGAAGTTTGTTGGCATTGATTCATTGATTGGCTTGAACACATTTCATGGAAAACATGCATCATTTACTTGGCATTTAGAAGATATTTGTGAAACAAAACAATGAAAAATAGTTCAGGAGAGTAATTTTCTCATCTAATTGGCTCCCAGGGGAGTGATTTTAAGACATCCTGGATTTTTCAGAAGCCAAGGAAGAATAAATTTGCCACATACTCATTCACATGGATATTGTATTTTATTCAAGCCTTTCACATTGAGTTGGTTTAGTTTCAACATAGACCTGTCTACAGCAGATGGTACCTGTACAGCTTCTGTTTTAATTATTGATTTCCATAAAAATAATCTTATTACTTATTATTTTCTTGGTGTCTTGATTTATTACCCGTTGTTTAATCTTGTTTTTTTTCAGCTGTTATTTGAGTTTTCGTTAACCGTTTACCCACTGTTCGAGTCATCTGTAGCAAGTGCAAAATCACACAAATCAGGGACGGATCCAGGAATTTTTTTGGGGGGGAACACCTGTTTTTAGCTCACCAACTTTAGTTGTGTGAGCTTATGGCATGGCTCGATCGGTCAGCGTCGGCGTCAGCGTACGTGTCCAATAATGTTAAAGTTTCTGTTTAGGTCACTTATTCGCCCTATTTCCATATCATGGCTTTTATAATGCTGCTATATGATGATTATTATCATTTTACCTTGATTTAACCCCTCATACCCAACATTTTAGCCATTTTTGTTGACATTTTTACTTGCGTTTAGTTTTCTGTTTAGCTCTGAATTTCATGTTTAACAAAGTGTTTAGGTCAGCTGCTGTGCTCCTTCTCTTCCAATGGCACTTATATTCATCATACATGTTCCTCATTATCATTGTTCCATGATTAACCCCTCATACCCTGCATTTTAAACATTTTTCTTGACATTTTTAGTTGCGTTTAGTTTTCTGTTTAGCTCGGAATTTCATGTTTAACTTAATGTTTAGGTCAGCTGCTATGCACCTTCTCTTCCATTGGCACTTATATTCATCATACATGTTCCTCAGTATCATTGTTCCATGATTAACCTCTCATACCCTGCATTTTGAACATTTTTCTTGACATTTTAGTTGCGTTTAGTTTTCTGTTTAGCTCAGAATTTCATGTTTAACTAAGTGTTTAGGTCAGCTGCTGTGCTTCTTCTCTTCCCATGGCACTTATATTCATCATACATGTTCCTCAGTATCATTGTTCCATGATTAACCTCTCATACCCTGCATTTTGAACATTTTTCTTGACATTTTTAGTTGCGTTTAGTTTTCTGTTTAGCTCAGAATTTCATGTTTAACTAAGTGTTTAGGTCAGCTGCTGTGCTTCTTCTCTTCCCATGGCACTTATATTCATCATACATGTTCCTCAGTATCATTGTTCCATGATTAACCTCTCATACCCTGCATTTTGAACATTTTTCTTGACATTTTTAGTTGCGTTTAGTTTTCTGTTTAGCTCAGAATTTCATGTTTAACTAAGTGTTTAGGTCAGCTGCTGTGCTACTTCTCTTCCCATGGCACTTATATTCATCATACATGTTCGTCAGTATCATTGTTCCATGATTAACCTCTCATACCCTGCATTTTAAACATTTTTCTTGACATTTTTAGTTGCGTTTAGTTTTCTGTTTAGCTCAGAATTTCATGTTTAGCTAAGTGTTTAGGTCAGCTGCTGTGCTACTTCTCTTCCCATGGCACTTATATTCATCATACATGTTCCTCATTATCATTGTTCCATGATTAACCTCTCATACCCTGCATTTTAAACATTTTTCTTGACATTTTTAGTTGCGTTTAGTTTTCTGTTTAGCTCGGAATTTCATGTTTAACTTAGTGTTTAGGTCAGCTGCTGTGCTCCTTCTCTTCCCATGGCACTTATATTCATCATACATGTTCCTCAGTATCATTGTTCCATGATTAACCCCTTATACCCTGCATTTTGAACATTTTTCTTGACATTTTTAGTTGCGTTTAGTTTTCTGTTTAGCTCAGAATTTCATGTTTAACTAAGTGTTTAGGTCAGCTGCTGTGCTACTTCTCTTCCCATGGCACTTATATTCATCATACATGTTCCTCAGTATCATTGTTCCATGATTAACCTCTCATACCCTGCATTTTAAACATTTTTCTTGACATTTTTAGTTGCGTTTAGTTGTCTGTTTAGCTAGGAATTTCATGTTTAACTTAGTGTTTAGGTCAACTGCAGCGCTCCTTCTCTTCCCATGGCACTTATATTCGTCATACATGTTCCTCAGTATCATTGTCCCATGATTAATCCCTCATACCCTGCATTTTAAACATTTTTCTTGACATTTTTAGTTGCGTTTAGTTTTCTGTTTAGCTCGGAATTTCACGTTTAACTTAGTGTTTAGGTCAGCTGCTGTGCTCCTTCTCTTCCCATGGCACTTATATTCATCATACATGTTCCTCAGTATCATTGTTCCATGATTAACCTCTCATACCCTGCATTTTAAACATTTTTCTTGACATTTTTATTTGCGTTTAGTTTTCTGTTTAGCTCTGAATTTCATTTTTAACTTAGTGTTTAGGTCAGCTGCTGTGCTCCTTCTCTTCCCATGGCACTTATATTCATCATACATGTTCCTCATTATCATTGTTCGATGATTAACCTCTCATACCCTGCATTTTAAACATTTTTCTTGACATTTTTAGTTGCGTTTAGTTTTCTGTTTAGCTCTGAATTTCATGTTTAACTTAGTGTTTAGGTCAGCTGCTGCGCTCCTTCTCTTCCCATGGCACTTATATTCATCATACATGTTCCTCAGTATCATTGTTCCATGATTAACCCCTCATACCCTGCATTTTGAACATTTTTCTTGACATTTTTAGTTGCGTTTAGTTTTCTGTTTAGCTCAGAATTTCATGTTTAACTAAGTGTTTAGGTCAGCTGCTGTGCTACTTCTCTTCCCATGGCACTTATATTCATCATACATGTTCCTCAGTATCATTGTTCCATGATTAACCTCTCATACCCTGCATTTTAAACATTTTTCTTGACATTTTTAGTTGCGTTTAGTTTTCTGTTTAGCTCGGAATTTCATGTTTAACTTAGTGTTTAGGTCAACTGCAGTGCTCCTTCTCTTCCCATGGCACTTATATTCGTCATACATGTTCCTCAGTATCATTGTCCCATGATTAATCCCTCATACCCTGCATTTTAAACATTTTTCTTGACATTTTTAGTTGCGTTTAGTTTTCTGTTAAGCTCGGAATTTCACGTTTAACTTAGTGTTTAGGTCAGCTGCTGTGCTCCTTCTCTTCCCATGGCACTTATATTCATCATACATGTTCCTCAGTATCATTGTTCCATGATTAACCCCTCATACCCTGCATTTTAAACTTTTTTCTTGACATTTTTATTTGCGTTTAGTTTTCTGTTTAGCTCAGAATTTCATGTTTAACTTAGTGTTTATGTCAGTTTCTGTGTTTTACTTTTAAGAGGTTGTGTTTAGGTAAGCTTTGTCGCATGTTATGAGCCTGTTTGATACAGTTCTTGTGTTTGCCAAAGTTACTATCAAAGAGGAATGTTGGTGAGCTATGGGACGTTGGTGTCCTTCTTGTTCAATTGAGCTTGGTTGTCAGCAGAAAAACAAAAATGTTTATGCAGAATTGTTTTGTTACAATTTATTGGAGGGTGCCAACAGGCACTCTCCAATTAATTGTAACAAAATAAAATTCTTTTTGACCAAATCTTTCTAAAATAGAGCTACCTTTGGTGATAGCATGGTATCCTTAAAAAATACTCATGTTATAAATCATCTTTGAAAAATAAACATTGATATTGTTTGTATTGAGTAAGGGGTTCTTCAAGAAGGTTGTTGCAATTGTCCTTTCATTAGTTGTGTTAACTAAAGAGTCAACCATTATAAACTCTACCTAACATGAATTGTGGGGGCACAGTGGCGTGGTATACTGAGGCATACTGCTTGCCTATTGTCTGCTTGTCTTCAACCAGTGCTAACCCTGCTTGTGTGGAGTTGTCTGGCAGTTGCTGGCCTCTGCTAAGTGGTTCTCTCTGGGTACTCCGGCTTCCTCCTCCCAAAAAACTATCTGACCCAAGGGTATCCTGGCTGTTGAAAGTGTTGTTGAACCCTAGTAAAAAAAAATAAATAGAGGATATGGAATGAGTGTTTTTCTCATATAATATTTATGAAACGAGTCTAAGAATTTTCCGTTTTGGCGAGCCCAAACGGAAAATTTGGACGAGTTTCATAAATATTATATGAGAAAAACACTCATTTCATATTCTATTTATCATATGACACACACACGCACAAATTAGCCACTTAGGCCACACAAAGTAGATCTTCTGTTTCTCAGGCCATTATTTGTGAAATTGCATGCGGGCGAGCAATTTTTTATTTTAATTTTTATTTCAGTAATTACTTCTTAGCCATCAAAAGTTCATGTTCTTGGTTCAAGTTTTAGGCCTCATAATCTACAGAATAGCATGGGTGGTGGTGTATTTCATCCCTTGAGTGCAAGAAGGCTTTGCAAAGCCTTCTTGCACTCAAGGAACAAATTCATAAATTTTTTTTAACTTGGTTAAAATATCAGACATAAACCATTTAATTTTAATTTTTTTAAAGTTTAAATTGGTTATAAAAAGAGAGCATGCGGCAGCCAAAATGACCATGCGGGAGGGCCTGAGAAACAGATTTTTTATTTTTTTAGGCCTTAGTATGACCTTTTAACCCATCACCTAACTTGAGTTGCAGACAGCACTTGGAAAAAACATCCTCGTGTAACTAAAAATTCTCATTTTCTGCTTCCAAAACATAGGTTATGACCCCTCATTGGAATGAGCTCGTCGTGCTCGTTCCAATGAGGGGTCATGACCTATGTTTTGGAAGCAAAAAGTGAAAATATAAAAAAAATGAATGGCGTTTTTCTTGTAGGTAAAAGATTAATACAATATAACCCACCCTAAATAGGACAGATAACGTAAATTCTCCCTACTGAAATTATGCAAATGTGACCCAGTTGTATTTTGTTTAGCCAATCAAATTGTTCAGTTTTGAAATTGACCAATGAAAGCTCCCAACTCTAATTATGCAAATTATGAAAATGTGGCCCATTGTATTTTGTTCGGCCAATCAAATTGTCTAGTTTTAAAATTGACCAATGAAATTGACGGAAGGCTTTATTTATCACTGATTAATATGAAAACAAAATATCAAATGTTTTAAAGTGAACAAAACGGACGAGTCATGTGATAAATAGAGTATATCTACACTATTTTAGTGAATATCGGGAATTATCTTATCAATGTGGACCTGAAAGTTTTATTTTTCACGAGCGCTTGCGCGAGTGAAAAATAATACTTTCAGGTCCACACGAATGAGATAATTCCCAATATTCACTAAAATAGTGTAGATTTTCTTTTTATTACAAGCGCTCGAAAATAATACTTTCAGGTCCACACGAATGAGATAATTCCCAATATTCACTAAAATAATGTAGATTTTCTTTTTATTACATGCTACTTGACATTTTACTGTGCAATATTCAGCCCAATTTCACTGCAAACAGTTATGTTTGAAAAGAATAACAAAGATCAGCTGATCGTTCATTCAGGGTGACATTCAAGGCAACGTCATGCGCCGAAGCGTAACGTCATTTAGGAAGGTATTGAAAAAAATTCACCGTGTGGACCTAAAAGTATTATTTTCCACACTCATGAGATAATTGCAGATACTGACTAAAATAGAGTAGATTTTCTTTTTATTATGTTCTATGAGACATTTTATTGCACATTATTCACAATTCGATTCCAAATGCATACCTTTCAAAACATTAACAAAGATCACCTGATCGTTCCTTCAAGGCGACGTGATGCGGCTTAGCGTGACGTCATTTAGGAAGCTACTGAGAAATATTTATCGATAGATATTGAGAAATATCTTTTAGATAATTTGCGATAATTCACAAGCTAGCATATAATAAAAATAAAAAAACCCAACATGAATAGCAGATGACAATTCTAAAAAAAAAGTCTAAAAAATGGCTTGTGATGACTTATTGGAGCTCTTGTTCCATTGAGGGGTCATAAGCAAAAATTGTAAATTCATTATAAATGGCCGGTTTTGGCCATAACATCAAAACAGATTTCAGCTGAAAATTGTTGGAATGCATCTTATTTGTGACTGTTAGGCCTCACAAAGTAGATCTTCTGTTTCTCAGGCCATTTTTTGTAAAATTTCATGCGGGCGGGCGTTTTTTTATTTTATTTTTTATTTTTGTAATTATTTCTTTACCATTAAAAAGTTCATGTTCTTGGTTTGTTTTATGTTTTAGGCCTCATAGCCTACAGAATAGCATGGGTAGTGGTGTATTACATCCCTTGAGTGCAAGAAGGCTTTGCAGTGCTAAAGCATTGCAAAGCCTTCTTGCACTCAAGGGACAATTTTATTAACATGGGTAAAATATCAGACATAAACCATTTGATTTTGATTTTTTAAGTTTGGATCGGTTGTGAAAAAAGAGCATGCGGCAGCCAAAAGGACCATGCGGGAGGGCCTGAGAAACAGATTTTTTTTTTTTTTTTTTTAGGCCTTACAGTGAGATTTATGCATTACCTCATATATATATGATTGTGGTGTGACTTTCACCCTCTGCACACTGATATCAAAATACTGAAGTTCAACTGGAAAAGTGCAAGAAGCCGATAACAGGGCTCTACTGAAAAGTGCTGAAAACCACTTTAGTGGCTTCACACTATATGCATCTCACCATTTGTGCATCAGGAAATGAAGAATGTACATATATATAAATATATAGTTAGAAAACAATTCTTGATGTACAAAATCTTGCTAAACTAAGGCTCACCTTGCTGGAAGTATTTATTGAATCTTTGAAAATAAATACTCATGTTACAAAACACTTTTAAAAAATAATTTAGCACTCTACCAGTTAAAATGGAAATTTTTTCCCATGAATGAGCTCTTTTAAACGAGATTGAATTGATTAATTTCCTAGTTACATTATTACATATGGGAAAAGTTTGAAATTTTGATATTTTGAAATCAGTGTTCCGAGAGTTAAAATCATGCTGGATTTAAAATTCATGTGTGAGAGGGGTGCAGTGGCATTGCGGTAATCGGTTCCCGTCAGATCAGCGAAGTTAAGCAACATCAAGCCTGGTTAGTCCTTTGATGGGTGACCATCTGAGCGATCGATTCGGACTCCCACGTCGTGTCCTTGGGCAAGGCACTTCGCCCTGATTGTCTACATGGGTGCACGATGACCTCATGTTCTAATGCATACTGCACATCAATAGTGCGCATATCTTCAACCAATCTAACCCTACCTGTTCTCCAGTGCAGAGTTACGATGATGGGAAGCTGGCAGCTGCTCGTCGTTGCTCGGTCATTCTCTCTGGGTACTCAGGCTTGCTCCACCCATAAAACTGTCACCAACACGATATTACCTTGTCTCTTAAAGTGTTGTTAAATCCTACTAAATAAATAAATAGCGTGTGAGAATCAGAATCAATTCTCACAAATGATTCTCACAAGGAAAACAATGGGAATCAACTTTGAGTCTCATAAAAGGTTCATTTGATTATTGTCATAGATTCTGAAAATGTCTTTAAAAGCATTGAGATTTCTGTTATCAGTGCATGTCTATTGCACTCTTGCCTTAGGTCAAATTCAAGTTTGTTCACTCCCTGGGTTCATATTTGGGCTCCCACAGCGTAACCCTTTACCTAACATGAAAAGCAGACGACACATGCAAACAAAATTATTGAATAACTTTTTTTTTTCATTTTTTGTCTCGAAAACAAAGGTTTTGACCCCTCATTGGAACGAGCTCAGCAAGCTTGTTCCAAAGAGGGGTCATAACCTATGTTTTTGAAACAAAAGATGAAAAAATAATGAAAATTAATTGGCGATTTTTGTGAATAGCGCTGGCCAGTTTTGGCCGTTACGTTGGGTAAAGCATTAACTTAGTGCAACATGAAAATAATTCTTTAACTGGTTGAGTGCTAAATAATTTTTCAAAGGTGATTTGAAATATGGGTATTTTTTTCAGTGATACCATGCTACCAGCAAAAGTTGCCTTAGGTTAGCAAGATTTTGTTAATAAATACCTGTTTTGTTACAATATATTGGAGAGTGCCAATAGGCACTCTCCAGTAAATTGCAACCAAACAGATTTATATAAAAATAAAATAAATTTTCTGCTGAGCAAACATCAAGATAATGCATACAGTCTAAGCCACTAAAGTGGCCTCCAGCACTTTTCAGTGAAGCCATGATTGTGGCTTCTAGCATTCATCCAGTTAAAAATCTTCTCAAACAGATGCACCAATCAGAATCTGTTTGATGTTTGGTATATGAAATCTGTAGTGAGGTCAGATTCAAGTTTGTTCAAATCAAGTTCTTACTTATCAAGCCTTCAGTGATATTAACCGTTTCCACTTTATTACTGTGTATTCTGTCAAATTGATGTTGTAATTTTCTGTTTTTTTAAAGTATTTGTAATAATGCAATTTCCTTGGAAATAAGAGATGGTGGCAGTGCTTGTTCTCTCAAATCGCTAACCCAGTCAGTGGAAATCAATGGGCAAGCATAGAAATAAGCAGACTATCATCTACAGAATGAGATCCCCAGAGGGTAAATTTGGTGATGCTACCCCTGCACAGCAGGGTAGCATTACTAAATTTACCCTGTGTGAAACTCAATCTGAATCAAGATCTCTGGCTTGAACAGAAAGAGGTAAATTGGGGAAATTCTAGCCCACTGTATGGGATAGCATCTGCAAATTCACCCTCTGGGGAACTCATTCTGCAAATGACAGATTACTTATTGCCAATGGGCCTTTGTCAGGTGAGCACCTCAGGTCCCTTGGGGCCTCTTGTTTTGCCTCTTAGATTGTTTTCTTGTTTGAAATTCTGACTTGCAGGTAGTGTCAGCCCGATAACTTCAACAAGCGTAATCTGTTTTTATCAAACAGGTCCTTGAGTTCTTTTCAAGGATGTCTTGGCTGAGTTTGAAAACCAGTTTCAATTTTTTGCCCGAATTTTTTTTTTTCAGGAGTTACGCCTCTCAGATTGTTTCTTAGTTTCAGGTGCTAACACAGTTTCCTTTAGCCACCACAAATTGACCTCATCATCTCTGTTGCAAAGCTCTTGTTCAGACATGTTAACTTGCAAAAAACTTTTTCAGGGGAATTGAGGTTGATTTTAAGGAAAATGGCATGGTTTTCAGGGAAAAATTTGGTGACAAAAAATGCTGTATGCAATCTGTGGACTGCCACTAAAACACTCTCGAAGAGAAGTCTTCTCCCTGTCACTGCAGCAGATACCACAAATCTGTTCATGCTGTTCACAAATGTAGTACCAAATGAAAAAAATATGCTCAAATTATGTAAACAAGAGTTTGTTTTTTTTTTAAATAGAATTTGAGACCTATTATTTAAATTCTGTTAACTTGGGAGTACAGAAGTTCATCACGCAGGCCTAAACATGTAGGGCAAACGATCATTTCATTTAACCCTCTGCACACTCTTGTCAAATTAACCCTTTATCCACAGTAATGGTAAAAACCGGCCAGCGCTATTCACAAAAATCGCCAACTAATTTTCATTATTTTTTTCATTCTTTGTCGTAAAAACGTAGGTTACGGTCCCACTTTGGAACGAGCTCATCGAGCTCGTTCCAAAGAGGGGTCATAACCTATGTTTTTGAGGCAAAAAATGAAAAAAATTAGTTATTCAAGAATTTTGTTTGCAAATGTCATCTGCTTTTCATGTTAGGTAAAGGGTCAATAAAAGTTCAGACAGCAAATTTTTCCCATGATGCATCTAGGAATTTAACTATGTCAAATGTGCATGACAGAGCTAAATGAGCTCCGTTAAACAAGACAGAAATGGTTAATTCCTGGAACTTTGCAAAAGGGGAAAAAATTGGGAGCCTAAAATTTTGACATTTGAACATCAGTGTGCAGAGGGTTATTGAGGTAATTGAATTTCCATTTGCCAAGATTATTATACCTCAACAAAAAAAATAGTGAGAAACTTTGATTTTATTTATTTATTGACGTTGAAAGACACTTTCAACAGCCAGGGTCATCTCGTGTCTGACAATTTTATGCTTGAGGGAAGTAACCATATGTGTGATCATTTTATTCAGAAAGAGAACATTTTTTACCTGCACTCATTGAAAACTGTTTACACATGATGAGACTACCCTTTGATAACAGTAATTAAATTATAAATAAATCACCAACTCAAAAAATCAAATTGGACTATATAATTTTTTGCCATCATGACATTTTTATATAAGCTTACCATGTGTTCAGCCTGAAAAATAAAATAAAGAAACACACTGCTCAAACACGACTATAGCAGTTATAGCACAAGAGGACCAATGACTGGGGATTATGTCATGCACAGCCCAAGAACTATCTACCATGAGTCATTATCTTCTTTCATAAAAAATCAGTTCATAGATGCTGAATGATTCTCAAAATATATGCAGACAAGTCTATAAAGGGAGATAAATATTGTAAGATAAATTGGTTATTACCTCCAATTGGGTTTCCGAGATGGTCTCAACCTCATGTCTGGGTATATCGCCTCACCCTAACAGACTCGTCGATATATGCCTAGAGGCAAGGTCTCAACTTCAATACACTATCTTGGAAAACCACATGGTGATAATAACCTATAGTAACTTAACCCTTTACCCAATGGAGACGATATCAAAATTTATTATTTTAAATATCATTTTTTAAATTTGTTCAAAAAATTTCAACAAAACCATATCATGTGACCCCTCATTGGAACGAGCTCGATGAGCTCGTTCCGAAGAGGGGCCACATGATATGGTATTGTTGAAATATTTCAAAAAATAATATTTTTTCAGTTCCTCAATTTGCATATTACGTGGGCGGATGTGGGCGATTCATTGGGTTAAGGGTTAATGCAGTCAACACTGTATTTTAAGGTGATTATGGAACAAGTAATTCTTATCTTTTGTACACATGGGTGCTGGGTAGCAGGTAGAGAGTTTAGCAAATATGATTTTAAATTAGAGTACAATTTGAGAACCTCCGATGAATATTGGTTTACCTAATGTTCACATAAATATGTCTTTTTTCATTTCATAATGTGTTATTATACCATGAACCCCCTAAAATTTAATACCCTTGTAATCTTTGTCATGTGAAAGATTTTCCCCAAGTATATCTGGTGGTACAGTTCCATTCAAAATATGTGAATATTCCAGTGAAATTATGTTAGTTAAATGATGGTGGAATGGTTGTTGGAAATGGAGAGATGATTGTTAACTGTTGTAAACAAGTTCTGCTTTACTGGTAAAAGAGGACCACATATCCAGTGCCTGGGGTGGAAGTCCTGTAAAGTTGGCAGAATAGGTTGAAACGATTGGATAAACTTTACTTCATAACTAGGTTTCGGTGAGGATAAAGCCCTAGGTACTGAAAGTGACCATAGATATATTAAAGGTATAGGCCATTAAAAAAGACTGGGTTTTCAGGCACCTCCCACGTCACTGAAAAGCTGCCTCATCACTCCTTTTTTATGCCCCCCCCCCCCCCGACTTAAATGAAGTGTGCATGTGTCTGCCCATCCATCTGTGTGTGTGTGTGTCCGAGCCAATAACTCAAAAACTGTTATGGCCACAGTCATCAAACTTCACACAATTATAAAGGACCATGGGAGGATGTGTCACACACCATAGCCGGGTTCGTACCTTCAAGGTCAAGGTCACATTTCAAGGTCACACTAAAAATCAGTCAATATTCGTGTCTCGGCCATAACTCAGAAATGAATCATAGTATAATTGTTAAACTCTTTACAAATGTTAAGGACAGTCAGAAGGTGTGTTGCATATAATAGTTTCCGTCGCATCTGCAAGGTGAAGGTCACAATTGACCTTCATATCTCCAGGGTCACAAATCGTATCTTAAGCATAACTCCAAACTATTAGGGCTACAATCATCTAACTTCGCCCAATTATAAAGGACAATGGGTGGATGTGTCACACACCACAGTCAGGTCCGTAAGGTCTAGGTCACATTTCAAGGTCACACTGAAAATCATCAATATTCATGTCTCAGCCATAACTCAGAAACGAACCAAAGTACAAATATTAAACTTTTTACAATTTTTTTTGTTTGATGGAGGTCAAGGTCACAGATCAAGGTCATTGCCACGTAGGGAGGCATACTCACTTCCGAGTGAATCTCTTGTTTATTACTGGAAATCTCTTCACTATTTTGCCCTTGTAGGATACAAATTTGACCAATTATATCTTTTTTGACAGAGTTCACTGAGCTCTGTCAAACAAGATATAGTTGATTAAATTTGCAACTGCACTGTAGGAAATTTTCACTGCTGAAAAAAAAGTTTTTTCCATATAGTAGTGCAAGTAGTTAAATTTCTAATTCCAGCTATTTTCAGGACTGTTTGTGGATTAACAATAATTAAAAAGCCTCCGTTCTTCATTATGAAATTGAGAAAAAAATGCCTGAATTTTTTTTTATAGGCCTAACTTGACCTTGTTTGAATTGGCAACTTCACAGTCTTGTGAAAGTGTCAGTTTCAAAGGGCTATATGAATGTACAACAGGCAAAAAGAGTTATAAATATAAAAAATTGACTTATGATCTTAAATTCATAGGATTGAGAGAAAAAAGACAAACCCTCCCTCCCGCATCTGTTTTTCAGAGCAAAAATGCCCAAGAACACCTGAGAACACAGCATCTTTTTTTTTTTTTTAGCTCACCTGACTGCAAGTCAGTGTGAGGTATTGCCATCACTTGGCACCTGTCGGCCGTTAACCTTTGCAAACCTGGCTTCTTCTCCACAGCCATTCAGCCAAATTCAAACATATATTGCACAAACCATCCCTGGGGTATACCCTTTCTGTTTTGTTCAAATGGAGCGGCTGCCTTCTTCAGGCTCTGGGCAATGATGCCAAAGCATAAAAATCTTTGAAAATCTTCTTCTCATGAACCACTAGAGAGATTGCCTTGATATATGGTATGTAACACTCTTTGGTGTTGAAGATTCAAGTTTGTTCAAGAGAAGTTGGTAGATCAATATTTGGGCTCTCTGTGGGCACATATCCATTTTGGGCTCCGCCCCAAATTTCCATTTCAAGAACCGATGGGCTGATTTGAACCAAATTTGGCATGTAGCATAAGTGGGTCCAAAGTACTTGATTGATGCCCAGAATGTTTTTTTTCTTTGCCCCGTGGGTACCCCATGGGCTAAAAATAGAAAAAAATTCCAGTGCCCATATTTTCAAAACTACATGGAACAGAGAACTGTTATTTGGTATGAAGCATCCTTTTGACCTGTAGAATGGATTAAAAAAATGGCCATCGGTTGTGTTAGGGTGTTCTGTAGGGGCATTTGAAAAAATGCTGAGTCAGCATATTTGCAAAAATAAAAAAAAAATCATTTTCTTCAGAACCGCTGATCAGAATCTTTTGATATTTGGTATACAGCATCCATAGGATGGTCAAATACAAGTGTGTTCAAATCGACCCCCTCGGTTTATATTTGGGCTCAACAGAGGAGCCCAAATAATTAACTTAGGGCTCTATGGGGAATAAGCTTTAAAAATCTTCTTCTTCAGATCATAGAGTCAGATTCTTTTGATACTTGGTATACAGCATCTCTACAGGGATCTGATTGAAGTTTGTTCAAATTGAGTCCCTGGGTTAATATTTGGGCTCTTCATTGGAGCTCAAATGTTAACTTGGTGCAATATGAGAAAGGATCCCTGGATGAATATTTAGGCTCTTTATTGGAGCTCAATTTTAACTTGGTTCAATATGAGAAAATTTCTTAAAAAATCTTCTTTTTCAGACCCACTGGTGAGAATCCTTTCATATTTGGTATGTGACATCTCTAGAGGTGTAAGATTTGAATTTGTTCAAATCAATTTCCTGAGTTAATATTTGGGCTTCCTATGGGAGCCTTGATTATTAACTTGGTGGAAAAGGGGGGGGGGGGGGGAATATTCTTTAAAAATCTTCTTCAGATCCACTGGTCAGATTCTTTTGATATTTGGTATGCAGCATCTTTATGGGGGTTAGATTCAAGTTTGTTCAAATGGGATCCCTGGATGAATATTTGGGCTCTTTATTGGAGCCCAAATTTTAACTTAGTGCAGTATGAGAAAATTTCTTAAAAAGTCTTCTTTTTCAGACTCACTAGTGAGAATCCTTTCATATTTAGTATGTGACATCTCTAGAGGTGTAAGGTTCAAATTTGTTCAAATCGAGTTCCTGGGTTAATATTTAGGTTCCCCAAGGGAACACAAATATTTACTTAGTGCAATATGGGGAATTATCGTTTAAAATCATCTCCTTCAGATCCAGCAGTCAGATTCTTTTGATATTTGGTGTACAACACCTCTGGGAGGGTTAGATTAAAGGTCGCTCAAATCATGTTCCTGGCTTAATATTTGGGCTTTTTATTGAAGCCGAAAGTTTAACTTAGAGCAATATGAGAAAATTTCTTGAAAATTCTTCTTCTTCAGATCCACCAGTGAGAATCCTTTCATATTTGGTATGTAACATCTCTGGGGTGTCGAATTCAAGTTTGTTCAAATGGATTCGCTTGTTGAACGTTTTAGGCTCACTTGAGTCTCTGGTTATTTATTATACCACCCACTTGAAAAGTGGGAGGTATATAGTGTTCACTTTGTCCATGGAGGTGTTTGTGCTGGAGGTGTTTTACTGTTGTAAAATGTTTCTTGGGGGGTGGGGTGGGGGGGGGGGGCGGTGTACACATCTGCTGCTATCTGCAACTACTCTTAAACCAGTGAACGGATTTCACTGAAACTCTCAGACATTCTTTTACATACAGTGAAGATGTGTACCTTCTATTTAGTTTTCAGATATTTTCATTTTACAGTTTCACATATTGAAAAATGGGCTTTGTCAATTCAAGTTTTGGGGTAGAGGTGTGTGTGTGTGTGTGTGGGGGGGTGTCACTGTTTGTGCTCTCTACATTAAACACACTTTTACTATTGTAAAATGTTTCTTGGTGGGAGTGGGTGGTATCATTTAGAGAGCAGTCGCTCACAGTTTTTCTAGTTTATTTTTAGCTTAACTTGATAAGCTATTGCAATCACGCGTGAGGAAGGCTGTCTGTGAGAGGCTGTCTGTGAGTCTGTTCACATTTTTCTTTAGCACAGGCTACACCCCGCAGTTCTTGTCCGATCGTCACAAAATTTCATATGCAGGTTTGAGGTCATGTCTGGATGAGAACATACCCTTTTGGTCGCGATTGGTCAACCATGATGGCTGTCCAAGCCCAAAACCTTTAGCACAGTCTACAGGTTGTATTTATGAAGGGATTTCATGGTAACTTGGTAGGATGACTCTGTATAATATCTAGATAAGAACGCCCCCTTTTGGTCATGATCTGTCAACCGTGATAGCTGCCCAAGTCCGAAACCCATAAACTTTTAGCACAGTCTACGGATCATATTTAATAAGGAGTGATTTCATTGTAACTTGGTAGGATGACTCGGTATGATGTCTGGATGAGAACTTCCCCATTTGGTCGCGATCTGTCAACCGTGATGACTGCCCAAGCCCAAAACCTGAAAACCTTTAGCACAGTCTACAGGTCGTATTTATGGAGGGATTTCATTGTAACTTGGTAGGATGACTCCATATAATGTCTAGATGAGAACGTCCCCTTTTGGTTGCGAACGGTCAACTGTGATGGCTACAGGAGGCCAAAGTCCGAAAACCTTTAGCACAGTGTACAGGTCATATTTATGAAGGGATTTCATTGTAACTTGGTAGGATGACTCCAGATAATGTCTAGATGAGACTATCCCCTTTTGGTCATGATCATCCATGACAGCTGCCTGAGCCCAAAACCCGAAGACCTTTAGCACAGACTATAGGTCGTATTTATGAAGAGATTTCATTGTAACTTTGTAGGATGACTCAGTGTAATGTCTAGATGAGGATGTCCCCTTTTGGTTGGGATGGGTCAACCGTGATTGCTACACAGGCCCGAAACCCAAAAACCTTTAGCACAGTCTACAGGCCATATTTATGAAGGGATTTCATTGTAACTTGATAGGATGACTCGTTTTGGAATAATTTCATAGTAACATGGTAACTTTGGTTGACATACATTAACTGTGAGAGCCACATTAACCCCCCCCCCCCCCCCCTCCACTTCCTCAGGACAGTCTACACCTCAAATTATTTTTATTGAAAACATAGCATGCAGGGAACAGAAATTAACATGTTCTCAATTATCACAATTCTTGTCATATTTCATAATCCTTTCATAAACATTGAACATTATCCCATTCATCAAACACAACACACAATCAAGTTAAGCTACAATGTCATTGACACTTTCTCTTGAAAATTAAATGGTTTATGTCCAATATTTTACCCAAATTAATAAAATTGATAAATTTGTCCATTGAGTGCAACAAGACTTTGCAATGCTTTAGCATTGCAAATACTTCTTGCACTCAGGGTATGAAATACACCTCCTCCCATGCTATTCTATAGATTATGAGTCCTAAAAATTAAAACAAACCAAGAACATGAACTTTTGATGGCGAAAAAATAATTACAAAAATAAAAAATAAAATAAAAAAACTGCCTGCCCACATGCAATTTTACAAAAAATGACCTGAGGAACAGAAGATCTACTTTGTGGGGACTTAGATTTTACTTGTGTGGTGATAGATGCTGTTAGTGACTCTCAGTCTCTCATTGACCTGATTTTACTAGGAAAGTAAACATACCATAATTTTCCCTTTAATTGATGAGTTTTTTGTGTTTGTCAAGAAGACAATTGTACTGTTCACCCAAAAGAAGCTCTGATAAATCATGCATGTTTTCTACCTTGCTTGGAGTAGTATTTTGAGTTTGATATGTCACGGAAATTTGAAAGGTCAAATTAAACATTTTGAAACTTGGTTTGATTTCATGAAGGAATTTGATTCAGATATATTAGGAGATTTATATCCACTGTCAATGTAGTTGAGAAAGTTTATAATGGTTGTCTTCAGTGGGACAGAATTTGAAAAGCACTATATTCTGCCTCTCCTCTAATTTTACAACTTTTAATTCGAGTGAGCATTTGGTTGGCAGCTCCTGTTTTTAAGCCAAATTGGGGGTTTCCATTTCATATGTACCAGCATAGTAGATATGTTTTCACCATCATTTGCAAAGCACTATATTTACTGTCTGTGTTGGTTAATGAAAGCTAAATATAAAAATTGAGAACTATTAAACAAAACATCAACGTCGGTCATGCAGACGAGGTGTTTAGGAATGATATCATCCAAGTTATGGCTTATGTACCATCTGATGTCGATAGTCAACACCAGGAAACACCGATTGTCAAAAAAAAGTTTGTTAACTTTTTCATGCTGGTGTGCCTCATTTTATTGGAATGTGTAATCCTGTTTTGAGATAGAAATAAGACATTTTAGCATAGAAAAAGGGCACCATCGCACTTGTAAAACAATTCCCATATGCATGAAAATTGGGGCACCTGCTTTATTCACAGCTGACATTGCATACCAGTAAAACTGAAAAACAGCCGACTTCTCAGTTTATAATAAAATATTAGAACGTTTCTTTTCATGTTCTATCAGTCGATAGTACCTGAGTTTGTGTGATTTCTGAAATAAAACCTTCAGCAGCAAAGCTGCTGAAGGTTTTATTTCAGAAATCACACAAACTCAGGTACAATCGACCGATAGAACATGAAAAGAAACGTTCTAATTATTTTATTATGCCGAACAAAAGTATGTTCATTGTTATAATGTTAAGTGTTAACTGCAGCATGCCATCAGTCTTGTAACAACAATGTAGTCAAATCCAAAAACATGACGTCATTTCGAACGAATGACGTCTCTTCGAAAATGACTTGTCACAATTGCCGTCGCTTTGGGAGTTTCTATATCAACAAATGCCAGTGTTTACAGCTGTTCATGTTATAATTCATTGTTAATGCTTGTGTGATAAGTGGTATAAATTAATGGAATATAAATTCATGTTTCTCGGACGATGGCAGTTGATAGAATTAAGCGGAGAGAAACAATTTATTATGAACTTGAGGCGGAAGTTCAATGAGGACGGGGATTACTAAACTTGTGGAAATATAATTGATTGAGGTCATAACTCATATTCAGGATTCACTGAGGTGGTGAACAACACGCGAGTTTTTAATATTCCTGATTCTTTTGAATTCATTGTTTGCAGTTAAAATTGAAAACACACCCACTGAAGATGATATATTTGTTGGCAAGTTTCTGTCTATCGGTGACGAAAAAAGTTATACAAACACGGAGCCAGCGTTTGGTGTTGAGAAATTCCAGTCGACGCTGATCAATGGAAGTGGAGCTTACATTTTCTTCGTTCTCTTGTCTCCAGGGAAAAATGTTCCGATAGTACCCGTGTTTTGCCCCAAAACTCCAGTACTATGACTTTTAGAAGGTGCCGAATTAACCAATCACGGCTGATGTTACAAACGTGAGGCATAATAATATGAAATCAGCATCATATTTGGCCAGTATCATCTTGCAAACATTACCATGCCATACAATTGAGCACAGTCATAATAAACAATGCCGTCCCTCTTTAAGATGGACGGTTTTCAAATTTCTTGTCGGTTTCGGTTTCATTCAAAGAGTCGAGTTTTCGGTTCCGGTTTCGATTGTACAAACATAACAATACATTGCATTTGCATATAAGAAGATGTATTTGGCGCCATTCTGTGTCACTGGGACCCCCTTTCCAGTTCAACTCACCTGTGTCATAGCCTATACCAGTACTCTGATTTCTTGAGCACAATGTATTTGCATAAATTGTCTCAAGAGTTTCAAGTTTGAGAAAAATGATTTTTACCTGGAGTCTGTTGCAAAATTAGCCCCCCTCCCCAAATACCTGTGTTTAGGGTAACCCGACACACCCTAAAATATTATGCCGACCATAAAAATTTTATTGAGTAAAAGTCGCTCATATAGGTCATTGTAACCCAAAATTTCCATCCAACTTCAGCTGTGATTTTGACGCTGGCTTTGGAGTTCATGCTTTCAAAATTATGTGTAGAAATACATTTATTTGTCATTATAAATGTGGAAAAAGTGACAAGTTCCAGTTCAGCAAAGGAAATCGCATTTGATAAACTGATGAACGTTTAAAACACGATGCGTAAGAAGTAATTTTGTCACCTATTTTCGCAGTAAATGCCATATGCTCGAACGCAATACCAATTACTGCAGCTGTTCTGAAAACAGGGTATCGTGACTCTGAAGTTTGAAAATAGGTTAATTTTAGGTTGTTTATCTCTTTATTCTGAGAATTGAAGACCTGATTAGAGTTTTTCAACAATGAAGTTGAAAACTGCGATGACGGTTTTCTGTAATTGTTTCGGTTTTGATAACAAAAACGGAACCGAACCAAATTTTCAGTTAACCGCCCCATCTCTACTCCCTCTCTTTCATCAGCATAGCACAAAAAAAAATCTGCTTGTGTTGCACTGGAGTCATTCCATGCATACTGCAGTATGTTTGTCGCAACTTCTTTTGCTAGTGATTTTGTCTCAAAAAAAAAAAAAACTTCCATAAATGGTGCTCATTTCATAACCTCTTCTGGATTTATAGAGTAGACAATTCCACTTTCAAGTGCTACACTTTGGAATCCAGGCACACTGCAGCCTGTTGAGTGTTGACTGAAACTTATTTTCAGATGGAACAGTTTTAGAGGTCTTGTTTTTCACGTCATACAATAAATATGACGATATCTTGAATAATATTAAGTTGTGTTTTTCATCATTCCTATTCCCTTGAATAAACAACAACGAAAATTATTGAAGGACAGTTTATTTCTGATTACGATTAGCATTGGAAAATTAAAATAAACAATGTGCTGACATATTTTTTAGCTTAGGAAAAAATCATACTGCCAAATTTTTCACACTCATGGAATCAAAACTAAAAGTGCCATCTTTCACATGGTTGCATTTTTTCCACCATATATTACTGGTGTATATTCCATTTGATGTATTGAGCTTTGATAAAATATATGAAAAAAACCAAACTGTCTGGATTGGGAATTCAGAAGTTAAATTACATGTATCATTTAGTTCCAGTACTCAAACACTTAAACACTGACCATCTGACATTGCGTGATCGGCAGCAATAATTGGGTGATTGTGTATTCCGACAATCGGTATTTGCCTGATGAATCCCTGCAGGAACCCCCGAAAGTGAAGCAGTGACTGTTCTCTGAAGTAAACAGGCTCTGTTTTGGTGGTAAAATAGGACCCAGTCACCAATCCTTGGAAGGTGCAAACCCTCTCTAAAATGGGCAACATGGCTTATTAACACTCACCCCTGGTCTTGAGTTGATACTTATGTTGTGGTCATGATTAGCCATTGTGCAAAAATATGTGACCTTAAACACCAATAAATAAATAATATGAATTCATCTGATGGAGCTTTCTTATCGGCTCATCACTAGTGACCAGCATAAATGTAACATATTGGCTAAAGTTAACTTTATACTTGTGGTCAAAATAACTCCAATAAATGAAGAAACATTGATGATTGTTTTGTTACAGGTTATCAAAGGATACTTGTATGCACTTCTAACAAAAATTGTAACAGAACTCATGTGTAAAATTTTCTGTTTTGCCCTTTGAACCCAAGAGCCCTCTTGGGAGTGCAGTGGCTCAGTGGCATTGGATTTCAAACTGAAATGTCCACGGTTCGATCCCCACCAAGAGCAACTGTGTTGTGTCCTTGGGCAATGTACTTAATCCTGATTGCCCACGTGGGGGCATGTGTGTACTAAGGCGTACTGCACGTCAATGATGCACTTGTCTTGAACCAATGTTAATCCTGCTTGTGTGGAGCTAGTACATCGGTGGTCTCACTGGGTACTCCAGCTTCCTCCACCAGTAAACTGTCCGACACAAGGTGATAGTGTTGGGAGGTTAGTAAATTTTTGCTCGGTGTCGGTATCTACTCGTTTTTTTACAAAAAGTGTTGACTCCGGTTTCGGTTTCAGTTATTTGTTCTGAAAAACATAATTCACCTAGGTATCTATCAGTTTGTAGCACTAATTTGCCATCAGTGCCATGGATCATGTATGTTATCCCCATTACTAGTCTTGTTGAAATAAATATAAAAAATACAAGCCCATATCTTTTAGTTTTCTCCACCTTTCATGGTCTCCACCTCAAAAGTCCCTTCCCAGATACACTCATCTCTTTTGACAACCTGAGCCAGGTGAGCGTTTTAGGCTCACTTGAGCCTCTGGTTTGTTTTGGTGTTTTGCATGGTGGATTGTGCAATTTCCTGCATCGTGGAATGTTTGTTGAGGCAAATTTGATGCATTGTTCATTACAGCATTACAAGTTTTTGATGGAAATGACTTGACATTGTCCGTACCACTGAAACAGTCCGTCAGGCGCACGTGTGTTCTTCGCTTGTGACATTTATCGCTATTGCAATAGCGTTACAAGATCTTTTATCGCCGCATTTTTATCACTATTAATATTTCTGTCTGCGATTGCGTTTTTGGGAGTAAATGGTAGATAAAATACATGAAATGCAATTACCACTTTGTACGTCAATCAAATGATTCGCCACGGAATGCATGAAACACAATGAGTAGGATTACTGGCTTCTGAAGTTTGTTGAATTATGTTATTTACTTACCTGTTCTCAGAAGTACTGCCACATTGGGCTAGGTTGTTTGGTTGTTTCAGCCATTTTTACGCCAAAACGTACCACGAGGCTGCAAGATTGTGTCATCACATGCCATAAATAAATTAACCGCACATGTAAGCGGGACGACGGTTTTTAGCTCACCTGAGCAAAGCTCAAGTTGAGCTTTACTAATCGCTTTCCGTCCATTGTCTGTCGTCAGCCAGCGTAAACTTTACAAAACCAACTTCTCCGAAGAAACCACTGGCCCAATATTTTTCAAATGTTGGGTAAATGTTTATTACCTAATGTCAATTCAGATTTGTTCAAATGAAGTTGCCCCTCCTCCTGGGTGGGACCACGCCCCCAAGGGGCTCCAAAATCTTTGAAAATCTTCTTCTCAAGAACCAGCAGTAGCAGAGACTTGATATTTGGTATGCAGCTTCCTTTTGAGGTGTAGAATCATGTTTGTTCAAGAGAAGTTTGGCGGGCATTATTTGCCTTCGTTATGGGAGGGGCAAAAATTTGTGCCATGCCTAAAATTTCTATTTTCTGAACCGTGAGGTCGATTTGAACCAAATTTGATATGAGATGATAATGGGTCATAAGTAGTTGATTGATGCAAAAAAAAATTGTTCTCATTGCCCCGTGGGAACCTCTGGAGCTAAAAATAGGAAAAACCTTAAAACTGCCATATCTCCAAAACTACACGGCACAGAGAATTCTTATTTTGTATAAAGCTTACTTTTATCCAGTAGAATAGAATGGTTAAAAAAAAATCCCTATCGGTTTGATCACAAGGTACGTTTTTCAGTACTTTGAAAAAGTGCTGAGTCAGCACTTTTTAACTCTGTAGACAATGGGAAAAAACATTAAAAAATCTTCTTCTCTAGATCCAGCAGGCAGATTTTTTTGATATTTGGTATGCAACATTGTAGGGTGGATCTGATTCAAGTTTGTTCAAATCGGCCACCTGGGTTCATATTTGGGCTCAGTATAGGAGCCCGATTTCGAACTTAGTGCATTTCAGGCAAATTTTTTCAAAAATCTTCTCCAGATCCAGCAGGCAGAATCTTTTGATATTGGTATGCAATATTGTGGGGTGGATCTGATTCAAATTTGTTCAAATCGGCTCCCTAGATTCATATTTGGGCTCATTATAGAAGCTCGAATTCGAATTTAGTTCATTTCAGGCAAATTTCTTCAAAAATCTTCTTTTCCAGATCCAGCAGGCAGAATCTTTTCATATTTGGTATGCAACATTGTGGGGTGGATCTGATTCAAGTTTGTTTAAATCGGCCTCCTGGATTCATATTTGGGCTCACTATAGAAGCCCGAATTCGAACTTAGTGCATTTCAGGCAAATTTCGTAAAAAATCTTCTTCTCCAGATCCAGCAGGCAGAATCTTTTGATATTTGGTACGCAACATTGTGGGGTGGATCTAATTCAAGTTTGTTCAAATCGGCTCCCTAGATTCATATTTGGGCTCAGTATAGAAGCTTGAATTCAAACTCAGTGAATTTCAGGCAAATTTCTTTAAAAATCTTCTTCTCCAGATCCAGCAGGCAGAATCTTTTCATATTTGGTAAGCAACATTGTGGGGTGGATCTGATTCAAGTTTGTTCAAATTGCCCCCCCCCCCCCCCCTGGGTTTATATTTGGGCTCCGTATAGGAGCCCAAATTTGAACTTAGTGCATTTCAGGCAAATTTCTTAAAAAATCTTCTTCTCCAGATCCAGCAGGCAGAATCTGTTGATATGTGGTATGCAACATTATGGGGTGGATCTGAATCAAATTTGTTCAAATCGGCTCCCTAGATTCATATTTGGGTTCACTATAGAAGCTTGAATTCGAACTTGGTGCATTTCAGGCAAATTTCTTCAAAAATCTTCTCCAGATCCAGCAGGCAGAATCTTTTTATATTTGGTATGCAACATTGTGGGGTGGATCTGATTCAAGTTTGTTCAAATCGACCCCCTGGGTTTATATTTGGGCTCAGTATAGAAGCCCGAAATCATTTCAGGAAAATTTCTTTGAAAATCTTCTTCTCAAGATCCAGCAGGCAGAATCTGTTGATATTGGGTATGCACCATGCTTAGGGGGGTGAGACTCAAGTTTGTTCAAGCCAAGTCCCTGGGTTCATATTTGGGCTCACTGTGGTGGCCCGAATTATAACTTAGTTCAAAATGAGGAATTTTCTTTAACAATCTTCTTCAGATCCAGCAGTTGGAATGTTTTGATATTTGGTATGCAGCATCCTTAGGGGGGGGTGAGATTTAAGATTGTTCAAGCCATGTCCCTAGGTCCATATTTGGACTCAATGTGGGAGCCCGAATGATAACTTCAAAGCCAAGTCCCTGGGTTCATATTTGGGCTCACTATGGTAGCCCGAATTATAACTTAGTTCAAAATGAGGAATATTCTTTAAAAATCTTCTTCAGATCCAGCAGTCGAAATGTTTTGATATTTTGTATGCAGCATCCTTAGGGGGAGAGATTCAAGTTTGTTCAAGCCATGTTCCTAGGTCCATATTTGGACTCACTGTGGGGGCTCGAATTGTAACTTAGTTCAAAATGAGGAATTTTTTTAAAAAATCTTCTTCTTCAGATCCAGCAGTCAGAATGTTTTGATATTTGGTGTGCAGCATCCTTAGGGGGGTGAGATTCAAGCTTGTTAAAGCCAAGTCCCTGGGTTCAAATATGGGCTCCCTGTGGGAGCCCGAATTATAACTTAGTTCAATATGAGGAATATTCTTTAAAAATCATTTTTTTTGTTAGATCCACTGGTCAGAATCTTGGGATATTTGGTATAAGCTTTTCTTTGGAGGAGCAGATGCAACTTGTTGAAATCAATTCTCTGGGTTGATATTTAGGCTACCATGTCAGGTGAGCGTCCTCAGGCCCCTTGGGGCCTCTTGTTTAATAACCGACACCGAGTTGTATTCTCGGTTAACCTCCCAACACTACAAGGTGACCCTGGCTGTCGAAAGTTCTTAAACTCCAATAAATAAATAAATAAATAAATAAATGAATAAATAAATAAATAAATAAATAAATAAATAAGAGCCTGCTTTAATAGCATATGGGGATTATAATATATTACGTTTATTGGGACTGCATGGGGCCATGACCAAAGTAGTTGGGAGAATAACTGCCTTACAGCAGTAAAACAGCAAACCTTTCTGGCTTTAAGAAATTGTGAAAGTGTATCCATTAGGCATGAAGAATTTAATTCAAATCATAGTCTTGGTTATGCTTATTCAAATCATGGTCTGATTATTATTCTTTCAGTAAAATAATTTGCATTCTCAAATAAGACAAAACCGCAGCATTCAGATCTGGGAAATTTAAACCTTTGTGAGTTTTCCAATATGTCTAAATTTGTCCCTTTCAGCTTTTTTATACTAGGTCAACTATTAATACTGACACAAGTTAACCCTTTACCCAACACAGACGATATCAAAATTTATTATTTTAAATGTAATTTTTTAAAATTTAAAAAAAAATGTTAACAAAACCATATCATGTGACCCCTCATTGGAATGAGCTCGATAAGCTTGTTCCAAAGAGGAGTTACATGATATGGTTTTGCTGAAATTTTTTGAAAAATAATGTTTTTTCAGTCACTGAATTTGCATCTTACATGGGTGGATATGGCCAATTTGTTGGGTAAAGGGTTAATTAATCAATGTATGTGCTAACTCCTCGAAGACTTAGTATCACCTTTGGCTCACCTTAGCCCGGCTCAGCTCAGATAGATCTGACTGAGGTGATGCCGAGTTTGTACTGACATCCATCCCATACTCATTTTGTTGAATTTTCTGGATTTTTAGCTTAACTTGACATAGTCAAGATAAGCTATTGCCATCACGCGTGCGGAAGTCTGTTAGTCTGTGAGTCTGTGACGTCTGTTCACATTTTCCTTTAGCACGGGCTACATCCCGCAGTTCTTGTCTGATCGTCACGAAATTTCATATGCAGGTTTGGGGTCATGTCTAGATGAGAACGTCCCCTTTTGGTCACGATCGGGCAACCGGTATGGCTGCCCGAGCCCAAAACCCGAAAACCATTAGCACAGTCTACAGGTCGTATTTATGAAGGGATTTCATTGTAACTTGGTAGGATGCCTCTGTATAGTGCCTAGATGAGAATGTCCCCTTTTGGGCATGATCTATCAACCGTGATGGCTGCCCAAGCCCGAAACCCAAAAACTTTTAGCACAGTCTGCAGGTCATGTTTAATGTGGAGGGATTTCATTGTAACTTGGTAGGATCACTCCTTATGATGTCTAGATGCGAATTTCCCCATTTGGGCATGATCTGCCAACCGTGACGACTGCCCGAGCCCAAAACCCGAAAACCTTTAGCACAGTCTACAGGTCATATTTATTGAGGAATTTCATTGTAACTTGGTGGGTTGACTTCATACAATGTCTAGATGAGAAAGTCCCCCTTTGGACATGATTGGGCAACTGTGACGGCTACAGGAGCCCGAAGTCCGAAAACCTTTAGCATAGGCAAAAGGTCATATTTATGGAAGGATTTCATTGTAACCTGTTAGGTTGACTCCATATAATGCCTAGATGATGACATCCCCTTTCGGTCGTGATTGGTCAGTTGTGATGGCTGCAAGTGCCCGAAGCCCGAAAACCTTGAGCACAGTCTACAGGTCATATTTATGAAGGGATTTCATTGTAACTTCTTAGGATCACTCCAGATGATGCTCAGATGAGATTGTCCCCTATGGTTGTGATCATTCACCCATGATGGCTGCCCGAGCCCGAAGCCCGAAAACCTTTAGCACAGTCTACAGGTCATATTTATGAAGGGATTTCATTGTAACTTGGTAGGTTAACTTCATATAATGTCTAGATGAGAACGTGCGATCATTCACCCATGATGGCTGCCCGAGCCCGAAGCCCGAAAACCTTTAGCACAGTCTACAGGTCATATTTATGAAGGGATTTCATTGTAACTTGGTAGGTTAACTTCATATAATGTCTAGATGAGAACGTCCCCTTTTGGACATGATTGGGCAACTGTGATGGCTAAAGGTGCCCGAAGCCCAAAAACCTTTAGCACAGTCTACAGGTCATATTTATGAGGGGATTTCATTGTAACTTAGTAGGATGATTCCAAATAATGTCTAGATGAGAACGTCCCCTTTTGATCGCGATCATTCAGCCTTGATGGGTGCCCGAGCCCAAAAACCTTTAGCATAGGTAAAAGGTCATATCTATGGAAGGATTTCATTGTAACCTATTTGGTTGACTCCATATAATGCCTAGATGATGACATCCCCTTTTGGTCATAATTGGTCAGCTGTGTTGGCTACAAGTGCCCGAAGCCCAAAAACCTTGAGTACGGTCTACAGGTCATATTTATGAAGGGATTTCATTGTAACTTCATAGGATCATTCCAGATGATGCCCAGATGAGATTGTCCCCTTTGGTTGCGATTATTCAACCATGATGGCTGCCCGAGCCCGAAGCCCGAAAACCTTAAGCACAGTCTACAAGTCATATTTGTGAAGGGATTTCCTTGTAACTTGGTAGGTTGACTTCATATAATGTCTAGATGAGAACGTCCCCTTTTGGACATGTTTGGGCAACTTTGACGGCTAACGGTGACCGAAGCCCGAAAACCTTTAGCACTGTCTACAGGTCATATTTATGAAGGGATTTCATTGTAACTTGGTAGGTTGACTCCAAATAATGTTGAGATGAGAACGTCCCATTTTGGCCGTGATCATTCAGCCTTGATGGGTGCCTGAGCCCGAAAACCTTTAGCATAGGCAAAAGGTTATATTTATAGAAGGATTTCATTGTAACATTGTTAGGTTGACTCCATATAATGCCTAGATGATGGCAACCCCTTTTAATCGTGATTGGTCAACTGTGATGTCTACAGGTGCCTGAAGCCCGAAAACCTTTAGCACAGTCTACAGATCATATTTATGGAGGGATTTCATTGTAACTTGGTAGGATGACTTCATATAATGTCTAGATGAGAACGTCCCCGAAGCCCGAAAACCTTTAGCACAGTCTACAGGCCATATTTATGAAGGGATTTTAACGTAACTTGATAGGATGACTCATTTTGGAATAATTTCATTGTAATTTGGTAACTTTTTTTGATATATGTTAACTGTGAGGGGCACATATATTAACTGTGAGGTCATATTAACCCACCCCTCAGATCTTTAGTACAGTGTACACCTCATATTATTTTTATCATAAACATAGCACACAGGGAACAGAAATGAACATATTCCCAATTATCACAATTCTTGTCTTATTTCATAATCCTTTCATAAACATTGAACATTATCCTTTTCATCAAACACAACACAAGTTAAGCTACAGTGTCATTGACACTTTCATTTTTTATTAATTCCAATTTACATACCTGTTAATGGCCTAATTTCCACTTTGCAAAGTTTATTGTCTTGGAACAAATGTTCCAGGGTGTAGACTTTTAGAAGTTGTAAACCTGCTCATCCCAGTACCATGGCAGTGTTTCCTAACCAAATCTTGGATACCTATGTTATCAGCAAAGACTTGACAAGAAATAACTGCTTTGGCACAAAATATTTCTGTGATTCTACAGAGAGAATTGCTTAAAAATATCTTGAAACCTTCAAGGGTTAATCACATATTCGTACTGGATATCAAGTGGGAATTTAAATGCTAGAAATTGGGCCAGTGTATATCCAGATCTCATTGGGAATGGGCCCATATTGTACCCATGGCGACATCCCGAAAAAACCCTGACATATGAAGCACCTCCAAATGGCTTTGATGCAAGTTGAAGTTACCATTCAGGGATTCCTTTTGGTATCCACATCGGCCCTTCTCAATTACATTTGAGATTGTTTTTTCCCAATTTCCAACCCCAAATTTCTCAGTCTCAGTTCTCGCTCAAATTAAAGTTGAATGTGGCAGGTGTCATGAATGAGTAGTCATAATGCCTCAGAAAACCAAAGTTCAAGACACCAATTGTACATTAAATTTAAATTGCTTGCCAAACGAAGTCTCTTAATTCAAAGGCAAATGAGAAGTTCTTCTTTCATAGTATAAAACAGACATGTTAACTCCCCAGGAATGCCCGGGAAAATCCCAAAATTTCAGTGCAGTTCCCGGCCTCCCGGACGGGAATCAGTTTTGGACCAAAAATCTCGGAAAACAACAGTTGAAGATTTCTTTCCCATTGTGGCTTATGTAAAACGTTTGGAGTCAAATCACATGCATTTCAAACTCTGGTAAAAACACACGAAGCAGTAAAATATGGATTTAAGTTAAATTTATTTAAGAAAAGGGTATTTTATGATATATATTTCAACTGTGTTCATGTTTATTTCTGTTTTTAGCTCACCTGAGCAAAGCTCAAGGGGAGCTTTACTGATCACTTTCCATCCGTCGTCCAGCGTTAACTTCACATTATCGACTTCTTCTCACAAACTACTCAACCAAATTGAACCAAATCTGGTGTGCATGTTCCCTATCATATGTTAATTCAAATTTGTTCAAATCAAGTTGACCTGCCCCTCGGAAGGGCCATGCCCAAAAAGTGAGCCTAAATCTTAAAAAATCTTCTTCTCATGAACCAGAAGTAGCAGAGACTTGATATTAGGTGTGCAGCTTCCTTTTGGGGTGTAGACTCAGATTTTTCAAGAGAAGTTCTAGGGGCTATATTTGTCATCGTTATGAGAGGGGCAAGAATTTTTGCCATGCCCAAATTTTCTATTTTCCAAACCAAGAGGCTGATTTGAACCAAATTTGATATGAGGTTTTATTGGGACATAAGTAGTTAATTTATGCCAAAACAATTTTTCCCGTCGCCCCATGGGAACCGCAGGAGCTTAAAATAGAAAAAAATTAAAACGCCCATATCTCCAAACCTACACAGCACTGAGAATTCTTATTTGGTGTGAAGCTTCCTTAGGACCAACAGAATGGAATGGTTAAAAAAATTGCTATCAGTTTATCATGGGGTACTTTTTTGGGACTTTGAAAAAGTGCTGAGTCAGCATTTTTTAACAATGAGGGAAATGGGAAAAACATTTAAGACTACTTTTGTCCCAAATCACTGCTCCAAAAGCTTTCAAATTTCACATATAACATCTTTGGAAGATTGTTTCACATGTTTATTGAAATCAATTCCCTGGGTCCATATTTGGGCTCTCTATGGGAGCCCAAATGTTTAAATTAGTGCAGTGTGAGGAATATTCTTTAAAAATCTTCTTCAGATCTTCCAATAAGAATCTTTTGATATTTGGTATGCAGCATACTTAGGTGGGGGGGGGGGGGGGGGTATGAGATTCAAGTTTGTTCAAGCCAAGTCCCTGGGTTCATATTTGGGCTCACTGTGGGAGCCCAAATTATAACTTTGTTCATTATGAGGAATTTTTCTTTAAAAATCTTCTTCAGATTCAGCAGTCGGAATCTTTTGATATTTGGCATGCAGCATCCTTAGTGGGGTGAGATTCAAGTTTGTTCAAGCCATGTTCCTAGGTTCATATTTGGGTTCATTGTGGGAGCTCAAATTGTAACTTAGTTCAAAATGAGTAATTTTCTTTAAAAATCTTCTTCTTCAGATTCAGCAGTCGGAGTGTTTTGATATTTGGTATGCAGCTTCCTTAGGGTGGTGAGATTCAAGTTTGTTCAAGCCAAGTCCCTGTGTTGATATTTGGGCTCCCTGTGGGAGTCTGAATTATAACTTAGTTCAATATGAGGAATATTCTTCAAAAATCTTCTTCACATCCACCAGTCAGAATCTTTTGATATTTGGAAAATGGCATCCCACTGGAGGTGAGATTCAAGTTTGTTCAAGCCAAGTCCCTGGGTTCATATTTGGGCTTCCTATGCGAGCCCGAATTATAACTAAGTTCAATATGAGGAATATTCTTTAAAAAAAATTTTTTTTTAAGATCCACTGGTCTGAATCTCTGGATATTGGGCATAAGCTTTTCTAAGAAGGGGCAGATGCAACTTGTTGAAATCAATTCCCTGGGTTTTATATTTAGGCTACCATGTCAGGTGAGCGCCCTCAGTCCCCCTGGGGCCTCTTGTTTTCTTCGTAATTGGAGATTCGTGATCAGTGTGCAAGTGTCGAAGTGAAAGTAGGTGACTTACTTTAAAAAAATTGAAAACTCCACCTTCAATGCAGTTTTTAGCTCAACTTTGGCGAAGCCAAATTTGAGCTTATGCCATGGCCCGTCGTCCGTCTGTCTGTCTGGCCGTCTGTCCGTCTGTCCATCAACAATTGGATACGGCTCGGCCTAGAGGCCGTATTTATGAACCGATCTTTACGAAACTTCTTGCGTACCTTTGTTATGACCGTGGGACGAGAACGAGTGTTTTTGAGTTTGGTCCGAAATTCAAGATGGCTGCCAGCCGCCATTTTGTACCGACGATGCAGAAATCTGTTTTTTGTACAGAACTTCCATATGAAAGCTATGATTTGAATAATTTTTTGTATGAATGTTTAGTACCATGGGCTACATCACATATAATACGGGTTTTTTTCTTGTGCGTAAATTATACAAATTAGACTAACTTTGATGTTTTTTGGTGTTACTTTCAGCACTGTAAGTGCAAATGCCAATACGGCTCGGGCTAGAGGCCGTATTTATGAACCGATCTTTACGAAATTCCTTGGGTACCTTTGTTATCACCGTGGGACGAGAACGAGTGTTTTTGGGTCCAGTCCGAAATTCAAGATGGCCAAGATGGCCGATGGCAGCCATTTTGTACAAAATTTGGTGCAATCAGATTTTTGCACAGAACTTCCATATGAAAGCGCTGATTTGAATAATTTTTTGTGTGAATGTTTAGTACCATGGGATACATCACATATAATACAGGTTTTTTTCTCGTGCAAAAATTATGCAAATTAGATGAACTTTGATTTTTTCAGTGGTACTTACACACAGTAAGTACACATGTCAATACGGCTCGGGCTAGAGTCTGTATTTATGAACCGATCTTCACGAAACGTCGTGGGTACCTTTGTTGTTACCTTGGGACGAGAACGAGTGTTTCTGGGTGCGGTCCAAAATTCAAGATGGCTGCCAGTGGCCATTTTGTACCGAAATTAGGTCTAATCAGTTTTTTGTACACAACTTCTATATACGGCTCAGGCTAGAGGCCGTATTTATGAACCCATCTTTACAAAACTTCTTGGGTACCTTTGTTATCACCGTGGGATGAGAACGAGTGTTTTTGGGTGTGGTCCAAAATTCAAGATGGCCACCAGCAGCCATTTTGTACCAAAATTAGTGCAATCAGTCTTTTGTGCAGAACTTCTGTATGAAAGTTCTGATTTGAATATATTTTTGTATGAATGTTTAGTAACATGGAATACATCACATATAGTACGGGTTTTTTTCTCGTGCAGAAATTATGCAAATTAGATGAACTTTGATTTATTCAGTGCTACTTATACACTGTAAGTGCACATGTCAATACGGCTCGGGCTAGAGGCTGTATTTATGAACCGATCTTCACAAAACTTCTTGGGTACCTTTGTTATCTCCTTGGGACGAGAACGAGTGTTTCTGGGTGCAATCCAGAATTCAAGATGGCTGCCAGTGGCCATTTTGTACCGAAATTAGGTCCAATCAGTTTTTTGTCACAACTTCTACACAGCTCATATTTGTGAACTGATCTTCACAAAACTTCTTGGGTACCTTTGTTTTCACCTTGGGACAGGAATGAGTGTGTTTTGGGGTGCCTTTGTTATCACTGTGCTATGAGAACAAATATTTTGGGGTTCAGTCAGACCCACTCTGGGACTCAAAGATTTTTTTCTAGTTTAGCATCTGACTGTCACCCACCTTTACAATACTTTACCTATACATTTGTTACAGGTAACGGTCAGTATTTATGTACAGACCGTTACAATACTTTATATGTACCTTTGTTATCAGGTCATTACCTAGATGTTTGTCATTGCTGTGTCACATACTATACATGTACATGTCTTTGTCTTGACAAGTTGAGCTACAGTGTCATTGACACTTTCATTTGGTAAATAAAATGTATGAAAAGGAATTAAATAATATATATTTATTTATTCATAGAATAGCTTTAATCCTCATCCCTTTTCCAAATCAAAACGTAAACAACACATTGACCTCAACTATTTAACACAGTTTAAAAATAGGTTAAAGTCGCTTAGGATGCTGAAAAATTATGACTGCATATTTATAGACATTGGACTTATTTTCTAACACTACATTTATTCCATTGTGCTTACTACAGAACTGTTAACTGTTGGCCATCTGTACACAGAAAGTTTCGAATGGAATTTAAAAAAATATGCTTCAATGATGAAAACAGAAGGTTTGTGCAGGGCACAAGCGTCCACACATGCTAGAAGGATTTTGATAGAGATAATTTCCAAGTACTAATCTTCTTGCAGTAACTGAACATTAGGCATCTTTTCCTGTTAACATTTCCAGACTTGGGAAATTATTAGCTTAGTAGACTTTGATAAAAGCAAACCACAGGTGGTGGTGCTCTTTGGGTGGGTGGGGTGGGGGGGGGGGTAATGAAGAAGAGGATGGCAGGAGGAATGGGGGGGGGGGGGGCAAATCAACAATTATTGTATGATTGTTAGCTCATCTTGACAACATCAAGCTGAGCTGATCTCATCGCTCTCCATCCATCATCCGTCTACACCATGTTTTGGTCTTCTCCTCCAAAGCCACTGGGCCAATTCAAGTGAAAGTTTGTGTGAGTGATGGTCCCAAAGGGGCATTTCATTTTTTGTTCAACTCAACATGCCCAGTCCCATAGGGAGGGAGTGGGGGAAAATGCTCCAAAATATTTTTAAAATCTTCTCAAGAACCAGTGTGTACAATGACTTGATATTTGCTATGGAGCTTCCATATGA
The DNA here is from genome assembly GCA_031216915.1 of Pictodentalium vernedei. Taxonomy (NCBI): domain Eukaryota; kingdom Metazoa; phylum Mollusca; class Scaphopoda; order Dentaliida; family Dentaliidae; genus Pictodentalium; species Pictodentalium vernedei. The sequence goes on along the minus strand of CM062295.1, from coordinate 602,826,302 downwards.
GGTGTAGAATCAAGTTTGTTCAAACGAAGTTTGTGAAGTAATATTTGGCTTTGTAATCAGACCTGTTAACTCTACCGGTTTCACCGTGAGTCTCCCGATTTGAGGCACCCACTCACGCTCTCACGGTCACATCCTATTTTCTCCCGATTTGACACTTTTCAAAATAGTTGTCCTGAAATCCGTCGCATTTTACTGTTTACAAATTTCTGAAATCTCAGACACGCGAGATTACAAACATTTGTGTGAATTTGTTCAATGACGTCAGATTCGGCTGTGATCGACTCGGTTTCTACAAAATTCTGCATCTTTCAATGGCAAGTCTTGTGTTCTATTTTGAAAATTAAACAAGTTGTCAAGTTGGTCACAATATATATAAATTTATGACGCAGAATACTTGTTGGAAACGATAATTTATCAAAGATACACATTTACTTGACACAATGTAAATAAATTGGGTTTGATGGTAAAACAGAATGCCAGTTATGCACGATTGAAGTGTGCAGTAAATACCTCAGACATTTGATTTTCAGTCAGTTTAAAAAATTTTTAAATATCATTTGCCGATGAAATATTGACTGAAATGTATCGTGGTAATTGTGAATAAATTGGAAAAAAAAATAGATTTACGATTTCATAAGTTGAGTTTGGACTCGTATTCTTTGTGAAATAAATCACTGAAGTTGTAATTTACATGAATAAATGGCATGAGCGAAGAAGGAATGCATGTGTTGGTTCTTGAACGTTTTGGTCCTGGGACGTTTCGGCCCAAGATGTTTCAGCCTCCATGTATTGAAGCACCGGGATGGGCTTGGACCAAGGAAAAATGGCCGGACTGGGGGGGGGGGGGGGGGGGGTTAGTACAGGCAAAGGCTAGATAGGCATCCACTCACATTTGTGTGTGTGTCGGGGGGGGGGGGGGGGGGGGGGGTCATTGTCTGGTGGGGGGGATGGCTTGGACCAGTGATATCCATATTTGTGTGCTTTTACTGACAAATACCATTAGTAGTGTTAAAATAAAGTATTAAAATGAAATATAATGCATTTGGGTTGGGGGGGGGGGGGTGCCCGGGTGGGATCATGGGAGGCATAACAAGGAAAATATTGATGTATTGGCCGCATGCAAAAATCTCACTGACAAGCATCCAAATCTCACTGAGAGCTCAGCAAAATCTCACTGACAGTCACCCTCAGATGTTAACAGGTCTTTTTGTAATAGGAGGGGTAAGAATTTTGGCCCCACCCAAAATTTCTATTTTCTGAACCGATGGTCTGGTATGAACCAAATTTGGTTTGTGGTATTATTTTGGTTCAAAAGTACTTGACCCATGCAAAAAAAAAAATTCTTGCATCCCCATGGGAACCCTGGGAGCTAAAAATAGAAATATTTTCAAACGCCCATATATCTCAAAGCACACGGAACAGAGAGCTGTTATTTGGTATGAAGTATTCTTGGGACCAGTAGAATTGAATGGTAAAAAAAAATTGCTATCGGTTCTGCTCAGGTGTTCTGTAATGGGTACCAAAAAAATGCTTAGCATATTTGCAAAAATTTTAAAAAATCTTTTCTGCAGAACGAATCATCAGAATCTTTTGATATTTGGTATATAGCATTCATAGGGGGGTCAGATAAAAGTTTGTTGAAATAAAGCTCATTGGTTCATATTTGGGCTCTCTACAGGAGACCGAAGTTTTAACATAGGGTAATATGGGGAATATTCTTTAAAAATCTTTTTCTTCAGAACCACCACTCAGAATCTTTTAATGTTTGTTATACATCATTGTTATGAGGGTCAGATTCAAGACTGTTCAAACCAAGTCCCTAGGTTAATATTTGGGCTTCCTACGGAAGCCCAAATGTTATCTTTGTTCAATATGGAAGGTAATTTAAAAAAAAATCTTCTTCTTCAGATCCACCAGTCAGAATGCTTTGATATTTGGTGTGCAACATCTCTAAGGGGGTCAGATTGAAGTTTGTTCAAACCAGATCCCTAGGTATATATTTGGGCTCACTATGGTAGCCCAAATTTACATTTAGTGCACTATGAGGAAATTTCTTTAAAAATCATCTTCTTCAGATCCACCAGTCGGAATGCTTTCATATTTGGTATACAACATCTCTAGGGGGGTCATATTCCAGGTTGTTCAATTCGAGTGCTAGGTTAATGTTTGGGCTCCATATGGGAACATGAAATTTAACTTAGTACAATATGAGGGAATTTCTTCAAAAATCTTCTTCTTCAGATCCACTTGTCAGAATGCTTTCACATTTGGTATACAACATCTATAGGGGGGTCAGATTCAAGTTTGTTCAAATCGGATCCATAGGTTAATATTTCCCTATGGTAGCCCAAATTTGAACTTAGTGCTATTCGTAGAAATTTCTTTACAATTTCTCTTCTTCAGATCCAACAGTCAGAATGCTTTCATATTCGGTACACAACATCTCTAGGGAAGTCAGATTCAACTGTGTTCAAATCAAGAGCCTGGGTTAATATTTGGGCTCTCTATGGGAGCCAGAATTGGCCATTTTACTGAAGAATTAAAATTTTTGTATTCAGTACCCTCTAGAGGTGTGTAGCTAAGATTAATCCACATAGGTTGTATCAAGGGGCTTCATGGGGGAGCTCTACATTTTTCTTAATAATCAACTGAAGAAAAGGCATGATGCCCAGATTATTTTTGTCACTCCTGAGGGACTCAAGGATTGACAGTGTAGCCAATGGAGAATGCTTGCTTAATGTAGACTCATTCTTGGACTCTGTTTAAATTGTGTTCTGTTCAAGATGAGCGCTTCAGGCCCCGTGGGGCCTCTTGTTTAACATAGTATAAATGCATCAGCATAATTGACAACTAGATCTGGATATAACCTGGTGTTAATGGTCGTCCATGAGCTAAAAATTTGCAAGTTTTTTCTTTTGTTTTGTCCCAGCGTGAACTTTCCCTGAAATCCATCCCATTTCCCTGAAAATCACCCTTAGGTTCCCTGAAAAATTATTCTGGAGGTTAACATGTCTGGTAAAAGAACAGTTTAATCGAGACCACATGTAATGCATGAACATGATTCCACATGACTGTTTGTTATAAAACTTACTTTTAGTATACATGCAGCTTCTTTGGTATTGGTCTTAATGTTCTCTGTTCAATTCGAATGTAAAATTTCTTAGTCTTTGTATGTTTTTCCCCTCCAAAACAAATTCCCATGACACAAATTTTCCCAATTGCATGGGCCCCGGACCTTTTTCCAAGGAGGGCAGAAGAATCTCTGCAATTATTTTTCAAGTAGAATGCCTTTTTCTAAGTGTATTGGTCAGCTGGACCATTCATTTGCCATTCACTGTGACAAACATTTTGCCCACAGTAACCCCAGGAAGTGGAGCAAACCTTTGTTTTACTGGTATAATGGTATTCAGCACCCAAGTGAATTTTCTCAAAAGGAAGAAGCATACATATAAACATTTGGTTTCAATTTATTCATACTTTGTTGGAGTCATGATATAGCCATTTATGGTAGGATACGCAACACCATACATGTAAAATCCCCCAATGATGCCCTCTGGGGTTAAGCTTGTTTGACAAAATGCACAAAACACATGGGTGATGTTTGATCAGGGCCACCGTGTGTGGTGGCCAAACTTTTATTTAGAATTTTTTCAAGCAGGTCAGCTTACGGGCCCAGGATGCCCACCAAGGCTTGACCCAGAACAATTACAATGTTGGAGCCCAAAATGCTCCGCCCCTTACTGATGTGAGCTTATATATATACATATGTCCAATTTTGTCAAAGGTGGAGCAAATACATGCCACACATGGACATATATCGATATATAAGCTCACAATGATGAACATTGGAAACACAGAGTACAAAGTTGTGAAAATTAACTAATGCTACATGTACACAAAGACAATGGCCCCGCCCAGGATGCAGGGAAACAGAGAGAATATGGGAAATGAATAGAAAAAGAAAAAATGAAAGTCTGAAAAATCCCCGCCCAGCATGCAGGGTACTACAGCAACAAGTATAAGGTCGAAGCAAAACAAACGTCATTACCTGTGTATATATATATATCCCCGCCCAGAATGCAGGGTGAGAGAGTCACAAGGTTCAGAAGATATAGTAAAAAAAAAAAAAAAAAAAAAAAAAAAACTACAGCTACACACCTGAATGTCCTAAAGAACTCCCGCCCAGCATGCAGGGTTCTACTGAAAAACATGGAATAGCACATTACAGTTACCTGTGAATATATACATCCCCGCCCAAAATGCAGGGAGTTGAGTCAAATGCCTTACAGAGGTACACCAAACCCACAGTAAGTGGAATATCCCTGAAGCACTCAGCTGGGTAGCCGCGAACCGAGATACACATATATATGCATCCCCGCCCAAAATACAGGGAGCTGAGTTCCAAAGGCACCGTGTTGAACACCCATCTGCAAAAGCCGCAATCACTGTGCCGCCTGAAGCTTCCGAGGTGAGGGGGTTAGAAGTACATGTAGAAGTGACGATCAAAACGGCGACCCATGTATCCAGTGGTATGCATCAGAGGAATCTGTAGTCTGGCCCACGTTGTTCAGGAAACGGCAGGAATACAATCTTCAGGGCTCGCACAGTTGAGTATGTAGCCAACCTCCCCACCGAACTGGCAGGCATCATATTCTGGGAAGACTGGTGAAGCACGGGAAAAGGCAGTAAGCGTGACTGGCAGTGAGAAACCAAAAGCAGAGGAGACCAGGTTCTGGTGGCGATGGGGCGGTGGAGGGAAAAAATGGCAACTTGTCCCTTTCACAGAAAGCTGGAGAATGCTGCCACAGTGTTGCGATATTCAGACGGGTCCAAGAATTGACCAATGGGCATTCCTGAAATTTCGCGGGACTCAATTAGCCGAAACAATGGGGGGTATAGTTTGTTCTAGTTTTGTGGAGGTGCCAACATTGGTAAGGGAAATGCCTGGAATTTGACAATTGCCAGGGATTTTGAAGTACATTATACGTCAATCAGATGCCAAAATTTAAATATTCAAAAGGGGAATTTTCCGTGACTTGATTTCTGTCCCATCTGTAACTCGAACTGTTGAACTTTCTTATCTTCTTTACCTTTGATTGAACTTTGCGTATCTCCCATAAAGACATTTATGCTCATGACATAAATGTAGATTTATGCCAAAAGCGACCCTAAACACTAATAAATAAATAAATAAATTAATAAGCCTGTTTTCAAATAATACTGCTTCCTCATTCTCTTTTGCCAATCTGTCCGTATCAACTCATAATCCTTTTAGCACTTGCAAACTGATATTCAAAGATAAATATATATAACTTAATTTGTTAACTTTCTGTACTGTTTAGTGAACATTTCTTCAAGTCAGTTAAACAGAATTGCAGACATGCAGTTTTCACAGAAAGATATGTTATGTTCCCATACAGGTTACGTCAGGCCAAACTCCCAGAAACAAAAAAACTGGTTTCCACATATTTTTTAGCTTTTCAATTTTCATCAAGGGTCACTTAAAACATGCAAGTTTTCTACAAAGATTAAATTGGAATTATTTATCATCGATGAAACAGTGAACCAATTCATAACAGTAACAATGGTGGGCTCATTTTGACAATCTCAGTCTATTCAGATTGTTGAGCATTGTGTGTTGCCAACCATTTCTGATTCTTAATTAGTTTAATTGAATGCACCCCAATTGAAGCCGAATTCACAAAACTATCACTGAAAACAATTACAAATTCACATTTTATCACCGGAACTTGACAATGTGGGGAAAATTTCTCTTCTAAAATGCAAGATATGTTCTTCAATTTCACAGCACTCCATGCAGAATCAAGGACAGATTTATAATCAAGGTTTACAGACATTTCATCCAAATCAATTCAATATCGTTACCTTCCTCAACTGGACATTTCGCTCTTGGAAAATTCACCCCTTCCGAATCTGAATGCACAAAGAATTTTTACTGAATTATTTTTTTATTTCTTGAACTTTAAAGTAAAAAATAAAATAATTATTTCACTGGCCTACAATTATTGTTTTTTCTTTGTTTTCTTTTTCACTCGCAAGTCATGTTGTACGCACTCATCTAAGTCATCATTGCCTCACTTCATCTGTTGCAATTAAATTGAGTGTTCAAGGGCTGTCCACAAAATACACAAATGAAAATACAGATAATTTGTTTCACTTTTTATTTCATCAGATGTATTCACCCACTCATCTACAGTAGGGCTGTCACGATTTTTTAATTTAGGAATCGATTAATCGTCGCAAATAATCGATGATAATCGGTTGATCGTACCTAGATGACCCCCATCTCCTTCTCTTTGAAGTTGGTAAAAATGAAGTTGAAGTCAGTTGACCTACCTCAAGTAAACAACGAAGACGATCCTCTTTTAGTTACATTCAAAGCTTTGATGTTCTGAACTTTTGAACCGTCAGTGTAATAATCAAGACCGGTCGGTAGTTGCGAAGCTCGCAACTGCCGACCGGTCTTGATTATTACACTGACGGTTCAAAAGTTCAGAACATCAAAGCTTTGATGAACGTACCTGAAAGACAAATGCTTCCAATAGCTTCTTGGGGTTTAACATCGATGTTCTTAACTCTTTACCTTTAGAAACAATAGTTTTTTCAACATATTTACTTTTAATTATTAAACGTCTAAAACGGGATATAATTTACCGATTATTTGACAACAAAAAATACTAATCAATTTCGCCATGACCGATCAACAATCGATTGATCGTGACAGCCATAATCTACAGCAATCCACTGTATATTCTTAGTCTTTCTAAAACATTTGCAGGTCTTAACCCTTTGACCCAACATAGACGGCATCAAAATTTAGTATTTTAATACCATTTTTTAAAATTTTTCAAAAAATTTCAACAAAACCATATCATGTGACCCCTCACTGGAACGAGCTCGATGACCTAAAAGTAGGTTCCATAGGATTCCCAGACATCAAATAAATGGAATCCGTTCTCCGGTTCCGTAAATTTCTGAAATCTATATGCCTGAATTGGTTTATCCTCCCCATCCCTTCCTTCAGTGAAAAGTCTCAAAGTCAGTGTTTTAAATTAACTCCCTGCCCCTCCTCCCCTGCATACACAGGAATCCTCCCAGTAATTGTAACTAGGCAAATCCAAATGACCAGATTCTTCCCCACATGGGACCCCGGAAAGTGGAGCAATGCTTGTTTACAGCAGAAAACAAGTTCTGTTTTACTGGTAAAATAGGACCCCTTGACAAATGCCTGGGATGGACATCCTCTAAAAACAAGCTATTAATTCAAAATAACATATGTTTTCAGTTTAAGAATTCACATTAAAAAATTTTCCACAATCATTATAACTATTTCCATAAGTTTCTGGGGGCGCGGTGGCTCAGTAGGTAGAGGTACAGGCTGCAAGCTGAGAGGTCCTCGGTTCGAATCCCATATGCGGCAACCATGTTGTGTCGTTGGGCAAGACACTTCACCCCCACTGCCCACATGGGGGCATGGTGACGCTGTGTACTAAGGCGTACTGCACATCAATGGTGCACCTGTCTTCAACCAATGCTAACCCTGCTTGTGTTGGGGAGCTGACAGTTGCTCGCTGTTGCTCAGTGGTTCTCTCCAGGTACTCCGGCTTCCTCCACCCTTAAACTGTCGTGGTCATGATTAGCCATTGTGCAGAAATATGTGACCTTAAAACACCAATAAATAAATCCATAAGTTCCTTGAATCCTGCACCCTATGTAACATGTAACCAACTAACTCTGCATTTTTACAGCCTCAGTCAATGCATATTTTTATGTAGTGTATGATGGGCAGCCTATCAACTAATCTATGTGCAGTGCCTATGGCTAGCCACTGTGTGTTAACTTACCAGCTAACTGTGCAATACACAGAGTTAGTCACTGGTTATAAATAAGATCATCTCTATTATGTGACAAACCCTGTACATGCACATCGTTAGTGAGTGTACAATTTCATGTGGTGTGTGATATGGCAGTTACTATTTTTATTTATAACTAGAATGTGAGAACTGACACCATGCACTGCACAGGGTTAGTCACACTTTCTAGTTAAAACATGCTATTAAATGAAAATAGAATGTGTTTTCATTTTTGGAATTCACTAAAAAAAAACAATGAGGGGTCTTAAGCCGAATTTCAATGCTTTTTGAGAATAATATGGGCTGGTTTTGGCCATTACATTGGGTAAAGAGTTTAGATGAGATTTACACCAAGGCTGTACAGTGTACAGGGTTAGTTACTCATTTAATAATGAACATTTTCTATAATCAGAAAGTGTGACTAACCCTGTGCAATGCACAGGGTTAGTCACACTTTCTGGTTATAAAAAATTGTTAACTGTTATATCAAACACACTACATAAAAATATACAGTGACTTAAGGCTGCAAAATGCATGGGGTTAGTTGTTTCCATGTTACATAGGGCGCAGGATTCAAGGAAATAATTGAAATACTTATTCTGGATTATGGAAATTTTTTTAAAGTAAATTCCAAAAATGAAAAACATATTCTATTTTCAATTAATAGCTTGTTTTATAGACATTTTTCATTTTTAGCTGAACTTGACAACGTCAAGTATGAGCTATTGGGAGGGGTTGTGATGCGTCATCCATCCGTACATCCATATATCCGTGCGTCTGTCCATCCATAATCCCTTTAGCACACCCTTCAGACTGCAGCTCTCACCCGATCAGTTCCAAATGTCATATGTGACCTTGAGGCCATGTCTAGATGAAAGCTATCGATTTTTTTTTAATTTCGTTGAAAAACATGGCTGCCAGTGGCCATCTTGGATTTGGATAGAAATTGTCCAACAATTCCTTTAGCACACCCCACAGGCCACAGCTCTCAGCCGATCATGCAGTCCCAAATTCCATATGTAGCTTTGGGGCAATATGTCTAGATGGGAGCTATAGAATATTTCCAAATTTTGTTGAAAAACCTGGCTGCCAGTGGCCATCTAAGATTTGTCATTTAAATAGTCAACAATTCCATTAACACACCCCACAGACTGCATCTCTCACCCGATCTTTTTCAATTTTCACATGTGGCTTTGGTGTGATGTCTAGTTGGGAGCTATCAAATTTTTCCGATTTTCATTCAAAAATATGACCACCAGCAGCCATCTTGGATTTGGCATATGAATTGTCAACAATTCCATTAGCACAACCTGCAGGCCGCGTCTCTCACCCTATATTTTTCAAATTTCACATGTAGTTTTGGTGTGATGTAGATGAGAGCTATCAAATTTTTCTGAATTTTGTTGAAAAACATGGTCATCAGTGGCCATCTTGAATTTGGCATCAAAATTGTCAACAATCCCATTTGCAAACCCTACAGGCCACACCCCCACCCCATCTTTTTCAAAATTTCATATGTAGCTTTGGTGTGTGATGTCTAGATGGGAGCTATCAAATATTTCTGAATTTTGTTGAAAAACGTGGCCAGCAGAGACCATTTTGGATTTGACATATAAATTGTCAACAATTGCCTTAGCTGCCCCTACAGGCCACACCTCTCACCCTACCTTTTTCAAATTGTTTATGTAATTTTGGTATGAAATCTAGATAGGAGTTATCAAATTTTTCTTCATTCTGTTGAAAAAGATTGCGGACACCGGCCATCTTGGATATGACATATAAATTACCAACAGTTCCATTAGTACGCCCAACAGTCAGTCCCCATCCTCACCCAATTTTTTTCAGATTTCATATGTAGCTTTGGTGTGATATCTTTTCTGTAGAAACTTGAGTGAATGACTTGTCATTACTTGATCTTTCTATACATCTCAGTCCTCCGGGTACTCCGGCTTCCTCCACCCGTAAAACTGTCACGGTCACGATTAGCCATTGATCATAAGTATGTGACCTTAAACACCAATAAATAAATAATAAATATACATCACAGTCCCTTCATGGGCAAGTTGAGCTGCAGTGTCATTGACACTTTCATTATTCCTGTGCAGTGTGCAGCCTTGGTTTAAATCTCATCTATAGGAACTCTTTATCTAACAGAATGGCAAAAACCTGCCAGTAATATTCTCAAGAAACATTTAAACTCGACTTATGACCCAAATTGGAATGGATCGTGGAAATGTTTTTAAGTGAATTCCAAAAAAATGAAGACATATTCTATTTTTAATTAATAGCTTGTTTAACCATTTACCCAATGCAGACAATATCAAAATTTATTATTTTAAATATCATTTTTTTAAATTTTTCAAAAAATTTCAACAAAACCATGTCATGTGACCCCTCATTGGAACGAGCTCAATGAGACCATTCCATTGAGGGGTCACATGATATGGTTTTGTTGAAATATTTTGAAAAATTTAATTTTTTCAACTGCTCCATTTGCATATTATGCAGGCGGATGTGGGCGATTTGTTAGGTAAAGGGTTGAAGTGGGTAGCATAGATATAAACACTTGGCTAAACTTGACATAGATATAAACACTTGGCTAAACTTGACTTCATAACTATATTGCAGGCATGCTTAATATCCAAAGACGCCAAAAATAACATTAACCCACTAACCAAACGATTTCAAAATTTATTATTTTAGATATTATTTTTAAAAAATTTTCAAAAAATTTCAACAAATCAGATGAGGAGTCACAGGATATGGTTTTGTTTAAAGTTTTGGAAAAATTATCTTTTTTCTATGGCTCATTTTGTAAATTACACAGGGAGCATGGTGGCTCAGTGGTAGACTGTTGGATGTCTATGCTAGAGGTCTCGAGTTCGATCTCAGTCCAGGACGACCCGTGTTGTGTTCTTGGGCAAGCCACTTTATCCTGATTGCCTACATGGGGGCACGATGACGCCATGTACTAAGCCATACTGCACGTCGATGGTGCACATGTCTTCAACTGCTGTAACCCTGCTTGAGTGGAGCTTGAACAGAGAATGTTGAGGAGCTGATAGTTGCTCCTCGATGCTCGGTGGTTCTCTCCGGGCACTCTGGCTTCCTCCTCCCATAAAACTATTATGGTCATGATTAGCCATTGTGAATATGTATGTGACCTTAAATACCAATAAATAAATAAATAAATAAATAAATAAATAAATAAACATTTGTAAATTACACAGACAGATGTGGCCAATTTGTTGGAAGAGAATTAAACACCACTAAATAACAAATATGAACCAATTCTGACCACCACCGTTACTCTTGAACTCCACAAGTTATGCCTAAAAATGTTAAAAATCTGTTTCTTAGACCCTCCCACATGGTCCTTTTCAATACCGCATACTCTCTTTTTATAACCAATGCAAACTTTTAAAAACAATTGAATGGTTTATGCCTGATATTTTACCTAAATTAATAAAATTGATAAATTATCCCTTGAGTGCAAGAAGGCTTTGCAATGCTTTAGCATTGCAAAGCCTTCTTCCACTCAAGAGATGAAATACACCACCACCCATGTTATTCTGTAGATTATGATGCCTAAAACATAAAACAAACCAAGAACATGAACTTTTGATGGCAAAGAAATGGTTACCAAAAAATGAAAAAAAACACCCACATGCAATTTAAAAATGGCCTGAGAAACAGAAAATCTACTTTGTCCGCTTTATTAAGGGAAATTTTCTTGCACTTGGCCCACATTTTACATTCACTGATACTGTGGGTGGCTTTGAGTACTTTAGAGGAGAGTCCCAATAATAGTGAAATCAGTTAATATCAGTGCCTTGAGTTGTTCATAAACTGAACTTATTAAAGTCAGGTGTTATAAAGGTCATATAAGTACTTGAAGAATACTTAATTAGTTGCTCATGAATATTTTATTGTTTCAGGGCATTGAAGAAAAACTGTAATAATGCACACTACCCTGATAAGTATGGTCACTACAGAGAACCTAAGTACAGTCAAACTAAACATCATTGGTTCTGGAAGGTTGGTATTAGTAATAGAGATGGGCAGTATACCGAAATACCAAACCAATATTGATATCATGGGGATACCAAAAAACTGAACCAAACCACTCACTGAATACCGAAAACATCTGGATTTTGAAAATTTTTCAACATTTATGTTTATTAAACCTTGTTGAGGAATGATATCACCTGAAGTGTTCATTTTCTTGAAAGAACTGGTAGAGTGCTGAATTATTTTTGGTGGTCAAATTTTCTTCCCATGTCTTTGCTTTGTAAAAATATGGGTGAGTGCCTATTGGCATGCTCCCCTAAATTTGTAATGATCGAGGCAGATACATACAGAATAAATAATTTTTCTACAGGGATAATATGAAGCACGTCCATATGATACAAAGCCTTAAAATTGAGGCACCTGCACTTCAGAATAAAGCCCAAATATGGGCTTCCAGCACTCTACCAGTTAACTGGTAGAGTGCTAAATTATTTTTGGTCCTTAAAATTTGTTTGTGCATCTTTGCCTTGTAACAATTTATGGGAGAGTGCCAGTGGGCACTCTCCCATAAATTGTAACAAGGCAAATCCCAACAGATAAAATAATATCATTTCAAAGACAATATGAAGCACATCCACAGAAAATGAAGCCTTTAAATTGCGGTATGGTACCGGCACTTCAGAATAAAGCCCAAATATGGGCTTCCAGCACTCTACCAGTTAAAGGCCTAGGCAGTTACCCTGATTTCTCACTATACCACAGCCTGTACATGTCTAGTTGATGACCAGAAAATCAATGAGTTGGTTCTAATGCTATCCATATTAATATGGGTTTATTGAGAAACTTCCAAAATATTTTAGACTGTGGTAGACTTAATCTTGTTAATGTTCTGGCCATTTTTGGCTGCTATGTTAGGTAAAGGGTTAACTGTTTTTTTTGTAAATCTGTTTTTTGTATAAGTCATTTTACATGGTACATTGAATTGTTGTGATTGACGTAACACAACTTTGTGATGTACACAATTCACCTGGAGCTAATATTATAAACATCTTTGTGATGAGACTAGAGTAGTGATTGGGTGGGTCCTGTCTGTACTAAATGACCCCAATTTATATTAAAACGTCAAATGTCTCCAATTTTAACCCCCTGTGTATACTTTTATCGATATATCAACTCTGCTTGTGCCGGGTTAGTAAGTTGGAGAGTCTGACAGTTGCTAGGGGCTGCTCATTGGTTTGCTCAGTGGTTCTCTCCAGGTACTCTCTCCAGCTTCCTCCACTTTTAAAACTTTCCAACATGATGTGAGCCTGGCTGTTGAAAGTCTCATTAAACCGCAATAAACAAATAAACAAGGGGTTGGAAGACTTTAATGGTAGAGTGCTAAATTATTTTTCAAAGGTGATTTGTAACACAAGTATTTTTATGCCCCCCGACTTGAGTCGGGTGGCATATAGCAATTAAAGTGTGCGTGTGTCCGTCTGTGTGTGTGTGTGTGTCCAAGCCAATAACTCGAAAACTGTTAGGGCCACAGTCATCAAACTTCACACAATTATAAAGGACCATGGGAGGATGTGTCACACACCATAGCCGGGTTCGTACCTTCAAGGTCAAGGTCACATTTCAAGGTCACACTAAAAATCTCAATATTCGTGTCTCAGCCATAACTCAGAAATGAATCATAGTACAATTGTTAAACTTTTTACAAATGTTAAGGAAAGTCAGAAGGTGTGTCGCATATAATAGTTTCCGCCAGATCTGCAAGGTGAAGGTCACAAGGGGAGGTCACAAAGGGGGGGGGGGGGTGCATGTGTTACCTTAGTAACATTCTTCTTGTTTTTTTTTCAAAGATACAGTGCTGCCAGCAAGGGGAGGCTTAGTACAGCAAGATTTGGTTCATCAATAATTATTGTTTTGTTACTATTTATTGGCGAGTGCCTATTGGCACTTTCCAATAAATTGTAACAATACAATTTTATATGAACATTTCTTTACTGCTGCACAAACAACAATTAATATACTCATTGTAAAACCATTAAAATGGCTTTCAGCACTTTTCAGTAGAGTACTGATGGTGGCTTCTATCACTCTATCAGTTAATACATTTTGAGTCCTGACACCAAGAAACCTGAAGTTAAGCCTACTCAACTGCACTCTAATCTAGCAGGTGCCCTGACATCCACTGATATTCTGGTAATCACGAGCAGAGAGAGGGAGAGAGTCTTAACCCTAAAGCTTTCCACAACCTTTGATTCCTGATTCTAGTCTATGAATTTCCTGGGCATTAGCACTGATTTTTAGAACTGCTCCACATAGTGGTAGGGGGATATAGGAATGGCTTCTGTCTGACCTTTTGTCCCTTCTTCCTTCCTTCCTTCAAACAGCCTTATGTTCACTTGTTCTGTCCATCCACCCCATTTCTTCTCATCACATTTAAAAGAAAACTGTGTATAATATTTTTCCCAAATTTAATATAGCTTTTTGGTTATAATATCATGAATGGTATTGTGAACCAGCTCAGTGCAAGTATTTCTTCAAGAGCTATTGCCCTTGTTGGACTTTGGCTTTCTTGTTACCACGTTACCATTTTTTGTCATAAAATTTGAAGATTTTTTTCCAATTTAATATATAGCTTTTTTGCGATAATATCATGAATAAGATTGCAAACAAGCCATGTTCAAGTCTTTTTTCAAGAGTTATTGCCCTTGTTGCACTTCGAATTAATTTCTTGTAAACACATTACCAATTATTGTCATCACATTTCAATATAATCCATTCAGTATTTTTTTTCATAATTTAATACATAGCCTTTTGGTGATATCATGAAGGATGGTGATATCATATCCTTGGTGGACTTGGGTGGTGGGGGCATAACCATCCCATGGTGCTGCGCATGTTTCTGATAGAAAAGTGAAAGTGTGATCTAATCGTGTAGCCAACAAGAAATGTCTGAAGGAAATCCTTCTACATGTTACTTCATAATTAGTTTTTCATTACACCATTAGTTCAACAGAGAACTTCTTAGTGATTAAATCAACAAAGAAGAATACTCATCACACAGAAAATACACATACTGTCTGTAATTAAATTTGATAGGCACATTGGAAACTAATTATTGAATACCAGCATACTGCCGATTACCACTACAGTGACAGCTGATTGGGTAATTGGTGGAAAAATCAATTTGCAAGTGATGATAATCAGCTGAGGATAGAGGTAATATTGAAAATTGAATTATTTCATCATGACTGGGGTTATTCAGAACATAATCCTGTACCATTCCTAACCCTCTGAACACTTGTGTTGAAATATTATAATTTTGACTTGAAAATTTTTCCCATGATGTAACTAGGAATTTGACCAATTCAGTTGTGTTTGACAGAGCTCATTGGCCCTGTCAAACAAGATTGATTTGTTGAACCTTTTACCTAACGAATCAGCCGCATCCCACCCACGCAATGGACAATTTCTTTTAACAAAACCTTATCATGTGACTCCTCATTGGAACAAGTTTGTTGCGCATGTTCCAATGAGGGGTCACATGACATGGTTTTATTGAAATTTTTGAAAAAATTGTAAAAGCCAGTACTTAAAATAATGCATTTTGATATTTTATATTTATTTATTTATTAGGGTTTAATGGCACTTTAACAGACAAGGTCATATTGTGTCAGTGACAGTTTTACGGGTGGAGGAAGCCAGAGAGAACCACCGAGCAACAAAGAGCTCCCCATCATTGTTACTCTGCACTGCAGCTCAGGCAGGGTTAGATTGGTTGAAGACATGCGCACCAACAACGTGCAGTACATTCGGGGTGAAGTGCCTTGCCCAAGGACACAATGCAAGGAACAGCTCAGGCAGGGTTAGATTGGTTGAAGACATGCGCACCATCGACATGCAGTACATTCGAGGAGAAGTGCCTTGCCCAAGGACACAATGCAAGGAATCCGAATCATTCACTCAGATGGTCACCCATCCAATGACTAACTGGGCTCGACGTTGCTCAACTTCAGTGATGGGACAAGAACTGGTTACCGCAACGCCACCACACCCCAATGCATTTTGATATTATCTACCAACGATCCTCATTTAATGTTGATAGGGTTGCAAACATGGCTGCAATTGCAGCTTATAGTTACTAAAGAAACCCTATGGGAACTCACATTTTCGTCTTCTTCTCTGGAACTACTGAGCTGACATGATCCAAACCTGGCAGGGATAGTCTATGGCAGATCCTCTACAAACGAACCTCATTTTGTTTCCTTGCATTGAAAAACATGGCTGCCAGAGGCATTCTTTGATTCTGGTTGGTGGATTTTGTAAAGTCTTCCCCTCTGAAACCACAGGGCCAAATGTTTTGAAACTTTGCATGGTCGATGACTGGGACTCCCTCTACCAACTATCCTCATTTAATTTTGATCAGATTGCAAACATGGCCACAATTGCAGCTTATAGTTACTATAGAAACTAAGGTAAATCACATTTTTGTCTTTTCTGGATCTACTGAGCTGATGTGAACCATAACTTGACCAAAACTTGACAAGAATGGTCTCTGAGAGGATGGAAATAAGTGGCCGCCAGAGACTATATTCTAATGCCTAACCTAGTGCCTTTCCTGTCTGCATGAAGATCAGTACTGTCGGCAAAATACTTGTTTTTTGAGAATCTGGTAAGGGTTGGTTCAAGTTTTCTCCACTGAGAACTGGGAAAAACCACAAAAAGATTGTGTATGCAGTACAAGTTAAAATAAGTTGTAGCGTAACCACAATAAACTAAGAATACTGCTGCTCCTGCACTGATAAGATCAAAATCTGACATCATGTTCTGGAAAGCTATCAGTGAGAGCTTTCCAGAAAATGATATCAGCTTCTTGTCTTATCAGTGTGGAAAGAGAAAGATACATAGTTTATAGTGGTTATCCTACAACTTATTTTGACTTGTATTGTAAACAAGTTTGCAGCTATACATGTAATTATGTTTATATTACTCTCATGTTTCTTATCAGAAATACTGATTGATAACAGGTGTTTTGTATACCATCATGTATTATTTATTTATTTATTGGTGTTTAAGGTCATATATTTCTGCACAATGGCTAATCATGACCTCGACAGTTTTACAGGTGGAGGAAGCTGGAGTACCCGGAGAGAACCACTGAGCAACGGCGAGCAACTCTCAGCTCCCCAACATACTAACTCCAAACAAGCAGATACCATCATGTAGAGCTGGCCAGTCAATTATGATATCATTTAAGATATGACAAATTATTTGAATAAAATGTTGTGTTTCCTGTAACCCTTTACCTATTCAAAGCTATTTGAAAGAGAATACTGTCTGAAAAAATTGTACTTTTCAAAATATTTAACATTCTTTTACTGATTTTTTATTGAAACAGAATTCATAAATGTGTGGATTTTCAAGAAATCTTCTCCTTTGAAACTACAAGGCCAAGTGTTTTGAAACTTCACGTCACTGATGACTGGAACACCCTCTACCAACGATCCACATTTAATGTTGATCGGGTTGCAAATATGGCTGCAATTATGGCTTCTAGTTACTATAGAAGCCCTATGGGAAATAACATTTTCATCTGGAACTACTGAGCCGATGTGGACCAAATGTGACAGAAATGGTCTGTGGGAGGTACTTTTCAAACGATCCTCATTTTTTTTCCCATTGGATGAAAAATATGGCTGCCAGAGGCATTCTTTGATTCTGATTGCTTGAATTTCAAAAATCTTCTCCTCTGAAATTGCAAGGCCAAATGTTTTGAAATTTCACATAAATGATGACTGGGACCCCCTCTACCAATGATCCTCATTTAATCTTGATCGGGTTGCAAATTTGACTGCAATTGCAGCTTATAGTTACTATAGAAATCCTATATGAAATCACATTTTCATCTGCTTTTCTGGAACTACTGAGCCAATGTGAATGAAACTTGGCAAGCATGGTCTATGAGAGGTTCTCTACAACTGTTACTCATTCTATTCCTGTTGGATGAAAAATGTGGCCGCCTGAGACATTCTTAGATTCTGATTGGTCGATTTTGAAAACTCTTCTCCTCTGAAACTACAAGATCAAATGTTTTGAAACTTCACATGATTGAGGACTGGGATACCTTCTACCAATGATCCTTATGTAATTTTGCAAACATGGCCACAATTGCGACTCATAGTAACCATGGAAACCTATAGGAAGTCCCATTTTTGGGGGGATTGCTTTTTTTTACATTTGAATATTTTGTTGCAATAATTAAACACAAGAGGGAAGATGGGTAACCTTTGGAATGAAGCTTAAGAACTCTCTGCATTACAGAGTCTTGTCATTCATGAGACTTGTTCAGGCTTGACATGAGCGATAAAAAGAGTAGGCCTTCACAGTAATTTGATATTATACCAAAACTCAGTATCTTTTTTAGATATGAATTGAATACTGAGACAATTTCAATTCAATCAATATAGCGACTTTCACAGTAGTATTGATTAGCAATGTTAGAAATCTCATTCGATTTAATATTTTTTTATACCCCACGCAACGAAGTCCGTCAGTCAGTCCTACTTGTTTTCCGGACTTTTTTTCTACACGCTTCCAGATATTGAGCTGATTTTTGGTATGTGAGTCTAACATGGTGGCCTACAGATCAAGTGTGCATTTTTTTCCACTCCACTGATTATTACCGAAATTACGGCCCTTGGACTCTGAAAAATTCATCAAAATTACAGTTTTCCGGACTTTTTTTCTACACGCTTCCAGATATTGAGCTGATTTTTGTTATGTTAGTCTAACATGGTGGCCTACAGATCAAGTTTGCATTTTGTTCCGCTCCACTGATTTTTACCGAAATAACGGCCCTTGAACTTTGAAAAGTTCATCAAAATTACAGTTTTCCGGACTTTTTTTCTACACGTTTCCAGATAGTGAGCTGTTTTTGGATATGTTAGTCTAACATGGTGGCCTACAGATCAAGTTTGCATTTTGTTCCGCTCCACTGATTTTTACCAAAATTTCGGCCCTTGAACTTTGAAAAGTTCATCAAAATTACAGTTTTGCAGACTTTTTTCCTACACGCTTCCAGATATTGAGATGATTTTTGGTATGTTAGTTTAACATGGTGGCCTACAGATCAAGTTTGTATTTTGTTCCGCTCCACTGATTTTTACCGAAATTACGGCCCTTGAACTTTGAAAAGTTCATCAAAATTACAGTTTTCCGGACTTTTTTTCTACACGCTTCCAGATATTGAGCTGATGTTTGGTATGTTAGTGTGACATGGTGGCCTACAGATCAAGTTTGCATTTTGTTCCACTCCACTGATTTTTACCGAAATTACGGCCCTTGAACTTTGAAAAGTTCATCAAAATTACAGTTTTCCATACTTTTTTCCTACACGCTTCCAGATATTGAGCTGATTTTTGATATGTTAGTCTAACATGGTGGCCTACAGAACAAGTTTGGGTTTTGTTCCGCTCCACTGATTTTTACCAAAATTACGGCCCCATACACTTTGAAAAGTTCATCAAAATTACAGTTTTCTGGGCTTTTTCTCTGCTTGAATTCTTTCAATACTGTTGAAACTACAGAACACTGTTTTCTGCAGTATTCCTAGAATCTATGTTCATTTTTAAAAAATGATTAGAGCTTGAAATATCGGGGCACGTGGGGTATGTGAGCGTGCTCACTAAGGTTCTATATTTTTTTGATTGAACATGGTCCATGTAAATCAAGCATACAATAAAAATGTTAAATAAAAAACACATGAATCTAACCAATCTTATTGTGGCATCAAATTAACACAAATGATGACATACTCTAAGACATTTCCTATTAATTCCATGATGCACACTTAGTTTACAATTCTTCAGTAGGCTTCCTCCGTGGTATAAAATTGCTAATTTAGAGCACACAAACTTCAATGCATTTTTATTATCAGACATCTTGTTCCAATAGCTGGTGGTATGATCAAGGGAACAACAAATTCAGTGCTTCTTTATTAGTACATTACCTTCATATTTTGTTCACTGTAAGTTTCCGACTATACAGTGAATTATCACCAAGGACAGCCATGGAAACCCCTGGAACTGGGGTAAAAAAAAAACTCTCTTTTAGAAAATAATGTTTTGATTCTCAGGCCCTCCCTCATTGGACTTGAACCTCCTCATTAGACATTTTTATTATGTCATGTTTTTTTAAGAATTTGTAAAAACTTGGAATGGTCATTCATTCACACTTCTCAAAATATAATTATTTAGCTGTGTTTGCAGTAAATTGTTTTTTCTTGTTGCAGTTTATGGGAGAGTGCCTAGAGGCACTCTCCCATAAACTGTAACAAGGCAAATTCTGATATACTGGATCATGATTTAATTATTTATTTATTTGCTGGTGTTTTAAGGTCATATATTTCTGCACAATGGCTAATAATGGCCGCAACACAGATATAAACTCACTCAAGTTTAACCAATCATTTAGAGCCATGTTTCCCATTTTAAAGGACTCCAACCCCAAGCATTGGTTACCAGGGCCTATTCTAATAGATCATGTTTGACAGATCTATACCATTAAAAAGAACAATAAAATACAAATCCTTTTAGCTATTGTTAGATCAGTTAGTTATAAAAGGTATACTATAATTACACTAAAATACCTTTTCTCTTTTTCAAGTGGGAAGACAGCAAAAAGATTTACTGAGTATACTCAACCCTTTACACAAAAAAAAAAAAAATAAAAATAAAATCCTCCCTCCCTCCCTCACTGATTTGAAAAAAAAATTGCCTGAGAATCAATTCATTTTTTTTATTTGGCCTTACTGGTAAAATAAGACCTAGTCACCACTGCTTAGAGTGGAAGTCATCTAAAAAGGATATAAATGATTGACTAAACTTGATTTTATCTACATGTTGCTGCCACCTTAGCCATTGTGCATAAATACGTGCCCTTAAACACCAATAAAGAAAATAATCAGCTGTGTGGGGGGGGGGGGGAGGAGGGTTGTAAATTATTTTCTGGACACAAGGCTGGAGTGGGTGGGTAGGTCGGTGGTTCTGAAAACATGTTTTTTTCATGCCTTGAATTTTTTTTTCCTATGAGCTCTTAACTTTCAAGTAAGTGATGCATATTGATCAGGAAAGCTTGTGTAGGCTCTTTGCCTCCACTCCATCTCCTCCGGGTTAACAGGGGTGATTAGTAGTACAGAATACGAGCTAGCAGCATAGGAATGTGGACAGACGTTCAATGTTCCCCACCATCAATGGGTTCATGATTTTGAAAATTGAAAAACGCAATTAAATTATTTATGTAATCTAACATAAATGTAATCTAACCACAACTGACAATAAAAAGGACTCTTCTCACCATGAATAGTAGACATCATACAATGGCATAATGCCATTCCCAATGCAACTGACTACTTACACAGATTTGTTTTATGTAATTATGAATTTCAGTCATATATATGTATGAGCAAAATGTAGAGTTGTTATTGATCATTCAAGCCTTGGGCTTAGTGGGTAGCCTTCAAACCAATTCCCTTCAATTTGTGATATACTGTCAGAAAAGGCTGAACCATCAAATAGTCAGGACATTATATGTTATTGATAGAGAATTTATCAACTGGAAACTGATTCCCTGTTAACAAACTGTTTGTACAATAGTGTAAACAGTTTGTCAATAGGGAATTAGTTTAGTTGAGTTAATATGAATTTCAGCCATTTACCCCTGCACTTTTGTGTATAGAACATGTTGAGGAAGATACTGGATGTCTGGGGAGACATCTGGCGTATGAGATCTGAAAACTTTGCAAACACATATAAGACACCCGGTTGGGTTATCTTATAATAGAAATAAAATAAACTTTTTTTAAAATAAACTATAGCAATCTGCTGTAACAAAGGATAAAATTAAATCATAGAATAATGTGTGTTGGGATCATCTGAGTCAGAAAGGATATGCATGTGTATTATGTTTCAGTGAGATCAAGCTGAATTTTGTAACAACCACTTGGAAAGTTACTGTCCTGTCAGTGGTCCTGTACCATATTTTGAGCAAATAGGTTTCAAGCCTCTGAGCTGAATGAACAGCCTCCAATATATTGTAAGATAACACTGACATTCATTGTATAAAAGGTAATATATAAATCACAGGGGCGTCACTCAACACATCAAAGCCCCAAAATTTCCATAATGCATCCTGACCAAATTTGGAGAGATATGGTAGACCCTTTTGCACTTTCTCATCTGACTTGCTAAGATGAATCAACCAAAGCTTACTAACCGTTCCGTCAAATGAGGCATTACTCATTTCATCCAAGATGCAACAGTGCAGTTTATAAGGAGTGGATTTCTGATACCAAAGAATCACCCCTCATCATATTGACTATTGACAGGTTCAATACAACATTGAGCTAACAGACTCTACAAATTGTGCACTTGATAATGCTTAATAAATTCATATTAGACTGATGAAACTAAAATTGAGTGTAGAAATGGGTAGAAACAGAAAGAAGTAGTAGAAATAGCAGCAAATACAGCGGTGAAACCAGGTAAAACATCAAATTGTTCAACATTTTTCACACCTGTTCCTGCTACACCTGTCTTAATACTTTCAGGTAGAATGCTACATACTCTCCTGATTACCCATGTATACACTGACTGTCAGTGTCTGTGAAAAGTTTAACCTTTTGCGACTACGGTACGAAATATTACGTACGAAAATTGCCGTGCGTTGCGGCTACGGTACGTAATAATACGTACTCTGGCTTTGAACCCGAGCGGCCGCTTTTTCGTCCAGAAACATAATGCTTCATAATTTCATTAAATGTGATGGATGCTTAATGCACGTGTGTGGTAGACCAATCAATATTTTCAACGTGCAGCCACAAGGCTGCACGTTGCAAATATTAACTGGTCTACCCCCCAATGAATATGGACTCTTCCTGTTGCTGTCATAGAATTGATACGGAAGATGCCACCAGAATTCAAAGGGCTAACGATTGCGTTTGACGTCACCAAAACCTGATTCTACGTGACGTTAAAATGTCACGATAACCGTAGTCGGAAAGGGGTTAAATAAATTCATAAACTTGCCAAGAAATGGGACCAAATTCTGACCAATCTTCATTAGCTGGTTGTGGGTAAATAAAATGTTGGGAATGCTTATTGGAACAATACAAACCATGTTCCAGCAAAAATACCTGTTGAAATTGCCAATCAAAGCAGTTTATGTGCGGTCTACACTAATTTTGGGGGTAGGGTACCAAATTTTAAACTGTAAAAAAAAATTTTCTTCAAAAAAGGGGTGGGTGGGTGCCCAACG
Organism: Pictodentalium vernedei; assembly: GCA_031216915.1. Classification (NCBI taxonomy): domain Eukaryota; kingdom Metazoa; phylum Mollusca; class Scaphopoda; order Dentaliida; family Dentaliidae; genus Pictodentalium; species Pictodentalium vernedei. The sequence continues at coordinate 602,803,110 of CM062295.1, read as the reverse complement.
GTTGGAAAAAAAACCTTTTTGCACCTAGTGTCCACCTTTTTTCCCCTGAACATCCACCTCCCCCCCCCCACCCCCCTGGCTAGGATGCACTTTTTGTGTAATGAGCACTTTACTGACAATTTTTTAAAACAATTTTGTTAGAGTGAATTTAATATCAGCAAAAAATAGTTAGAAATACATCGTCCTTTAAATGCTGATTGAAATTAATATTTTCTTTGTATAAGTTCCACAACCTGACTAGCGCCGCCACTGATAATGATTAAAGGGAGCTTCATAAAACTAATGCTGCAAGTGTACATGCTGTTTGATTTGGGGAACAAAATGCCTGATAATTGCTAGCCTGTTTGTGTCTTTACAACAATCAAGTTACTTATTGGACACAGCAAATTCTGTTTTTATAATTATACCCCCACCTTTTTCAAATAGTGGGGTATACTGGATTGTGCCTGTCCATACATCCGTCCATGCATCTGTACGTCTGTCCGTTTGCGCTCAGATGTCTGTTCGCGTTTTAAGTTCAACATTGCTGGTCAGATTTTGATGAAGTTGCATACATGTGTTCACTATCATGAGGTCCTTAAGTAACATCAGCCGTTTTGCTGTTGGGATATTTTTTCTGTGAGTTATGGCCCTTTCAATACACAAAAATAGGCTAATTTCTGTCTGTTCACCTAGTATCTCAGGTTTGGCTTATTGGGTCTCAATGAAATTTGAAAATGAAGATTGTTTATGGGAAAGGCTTTCAAATGAGTCTCTAATAATATTACTTACTTTTCACTTTTTAGACTTATCCCCCTTTTTAGCTCACCGGAGCGAAGCTCAGGGGAGCTTTGCTAATCACTTTCCGTCCATCGTCCGGTGTTAACTTTTCATTATCGAATCGACTTCTCACAAACTACTAGACCAAATTGAACCAAATCTGGTGTGCATGTTTCCTATCATATGTCAATTCAACTTTGTTCAAATAAAGTTGTCATGCCCATGGGAGGGGTGGGGGGGTCACAGGGGGCATAACACTGATAGCACCCATAAAATACAAAAAAATCTTCTTCTTCGGTTCCAGTGGTCAGAATCTTTTCATATTTGGTATGCGACATCTCTAGGGGGGGGGGGGGGGGGGGGGGGGGCAGATTCAAGTATGTTCAAATGAAGTCGCTGGGTTAATACTTGGGCTCCCTATGGGAGCCCAAATTTTAACATAGTGCAATATGAGGAAATTTCTTTTAAAATCTTCTTCTTCAGATCCACCAGTCAGAATCCTTTAACATTTGGTATACATCATCCCTAGGGTGGTCAGATTCAAGTTTGTTCAAATCTGGTCTCTGGATTGAAAGTTTTGTGTCTGGTTCGGACTTAGAAATTTTGGACCAAAATGCAGAAAAAAAAAAATTCCTGATTTTTTTATGTGTTTTGTTCAATTTTGGGCCAAAAAAAAAAGATTTTAGTCCGAAAAGTTTGGGTTCGGTTATAACAGAAATTTTGGACCACAATTTGGAAAATATTTTTGTTTTTTATGCTTTTTGTTCAATTATGAGATGAAAAAAGAAAAAAAAAATTAGCCTGAAAATTTTGGGTCTGGTTCGGACTGAAATTTTGGACCAAAATTCTAAAAAAAATATTTTGATTCTCTGTGTTTTGTTCAATTTTGAGACAATTTTTTTTTTTTTTTTATAGCCTGAAAATTTTGGGTCTGGTTCAGACGGAAATTTTGGACCGAAATTTGGAGAAATTCTTTTTAGTTTTTTATGTGTTTTGTTCAATTTTAAGACCAAAATAAATAAATTTTAATCTGAAAATTTTGGGTCCGGTTCTTTTCATAATCAAGTTCCTAGATGAATTACAGTGCTTTTATCCAAAAAGATGTAACAAACTGTTTT